>OX336388.2:1623906482-1625156482 GCA_946902985.2 Meconema thalassinum | reverse complement strand
ATAACAACACTGTAAGCTTCAAACAAGTAGAAGGATTGGATCATGTGGGTTTAAATATGGAAGAGAATCCGCTGGAGAGAGAGGCCAATACTTGGGTTGTTGAGGAATGCACTGAGGCCGGAGATAAGATCTTGATGGGAGAGCAAGTCAGCCAGACAGCAGTGCTAGAAATTGACAGCCGAGATATTTCGCAGGAACTTTGGGTGCATTTGGCGGAAGAAGAAATTGGCGGAACCAAATTCGAAATTCTACTTCAGGAGCGACTTAAGGAGGCCTTCGTAGGGGAATCTGATAGAAGAAGACTGGAAGAAATTTTAAGATTACATAAAGGAGCTTTTGACACCGTACCTGGGAAAGTTTTAAATTTTCAATATGCTATGCAGGTAACAGATTGGACCCCATTTAAAAGTAAATTGTTCCCGATCCCAGAGAAGCACTTTTCTCAGGTGAAGGACATTATTACTAACTTATTAGATTCTGGCATGATAAGGAAAGCGGCAACCCCTTACCTGAACGCAATATTGGCTGTGGCCAAGCCAAATGGATCAATTAGGTTATGCCTAGACGCGCGAGTTTTGAACAGCAAACTGCTAGTTGAGCACGACCAAGCACCTAGGATCAAAGAGGTTTTGAAAGGCTTCCGTGGGAAGAAGATATACTCAAGTGTTGATTTGACGAATAGTTTCCACCATCTTGAACTTGAAGAAAAATCCCAACTGTTGACGGGATTTTTATTCGATAATCAAAGTTATATCTGGTGTCAAATGCCCTTTGGCGTGAAAACTGCGGGATGTGCACTCATTAGAGCACTCGATAGAAATCTGACTGAGGAGGTCAAGAACTTCACCACGAGATATGTTGACGACATATTAATCGCTTCTGAGACAATGGAAGAACACTTGATAAATTTAAATAAACTGCTGGACAACTTGAGAACCATGAACTTCAAGATCAACTTAAAAAAGTCACATTTTTGCCAGAGCGAGATTTTATATTTGGGACATATAATTGATGTCGAGGGCGTGCGGCCTAATCCAGCCAAGATTGATGCTATTAAGAAATTTCCCACACCTACCAAAGTCAAACATGTTAGAGCATTTTTGGGAGTGACAGGTTTCTTCAAAGAAAATTGCCCTGGTTATACAGAAACAGTAGCGCCTATGCAGGAGATGTTGAAGAAGGCAAATCGATGGTCGTGGAACGAGGAGTGCGACAGGTCTTTTAAAGCAACGAAGGATTTATTGGAAAACTGTGTGAAACTTGGATATCCGGATTTTGAGAAGCAATTTATCATTCAAGCAGATGCTTCGTTAATTGGGATTGGTGCTATGCTGTACCAAGAGGACGCTGAAGAACCCAAGAAGAAATCCTATTTGGCATTTACAAGTCGTAAATTACGGAAACATGAGAGGAACTACACAGTTACGGAACTTGAGCTACTAGCAATTCTATATTCTCTTCAACAGTGGCGTAAGATGATCTATGGTTATTCCATCATTGTTAGAACCGACCACCATGCACTGACATTTTTATTCAAGACAACAATAGCAAGTGAGAGAGTTACACGCTGGTCCATCTACATACAGCAGTTTGACATCACAATAGAGCATTGTCCTGGGAAAATGAACGTCATACCAGATGCCTTGAGTAGAAATCCTGAGGACGGAAACGAAGTAACAGCGGAAGTTCACAATATTACCCTGACACCTAAGGCTCGTGAGTTTTTGGCAAGATTGAAGGATATTCGGAAGGAGCAAGAAGCAGACCCATGGATGATGATGATGATAAAATTCTATAGGAAGGAGTTACAACCAAATTCACCGGAGTACCGAGAAGCCAGTGCTAAACAAGCGAGATTTCACTACTTAAATAACTTGTTACATAAGTACGTGGATGAGCATCATACTAAACTGCGGATCTTAGTTCCAGCATCACTACAGAGGGGATTAACTTGGCATGTGCACGAGAGCCTAGCACATATCGGCACGGATAAGACTGAAGCTACGATAGGGGAGACCTTTACTTGGCCCAAGATGAGATTCACCATTGTTGAAGTAATTAGAACGTGTGACGCTTGTCAGCGCACAAAGCCGAACAACTTTATTCTGAAACAACCCCCAAGACCACTATTACCGCAGAAACCATGCGAGATGCTCGCGATTGATTGCTTTGGTCCTTTAGTAAAAGGAAAGCGTGGATGCCGACACCTCCTGGTGTGTGTCGACGTATTTTCGAAGATGGTCGTGCTATGTCCTATTCAGAAGACGACATCAAGACAAGTCCTAAGTCGAATTAAGAACAAAGTCATTCCTATGCTTGGGAAGCCGGAATCCATTCTATCAGATCACGGTACCTATTTCACAAGCAATGTTTTTAGGCAAGGTTTGGAGAGCCTAGGAATAAAACACGTATTTTCAAGTATTCGTCATCCTTGTGGAAATCCGAGCGAGAGAACAATTCGCTGTGTTGCTAAGTACTACAGAGTAATGATTCCTAACGAACACAATAAATGGGTAGACAAAGTAGGGGAAATTGAGATGTGCATGAACACTACTAAGCACGAGTCGACGGGTCAAGTCCCACTGATTGTACATCACAACAGATTGCCAGAAAGAACTTGGGACAAGATCATTCCTTGCCCAAGGGATCCATTATTAGCGCATGATTTGCGAATCCAGCGAACGAGGGAGCACATGAGGAACCAAGCGGACCGAAGTCTGAGACGGTACCGAGGAAAGAAGTTTCACCGAGAGTTACAAGAACAAGAATTAGTGCTGGTTCGTAGACCACCGATCTCCGACCCTAAGAACAAAGTCTTCGCCAAATTCTGTCCGAAGTTCATTGGCCCGTTCCGGGTAATTAAGAATCTGGGTAACAATGCCTACAGACTGGAAGAAGTGAGCACTGGTGCAAAATCTGTTTTTAATAGCGCCAATTTGAAACCGTACTAAAGAAGGGAACCATTTGATGATTAGGAAAGATGATATGTGCAGAATCTGTATTGCAAAAATTTTATTTTGAGAGCCAACACTCAAATCCACGGGGAGCGCCTGAGTACGCACTTTGTTTGTAAACAACGAGCAGCTGAGACGACGGGAGTGGCAACTACTTGAGGAGAAGGGGGAGACCTAGTGAAAATATGAATGACATTCCAGCGAGAAGGGAGCACACTAATTGAGTCAGAGGGGCATACACTCGAGCAGCTGAGTGAGATTTAAAGAGATGTGTTGTTACTACAGTGGATTTTGTTTTTGAAATCCAAACCAATAAATTGTTTCGAATTTCAAAACCTTGCTGAGGATAAATGAACCCTTATTGATCTTCGATAAATAAGTATTCATATTTATTATTATTATTACTACGGCCCAGGTAGCACTTAAGGAAGTCGACTTGGATATTAGGGAGGCCAGCATTTCGTAATGATTGCAACAGGAGGTGAGCTGGTAGCTATTCTTGGGGAACGGCCAGAATTAGTCGAGTTCAAGGCCAAATTGTGCAACTACTGTACCAAAATTGGAGACATAAAGGAAGAATCACGAGGTACTCGCAACGAACATACGATTGAATCAGCCAATCGCAAGAGACCAAGCCATGACCACGAGGTGGACGGCGTCAGTAGTAAAAAGCCCGCGGAAGTGTGTATCTAAAGAACCGCCGAACGGATTAATTTCCGCTCGAGTGATTTGGGACGTTTGATTTATTTGGAGAAGAATGACACTAGTCCCATCTTTGTGAGACAAAAACTCTGGAAGTTTTTATCCGACTCCGCCCCACTCCTCCGCCCCTGTCAGTTTCTAATAAATAGTTTGGCCTGACGCCACTCGAAGCCTTTTCTTTGTGGAGCCTTCAGAGGCTTACTCCACGCCAGTTTATATTGTGATTTTGACGCTCGAAATTATCTAAGCCTTTTCTTTGTGGAGCCTTCAGAGGCCTACTCCACGCCAGTTTATATTGTGATTTTGACGCTCGAAATTATCTAAGCCTATTCTTTGTGGAGCCTTCAGAGGCCTACTCCACGCCAGTTTATATTGTGATTTTGACGCTCGAAATTATCGAAGTCTATTCTTTGTGGAGCCTTCAGAGGCTTACTTCACAACAGTTTGTACTGTGATTTTTTACGCTCTGAAATTTAGTGAAGTTAATTTATTTGTGAGCTCCGAGGAGCTAAAGCCGCAGCGATTGCAGTATCGAATTTTAAAGCTCGAATTTTGTTTTATTCTGGAATCTACTTAATTTGTGAGCTAAATATTTCACGCCAGTGAGTGATAACTTGTAACATTCATTTAAAGACGACGAGTTCAGCTCTAAGGGGGAAGTATTGTATCACCCTAATTAGCGCTCACCGGAGCCGAAGTCCATAGTACAGGACGGAAATACCGAACGAGATAGCGACTGCTAGTGCAGCCAGGATTTTGAACTTGTTAACGAGCCAGTGGCGCGGACTCGAGATGTATATTTTATGTACAAATTGCAGTGTATTTTATATGTGTTTTTATGGTGCGTGTGTGCGAGATATTTAGGGCCAGTCTTCGCTATTAATCGCATTAGGACAATTGTGGGTGAATTGAGTAGCCTGCAAGCGATTATAGATAGGCAAAAATATTAACATTGAACTTTACTGCCAAGGAGTCGATACCAAGATGATCAGCACGTGGTTTGAAGTTGGGATGAGCTTCAACAAATCAACGCAGACGACTACTATGGAGTGCTAACTTGTCCATAGGGCAATGGGTTGAGGAGGATGTCCTTAGTTCTACAAGCAGAAGCGGTGATGTACTAAAATTGGATTATTTCAATTATGTAGTTAGATTTGGCCGGGGAACTTTGTAAATAGTCATGTTTTTCTTTTCTTGTTGTTTTAGAGTTTTTCTTGCACCGACACTATATGTTTTAAATGTCCGTTGGCGCGTGGCCAAAGTGTTTGTTTGATATTTTGTTTTTCCTTGAGTCATACGTAATGCGCGCGGCGTGCGTGCGTGATTTTTATCCTTGCAAATGCGGAACCCGTTACATTCGATAAATGGTGCTTGATTAACGTTAATATTTGAAATAGGAATGGGAGGAAATTATTGTAAGATATTTGCTGAACAGGTTATTATTCATATTAGGGTTGCCAAGTGCACCAACTTAAAAGTAATTTGTAGAACACCTTCGTTCTAATTTTGATAGATTTTTCTTGAGTCCTTTTCAGGTTACTAGTCACGGCATAGAACGGTGGCCCCAGCATGTGGATATTATTTGTGTCTTTTTATTTCAGGGTCTGTCAAAACCCATACGTGTGATTCTGTGTGTGGTGATGTGTCTAGTGTGTGTTGATTCTACGTGAGGAGGGGGTAGTTGTCCTACCGCTCTCATATGTTTGCTGCTGTTGTATTTTAGATGGAAAGACAGGGTGCTCTTGGGAGACTGCTGATTCTTGTCCATATATTTTTCTGACACACACATGTATTATTGTGCTTTGGGGCACACTTCTTCGAGATTCGACCCCATGTTCTGGGAGGTCGAGGTTATTGACACGTGTGTTGACAGACATGCAGAGTTCCACAAACCGCCCGTTTTGCCTGTGACTTATTTTGATAGGCAGTCCTATTTGTCCGACTGACCCCTGTAAGCTTTCATGTAGCAAACCTGTTCATTGTGATGGTGATTTTTAAAGCCATAATTAATTGGGGAGTTCGCCATGTGTGTAACGGCTTGTTGTACGTTGTATGGGTAAAATATTGTAACTAACGTAAATGTTGGCTGTGTGCCTATTGCTTTGTTTATGACTCGATTCATGTAAATTTTGTGTGTCACACCCGTGTGGTGTAGTGGTAGAGTATTTGTAAATTTTGACAGCGGTCATTTGTGTATTTTTCTATTGGTCACGTGTTAATGTACTTGTGTTGATTTGTGTGAGAAGTCCTAAGTTTTTAGGCAGTAAATGTTGCTACGGCAATTTGATTCCAATTTCACACGGAAATTTTGTGTTTGTTTATAGTAGATTTAGGAAGTGTCGGTTTAATTTTAAGTATTGTTGTTGTGTTCCCCCGTGTCGGTCTAGCTCTAAGAAATGTGGATTCGTTGTCTGAAGGGTCATTCTGGATGATAACGAATCACGCATTCAAAGTACACATCGTGATGCATGTAGAACGGCATACACGCACTTATATGGTCACTTTTGTATTTTTATTTTAAGGACACTTGGTCCAGGTAATTAATCTCTCCAGAGATATCGCCTAGTGTTGGCATTTTATTAAGCGGGAGTCAGTTGGGAGTTTTTGTTGTTAATTGTTTATGTGTAAATATGGTGATTTGTTATTAAATTCAGTTGTTTTAACCCTGGCTTCACTCTTTCCTGCATGTTATTTTCTTATATGTTGCCCTGCAAGTTAATGAAGCGCCCTGACAGCAACTTACGAATATGAACCGTTACACCCCCCGAAACTGAGTCTCATATGCTTCTTTGCAAGGGTTCAATATCTTGGTATATATTCGTCAGTTTTAAAAAATTATGTTTTTGAAATGGATGAGTTCATTTAAGATCTCACTTAGGCTTCTTCTCTGATGGAGGTTGCATAGAGTTCTTTGTTGATCGTACAAAGGGCATTTTAGTAGTATGTGGTTAACCGTTTTCCGTTCTTGACAGTTCTCGCATACGGGTGGAGATGTCTTGCAGAAGATGTGCGCGTGGGTCATTTTGGTATGACCTATTCGTATTCTGGTAATGAGGACTTGTTCTCGGCGTGGAAGGAGCGGGGTGTCGAATTTATTTGTAGAATCATTCCGGACGTCATGAAGCTTTGAGTGTGGGGACCGGATCCAGTCGGTTAACCATTGTTTGTGGATTTTTGGTTTAAGGGAAGAGGCCACATCATTGTAGGGGGTGAGAAAGTTTGGATCTTGAGGGGAGAGACGAGTTGCTTCTTTGGCTGCTATGTCTGCTTGTTCGTTGCCTTTTATCCCCTTGTGTGAGGGAATACACATAATGTAAATTTGCTGACCATTATTTGTTGCCGTGTTATATGACTCCAGTATATTTAGGGCTAAGGAGATGGAAGGCGATGAATCTTGAAGGGAGTTTATTGTATATAAGGAGTCACAGAAGATTAAAAAGATTTCTCTTTTTGTGTAATTCTTGATGGATTCTATAGCTTTTCGAATGGCGTATTGTTCACATGTGAATATAGAGCATATGTTTGGTAATGTATACTTTATCGTATGATCTGGATATACAATAGCGCAGCCGCTACCATATTCTGTCTTTGATCCATCTGTATAGATTGCGGTAAAGGTGGGAAATCTTTTGGTTTTCTCTATAATGAGTGTCTTGAAGGTGCTACTGTCAGTTGATTCTTTATTAATTTCACATAAGTCTAAAATAGTTGGTGGAGTTTTAATTCTCCATGGCGGAATTGACATATTTGTTGTAGTTCTCGGAGCAATTGGGGGAAAATGAGAGTGGACATCATGTAGGAGTCGTGAAAGTCTAATGTGGATAGGAAGATGTCTTCTTTGCTGCGTGGGGGTAGCGAAGAGATTGATTATTTGGGAATACATAGGTGTAAGTTTTGGAGTGCGGAGACGCTGCGACCTTTGTTGCATAATTGACAGTCAGTAGTTTTCTGCGAGATTGGAGCGGTGGTTCATAAGCTTCCATTAGTAGACTGGAGATCGGACTGGTTCTAAAAGCTCCTAAGATGATCCTTAGAGATGTGTTTTGAATATGGTCGAGTAATTTAAGTGCTGATGCTGGGGCTGAATTGTATATAATGGAGCCATAGTCTAGCTTAGAACGGATGACTGCTTTGTACGTGGACATCAATACATGAGCGTTAGCTCCCCAGTTGTTAGCTGCTAATGATTTGAGAAAATTAATTCGACGTAGGCAGTCATTTCTTAAGTTTTAAGATGGGAGTTCCATGTTAGTTTGCTGTCAAAGGTCATTCCCAGTATTTTTATTTCTTTTTCCACTTCGATTTTATTTCCCTTGAGATATAATTCTGGTTGTTCATTCTGTCTTCTCTGTTTGGAAAATAGAATGCATTTGGTTTGGGTTGCAGAGAATATGAAGCCTGTATAATTCTCCCAATTGGCAAGATTGCCGAGGGATTTTTGTATTATTTCTTGGGTTGTTGATAGATTACGGCCTTTGCAGAAAATGGTGATGTCATCCGCAAAGAGGCAAGAGTTTACTGGGAGGTTGATGCAGGAAGTTATGCCATTTATGGCTACTAAGAAAAGGGTTACACCAATGACTGAACCCTGTGGGACTCCTTTATCTAATCTGATTTCTTGAGATAGGGCACCGTTAACTCGGACTTGGATGCTTCTGTTCTGTGGAAAATTGTGTATGAATCCAATCATATTTCCCTGGATATTGTGTTGTTTTAGGGTTTCTATGACTTGAGTTTTGCGTATCGTATCATATGCTTTATGTTTGTCTAAACTGACTGCTAGGAGATGGAGTCCATGTCGAAAAGCATCTAGAATTTCTGATTCTAAGGTTATTAAGGTTTCAGTTGTTGAGTGAAATTGTCTGAAACCACACTGCTCTTATGTAAAGAAATTCTGCTGCTCTAGTATCCATTTTAGTATTTTATTAATAATTTTTTCCATTAATTTGCACATAGTACATGTTAGAGCTATTGGTCGATAATTATCAGGAATCATGTGGTCCTTTCCTGGTTTGGGTATAGGAATCACTATGGCTTTCCTCCAAGCATCCGGAAATACTTTCTGAGTCCAAATGAAGTTAAAATTTCGGTGAGATATACTAATCCGTCAGGGGGAAATTCTTTCAAGAATTCATATATTATATCATCAGGGCCAGGACTAGAGTTTCGGCAGTCGTTGAGTTCTTGAGATATTTCGTTTATGCTAATTTTATCATTGTAACTATCATTGGTATTATCAAAGAGGTCTGAGCGTGAGTTATTGTCAGGTCCACGGAAATTTGAGAGTACTTGTTCATTATTGGAATCACTTGATATTTTTGCAAAGTTTTTGGCTAAGGTATTGGCAATGTCTAGATGGTTGGTTATTGTTGATCCAGATTTTGTTGAGAGAGTTTTGAGGGATTTTGGATTCCTTTAATTTTCCGTAAGTATTCCCAAACAGAGTTCTGAGGGGTCTGATTGGAAAGAGAGGACACGTATTTTAGCCAGGAATTTCGTTTGCTTTCTTTCTTTGATAACTTTTCGTGCTTTTGCTTGACTTCTTTGAAAATTTAATTTATTCTAAAGAGTAGGGTGTCTTTTGTATTTGTAAAAAGCTTGATTGTTGATTTTGTTCGCTTCTTTACATGTGTTGTTCCACCAAGGAATTACTCCTCTGTGGGTTACATTGTTAATTCTAGGGACTGATTCTTCTGCGGCTTTGAGTATTGCCTTAGTGAATTCGTTTACGATATAGTTGATTTCCATCTGACTAAGTGTGAAGCGGCTTCGGTGACGTAACTGGTAGCATGCTGAACTTCTATGCCCAAGGTCGCGGGTTCAAAGCCGGCCAAAGTCGTCGGATTTTCTAAGAGCGCTAAAAATCCCTTAGTATGCTTTCCTTTGGAGGGAAGGTTCCAACGTTCGTTGCGAGTTGCTGGTTGCGGTGGCATCTAGTAGCCAAGTTCACAGCTAGGTGTCGTTGACGGTAGTATCTGGTAGCAACATTAGGAACTACTGCTTGAAATTGACCGTCTGCAGTCCTTACCTGAATTACAGACTAATACAGCCATCACAATGCACACCGTTTATCAGACAGATTCTACACTCACCCAAAGTACACGGGGTTACATGACCGCGTTGTCGCAGCCCCTAAACTGAGGAACCAACCAAAATCTCTGCGGGAGATATAATTTTGCGTGAAGAAGTAACAGACCGTTACATAGTTACACATCAGTGTCGAAACCTTGCATAAGGTCAGTGTAACCACAAGTATAAAAATGGACCCCAAATGACAAGAAGGTTACCGTCCCCATAAGACAATAAAATGTTTAAAATATGCATAAAATGACGAAAAAGTAAGTTAATTAAGCTCCAAATATAAAATACTTTCTCGCAATAAATAAGGTCTGATCCTTCTACGAAAACCTGCATATTCTGCCTATTTTCGCCTATCCCCAAGTTTGTCCGGTGAAATCTACCTCCGCCTTCCGGCGTGCCGAGAGGACTTTTTTTCTTGGGTTGGATTATGTCTGGAGTTTCTTTGGAGCCCAGAGTAGGGAATTCATCATCTGTTTTATCATCTCCCGATATAGTGAGGTCATCACAGAAGGACTTGATGTCAGCTCTGGAAGAGATATCTGAGGAGTCACTTGGAGGTAAAGGTCGTTTTATTCCATGGTGTATGGTGGTAGACGATTCTTTGTTGATTTCAGGTAGCGGTAGTTGTCCATTCAAGGACGTTTCCTTTAGAGGAGTGTTTTGATAAGTAGGAAGGGAGTCGGTATTATGTTCAATAGTTTGAAGAGGATTCTTATCCTGTTCACGCTCCAAAGTATTGCCGGCTGGATTGGATGGTTGCTCCTTGGAAGGGGTTGGAGGTAGGTTGAAAGGTTGGTTTTCTTCGTCTGAAGGATTACTTAGCATTGGACATGCACGGGCCAAGTGGCCTTCTTCTTTGCAAGTAAAGCAGGTTGGGATATCAGATGAGGTGTATATCCAATAACTCGTTCCTTCATAGCATATCTGGAATGAAGATGGTAGTTTATTTAAGTCACAGGGTTTAACATAGAATTGTCGGCGGAAGCTGAGTATATGTGCAAAACCAGGGATATTAATTCAAGCCTTGAGGTTAGGTATGGAGGACATTGGTTTGATATTCAGTTGTTGAAGGTAGTCTGTAATGACTGAGTTAGGTAAAATAGGACAAACATTTGATATCACTCGTTTGTTTGGAACTATTAGTGGACGTAGGGAAAGGTCAATGTTGTTTATGTTGATTACAGGGTGGTTTAAGGATAATTCTTGAACAAGATTTTTATTCGATAGGAATATGCAGATTCTCGAATTAGAAATGCGAGATACATATCGTATGTTATCAGGACTAGTTATTTTACCAACAGTTAGGATATAATCCTTTAATGGGATTCCGTCATGTGCGTCTATGATAAGTTAATTGCTTGTTCTTTACTTGGAGTTGATTGAATTACGGATGCGTAACTTGGAAGGGATTTCTTTGGTACAGTGTAGAACGAACTATTAGTAGGGATATGTAATGGTTCGATGCCATTACTTGAAGCCATTCTTGGGCAGCGAAGGGCTTTGGACAAGCCTCGCTGAATTACGTTATTCAATTGTCGACTTTTGTTGATTTGATCTGGCACTCGTAAAACATAAAATGATATTTTTTAGCCTACTTTTCACATTTTGCAAAAATGAGGAAAATGTAGACTTATGAGATTGGGCAAATGTGTGTCTGTCTGTCTGTCTGTCTGTTCTTCTGTCTGTCTGTCTGTCTGTCTGTCCTTCTGTCTGTCTGTCTGGCTGTGTGTGTGTGTCCCCCTATCAACTCCTAAACGGCTGCAGCAATCGAAACAAAATTTGGTAGGAGTAAAGATCTATACCTGAATATATCACGGCCATATTTGAAAATGATGTCAGTGCTACCAACTGCTGAAAAATCGCAATTGAAATTTGAGCTCCATGTTGGATATATTGAATAGGAGCTATTTCAAAATTGGCACACGTATAGATAATAATATTGCAGTTTAATTTCCAGGAGGCCACACATCGCAGTGTTGCCAAAATGAATATAAGCTTGCTGATAGGTCCAAATTTTAAATGCATATAACTTCTACACTATCAATTGGATTTAAACCAAATTTTGTATGTGCTATGTGTTCATAAACAGATATGACTGAACGTATTCTTAAGATCCACCAGGGCTGCCAACTGTTGATAAATGCTCTCAATTTATTTTATCCAAATACCAATATATCAGAAAGTATGCAAGTCGACAGCTTTAAACTATGCACACGAATAGAACCTGACATTCTATATTAATTTGGAGTAAGTTATATACGTCAGTGCTACCAATATGATTCTAAGCCTGCTGAGAGGTCCAATTTAAATACATGTAACTTCTATACTATCATTTGGATTTCAACCAAATTTCGTGTGTGCTATGTGTACCATGACAGATATGTATATGCCGATTATTAAGAGTAACCAGGGCTGCCAACTGTTAATAAATACTGTCTCTATTTTTGTTACCCTAATATCAATATATCAGAAAGTATGTAAGCCAATAGCTCTAAACTTTGCACACGTATAGTACCTGGAATTCTAGATTAATTTGGAGTAACTAATATACGTCAGTGCTGCCAACATGATTCTAAGCTTGCTGATAGGTCCAATTTTAAAATGCATGTAACTTCTATACTAACTAATGGATTTCATTAAAAATTGACACAACAATAGATCATATTATTTCAGTTTATTTCTGACCAATACATGTATGTCGTTGTTGCCAACATGAGTTTACGCACGCTGTTAGATCCAATGTTTAACTGCATGTAACGTCCATGCTATCCATTGGACTTCAACCAAATTTTGTATTCTGTACATTAAGAGATGGAACTAAGAATATATTCAGTCACCAGGGCTGCCAACTGTAGTTCTCTATTAGGCTACATTATGCCACGTATACCCAGTATTTCGAACTAATTAGAAATTTCGATATTACCAACTTAATTTCGTCATTATTGTAGATAGATCCATATAGATTAATCATTGGCATGAATCTTAAATTTTAAGAAAAGTAGGCTCTTTAGTTCGTCACGGAACTTCTTGTTTCACTCTATATTAACATTATATCACAGTCCTGTGTTCAATTACATGAGTAGACTCGTTGTACTCACAATTAACCTGGAAAACTTCCCAATTGAAGTCCTGCAACCAATCAATTCGAGAATAAATCAGCACACTTAATCAACACGACTGAACTCGTTCACTGCCACTTGGATTCTCCTTAAGCATTTTATATTTTACTTATTTGTTGAATTAGGTACAGTAATAACTTAGGTTTTGCATTCCGTCTAATAGGACAAGCTTTGTGTCTGCTTGAAATTAATTTAATGTGATAAGTGTGTCAAGCCTCCGTGGCTTAGGCGGCAGCACGCCGGCCTCTCACCGCTGGGTCCGTGGTTCAACTCCCGGTCACTCCATGTGAGATCTGTGCTGGACAGAACGGAGGCAGACAGGTTTTTCTCCGGGTACTCCGGTTTTCCGTGTCAAAATTTCATTCCAGCAACACTCTCCACTATCATTTCATTTCATCTGTCATTCAATCATTGCCCCAGAGGAGTGCGTCAGGCCTCGGCAGCCGGCACAGTTCATAACCTCGCCGCTAGATTGGGGCTTCATTTATTCCATTCCTGACCCGGTCGGAGACTGGAAGCAGGCTGTGGATTTTCATTTCAATGTGATAAGTGTGTGCGAGGTTAATGTATGTGTACCCCTTATTAACCCCGTTCCCAACGGGGTTGGGAATGAGAAGGGATAAAAGTGTGTGGCGGGTGGTTTTTACTGCCAGATGCCCTTCGTGATGCCTACCACATGAAAGGAGTTATTGAGAGATGAAATGAATGGACGATGAATGGAAGTTCAATTCCAACTTTGGCAACCAGACACCACTGTCACCCAGCGGCGAACTTTGGAACTTGATAGAGCGTTTCTAACCAAATAACCTACAAATTTAGCTACACGCTGCCAATTGTAGTGGTAGATTCTTTTTCATGCCATACATCTATGACACGGGCCCACTGGCTTTACTTCCCCTCCGAAGGAAGGCATACTGAAGCATTTTAATGCTCTTAAGAATCCGGCGACTTCGGCCGGGTTTGAGCCCGCGATCTCGGGCATAGCATGCTACCAACTACGCCATCGAAGCCGACTTAGTGTGTGTGAGGTTAATACATCTACTACAGTAGGCTTTATATTAGCTTGGTCTTACTCGAGTGTGTTTGCTTTCGTTCTTGAAGCCAAGGTAATTCTGTTACCACGTCATATAGCTGATTGTGTGGTATATTAATTTGTACAGTGTGTTCCATATGTAAAAGAATTTATCATTTTCGATAGTGGATAATTCAATGGCATCACTCTTTAGTAGAGTAGTAATTTCTGTAATGATATTGCATCAGATATTTGGTTGGTTCTTAAGTTTAGGGGCTGCGACAACGCGGTCATGTAGCCCCGTGTACTTTGGGTGTGTGTAGAATCTGTCTGATAGCCGGTGTTAATTGTGATGACTGTATTAGTTTGTGTGTTATCTGTTTTTTAATTTAAGTACAGACTGCAAATTAGAATTTTTCAAATAGTTCCTACTTTTGCCACCAAGCGCCACCGTCAACGACTACTAGGGCCTAGTTCAGAACTTAGCTACTAGACGCCACCGCAGTCGGTTCTTGGCAACGAACGTAGAAACCTAAGAACGTTGTTTACATTCTTAACCTATCCATTTTAGCTTCACACAGGTGTAATTAGTGGAAGGATCTTTAACATGCCATAAATCTATGACATGGGGACCGCCGGCTTTTCTTCCCCTCCGAAGGAAGGCATACTGAGGGATTTTTAACGCTCTTAAAAATCCGACGGCTTCGGCCGGGTTTGAACCCGCTATATTCGGCATAGAAGCTCAGCATGCTACCGACTACGCCACCGAAGCCGCTAAATATTAATGAGCCTATATAATTTATTAAAAGCTGACGAAGGAATTATCCTCATCTAATGCGTCCTTCCAATTACATTCTTCGGAATGATCCGTGCTACCAGATAATCGTGATCAATAACTATTATTGTAATAGTTAATGTTATAGTTCATGGTTAAAATGTTGACGATACTTAGAAAATTAACGACAGACGTAATTTAGGATTTCCACTTACAAACATGTAAACTAGTACAATATGGTTAATTATGTAAGAGAGAGCCTTGACCTAGAAATATATGATAAACATGAGTGGAAATAATAATAATTATATAACATCTTAAGTCCAGCCAAAAAAAAGTGAGAGTTTAGACGTTATAAGCAGGGTTTATATACACATGTGGAGAACATTATTGACGCTATGCGGTAAAGACCGATTGTGTTTTATAGGTACGTGACCCGAATGACGTCAACACAATCAACCTATCGCATTTTCACTTTTCTTCAAGAGAAAAATAAAATAGTTGTTGATTAGTAATGGTTTTTGGTGTGTTCTATACCCTCCTCCTCCTCCTCCTCCTCCTCCTCCTCACCCTCCTCACGTGATATCTCCCGAACGAATTATTGGAGGAAGTCGTGTCAGTGTCAAATTATATACTTGAGGTGACGCCCCCATGTTGAATTTATTATTTATTTTTCTACATTTTGACAAAGGGCCTAACTGCACATTTTTGAAAATTTTGATTTAATGACTTTTAATTATATTTAATGTGTTATTTATATACATTTTTATTTACCATTTTATTTTTATTTTTGAAAATTTGACAAATGGCCTAACTACATTTTTGTTGATATTTCTTGAACCCATGGTCGGATTTAGATGTGTGATGTTTTGCAGGACTTGGGCTGACGCCTTCTTTCCTATAAACAACTTATTTCCAACCCCTAAAATAAATAAAACACTACCCCTAACCAGGGGGTGAAATAGTGATTTATTGTATGCATGTACGCTCACGGCTTTTGTAAAAGGATGGGCTTTTTAAATGATTATTTATGTATGAATTATGGATGGCGTGCTTTAGAAATAAAGATGGTGAGCCTAACTTAACCTAGCCTAGTCAAGCTAACCTAGTTTGGTCTATCTAACTGGAACTGGACCTAACCGAACCGGAACCGAACCTAACTGAACCGGAACCGAACAGGAACCGAACCAAACCAGAACCGAACCGAACTGGAACCGAACTAAAACTAGAACCAAACGGGTGAGTAATTGGGTTCTAGAGCAGGGGCTAATGCAAACACCCAAGTACATGGGACACATGTAACTATCCCATACTGTTTTATGGAGGATGAGGTAAGCCTACGATGTGTGATTTAAAACAAACACTCTCTGGCAGTGTATGTCGTCACGCGATTCAGGTGTTATAACCGGATGCAAGGTCAGCGTTAGGTTAAGGAAGTGTGCAAAACATATTTTTGCAGACGTAGGATGTCAGCGAAAAAAAGAACTTGTCACCGAATGCAAGTTCAGCGTTACAGTAATAAAGTGTTTGAAACATGATTCTTGCAGACGTAGGATGTCAGTGAAACATGATCTTGCCACTGGAAGCAAAGTGTTGTGTTACAGGATGAAGGTGTGCGAAACATGAACATTGCAGACGTATGATGACACGTGATGTAGGTGTTTATTATCGAGCATGAGAAACGTTACATTGACAGATATTTGAGGCGACACAGGTGCACACATGACATAGGTGTGTTTGTGGTATAAAAGGCTAGGGAAGGGGAAGGCCATTCTCACTTTGTACTTGAATCTCATGAACGACAGTTGACAACGTGTTGTCTCTACAGGTCACCTGTGTGGTGTAAGAGGACTTGAAAATACCTTACTACTTTGGTAAGTATGTTTTCTTTAAAAAAAAAAATTTAGTTGGTTATAAGCGCTCTATTAAGTTTGAACATTTACCACTAGGTGTCAGTGGCAGTGGCATCTAGTTGCTTAAGTTGGAACTACTTGAAATTAGTACTGTTTGGGAGCTCACGGATGATTAATTAAAATACACTGCTATGACCATTGGCAGTAATGTAATTGAAATATTTATATTTTACTTTGCTTTATGTTTTTATTAATATTTATGATTTCTTTCTTTTATAGGTAATTTGGAAAGTTATTGATAATCATCATTTTCAAGTGTGGTGAATGTAAAAAACACAATTTCCAAGACCAGACATCCTTCAACGCCTTACAAACGCTAAACATAACCTTAAACTGTTTGTGTGCAGTCATTGTGCTATGACATTTAACAGACAGGATAATCTTGCACGTCATGTATATTTAATGCATGTCAGTTCAGCACCATTTTTGTGTTGAGTTTGTGAACTTAGTTTTTCTGGTGTAAAGTGATATCAATCCCACATGGTTGAAGTACATGGAGATCAACAGGAATTAAAAAATTGGAAAACCATCAACTAGCACGGAAACTTTAAATGAATGTAATGCTAAAAAGTGTAAACGTTCTCAAGATTGTGAAAATAGGTGTACAACAAAAATAATGAAGAATGGTGAACCTTCGCATTGTGATGTATGTAATATTGATGTACCTTCTTCAATGATTCAAGGACATTTACGCAGTATTAATCATAAGAACAACGCTTGTCGTGAAAAAATCTGCGAATATTCAGCAAATTGGTAGTGCGTTTAAAAGTCGAATTGCTAGTTACAGACGTCGTAGTGAAGAAAAATCTCAAAGTATTGAAACCTTTTTACAGAATGTTAAACCTAGTGTGTTTGGCTTGGTAGATAATGTTTTAGTGGAGCATAAAACATTTAAAATGAATTTTGAACTCTTTGGATTATATGTAAAAACTGGGAGTAAAGGTGAAATTACTGATGTCAAATCCTTTAATACAAAAAACGTACTTGTTAGTGAATCAACTAATATCAGTGATATGTACCAAGATATTGCAAGTGCTATCATTGTGAAGAGTGAAGAGTTACAGGAAAGGGAGTCAGGCTGGGCGTTGTTTGAAGAACTCTATTTAGAAACCAACATGAATAAATATAACCCCCTTCGAGCATCATCATACATTGATTTACCTGTATGGATCAAACGGAAGAAAGCCGTTGTGAACGTTATGATTAGTGATCAAGCATGTTTTGCGTGGGCTGTAACCTCAGCTCTCCGTCCAGCAGTCGAGCAGTCCTCACTATTCCTCAGTGTTGGATTTAAAAGAAATGGAATTTCCTTTGGAGATAAAAGACATTAAACATTTTGAAGAGCTGAACAATGTAAGTATTAATGTTTATGGAATTAAAAACAAGAGTATAGTAGGTCCTCTATAGTATACTCAGGAAATAAAGGATGCTCATGTAAATTTACTATACATAACTAAAGGTGAAAATGCTCATTATTGTTGGATAAAACATTTAAGTAGACTTGTCAGTAGTCAACTATCAAAAATATACGTAACAAGTGGTTGTGTGATGGCTGCTTGCTACATTTTAGAAAAGAGGATCAACTAACTCAACATCAAAAATGGGGTTGTAAACATGTTTGTACAGTATTACCTACTCTGAGAAATAACACTCTAAAATTTAAGGCTTTGAAAAGCAGCCTCGAGTGTCATTTGTTATATATGCTGACTTTGAAGCTTTGTTAAAACCTTTTAATACATGTTCATCGAATCCAACCAAACCTTTTACCAACACCACTCACAATCATGAACATTTTAGCTTTGCATATTATATTAACTGTAGTTATGATGACTCGTTAAATAAGTTTGAACTCTATAAAGGACCTGATGCACCTAATGTTTTTATGGAAAGACTTGAAAAAGATGCAATCCGTATATCCTCTATTTTAAATACTATCATTCCAATGAAGCCACTAACATCATCACAGCAAATGAGTTTTGAAACTGAAACTAATTGTTTTATATGTGGTGGATGTTTATGTACGGACAGGGTTCGCGATCATGACCATTTAACAGGAAAATATCATGGTGCTGCTCACCAAGGATGTAATTTAAAGTAAAGAGTAACAAACTTATTTCCAGACATTCTACATAACGGTAGCAAATATGATAACCACTATATCGCTAAAGAATTTGGAGCCTCAGATGTGAAAATTGATGTGATTGCAAATAATAAGGAGCAATACATATCGTTCACAAAATACATCAAAACTGACACTGAAAAAACTATAAAACTGAGATTTTTTGATTCATTCCGCTTTATGCCAAGTTGTCTTGATAAGCTTGCTAGTAATTTAAAATCAGATCAGTTTCGTGAAATTCAACGTGTCTTTCCTAAAGAAGATAATTTTAATTTGATTCGTCAAAAGGGTATATTCCCTTATGAATATATTAACTGTCCGGAACGTCTTGAGGAGTGTTCTTTGCCAACAAAAGATGTATTTTACAGTTCCTTAAACACAAGTCATATCAGTGATCAGGAATATTTACATGCACAACGTGTATGGACACCGTTTGACATTCAACCTTTAGGTGAATTTTCAGACATATATTTGAAGACAGATGTGTTGTTATTAGCATATGTTTTTGAAAATTTCCGGAATGTTTGTATGAAAACTTACGACCTTGATCCTTGTCAGTATTTTACTGCTCCTGGGTTAAGTTTCAGTTCAATGTTGAAAACAACTAAAGTAAATTTAGAATTGATGACTGATATAGACATGATTAATTTTATAAAATCATCAATTCGAGGTGGATTAGGCCAATGTAGTGGACGGTATTCCAAAGCAAATAATAAATACATGCCTAGCTACAACCCTTGTGAACAGTCAAAGTATATTGTCTACCTTGATGCAAATTACCAATATGGTAGGGCTATGAGTCAATATCTACCACTGAAAGATTTTCTCTGGCTGACACCTCCTGAAATTGATGTCTTACATGTTAACACTTTAAATGATAACGATGATAAAGGATACATTTTTATGTAAATCTCGAGTACCCTAAAGAGTTACATGAAGATCATAATGATTTACCATTTTGTCCTGAGAATATGAAATCTCCGTACATCACATCGCGAACGATAGTGTTAATTGCTAATGTGAATGATAAATGTAAATATGTAATATATTATCGAAACTTGAAACAGTGTCTACAGCATAGATTGAAATTAACTAAAATTCATCGCGTTTTACAACTTCATCAGTCAGCATGGCTCAAACCATGTATTGATCTGAACAATAATTTACGAACACTGTCAACAGAATCCTTGGTGCAGTCTGGGAAACCGAGAAAATTCCAGAAGAATGGAAAACAGCGCTGATCCATCCGCTCCACAAGAAAGGGGATAAGCAAGACGTGAACAACTACAGAGGTGTGTCCCTCCTTTCAATTGCTTATAAAATTCTCTCCAAGATTCTTCTAAACAGAATAGAAGATACGCTGGACAAACAACTAGGCGAGTACCAAGGAGGGTTTAGGAAAGGACGCTCCTGTGTTGAGCAGATCTTCAACTTGAAATCAATAATCCGCCACAGACTGCTGAGTAATAAGAAAATTGTGGTATCCTTCATAGACTTTAAAAAGGCATTTGATTCAGTGGACAGAGAGACCTTAGACAGGATCCTAAGGGAATTTGGAATCAAAACCAAACTAGCAAATATAGTCAAAGAGACCCTAACAAACACAACTTCCAGGGTGAAGTTCATGGGAGAGCTTTCTCGGCCGTTCGAAATTAAGACAGGAGTCAGGCAAGGGGATGGCCTATCACCAATCCTTTTCAACTGTGTCCTAGAGAAGGTTGTGAGAATTTGGAACTCGGAATTGGAGAGTCGAGGAATAAACCCAATCTGCCTCGGGAGGAAGTCGGTAGGAATTAAAGTCAACTGCCTGGCGTTTGCAGATGATTTTGCAGTACTATCGGAAACCACGGAAGAAGCAGTCATACAAATCAACCTCTTGGAAAAGATCGCTAGCCAAACAGGACTAAGGATATCAGTTGAAAAGACAAAATTTATGACAAATGACAAACATGGACCAAAGTTCCTTGACACAGAGATAGGACGGATTGAAAGGGTAAAAAAGTTCAAGTACCTAGGAGAGACTATACAGGAGAATGGGTTAGAAAAAGCAGCTGTTGGAGATCGAATTATAAAAATGGGAAGAGCGTATGGATTAACAAAAAATATCTACAACAAAAAGTGCATCTCCTGGAATGCCAAAATAAGGCATTATAACACTGTCGTAAAAACAGAGTGCCTCTTTGCCAGTGAATGCCTCCCGATGAACTATAGCCTCGAAAAGCTAGAAGTCATGGAAAGGAGAATTCTTAGAAAAATCATGGGTGCAGTTCAGACTGAAGATGGATGGAGACTGAGAAGCAACGGAGAAGTCTACCAGAACGTGGAAAGAATCTCCGCGTCTATGCGGAAGAGAAGGCTGACATTCCTCGGACATCTCTATAGAATGAACGACCATAGATTAACTAAACAAATATTCGACTATCTCTGGAAGAAAAAGACCACCACAACATGGATTAAGGAAGTTAGGAAAGATTTAGAAAAGTTAAACATCACAGAATCTCAAATGCTAGAAAGAAATGTATTTAAGAGCAAAGTGAACAATCTGGAAGGGTTTCAAGATGAAGGAAGACCTAAGAGAAGTGGACGAACTTGGACAGAAGACCAAAGAAAAAATGCCAGTGAACGCATGAAGGAATATTGGAGACAGAGGAAACTCCAGGCAAAGAATAAGAAAAAGAAATAAAGTTGTTGCGTGATCCTAAGTGGTCAATTCGCTTGAAAAAAAATGCTTTTGAAAAAGATTTTTATAAACTCATGAATAATAGTGTTTTTGGAGAATGTTGACAAGCGAGTTGATGTAAAGCTGATAACAAAGTGGGAGAATGATGGTAAAAGGTATGGTGCGAGCAACTTAATAAGTAAACCAAACTTTCATAGCTGTTCAATTATTCATGAGGATTTAGTTGTAATACAAATGAATCGCCTTAAAGTAACTTACAACAAACAAACCCATATATGTGGGTTACGGCATTTTGGAATTGTCAAAAACACTTATGTGAATTTCACTACGATTATGTTAAGAAAAACTATCATGATAATGCTAAATTAATCCACACAGACACAGATTATTTTATTTGTGAGCTTAAAACTGATGATTTTTATGATGATATAAAAACTGAGCTAAATAGGTTTGATACAAGTGACTGTCCCAAGTATACTATCTACCATTTACCTCTTGTAAGCAAAAAGGTTCTTGGAAAATTTAAGGATGAATGTGCTGGTGTTGTTATATACACCTTTGTAGACACAAAATCTAAATCATATAGTTATATGACAATTGATGATGTAGTAGTAAAAAAATTAAAGGAGTGAAAAAGAATGTTGTTAGTAAAGAGTTAGTTATAAGTGATTATAAAAACTGTATAGTTAGTAACCCACCTGTATTATATAAGAAAATGAGTGTATTTAGAAGTAAAAATCATCAGCTACATACCAATTTGCTGAACAAAGTGGCTTTAAGTAATGAAGACAACAAATGATTCATTATACCCAACTCATTTGATACTCTTGCTTGGGGAAAGAGTCGCATTGACGACTATTACGTTACCGTACTTAAGTTTGATGTTCACCATATTGTATTGCTTGAAGTATGTTAATATTGTAATATATTTGGAAAAACTGTAAGTATAATGTGTGTAATGTTAGTCTACTGTAGTTAAGTAAAAATAAAGTAAGTAATACCTTTTACAGTAAAATTTTGCTTTTTATATTATGGAAAAATAAAAGAAATGTACAGGATGAGAGAACTGAACAAGGGGATTGTAAATAAAATGTACTATCATAAAATGTATATAAAATGCATATAAAATAAAAAATATATGATCTTGCAATAATGATTTATTTCATATATAATATAACATTACAAAAGAAAATCATTGTTACACATATCCCTTTATCTTTTTAAGTCCACTTTTTCTCATCATGTCCAACCTTTCATTTACGTCAAACATACTTTTTTGTAAAATTATTAGTTTCCAACCAAAACCGACGTTGAAAACTGGAAAGGCGTGGTCAAAATAGAGAAAGAAAAACACCATCAAAAATAAAGGAATACTGGACTAATGCTAAAAGCCTAAAGAAAACAGTTGAAATGACGTGGTCCTTAGTTGGCCGAAACGATACAAGACCACATCATTGGTGGCTGTTCACTAGCTTGTGTGGAATAGATGCAAAGATGTAGCCAAGAATGTGTATCGAGAATTTACTATATCAGGAGGATTTCTAGAAACGACCTTAGACACTCATCCGCCGTCCAACGTGCTTGAAAACGAGGCTACAATCTGTAGTGGCACAGATCTGTCCCAACGGAGCAGAAAATCTTGGCAAATCGATCAGATATCGTGTACCTTAACTAAATAAACCCAAAAGGTTCATTTGATAGACATTGCAGTACCACTAAGCCAAATCCTCAAGTTCATTCAGGCACATAAATTAAACAAGTATGCACCGTTGGCAGAAGAAAGGAAGGAAGCTTTTTAGTTTTACGTGACCGTTAATCTTGCGATCATGCGCCTTTTTACGTGTAATCCGAACCTCAGGACGTGGCATTTCTCTTCGAAAACCTCAAATGCATTGACCGGGAATCAAACCCGATCCACCTTGGTAAGAGGCCAACCGCTTGACCACTACGCCTCCAGGAAGGTGCGGAGAGTAAACTCTGTGAGAATTTCACCATTGGTGATGTCAGCAACGGGAGTAGATCCAAATACTCTGGAGGAGCTACAATGAAACATCTGATCGCCAGAATGCAAAAGGCAGTGTTGTTAGATACATGTCACATAATCCGATAGTTTTATCCCAGTAATAATATAAGGTACTTGTAATGTCTGTAGCTTGTGTATTGAGATTCACCAGATACAGTACATGAGGAAATAAAGAAGATAATACTATTGGTGATGATAATAATAATGATAATAATAGTAATTTAGGGACATTCATTGAACATGGGTATTCACATCTTCCTCACATTCATCACGTTTTACAGTGTAACACATCAGCATAAATGAATGTGCTGTGAGGAAACTGATGCCACACAACTTTCTGCCCTTATAACTTCTGGAACATCCATTCGCGGATTACGGGAAGTGTCCTTTTATTACTTTTAAGAGAAATTATGGCGTGTTGAAGGAAAAATAAAAATGATAAAAAATTGTGTTTGATTCCTCAAACGCCAGTAAGTTGAAACCAAAGATACGGACACTATTTTCCAGTGTTCTTGGTTTATTCCATGTCATCTCCATACGGTACTGTAACTTCTTTTTCAAAAAAATATGACTTTTATAATTTACATTATAGGCTACTCTATTGTATTGGTACAGATGATATTAAGTGCTTTTGTTTAAATTTTGTGTGTATTTTAGTAAGTGTATGATCATATTTGCATTCAGTAAGACATCAAGTGAACACATATTTCGCCACTATCAACATGTGATTACATTACGTTGCGACCCGGTATTTAACAAACATTATTTGAAGCATGCAATCACTACCATCACTTGACTTCAGGGGCTTATATACAATTTTTTTTCGGTGGGGGGGGGGGGGGACTATCCTGGAAAATTGTGAGTATTCTCAGGGGATTGTCACCGCAAAATACCCAGAAATATCAACCAATATCTTAGAGCATATAACTTTGTGTAATTATGTTAGATAAGATTCAAAGTTTATATAGCCTACAATTATTACTGGCGATACAAAAAAAAGTTGTAAAATACAACACAAGACACAAATAAAATTTTATACTAATTGAATTTTCTATTATGATCTATGGAGTATAAATGGCAAATATCTAAATATTTGTCAATTTACTAAGCAGAAAGATAAACAGGTTTTTTTTCTTACCTGTTGATAATTTATTTCTGAAAAGTAACGTATTGTGGAATTCTCAGTTTTGCCTCACAAGGCTGAGTGTACCCCGTTCCAGCCCTCAGACTAGAATTTAATTTCTTGGCAGAGCCGGGAATCGAATTCGGACCTAGGCAGCCAAGAATGCTAGCCACTATACCACGAGTTAGTATAATTTCAATCTTAATATTGTTTATAACTTAGCCAATAAGTTAAGATTAGGGTACAACCAAATTTACAATTATTTTATGCTCTTACCAGACCAACACTTTCTTAATTTTTACTGGATTATTTCGGGGCGGGGGGGGGGGCGCTGCAGCCCCCTCAGCACCCCCCTTATATACGCCCCTGCTTGACTTATATAAATTCCTGACGATCTTCGTAAGGATATCAATGTGATTCAGTTTACTAGTCTTAAGTTCACTGTTAGAAGTCGGTTATACATTTTTGCCAGCAGATTGGTGTTGTAGTTATTGATTGGTTTAGAGGCTTTACGACAACGAGGTCATGTAGCCCCGTGTACTTGGATGTCTCTGGAATCTGTCTGACAACCTGTGTCATTGTGGTGGCTATACTAGTGTATTCTTTAATTTAGGAACCATCCCAGCATTTGCCTGGTATAGAAGGGGAAAATTACGGAAAACCACTCCTAGGATGGATGAGGTAGAAATTCAGCCCACCCCTTATCAGTTCTTTCTCACTTGACTGAATATACCCTACATCGTTCCATCCCTCAAACCAGAATTAAATTTCTTGTCAGAGCCGGGAATCGAACCCAGAACTCTGCGGACAAATGCTGGTCACTTCGCCATTGGGTGGACCGTATAGGGGGTTTATAAACTGAAGAAATAACAAAACTAGAGTACTCGTTTTATTTTTAGCCTATTTTCATTTTATGAAAAAATAGGATTAAGAGATCACCTTTTGTCCGTGTGTGTGTGCGTGTGTGTGTGTGAGGTGTGTGTGTGTCCACTCCACTAATAACTTCTAAACGGCTGGAGCGATTACAATGAAACTCGGTAAGTTCATAGCACTATTCTGGCCCACCCTGAACGTGCCCTTCAAATTTTATTGCGTCTTACCAATCCGACATGGCGCATGTGCGAAATATTTCACCAGCATTCAGTATCTCCGAAACTATTACCGATATCGCCCTGAAATTGTGTACGGTGATAAAGAGCACTACTAGAAGTTCACCTATGATACTTTCAAAATTCTCGTGACTACAAAACCAACATGGCGGCCAAGCGAAATTAAGACTTTTAAATAGACTTTTCTCGCTATTTAACTATCCAAACGTAATGAAACTTGGTACAGCAAATTTTTATACACATTGTAATGCACTGGAGTTTAATTTAGTTCAATTGTTTACATAACCTCAAAATGGCGGCTGTGCGAAATATTTCACTGACATTCTATATCTCCGAAACTATTACAGATATCACCCTGAAATTTTGTACGATGGTAAAGGGTACTGATACAAGTTTATCTATGCAACTTTCATAAACCTCTAAGGTATAAACCGAACATGGCGGCCAAGCGAATTTGAAACATTTTAATAGACTTTTCTCGTGATTTAACTCTCTGAGCGCAGTGAAATGTGGTACAGTAAATGATTTTACATATTGTAATGCACTGGCATCTAATTTAGTTCAATTGTTTACATAACCTCAAGATGGCGGCTGTGCGAAATTTTAAAATTAACTTTTTATTTCTTGTGTCGTAATCATGCGATCAAAGTGAAAGTTTTAATGATGAACCTAGGCAATAATTGTCCTTGAATGGTACATAACCCTATTGCCTATACATATAGCAATCCGAAATGGCGAGCATCCGAAATATTTAGGCGGTTCTCAATATCTATGAATCTTTTACAGCAATCAAACTGATTTTTTTTATGTTCATAGAGGCTATGAACATATGTTCACCTATAGGACTTTCAGTAACCTGGTGAGCACAAATCCAACATGTCGGCGACGCGAATTATAAATATTTAAATGGACATTTCTCGCGAATTAACTATCCGAGTGCAGTGAAACGTTGCACGTTAAATGCTTATACAAATGTTAATCCACTGGCATCTAATTTATTTCAATAGTTTGCATAATCACAAGATGGCAGCTGTGCGAAATTTTAAAATCTCGTTTTTACTTCTTGTGTTCTAATCATGCGATTGAAGTTTGAATACCACACGTACACAATAATCTTAATGTAATAGTACAAAAATAGAAATCCAACCTGGCGACCATCTGAAATATTTAGACGGTTCTCAATATCTACGAATCTAACACAACCTTCAAACTGAAATTTTGTATGTTGGTAGAGGCAATTAACATGAGTAGAATATATGAAAATAGGCTGTATAGTTCTTCGCGGAACTACTTGTTTTTTTAATATTAATTTCCTCCTGTTTGAATTTATAAGTTCTGCACGACACGTAGCTCGCGTAATAATCCAAAAGTAACATTTAAGTTAGTCTACCTAACTCTGCTGACTTTCCGAATCCATAAAAATATTGTCCAGTTGTATTCCCATCGTACGACAGAAGGCGTGCATTTTCTCAGGTACAACTAAGAATTAGGGCTTCAAATTTCTACAGTAAGTGAAAATAACGATTTGCATTTATTTAAAATAAGGGCAATAAAAATACTTTGTAATTGCTTATTTTTTACTACAAATTTCAAGCTGTATTTTTGGGTTGAAAGGTTTTATAATGAATTGCTTTCAATCCTCGTGTTAGGATGAAGAGATGAACAATTCCTTGGTATTGTTTCAGTAAGATATGTGAAGCCATTAACTTACAAACTCACACTCAAACCTTTTCACGTTCTATGGAAAATATATTTGATTTTGTAAATCATTCAGTGAATTAGTGTTCAATATTTGGAGGCATGTAATACTTAACATCGAAATGAGACAATGTACACCCAACTGAGGTTTACCGTATGGCGTAGTCGTGCGCGTTACATCGCTCGCCACGACTGTGGTGGGAAGCTGTAGAAAGTCCGGAGATCAGGCTATGCTGAGAGTGGTTTCTTCCCCCACTCCCTTCAGGTAAATGCTGTGATAGTACTACCTTGTTTCAAGTCCCGGGCCACCTACCCAATCCTCGACCCAAATGATTACAGTTATCACGTAAGAAACACAGGTTATCAGACAAGTTGAGCTCACACCCAAATACACCAAGCTGATGTCCCGAACGCCTAAACCGAATTAACAACTAAATCAACAATTTTCTGTGATACGGAAGTCTGCTACATGTTGATTACTGTATTTATACTCGCGGGCTAGGCTCTTGGCTCATCCACGTCACTGTCCTAGAGCATACTAGTCGCCACAACAACACACAGGCTATCCAAGTGCTCGAAGCTGATGCCAGGGTAACGAACATAGTGTCGGTATCTTTCCCTAGAAGGAGGGTTCCTTAACGTTCCAGGGCGTGATGGTGCAGTAGTCAAGCTGCTTGCCTCTCACCGAAGTAGACCAGAGTTTATTTCCGGTAAATGCACGTGACATTTTTCAAGTGAAGTATCACGTCCTATGGTTTGGATTCTACGTAAAAATGGAGGTCTCGTGGCTCATGATCGCGTAAAACTACAAACATCATTCCTCCCTTCCTTCCTCCCTTCCTCCCTTCCTCCCCCCATTCCTCCATTCCTCCCTTCCTTCCTCCCTTCCTCCCTTCCTCCCTCCATTCCTCCCTTCCTTCCTTCCTCCCTTCCTCCCTCCCTTCCTTCCTCCCTTCCTTCCTTCCTCTCTTCCTTCCTTCCTTCCTCCCTTCCTTCCTTCCTCCCTTCCTTCCTCCCTCCATTCCTCCATTCCTCCCTTCCTCCCTCCCTTCCTTCCTCCCTTCCTTCCTTCCTCTCTTCCTTCCTTCCTTCCTCCCTTCCTTCCTCCCTTCCTTCCTCCCTCCATTCCTCCATTCCTCCCTTCCTTCCTCCCTTCCTCTCTTCCTCCCTCCATTCCTCCCTTCCTTCCTTCCTCCCTTCCTCCCTTCCTTCCTTCCTCCCTCCATTCCTCCCTTCCTCCCTCCATTCCTCCATTCCTCCCTTCCTTCCTCCCTTCCTCTCTTCCTCCCTCCATTCCTCCCTTCCTTCCTTCCTTCCTCCCTTCCTCCCTCCCTTCCTTCCTGCCTTCCTTCCTTCCTCTCTTCCTCCCTTCCTCCCTTCCTCCCTCCATTCCTCCATTCCTCCATTCCTCCCTTCCTTCCTCCCTTCCTCCCTCCCTTCCTTCCTGCCTTCCTTCCTTCCTCTCTTCCTTCCTCCCTTCCTTCCTCCCTTCCTTCCTTCCTTCCTCACTTACTGCCTTCCTTCCTTCCTCTCTTCCTTCCTTCCTGCCTCCCTTCCTTCCTTCCTCCCTTCCTTCCTTCCTTCCTTCCTCTCTCCATTCCTCCATTCATTCCTTCCTTCCTTCCTTCCTTCCTCCCTTCCTTCCTTCCTCCCTTCCTTCCTTCCTCCCTTCCTTCCTCCCTTCCTTCCTTCCTCCCTTCCTTCCTTTCTTCCTCCCTTCCTTCCTCCCTTCCTTCCTTTCTTCCTTATTTCCTTCCTTCTTTCCAACCTTCCTTCCTCCCTTCCTCCCTCCCTTCCTTCCTTTAACGCTCCGATTGCAGATTTATATAAACTGAGAAGCCTCTATCGTGGGGTTTGAAGGCCAACAATTAACGGACGGCGTCAATAAGCCCAACAACAGCTTACAGCTCCACGAAGCTCACGACCATAAGCATCGGCTTTAATGTGCAATCCGAACCTCTCAACGTAATTGGAAAGTATTAAGTATTGTCTATTGACAAAATAAACCTAGCCCTTAAAACAACCAAATATACTCTGTCACTTACAGTGGTCTAATTTTCGCCGACTGAAATATCCTATCAGGTACTAACGCAATGTGGTCAATGGGTAATTACTGGTAACGTGGCAAATAATGAGTTCACCAAAGAAATTAATTAACATTTATGGGATTAATACTCGTACAAAGCGATGTATCGATAATGTATCACCTGGGCTAATTCAAGTTGGTGTTGCCAATACTGATATTGCTAGATTGTAGCACTGTGCAATGCCCACTTTTCAAGGTAACTCTATATCCACCTCCTTCCAATGTTATGCTAGTTAGCAGTGGCGTAGCCAAGGGGGTGTTTCTGTGGGGTTAGAACCCTCCCCCAATTTTGTAATTTTTACAAAAAAATAAAAAATAAAAAATAAAAAAAACAGAAACTGACAATAAAAGGTATGCTAAAACTTTTCTTAAATTACCTAATGAAATTGCTATCGAGTCTATAGCGCTTACTACGTAGGCTACTGTTGTCGTCTTTCGACCCGGCTCCCCGTTTGACGCTACACACGTCTTCATGACAACGTACAACTCCGTTCTCCCTTTTCCCCCACTAAATATAACTTATTTCAAACTGAGCCTAGCGCCAAAAAATTTTAAATCTCACTTAGCGGGAGGAAAATTGTTAAAATTAATCTAAAAGTATGTTTTAATAAATACCTAGAAAATTCCATTAACACTAATTTGGATGATTGTTGTTATTTTAAGGGGAGGAACAGCGAGGTCATCTTCCCCTACTAATTTGGTCATCGTTGTTAACTTCTTCAATGCTATATAATCGAGTTGATTCATATTACATAAATATATGACCAGCGATGAAATTCGATAAGAGCAGTTATGAGCCGTGCTGAACAAACAGAGCACATGAACTATAGTTGGGGAGTGGAACTATCATACTCGAATGATCTTACACCAATAAAGTTCCACCTCCTTTCGGGATCTTGGTTTGTTGCCTTGTGCGGGAAGTGTTTATCTATGAGTAAACCGTAAGCCAGGTAAGTCGGGAGTAGGCAGGCGATGGCGTAACAACTGTACAACCAACGGTTCCACTGAGATAAGTAATTCATATACGGTACCTAACGGAATTCAAGTCCATGAACTAATTTCATTTTTTTAATTTATTATATTGTATTGTTCTAATTTGTATACACGTGCATAATACTCAAACGTGATTCACAAACACTTACAAAAAACAACTAATTTAATACAAAGAAATTCAAATTGCGAATCGTATTATAAACACTAATTAAGCGTACTAGAATGTTTGTGGTCTGAAGGTACAATTCTCAATCTGTGTACCGAAACTATACTCATAATTTCAGCTGGGAACATTGTATTGCTATTTTTATGCCGATTATTGGATTTTCAATCAGTCATTGAATTATAGTTTGTGTTTGTTGTTGTTTGAGTCTTCAATCTTTTGAACGGTTTGATGCATCACTCCACGCCTCCCTGTCCTGAGCTAATCGTTTCATCTCTGCTTAGCTACCACACACTACATCCGAGGCAATCTGTTAAACATATTCTAACCTTGGTCTACCCGTACAGTTCTTGTCCTCGATTCTTCGTTCCATAACTAAGTTTGCTTTCCTGGGTGTCTTAGTAAGTGTCCTACCAACCTATCTCTTCTGTTCATTAGCAGTCGCCAGAAACATCTCTCCTCTCCCACTCGTTTTAATACCTCTTCAATTTTTACCCTATCTACCCATCTGATCTCCATCATTCTCCTGTAACACCACATTTGAAACGCTTCAATTCTCCTCTTTTCTGCTGCTCCAACGGTTCAAGTTTCACTTCCAAAGAGCGCACTGCTCCAGACAAAAACTTTCAAAAATTACTTCCTAACGGTCGCTCCTTCAATCTCCGTGCCCAGTTTCATTTCCTTGATCTCTCATTAACTCCGATCATCGTCGGGTAGGGTAACAAGTCGTAAAGATAATCTCCACATAGCCTTTCATCGCATCTCAACCCCGCTGAAGGGGTGCACATACTGTATATGAAATATATTAAATAATAGCGTTTCTAGTTTCGAACCATATTGTACAGCAGACATGTGCAAATTGGAAGACAAGGTGGGCCAACCACAGGCGTCGCTTCGCGGTGTAGAATCTGACTGATAACCAGTGTTAATTGTGATGGCTGTATTAGTGTGTGTAGCCTATCTGTTTTCATTTCAGGTAAGGACTGCAGACGATCAATTTCAAGTAGTTCCTACTTTTGCTACCAAATGCTACCGTCAACGACACCTAGCAGCGAACTTGGCTACTAGATACCACCACGACCGGTTCCTAGCGTCGAACGTTGGAACTAATAGAGCGTTAATAAAATCTAACCTACAAATTTAGCTTCACACAATTGTAGTTAGTGGAAGGTTCTTTTGTATGCCATAAATCTATGACATTGGACCGACGGCTTTACTTTCCTCTACCAACTACGCCACCGAAACCGCCTTAAATAATTTTCACAAGAACGTAAGAGCCACATGAATGAAGAAACTCGTTCATCACAAACTAAAATCACAAACACGCGTAGGCTACAAGAAAAATAGAACTGTGACCAGAAATGTCATTTATTAAAGAAAATACCGTACATTACTTCCCTTTGAATGGGAAACTTGGTGGCGCGCGCTTTACAGAACAAGATCTAGTGGGAGAGATGTCATTGGCGCCAGGGCTTGTCTTAAGAGAATGCCAAACCACTTTTCACTGCATTGTCGAGGGTTGGAAACATTTTTACTTCAATTTGACAGATAACGTAAGAAATACATTTTCAATAAGTGATGAGGCGGGCCGGATGAAAGGGTTCAGCAGGTTGGGGATGGCCCGGGGGCCGGTTATTGCACATAGTTGCTGTACAGTCTATTTGCCAATCTTGAGCACACAATTAACACGAATTCACGTCTGTTTTAACCTCTGGCAAAACGTAATAAGCAGTCAAAGTGCCAATTGCTAGTTTTGGTCAACGCTCCGGGGGGTCTGGTTGCTCCATTTACTAGTTGATGGCAAGTGCACCTTATTTTCTAAACTGAAGACTTCGCATATTTTAAGCAACGATATTTCACGCTGTGAATAAGTTGATCCTTGCTTTAAAATAAATAACAATAATTGTATATTTTTCCCACTATACATTTGCCAAAGTGGCGAACACAAACCTGCAGTTACAATAGGAAGTACTGTACGTGAATTGTTTTCATTCTGTGGGCACGAGCATGTAACCTCAGTTTCAAATAACCATACATTTCAATTCCATTACTGTAGTTACTACTCCTGTCACGCGTATTGGATTGCAATGTAATATAATTTTATGTAAAGCGTCCTGAATCCTTTAAACTGCCTTCCACCCGTCAGAGGTAGGATTGCCAAATTAATACTTCGGGAGCTCCTCAATTACATGTTGTACGTACGTAACAGATGACCACTCGTGGTGCAGTGTTTATCGTTATTCTCTGTCATCCCTGAGGTCCCACGTTCGAGTCTCGACATTGCCAAGCTGTGATACTGGGTCTTCCAGCTTCGCAGACAAAATGGGAATTGGTCTCATGCTGTGGCAGTTGGAGGAGTTGAACACCATATCACACGTAAAATGGTTAGTGTTCCCGTGTCAAAGGTTGTTGTTGTTGTTGTTGATTGATTCATGTCGTCTCAACACTCACGAGTCTCAAAATTCACGAATTTCAAGATGAGGGTTAGTAAAAGTATGTTCTAACCGGTTTCTGTACCTGGGCCAGTCTCAAAACTCACGAACCAAGCCATAGCCACCTATAGGGTTATAGGTAGCCATGGCCAAGCCAGTTCATTGGGAAAAGGTCCATTAGCCAGCCTGAACTGCTTGCCCTCTTGTAATTGGCACCTCTCTCATCTCTATGTTGTTGTTGATTCTTTTCGGGACTTTGCGACATCGTGGGCATGTACTTGTCTGGGCATAGAATTTGTCTGATAACCTGCGTCACTGTGACGTCTGTACAATACAAACGAAATCCCATTCTAAAACTGGGTGGACAAACAAGGGTTGAAGGGCAGTGTGCTCTCCGGAGTCGTGAGTTTTGAGACTGTTATTGTAATGTTCATTCAGCTACTAGTTTATTGTCGTGAGTTTTGATACTATTTGTTACTATTTTTAGCTTGTGAGTTTTGAGACACGTGAGTTTTGAGACGTAACCGATTGATTTGGGGACTTTGTGACATCGTGGTCATGTGTACTTGAGTGGGTGTGCGTATGTAATTTTTGTGATATCCTGTGTTATTGTGATGGCTGTATTAGTGTGTTTGCAATGAGGCTTGTAGTTTTACGTAACCGTTAATCTTGCGATCATAATCCACGGGACCTCCTTTCTACGTGGAATCTAAACGATAGATCATGGCATTTCACTTTGAAAATCTCACATGTATTGACCAGGAATCGAACCCTGTCTACCTTGGAGAGAGGCAACCAATTTGACCGCTGCTCGACCACGCTCCCCCAATATGTATTAGTGTGTGTATTTGAAATTCTGGTGAAGATTGGGAGGGAGGCGGCTGCGGCCTTAAGTTGGGAACCACCCCGTCATTTGCTCGGAGTAGAAGTGGAAACCCACGAAAAACCACTTCCAAGATGGCTGAGATGGGAATTGAACCCACTTCTTGTCAATTTTGCCTCACGAAGCTGAGTGTATCCCGTTCCAGCCCTCAGACCAGAATTAAAATTTATTGATAGAACCAGGACCTCCGGGACGACATTCTTGTCTACGCCCCTCGTGGATATGGCACTCAGATAGTCATTAAAATTAACAATAATAACAATATAGGGCAATGCGTTGTCATTCTTGTTCTCCCCCCTAGGCTACTTCCAAGACGGGGTCGCGCACTCAGCTGAATGACCCAGTAAATCCTCTCAGAAAGTTTTACCTGCTGTAGGCCACATAAAATACGAAGATGTCATTGTTATTTAATGTTGTTTACCGAGCTGTGCACAGAGTTGGATGATTTGTAAGAAGCTGCACACTAGTGATATTGTAACATCTATTTATTTATTGAGCTAATGATTCTTTTTTACGGTTGTTGGCCTAAACATTATCAAGAGGCGTGTCAAAGAACAGCACTGCCTCTTTAGTTCACCTGGACTGATCATGCATCAAAAAAGAACCCTTGGTGCTACAGCCCATGAAGAGCCTAGGCCAACCAAGCGACCACTGTCCAGCCACTTGGCCTGCAGATTATGGGGTGACACGTGGTCAGCGCGTCGGGTCCCCTCGACTGTTAATCGTGGTCTCCGTGACACAGGCGCTGTCTCACAGTCAGACTGCTACTAAATTGTCCTCACGAAGCTGAGTGCAGCCCTCACGTCAAATTCTAAAATCCCTGACGGATCCGGAAATCGAACCCGGGATCTCCGGGTGCGAGGCAGGCACGCTATCTCACACCACTGATCATGCATCCCTTGCTTACAGTATTATTAATTGCGGCAGTTCTCCTAGTCTAATGAAAGTTATTATTGTTGCTTCAATCAAGGGCTAAGGTAATCTTTGCCCCTAATCCCCGTGTGCTTGTGTATATACGGTAGTTGTCTAATTAGCTGTGTTGTTGTGTGTACAGATGTCCGACTGTCAGAGACAGAAGACCTCCTGAAGATACCGCACGCTGTATTCGGTGAAACGTTGGTAAACTCAAACACAACTAGACCACTGCCCAAGAATCCGGGCCATTTTTCGAATGATACTTAAAAGTTTGATCATTGCAACACCTGCGAGCTAGACTGATTCTGTGAGCAGACAAGAACAAAATGAGTGTTGTTGTTGTTGTTGTTTTTGTCGTAAAGTATGAGTGCAGACTTCATGCCGCCCGGGATTGCAGGACACCGCCTGTGGATCCCTTGGATATGACTGAATAGGAAACCTCATTGTGGAGATTCAGAAGCGCCACTGCTACCAGATCCCAGTGCGTTGTTCAAGTCGCGTGACGAGGCTGCCGTTGCGAACTCCTTTGTTGCTGTTAATTGCTTTTAGGGGCTTGGGATATATTGGTTATCAGTCTCGTGAACTTGGGTGTGATTAACATTCATTTGATAACCAGTATTAATGTGGAGGCTTGGAATGGGAGGCAGGCGGCCGTGGCTGTGGCATTTGCCTGGAGTAGAGTTTCGAAACCAGGGATAAGGTTGGCTTAGGTGGGAATTAAACCTACTTTGTCTCCAACCATCAGCCTTAAATAAAATAAATTGGCAGAGGCAGGTGAAACGTTGGTACCACAGACCTCAGGGGTACACCACGAGGTCAGGGTCATGAACTCTATTCTTAGACGTGTATGCTCCAAAATGGAGACTAAACAGTTCGCAAGTCCCGCGCATTGACATAATGATGCTCAAAACCTATGTTTAAATAAAATATATTTCATCGTGTGAAATTACAGTACTGTACTCTAGTTGAACAATCTGGACAGAACAACGGCGTTCATGCTGAAAATATTATTATTATGTTATGTCTTCGAACATTTTAGTCATTATCCCAGAGGATGTGTGTAGAATCTGACTGATAACCTGTGTTATTGTTAAGTCTGTACTGTGTGCACTTGCAAATGGGCTGGATAATGCCTCGGCGTTTGCGTACAAGTGGAAGAACCATTCTTAGGATGGCTGAAATGGAATCCTCAGTTGTCCTCAAGTTGTGCTCAGAGATGAACCCTAAATGTTTCGAACACTGAGTCGCCAGGTCGCCGTAAGCAGCAACCAATGTGCGCTCAGCCTTAGGGGCTGGCGAGACCGCAAAGTCGCGCTGCCCAGTACGAGTTCTGATTGATTAACTCTTTGTGCGTAACGACGTCCTGTATTCCGTTACGCATCCTCACTGTCGACTCGTTATTCATGTATGTTTATCAGCGACTACGTTATATCTAACTTGTAATAATAATAATAATGACATTCTTTTTTGTCGTGTGGCCTCTTGCGAGGCCGAGTGCAGGTCTTTCTAGTCGACGCCCGTAGGCGTCCTGCACGCCGGGAATGGACGAAGATGAATAAAACTGAGCAAGGATGTGGAAGGAAGCGGTCGTGGCCTGTCAGAAGGTACCGTCCCAGCATTTGCCTGGTGTTAATGGGAAACCACGGAAAACCATTCCAAGGACGGCCGACGGTGGGGCTACCGAGTCAGCAGAGAGCTTGGCCCCATGACATAACGCTGCGCTTTAGCGAACGTAGCCACAGCTGTCGGTTCTAATAATAATAATGTATTGTAACATCCTGGTCATTAGACTGGCTGCGTGACGCAGCCGTAACGTTCTCGCCTGCTGAGCCCAAGATACCGGATACGAATCCCGGTGCAGTCGATTATTATTTGAGGGTGCTTAAATGTGAGAGAATCGTGTCGGTAAATTTACTGGCAAGTTTAAGATCCCTTGGAGGCAAAATTCCGGCACCCCGGCGTCTATAAAAGCCGTAGTAGTTAAAAGGGACTTAAAACCAGTAACGTTATTATTTATTGTTTGACAACATTATCACGGCAAATACTGGCTACATTTTATGTTACAGCCTGGTTTGGCCTTAGCAAGGAACCATCTGTACTGAGACAATTTCGTATATACACTGTTCAGAGACTTCACATTACTGTACATCCATGTCGTGCCCGCAGTCTTCACGAGTCTCCTTTATTTATAGGATGAGCTGAATTTCCATCTGAATCATCGAGCCTTGCTGATTGTTCGGCGAGGGTATTGTCACCAAGGAACTTCCGAACAATATGGCAGGTGTTTAACAGAACTGCCTTCTGTAGTTCAATATATATCTGCGGATGCAGACTCAATATTGATAGACTATTGTGGAGAGTTTTGGGTATAACACCAGTACACGATACAATTATTGGGATTGTAGTCACCGACTCAAATTTCCACATCTGCTTTATCTCAATTGCCAGCTCTGTGTACTTAGGTATTTTAGTAGCAGCTGTTGTTTGGACGTTTAAAGTGTTGGGACATGCGATATCTATCAGTAATGCCTCTCTGTGTTCCTCATTGATGACAATATCTGGCCGTTTGTTACTGACTGCAACATCTGTCACAACTCCTCTGTCTCAGTAGAGCTTGTCTGTGGCATTTTCGAGTACTGCGGATGGTGTGTATTTCCAATAGGGGACGGAGCTTTGAAGAAGTTTGGACTTCAATGCCAGTTTCTGTCGATGTTTGTAGTCAGTGTTGAATGGTCTCACTACATTTGCCACAGCGGCGACACTTCTCACTCTCTGTTGCTGGATCTATTATGATACATTTCCTATAGCTTGGAGTAGCTACAACTTGCTCTTGGATAGCTACAACAAATCCCTATGTTTCCGGAAAGAGGACCGAGTGGGTCAGACATGCGTGCGACGCTAACTTGTTGATGTGAGGCTGGTCCAACTCATGTGGAAACTTCCCATGAAGCGCCTTCCGTTTCCAATTCCCGATCTTGTATTCAGTAGTTTTCATTTCGTTTACTGGTGAATCTAAAGATGACAGATGGAGAGGTTTGTAATTATCATCAGCTGAAGATACAGTGCGATGGAGAGGGGATGTTTCTCATTTGTTGTGGAAAAATGCGCGCAGAGTTGTCACTTGTTTTGTGTGAAGGTTCATGATGTCTATCAGTCCTCTACCACCTTCAGACCGAGGTAGAGTCAGGCGCTCTGTTGCTGATTTCGGATGGTGCATACGATGGCGTGATAAAAGCCCCGATCTTTTTCGTTGCCGTTCGTGCAGCTCAGTTTGAGTCCACCTGATTATACCAAAGGAGTATGTAACTACGGGCATTGCAAATGTGTTAACTACCTTAATGATATGTTTAGCGCTAAGATTTGAAGAGAGAACACTGCGAAGTCGTGAAGTATACTGCTCAGTGATATTCGTCTTGATATCACCATGTCTGGGACGGGTACTCTGGAGGAACCCAAGATATTATTATTATTATTATTATTATTATTATTATTATTATTATTATAATTATCCTGGTCATTATCCTTTTGTACTTGGATGTGTGTTGAATCCGGCCGATAACATGTGTTATTGGAGGTTCTGAATTAGTGTAACTAGGATAGGATTGGGAATTAGGTAGCGTTAACCTGAACTAAAGGCCTTACACGTTATCAGCCTACTGTCGACCAAAATATTATGATTACTCGAGTTTGAAGGTTGTTTGTGAAGTAACCAGTAGACCTACATAAAATCCAATAACATCATCATTTTCGTCGTTCTATTTTACGTTAGATCATGTAGGGTGGAGTTTTTAATTTATATTTTAATATTTTTTATCTCAGTTGGAACACAAAAAGTGCCCGTTATTAAGCGTGTTTCAACCATGCGTCACATTTAAGGATTATTATCTCACAAACCCGTCATCAGATCGAATCCAAATTTTAACACAATATACATTGGACTCAATTAGGAAAATCCTAACAGGGGAATTAAAACTCACCGGCCGTGAAAGCCAATATACCATCTTTTTGGAAGCCTTCATAGGGAGGTTAAGGCTGCTTGAACTTTTAGTTCTCATAGTCAAGTGGTGCAGTTGCACCTTATATAAAGGGAGGTGGCGCACAGTTCGTCACTCCTGTGGGGGTCCGGGCGGGGACACCAAGAGCCCGCCGATGAGCCTAGCTTGGTGTCCTAGGCGAAACCCCACACAAGACACGGCACAAACCTAGAAGAATTGCTGAGTTTTAATTCACCGGCCGTAAAAGCCAATATACCATCTTTCTAACAGGGGAAGTTGCCTGAGGCGAGTTTCACTGCCCCCCACTCCAAAGTGGACGTGGTAGTAAGTATTGTCGGAATGTGTCAACCTGTGCTGATCTTCACTATCTGCTGTTACCTCAAACACGTATTCCATGCCACTCATTAGAAAGTTTAGGCGTTATTCCAGATTTGCCAGCTCAAGTGCAATAATTTTCTTCGTGTTTCAGAGTTACAGTACTATACAGATCAATATGCACATTTTAATTTGTATGTTGTAGCTTCGTAAAAATGTTATCGCATGAAAGTTATAACCTGCACTATGAGCATTAAGGGGGGAGACCCAACTTAACAGAGGGAAAAAAAGGCCAATATCCATGCGAATGTTAAATATGCTACAAATATTGTTGACAAATGCTGCACATATCCCAGTATTGGTACGCTTCCTGGCAACCAGAAGCAATTTCAATAATGTAAAAATTCTAACTAGAACATTTTAAAATAAAATGTTCTTAATTTCACGCCTTTTTAACAATGCATCACTGTTCCTCTAATAAATTCCAAGTTTATAAGAATTTTCGTGCTTTTCCTTTTTTAAAGTGTGTATCAAACCTCAACCTACAAAATGAACCTCAATCACTAACATACACTGTGATTTAGATATTTGTATAGAGTTTTTTTTTTTTTTGGCCGGGAGGAGGGTGAAATTTGTTCACATTGTAGCCCCACTGAAGTACATTTTGTGGCAATATAATGAAAACCAAAATGTTTATTTCTACTGTATATCATTTTAAAGCTTATAAAACAGGCTACAACGTTAATATTGAGAGCTCTCCGTTATTTTTTGACGGAGGTCCGTATTTGATTCCCGGCTCGCCAAGAAATTTAATTCTGGTCTACGGGTTGGAACGGGGCACACTCAGCCTCGTGATGAAACACTGAGAAGACATGGGTTCAATTCCCACCTCAGACATCCAGGAAGTAGTTTTCTGCGGTTTTCCCCCACTTCTACTCCAGGCAAATGCTGGAAGGTTCCTAACATAAGGCCACGGCCGCCTCCTACCCAAACCTCACCTGAATTACAAAATATACACTAGTACAGCCATCACAATAACACATGTTATCACACAAATTCCATACACACCCAAATACACGGGGCTATTAGACCCCGATGTCGCAGTCCCTAAAATAAGCAACAGCAAAGTAAAATGTATGATAAAGAATTCTTTTTAAAATATATCTCAAATAGTTACGCAGTTCTTGTGTACAAGTATTTATACGAAGGTTTTGTTGTAGCCTACATTATAAAAGACACGAAATAGATTTTATGAAGGTCCATTTCCAAAGTACTACGTCATTTGATAGTAAATTATCAGACATACTATACCTCCAGTCACCTCAAGACCTAAGCGGTCCCTTTGATGTTCTGGTCCGTGAAGAGGCTAACGTGCCAGGAAATAGTTCCCACTTTATCTGCTTCTTTTTGGCTAGAATACTTTTCAGAATTTCCTTTGTAAAAATAATTTCACGTTAATTGGGAGCTTTATTATGTGATGAGTTGTGTGTGTGAATATAGTTTTTAGTGGTATAGGCAGAGTAATTCAGTACTAATTTGATATTATATTACATTTAGTTTTGTATAAACCTTGTTTGAGCGGCAAAAGAGCACCCGAGTAATTCAATTTTATGGCTAATCAGGCTCAAAGGTTGGCAACACTGTTGCGATTGCACAAAGTTCCTCAAGTAGACAAAGTGTTCAAACTTCAGCTGTAAAGTTTGAATCACCAATAAAATACTTCAAAGGTAATAACAATGGAGAGAAGTTGAGTGAAAGGTGCAAACAAATGATTATGAATGTATATACTAGTGGGTTGAGAGATGACAATCTCGTTTTTCCATGTCGGAATATAAAGAAGGAACAGAGAGAGGAGATACACGGAGGGATATTTTCCTCAGGACTTGACCCGACGTTTGGTATAGCTGCACTGATTATATCACGGAAACTCCATGGGGTCCAGGTGCAGATAGCTGTCCTCATGGTTTAACCAACATTTCAGGGGAGGTTGCCTACCCCCACTCTCATCCCAAACCCATTAGCGTGAGCTGACAGGACTGTTTGGGTTTAACCTACTTAGCGGAGTTCGACCATCCCGGTGATGGGCTCCATATCAGCAACGCTGTACAGCATTTTCCGGAGCAGCTAGCTGGTGAACTATGGCTTAATTCCTCGTACAAATACAAACCGATATAAAATAAGTGAATTAATTTACGTATTTCACAGTCATACAGCATAACGTTTTGATCTATAAGGATTACAACGCAACCAAGAACTACACTTTCCAACGACCCCGAGCCGAGAAAAAGTTACCTTACAAAAATGATAACAACTTTCGTTCTTGAACACACAAAATTTTGAAATTAATAAACCAGTTATACAATATTCCAATGTATATTGTGTTAAAATTTGGATTCAATCTGATGACGGGTTTGTGAGATAATAATTCTTAAATGTGACGCATGGTCGAAACACGCTTAAAAACGGGCACTTTTTGTGTTTCAACTGCGATAAAAAATATTAAAATATAAATTAAAAATTCCAAATCTACATGATCTAACGTAAAATAGAACGACAAAAATGATGATGTTATTGGATTTTATGTAGGTCTATTGGTTACTTCACAAACAACCTTCAAACTCGAGTGCACATAATATTTTGGTCGACAGTAAGTACTTGAAATGGTCTTCGTGCTCCATGTCAGTGTCACCTACCTGCATTACATCTTTTTTCTTTCTCTTCGTTGACATGACCTATGTCTGAAACACAAATCATCAACCAATGATGTTTAATTCTATAACCGTAAGAAATGATAAATATAGTGTTTCGACTGGGTTGCACTTTCTTCCTCATAGCAATGATGAATTCAGTTATTATTATTATTATTATTATTATTATTATTATTATTATTATTATTATTATGATCATCATTCTTTCTTTCCTCAACTTACAGTTGGTAACATGACTCATATCGGTACAAGAAACTGAGTAAAGTAACACTTTGAAGAGCCTATGGCTTGCATTTGCAAACTGTAAGTTATGCCATGAAAGATGACAGTCATTTTTTTTTTTCAGGACTGCTATCTTCCGCGTCTCCTTTTCACAATACTGTCCAAGGAAATCCTAGTGCGTATTCAGAATTGCAGCCTTTTGTGCAATAGTGTGGGCATACATGGGAAGATGCAATATGGCTAAATTTACTGAAACATATTTAGGTGTCAGACTAGTGGGAGAAAAGGAAGGGAAGGATTGTCGTAATTTTGTGTCTCCAGATTCTCGCTACCTCCATATTTCTCAATCTTCTCCTTGTATTTATAATTGATATTATAGTCATTCGGGACAGCGACGTCAATCAAGTACGTCTATTGGTTCTTCTTGTCAGTCAAAATTATTTCTGGTCTATTATGAGAAGTTGTTTTGTCAGTTGGAATAGTGCGATCCCAATTCAGCTTGTAATCTTCGTTTTCCAGCACACTTTCTGGAGAGTATTTGTTATAAAGCGTCCTATCATGCATGGGAGATTGGGTTAGGGCGAGTTCTTGATGAATTACTTTAGCAATTCGTTATGCCACTCAGTGTAAGATGTAGGGGCTAGAAATCTGCATCTGCCGGTGATATGCTCTATGATTTCTGGGTCGGTATTGCACTTTCTGCACTCGTCATCTATAATATTCTGATCTTTCATGATGTGTTTCATGTAACTTCTCGTATCTCTCTATCTTGTATCGCCTGGATAAATCCCTTAGTTTCTGGAAACAGCTCTCCACTCTACAGCCATGAGTTCGAAAGCTGCTTGTCAATATTCTTGTCATTGCACTGGTTGTAGAATCTGCCATGAAGTTCTTTTCCAGCCCATCTCCCCACCTTCTCTCTGTTCAGAGTGGGCTTATATTCCATTACGAAATTAACTTCATGGAGATTCAAAGGAGTGTAGTTGAGTCAGCTTGTGCTATCACTCGGTGTAGATCACTGGTATATTTCCAAGATTGAAAGTAATTCCTTAGATGTATAACTTGTTGGTTGTGCAGAGCTATACAGTACTGTAGCATGAAGAATATCTCTGTCTCCTTCATTTCGCGGCGTTTTACTCTCTCTATAGACTACAAGCATTGAGGAGCAACAGTCTGTGTTTGGTAAGCATAGTTCTTATTGTGTGATTATTGTTCTCTGCGTCTGTTTGAGACCATTTTAAACTCCAAATGAATACGTCACGACAGATGTTGCATATTAATTTTTTATAGTCTTTGTTAGGTTATGAGCACTAAGCTTGGATTTCAGCAGAAGTCGAAGTTTATGATTGTATATTTGGTAGAGGTTCTCCTTCCTAGATATATTATCGATTCCAATAGCTTGCCTTAATTCTAGGTGGGTATATGTTTCTTCTTTCCCCATGCTGTCAATTCGCTCATCAGCTATTGTGATTATTCTGTCTGTTCTACACCACTGTCCCTTTTCGATGCTGTTGATTTTGCTTTTGTCAGTGCCAAATTCCATTATAATCATTATTATTATTATTATTATTATTTATTTTTTGCATCATTAACGCGGCAGATACCGGTTACATTTTATATTACAGCCTAGTTCGGCCTTAGCAAGGAACCATCTGTACTGAAATACAATGTATGTAAATTATAGGAACCTCACATTACATTAATTTCGTGTCCGGACTCTTCACGAGTCTCCTTCATTTATAGAATGAGCTAAATTTCCTTCTGAATCATCTTCGAGCCTTGCTGAGTGTTCGGCGAGGGTATTGTCACCAAGGAACTTCCTGACAATATGGCAGGTGTTTAACAGAACTGCCTTCTGTAGTTCAATATATATCTGCGGGTGTTGATTCAATATTGATAGACTACTGTGGAGAGTTTTGGGTATAACACCAGTACACGATACAATTATTGGGATGGTAGTCACCGACTCAAGTTTCCACATCTGCTTTATCTCAATTGCCAGCTCTGTGTACTTAGATATTTTAATAGCAGCTGTTGTTTGGATCTTTTGAGTGTTGGGACATGCGATATCTATCAGCAATGCCTCTCTGTGTTCTTTATTGGTGACAATGATATCTGGCCGGTTGTTACTGACTGCGACATCTGTCACAACTCCTCTGTCCCAGTCGAGCTTGTGTGTGGCATTTCGAGTACTGCGGATGGTGTGTATTTCCAATAGGAGACGGAGCTTTGAAGAAGGTTGTACTTCAGGGCCAGTTTCTGGTGGATAATGTTTGCAACTTGATCGTGTCGATGTTTGTAGTCAGTGTTGGCAAGGTGGGAACAACCTGATATTATGTGTTGAATGGTCTCACTAAATTTGCCACAGAGGCGACACTTCTCACTCTCTGTTGCTGGATATTTTATGATAAATTTCCGATAACTTCGAGTAGCAACAACTGGGTCTTGGATAGCTACAACAAATCCCTATGTTTCCGGAGAGAGAACCGAGTGGGTCAGCCATGCGTGCGACGCTAACTAGTTGATGTGAGGCTGGTCCAACTCATGTGGAAACTTCCCATGAAGCGCCTTCTGTTTCCAATTCCCGATCTTGTATTCAGTAGTTTTCACTTCGTTTACTGGTGAATCTAAAGATGACAGATGGAGCGGCGTGTAATTATCATCAGCTGAAGATACAGTGCGATGGAGAGGGGATGTTTCTCTTTTGTTGTGTAAAAATGCACGCAGAGTTGTCACTTGTTTTGTGTGAAGGTTCATGATGTATATCAGTCCTCTACCACCTTCAGACCGAGGTAGAGTCAGGCGCTCTGTTGCTGATTTCGGATGGTGCATACGATGGCGTGATAAAAGCACCGATATTTTTCGTTGCAGATCGTGCAGCTCAGTTTGAGTCCACCTGATTATACCAAAGGAGTATGTAACTACGGGCATTGCAAATGTGTTAACTGCCTTAATGATATGTTTAGCGCTAAGTTTTGAAGAGAGAACATTGCGAAGTCGTGAAGTATACTGCTCAGTTATGTTCTTCTTGATATCACCATGTCTGAGACGGGTACTCTGGGCGAACCCAAGATAATTGTACAATGCGCCTTCCTCCAACGGCTGAATACTTCTCTGTCCCTCTCCAACAGGTATTACTTGTGCAGAGTGCGAGCCTCTAATAACAGTCTGTGTTCTGCACTTATCAAAACCAAAGTTCATATGGGTATCTGAGGAAAAGCTCTGAGTGATAGAGATGAGGTATTGTAGGTGCACTTTAGTTGATGCATACAGTTTAATGTCGTCCATGTAAAGAAGATGGTTCATCTTGTACGTTTCACCATGATTACCCTTAATACTAAATCCGTAGTTGCTACTGTTCAGGATTTGCGAGAGAGGATTCAAAGCTAGGCAAAACCAGAGTGGGCTTAGCGGGTCTCCTTGGAAAATTCCTCGGCGAATCGGTATTAATGAAGATGTAAAACGAGTGCCACCCACTGTAAGTTGGAGGGCAGTGCTCCATGAAACCATTACGCTCTTCAGGAAGTTCACTATAATAGGGTTGACCTTGTAAATCTCCAAGCTCTGTATAAGCCATGCAAGAGGCACGGAATCGAAAGCTTTTTGGTAATCGATAAAGCAGGCATAAAGGTTTCGTGATCTACGTCAGGCCTGCTCTAATGCCACGGCATCAATAGTAAGCTGTTCCTTACATCCTTGAGAATTCCTTCTGCAACCCTTTTGTTCCTCTGCGAGAATGGCATTATTATTGTTATTATTATTATTATTATTAATATTATTATTATTATTTATATTATCATATTGTTATTATTATTAAATTTATCATTATTGATATTATCATTATTATTACTATATTAATATTTATATTATTACGATGATTATTATTATTATTATTAGTCTATTATTATTATTATTAGTATCTCAATAATTTAAATTACAGGCACTAGTGCAGACACAGCGATAAATCAGTCGCTTAAGTGCACGATGCTGACGACCATGTTCTCTCTCACCTCTAAACCAATTAATGTAAATTCAGCAATATAGTTTCTCACAAATATCAAGATGATGCAGTTAGTCCAGGAGCATGGTTCAACAGATAAAACCGTCAGCAGTTGTGTGATATAAAGCGAATATTTGTACACAGATTCTGGTATCTATGTAAACAATAAGACGTGCAAACATACTCGGCAGCCTATAACAAGTAGGCTATGTTTATTACAATGAACAGTATTATGAAACACTACACTGTATTTCAGTACATATTGTACATATTGGTAACAGTGAACTGGCCAGCCCATTCAATAGTAAACATTAATTATTATTATTATTATTATTAATATTAACAATTTTATTAATAATGGACGGGTGTTACACATTATTCATAGTAATTAACAATAACAGTAACGGTATTGGTTTCTACGTCCCTTATAACTATTGAGGCTCTTAGAGAGCAGGGGTTCCGGAATTTGCCCCAACGGGGTCGTTAACGTATCAGTAAATCTACTACACGGCTCCCACGCATTTAAGCACCCAGTTGTATTAGTATTACTAGCAACCCGACCCGGCTTCGCCCGGGAACAGTTATGAATGCATTACGCGATAAGCGCTTTTTTTTTCCAATGTCAATGAACAACCACCAATATCTGTTTTACGTCTCGGCATCTCTCTGTGGTTAACAGCCGTGAGGCTGGTTGGCAGCAGCTCGCCATTCTTCCCGTCTCTCAGTCTTCCTCTTCAGTTCACAGTATGAGCCACAACCCATATCTTTCAGTATTTGACTCATGTACTCCAGTCTGGGTCTTCCTCTACAATTCTTGCCGTCTACTGTTCCCTCGATTATAAGCTTAAACAGTCCATTGTGTTGCAGTATATTTAAGGAAGCATCTTCTCTCTCCCACTCTTCTAAAGACTTCCTCATGTGTGACCATTTCTTTCCAACTGATTTTCATAATCCTTCTATAGCACCAGGTTTCAAATGCTAGAAGTCTCTTCCTCTCTCTCCGATTGTCCAAGATTCGCTGCCATATAGCGCGACGCTCCATACATAGGTCTTCAACATTTGTTTCCTCACATCAAGACTTATGTTCCTTGCAGTAAATAGGTTCTTCTTTTTTATAGAAAGCGTTCTTGGCTTGGGCAATCCTACTTAATATCTCTCTGCTGCTTCTTCCATCATTCGTTACTTTACTTCCCAGATAATTAAACTCATTAACTTCTTGTACGTCTCGGCATGATGCGTTAAATCACTGACTGGACTATTAATTATATTATCATGGAGATGCATGTGCAACAAATTCTTGTCAGACGTTATTTATGAATGGCGAGGTGCTTGAAACACAAATCCCCCTTCCGTCCAATCTTAACTTGACTGTGAATTTTGTGGAACGAAAAGTTCACAGGCGAAATAAAGAAAAGCCGAGTTGCACTTTCAGGGAAACTCCAAACACAACCACTCGTCTCTAAAGTTTTTCAACACGACTCGACAGTTTGCTGCTGGCTGTATCAGCGGCAATAAGCTCGTCCGCTAGCTAACCTGTAACTGGGGTGATAGACTCGCCCCTATCTAGCTAGCTCGGAAGAAATGAAAACGTAAAAACACTTATAGTAGGCGATGTATTGAAGATAGAGACATGCTCTCCCGGGCTTTTTTTTGTAGAACTTTTCATGCTGAACAATTCTTACACTCATAGTATATAGATATTTTTAACGGTTTGCCCAGCGTAAGCTTAAAAAGCGCTCGGACGCCAGGTTTAATTTTCGACTTTTTCACTGAAATCGTTACTGCTTGGCTTCCTTTGATCATAAATAAATTATTTTCTACAGAAACTTTTCTCGAGGTATCCTTTACAGAATGGTGAAAACCGCATCAAAATCCATTCAGTGGCTCTCGAGATTACCCGTGACATCCATGAATCGGGGACTTTGTTTTATACTAAGTAGAGATTGTACGCCAATCAGTATAATTTAATATAATATAATCCCCCTTCCGTCCAATCTTAAATTGACTGTGAATTTTGCGGAACGAAAAGTTCACAGGCGAAATGAGAGTTGCACTTCCAGGGAATGGCGAGGTAAATGAAACTCAAATCCCTCTTCTGTCCAATCTTAACTTGACTGTGTTTCACAGGCGAAATGAAGAAAACCCGAGTTGCACTTCCAGGGAAACTCCAAACACAACCACCCTTCTCAGAAGTCTTAACTCAACACGACTCAACGGTTTGCTGCTGGCTGTATCTGGGGCAATAGGTTCGCTCGCTAGCTAGGCTGTAACAGGGATGATAGACTCGCCCTTAGCTAGCTCGTAAACTGTCGCCTCAATAGTTGAATGGACATGGTTGGAAGAAAATAAAATGTAAAAACACTTATAATGGGCGATGTATTGAAGATAGACATATGCTCTCGCGGTCTTTCTTTTGTAGAAATTTTCATGCTGAACAATTCCTACACTCATAGTATTTATATATTTTTAAAGGTTTGCCCAGGGTAAGCTAAAAAAGCGCTCGGACGCCAGGTTTGTTTTCGACTTTTCCACTGAAATCGTTACTGCTCGGCTTCCTTTGGTTATAAATAAATTATTTTCTACAGAAATCATCCTCGAGACATCCTTTACAGAATGGTGAAAACCGCATCAAAATCCATTCAGTGGTTTTCGAGTTTACCCGTAACATCCAAGAATCGGGGAATTTGTTTTATACTAAGTAGAGATTGTTGATGTTGTTTACAAAGAAACAATTCCTTCCGTATGAAATACCGATGAACTCCGCTACGAGGAGCGCGAATAGAGTGCTTTTTTGAGGGGATTAGGCATCGTGGTCATTTAGCCCCGTGTACTTGAGTGAGTGTGATTTTGTCTGATAGCGTGTGTTATTGTGATGGCTGTATAAGTGTGTGTATTTGTAATTCAGGTGAGGATTGTGAAGAAGGAGGCCGCGGCCTTTAGTTTGGAACCATCCCGGCATTTGTCTGGAGTAGAAGTGGGAAACCATGGTAAGCCACCTCCAGGATGGCTGAGGTGGAAATCGAACCCGCCTCTTTTCAGTTAAGACTCACGAGGCTGAGTGTACCCCGTTCCAGCCCTCAAACCAGAATTCAATTTCTTGACAGAGCCGGGAATCGAACCTGGACCTCCGGGGCGACAGCCAACAACCCTAGCTGCTACGCAACGAGGTGGTCGTTTGCAATAGACCACGTGTTGTAGTGTTGTAGTAGGCCTACATCAGCTTTGATACTTCGTGCTGATACTAAACCGATTTCCTTCATTTAAAGAAATTTTCAATGAAAGTGTGCTGATGGTCCGGTAATAACCAGGCCTGGCACTGCCGATTAGAGTGAGCCGACCTCAGAACACATTGGCCATCAAGCAAATGGACACTAAGTCGTAAGAAGGAGGAGATGCTGACCGCGAAAGAAGCACTCAGCTCCTCCCCATTGATGCAACCTTGGGTCCAGTAATGGTCGCTGTTTTGTTCGATAAGATGCAGTGTAACTAGCACATAAATCCCAGCAGTGCTTGGCTGTAAATCAAGGAGCCGGCAGGCTCGTGGGAACTATGCAGGCTAGTTATTTTTGCTACCTATTGTATATAAATTTTTTGACTTCCTTCTGTTATCTACGGGTACTTATTCAGACTTCGCTCCCAAAGGTGCTGGGATCAACTGGTCTGAGAGTGGATCGGCTGTACTCAGCCTCATAAGGGCCACCTCAGTAATCCCAGAAGTGGATTAGCATGGTTTTCCCACTTCCCTTACAGACAAATGCAGATTATTGGTATCTAAATTAAGGTCACCCTAATTACAAATACAGATACCGGCGTTCAGCTATGCACTTGACCTTGAGAGCTCAGCAGTAGGAGAGGGGTGTAGATCGGGGCGGGTTGCTAATCGATATATAACTAATTCAGTTACATTTTAGTGTTTGCTCAAGTGATTAACCAGTTACTAAAGCTCATTACGTAAATACGGCATTTGAATAGTAACGGTTACTAACAAAACAGTTTCGAACGCAATCACTACAAAAGCTCGCTACGGTAGAAGTTAACACATGAAAAGTACTAACAAAAATGCATGAATCACAGAAGTGTAATAAACTAACTGAGTAAATAGTAATTGGTTAATAATTCTGACTGATTACAAAGTTTAATTAAAAACGTGTTGAACTTAATAACTGTTAATACTGTTATACATAAGTGTTATATACACATCCGCTGAACCTAAATTAAGCCTAAGTGAGCAGGGTCTGATGATGGTCGTTTAACGAACGAAACTAGTAATTATTATTATTATTATTTATTGAATATTTTATTGTTTATTTATTTATGTATTTGTTTATTTACCAATAAGCAGACTGGAAGTATGGAAGGGCCAGTGAAAAAGTGCAAGCTCCACGTACATATTTTATGCTACAATATTTACATATTTTACAAATATATTTGCATTATTTACACATTTAGAATAGTAAACCCTCCCCCAATTGTGTGAGAGGTGTTTTACTAAGTGTAGCTATAAATAACTCGCGTATTGTTTTTCAGGCACTAGGTCATTTAATTAATTGTTACTCCCCGTCCAATCTAATTGGGTACACTCATGTTGACCGACTGAAGAGTGGTTGTGTTAACGTATCACGCGTGGTAAGGGTATCCTGTAATATGGTTTGTTTGCCCGGTGGAATGGACAAAACACCATCACAAGTTGATTTAAACCAGTCCGCTGAAAGCTGTCGTTGATTCGTTCAGGGTTTTGTGACACCTTGGTCACTGCGTGGTTGTGATGGCTCAAGTAGTGTGTATTTTTAACTCAGGCTAGGATTAGGAAGGAGGCGTCTCTGGAACCATCCCGACAGTTGCCTAGAGTAGAAGTGGATAACCACGGAAAACATCAGTACTTCTAGTACAGCTGAGGTGGAAATCGAACTCCCTCTTCTCAGTTCTGTATCACTAACCAGTTCTCAAACCAGAATTACATTTCTTGGAAGATATTTGCCAGATAATGTTCTCAGAGTGAAGTAACATAATAAAACGTTTTACACATCATCCCAATTAATTGGAGTCACCAGGGCTTGAAAAGTGGATATCTTTCCTGACACCACGTAATTCTTCAGGTAAAAATTCTACTCTGCAATCACTGGGTTTCAAACCCTGCCTTCTAGGATGAAAGACATATTGTCAATATCCAAAAAAATTAACATGAAAACCATCTTCGTTACAGAAACGATAACCAAAGTTTTAAACGCAGTATAAGTTTCCCTTCCTTGCCAACCAGTGTATCTAAGCCCGCTAACACTCAAGGTCAAAGGGCAGGCTACACCTGGACTCAGAAGACAAGTGAATTAGTCGACCGGTTTACCGTAGTTTTCCATTTCCAAATATAAGGTGCGTTCAAAAAGTAACGAGCCGGAGGCTGGAATTTGCAAACCGGTGACGACATCGGCTAATCGTGGCGTGTGTAACGAGGTGTGGTTCCGACCACAGCGTGGAAGGTCACATCCCGTCGCTAGAGGGCACGCGTGCACGTCACGTGACGATACAAAGCGAGAAGCAGCATGCATCAATCGGTCAACCAAGACCAAGACAGTAGGTCATTCGACATGCTTCCTGGTGTGGTTGAAGACTGTGGGGCACCCATTGGGCACACACTTTGCACCAGGGCAGTCGTTCCTTCATGATGGTGTGCACTCTTCCGACGCTCAATCCGACCACGGTGGCTATGGCGTTCACTGTCACTCGGCGGTCCTGGGTAATGAGTGCATCAACCAGCTGGACGTTGTCATCGGTAATGCAGGGAAGTGCCCCAGACCAGGCATCATCGGCTAACGACACCAGTCCTTCCCTGAAGCGCTTGTGCCACGCCTTGACCCTTGCATGGGACATGCAGTGTTCGCCGTACACTTGTGACATTCGGCGATGAATGTCCGTTCCCCCTACTCCTTCCGCTATCAGAAACCGAACAACACCTCTTTGCTTTTCGTTTGACGCCTCCATGTCACTGTTTGCAATGCGACTGGCAGCGTTGGACGATTGATGCATGCTCTGCTGGCTTTGTATCGTCACGTGATGTGCACGGGTGCCCTCTAGCGAAGGGCTGTGACCTTCCACGCTCTGGTCGGAACCACACCTCGTTACACACGCCACGATTAGCCGATGTCGTCACCGGTTTGTGCATTACAGCCTCCAGCTCGTTACTTTTTGAACGCACCTTATACAAGGCAAAAGTTGGAACAATATCACAGCCGCTTCCTCACGGATCCTACCCAGTTTCGTTTATGTCCTTTAATTTTCATTTCTCATTGAGCTCTTGTGATGAGTTTGGCATCAGGAATGTCATCCTGATGTCATACGGCCTTAAAATCCATTCACTCTAGAGAGCCTAATCTAACCCGTTGCCCAACCCCATAAAACTGCAAAAATTAGGGTTAGAAATGCATACAAGAATACATAAGTTTCTCTTGTTAGTAAATATTAATGTTGATTGCACCCAAAAGGGCAGTTAATGATTGATACAGATTTCCGCATAACTCTTCAGTGACCTTGTACTCTTTACACAAAATTCAAAATGATAAATTTCACACTTGTGACCACATAGTTCACATACACAATCTTCATTAGGGTGATGCCATCTTTTCTCTGTGCATAGCTTACTATAGAACCCGTGGAGTCGTGTTACTGTGTGGCGTAGATCGCAGTTTGCCTTTGTCCAATTGCCATCTGTCATTCTGGCAGTGGCGTAAAAATACGGATCTATCTCTATTCTTTTCCTTGTTCTAACCTCCAATACTATTTTTATAATTGCCGAGATTGGCAATAACATTTTCCATCTCTAGACCTCTATGAAAATGTCTCCCTAGCTAGTTCATATACCAGTCTATTGAGCATGTATTTTGAAACTCGCAGATCTTTCTTTAAACATCCCCCTTTAACACGTTCTACGTATATATTTTAGCTGTTATGCAGTTAGGTGCTCCCAAATGAGTTCCAGCCCATATGTAATACATGGTGATACTTTTGCCTCAAATAGTCGCATGGCAGTTTCTAAGGATAGTTTCCCGATTGTCTGAATGTAATTCATGCTTTTAATAGATGCTCTCTTCAAGATGTACTGTATCCTGAACGATTTATCTGTTGTCGGAATTGTTATTGTTTTTTGGTCCATTTATCTTTAGCTCATTTTCCCGTGCCCATTTTGTTAATTAGCTCATTGCTAACTGTAGGTTTTTGCATACGAGTGACATGTCATCCCTGTAGAGAATCCTATTTCAAGCCACTAAGATCTCGAGGAACACGTGCGACATAAAATGTAATGACTGCAACTTCTGCATTCCCTCTCTCCGGGAAGTGGCAGCTGTAATATTCCGAGAATTAATAACCCATGACAGAATAGTCTTCACGATCGCTGGTGAACTTCTCGAGGGTCGAGGCAATGATTTATTCTCTCGATCAACACGCGTGCAATTCTCACAAATCAAACTTTATTGCCGAGAAATCTAACTCGTGTCGAACTCTACAAGAAGTAATATTGCACATTCACCAAAATGTAGTTCATTGCATGGCTTGTGTTAGCAGCGACAGTTGGCTCTAAATTATTAATGTCTACCGTCCACATTTTATATTTATCTTAGGTAAACCTCTCTGCAGAAAATAAATCTGTTGACATCAAATATACAAGAGGTTTGGTTATTATTAGAAAGTAATTTTTAAAGTCTTTGCCTGGAGGGTGGCGCTCTGTGGAAGTGAAATTTGGATTCTTGGTATAGGAGAAAGAAGGACAACAGAAGAAGAAGAAGAAGAAGAAGAAGAAGAAGAAGAAGAAGAAGAAGAAGAAGCTTATAGCTTAACGTGACCGTTAATTTCGCGATCATGAGCCACGGGAACTCCTTTTTACGTGGAATCCGAACCATAGGACATGGCATTTCACTTCTAAACTCTTGCATGCATTGACCAGGAATCTAACCCTGTCTACCTTGGTGAGAGGCAAACAGCTTACCGCTGCGCCACCACGCCCCTGGCAATAGAAGCAATTGAACTGCGGAGGTGGTACAGGAGAATGATGAAGAATAGACGGGTAACAAATGAGGAGGTGGGGGAGGCGAGATGGTCTGACGAGTGCTAATGACAAGAAGAGATAGGTTGATAGGGCTCATTCTAAGGCTCCCAGGAATAACTTCGTTATGGAAAGAAGGTTTGAGAACAAAAACTGTAGAGGAAGGCAAATGTTACAGTGTTTATCAGATGGTCTCGAATTTAGGAACCAGTATGTCCACATAAAACAATTAGCTCAGGACAGGATCCATAGAGGGTAGCATCAATCTTGTTTAAGACCTGAAGACTCAAACGGTAACAACAACAACAACAACAGAAGATGTTCAGAAATATCTTACATGCATAAAAGAAGAACACATCGCATATTTATTCACAAATATGTTTCACAGTCCGTCCTCAGTTTCAACGTTGATAGACCAACGACAGACAAGACACAGAACTCGCTAAGTCCACAGAACACCAATTGGACTGTCATTTCAATCTGCAACCCAATAAACATTGCGTGGCAGCTCAGAAATGGGAAAATCTCATTATTTTATTTGCTTTAGGGATTTGGAAACAGCATTGAGGGAGGACTCATCCTATTGCTGTTCAACTAAGGAAATCTTGATTTTAGTAAGAATAAAACTGTACCTGTTACAAGAATGTTGTAACCTTCCTCTGTTTCATCGATGTCACAGATCTTCATTTTCTTTTCTATTTACCTGATCTGGTAGGCCGGGTTCAATTCCTAGTCCTATTTACGATTGGCCGTAAATTGAAATGCGGCTGACTCAGCTTTGTGAGGGCAACTACAAATGTGCCGAATAAGAGAGCGTAGAGCCATGTATAGCACCGTTCTGTGCTAAAGGCCCGGGTTCCTTATCAGCTCTATCGTCAGAGATTTAACTCCTGTTATTGTTGTTTCATTTGAGGGGCTTGGACATCGTGATCATTCAGCCCTGTGTACTTGGGTGTGTGGAATATTGCCTGGTGACCTGTGTCCTTGTCTGAGTATTTGTAATTCAGGTGAGGATTAGGTGACCGTGACCATCGCGGCATTCGCCTGAAGAAGAAGTGGGAAACCACATAAAACCACTTCCAGGATGGCTGACGTGGGGACCGAACCCACTTCTTCTCAGTTTTGCCTCACGAGGCTGAGTGTACCCAAGTTCAAGTCCTCGGACAAGAATTAAATTTCATGGCAGAGCCGGGATTTGAATCCAGACCTCCAGGACATCCAAGAATGCTAGCGCTACACCACGAGGTGATATTTGATCCTGCTATGTGGATTGGCATTAACTGTTTCTAGTATCATGAGGACTCCTGGCAAGCGAATTGGTTCAGTACCTTTCTTTATTATCCTAAAACTGGTTATCCATGGTTTCTCAACTCGGGGGAGGGGGGGGGGGGGGGGAGGGAATACATACCTAGGAGAGAGCTGATTATTTTAAAGTGTAGCCTATATTTATTATGTATATATACAGTATATATGTATTATTTATGTATGTATTATTTATATATGGCTGTGAGACCTGGGCCACGCCTCCGACGCTCGAGGAACGTCTCTGCCTTTTTGAAAGGAAGGTCTTGCGCAAAATATGGTCCACTACATACCTAGGTAATGAAGAAACAGAAGGGTGGGAAAGAAGATCTCACCAAGACCTTTATCAACGCTTTGGGAAGACGGGCCCAAACCGGATTCTGGAGAGGAGGTTGCAATGGTTGGGACATGTCATTCGAGCTGAGGATTCTATATCCAATCGTGTTTTCAGCTCGACACCAACTGTCAGACGCCCGAGAGGCCGCCCTAGAACACGATGGAAGGATCGAGCGATAATGTCAATGGTAAAGGTGGCACCAAGAATCAACTGTGGAGGATGCAAGGGACAGAGAAAGGTGGAACATCATCTGCGACCGATACTTGTGAAAAGTCTCAGTCCCTTCTGTTGAAATGCCTGTGTTATTTTATATATTAGTTTTTGTTTTATGCTCATATTATCTGTCCTGGGTCTAAATGGCATGTTAATACAATAAATGATGATTATGTATATACAGTATATGTATTATGTATTTATTATGTATATATATATATTATTTATTATTTATTATTTATTTATTTATTTATTTATTTATTTATTTATTTATTTATTTGAACTCATTGACGTGTGTCACTGCAAACCTCTTATTAAATATCCCATGGTACAAAGTGTGGTCCACAAGCCTGTAGCAACATCTATTGCCTTGTCTCAATAGAAAGAGTGCCATGTTTACTCTACACCTGTCTGTTCTCAAAGAACTCCATGACTATCTTTCATCTGTAATTACGTCTGTTGTCAGACTTAAGTTTTCTGTACCCAGGATGAAGATTTTAATTTCTCTCCTCTGTCTTTTTCTTTCTCAGTTAATAATACTCTTTGTTTTCCTTGTTAAACAAGGAACGCTCGGTTTTATCGCTGTTTTTCTTCTCTGATGCACATCGTGCCGCTGTCTCCTCAATTACATACTTCTAAAACCTAATTTAACTTCCAACTTGCACTGACATGGTTGAGCAAGTCCAAGCAAAATAAAATTTCAATTGCATGGCCTTCGTTAATTAGAAATGATACTTCATTTTGTGACGAAACTATCTCCGTCACATTCATTCATTCATTCATTCATTCATTCATTCATTCATTCCTTGAAATCACTACATTAAATAAATTTAATACTGTAAGGATTCTCCAACGGGCATACTGTGGTGAATATATTGTTTCTCGTCCGCGTATTGGAGTTACTAGCTGAAGTATACGACGGCCTCTGTGTATCAATTAGAATAAGATTAAACAAGATTAAGGTAGTACATAAATTAATAGCCATTATTAGTGTTTCAATAATTGTTTATAACATTTAACAGCCTACCATTTATTTGTAGATTCTGTGGCTTAGTTGTTAATAATTCATGTTGTGATATCTTAATCTTACTGAGCAGGATGTTTGTGTTGGGCTGTTAGAGAATCTCTGTAACTAATGTAAAAAGTAAAGGTTGCAATAAATAATACTCTCGACCCAATCTTTGCCTGTCCGAGATTCGGAACAGAGAGTATTCTAAATTCTAATCGCAGTTACGCAACATTGGGCGTGATCCCTACATGGATGGGTGTCTGCTTGAAAACGTCACTTGCTATGGTGCAACGCTGGCATTACCTCACTACTGGAAAGGAGTGATTTCTTCCATCCACAGATCTAGAAGTAGAGGACCGTCGAGGCCAATGCTAGCCTAACTGCTCTTAAATTCCTTACCGGTGGTCGGAGAAAGTAGATTCTTACTCTCCACATCCTTTCATTTTAGGTAGATTTCATTAGAAAGCTAACTATTGCAATGGGTACCATGTTTCGACTTCCGGAAAATTTCGACATATCTTCGCGTTTCACATCCCTCAGACCCCAAAACCACCGTCAGTTCAAAAGTTTAATTATAATTTATGTATATATGTTTCTATATATATCAGTTTCTTGTGGACACGATAACTGCCGTAATTTTGCACCAATCACTTTGAATTTTTTACATAATATGTATCCCTATAAAATCTCGGTCGATTTCGTTAATGGGCAAAATCAGTCGAAGGGGGTGAAAATGGGGAGCTTTTTTCGAACAAGTGAAATTTCGCTATAACTCTATTAATACGTGAAATATCGAATCCATTCAAAGTTTATAATATGTGTCGGATACGTGCCAAAAATTTCTGTCAAATAAGTTTTTTGATAGCACCAACCATTGAGCAAAGGGGTGGAAAAAAGTGAGTTTTTCGGGAAACATTAATCATATCTCTCATAATAGGCACAATATCATAACCGTACAAAATGGAAAATATTCCCCTAATAATTACCTAAAACTTTTGTCTGAAATAATTTTTGATACGACCCACCATTACGCCAAGGGATGAGAAAAATGATTTCCGAATTTTAAACAAGAAGTTCCGTAACGAACTAAAGAGCCTACTTTTCTTGAAATTTAAGATGCATGCCAATGATTAATCTATATGGATCTATCTAGAATAATGACGAAATTATGTTGGTAGTATCGACATTTCTAATTAGTTCGAAATACTGTATACCTGGCATAACGTAGCCTAATAGAGCACTGCAGTTGGCAGCCCTGGTGACTGAATATATTCTTAGTTCCATCTCATAAGGTACAGAATTCAAAATTTGGTTGTAGTCCAATGGATAGCATGGACGTTACATGCAGTTAAACTTTGGATATAACAGCGCGCGCAAAATCATGTTGGCAACAATGACATACATGAATTGGTCAGAAATAATCTGAAATAATATGATCTATTGTTGTGTCAATTTTGAATGATATCTATTAGTTAGTATAGAAGTTACATGCATTTTAAAATTGGACCTATCAGCAGCTTAGAATCATGTTGGTAGCACTGACGTATATAAGTTACTCCAAATTAATATAGAATGTCAGGTACTATACGTGTGCATAGCTTAAAGATGTCGGCTTGTATACTTTCTGATATATGGGTATTTGGATTAATAAAAATTGAGAGCATTTATTAACAGTTGGCAGCCCTGGTGGCTCTTAAGAATACGCTCAGTCATATCCGTTTATGTACACATACCACATACGAAATTTGGTTGAAATCCAATTGATAGGGTAGAAGTTATATGCATTTAAAATTTGGACCTATCAGCAGGCTTATAATCATTTTGGCAACACTGCCATGTATGGCCTCCTGGAAATTAAACTGCAATATTATTATCTATACGTGTGCGAATTTTGAAATAGCTCCCATCCATACCTTCCAAGATATCCAACATGAAGCTCAAATTGTAATTGCTATTTTTCAGCAGTTGGTAGCACTGACATCATTTTCAAATATGGCCGTGAGATATTCAGGTATAAGTTTTTACTCCTACCAAATTTTGTTTCGATTGCTGCAGCCGTTTAGGAGTTGATAGGGGGGGGGGACACACACACAGCCAGACAGACAGACAGAAGGACAGACAGACAGACAGACAGAAGGACAGACAGACAGACATTTGCCCAATCTCATGTCTACTTTTTCCTCATTTTTTGCAAAATGTGAAAAGTAGGCTAAAAATGTCAAGTGCCATCAGAGGTTACCATAACAACGCTTTTTAAATTGATGAGGGATGATCTATCAGAGGTTGCCAAGACAACGCCACATCTCTGCGGGAGATAAAATTTTGCGTGAAGAAGTAACAGACTGTTAGATAGTTACACATTAGTTCCAAACCTTGCATAAGGACAGTGTGATCACAAGTATAACAAGAAGCTCCGTGAAGAACTATACAGCCTACTTTTCATGCCAATGATTATTCTACAGAATATGAACCTATCAAGAATAATGACGAAATTAAGCTGGTAATATCGATATATCTAATTAGTTCAAAATATACCTGGTATAATGTAGCCTAATAGAGCACTACAGTTGGCAGCCCTGGTGACAAAATATATTCTTAGTTCCATCTCTTAAGGTACAGAATACAAAATTTGGTTGAAGTCCAATGGTCGTTACATGCAGTTAGACACTGGATCTATCAGCACGCGTAAAAGCATGTTGCCAACAATGTCATGCGTGTGCTGGTCAGAAATAATCTGAAATATTATGATACCTTGTTGTACCGACAGTAGTGGCTACGCTGGCTAAAGCTCAGCATTAGGTCATGGGGCCAAGCTCTCTGCTGACTCAGTAGACGCGTGGGTTCGAGCCCCACCGTCGGCCGTCCTTGAAATGGTTTTCCGTGGTTTCCCATTTTCAACTCCAGGCAAATGCTGGGATGGTACCTTCTGACAGGCCACGGCCGCTTCCTTCCACATCCTTGCCCAGTTTCATTCATCATCATTCATTTCATCTCTCATTAACTCCTCTCATGAGGTTGGCGTCAGGAAGGGCATCCGGCCGCAAAAATCATCGCCACAAAGACTTCCATCGCATCTCATCCCCGATATCTTGTTGTGCCAATTATGGATGAAATCCATTTGTTAGTATAGAAGTTACATGTATTTTAAAATTGGACATAACAGCAGGCATAGAATCATGTTGGCAGCACTGCCTTGTATTAATTACACCAAATTAATCTAGAATGTCAGGTGCTATACGTGTGCAAAGTATAGAGCTGTTGGCTTGCATACTTTCTGATATATTGATATTAGGGTAAAAAAATATAGACAGCCTTTATTAACAGTTGGCAGCCCTGATTGCTCTTAACAATACTCATTCATTCATTCATTTATTTGCAATGGGGGTGTGTCCCCCGGTGGCAAATTGGATATACATAACAAATAAATAATTATACATAACAATTCAATAACAATTATACAACAATTAAACTGGAGTATTTACACAAATAGTCAGTCTTTTCTTAAACACACCTATATGTTTGGGAAAAGGCTCTAAGACTGCGGCAGGTAGAGAGTTCCAGTTATCAATGGCACGGTTTACAAAAGAATATTTACCATAATTTGTTCGCTGTGGTCGGCCCTTAACTTTGAAAGGATGATCGCTCCTACCCATGTAAGTGGGCTTTCCCAATCGTTTGCTAAGCTCACCCCATGCTGGTTGATTTGTATACGTGTTGTACATAGCGCAGAGTCTAGATTTCATCCTCCTAGCCTCCAGTGATTCCCACCCAAGTTTCTTTAACATACGTCTCACACTGCTCCTGGGATTAAAGTCACTGAGCACAAATCTAGCGGTCTTTCTTTGTACCATTTCCAACTCATTGATGAGCCCTACTTGATATGGATCCCAAACCGCCGAGGCATATTCCAGAAGAGGTCTTACAAGTGACAAATAGCATAATTCTTTAGCAGAGGTACTACTTCCTTTTAATACCCTCATTACAAAGTGCAGAGATTTGTAAGCTTTTGAAACTACACATCCTACATGACTACTCCATTTCATATCATTCCTTACGTGAACGCCCAAATATTTGCAAGAATCTTCTTCTACAAGTATTTCCGAGCCAATGTTATATTGAAAATCCTGCCTTCGCACTTTCCCTATTTTTAAGAGACTACATTTTCTTATGTTTATTTTCATTTTATTTACAATCGCCCACTTATAGACCTGGTTCAGGTCCTCTTGAAGCACTGCATTGTCTTGTGAGTCATGTATCTTTCGATATATTACACAATCATCCGCAAACAATCGACAGTCACTGCGAATCCTATTTGGTAAGTCATTTATAAACGCCAAAAATAACAAAGTTCCGATTACGCTGCCCTGAGGGATACCCGACGTTACGGTGATTTCATCCGAGAATATGCCTTCGACTTTCACTTTCTGGGAACGACCCGTCAAAAATTCTTGGATCCATAAAATTACTCTTCTATCAATCTTCGTCGAAGCTAATTTATGGAGTAGCATGTCATGCGGCACGACATCAAATGCCTTCGCAAAATCTATAACCACGGCGTCGACTGAAACTCCATGGTCTAACGATTCGCTAATGTCTTGAAAAAGTGATAGCATCTGACTCTCGCATGAGTAACCTTTCCGAAATCCATGTTGCCTATCATTAAACCATGATAATGTTTCCCACTGTTCCCTCAAGTAGTCGCAAATGAGATACTCCATCTGTTTACAAACGATGGACGTAAGGCTAACCGGCCTGTAGTTGCCCAATTCAAGTCTGCTCCCTCCCTTAAATATTGGGACTACCGTAGCTCTCTTCCAGTCATCTGGGATTTGCGCATTGTTTATGGACACATTAAACATCACCTCCAAGTATCGTGCCACGGCCCTACCTCCTAGTTTAAATACTTCACTAACAATATTATCAGGACCCTTTGATACATTGAAACGCAATTTTTGTATTAGCTTTACAATTGCTGACTGGTTTATTTGGAACAGGGGAGCCCTTGATTCGTCGTTAAGGTCCAACACACAGCTATTGGATTTATTGAACACACTACCGTAAAAGACATTTAATTCATTAGCAATGGCCTGTTTCTCAGTAATTAGTTTACCGTCACCGGACATTATCATCGACAAATTATTTGAATTTCCCTTTCTTCTCCAAACATAACCGTAATTTTTTTTCCACCCATCACCTCCCGAACCAAGTAAACCTTGCATATAACTGTCATGAGCAGCCCTCTTTTTTTAAGACGAGCTCTCTTGATAAGGACTTAAATTTCAACATATACTTGTCACTATCATGTCTTTTATTGTATAATTTCCTAATTTTCCGTTTTAGACTCCTAATTTCTCGTGTGTAATACTCAGGATCTGGGTTTTGTTTCAGCAATTTAAATGGGACAAATTTATCAACAGCGCTATTTAAAATTTTCAAAAAGTTAGTCCACAGGATATTAATGTGATTTCCCTCCGATGCCCATCCTACAAATAGCTCATTCAAATACCCCTGAAACTTGCCCTGATACGCCCTGCGATACTGGAATATGATCTTTTTTGCTACATCAGTGTCTAATTTTGTAATGTCACCATATCTAATATTTAATTCAACCCCAGAATGGTCACTAATTCCTGGTACTTTCAGACAGTTAATATACAGCTCTACAGGCCTTAAGAGATAAACATCTAAGGTATTATTGTCTCTAGTTGGGAAGTCAACTACTTGGGAAAATCCCTCCTCCCTTAAGAATTTATTTGCAGCGCTCTGAGCTTGACCACAGCTAGTTGACTCACCAGACCAGTTTACTTTGGGGAGGTTTCAATCTCCAGCAATTAGTATGCTCTTTTTCATAGCATTACCCGTACAAGTTTTATCATACAGTATTTCGAGGAGAGAAAATTTATCTTTCGGTGCTCTATACGCCCCTATCACCTGAAGAGGGAATTTATTTCCTTTATCCGAAATTTGTACACATAACATTTCATGATCCATATCAGCCCACTTTAAGAAACTAGCTATATTTTTGCGCACACAAATAAATAGCCCACCACCTCGCTTCCCCCGATCCCTTCTGTACATTTCGTAGGTTCCTTGAATAATTTCGCTACTATTTATGTCCTGATATAACCAAGATTCAGTTGCAATGACAATGTCCGGAGAATATGTCTCTATAAGATTCCAAAATTCAATTAATTTATTTCCTAAACTCTGACAATTAACCTGCAGTAATCTTAGAGTCTTACCTCCGCAGCAAATATCTTGAAATAGCTCCTTCTGCTCCCATAGGCTGGCAACCTCTGGACCTGCTCCTCCTCACAAAAGCCGGCACGAACCGATGAACCTGTCATGTAGGCTCCCTAAGTTGAAAGCGCCCCGTCGATTTAGATGCAGCCCGTCTCGGGCGAAGTCACGGCCACCAATCCAGCAGTCAGCTTCTACGTACACTAATCCCAGTTGTGCACATACCCAGTCCATGCGATCATTTACAGTCTTAACTCGCCTTAACGGAACATCTCCACGCCGAACAATGCCACTCATTATAATTTTTGCATTTCTAAACTTGCTTTTAGCTTTTCTGCCTAATTCGTAGAGCTCCCCCATGATGTAATCAGTTGTAGCCCTCTTCTTCAAATCGTTCGTCCCAACATGGAGCAACAACACTTTAACTTTGTCACAGTCTTCTACATTTGCTTCTTCCACATTTAGGGCAAGCTGGTCAATTTTAATGCCCGGATAACACCGCACTTTCGCACCTGATTTCCTCGAGATATTCGCACTCCATCGTATCATAGAATCACCCATTATGATAACGTCATCCTCAGTTTGCTCCTGCACGCCCTCTTCCACACTGATCCCAGTAGAAAGCCGTTCAGTCACATCCTTCACCGTTTCTTCTGATTCACGAAGCTTTGCTCTAAGTTCCTGTATTATTTGATCCCTTGCTTTGATTTGCACCCTCAAAGAGTCCGGCGTATCACATACTTTACAAAACCAATTTCCGACATCACAATCCTCCTTCTTGACCTTAATACAGCCGAAGTGAAACCATTTCTCACATAGTCCACACTGAACTCCATTCTTCAATGTTTTACTGCACGTCGAACACTTTAAAGCTGCCACTGGATCATTTGCCTGATTCACATTTGGAGTAACAGGCCCTGGATTCACTTCCACTCCACCAATAACTAGCAATGCAGCTATCACTAGGGCTATGAACCACAAGTTGCTAGGTCCCGTACGCGCACACAAACACCGGAAATCCCGACTACCCTTCGCATACCACAGTCCGATCCTCGCCCGATATCACTCCAGAGAACAACCCATTTCAGCACACCTGAGAGCTCGGGAAAAACACGTCCTTTCACTTTGACTGCCAACTGATAAGGCCAATCATATCTGTTATGGTACACATAGCACATACTGTCCCCGTTTACCTGGATAGTAGGCTGTCAGATATCCGCCCCCTCAATCGGATTGCCAATTATCAATCGCACCGGCACAGCTACATCAATGAAAATGGCACTGACAGACACTATCGAGATAAGAGCACAGAAGTTCACAGGAAATCATTGTGGAACACACCAAAATAGACGGGGGTTCATACTTACCGTTACTTACCTCTTAATTATCTCGGGGTTTGAGTTGACAACAAGATCACTAAAGTCTGTTCACACAATAACCTCCACCATGACATTAAAAAAATGAACCAGAACGAAGACGAGAACTTTGAACTGTACAAAAGCTTTATTTCTAATAAAGGGTATGATTTTACTAACACAACAAAATAAACGTGGCTATCAGTAGCCCAAGTCAATCTGACTACGTCCTCAGTAGGACTTGCAAAAATTATCATACAACATGATATAAAACATTTTAGCTCCCTTGAGCTCAAAATAACGTAATATTCATAACACTATTGGATTGGAAAAAGGACGTCAGGGTGTGACATATATAGAGCATTTGGTTTCCTTTTAATAAACATGAGAATGGTATTTATAGTCGCAAGGCCAGAGTGTGTACGACCTCACACTGATAACCAGATGTTGGCACAGCTGCGGGCTACCCTCCAACCTGTTGCATACTGGTCAAATGCATTCCCTTCTCACGTGCTAAGTTACGTAAGAGTACAGCTTGCTCTCTGAAGCTTTTAAATGTCTACAAGACAACTCACATTATTTACGCAAATCTTTCAAGTACTTTGCTCACATCCTATTGGATCATTATATTAATTCCTTAAACTTGTTAAGTTCAATCCAAATGTTTAATTAGCTCTTAAATGTTTATAACAAAATCACATAAATTATTTATAACAATTAGAAATTGTTTATAATATTTGTCAAAGACAATAAAAATATTATAAGCACGCCTTTAACATCACTCTCGTTCCACATTATTTTCAAAAATATTTACAGCAATTATTTACAATATTAACATTTAAATTGTTTAAAATATTAATTTAATAAATACATTAGCCACATGTTCATCCGGTTGATAATTTTCATAATCGTGTTTAATATAATCGACCAATGAAGGTTAGTTATACATGTTAATGTCACAATCTGGTTTAATAAAGGTTTTAATAATGATTTGTGACGGCAACCTTCATTCAAAATCTTATCTCAAATTCTTTCAAAACTCGTGTTAATTATAACAGTAATTCACTTGATTTATTTTCAACGAACTATGACAATCTTATTCCAGCGGAAAATCCTTCGCTAACAAGTTAATGCACAATCTGCATTAAAAATATGCCCAAAATCATCATATATTAATCTATATGGCATTAAACTTCCACATAACTTACAAAACTTCCACAAATAATTCTTTAACATTTATTCCTGTGGGAACTTCCTTCATATTCAAGGGCATTATATCTCAGCGACTTTCAACACGCGCTGCACTAGCGATTATACATTCATAGTTCCACTTAAAAATTTTTATAATCATTAATTGTTTCAAAACTGTTTTTCTATTTAACCTTCGTGGATTTCATTCATGAACCGAAATGAAGTCAAAACTTGCCAATCACAAACAAATTTAATAGTGAATACGCTTATATACGCCTGTCTGGTCTATCAAAATTTAAGATTAACATCTTAAAAGAAAATTGTAGTATGAAAATACTATCATCAAATAAAGTGCGACTAAAATGCAAAGTAGTCGAATAGAATCCAATTAGACTGGGGAATGCAAACATCGTTATATAACTCTCTAATTGAGAAAAACTCCTAACAAAAGTTCTAGACTTTAATGCATTCAATAATTCCTTATTAAAGTTACTCTTTCACAAAAGTGTCTATGATGCAATGTTCATTCATAACTGACGGTAAATGTCTGTGTTGCAATCAATACAAATAACGACTAGTATTTCCAAGATCGTCGACAACGTAAGAGATTTTAACGCTCTAAAATCATTTAAATGTTCTTCCTTCTTGATGATGACAGAAAATTGGTCAAAGTAATTAAACTGGGGTAGAATTACTTTAATAAAGTGACACGCTGTCTGAATTTAAATCTGCCATAAAAATCATTAACTTACAGTCAAATCGTGACTACAAAAATATTAATTACTGAAAATTCTAAATATCAGTCTCAACTGATTCAAAATCGTTAACTATGCCCATGACATAACAATGTCTTAATAAATCGTCGAAAAATGCAAAACTCATCAAGGTGTACTGAGAATAAGAATCTCAACAAGAAATTAGGGCAAAAAACATGAGGATAAAAATATGGGAAAAATGGTTGCTCAAACATCATTAGTAAACTCAAATACAATAAACGTTCACGACTACCTTATCTGCCGATTGACGTTCCAGAGGAAAATTCCCCAAAGAAGACTGCTGATGGATCCATTTCACCACGTTAAAGTTGAGCTCCATCCTCGAAATAGGAAATAGCACCCTCGGAGAATCGAACTGCTTCCTTCTCCGGAAATCGCTCTGCTCCTTGAAGACGAATAGACATCCTTCCGGCAATAATCTTCTTTGTGAGTCGGGACACCCCTGACCTCTCTTGAAAAATTCCCTGAAGTTCCAGTAGACAATCGTCATGAAGTTTTGTAGAAATTTCCGAAGAAATTATTCATATTCAGAGTATGAAATTGTTTCTATGGCTGTTCGATGGTATTCAGCCTTTAATTACGAAACATGGGTGTAGATGGTATTCACCGCATGTTCGCTTGTGTGGAATAGCAATTAGCGAAGTTCCATGTCGCTATCTTACTCCGTTGAAGTATGTCCCAATTGCAATAAGCCCTTTAGCCCTCCATCTGCTCTTCGGTTGTAGTGTTAGAAGAACAAACTGCCGTATTCAATTGCTCCATTATACTGTAGCGTTCTGTAACAAAGCAATCTGAAGTCTTTCTATTCCACTCGCAGCGTCAGCCGTTGCGTTGATTCTGGCTATACAAAAGTGCTTCTCTTGTGGCGAGATAATCACTTTTGTCAGTCGTATAAAACTGCTAATATCTTTTAAACTAATCGGTCGAAATTGTTCAGCTTTTCTCTATAACTTTATGTAGCACTGCACAATACAATTAGCTTATCGGTGACCGCTAACTGTTCGAAGCTAAACTTGTAGAAGCTTTCTAAGGTCCGTTTCAACTTCACCTAGTTTGACTTGGATCTCGTTAATATAGTGGCCTCGCCACGCGTTATAAAGACGATTCTTTTCACTGCTGTTCACTTCGACGTCTCACTATAATGAATGTATAAGAAAAGAACTTTCACAAATATACTTCGATGATCTGAGAATGAGATCTCAGAATGATCAGAGAACGAAAGAGGCTCCTCTCTTCTGCGCAAGCCCTTTTATTAACTTCACGAGGGGCGTTTCCATCCCTTCCAAAGCGTGGTACTGCGTCATCGCTAAAACTTCCAACTTCGTTAATACATGACGGATTTTCAAAATTCAAAAACTGAAAATAAATTTCACCAAAATTCCAAATCAATGCTTCTACTGCAAATGGATTTCCACAATTCTGCATTCCAAAAGTAATAAAAATACCATAGTTTCAGCAATCTCCGTCTTCCTTTAAACTATCGTTCATTGGTTCAAGCCTCTCCTCCAATAGCATAGTTTCTTCCTCAGCAGAATTCCTCGTTTCCTGCGACTGCGTCGTAAATCTTGGAACATTCTCGACTAAATGCTGACGTCACTGAGAATCTCAGCTCAAGTAGCCTGCTGGTATAACATTTACGTCATCCGTGCTTACGTCATGACTACCCACGTCATAACTATGACAGCCATAACTTTCCTTATAATTTCAAATATAGCCACCGTGGTCTCTATATAATTCAATTACGGGGGCAATACGAAATTTGGTTCAAATCCAACTGATAGTATAGAAGTTACATGTATTTAAAAATTGGTACTATCAGCAGGCTTATAATCATGTTGGTAGAACTGACGTATATGAATTACTCCAAATTAATCTAAAATGTCAGAATATACGTGTGCATAGTTTAAAGCTGTTGGCTTGCATACTTTCTGATGTATTGGTATTTGGATAAAATAATAATAATAAGAGAGACAGCAATTATTAACAGTTGGCAGCCCTGGTGGATCTTAAGAATACGCTCAGTCATATCTGTTTATGTACAGATATTACATATAAAATTTGGTTGAAATCCAATTGATAGTGTAGAAGTTATATCCATTTAAACATTGGACCTATCAGAAGGCTTAAAATTATTTTGGCAACACTGTCATGGTTGGCCTTCTGGAAATTTAACTGAAACAGTCTTATCTACATGTGTGCCAATTTTGGAATAGCTCCCATGCATACCTTGCAAGATATCCAACATGGAGCTCAAATTTCTAGTGCGTTTTTTCAGCAGTTGGTAGCACTGACATCATTTTCAAATATGGACGTGAGATATTCCGGTGCACGTCTTTACTCATACTAAATTTGGTTTTGATTGCTGCAGCCGTTTAGGAGTTGATAGGGGGCGACACACACACAGCCAGACAGACAGACAGACAGACAGACAGAAGGACAGACAGACAGACGGACGGACAGACAGACAGACAGACAGACACACATTTTCCCGGATCGATCTCATAAGTCTACTTTTTCCTCATTTTTGCAAAATGTGAAAAGTAGGCTAAAATGAACCCCAAATGACAAGAAGGTTACCATCCCCATAAGACAGTAAAATGTTAAAAATATGCATAGAAAGACGAAAAAATGTTAACTAACCTCCAATTGTAAAATACTTTCTCGCAATAAATGAGGTCTGATCCTCCTACGAAAACCTGCATATTTTGCCTATTATAGCCTATCCCCTAGTTTGCCCGGTGAAATCTACCTCCGCCTTCCGGCGTGCCGAGAGGATTTTTTTTCTTTAGGTCAGTATGAAGTTTTTTATCTTCAACCACACACTGCTTGCATTCGGCAGATGAGGATATCTAACCATGAAAGGATTAACGTTATATCCAAATAATATTGCACCTAAGGACCATCCAGATAATTTAATGATAATTCGGCATGCAGCCGCTAACATTCTTTGCTGCCACCCCGGAGGTAGTCAAGAAATGTATTTCTGGTCTGAGGGCTGGAACGAGGTACACTCAGTCTCGGAGAAGCAAAACTAAGAAGAGGTGGGTTCGATTCCACCTCAGCCATCCTGGAAGTGGTGTTGAATGGTTTCCCAAAAATGCCATTGTAGACAAATGCCGGGATGGTTCTTAACTTAAGGTCACGACCGTTTCCTTCCCAATCCTCGCCTGAATTACAATTACACACGCTGCTACGGACACCACAATAACATAGGTTATATACAAATTCTATACGCACTTCCAAGCACATGGGGATAAATGACTACGATGTCTAAGCCCCTCAAAATAATTAACAACAACAAAACTTCATGTAAGTTCAGATTAGAACAAGTAGGTGAACGTCAAGTTTACGAGCTAATGAATCATATCACTCCTACAAGATTTGGTCAACCCTACGCTCCAGCCGAGCTTGCACTCATCAAAATACAAAAAATACAAATACTCCAGTGCCAATGATTTATTGAATGAATATCATTAATGGGGCCTCCAAACCTTAAAGTAAACCGTACGCGATATACATTCCGCATAGCCACATGGCTGACAATACGTCGTGGTACCAATGTCCGCCACCGCGCGCGCACATTGTTTCCGTCCAATTCCGTCCCTTTTCCAAAATCACTCCCACAAAATATATCCAGCTACCGAGTGGAAAGATGTTACACATCAAAAATATAGAAACATAGTAGTCGACGAAATGGAATATCGACGGAGTAGTAAGAAAAGAAAGAATGATCAAGACAGGTCGAACAAATTAGATTAAGAGAGGGGCAGAAGAACTCTTGCAGGTGAAGCAGGTCCTCTGTTTGTGACGTACGATAATTTAGAGTCTCAGTAAGGAATTTTTGAAAGTTAGTTGATACGTAGCTCACTAGAGAGTTCCTATCCTCCCTGGTCAGAACTGTGATCAAATCAGATCATCTTCAGGTTTACTAGATAATGGTGGTGGTAAGTTTGAATTCAGATCGTAATTACCAATAATAATAATAATAATAATAATATAGTATGGCCTCGGATGCCGGGTGCAAGCTTTGTTAATTAACACCCAGAGGGTAGCTTGCATGTCGAATTTCGTCGTTCCTTTGAACGCTATGAAAGTCAAGGAGGTTAGAAATCTAAGCTCCTTGCCACTACAGCGCTTTCTAGTAGAGAATGGCGGAACTCTGTGTTGGCGGAAAATCCCGAGATTAATTTTGCCATTGAACACGGCCTACTGAATTCAAATGGGTTCTTTAACATGCCAACAACGTATGACATCCATGTGATTTTTGTCGCCTTTCAAAAATCACTTACCACGGCCAGGGGCGAACCTGCAAGTTTGGGGTTAGTAAGCCGACACGTTAACCACTCACCCACCGTGGCAAGCTGTAATTACCAATGACAATATTCGATTACGAGTGTTGATTATTATGTATGTGCCGTTAGTTGTTTGTATTATCATGAGATTACTCAACAGGCTAGTCGGACTCAGACAAACACAGGCTAAGTGTTGCGTATTACTAAAATATTTCTTTGTTTGTTTGCTTGCTTACTTGTCCCGGGAAGACGGATAATCAGATTTAATATTATATATGAATCGCAGCCAATGCCCATAGCGGGGTACAGTATTTTAATTGAACGCCCGTAGGCCCCAAGCAAGTTCAATTCCAAATAGTTCCAACTTTGGCTACCAGATGCCACTGTTACTAACACCAAGCGGGGAACGTTGGAACTTGATGGAGCGTTTCTAACCAGCAAAATATAACTTACAAATTTAGCTACACATTATCAATTTTAGTGGTAGCTTTTTTTACATGCCATAATTCTATAACAAGGGCCCGTGAGCTTTACTTCCCCTCGGAAGGAAGGCATACTGAAGGATTGTAACGCTCTTCAAGATCCCACGACATCGGCCGGATTTGAACCCACGATCTTGGACATAGCAGTTCATCATGCTACTGACTACGCCACCGAGGCAGATTTAGGCACACACTTTTGTGAGCTTCTGTCAGTCTAGCATAACCGCTCAGATGGCCTTGTATGTTGTCTGGGACATCACATCATTCCAGAAGCTGCGGCAACAGCTGCTCTTCGTCTAAGACTTGAAAATGTTTCGTATTCATGTAAGTGGCTAATAGCACCTTCCTGGATAACAGGACATTCGGGTTCGAGTCCTAACTGCGGCTGCATTTTCAAGTCTTATTTGTCACATATAAAAGAATTTATTTGAGACGTAAATATTAAAATCCTACAAGTTGAGGCTTCCCGTAAGTCGCAGAGCAAAAGTCATCGGCAGCACAGAGTGGTTGCGTCAATCGCAGATGCCATTAATGGACATTAGACCTAACGCTAACACAAGGACTGTCCACGCTAACAGCAATAAGGCGCGGCTCCTAGAGAGGTAGGCTACATGGCCTGCTCTCTTAAATGTGAGTTCGATAATTGAATCAAAGTCTTATAGATGGCCGACTCGTCCTCGTTCATCTTCTAGAAATACCGGGGTGCTTTCTACAAACCTCCAAGGGGGATGAACTAAGAATTGGATCTCCATGACCACACTGATGGCTAAAGAAGCTTTTACCCATTAGGTCATGTAAATTATGCTGAGTACAAGTCACATAGGTTTAAGGTAGACAGTCTAAAATTTAGGTCGTGTGCAGGAAACGTAGGTACATTACAATGAACACTGACATTATTTCCATCAAAACTTAATAACCTCCCAAACGTTCCAACATTGGATCAGTTTCCGTTATATCCATTCCCCAATGTTGTGAATTATAGGTGTTATTTGAGAATTGCGTACTAGCAAACATGAAGTCAATGACCTGTGCTACCTGTGTCGATCGTCAGAAAGAGCAGTTCAATTTGTATGACAGGCCATCAAATGTGCGCAGTACGTAATTTAAACAGCATTGTAAGTCAGGGCCTATCAAACGCGTGCAAACTGAAGTTGTGCACACCGTGCATTGGACCAGCGTTTTTACGCGAGACCACTCGGCTAAGCACGGCTCGTATGGTGTAGCGCGCCGCATGCTATCATAGACGGTTTGTCTATCAGTGAGCCAGATAAGCAAACTACATAATAATGCAGCAACCTACTCTGAATACGGCGAATTCCATTTAAATCAGAGTGGAAACTATCTTTTTCTTTTGTCAGTTATGACGATAATGCCAAATGGCTAATATGCGCTACAATAATTACGTGCTTTGGAAAATCGTCTATTGAAAGACACTACAAGAAGAGTACATCCATAACAACCTGGTGACGCCGGAGAGGAAGCACTAAGGACGTTGGCAATTCTTGAAGAAGGGCATTCTCTATCCATAAATGTTGTATATACCACTACTTAAGTATTTTTTATTTTGATTCAAGGTCCTGCAAAAAGAACTTTAATTTTGTTTATAGTCCTTTCAAATATGTGTTCTTTCTAATTTTCTTTCGTTTTTACTAATATACTTTGTTTCATCTAATTTAGGGCGAAGAAAATAAAGGGTTATGCGACGCTAGTTATAGAGCTTCTCAACGTTTAGCAAGAACTGGGAAGCCGTTTTTGATAGGGCCATTGATAAAGTGGATTGTGTTGCACGTAGTCGGGACAATGTATTCTACATTAGCTCCGGTATACAGTACACTATCACTGTCCAGTATACCACACGTAAACATTTCGCAGTGAAGAAGAAACAACGGGGAAGGTGATGAAGGGGCGAGACAGGCGGAGTGCGCAACAGAAGCGTAGGGAGTGGGGCGTTTGCACTGTGATCTTTTGCACCTTGTACCGCGCAATGCACCGGCGCATACACCCTGAGGAGCCCTGCCGTTAGCCCTCTCACACGGGATGGACTGCTAAGGAGGTAGGAGCGTTAGTCACACGTCTTATTTGAGCAATTGTTGAGTAAGCAAACAAACCCAAAATACTTGTACGCATTTATTGACAACAATCACTATAAAGTAACAAGAATTATAGTCGGATGCCAATTGTTTCGGTGAGCATAAAGAAAAATCCTGCAACAATAAAATTCATAAAGACATAACCCAAGCATCCAAACATATGTGTATATACTGTATGAGTTACATGGAAAGGCATTCCTGGGCTCAATCGCCGGCACATTGTTCAACATCGGGTCATGATAGAGACTTATGTGGCACCCTGCAATCAGGGCAACCAGCAAGGCAGTGCTGTCATGCGGGTAGCATTACTGTTAGGCCCAACATGTTCATGTGATCAATCTAGACTGGGAGAGTACTGTAGTTGACCGTAAATCAAAACACAGCACACCGCACTGTTATGGGTTTTAAATACTGCGACTCCTAGAAATCTCACTGTAGATGAAACGGTGACAAGTTCGAAAAATGATGCTATAACCTTGAAGGAGACCGATTTTCATAAATGTGTATCGTATCTTAAGACTTTAAGAAATGTGACGTGTTGATATTTTAAATTGTGTCCATTATTACGGGGTTTCTTCTCCTCCCGTTGACAATGACCTAGATGTTCGAGAAGAAGAAAGACATTCCAGTATATGAGAGTCGATTTCAGCGAATCTATTCCATTTACGGTTGATACAGTTTGTATTTAAAAAAAGGACCATTTATCTTCTCGTAGCCTACTTCCGAAGATATTACTGAACTTCAGGAAAATAGTAATAATAATGAAATGAAAATCCACAGCCTGCTTCCAGTCGACTGACCGGGTCAGGGAATGGAATGAATGAAGCCCCCATCTAGCGGCGAGGATATGAACTGTGCCGGCTGCCGAAGCCTGTCACACTCTCCTGGGGCAATGATTAAATGAATGACAGATGAAATGATATGATAGTGGAGAGTGTTGCTGGAATGAAATTGTGACAGGGAAAACCGGAGTACCCGGAGAAAAACCTATCTGCCTCCGCTTTGTCCAGCACAAATCTCACATGGAGTGACCGGGATTTGAACCACGGACCCGGCGGTGAGAGGCCGGCGTGATGCCGCCTAAGCCACGGAGGCTAAGTAATAATAATAATAAATATAATGAATATAGTAAATATAATAATAATCGCATGGAACAGGTATAATAAGAAATCCATCTCCCGTAAATCAAAGTCACGATAGTAATCAAACTCGAGGCAGTATAACACTGATCATTGGGGGCTGACCACTAATTAAATATATGAAAAAAAAAACAATAAAGAAAAATCTTGAGGAAAATGTTGGGGCAGTAAGCCTATGTACTGAGGAAATGTGGATGAAAGGTAAATCCCAGGAGCTTTATCAGCTTTCGGAGAAAATCTTGGACACACGTTTGAAATTTCCTGGCAATATTCTCAGAATGAGTGATCATAGGCTGACTAAAATAATTCTATATCAATGAAAGTTGAGAACGACTGGCTGCTAGAAGATGAAGAACACCTTCAGGAAATAGACATCTTAAGTGATATGGTACTGGACAGGTTAACTATTGGTCCCCCCTCCCAAAGTGCCTAAGTGTAGAAAACTCCTCTCGCAGGAGAAAAAGGATAAACTAGTCTATTGGGAACGGAAGAGAGCATCGAAGAAGAACTTGTCACAAACGCTCCTTAGTGGGCATAAATCAATAATAATAATAATATAACTCAGGCATTATTGCTCTGTCATACAACCAGAGGCTCTGTATGCCGCGGAATGCCTCACTCTGAACAAGAAAAGCCTGGTAGAAAAATTGGAGATCAAAGAAAGAAAGAAAGAAAGAAAGAAAGAAAGAAAGAAAGAAAGAAAGAAAGAAAGAGCTTGAGGAAAATTCTTTGTCCGATTAAATACAAAGATGAATATAGACGAACGCATAACCAAGAGCTGTATATTCATGTCCAAAAGATCTCTGATGTTATGAGGAAAATGAGAATTGCATTTTATGGCCAATTGCTAAGAATGAAACCCACACGATTGACGAACCGAATCTTTGCCTATTTTAAAAATAAGGAGACCAAGCCAGCCTGGTTCGAAGAGGTGAAAGTGATCACCAAGAGATGGAGATTATCTGTGGAGATATTCAAGATCGCCATCCCCTCAGGAAGAAACTAAACGACCAACAGGGTTTTCAAGAAAACAAAGTTGAAGACAGGAAAGATGGTTGGTTGGTTCCTCAGTTTAGGGGCTGCGACAACGCGGACATGTAGCCCCGTTTACTTTGGGTGTGTGTAGAATCTGTCTGATAACCGGTGTTAATTGTGATGGCTCTATTAGTGTGTCTTATCTGTTTCTTAATTCAAGTAAGGACTACAGACTTACAATTTTTCAAGTAGTTCCTACTTTTGCCGCCAAACTCCACCGTCAACGACTACTAGTTCAGAACTTGGCTACTAGACGCCACCGAAGTCGGCTCCTGGCAACGAACGTAGGAACCTGAGCGTTGTTTACATTTTAGCCTAATTTTGCTACACACAGGTGTAATTAGTGGAAGGTTCTTTAACATGCCTTACATCTATGACATGGGATCGCCGGCTTTAATTCCCCTCAGAAGGAAGGCATACTGAGGGATTGTGAACGCTCTTAAAAAATCCGACGATTTCGGCCGGATTTGAACCCGCGATCTTGGGCATAGAAGCTCACATGCTACCAACTACGCCACCGAAGCCGCTGACGGGAAAGATGTGGACGGAAAAAAACAAGTAGTTCCGTGAAGAACTATACAGCCTATCTTCATATATCCTACTCATGTTAATTGCCTCTATCAACACACAAAATTTCAGTTTGAAGGTTGTGTTAGATTCGTAGATATTGAGAACCGTCTAAATATTTCAGATGGTCGCCAGGGAGGAAGGAAGGAAGTGAGGAAGGAAGGAATGGAGGAAAGGAGGAATTATTGCCTAGGTTCATTATTCATCTTTCACTTCGATCGCATGATTACGACACAAGAAATAAAAACTTAATTTTAAAATTTCGCACAGCCGCCATCTTGAGGTTATGTAAATAAATGAATTAAGTTAGATGGCAGTGCATTATAAACTGCAAAATCATTTACTGTACCACATTTCCCGGCGCTCAGAGAGTTAAATCACGAGAAAAGTCTATTAAAATATTTCAAATTCGCTTGGTCGCCATGTTCGTTTTGTTCTTTACAGGTTTATGAAATATACATAGGTAAACTTGTATCAGTACCCTTTATCACCGTACAAAATTGCAGGGTGATATCTGTAATAGTTTCGGAGATATAGAATGTCAGTGAAATATTTCGCACAGCCGCCATTTTGAGGTTATGTAAACAATTGAACTAAATTAGACTTCAATGCATTACAATGTGTATAAACAATTGCTGTACCAAGTTTCATTACGTTTGGATAGTTAAATCGCGAGAAAAGTCTATTTAAAAGTCTCAATTTCGCTTGGCCGCCATATTGGTTTTGTAGTCACCAGGTTTTTGAAAGTCTCGTAGGTGAACTTCTAGTAGAGTCCTTTATTACAGTACACAATTTCAGGGCGATATCGGTAATAGTTTCGGAGATATTGAATGCTGGTGAAATATTTCGCACAGCCGCCATGTTGGATTGGTGAGACGTAACAAAATTTGAAGGGCACGGTCGAGGTCGCCAGAAATAGCGCTATGAACTTACCGAGTTTCATTGAAATCGCTCCAGCCGTTTAGATTTTATTAGGGGGACACACACACACACCTCACACACACACACACACACACACACGCACACACACGGACAAAAGGTGATCTCATAAGCCTATTTTTTCAAAATTGAAAATAGGCTAAAAATAGTGTTCCTAAGACTGTTCCTTGTGGTATGCCCCTTTTTACTTGCATCGGTGCACTCAGTGTGTCATTTATTTTTACATATTGGAATCTGTCAGTAAGGTAACTTCCAATGAGATTAAGAGCTGTACCTCGAATACCATATTTTTCCATTTTTTTGGAGGAGAATATCATGTGATACAGTGTCAAAAGCTTTAGTAAGATCTAAAAACATCCCTAGTGATGGTTTGGAGCAATTTAATTTTTCTTGTATTTGTTTAGTTAGTGTTGCAATTGCATCCACAGTACTTCGACTTTTTATAAATCCATATTGCCTTGCTGATAGAATGTCATGTTTCAGTAAAAACTGGAAAATATTGTTCTTGATACATTTTTCAAATATTTTTGCTATATCAGAAAGTATACAAGTCATCATCTTTAATCTTTGCACACGTATAGTACCTGACATTCAATATAAATTTGGAGTAAATAGTATACCTCAGTGCTGCCAACATGATTCTAAGTTTCTGATAGTTTCAATTTTTATTTACATGTAACTTCTTTATTAACAAATGGATTTTATCCAAAATTGGCACTATAATAGATCGTAATATTTCAGATTAATTCATAGCATCACATACATGCCATGGTTACCAACATGATTTTACGCGCACTGATAAATCCAATATCAAAAAGCATATAACGCCCATACTATCCATTAGACTTCAGCCAAATTTTGTATGTGCATTCTATACCTTAAGAGATAGAACTAAGTCAGACTATTCAGAGTCACCAGGGCTGCCTACTGTAGTAATTTACTCTATTACTATGTTACTTGATTTCGTTATTATTCTAGATAGATCTATATAGATTGGCATCATTCTGAAATTTTAAGAAAAGTAGGCTCTTTAGTTCGTCACGGAACTACTTGTTATTTATGTACTATTACATTAAGATTATTGTGTACATGTGGTATTCAAACTTCAATCGCATGATTAGGACACAAGAAGTAAAAACGAGATTTTTAAATTTCACACAGCTGCCATCTTGTGGTTATGAAAACAATTGTATACATTAAATGCCAGTGGATTAACTTTTGTATAAGCATTTAACGTGCCAAGTTTCACTGCACTCGGATGGTTAAATCGCGAGAATAATAAATACAGCCCTCTAATCCGCATTGAATTCACTTAGAAGATTCTTGAATATTTTCTCTCGTGTATTAAAGGAACGACTTGTTTCCTCCCTAATATTGCCTCATTTTGATTACTGCGATGTGGTATACAATGATCTCACTTTTACTCTTAAAAACAAACTCCAACATGCACAAAATGCCTGTGTACGCTACATATTTAATTTACGGTACTATGACCATGTCACCCCCGCTTATGAGCAACTTAACTGGTTACGTCTAAATCAACGCCGCGACCTCCATTCTTTATGTATTCTTCAACAAATACTCGCAACTTCAACTCCAGCTTACCTGCATTCTCAGTTTCTCCGCCTCTCGTACGAGCATACTCTTGGAACACGGTCAAAAAACGACACACTCTTGCTGATACCTATACACCGCACAGTACGCTATACCAACTCCTTCGTTGTTGCTACTGCACGACTGTGGAACAATCTGCCTCGCTCTGTCAGAGGAGCAACCCCGTCCAGCTTCAAGCAGCGTTGCCAGCAGTACATACTCACTAAGTAAATGAAAGTTGAACTCAACACTTATGCTTATATTCTTACGTCGTATTACACTTATTCAAACTTTCCAATTCTCACTTTCTCATTTACTCACTATTTAGATATCTAAATAACCTCCTTCAGTAACGACTAATTATCTTCATCATCATCTTCATCACCATCATTAGTCTACTTGTTTTCAGTAGCCTATTTCCTTTATCTTACTGTAATTTTAAACTTACTCCTAAGTATCTTAGTTATTTACCCTAACAATGCAACAATTTACAGCCTACACCACCAAGCTAATCCAGTTTATATGTATTTTATATTGTATAAATATTGTAAAATTGTTAGATTTAAGTTGTATTTGTATTGTTCATTATCAAGCTAATCAATTTCATATGTATTTTATATTATATCAACATTGTAATATCGTTAGATTTAAGTTGTATTTGCATTGTTCTTTACTTATTATTTGTATAAACTGGTTAGATGGAAGAGAGGGCCCAATGGCCCTAATCTTGCCAGTCAAAATAAATCTATCTATAAATCTATCTAATCCCCTAAGGGCAATGGCCTCCTATCTAGGCAGGGATTTTGATCCATTACACTCATTAGGTGAGCAGTCCTAAAGAGTAGTGAGGCACCTACTGATATCGCGTCAGGAGTTGGCAGTCGGGTTTGAACTGCAGGGGTCTTCCCGCTCACTGCGTATCGCGCATTCCAAAAACATTCAGTTGGTCACTACTTGCTTCACTCACTCAGCACATTCCTTCATACAGTGGCTGAGTGTCGCCTGTTGCAATGACAACCATTGGCATGCGGCAAGCCGATATATTTAACTTAGGAATAGGCGGGCCGCGCATGCGTACTGCAAGACCCCCCGCACCCCGTTGCAGCGTGTTCAACTGCCAACTCCTGCCGCGATGACAGTAGTGGTGCACCTTTCTGGCATGTTAGTCTCTGTTCTTGAATGTTCTTATAGCTATTGATATACCTATTCCTAACCTAGTTACAGAATCGCGAGAAACGTCCATTTAAATATTTGTAATTCCCTTCGCCGCCATGTTGGATTTGAGCTCACCTGGTTACTGAAAGTCCTATAGGTGAACTTATGTTCATAGCCTCTATGAACATTTAAAAAAATCAGTTTGATTGCTGTAAAAGATTCGTAGATATTGAGTACGGTCAAAATATTTCGGATGCTCGCCATTTTGGATTGGTATATGTATAGGCCATAGAGTTATGTACCATTAAGGGAAAATTATTCATTATTCAAACTTTCACTTCGATCGCATGATTACGACACAAGAAATAAAAACTTAATTTTAAAATTTCGCACAGCCTCCATCTTGAGATTATGTAAACAATTGAACTAAATTAGATGTCAGTGCATTACAATACGTATAATCATTTACTGTACCACATTTCACTGCGCTCAGATGTTTAAATCACGAGAAAAGTCTATTAAAATGTTTCAACTTCGCTTGACGCCATGTTCGTTTTGTGCTTTACAGGTATTTGAAAGTTGCATAGATAAACTTGCAGCAGTGCCCTTTATCACCGTACAAACTTTCACGGTGATATCTGTAATAGTTTCGGAGATATAGAATGCCAGTGAAATATTTCACACAGCCGCCATTTTGAGGTTATGTAAACAATTGAACTAAATTAGACGCCAGTGGATTACAATGTGTATAAACATTTGCTGTATCAAGTTTGATTACGTTTGGATGGTTAAATCGCGAGAAAAGTCTATTTAAAAGTCTCAACTTCGCTTGGCAGCCATGTTGCTTTTGTAGTTACCAGGTTTTTGATAGTCACATTGGTGAACTTCTAGTAGTGCCCTTTATCACCGTACAAAATTTCAGGGTGATATCTGTAATAATTTCGGAGATACTGAATGCTGGTGAAATATTTCGCACAGCCGCCATGTTGGATTGGTGATACACAATAAAATTTGAAAGGCACGGTGCTATGATCTTACCGAGTTTCATTGATATCGCTCCAGCCGTTTAGAAGTTATTAGGGGGGGGACATAAACACACGAATCACACACACACGCACACACAGACACACGGACAAAAGGTGATCTCATAAGCCTTTTTTTTTTTCATAAAATGAAAATAGGCTAAAAAAAAGAGCAACACCGGCAACGTATGAAGGAGCACTGGGCAAAGATCAAAGCCCAGAGAAGCCAGTTGAAATGACGTGGTCTTTAGTAGGCCGATACGACTAAAGAAGAAAGATGATAAATTAGATTAGAAGAAACAACCTATTCTGTATGCTGAAGATAACTCCATTGTGGATGTTTCATTAAATAACAGGTGTGACCATTACCAGAGGTAATATCCAATATTGTTATTGTTCTTGCTCTGTAGCAGTGTAACTGTATTGGGGAGGTGGTCCACAGCCATGTTCCGTGTGTTAGTTCTCCTGTGTTGCTTCATGGATGTAACAGAGTTGTTTGAAGCTTTTAAATCAATGAACTGTTTGAGTCACAACATTTGAGTATAACATTGTTACACGTCCAATTCAGTCTACGTAGTACCGAGTATTTCAAGCTAAATAAACTAGCCCTTAGCTATTATACCAGAAGAACACGCACATCTATAAGTGATTTACATCCTTTATTCCTTTTCCATAAGCATTGCTCGTTAAATCGTGCAACATGGCCACGAGGGCAGCTACAGCAAGTCCGGAGGTCGTGGTTCGAATCCCGGCGCTGATAACGGCTATCCGTAGTGTGGTTTTCCATACTCCCTCCAGCAAATTCCGGGAGAATAGCTTACTTCAAGTCCCGGGATGCTTACCTAACCCCTGTTACACACTTCTACAGTCACCTCAGAAATACAGGTTATCAGACATAACTGTATCCGTAATGACTTACAAATTATAAAATGTTGTTGTTGATTAATTGAGAGGCTTTGCGACATCGTGGTCATGTAGCCCCGTGTACTTGGGTGCGTGTGGAATTTGTCTGGTAACCTGTTTTATTGTGATGGCTGTATTAGAGTGTGTAGTTGTAATTCGGATGAGGATTGGGAAGGAGGCGGCCGTGGCCTTAATTTAGGACCCAGCCCAGAATTCGCTTGGAGTAGAAGTGAGTGACCACGGAAATCTACTTCCAGGATGGGATGGCTTGCTTAATCAAGCATTGACCGGTGACATTCCGAGTACATTCACAGAAGGGGTTATTCTTCTGATTCCGAAACAATCGTAATGTGTCTATATCACTGACAACAGACCCATTACTATATTAAATACATATTATAAACTGCTGGCCAAGATGTTAGCAAACAGAATCAGACGCATTCTTCCCTCTTTAATTGGCACGGGGCAACTTGTGCCATTCCTGGAAGAAAAATCATGCACAACCTTCTGGCCATTCGTGATATTATCATACACTACTCTGTCGCTGATAACCCCGCAGCTGCACTTGCAAGCATTGACCTTAACAAGGCCTTTGACAGAATAGCCCACAAGTATTTATGGAAAGTATTAGAACGCTTTAATTTTCCCAACACAATCATAGCAACTTTCCGACGACTTTACCAAACGGCTTCTTCTCGTGTAATGGTCAACGGGTTTCTGTCATCGAAAATTCCAGTCAAGAAGTCTGTCATACAAGGATGCTCCCTATCAATGGCTCTATTCGTCTTGGCGCTAGAACCCATGGTCAGGATGATGAATAACGTACTCACTAGCCTCACGCTCAACGGAGAGCGTTTCACGCTGCGAGCCTATGCTGATGACGTAACGATACTACTTACAAATGAAGGCGACGCGATACTCGCCCAACAGACCCTTGAGTCATTTTGTCAGGCCAGTGGAGTATAAGTAAACTATAGAAAGTCATCCTTATTGGTGTTAGGGCCAGGTGAAAATAGGCACTACTCCAATACTACCTGTATACCTACAGTCACTGCATGCAAAATATTGGGTATAACATTCAGTCGAGATATCGCGGAGACCTTCCGGACCAACTGGACTGCTCGATTAAATGTTCTGCGGTTCCAGCTGAAAGAAGAACTTTCAAGACGGCTCAATATTCTGAAAGAAAAAAAAACTGGCACATTAATACGTTTGCTCTGTCGAAACTGTGGTATGTGGCGCAAGTTCTTCCCCCTCCACATATAATCAACCAGCGCAATGAAATGGCGATTGGATTATATCTTTGGAAAGGCTATCGCTATAGAATTCGACGGGAACAACTGCAGTTACTGGAACAGTGCGGTGGGCTGCGACTTTTTGCAGTTGAACTGAAATTCTCTTCACTCTTCTTGAAACATATTATTAATGCGAGACAGTTTAAAGGTGATCCGTTCATTAGTGCTGTTCTGAAAGTAATTGAAACTGCTCCTTTACGACAGCCCCATCCGTTCCAAACTTTGTTCAAGAAAGCCCTGGCCTTCTTGCTAAAACTTCCCACTGCACAAATCTTCGATGGCTCCTTTAAGGAAGCTAAACACATTTATCAGCAATTCTTCTAGGTGTGTGCGGTGTCTTGTGTGGGGTTTCGCCTAGGACACCAAGCTGGCTCATCGGCGGGCTCTTGGTGTCCCCACCCGGACCCCCACAGGAGTGACGAACTGCGCGCCACCTCCCTTTATATTAGGTGCAACTGCACCACTTGACTGCGAGAACTAAAAGCTAAAGCAGCCTTAACCTCTCTATGAAGGCTTCCAAAAAGATGATATATTGGCTTTCACGGCCGGTGTTAGTATTACACTCACCGGTGTATCGCAGATTCTTATCTTATTTTCTATAAGTAGAAGATATCAATTCAATGGTACAATTTATGAATACTTCTGGATGCCATTTTCCCTATGGCCTACTAAGAAAACAATCGACATTCGAAAATCAAATAATGCAAAGAGTAGCCTACAGACAAAACTTAACATCCTCCCACCTTGAGTTGCAGGACAACTCAACACAGTCCTAAGTCCTCCAAGTATCCAAAAGTTCTCTCAACGATCACTCAATAATCCTTGCGCACTCACATGACACATCTCTTCGTGTTTCTCTAGAATCATCTTTACAACTTCATGATTTGCAGGCAAAATAATAGGATATCTGAAGTTAATTCTGTCTTTTCTTTGCGTAATCTTGGTTTTCATCCGTACAATTCCATCTTCATCTGTGTAGGGTCTTAAAGATGAAATGCGAGGGCTCTCAACATCAACATTAGCTTCTCGCTGAATATATTTCAGCAGTATCTTTTCAGCATCATTAAATTCCGACACTGAAAGATCCCTCTGCCTTTTGTGATTGTCTTTCTTACAATTGTTCACGAAACGGCATATCCACGCTATCATGCGTATCACCTACCGATATCGTGAAAAATACGCATACCACCACCTTACATAGATTGTCTCATCCTTGTTGGTACAGGTTACAGAAGAAGTCACACGTTTTTTCTTTTCATTTCTTACCTCTTCTTCATCAGAGATGGGTCTTGCACTAGGCCACATAGTAGATGGTTGCTTAAGCCAAACAAGGTCCTCCCACCATCTGGACTCGAGCAAATGTTGTCCTGAACAACCTCTGGATGGGAGATCGGCTGGATTCATACTACCAGGTAGATGTCGCCATTGCCCTTGTCCAGTCAATCTCCTAATTTCCGTCACTCGATTGTAGACAAATATTCCCCACTCTTCATTTCTATGAATCCAAGATAGGACAGTGGAGGAGTCCCTCCAATAATAAATAGTCATGTCTGGGATTGAAATATCCTTAACCACAAAAGCACATAACCTAGCCCCTATTGTAGCAGCTAGCAGCTCAAGTCGAGGAATAGTCATTTTCTTTACAGGTGCCACCCGAGATTTGGCTTGCACTAACTGTATGGATACTCCAAGACTCGTTTGAACTCGAATAAATACTGCTGCTGCATAAGCAGCCTGACTAGCATCACAAAACATGTGCACGCAACATTCACCCATTGGGTGATATGAATAAAACGGAGTATATGCTCATGCTCAACAATTTTGTAGTATATACTCAGAATGGTATGAATAAAAAGTTGAAGTTTGGACTCGCTGAGAAGTACATACTCAAGGGTGGGAGTAAATACTTAGTTAGTGAGTATATACTCCAATGTGGTATGAATAAAAGAAGTCTATGCTACGAATCTGAAGTATATACTCAACATTTCTGATGTCTGGCCATTACCATGCTCAGCTGTCTAATCTCAAGATGGTTGAGGTTATGTTTGTAGATGTAAATAACTTGCGGGCTAGGAAAGTGAATAAATTACGAAGAACGGTTTCAGAGAAGGACTGTAGATCATTATAGCGGTTTAAGATAGATAATATTCTATGGCTTTCTGATCACCTTTTGGGAAACAAGAGGAAAAGCTGTAAAAACTATTTATTTTCATCAGTATTTGACTTTTTGTGATACATTTGCCAAAGTTTCCAGCGTAGCGAATCTTTCTAGCTTTTAAACATTCGCTTTTTTCATTCCGCGAGTTAGGTGTTTGAGACTTGCCAAATACTGAAGACAATTCTTACAAATGCCAAATCGGAAACATTTGATATATGATCATATGAGTCGTCCAGTGGCAAAACTCTTTTTATCCACTTGTGAATAAGAATGATTTTCATGAGAAACGCTTCTCTGGACTTTGCCTCGCGTATCTTTTGTGTTTGTTATTTTCTACTTTTTTCCTTTTTGTTTTTTGTTTTTGTGTTTGCTTTGGCTTATGCTTTTGAATTTTACTTTTTGCTTTTCTCTTTTGGTTTTGTGTTTGTTTTCTGCTTTTGCTTATGTTTTTTAATTTTGCTTTTTACTTTGTATTTCCTGTTTTTTGTTTTCTGCTTTTGCTTTTGTTTTTGAATTTTGCTTTTTGTTTTGTTTTCTTGTTTTCTGCTTTTGCTTTTGTTTTTGAATTTTGCTTTTTGTTTTGGGTTTCTTGTTTTTTGTTTCTGCTTTTGCTTTTGTTTCTGAATTTTGCTTTTTGCTTTGTGTTTCTTGTTTTTTGTTTTCTGCATTTGCTTCTGTTTTTTATTTTTGCTTCGTGTTTTTTGTTTTTGTGTTTGTTTCCTGGAAAATCAAAATAAAACAAAACAAATTAAAGTAAAACAAAATAAAATCAAAATAAAACAAAATAAACAATAGAAAATATAAACAAAAATAAAACAAAACAAACCAAAACCAAAAACGAAAATATAACAATTTAAAACAAAATAAAACGAAATAAAATAAAACAAAACAAAATCAAAAAAATGAAAAAAAATAAAGTAAAATGAAATAAAATAATAAAATAAATAATTTTACGACATGATCCTTATTCACAAGTGGATTAAACGAGTTTTGCAACTGGACGGCTCATATTCATCCCCACTAACAGACATTTCAATTAACCAGGAACTTTCAATTAATAAACAAGACAAGTCTACAGCAGACGACAGTTTGGCAGTAACAAATGGCATGTAAAACAGTTGACTGACCAAACGTGCGTCGAAGAAACGAGAGCAACATCTTGGCACAAGTGGAGTATATACTCCAAAAGGAGGGGAAATTGTAGTAGATACTCAAGATCTTTTATTCATAACAAACCGAGTATATACTCAAAACTGATGCTCATGCTCGAAGTATATACTTCGGAGTTTATACTCAGTTTTATTCATATCACCCAATATGTACAATCCCACCTGTTATCCATCTAGGAACTTGAACACAAGCTACATACTTTAAATCATTGAGCCAGTCTTCAAACTTCTGTTTGATGTGTTCATCAACCTCAGCATCCCACGCTACTTTGGACACCCAAGTTTGTTGCAATAAGATCTTGGGACATAGAGATACTGGACACGAAAATCCTATTGGATCATATACACGCTGAGCAACAGAAAGAATCACTATTTTGGTTATCACTTCTATGTGAATATCCTTAAACCATTTAGGATCTACCTGCAGTGTATCTGCACAACGATTCCAGGTAAGTCCTAAAACATGTGATGTTTCAACAGGGTTCGCTGCTAATATCTCCGTAGGTATCGTATACTCCCATCCCCTCAAATCAAATTTCCCAACTGCCATTAATCTTTGAACTTCCCCTCCCACCTGGTGGTAAGCCTCGTAACAACCATCAGACATTAATTTATGCACTGTTGACTTCAGCCTTTTCTTTGCAATGTTCTAATTGCTTGGTAATGGGGAGTGTCCTTCTACCCAATGCATATGTACTTCGTAACGCTCTTCTGAATTTACATACACTGTATCCAGGAAGTGTTTCTTTGTTGCAGCAGCCAACTCTTCTTTGCATTTCTTCTCCCCAGGATCTTTAATTCCAAGTACATCTAAGCTCCATAAGTCTGATATGCTATCGCCTTTAACAAACAGAGAATTCACCATCATAGTAGTATTCTTAGCTCTCTATCCACCGGGCACCTTCCCCATTAAGGTCCAACCTAGACGAGTTTCAATGGCAACAAGGCCTGATGCTAACTCTTCACGACGACCTGTTAGTAATCTTCCTGCAACGTCTGCTCCTATAAGAACTGCTATCGGGTCATCAGTGCAACCAACATCCGTCAGTGAAATGTCTTTCTTCTTTAATTCTGTCATCCATGGTCCATTTTCAACGTAAGGAATTTCTTGACATATTACAGGCTGATTTAAGGCCGTAAAGTTGCAAGAGAAACCTCCGCTAAGGTTACCTAATCTTATCTGGTTACAATGATGTTTGCAACTTTCAGTATTTATACCTCCAAACAATGAATGGATTACAGATTCTTCCCGTTGAGGCAAATACTGCATTTCTTTCGCAATATCCTTCAATATATAGGACTTCTGAGATCCTGTGTCAATGAGAGCCCGTACACAAGATTCTTGACAGTCAGATGCTATATTTACCCTCAGAGTTTGTAAGAAAACTTTGGGACTGTGGGAGAAATTCGCCTAATGGTACATTTCCGAAATCTGACTTGGTTCTTGTGTCAATATGAGGCTTCAATTCCTCACACATCAAAGTCACATGATGTTTTCCACACACACAACATCTTAAAACACTCGACATTTTTTAGTTACATGCCCTGGCTTCAAACAAGAAAACCAACAACCTCTCTGTTTCAGTATTTTCTGCTTCTCTGCTACATTCATGCTTTGAGCTGTGGAACAGTCAGAACTATTATGAGACTTGTCACAAAATATACAAGTCTTCTTCGCTTCTTTAACATCTCCAGTTGACAATAATCCGGTTGCTGTATGTACGTTCACGTTAGGGTAGAATTTGTGAATTGATCTCTTATTGACACTAGTTTTAGCTTCACAGCGTCCTAAACCAGTCAGAGGAGGTGTAATTCTTTCTTCCCCTTCTAATTCTGTTCTCAGAAGCTCCATCAAGTTGCTGAGTCTTCCTTTAGCACCCTTCATCTCCCCCCTTCTAGCACTTCTATGCCATGCTTTCAAAAACTCTTCAGGGAAGCATGACTCTATTAAAGGGAATAGCATAGCAGAACAGTTATCTGTCGTGACACCTAGTGATTCAAAAGCTCTCAAATATCATTCAAGTTTATCATACAGTGAAGCCAAAACTATTGATTACTTTGATTGATGGGTAGACAAAATTAGCTTCAAAACTTCTCTAACATACACCTCAACTAACAAGTCGTCCCTTCCGAACCTCGATTTCAGACTAGTCACAGCTTTGGAGTAGTTTTCAGCTGTAGGAGGAAAACTATCCACAACTTCTCTTGCTCTTGATCCCTGTGTAGTAGATTGAATTAGGAATTGGAATTTGTCCTCAGGTGCAATATCAACATCTTGATCAATCTTTTGAAACTGGCTCCAGAAGGGCAACCATTCCCTTAAATCACCTCCAAATTTTCTTAATTCCAGTTTGGGCAACTTAAACTTTCTTTCTTCTTGATGATTAGCGCTGGGAACACTTCCATCACAGTCATAATTAGCGAGTATCTGTGACGTTCTTACCTTCATATCAAGAAACTTACTGCGATAATCTTCTGCCACCTCCATTTCATTGTCAAAATCAACCTCGTCGTCATCTAGCATAAAGTCCATTATTTTGGCATCTGATTCTTGCAGTTCCGCGGCTCTTTCTTCAAGCACAGTAAAAGAGACTTGCACAGCAATCATATCCATCTGAGATGCTTCCATTGCATCTTTCAACTTATTTAAAGCTCTCGTAAACGAAACTCGAAAAGCTCTTCTCTGACGCACTAATCGGTCCATGTGTCATCCTTTAATGTTATTTTAAGTGCCGAAAAAGCGTCCTGTTACTGGTCGCCAATATGTTAGTATTACACTCACCGGTGTATCGAAGATTCATATTTAATTTCTATGAGGAGAAGATATCCATTCAAAGGTACAATTTATTAATACTTCTGGATGCCATTTTCCCTATGGCCTACTAAGAAAACAATCGACCTTCGAAAATCAAATAATGCAAAGAGAAGCCTACAGACAAAACTTAACAGCCGGTGAATTAAAACTCAGCAATTCTTCTAGGTTTGTGCCGTGTCTTGTGTCAGGTTTCGCCTAGGATACCAATCTGGCTGATCGGCGGGCTCTTGGTGTCCCCACCCGGATCCCCACAGGAGTGACGAACAGCGCGCCACCCCCCTTTATATTACGTGCAACTGCACCACTTGACTGCGAGAACTAAAAGCTCAAGCAGCCTTAACCTCTCTATGAAGGCTTCCAAAAAGATGGTATATTGGCTTTCACAGCCGGTGAATTAAAACTCAGCAATTCTTCTTGGTTTGTGCCGTGTCTTGTGTGGAGTTTCGCCTAGGACACCAAGCTGGCTCATCGGCGGGCTCTTTGTTTCCCCGCCCGGACCCGCACAAGAGTGACGAACTGCGCGCCACCTCCCTTTATATTAGGTGCAACTGCACAACTTGACTGCCAGAACTAAAATCTCAAGCAGCCTTAACCTCCCTATGAAGGCTTCCAGAAAGATGGTATATTGGCTTTAACGGCCGGTGAATTAAAACTCAGCAATTCTTCTAGGTTTGTGCCGTGTCTTGTGTGGGGTTTCGCCTAGGACACCTAGCTGACTCATCGGCGGGCTCTTGGTGTCCCCGCCCGGACCCCACAGGAGTGACGAACTGCGCGCCACCTCCCTTTATATTAGGTGCAACTGCACCACTTGACTGCGAGGACTAAAAGCTCAAGTAGCCTTAACCTCCCTATGAAGGCTTCCAAAAAGATGGTATATTGGCTTTCACGGCCGGTGTTAGTATTACACTCACCGGTGTATCGCAGATTCTTATCTTATTTTCTATAAGGAGAAGATATCAATTCAAAGGTACAATTTATGAATACTTCTGGATGCCATTTTCCCTATGGCCTACTAAGAAAACAATCGACATCCGAAAATCAAATAATGCAAAGAGTAGCCTACAGACAATACTTAACATCCTCCCATCTTGAGTTGCAGGACAACTCAACACAGCCCTACGTCCTCCAAGTATCCAAAAGTTCTCTCTGAGATCACTCAATAATCCTTGCGCACTCACATGACACACCTCTTCGTGTTACTCTAGAATCATCTTTACAACTTCATGATTTGCAGGCAAAAAATAGGATATCTGAAGTTAATTCTGTCTTTTCTTTGCGTAATCTTGGTTTTCATCCGTACAATTCCATCTTCATCTGTGTAGGGTCTTAAAGATGAAATGCGAGGGCTCTCAACATCAACATTAGCTTCTCGCTGAATATATTTCAGCAGTATCTTTTCAGCATCATTAAATTCCGACACTGAAAGATCCCTCTGCCTTTTGTGATTGTCTTTCTTACAATTGTTCACGAAACGGCATATCCACGCTATCATGCGTATCACCTACCGATATCGTGAAAAATACGCATACCACCACCTTACATAGATTGTCTCATCCTTGTTGGTACAGGTTACAGAAGAAGTCACACGTTTTTTCTTTTCATTTCTTACCTCTTTTTCATCAGAGATGGGTCTTGCACTAGGCCACATAGTAGATGGTTGCTTAAGCCAAACAAGGTCCTCCCACCATCTGGACTTGAGCAAATGTTATCCTGAACAACCTCTGGATGGGAGATCGGCTGGATTCTTACTACCAGGTAGATGTCGCCATTGCCCTTGTCCAGTCAATCTCCTAATTTCCGCCGCTCGATTGTAGACAAATACTCCCCACTCTTCATTTCTATGAATCCAAGATAGGACAGTGGAGGAGTCCTTCCAATAATAAATAGTCGTGTCTGGGATTGAAATATCCTTAATCACAAAAGCAAATAACCTAGCCCCTATTGTAGCAGCTAGCAGCTCAACTCGGGGAATAGTCATTTTCCTTACAGGTGCCACCCGAGATTTGGCTTGCACTAACTGTATGGATACTCCAAGACTCGTTTGAACTCGAATAAATACTGCTGCTGCATAAGCAGCCTGACTAGCATCACAAAACATGTGCACGCTACATTCACCAATATGTACAATCCCACCTGTTATCCATCTAGGAACTTGAACACAAGCTACATACTTTAAATCATTGAGCCAGTCTTCAAACTTCTGTTTGATGTGTTCATCAACCTCAGCATCCCACGCTACTTTGGATTCCCAAGTTTGTTGCAATAAGATCTTGGGACATAGAGATACTGGACACGAAAATCCTATTGGATCATATACACGCTGAGCAACAGAAAGAATCACTCTTTTGGTTATCACTTCTATGTGAATATCCTTAAACCATTTAGGATCTACCTGCAGTGTATCTGCACAACGATTCCAGGTAAGTCCTAAAACATGTGATGTTTCAACAGGGTTCGCTGCTAATATCTCCGTAGGTATCGTATACTCCCATCCCCTCAAATCAAATTTCCCAACTGCCATTAATCTTTGAACTTCCCCTCCCACCTGGTGGTAAGCCTCGTAACAACCATCAGACATTAATTTATGCACTGTTGACTTCAGCCTTTTCTTTGCAATGTTCTAATTGCTTGGTAATGGGGAGTGTCCTTCTACCCAATGCATATGTACTTCGTAACGCTCTTCTGAATTTACATACACTGTATCCAGGAAGTGTTTCTTTGTTGCAGCAGCCAACTCTTCTTTGCATTTCTTCTCCCCAGGATCTTTAATTCCAAGTACATCTAAGCTCCATAAGTCTGATATGCTATCGCCTTTAACAAACAGAGAATTCACCATCATAGTAGTATTCTTAGCTCTCTATCCACCGGGCACCTTCCCCATTAAGGTCCAACCTACACGAGTTTCAATGGCAACAAGGCCTGATGCTAACTCTTCACGACGACCTGTTAGTAATCTTCCTGCAACGTCTGCTCCTATAAGAACTGCTATCGGGTCATCAGTGCAACCAACATCCGTCAGTGAAATGTCTTTCTTCTTTAATTCTGTCATCCATGGTCCATTTTCAACGGAAGGAATCTCTTGACATATAACAGGCTGATCTAAGGCCGTAAAGTTGCAAGAGAAACCTCTGCTAAGGTTACCTAACCTTATCTGGTAACAATGATGTTTGCAACTTTCAGTATTTATACCTCCAAACAATGAATGGATTACAGCTTCTTCCCGTTGAGGTAAATACTGCATTTCTTTCGCAATATCCTTCAATATATAGGACTTCTGAGATCCTGTGTCAATGAGAGCCCGTACTCAAGATTCTTGACAGTCAGATGCTATCTTTACCCTTAGAGTTTTTAAGAAAACTTTGGGACTGTGGGAGAAATTCGCCAATGCTACGTTTCCAAAATCTGACTTGGTTGTTGTGTCAATATGAGGCATCAATTTCTCACACATCAAAGTCACATGATGTTTTCCACACACACAACATCTTAAAACACTCGACATTTTTTAGTTACATGCCCTGGCTTCAAACAAGAAAAACAACAACCTCTCTGTTTCAGTATTTTCTGCTTCTCTGCTACATTCATGCTTTGAGCTGTGATTTCAGTCAGCACTATTATGAGACTTGTCACAAAATATACAAGTCTTCTTCGCTTCTTTAACATCTTCAGTTGACAATAATCCGGCTGCTGTAGGTACGTTCTCGTTAGGGTAGAATTTGTGAATTGATCTCTTATTGACACTAGTTTTAGCTTCACAGCGTCCTAAACCAGTCAGAGGAGGTGTAATTCTTTCTTCCCCTTCTAATTCTGTTCTCAGAAGCTCCATCAAGTTGCTGAGTCTTCCTTTAGCACCCTTCATCTCCCCCCTTCTAGCACTTATATGCCATGCTTTCAAAAACTCTTCAAGGAAGCATGACTCTATTAAAGGGAATAGCATAGCAGAACAGTTATCTGTCGTGACACTTAGTGATTCAAAAGCTCTCAAATATCATTCAAGTTTATCATACAGTGAAGCCAAAACTATTGATTCCTTTGATTGATGGGAAGACAAAATTAGCTTCGAAACATTTCTAACATACACCTCAACTAACAAGTCGTCCCTTCCGAACCTCGATTTCAGACTATTCACTGCTTTGGAGTAGTTTTCAGCTGTATGAGGAAAACTATCCACAACTTCTCTTGCTCTTGATCCCTGTGTAGTAGATTGAATTAGGAATTGGAATTTGTCCTCAGGTGCAATATCAACATCTTGATCAATCTTTTGAAACTGGCTCCAGAAGGGCAACCATTCCCTTAAATCACCTCCAAATTTTCTTAATTCCAGTTTGGGCAACTTAAACTTTCTTTCTTCTTGATGATTAGCGCTGGGAACACTTCCATCACAGTCATAATTAGCGAGTATCTGTGACGTTCTTACCTTCATATCAAGAAACTTACTGCGATAATCTTCTGCCACCTCCATTTCATTGTCAAAATAAACCTCGTCGTCATCTAGCATCAAGTCCATTATTTTGGCATCTGATTCTTGCAGTTCCGTGGCTCTTTCTTCAAGCACAGTAAAAGAGACTTGCACAGCAATCATATCCATCTGAGATGCTTCCATTGCGTCTTTCAACTTAATTAAAGCTCTCGTAAACGCCACTCGTAAGGCTCTTCTCTGACGCACTAATCGGTCCATGTGTCTTCCTTTAATGCTATTTTAAGAGCCGAAAAAGCGTCCTGTTACTGGTCGCCAATATGTTAGTATTACACTAACCGGTGTATCGCAGATTCTTATCTTATTTTCTATAAGGCGAAGATATAAATTCAAAGGTACAATTTATTAATACTTCTGGATGCCATTTTCCCTACGGCCTACTAAGAAAACAATCGACATTCGAAAATCAAATAATGCAAAGAGTGGCCTACAGACAAAACTTAACAGCCGGTGAATTAAAACTCAGCAATTCTTCTAGGTTTGTGCCGTGTCTTGTGTGGAGTTTCGCCTAGGACACCAAGCTGGCTCATCGGCGGGCTCTTGGTGTCCCCGCCCGGACCCCCACAGGAGTGACGAACTGTGCGCCACCTCCTTTTATATCAGGTGCAACGGCACCACTTGACTGCGAGAACTGAAAGCTCAAGCAGCCTTAACCTCCCTATGAAGGCTTCCAAAAAGATGGTATATTGGCTTTCACGGCCGGTGAATTAAAACTCAGCAATTCTTCTAGGTTTGTGCCGTGTCTTGTGTGGGGTTTCGCCTAGGACACAGAGCTGGCTCGTCGGCGGGCTCTTGGTGTCCCCGCCCAAACCCCCACTGGAGTGACGAACTGCGTGCCACCTTCCTTTATAATAGGTGCAACTGCACCACTTGACTGCGAGAACTAAAAGCTCAAGCAGCCTTAACCTCCCTATGAAGGCTTCCAAAAAGATGGTATATCGGCTTTCACGGCCGGTAAATTAAAACTCAGCAATTCTTCTAGGTTTGTGCCGTGTCTTGTGTGGGGTTTCGCCTAGGACACCAAGCTGGATCATCGGCGGGCTCTTGGTGTCCCCGCCCGGACCCCCCGCCGATGAGCCAGCTTGGTGTCCTAGGCGAAACCCCACACAAGACACGGCACAAACCTGGAAGAATTGCTGAGTTTTAATTCACCGGCCGTGAAAGCCAATATACCATCTTTTTAAACACTATATTTTTTTTTATTACAACTCCGCAATTTCACACCCCTGGTGCAATTAATATACCCCCAACAAGTCCTGGGAGCATGTCTGGGGTAAAGTGCGCAACAAATGGCTTCCCTTAGAATGGCGACTGTCTGTATATGTCTGCATTAATGAAATCATACCGGGTGAGTTAGCCGTGGTCGTTACGGCATGACTGTTGGCCGTCGCTCACATCTGGGAGGCGAGGTGGTTCGAATCCTCCCGCCGGCAACCTTGAAGATGGTCTTCTGTGGTTTCCCATCTTCCTTCCAGGCAAATGCCGGGGTTGGTCCCTAACTATAGGCCACAGCCGCTACCTTCCACCTCCTCGCCCTTCCATTCCAACTTTCCTCCCCAACGGTACTTGTAGCTCACCCCTTGGGTGTCCGTCTCGAAGCAGCTACAAAACTGGCGAGCCGAACATGTCCTCGGACACTCCCCGGCACTAAAAGCCATACGCTAAAGAAACAAAAATGAAATCATCCCCACTGGTGAAAATATGAGGCGGCACGAACAAGTCGCTGATGATGCCTGTCCTGTGTGCAACAGAACTGACCCCCTCTTCAACCGCATCACTACAACATGTGGGAGTGCGAACGGCGTGTGGCGCTGGACGATGAATGCTATTCACAGCTAACTCGCAACAGGGTGGAGGAGATCTTGATCTTCGAAATACGGGATGTACTTGGTGAGCCGAAATAGAATGTCATCTTATGGCTAGCAGCTGGAGCAATCAACTACAACATTACTGGTTATCGGACACCCCTGGTGACCACCCTGCCTGGTTTTCTGGATCACCTCCAGAAAGAACGATGGAAACTCGTACAGTGGAAGTATATCAACAGTGCTTTTGGCAACTTTTCATATAAATTCTAAAAAATATGTGTGGTCATCATTGTGCTATTATGAGCCTTGGTGTTTTGTTCTTGTGTTTTGTGTGTGTGTGCTTTTTTCTTTCATTTCAAAGACTGCAGTGAACTTTGAACATTACCTTGAGGAGGGAATTGTATTCTGTGGCCAGTGTTTGTAGCTGTCTTTGTAAACAAAACAATGAATAAAAAAAAGTAACTTTGTAAAAAAAAGAGGCTGGAGTGGGAATTGACCCGCCTCTTCTCAGTTTTTGACTCACGGGGCTGAGTGTACCCCGTTCCAGCCCTCAGACCAGAATTAAATTTATTGGCAGAGCCGGGAATCGAACCTGGGCCCCCACGGTGACAGCCAAGAATGCTGGCCACTACGCAACGACGCGGAAAATTATAAAATATTAAATCTGTCAGTCAATGTTTATTTTAACAAATCATTCTAAGGTTGCGCTGAAGGCGCAACCATGGACATAGCCTATGACCATAGACAGGATGTAGAGAGATACAGGCTACCCCGCACTCCACTCAGCTCCCTTGACTCAATGGCCTCCCTGACCCATTTTAGAAATAAGGTTCCCTGTGTCTTCAAGCTCTAGAATCAAATTGATACCTCCTTTCCCAGAGTCTCTCCTCCTCTATTCTTGTTCCGTCCGTGAAGCTGCGAGATCTTGCAAATTTCAGCTCATTATATACACGAAAATACATTTTTCTCACGCAATCGGGATGTGAGAGTTGGAGACAGGAATTAATATTTTCATTTCGTTCATGCTGCAGCTTTCATCTTCTTGCCGATAATATATTTATTTAGCTGGAGATGAATTAATATCCAGGATACAGTGTGATGCAAGAGTAACGCACACAGTCCCCTCGTCTCGCTAGGTAGTTCTGAATAAAGATTAGCCATAGAAATTACTTTAGAATGTAGTCTCCTTCTAACCTTCCGTTGGTCGCGTGGATTACTATTGTAATCCAGGCTCATTTGTTTTATACACTAGCTTTTGGTACACACTCTTCAATACCTTTCCTAGAAGGTCTCCTCACTACAATCATCGTGTAACATAACATCACCTCAGTGGCGTGCCAAAGAGATAACTTGGATTACAACTACGGTATTGTCTACGCGGTTATCTACGCTTGAACTGCGTTGGTTTGCTTGTATCGGTATAGCATTGTATAGAATTAGGAAACTGACTACATTATGGACACTTAATTGTTGAAAATTACTCATCTGTTCGCAATTGTACTTACACTCTATATGGGAATTATTACCAATTTTCTTTCAAAAGTTCAAATTAAATGAGATATTCATGCTGTGTCAAAATATTTGGTATTTCATGTATTTGTTTATGAGTAGTATAGCCTATTTATGTTCGACCATGTCGAAATATAAATATTATATGTCATAAAACTGTATCATAATGAGGGTCATTATAACACTATTTTTCATTATGAAACAGTTTCTCCCACTAATCAGAGCTCAAGAAACAGTTGTGTGACCAATTAGGTAAGGATAGCATCGCATCTGCGTGGCTAGTATCATAGTGGGGTATTTGAGGAGGCCATGGTCAAATACAAGGGATTCTCTGCGTTCCATGCGCTCTGTTCAGTACATAAAACTGGTGAAATCTCGACAGATATTTATGAATATTTATGTTCGAACATAAAATACTTATAATTATCGTCGAACATAAACAGTCGTATGCAACTCGCTTATAATGGTAATTAAGACACTCGTATAGAATTATGAAACTCGCTACGCTTTTTTATACACATACGCGTGTCTTAATTATTGCCATTATAGGCTCGTTGCATAATGCACTATTATCACGCTCCATCCTTCTAATAAAATCGAAAATCAAAATGTTAAAACAAAAGAATACCTAATTGTAACATTCACATACAGGTTTATAGGGTAATCAAATAATAACTAACAACATAATAGACTAGTGCCAACATTTATTATGTATGTTGAAGTATTAACAATTGACATAGTTGCACAACGTATTCCAGAGATGTATGTTTCGATTATCGAATCTCGAATCCGAAGGTTATCGTTACATCTCTCTTCTCAAAATAAAATTAATATTTCTCTACGCTGATTAGATTTACAGATTTAACCTAACTACTGGTTTTACAGTTCTGCCATGTCTTGTAGTATATTTGAATGATTCTAATGAGGGTGCTTTTGATGCTTCTTCCCTCTCTACGTTCGGTTCAACTGGAGATGTTCCTTTGTTGGGATCATCTGGATGTAAGGGTAGACGTGACCTTCCATGGATGTCTGTTAGTGGATCTTGAATTGACGATTGCATTCTCTCGTTTGTACTTTGATTTGATTCAACGTTTAACTCGGCCTGAATTGGTGTTTCTTTTGTTATTGTGCCTCCAATATTCGATGGTCTGATGAAACTGGTATTTCTTCGCAAAATTGTTCCATCATCTTTCTGAATCACATATGAGCGATTAGTTACTGGATGTACAATTCTCCCCGTGTACCACTTGTTGTTTAGATCTCTGATCAAGATTTTCTCGTCATTTTGATACTGTCGTGATTGCTTGGCTCCGCGATCAGCATATTTATTCTGTTTTGACCGCTTTTCCTTAAGTTTTATTGGTACATCGGTTTGTAGTTTGGGCTGAAGATTGTTATTAGAAAAGGAAATTGGAGTTCTTGTATTCCTTCCAAACAATCTCGAGGTTGGTGTGCCTAGTTCTGGGTCTCGTGGTGTATTTCTCGACATTAGCAGGGCCAGTTGTACATCTTCTCCGCTGATGTCGCATTTCTTCACCAGTCGCTTCGCAATGTCTACGTACTTCTCAGCTAATCCGTTCGACCTTGCAAAACAAGGACTCGATGTAACTAATTTGAAGTTCCATTCCTTTGAAAATTTTACAAATTCTCTGGACGAATATGTTGCGTTGTCGGCGTGAAATTCTTGTGGAACTCCATGTGTAGCAAACCAAATTTTAAGTTGATTAATTATTTCTGCTGCTGTTGTTTTGTTAATCTTTTGCACTTCGTAGTATCCACTGTAACTGTCTGCCAGAACAAGATAGCTGTTGCTTTTGTAGAAAAAGACATCTGAAGATACTATTTCAAATGGTAATTTAGGTATTTTCTTCATTATGATGGTTTCCTTGACAGATTTACGCTGCGTATGTTGGCAGGTTTTGCAGGATTCTACCAATTTGGTTACGTCCTTTGTTAGAGTTTCCCAAAACACTAACTGTCTTGATCTTCTCAGTGTTGATTGTATACCCGGATGCCCTTTATGAATAACTTGTAGAACTCTAGGTCTTTCGCTTTTTGGGACAAAAACGCGATCTCCTTTGAAAATGAGTCCATCACAATGTGATAATTCATCACGAAAAGTGAAAAAACATCTCAATATCTGCGGCACTTGAAGGATATCGTTAGGCCAACCATTGTTCATCATCTTGATTAATGCCTGGCAAGTTGGGTCTTGGAGCGTTGATCTTTTGAAGTCTTCAGTGGCGCTTTCAGACATTGATAACACCATTAGAACTTCGAGTTCTTCTTCATCGTTTTCGTAAGAATCTTCACAATCTCTACTAAGTGTATCCGCAATCTTCAGTTCACTTCCTTTATGGTATACGATGATAGGGTTGTACTCCTTGAGATCTAATAATATTCTTCTTAATCTCGGTGGTGCATTCACAAGCGGCTTTTTCCAGATTGACTCTAAGGGTTTGTGATCCGACTCGACTGTTAATTTCTTACCCCAAATGTAGTCATGAAATTTCTTACAGCCGTAGCGAATCGCAAGTGCCTCTTTAACAATCTGCGGGTAATTTTGTTCGGTGCTGTTTAATGATTTTGTAGCATACGCTACTGGTTGTCCTCTTTGCATTAGAACAGCTCCTAATGCCCTTGATGATGCATCAACTGATAATGTTACGTCTTCATTTACGTCATAGTACCTCAAAACAGGGGTGCTGGACAGGGCTTTTTTTAGTTCTTTGAACGCCTGATCCTGTTCTGGACCCCAAATCCATGCAACATCATTCTTCAATAGTACACGCAATGGAGCTGTCAATTTTGACTGACAGGGAATAAATTTTCCCAAGTAATTTATCATACCCAACAATCTCTGTAGCTCTTCTTTGTTCTTTGGTACTTTGAGTTTCTTTATCGCATCGACTTTTGTCTCATCAATTTCAAGTCCCTTGTCTGACAAAACGTGTCCTAAAAAACGAACTCTTTGTACGTTAAATATGCACTTTTCTTTATTGAGTTTAAAGCCGTTTTCATGTAGTCTTTGAAGTACTATTTCAGTGGTATCCCGAAGTTTCTGGTCTGTACTGGCATGAATTAATATGTCGTCCATGGCGCATTCTACATTTGGAATGTCGTGAAGTATCTCTGTCATAATTTGCTGAAATACTTCCGGAGCTGAAGAGAGTCCGAACGGAAGACGTTTGCAGGAATAACGTCCCCAAGGTGTTGCAAATGTTAAATATTCTTGTGTTCTCTCAGAGACTTTTATTTGCCAAAAACCTCGAGTGCAATCTAGGCATGTGAAGTACTTACTACCATTCATTCTTGCGGCAATGGCTTCAATCGTGTTTAATGGGAAATGCCTTCTCTTGATATTTTTATTTACATCTGTAGGGTCGATACACAAACGAAGTTTGCCCCCTTTTTTGACGATTACAAGAGGAGATACTGCTACAGTGGGTTTCGTGACTCGTTTGATGACGTCCATTTTAACCATTTTATCAAGTTCTTGCTTAACTGTTTCCTTTATGGCCAATGGAATCGTTCTAGCTGAGCTAATCTCGAACTTTGGATTTTCTACAAGGTCTATGTCGTATTCGTAACCCTTGAAACATCCCAATCCATTAAACATCTGTTCGTTATTTAACTTCGGGTTGCTAATCTTCACGCTGTGTACTCTAATAATCAGATTTTCTTCTTCGCAAGTCTTTTTGCCGATTATAGGTTGAACTTGTTCATTCACAGTCAAGAATGTTACTTCTGTTTGACGATTCTTGATCTTACATTTCAATTTCAGTTCTCCGACAACGTTGAGCCTGTGTTCACTAAATGTTACCAACTTCTTTACTTTGGATGGTGTTATCTCAGCAGTGACTCCCAGTTTCTCGATTATGTGAGTCGGAAGAACGTTACATTGAGCACCGCTGTCTAGTTTAGCATGAAACGCTTTGTTTCCCACTTTTATTAATTCTTTCCAATCTTCTTGTCTTGGTGGTACTGTAACACTGCCAATGTACATCATATCTCTATCACGTGACGATGGAGTGGTTGCATCGTCGTCTTTAGAGCCGTGTACTGCATGAATCTCCTTTTTGGACTTGCAGCAGACTTCAAAATGTCCTAACTTCCCACACAAATTACATCTTTGCTTATACGCCGGACAAGATCGCTTTCCATGTGTCATACCACATCTGTTGCAATTAAACTGATCAGTATTTTTTATGTTAACTCCTTGTCTTTTCATTTTCTTGAGTGCGGCGACTGACATCTGTGATTCTGATTCGCTATTCTTACTCATGTCAATGGCTTGTTTGTGTGCCAGCTCGCTTGCTTGACACATGTCTACCGCTTTGTCATAGGTTAGGTCTGTTGTACCGAACAATCTTTCACGTAACATATCATTATTGATGCCACTAACAATTTTGTCTTTTAGCATTCGTTCCTCTGATTGACCGAAACTACATTTTCTTGCTTGAGTTGTTACGCGAATCAAAAACTGTTCGAAATTTTCGTCTGATTCTTGTAACATTTTATGAAAAACGTATGCTTCATATGTTTCATTAGCTTTAGGCACAAAATAATTGTTAAATTTGTCCATGATTACCTGCATGTTTGTTTGTTCTGCCTCAGTGAGGTTAAATGACTGAAAAATCTCTTCGGCTTCATAACCTATTGTTGTCATAAACGTAGCGACTTGGACTTCGGGCGGTTCTTTATCCAGCTGAATTGCTTTTGAGTACCAGTTGTAAGACACTTTCCACGTTTTCCATTCCTGTGCCATATTTTTGCCAAACTCCAGGGGTTTAGGTTGTCGAATATGAATTCTATGAGTTAGCCTCTGATTTTGGGCGTTTTGTTCTACGTTGGCCATTTTTTTTTTTTTTTTGCTGCTTTATAATTCAGAAAAACCAATTACTTCTGACACCATGTAACATTCACATACAGGTTTATAGGGTAATCAAATAATAACTAACAACATAATAGACTAGTGCCAACATTTATTATGTATGTTGAAGTATTAACAATTGACATAGTTGCACAACGTATTCCAGAGATGTATGTTTCGATTATCGAATCTCGAATCCGAAGGTTATCGTTACACTAATGAAATGCCCATTAAAAGTTGGCGTACGCGACTACTGGCGTTACATGTTCGAGCGTGACCACCAGAGGGTTAAGTAGGTTACTTTGAAGCGTAGGAGTTGAAAATGAGCGGGACTCGCGTCTAAATCCCCGGTGATCCGGTCAGACTACACTATGGCAGGTCACACACTGACAACTCTTGATGGGGCCAAAGGCAAATGCTCAACGTCATGTCCCCAGGCATTCAACCCGCGATGGTGGTGTCGCTTCAAAGTAATACATTAATGTTATTGGTTTTACGTCCTTTTTAAATACTGAGGCGTTTATGGACACCGGGGTGCAGGAATTTCACCCCAAAGGGGATCTTTAATGTACCAATAAATCTACTGACACGGATCTCTCACATTTGCGCACCCTCAAATACCAACTCACTGTGCCAGGATCGCTTCCAAATACGTCCGTATTAAGAGAGGCTGTTCTCTAAAATTACATCTATGAATCTATAACGCGTTGTTTTAGGTTAAACACATAATAGCCTACTATTAACGAATTGAGTTAGCCTAAACCTCGTGCATGGGCCTTCTGGGCGATTACGGGTAAGCAGCATGTTCCGTTTCTTCTAACAGACAAATGACGGATAGATATAATTCTCAAGACTGATGGATATCGACTCTACATCTTTTACTGTATTATCAACCCTTTCCAATTTGCGACAAAAAGTAATGAATGGACAGAAGTACCATGCAAGATAAAATTACAAGTTCCCTGTTTCTAGTTTAGCACATATTCCGGCTAAAGCTGGAAATTGACAAATCTTTGAATCTTCTTTTGAATAATTATGATTTGTCTCTTTGAGATTCATAACGAAGGGAAATGAACGCAACTGGTGCGACAAACTCATCCCTCGCGCGGAGGTATATCCACATTAAGTACTGCAGTAGAGTGCATTAAAACCAAGGGGAAAATCTGCCTCAGCCTTGGGGCTGGAAACATACATCGCCAGACTTGATGCAGTTGTCGATCGCAGGTGTGGTGCATGATTTCACTTTACGGCAGAGTAGCAGTTATTGAACCGTATACAAGCAATTAGTGGCGGTTGTTATTTTATCTCCCTTTCATTGTTTGAAATACAGGTTTATGAAAATGACTTGTCCGTTTGTGTGTGGCACCCCCCCAAATAACTAGACCTATTCAATGAAATTAGCATTCACCTTCGTACACCTTAACACTGCCTTTCAAATTTCCATCATTGTCACCAACCCAACCTGGTGGCCACGTGAAGTAATTCACAAGTATTCAATATCTCCAAAACTATTGCATTAATCATCCCATTATATTGTTTACAATGAGAAAAAAAAGCTCCTGGTGCTACAGCCCATGAAGAGCCTAAGCCTACCAAGCAACCACTACCCAGCCATTTGGCCTGCAGATTATGGGGTGACGCGTGGTCAGATAGTCCGATCCCCTCGGCCGTTAATCTTGGTCTCCGTGACCGGGTTATAATGAGAATACTAGACTAGAAATGGAGACTAGTTGTAGGGCTTGGAAAAAGAACAGGTATCTGGGCCAAAATGACTTACACATTCATCCTAAAATAACGGAAGAAAAATCGATCTTTGTTTGATGTAATAACCAAATCATTCTACTGAAATACCACACAGTCGCATGTTCTTGAGGGAAGGAGGAGAGAAGAAGAAGAAGAAAGCTTTAGGAATTTCTGGTGGTTTAGATTACTTAGAATAAGATTTAAAACTGCCAGGACACTTCGGAACATTGTTCTCAAGGAATATCCTAAACAAGCACAAAGAGAACATTATGTTAAATATTTTCTTTAATTAGGACATAGGCATGTTCAAACACCAGATATTCTGGCTATATATGTAATATTTTAAACTGAAACATTAAAAACATGCGTGTGTTTGTTGACAGAATCAAGTATCTCCAACAACAAAAATATTCCAGTAGGTTACATGTAATTTTGCTGTAGTATATTTTTACTTTTAACCCATGTGTGGTTGCGCGGAGTAAGATAGGCTACGTATTTGATCGCTCACGCTGTTAAAAGGCCAGGTATTATTAAAGCAAGTTAGACTTACTGAAACTATTGAGCCCGCTCAGGCTCATGCATCAAATATTTCTTTGAGAGCATGTTGACTTGACATGCTCAGTTCTACAGAACACACCCTGAAGCTTCCACATGAACAATTCATTATTTTGACTACGGAGAGGACAGCTTATTTTCCTCCTAGAGATATATTACTCACTATTTTTATGCCACATATCTCAGGAGCTTGAAATATTTAATTCTACTTAATTTGCCATTTTCTATGCCTTTTGGGAATGGCGAATATATTTTTGGTAATGGTATTTTTTCACCGCAGAAATGCGGAGGCTCACGAAAGTAGTCACTGCTTTGACTAGACTACTTCCTTGGAATCAGGAAGCCGTGCCATGCACGCACCACACCGTTTTGATAGTCCGCTGAAGCTCGACGCTTGTGTCGATTGTCCGTCTGATAGACGGAGGCCATTATAGGCATACGAACACCCCACATTTGGGAAGACATTTATCTACAGCCATCGAGCTGAATCAAACAGTTTCAATAACGCACAGTACTACTTTAGGCTCGTAAAGCCAGTGCAACGTTTATGTGAATATAAAACTGTTAATTGTGTGAAAACTGCGGTTTTTTTCCACCAACCACGAGGACCGTCTGTAGTCAGACGAGGGTAACAGTCTTTTTCTTAAAAGTGAAATATTAAGTCGACGACAACGTCGTGTAGCCCAGTGTGTGCTACGGTACAATTGCAGTACGATAAACCTATTTATCGCTTATACGCAACAGTGATTACCCAGATTCAGAGTGATTTAAACCTTGTAAAATCAGTGTTTGATTTACCACGTGCTGGTAGAATAGAATCTGTGGCAGGAAAAGCAGAGTATTTGAACAACCTGCAAATATTAGAGCCAGTGAGCATTTCATCATATTTTTATACTAGAATCAGTGATTATTTTTCCAATCACGATGATTAACGTTATGCACCACGTGCTGATATTTCTACAACCATACTGTGAGAAGATGATGGAGGAGTAATTTACCATGTGAGGGTAACTCCAACGGAATACGCCAACACCATGGAATTGTCCAGCCGACACTACTACGTACAAACTATGTACAGTTTACCAACGGATGACAACGAGGACAGGCTAAAATCCATAGCCTTACCCAGTATTTTAATGCTTGGAACCTTGAAGGCATTAAACCCCTTCCAATGGGAGTACTGGAAGGTGAACTACCACATCATGTAACCGTGAGTCATGTAAACATTGTAAGAAGTTTGTCCAGGTCGTAGTAGTAGTGATTGCATTGTAACTTTGAGCCGAAACACCAACGATATTTGACCACTTAGGTAGGAAATGTGTGTACTTTATTTCTTTAGTACTGGGACAATATTTCAGTGAGACACCCCAAGTCCGTGTATTTTACGGCAGGTACAATCTTCATGTATTTCAGAGAATTTTTTATGTCAGAGTAAAGGACATCTTCAGCTACAAGAGATGTAGATTTTGTGAAAGTAGGGGGACAGCCCATAGTTAGGTCCATTCTTTAATTGGAGAGCTCATTCACGTATCATTTTTCGGCCGACCGTTGCCGTAACATTTATTGTACCATTTATTTGTCATTTTCGTGAGTACATTTTACCACGTGTAGTTCGAGAGGAACGAACTCATATACTGTTAGGTGGATGAACTAACCAATCTCGTATTATTTAAAACGTCACAGCAGAGGTGAGATGTTTAATTTTTGTGTTGTGGAAAATGCCAAACCACACTTATCAAATCTACATGTACAGAGAACAAGTGACATATCTTCAAATCAGTGCAGCACGAGTGTTATCTCTTAACACTACTACTCTTCGAACATTATGCTACGTTATATCTTTTTAAAGGGAATGCAATCCCAGGAAACACCATTAGGGAGTGATGAGACATTGTTAGGATGATCTGTAGAGCACTACAGGACTATATTTCGTGCTCCTACAGGTTATAAAATGATCATTTCAAAAGCACTACTCTTTGCTATGCTAAACATGAGCTACACGCGACGCAGATAGGCTTGCTTGCGCCCAGCTGAGAACCGGTTTGCCCGAGAAACAAAAGTGAGTCGACATTGAATGCCTACTTTTTTGTGTGCTACATTATGTCACGAGCCTAGGAAATTTGAAGGTCACAGGTATTAATAACCATGCTATGAGAGCAGCTTAGGGAGCTGTCAACACCTGTTATTGTTATGAAGTAGCGGAACGCACGCCGATGCGAATTCCTTGAATGTTTTAGCCGACGACTTTGATCGCCTGGCGCGTTGTAGTAAGGTTTAAAATATCATGTTAATTGACCCAGCTTTGTATAAATTAGGCTAGCCAGTGTAATTGTTGTGTCCGTGAACACATTATTTGGTATTTGGCAGAACGGAATGTATGTTCGCCTTACCCTTGGTTTATTCCGGCGTTCTGGAGCTATGCTCAGACGACCGACGTGCCGCGTGCAGTTGGTGTAAGACGCGCTAACCTGTGTTATTGTCTGACTTGTTGAAGTCAAGGTATTTGAGTGAATCTCCAGTGAGATCACCTATTGCAGCCTACGACTGGTGTCATTAATACAACCAACTAAATTACATTTAAACCTACAACCTAAATCAAAGCATAATTATCCTAAACCAACGGATTGATTAATTATTATAAATAATTTACAGCTATAATTTTGCAACCATTTGCTTGTTGTTAGCGACACCGTGACTTCAATCCATTTCCATGTGGGAGATGTCTTTTAAATGAGCTGACACTACTTGTATCGACGACATTGGATCTACGGGACCGATAGTCAGTAACTTGCGGCCCGCGTGATCTGAAGCTTGTAAGACGCAATTGTAATTGCGCTTAGCCAACGTAACTTACATGCCTGAGATGACGATTGACTACAAACAGTACGTCAATTCGAGGAGGTAGGCTAGCATAAGAATGTTTATTCTATTCCCTAGTGCATTTATTCCCATTGTTTCCTTCTTAGACGTAAGAGTGTTTATGCAATGTTTTTTTTTATATAGTCCAGGACACCTTAAATAAGTTACGGTACTAGAAAACCAACATGGCCGCCACATTTAGTGTTGCCAACTTACATCATTTAACACCAAAACGTCAGCACACACATCCATGTAACACGTATCGCAAATGATCCAAACTAAGTAAAGTAGGAAAATACGTTTTACATGAAGTTATGAAGCAGCCCTTGCTCAAGTTAGGGACATCTTGGTCATCAGTCCTCGACAGTAACTCTTAAGCAGTATTATGGTAGTGAAGTTAACTTAAATTATCTCTTCTAGATTGATTTTTAAAGCATCATATAAAATGCATAAGAACAGAAACATTAATACTTACTGAATTATTTTCGCCAGGGAGCTAAAGATGAGCATGTTCATTTCTTCTTATAGGCTATATTTTTATAATTAGTCCAAAAATGCAGACCATTCTGTTTTAAGATGAGTGTTCAGAGAAGGATTTAGGAGTAGGAGAGAAATATAATAGTAGGGTACATATTAGCTTATTATTTCTTTATTTTTGATAAGTACCGTACTCATTTCTTGCATGTATAGGCCTACATATATGAAGACAGAATTGAGACAAGCTGTTGAAAGCCTGTTGGCAAATCCCTATTGAGATGCAAGAAGATGGTTGATCCAATGCTTAGGCCTAAAACCATTCGAACTAGTCGTGGATTTTAGGGGCATAAGACTAATGGCAACTCGAAGATTTCGTCTTGGAATGGTAGAAAGCAGCAGTTGGTTGATTTTTGGGACTTTGTGACATCATGGTCATGTAGATCTGTGTACTTGGGCATGTGGAATTTGTCTGATAACCTGTGTAATTGTGATGGCTGGATTAGTGTGTGCATTTATCATTCAGATGAGGATTGGGAACGAGGTGGCCATGGAATTAATTTAGGAACCATCCCGGCATTTGCCAGGAGTAGAAGCGTGGAAACCACTCCCAAGATGGCTAAGATAGGAATCGAACCCTCCTTTTCTCAGGTTTGCCTCATGAGGCTGAGTGTGCCTTGTTCCATCCCTCAGACCAAAATTAAAATTTCTTGGCAGAGCTGGAAATTGAACCTGGACCAACTGCCAAAAAATACTAGCCGCACAACGCGAGATGGTTGGTAGAACAGTCTCCTGACCTCTCATCAACCGGCACATTAAAAGCCACTTGTAGAAAATTCAATTAATTCACTGAGAAATTGACGAGTTAAGTACAGGCGTTGAAAGGCAAGCTTTATCGATGGAGTAATATCTCGAAAATTATAATTATAAGATACCAACACAAAACAATTTTCTGTGGAGAGCTGAGATATTTAAATTGCGAGAGCTGAATATATGAGAGGGAATTGAACTGAGGCAGCGTTGTCGCGAATGGGTACGTCCTCTACACTTCCACTCATTTTCAAAGACCATTAAGGTTTTTTATTACGTTATTTGTGCTCTGACTGAATTTAAAAATAAATAAAACAACGATTAAATAACTCTGTACTTTAAATTTTGTAGGTCTAGGCTAGGCCTACTTACTTAAATGTAGTGATCTTTGTAGAGTTACTCCAATCCATCTCCAATCTTGTTCTCGTATTTTTAGGCGTCATGATGAAATCTAAATAAGAATTTATCCAAAAATTAATTAAATAAAAGCTTCGAAACATCTCAGACAAGTGGATTTGACGCACACATATCAAGAGTCTATATTAACTGTAAAAACTGTTGTAATCGATGTATATTACTAGTACTTACCTACACGAGGTTTTCATCTCTTCCTATGCATGTAGCAGTTTTTAGTTCATGCATGAAATTCAATCTGATACGGGCTTCCCTAACGTCATAAGACTTGAATTTCCAAAGAAAACTGTGAAATTATTTAAATAATAAGTCATTAGTTACAATCGTAATTATAATGTTGGCTGACTTTGTGAAAAATGCATTCTGGGAGTTACTGCCAGAAACATGTCGGCAACTGTGTGGTACGGAATTTTACTGGTATTATGGTCTTTGGAGATGGCGAGATTTTAAGCAGGGTTGGCGACAATGTGCTCGCACCTGAAAACAACTTACCTTCTAGAAATGCAACCATAAACCAACATTTACGTAGGCATAGGGAACGGCTGTTAATGTTGCCTACCCTGTTTTGATCTAGTAACTTATTTAAGCTGTCCCGGACTATAGTCAGTTGTCAAACTATCATTAGCTTTGGTAATAAGCATTTGTTTACGACGCATCTCGTCGTAATATTTTCGTTCACATAGGCATTAGATAAAATTATAAATGTAATTTAAATGTGGACGTGGTATTATCCTAACCTAGGGATAGTACTTGCTTGATGTTAAATGTAAATTCAGCCGAGTCATTTGTTTGTAAATTTGCTACGCGTTAATTATTCATGTACCACGCGCCTAGTTTGCTTTGCTATTCTTTTCATGTAACTAGGATTTCGCGGGGGTCATCAACGTCAAAATAGGGATGCCTCATAATTGTATTGAGATTAGCGGATTAGCCGATTTCGACCCTCGGAAATGATTAGGGGTCTTACTTGAATAAATTATTCACGAATCTAACTTAAGACTGGATCTCTTTTTATTGCTAGCTTTGTTGTTTGGATGTATTTCTTTGGGGCGTCTTTGACTGTTTCCGTGCCCAATGAACCAGATCCCCTGGATTTGCTGAGCTAGCCCACAAAGAAATGCACCCGATCCTCAGGAATTTGGGTTCGAAGGACGGGGTCTTTCGAAGTGCCATCTTTTCGGCGGATGGTACCCGAAATACCTCCTCTAACGGGCTCACTATGTTTTTTTTTAAATTATGGTCCATTGTTTCAGACAATATGCCTTTGCTTCAAAATAAATGTAGACTTTGTAAAAAATACTTGCTTTATTTAAAAATACTGGTTAACAAATAATATGACAAATGAAAATAATTCAAGACAACGTTCATGGCATTTGTAGATTTAGAAAAGGCTTTTGATAACGTTGATTGGGCTAAATTGTTTGACATTTTGAAAACGATTGAAATAAAGTACAGGGATAGGAGGGTGCTCTACAATCTATTCAGAAACCAGACAGCAGTCATTCGAGCTGAAGGACAAGAGATAGAAGCTGGTATTCAGAAAGGTGTAAGGCAAGGCTGCAACTTATCACCCATACTTTTCAATCTTTACATTGAACAAGCAATGAAGGTAATTGAAGAAAAAATTAAAGTGGGTGTGAAGATTCAAGGAGAAATAATTTCAACTCTGAGATCGTCATATTGGTCGACACGCCAGAGGATTTGAATGAGCTTTTGAATGGTATGGACTCTGTCTTGAGGAAAGAATTCATGATGAAAATCAATGAATGTAAAGCAAAAATATTGGAATGCAGCCGAAATAAATCAGAAACTTCTATGGACATCAAATTGGCAGGTGAAAAGCTATAGGAATTATGAGACTTCTGTTACTTAGGAATCAAAATAAACAGTGATGGACGAAGCAAAGAGGATATAAAAAGTAATTTGGCTCAGGCAAGGAACGCATGTCAATAGAAAAGGAATCTGTTGACATCGAATATATATATAGGTATTAGGAAGTCATTTTTAAAGGAGCGTGAAGTGGAATTGAAACTTGAACTGTTGGTGCAGAAGAAAGGAGGAGAATTGAAGCGTTTGAAATGTGGTGTTTCAGAAGAATGATGAAGATCAGATGGGTAGGTAGGGTTACAAATGAAGAGGTATTAAGACGAGTGGGAGAGGAGAGGAGAGATGTTCCTAGCGACTGCTAATGAAGAGAAGAGATAGGTTGGTAGGACACATGTTAAGACACCCAGGAATAGCAAGCTTAGTTATGGAAGGAAGGGTCGAGGACAAAAACTGTAGGGGTAGACCAAGGTTAGAATATGTTAAACAGATTGCCTCGGATGTAGGGTGTGGTAGCTATGTAGAGATGAAACGACTAGCTCAGGACAGGGAAGCATGGACAGCTGCATCAATCCAGTCAAAAGACTGAAGACTCAAACAACCACAACAACAACATTTATGCATTCATCAAACAATTATTAAGTTACAATGCATGATATAATATATTTTAATTATTAATTACAATCTCGCACGGAACATTAGGCTGAGTGTGGAATATTTTGGTTGTGGTACCAGAGCGCATTGGGTGAAACTGATAATAGATGCTTGGCATTGTTGGGCGAGGGTAGAGGGAAGGTAGCCTATTAGGGGGTGAAATGGCTTAGCGTCCCCTAGCAGAAATAAACAGGATGGTGCGACCAATTGAGGGTTAATACAGGAAAGGGTATTCACTTTACTTCTTTTCAATATTTCAAATTTAGGATAAGTAGAATCAAAACCGTAATTCCTATTTAGGTATCACTCATTATCACAAACTGAACTTGAATGATTTTATAACCAATCCTTTATAACGGTGCTTTGCTACACCTCACAAGCCCTCTCACACCATTCAACGACTCCAATGTTGCCAGAATAACGTTTGATGTTTGAATCTCTAGCCCTATTTATCTTTCAGAATACCGTGCCAGTCTGTACACACAAACTCAGCGTACACCACGATATAATGCTGCAAAGATTGCGTTCCCTCGATATTAAAACTTGAAAGAGTTCTACTCTCGGGCAGGAATCATGCACGAGGTTTTCATCTCTTCCTATGCATGGAGCAGTTTTTAGTTGATGCATGAAATTCAATCTGATACGGGCTTCCCCTTCCCTTACTGAAGAAAAAAACAATATTTCCCTTGCGCATTAGCTCGGTGCATTACAGTATACAGAACAAGAGCACTGAAATGGCCTACGCATAAGTAAAAAAGCCGTTGGTGAAGTGGAGTAATACATTAATGAAGGATGAGTCCTACTGCTGTAAGTTTTACAAACCCAGCAGCGTAGCCGACCACGTTAAGTCACGCTCCACGAATCTAATGGGGAGTTAATGCTCGACAACTGAGTGTGTTTTGTCTCCAGGTCAATGCTGAGATGGTACCTCATCTCAAGTTCCAAATCTTTGTCTATACATTCGAAAACTGGATGATTGTCTGTCTGTCTGTCTGTTTGTTTGCTATTTATATAAAGCAGCACCGTTTTACTGAACTGAACCAAACTTTACGTACTTACCTCTTAGAACCTTGCGGGTAACACTGTCTACTTGAAATTTGAAGAGCCCTCTCTATTCCCTAGATTGAGGCCATTTGGCACATAAACAAAATATCGAATCCATCGTAGAAGGTTCATATATTAAGGCTCGCAGTGTAAGAAACAAAACTAGGTACGTAAAATTTGATTGAGTTCGCTGAAACGGTGTAAACATTTTATTGAGTTCGCTTGAACGGTGTAAATTTGTATATAAAAAGGCTCATTTTAATCCCTGCAATGCAAGAAAAAAAATACTCGGGACGGAAAATTTGGGTCAATTCGGTGAAACGGTGTAGATTTGTATGAATAATTAACAGACAAAGGGACCCGAAAACCACGTTTTAACGCCCTAGAACCAACCGTTTCGGAAATATGTCGGTGTTGTAATAGGGGACCAGAGATGCTGTGAATTGAGGCGTAACTGTAAGAATATTAAACGAGTACATTGTTGGTTGGCAATGTGGGCTGCATCACGCTGCTCCTACCCTTGTTATGGCACGAAATTGCTAAAATGGTTACATCTTGCGCCACTTACAAATTGCAGTTATGGGGATTAATTAATGTAAAATGATTTCTTAGGCTCCTTGAAACAGTTATCATCGTCATCATCATGCATGACTGTAGGCCACATATGTTAATGGTGTCGGGGCAGAACATTGAGGTTTTCAACTGCAGCAAGCGTTGGGCATTCAAATTTTCTTTGACGTGCTCCGCTCATTTTCCTACACCGCCGTGTGGCAAAATATGACACTATTGCTCCCTCAGGAGCTCGGGACAGCCGAAGTTTTCCGAGGTGCTCCGATCATTTTCCTACAGCGCTGGGCGGCAAAAGACGACACTAATGCTCCCCACTTTTCTAACAGCCAATGAAATCTTGGCAGCATCTTCTATATCACTTATCCTTATTCTTAACATTTTTTTCATTCGTTGGTAAATTACATGTGTCAGTAGTTAGTATTCTTTTCCATTTTCATTGTCATCATTATCATTAGGGGCAAATGACCTAGATGTTACATCCATTATACTACTAATCACCACTATTAGATTGTAAGTTGAATGAGTCAGTTCAGTAGTAGATTCCATTATAATCCTTATCATTAGAGCAAATGACCTAGATGTTACACCCAAGATTATATTATAATCACCACTTATAGTCTTCCTTGAACAGTAATTCTTAAAACTAACTTTTTCTATTGTATCTAACTTTCAAGTGTCAATTCTGTATTATCATCGTTACCATTAGGGAGCAATGACCTAGATACAGCATTAGGTCAATTATATTACTAATCACCACCACATAATAGTACATTATGCAACGAGCCTATAATGGCTATAATTAAGACACGAGTATGTTTATAAAACGTGCTTTAGCGAGTTTTATAATTTCCATACGAGTGTCTTAATTACCATTATAGGCGAGTTGCATACGACTGTTTATGTTCGACGATAATTATAACTTTATTATATGTTTTAACGTAAATATTCATAAATATCTGTTCAGTAACTAGAATTTTGTGATCGGGTGGTGCGCTAGGTAGCATATCTCCGTGTTCCAAGCTCTCTGGTCGACCGACGCATGCGCTCTGTGTGCTTCAATGCCATATGTGCAGATCGTGAACCATTCAGTAAAACTGTCACCGGAGTCGTTTGAAATCAACGCGCAGTGTAGAAATTGGATTTGGGTATATTAAGGTACAGTGCTATTTCTTGCCTCATATTCACCAGTTTATTTACGCAAACATATGGACGGTGCACTTTCGGTAATTTATATGGACATGTTGGATTTTGAGCGCATGCGCGAAGGTATCCTTATCTAATTGGTCAAACAACTGTTTCTTGAGCTGTGATTGGTGGGAGAAACTGTTTCATAATGAAAAATAGTGTTATAATGACCATCATTATGATACTGTTTTCAGACACATAATAGTCAGGGTCGAACATAGAGTTTTCTTCGACTGTGATTTTTAAAATATTGCTTTCTATTAGTTTGTAACTTCAATGTGTCAGTTCCTTAAAATAAATAAATAAATAAATAAATCCATACATAAATAAATATTATTCATCACTTTGAGACCACTGAGCATAAGAAGACTTTGAGATTTCATGATCATTCCACCAGTCGAAGCCGGGTACTACAGCTAGTAACTTATAAATGCACAATCACCATCAAACAGACTTTGTTCTGCTATAGGCCTAAGTCTCTTAAATGTTTAAGCTGCACATCATACTCGTCTATTCCCTTGAATGACAGCGTTGTTGTTGTTGTTACATTTTAGGGGCTTGGACCAGCCCCGCGTACTTTGGTATGTGTTTATATAGAATTTGATTGATGGCCTGTGTTATTGTAGTGTCTGTAGTAGTTTGTTTGCTTATTGAAGCCAAATTTTAAATTTGTTGGTCCTACCAATCTCACGCTTGTAGGCAGGGTCATTTATAATTACTAGGGCTTGGATTTTTAGGTGCTAAAAATCGGGAAAATATTTATTTTTTATGTATTAAAAATACCTGAAATATGTTACAAAAAAGTAAAAATAATTAATTATATTTTAGTTTATTAATCTGCAGTACTCACAAATGCAATTTTTCCTATGTCTCACTGACTGCTGAAGCATTACAATTCACAACGGGATACATCTTGAGGTTGTCCATCACAAATGACCGACGATTATCTTGAAACACTTATTCTGAAGGCGCAAAACTGCGGCAATATGTTTCTTGCCCTTGAGGTGTTGTGTAACTTGAGATCGCTGTTCAGCCTTGAATGCTTTCCCACATGTTTGGCAGAACAGAACGCCCCTATAGAAGTAAAATTATCTCTAAATTTTGGAACAGACGATAACTTGTAGTTGTTTTTACTTTAGGCATCGTAGAACTATCTTACACTTCACGGTGCCAGAAATGAACTGCATGTGAGTGACACTGGTTCCAGGTAGTTGGGGGAGGGGGAGGTCTAGCACGTGGTGCAATATGGCCAAGGACAAGGAAATCCCCGGCTTCCACAGTGAGTGGCACTGTGCAACAAATTAAGAATAACATAGTTGCAAGCTGACATACGCTCTGCATGAAGATTAGATAGTTCACAGGTTGAAGTAACACAGAACAAAAATGCAATAAACTGAAAGATCTACCGTAGCGTACTGATTTTGAAGAATGTAAATATTATGTCTTTTTATGTGCTAATAAGTGAAAAGCAGGAATTTATGTATTTATAGAAAAAATGCTTAAAATATGTATTTACTTAAAAAACCGAGCCCTAATAATTACAATATATATGTTAACAAAAGTAGTGTGTGTATTTGCAATTCAGGTAAGGATTGGGAAGCAGGTGGCCGTGATCTTGAGTTAGGAACTATCCCAGTATTTACCTGAAGTAGATGTTGGAAACCACGGAAAACCATTTCCAAGATGGCTGAGGCGGGAATCGAACCCACTTCTTTTCAAATTTGTCTCATGGGGCTGAGTGCACCCCGTTCCAGCCCTTAGACCTGAATTAAATTTATTGACAAAGCTAAGTATCGAACCCGGACTTCCGTGGCAACAGCCAAGAATACTAGCCGCTACATCAGGAGGTGGGCCCTTGAATGATAATGATAATGATAATAATAATATAATAACTATAAATCGTTTCCTTCCTCCTGTCTGTCCTTTCCCTGAGTGGGGTTCCGTTTGGTCCTGTGCATGGAATCTGAAATTTCAGTCTTAGATTTTCAATTAGAAGTGGCTCCCTTGCCAGATCGTACTCCAGTTAGTTCTTTATAGTCAGCCATTCTAGTTCTTGGCTATGGCCTAAGAGGAGGTAGACGGTCAGTCATGTAGGTTCTAAGATGTCGGCCATTTTGGTTCTGGGCGATGGGCAAATACAAAAGAATGACCTACATTCAGATTGTCCTCACAAGACTGAACACTGGATTCGATGAAGAGGAAGAGGGTTGATCATCTTAGTTTTTAATGGTCAGCCATTTTGGTTGTTAGCTATGGGTTAGGAGAGAAAATCAGCTAGTTTATGGATTGTCCTCTCAAGGCTGAACACTGGGTTGGAGAAAGGGGAATGGATCGACAATGTTAGTTTTTAGTGGTCAAGGTTAATCCCCCATCTCTTTTAGTCTCGTTAGGGGCTGTCCATGGTCCATGGTCTTCCTTTCGGTCACGTGATGTGGGGAGATGGATTTACTTAGGACAGGGAGGCAAGGAACGCTGCATCATGTAAAAACACTGAAAGCTCAAACATACATTATCATTCGATATTATTATTATTAATAATATTATTAATATTATTAATATTATTAAGGAGTCATTCAAGGAGCACACTCAAGTATACGGTGCTGATGACGATGATGCTTTAAACACCTAATTGTAGTGAGTGTACTAGGACGTGTGCATAATAGTTTTATTTTATTTTATTTTATTTTATTTTATTTTATTTTATTTTATTTTATTTTATTTTATTTTATCGTATGGCCTCGGGTGCCGGGTGCAAGCTTTGTTATTTGACACCCAGAGGGTAGCTTGCATGTCGAATTTCGTTGTTCCTTGACTATGGAGGTTAGATGTTAGATATCTAATCTCCTTGAACACTATAGCGCTTTCTAGTAGAGAAACGAGGAACTTTGTGTTGGCAGAAACTCCCGAGATTAATTTTGCCATTATGCATAATAGTGACCGTGGCCTTATGTTAAAACCCTTCGAACAGCTGCTATGGAAAATGTTAGGGTATAATCGAACCCGGACCTTTGGGACTACAACGAGCCTCTTAAATGTGGTGACTTTCATAAATGTGTTTCAATCTAAAGCTGATAATATAGCCAGGTATTGTATGGCTTGTCACTAGATGTAACATTGAGCTCTGTACGTACCGTATAACTGCGTGTTAAGTGATGCTAATGTAACAATACACCACACATCCGCTGATTGCATCGGTGAGTGGACAACCTTGTTGACTCAGTTAAAACATGGCCAGGTGAGCGATCATCTCATAGCCAGTCAACCTAATTTAACCTCTCACTTGCTATCCTAAAGCATGTCCCTACATTCTCACGTCTTAACTTTGGGACATAACAATATATATTGAGCGAACTATTCATATTGATTGATTTTAGTCATTAACCCCACTGGGACTGGGAAGGAGGCGATCGTGGCCTTAAGTTGAGAATTATCTAGAGAGCAGGTTTGACTCAGCATCGTGAGGGCAACTACGTAATAAAATAAGAGAGTTAGTGGCCCTGATAATTGTGTTGCTACAGGTGTAGATGTCTATGTACCTGTACCCCTTGTTATTCCCTGTTTTAAGGGGTCAGGGACGAGCTGAGAAGCTATCTAAATGATGAAGTATTTATTGCAGCCAATGGCCATGAAATCGCACACATTACAAGATTATGTACATAGCTCTGCGAAGGACATTTCTTGCATGTTCCGGCATGGTACCTCTCACAAAATGTCCCACACAACTCACAAACACAAGTCATATCCGGGTCATGATAGCCCTTGTTAGGCACAGCTATGGGTGTGAGCGGCGAACCGGCTCACGGTGTGCCTTAGCTGAAATCCAGCTCTCTTCCATTCCGACATCAACATTGCTTCTGTCCTGTAGAAGTCCTCTCATATATCCTCATTCTTGGCGTGTAGTTCCTGCAGGAGTTCCTGGTATGGTTGCGTGGACTTAAGCATCAGTTTCAGTCGAATCTCCTCTACATAGAATGACTGCTGCGTGAGTTCATAGGTTAGTCTAATGTGTTTGGATAGTCACAACGCTTTCATGAGATAAGAGGCCTTCACTCTCTCTAGAGCCTTTAGATCGTTTTTGGAGAGATGATTCCATATAAGTTCTATACGATTGGGGAGATTTTTAAATGAAAGACTGTAATTGCGGTCACTAAGGAAAGTTGGCGTAATTTTGGTATATCATTCGTGCCTATTATTATTTCTGCGGTAACTTTTCTCTTATGTGCTTGGAAAAGCTCCTTCCATTAATCTGCATAGTCAAACCATTATTGGCGAGCCAGGCTCTGCCTGTCACAAGTCAGGACAAAGGGTGAGGCCAGCTGGCTCGGCTGGTAGTACCTTGTAAGGGTCCCTTGCCAGGGTTACGGTGAAGACCTCAATGGCAGCTACAGTGGAGAAGATATTCTTCGGTACAGTGTAGATGGCGGAAGAGGCATCCTAGTGCTCGGGATAAATGAGTAAAAGGTATATGCACAAATTGGGGCATATATAAGATGCAGCGTCTGTTCTCCATGTTAGGAGCGGCTGCAAAGGGCGTCTGTTCTCCATGTTAGGGGCGGCCTCATGAATACCTGGCAGTAGGTATAAAATGCCCTTGACGACAGGCGTAGCGACACGTCAGTTGAGGTATTTTTGTCGTATTCAACATGCAGTTGACTCCTCTTCATTCAGATATAAATGCTAGGGCGTCCCCTCTAAGCGACGCGCACCATTTTCACCCGAACGATGTGGAAAATGGACGAGGGCTACCGACGCATCGTCGACGTCGGCTAAAGAAGCTAGACCAACATAAATCAAATCGTTCAGACTAGCCACTGTCAACATTGGGACAATGACAGGCCGAAGCCGCGAACTGGCCGCCTCTTTGAAGCACCGGAATGTGGACATAGCTTGCGTTCAAGAAACCCGATGGGCAGGTGCAAAATCAAGAGATGTCGGAGAAGGCTACAAGCTAATCTACGTATAATGGTAAGAAAAGTGCAAATGGAGTCGGTGTCATTGTAAACCAGTGGATTCGCGACACCGTCTCTGAAGTAGCACGCATCAGCGACCGCCTGATGTCAATACAGATAACCTTGGGGACCAGTTTAATCCGAGTTGTGTCATGCTATGCTCCACAGACTGGTTGCCTTGAAGAAGAGAAAGACAAGTTTTGGAACGATCTAGAGGGACACATTCAAGCTGTTGATGATAGCGAAATTCTTTTCATTGGTGGAGACTTAAATTGACATGCTGGTCATGAAAGAGACGGATTTGAACGAAATCATGGAGGCCATGGTTATGGTTGCCGTAACAATGATGGTATTCGAATCCTAGAATTTGCGGAAGCGTGGGATTTGTCTGTAACTAACACCTTTTTAAGAAAGCGGAATTCACACCTTATCACCTACTATAGTGGAAGTCATACATCCCAAATTGACTACTGGATGACACGACGAAGAGACTTCGCAATGATCAAGGATACAAAAGTGATCCCATATGACAGCGTTGCTCCTCGACAGCGAATACTTGTACTAGATGCCACAGTTCATATGTATATGTGAGGCCAAGCACGAAGATTGAACGTATTAAATGGTGGAGACTATTAGAACATCGAGCTACCATCAAAGAAGCATTGATACCATCGATTTCAAATTCTACAACGTCATCAGTAGAAGATGGCTGGAACACACTGTCCGAATCCATCAAGACATGTGCCACATCCACTCTAGGTGTCACCAAACAAAATCGACGCCTTATTGACAAGCAGACCTGGTAGTGGAATGATGATGTGCAGCAGGTAGCCAGGGAGAAGAAAGCTGCTTACAAGACGTGGCGCCAGACACGCAGCTTGGAGGATTTAGATAGGTACCGGGCTCTCAAGTCCAGTGCAAAACGAGCTGTAGCAACTGCAAAAGCAGCACATTACAAAACCATCTACGACGAGCTGGATAAGCCTGGTAGCACAAATAGAATCTACAAACTTGCCCGCGCTCGCGAGCGTGCCTCATACGATCTCGGTCATGTTATCAACATCAAAGACAGAAATGGGCTCCTCCTATAAAAGAGACATGATATACTACGTCGCTGGAACGAGTATTTTGAGGATATATGCAATACGGGGTTCCCTCATCCGCCTCTACCGACAGCTGACCCTATCCACGGTCCTGTGCCCATTATCACTACAGAAGAAGTGTCCACTGCCATCAACAAAATGAAGTCGGGGAAAGCACCTGGTGCAGATGATATACCAGCCAAAGTATGGAATCTCCTGGAGGAACAAGGTGTAGTATGGCTTACTGACTTCTTCAACAAAATTATTATGGAAGACACAGTACCAGAGGCCTGGATAACCAGTATCACAATTCCTATTTGGAAAGGAAAAGGAGATATACTGGAATGCTCAAATTATAGGCCAATCCGCCTCCTATGCCATACTATGAAAATGTTTGAACATGTTCTTGATGCGAGGTTACGAAACATCATCACTGTTTCATCTAACCAGTGTGGCTTTGTTAAAAACAGCGGAACAACAGACGCTCTCCATGCACTTCGTATATTGATGGAACGACACCATGAGAAAAGGAAGACAGTTCACTTAGCCTTTCTTGATTTAGATAAGGCGTTCGTTAGAGTACCACATGATCTCATCTGGCTGGCACTGAGGCTACACAGTGTACCTGAAGCCTATGTAAACTGAGTGAAACTTCTGTACCGAAAGACAACAATCTCAGTGCGGTGCGCAGCAGGATTGTCCGATACCTTCCAAATCACTGTTGGTGACCATCAAGGATCAGCCTTGTCCCCCTTGCTCTTCATACTCTGCATGAACGCCATCACAAATGACATCCAAACCAGGCATCCAAGGACTTTATTATATGCGGATGATGTCATGTTAGCTAACAAGACCCGTGGGCGCCTCGAACAGCAAGTACAAGAGTGGAAGATGCGTCTTGAAGAATTTGGGATGAAATTGAACCTGAAGAAGACGGAATACCTGGTATGCGGTGACCAAACTGATGGCACGATCACTGTTGGAGAGGTTCAACTCAATAAAGTGACCCAATTCAAATACCTTGGGTCATGCATCACCTCAGACTGCAGCACGATTCCTGATGTCAAAACAAGAGTCACTGCCGCATGGATGAAATGGCGCCAAGTTACTGGAGTCCTATGCGATAAGAAAATTCCATTACATTTAAAATCTAAGGTATATCGCACAGTGATTAGACCGGTGGCCCTTCATGGATCTGAATGCTGGCCTACAACATCGAAGCACGAACAGGCGCTTCATGTAATGGAAATGAAGATGTTCCGGTGGTCCAATGGTTTGAGTCGACTGTACCATATTAGGAATGATGCCGTGCGGAAGGATTTCAAGGTTGCCCCAATCACAGAGAAAATGCGTGAATCACGTCTGCGGTGGTATGGACATGTGCTCCGTAGCAGTGAAACCTCAGTTGCTAACGTAAGACTGCCCTTTAACTAAATGTGAAGGGTCGTCGACCTCGAGGGCGACCTCAAACACGCTGGTTGGATAGGGTGAGAGATGACATGCGGCTCGCTAAACTCCGCCCCAAGGACGCTATGGATCGATTGAAGTAGAGGAAACATTGCAGGAAGGCAGACCTCACATATATGGGAAAATGCAAAGAAGATGATGATGATGAACCCTATGTTTACTTTTGAGAGGTTGCCACCTTTGTAGGTGATGTTCACTGATGCTGGAAGTCTTCCTCCATTTCTGAACGTCATCAGCTATTTATATGGCCGATAGCTCTCAGCAGGATGTGACGCCAACATTATCGCATCATCAGAGGAGTTCCGGAGTGTAGATGAATGAAACTGTACAAGAAGAGGAAGGACGCGCTAGTGGCATTTTCCTGGAGTCGTGAAGCATGGAAAGCCATTTCACGGACAGCTGGTGGTGGGGTTCTAACACACATGACCTTCAGCCTTAGCGCCTCGTGTTCTTGATTTCCTCTCGACTGTAAAACAAGCCTAGAAATGTCTTTGTTCCTTCACTGAAACTTCTCGTCTCCTCAACACATTTCAGTATTACTATATGTTCGCTCGTTTTTGTTGCTTATTTTAGGGGCTGCCACACCGTGGTCATATAGCCCCTTGTATCTGGGTGTGTATGGAATTTGTGTAATGACCTGTGTGTATTTGTAAAATTGGGATAGGATAGGGAAGATGGCGACCGTGGCCTTAAGTTAGGAACTATCCGAGCATTTACCTGGAGTAGAAGTGGGGTAAACCACTTCCAGGATGACTGAGGTTGGAATCCAATCCTACTCTTCTCAGTTTTGCCTCATGAGGCTGAGTGTACGTTGCAGTCCTCACACCAGAATTACTGTAATTGTTTTTGTTAGAGCCGTGCATCGATCGTGGACCTCTGGGGCGACAGCCAAGAACGCTAGCCGCTACACCATGTTGGTGAATACATAACAAAATACAACAATACTCAGCCTCAAGTGGAATTCTCCATTGCAATGCATTGTATCTGAATTTGCAATAAAGAATTTAGTTCTATTCAACCTTGCCATAATAATTTGGCCACCTTTGTATGTTGTCCATGCCTGTTTACCAGTTCTTGATGGATGCAGTATTTTTGCATTTATCTGTTGGCACAAGCTAGAGTAAAATGTGGCTTTTCACCGATATCTCAGTCTCATTCATGTATGTATTGTATGAGGTATGCGTGGTGCTGAGTAATGACCTTCAGGGCACGACTAGTGTCTGTGGATGCTGTGAAAGGTTCTACTCGTAGGGTTGGTACCGCACTACCGACTCAGTGAGGAAAGCAATGGCAAACTACTTCACTCCTCGCCTTGCTTAGTACGCCTCATGATTGCGCTCCCTTTGGATTTTGTGGGTTTCAGCCCACATAACCGATAGTGGGACTTTTTGAGGATCCAACCAGCCTCCGGGCTGACTACCCAACAGACAGTATGTTGTCCAGCGTAAACGATGATGCCTAGTAGAATACGAAGTACTGGGACAGGCAGAAAGCCTCAACGGGCTAATCATACGATCATCATCTGATTTCTTCTTCTGTCTTATAACTAACAGCATTTCGTGGGGGTGCTGGGTATGGGGTTTGGATACTTAAATGCGCCCCCTATTCGGTGTATATTTTAATCTCTTATGGGTAATTCCCTGGCTCGGGGACTGAGTGTTTGTGTAGTCTTTGTATAAAAAGTAAGAAGTAATACCGAAAATAAAGTAAATAGAAAGCGAAAAGGTGAAGTACAAGATAGAATCGCTGCAAAACGTAGACCAGGAAGGGAGACACAGCTGTTACGACGTGACGTACAGAGGATAGAGTCCTCATGAGAGAGTTGAATATCATGGACGAGCGGCTTTAATGTGCATCACTAACCAGCATGACGCGAGGTCATGTCTTCAATTATTTGGACTCGCTGTACATTTCAGTCTTAAAGCACCAAATGTTTCATGCAGGTGGGATTTATGACTTTGCGTTTGCCTTCCAGAGTTTCTGTATATCTTCCCTTATTCCTTTTAGAGTTAAGGACATTACAGTCATCAACTACGGGCTGTAAGTTACTTATCGAGCATTTATTGGAAGTGCATGAAGAAAATACGCAGGTATGCACTTTAATTTAGGATCTTGGATATCGCGGTCATCAGTCCTGTATACTTGGGTGTGTGTCTTATTGTGGTGTGTACAGTAGTGTGTGTGTTTCTAATTGAGACTAGGATTGAAAAGGAGGTAGCCGTAGCTTTAAGTTAGAACATATTCCGGCATTTGCCTGGAGTAGATGTGGTAACCCACGGACAGCCTCTTCTCATTTTTGCCTCACGATGCTGAGTGTACCGCGTTCTAACCATCATATCTCACTTAAATTTGCAGGCAAAGCCAGGAATCAAACACAGAGCCTTTGGAACTGAAGCACCCCTAGACCCAGGTAAAGATTACACTTAGCACCGGACTTCCTAGCAGTGCAGAGCCAGCCACGTGCAATATGAAGCAAGGCTTGTTGGGAGAGCATTTAGCAAATATCGTTGGGATGAGGGAGAAAAGTTTGTTTTCTACAACTTATCTGGAACGAGATAGAACATTGCGTGAAATTTATCCACATCGAGTAGTTGTAGAACTTTCATCGCAATAACAATTAACGATGTAGTTCTCAAAAGCTCTAGGGGGAACAATAACCATCCAGTTCACATTTACAACCTCGTGGCCACTTGAATATCTGCCAAGAATGGTAGTTTACGGTTCATTCGGTTCTTATAGCAATATCTGAGGGATATCATATCTCCCCAACGTCACTTGACTTGACAAGGGAATGCACACGCAAGGACGTGAAATATGAGTGTTACGTTACAATAGAAACCTCTCTTAATGATCTGCTATGTAAGTTAAATATTTGTAAAACACTAAGTGGACAATGCTGAGCTGTAATTTACTCGCGGTGCAGTATAGCGTAGATGGGAAGAGCAAGCAGAACGCTGCGGAGAGCCAGGTTCGAGTGCAGGACAGGGATACTCTTTTGTACGACTTATTTGGCTTTTATCGTCTCTTAAGGTGACACTCCGGAGATAAAAGTCGATATTTTGTTCATTTTGGTGATTTTTTTTATGACTGAAATTGAAAGGATAGGGGTTCTTCTTTCTTGTCACAAAGTTATTCCGTTGAATTCAAACAATTTGTCACCTTAATAATGCTTTGTTTGTCAGTCTGCACACAGCCGAAATGGGTGTGGCATCTGCTGAACTGCTTGGTTAGATTTTTTATGATGCCATTGTCATGTTTTCATTCAATCAAATCAATAAAATAGCCCTGTTCTTTGCAATTACGTATCCCGGGGATGGGCCAACAGCCGCCGCCCCCCCCCCCCCATCCTCCTCCTCCCCCCTCCCGCATATATTTCTACAGAATCAAGTGTAGGATCTACCATGTTTCTGAATGAATTTATAAAGCCTGCAAAGGACTAATATTTCAGTACTTGACTCTACTGTCATTGAGCAACATTGTATGCTTGTATTGGTATTCCTGATGTCACTACGATAATGCCGATAACTATAAGTTTTGTTATTTTTGTATGTTTCTTCTTTCTTGTGAGTTCTGTGACGGTAGCCAGTCAGTTTACTTTTGTGAAGTTCGCGCGCAAGTAACCTCTTGTAGTTGTGTATCAAGATAATAAGCTTCCAGAATTACCAATATTCGTACAGAAGCTGCTAAGAAACAAAAGGAAGGAAAAACATACGGTACTGGTGACTTCTAGGTAATGGATCAGGAAGATAACGTCACTTGAACTTTGCTTTAATTTTCCCGCCAATAGTAATTTTACATTTAAATCCTATTTTTCTCCCATAATACTGCCAAATGTAACAACATTTGTATGGTATATGTATCACAGCTATATTAGGAAATTTGCGTATGGAATTCTTGATTGCAGAATTCTTCCCTGTAGTAGGGATGTAAAAGTGCAAAATTTTTGAACAAAAAAATTACACAAATTTAGAACTATAATATCTCATTGTATAAATTATTTACAAAAACATCGATACGTAGTGTTTTTTAAAGAAGTATTATCTACCTAATTCCAAATTTCCATTAACAAGTCATTTGAAATCTATGAAGAAAAATGGAATTCAAAATTCCAAAAATAAAAAATAAAATAAAATATTTTGGAAAAACTATTAATTGTATATGAAACAAATGTTTGTGATATCTCTACTTTTGTTTGGGTGACATTCCCACAAAGTTTCGTGAAAATCCATGCATTAGGTAGGAAGATAACGTCACTTGAACTTTGCTTTAATTTTCCCCCCAATTATAATTTTACATTTAAATCCCATTTTTTCCCATAATATTCTGCCAAATGTAATAAAAAGTGTATGGTATATGTATCACAGCTATATTAGGAAACCTGCGAATGGGATTCTTGATTGCAGAATTCTTACCAGTAGTAGGGATTTAAAAGTCCAAAATTTTTTAACAAAAAAAATACTCAAATTTAGTACGATAATATTTCATTATATAAATTATTTACAGAAAAATCGATACGTAGTGTTTTTTAAAGAAGTATGATCTACCTAATTCCAAATTTCCATTAACATGTCATTTGAAATGTATGAAAAAAATGGAATTAAAAATTCCAAAAATAAAAATTAAATTAAATTATTTTGGAAAAACTGTTAATTGTATATGAAACACATGTTGGTGATATCTCTACTTTTGTATGGGTGACATTCCCACAAAGGTTCGTGAAAATCCATGCATTAGGTAGGAAGATAACGTCACTTGAACTTTGCTTTAATTTCCCGCCAATTATAATTTTACATTTAAATACCATTTTTTTCCCATAATATTCTGCCAAATGTAATAAAATTTGTATGGTATATGTATCACAGCTATATTAGGAAACCTGCGAATGGGATTCTTGATTGCAGAATTCTTCCCAGTAGTAGGGATTTAAAAGTCCAAAATTTGTTAACAAAACAAAATATTCAAATTTAGTACGATAATATCTCATTATATAAATTATGTACAGAAAAATCGATACGTAGTGTTTTTAAAGAAGTATGATCTACCTAATTCCAAATTTCCATTAACATGTCATTTAAAATGTATGAAAAAAATGGAATTAAAAATTCCAAAAATAAAAAATAAAATAATTTTGGAAAAACTGTTAATTGTATATGAAACAAATGTTGGTAATATCTCTACTTTTGTATGGGTGACATTCCCACAAAGTTTCGTGAAAATCCATGCATTAGGTAGGAAGATAACGTCACTTGAACTTTGCTTTAATTTTCCCCCCAATTATAATTTTACATTTAAATCCCATTTTTTCCCATAATATTCTGCCAAATGTAATAAAAAGTGTATGGTATATGTATCACAGCTATATTAGGAAACCTGCGAATGGGATTCTTGATTGCAGAATTCTTACCAGTAGTAGGGATTTAAAAGTCCAAAATTTTTTAACAAAAAAAATACTCAAATTTAGTACGATAATATCTCATTATATAAATTATTTACAGAAAAATCGATACGTAGTGTTTTTTAAAGAAGTATGATCTACCTAATTCCAAATTTCCATTAACATGTCATTTGAAATGTATGAAAAAAATGGAATTAAAAATTCCAAAAATAAAAATTAAATAAAATTATTTTGGAAAAACTGTTAATTGTATATGAAACACATGTTGGTGATATCTCTACTTTTGTATGGGTGACATTCCCACAAAGGTTCGTGAAAATCCATGCATTAGGTAGGAAGATAACGTCACTTGAACTTTGCTTTAATTTCCCGCCAATTATAATTTTACATTTAAATACCATTTTTTTCCCATAATATTCTGCCAAATGTAATAAAATTTGTATGGTATATGTATCACAGCTATATTAGGAAACCTGCGAATGGGATTCTTGATTGCAGAATTCTTCCCAGTAGTAGGGATTTAAAAGTCCAAAATTTGTTAACAAAACAAAATATTCAAATTTAGTACGATAATATCTCATTATATAAATTATGTACAGAAAAATCGATACGTAGTGTTTTTAAAGAAGTATGATCTACCTAATTCCAAATTTCCATTAACATGTCATTTAAAATGTATGAAAAAAATGGAATTAAAAATTCCAAAAATAAAAAATAAAATAAAATAATTTTGGAAAAACTGTTAATTGTATATGAAACAAATGTTGGTAATATCTCTACTTTTGTATGGGTGACATTCCCACAAAGTTTCGTGAAAATCCATGCATTAGGTAGGAAGATAACGTCACTTGATGACTTGAACTTTGCTTTAATTTTCCCGCCAATTATAATTTTACATTTAAATACCATTTTTTTCCATAATATTCTGCCAAATGTAATAAAATTTGTATGGTATATATATCACATCTATATTAGGAAACCTGCGAATGGGATTCTTGATTGCAGAATTCTTCCCAGTAGTAGGGATTTAAAAGTCCAAAATTTGTTAACAAAACAAAATATTCAAATTTAGTACGATAATATCTCATTATATAAATTATGTACAGAAAAATCGATACGTAGTGTTTTTAAAGAAGTATGATCTACCTAATTCCAAATTTCCATTAACATGTCATTTAAAATGTATGAAAAAAATGGAATTAAAAATTCCAAAAATAAAAAATAAAATAAAATAATTTTGGAAAAACTGTTAATTGTATATGAAACAAATGTTGGTAATATCTCTACTTTTGTATGGGTGACATTCCCACAAAGTTTCGTGAAAATCCATGCATTAGGTAGGAAGATAACGTCACTTGATGACTTGAACTTTGCTTTAATTTTCCCGCCAATTATAATTTTACATTTAAATACAATTTTTTTTCCATAATATTCTGCCAAATGTAATAAAATTTGTATGGTATATATATCACAGCTATATTAGGAAACCTGCGAATGGGATTCTGGATTGCAGAATTCTTCCCAGTAGTAGGGATTTAAAAGTCCAAAATTTTTTAACAAAAAAATACTCAATTTTAGTACGATAATATCTCATTATATAAATTATTTACAGAAAAATCGATACGTAGTGTTTTTAAAGACGTATGTTCTACCTAATTCCAAATTTCCATTAACATGTCATTTGAAATGTATGAAAAAAATGGAATTAAAAATTCCAAAAATAAAAAATTAAATAAAATTATTTTGGAAAAACTGTTAATTGTATATGAAACAAATGTTGGTGATATCTCTACTTTTGTATGGGTGACATTCCCACAAAGTTTCGTGAAAATCCATGCATTAGGTAGGAAGATAACGTCACTTGAACTTTGCTTTAATTTCCCGCCAATTATTATTTTACATTTAAATACCATTTTTTTCCCATAATATTCTGCCAAATGTAATAAACTTTGTATGGTATATGTATCACAGCTATATTAGGAAACCTGCGAATGGGATTCTTGATTGCAGAATTCTTCCCAGTAGTAGGGATTTAAAAGTCCAAAATTTTTTAACAAAAAAAATACTCAAATTTAGTACGATAATATCTCATTATATAAATTATTTACAGAAAAATCGATACGTAGTGTTTTTTAAAGAAGTATGATCTACCTAATTCCAAATTTCCATTAACATGTCATTTGAAATGTATGCAAAAAATTGAATTAAAAATTCCAAAAATAAAAAATAAAATAAAATTATTTTGGAAAAACTGTTAATTGTATATGAAACAAATGTTGGTGATATCTCTACTTTTGTATGGGTGACATTCCCACAAAGTTTCGTGAAAATCCATGCATTAGGTAGGAAGATAACTTCACTTGATGACTTGAACTTTGCTTTAATTTTCCCGCCAATTATAATTTTACATTTAAATACCATTTTCTCCCACAATATTCTGCCAAATGTAACAAAATTTGTATGGTATATGTATCACAGCTATATCAGGAAACCTGCGTAAGGAATCCTTGATTGCAGAATTCTTCCCAGTAGTAGGGATTTAAAAGACCAAAATTTTTGAACAAAAGAATTACACAAATTTAGTACTATAATATCTCATTGTATAAATTATTTACAAAACAAAATCGATACGTATTGTTTTTTAAAGAAGTATTATCTACCTAATTCCAAATTTCCATTAACAAGTCATTTGAAATCTATGAAGAAAAATGGAATTCAAAATTCCAAAAATAAAAAATAAAACTATTTATTTTGGAAAGACTATTAATTGTATATGAAACAAATGTTTGTGATATCTCTACTTTTGTTTGGGTGACATTCCCACAAAGTTTCGTGAATATCCATGCATTAGGTAAAAATATCTGTTTATCTCAGGAGTGTCGCCTTAATGTACGCGAAATATCCTAATTTATACAGGCTATATTTTCAGTGACGAAAGTGTATATGCCGAGAAAGCACCCTCACCTGAAATAAATATTTTATGAGAAATATAGCACACAAAAAGGAGGGAAGTTCTAAATTGGATAATATGTTTCGACCGTCAAGCGATCATCATCAGATCATGTTCACTTAGGCTTAGATTATTTATATTATTTAGCGTATGGCTTTTAGTGCCGGGAGTGTCCGAGGACATGTTCGGCTCACCAGAGGCGGTAGCTGCTTCAAGAGGTCACCCATAGGGTGAGCTACAAGTTCCGTTCAATTTCAATTAGTTCCAACTTTCGCTACCAGGTGTCACTGACACCTAGTGGTGAACATTGGAACTATGATAGAGCGTTTCAACGAAATCTAGCCTAGAAATTTAGCTTGATACATAGGTTTGATAAGGTACGATGTTTATGTATTACACTTCTTCTTTTTATCCACAGGGTCTTCGCTTGTTTAGTTGAAATCGCTGATGGTGTTTTTGGGTTAGTTTTTATTTCAGGGTTAAATTCAATTCTAAACACATTTCGTTTAACCAAATAGGCCTATTGGTGTCTAAGTTCATGATTTTTAGCCTCAGTGATTTGAATCATTTGGCTTCACGATTTCGCTGACTGACGGTGAATATTGAAGCATTAGAAGCCAATTTTCATAATAATGGTCCTAGGAATGTCATCAGGGTCAAGCGAAGAAGGGAGGGACTAAACTGCACTAGCAATGGTTAGTTACGTTATCAAGCTATCTAAGTGATGACTGGCTTATTTTATACACATCTCAACACGCCGTTGCATGGGTATTGTAGTGCGCTGTAGCATTGATCTGCAGGTTTCGGTGATGAGTTGTCATGCGACTTTCTGGTTCCTAGGTGTCAATTGTTTCTTTCAAAATAACATCAGTCAAGGAGTGTGAACAGCACCGGACTCTCAGTTTGATAACACACGCTTCGAAGAACTTCAACTTCAACAGCCACCACAACAGTCTTCATAAACATCGGGGAGCTAGACTGTGTCTCTCTGGAGTCTTTCTGTCTGCCGATACATCTACCAAGATAGGACTGTAAGCACTCTGAGAATTGCATACCAATATTATAAAGATTACTCTACCAGAAGTAGTGAGAGAAGGAAGAGTTGAGGTTGGCGTCAGGAAGGGCATCCGGCCGTAAAATCCATCCGCTACAAACACTCCCATCGCATCTCATCCCCGACCCAGTTGGAATACGGGAATGATAAGGGGTAGACACACATACATACAGTGAGAGAAGGAAGAGTCCTAGTTACATTGAAGCAATGGAGAAGAGCGAAATTAAATAGAGAGGAGTGGATCTAATTGCTATAAACTGTGAGAAATGCATACTAAAAGCTAATTATCCACCCGCCAATGCTTTCATCTCCAGTTACAAAGCTGTTTAAATATAAATATCTGAGAATTATGAAGCTTGTAGAAGAGAATAGCTGCTGTAAATGGCATGGCTCATTGCCACTATCGTGAAGATCCTCGTAAGATGGCGCGGAAGAAGACAAGGCAATAAAGGTCATGAAAAGAAGTCTCTAAAGAAAATTAATAAGGGCCCATTTCAAAATCACATCTATCTGGAGTTTCAGTCATCTCACTCTTGTATCTACCAGCCAATTGTGCCTCTGAGTATTTCGAGTTGGTACTGCCCCCGTAATTGAATTATATAGAGACCACGGTGGCTATATTGGAAAATATAAAGAAAGTTATGGCTGTCATGGTTATGACGTGGATGGTCATGACGTAAGCACGGATGACGCAGACGTTATACCAGCAGGCTACTTGAGCTGAGATTCTCAGTGACGTCAGCATTTATTCGAGAAAGATCCGAGATTTACGACGCAGTCGCAGGAAACGTGGAATTGTGCTGAGGAAGAAATTATGCTATTGGAGGGGAGGCTCGAACCAATCAACGATTGTTTGAAGGAAGACGGAGATTGCTGAAACTATGGTATTTTTAATACTTTTTGGAATGCAGAATTGTGGAAATCCATTTGCAGTTGAGGCATTGATTTGGAATTTTGGTGGAATTTATTTCCAGTTTTTGAATTTTGAAAATCCGTCACGTATTGACGAAGTTGGAACTTCGAGCGATGACGCAGTAACACGCTATGGAAGGGATGGATACGCCCCTTATGAAGTTTATAAAAGGCCTTGCGCAGAAGAGAGGAGTCTCAATCGTCAGATCTCATATCGCATATCTCAAATCGTCTACAAGAGTGCTTATATAGTCGTTTTGGTGAGACGTCGAGTGACATTAGTAGAAAGAGTCGTCTTTATAACGCGTGGTGAAGCCAACGCATTAGACGTGATTCAAGCGGACAAGCAGTGCAAGTTTACTGTGAGTAAAACTAGGTGAAGTTAAAACGCACATTATAACGCGTCTACAAGAGTGGCTATGAACAGTTAGCGGTTGCCTATAAGCTAATTCTATTGTGCAGTGCTACATTAAGCAGTGTAGTAAATTTGAACAATTTCGAGGAGGTATTTTCGAAGATATTAGCAATTTTAGACGACTGACAAAAGTGATTTTCTCGCCACCTGAGAAGCACGTTATAGCGTCAGATCCTACGCTACGGCTGACACTGCTAGTATAACAGGGAGACTTCTGATTGCTTTTGTGACACAACGCTACAGTATTATGGAGCAGTTTAATAAGGCAGTTTGTTCTTCTATTACCATAACCGAAGAGAAGATGGAAGGCTAAAGGACTTTAATGCAATTGGGACATACATCGTTGGAGTAAGATAGCAACATGGAACTTCGCTAATTGCCATTCCATATAAGCGGACATGTGGTGAACAACCATCTACACCCATGTTTCGTGGCTCAACGCTGAATACTATCAAATAGCAATGGAAACGATTTCATACTCTCTGAATATGAATATTTCTACGGAAATTACTACAAAAACTTCATGGCGATTTTCTACAAGATCTTCAGGGATTTTTCAAGAGAGGTCAGGGTTGTCCCGACTCACAAAGAAGAATTTTGCCGGAAGGATGTCTTTCGTCTTCATGGAGCAGTGCAATTTCCGGAGAAGGAAGCAGTTCGATTCTCCGAGGGTGCTGTTTCCTGTTTCGAGGATGGAGCTCAGCTTTAACTTGGTGAAATGGATCCATCAGCAGTCTTCTTTGGGGAATTTTCCTCTGGAACTTCAATCGGCAGATAAGGTAGTCGGGAACGTTTATTGTATTTGAGTTTCTAGCAATATCTGAGCAACCATTTTCCCATATTTTTTGTCCTCATATATTTTGCCCTATATTCTTGTTTGAGATTCCTATTCTCAGTACACCTTGATGAGTTATGCCTTTTTCGACGATTTATTAAGACATTGTTATGTCATGGGCATAGTTAAATGATTTTGGATCAGTTGAGACTGATATTTAGATATTTCAGTAATTTGCTTATTTTTGGTAGTCACGATTTGACTATAAGTTGATGATTTTCATGGCAGATTTAACTTCAGACAGCGTGTCTCTTTATTAAAGTAATTTCTACCCCAGTTTAATTACTTTGACCAATTTTCTGTCATCATCAAGAAGGAAGAACATTTAAATGATTTTAGAGCGTTAAAATCTCTTGCGTTGTTGACGATCTTGGAAATACTAGTCGTTATTTGAAATTGAGTGCAACACAGACATTTATCGTCAGTTTTGAACGACCATTGCATCATAGACAATTTTGTGAAAGATGAACTTTAATTATGAATTATTGAATGCATTAAAGTCGTGAACTTTTGTTAGGAGTTTTTTCTCAATTAGAGAGTTGAATAATAATGTTTGCATTCCACAGTCTAATTGGATTCTATTCGACTATTTTGTAGTTTAGTCGCACTTTGTTTGATGATAGTATTTTTATACTACAATACTTTGAAGATGATAATCTTAAATTTTGATAGACCAGAGAGGCGTATATAAGCGTATTCACTATTAAATTTGTTTGTGATTGGCAAATTTTTACTTCATTTCGATTCATGAATGAAATCCACGAAGGTTAAATGACAACAGTTTTGAAACTATTAATGATTATAAGAATTTTTGAAGTGGAACTATGAATGTATAATCGCTAGTGCAGCGAACGTGTTGAAAGTCGCTGATGTATAATGCCCTTGAAGTAAATGAAGGAGGTTCCCACAGTAATTAATGATATTAAAGAATTTGTTAGTGGAGGTTTTTGTAAGATTCTGTGGAAGATTTGATGCCGTATATATTAATATATGATGAATTTTGGGCCTATTTAAAATGCAGTTTTGTGCATTTTTTTTATAAGAGACGTATTTACCGCAGGAGTGTATTGTATTTGTCCTTTGAAAATTATTCAAGTGAATTTACTGTTATAATTAACAAGAGTATTGAAAGAATTTGAGATAAGATTTTGAATGAAGATTACCGTCACAAATAATTATAATAATTATTAAACCTTTATTAAACCAGATTGTGACATTAACATGTATAACTAACCTTCATTGGTCGATTATATTGACACGATTATGAAATTACCAACCGGATGAACATGTGGTTAATGTATTTCTCAAATTAATAATTTGAATAATTTAAATGTTAATATTGTAAATAAATAATGTAAATATCTTTGACAATAATGTGGAACGGAAGTAATGTTAAAGGCGTGTTTAAAATTCTTTTTGTCTTTAACTATATTATAAACAATTTCTAATTGTTATAAATTAATTTATGAGTTTTTGTTATAAACATTTAAGAGTTTGTTTTATACTCTAAACAATGCTTATTAAACATTTGGATGATAATTAAACAAGTTTAAGGATTGTCAGAATAATCCAGTGGTATGTGAGTAAAGCATTTGAAAGATTTGCGTAACAATATTTTGTGATGTCTTGCGGACATTTAAAGCTTTTGAGAGTGCTGGATTCTTACGCAACGTGGCTTGACAAGAGAGCCCATTTGACAGGTGTACGTCAGGTTGAAGGGTAGATGGCAGCTGGCCAGACAACTGGGTATCAGCGGACGAGGTCGTCTGCATTGTGGCCTTGCGCCTATAAATACAAGTGTCATGTTTATTAAAAGAAAACAAATGCTCTATAAATGTGTCTTATCCTGACTTCCTTATCCAGTCCAAATGTGTTCTAAATATTACGTTATTTTGAGCTCGTGGGAGCTAACATGTTGTATAATAACTTTGCAAGTCCTATAGGAGGACATAGTCAGATTGACATGGGCTACTGATAGCCACATTTATTTTGTTGAGTTGTTAAAGTCATACCCTTTATTTGAAATAAAGCTTTTGTACAGTTCAAAGTTCTTGCCGTCGTTCTGGTTCATTTTTAAATGTCATAGTGAAGGTTATTGTGGGAGCATACTTTAGAGATCCTGTTGTCAACCCAATCCCCGAGATATTTTTAAGAGGTAAGTAGAGGTAAGTATGGACCCCCGTCTATTTTGGTGTGTTCCACAATAATTCCTTGTTAACTTCTGTGCTCAAATCTCGGTAGTATCTGTCAGTGCCATTTTCATTGGTGTAGCTGAGCCGGCGCGGTGGAGTATTGGCAATCCGATTGAGGGGGCGGATATCTGACAGCCTACTATCCGGGTAAACGGGGACAGTACCAAGGTAACGCAGTGCTTTTAAACGCCAGTTGGTATGACCAACTGCACCGGCAGTCAACCTTGAAATGGTTTTCCTTGGTTTCTCCATTTCGACTCTAGGTCATGCAGGGATGGTATTTTCTTCAAGGCCACTTGCACCTCCATCCTACCCCTAAATACATAATGCAACCCTGTTCTTATTTTAAAAACAACACAGGTTATCACACAGATCCTATTCTAATTCATGAAGGATGATGACTTTGATGAACCAAGCTCCCATCACGCATGGCACCAGGTATATTGAGTGTTCAGTGTAAAATTGTATGATTAGGAAATACAATGTCAAAGTTCAATTACCTAATTGTATTAAAAATCCTCAGAGGAATTAAGATTAATGAAACTAGGCCAGGAGTTGAAAGAAAGCAGCCATGCAGATACCGGCGTGGCATTTGCCTCTAGTTGGAAATGAGGAACCCCCTTGACACCCATTTCCAATTCCGGAGATAGCCTGGCTTCGTGGCCTTTCACATTATTGTGCACAGCTACTCCGGTAGGTGTATGTAACAATAATAGTATGTTACTCTGTAACCAATTGTATCAAACGGGAACCAAGAGCTGAACTTAACGGATGGTGAGATCTTCTTCAATTTGTCTCTGTGCTCGAAAAGAGTGGAAGACAAACATTTTCTGTGTCACTCTTTGAGTTTTGTTTGAGCAGAGTTTGTCCAGTGTGCCAACACATGAGCTAGCAGTGCGATTCCCGCGCTTCTGCGATCCAACTCCTGAAGCCTCTCCTACAAACCATTCCTCGCCGCTCAATATGGCCTCAGTTACTTCACTCGGAGAGCTAATAGCAGTTAGAATTCACGTCATCATATTAAGTGTTGGTTGCAAACGAAGGCCCTGGCTCAGCGACGAACTTTGATCCGCGCACTCGACTTGGGATATTTGACGAAACCTGTATTAGAAAGGTGTGCCCTCTCGCAGCTCAGCGTTCGGCTCCGTGTTTGTCTCGGTTCGCTTGCTCTGATTGGTGACTTCTCAGAAACTCGTTACAACCTTCCAGCACAATATATACAGCAATCTTTCCAGTACATGAAAGATAGCCCGCTCGCATACAGTTTAGCAGTCCTGAGACAGTCAAAGCTAAGGATATCAAAATGTAATGCTTTACATCCGATCTCGAATACTAAGGCAACACTAAAATATGGCTCCCAACACGATAATCTAAAGGGCAATATTTTAAGTGTAACAGACTAGAGAGAAATCTCGTTGTTGTTGTTTGAGTCTTCAGTCTTTCGACTGGTTTGATGCAGCTCTCCATTCCGCCCTGTCCTGAGCTAATCGTTTCATCTCTAGATAACTACTACACACTACATCTGAGGCAATCTGTTTATATTCTAACCTTGGTCTACCCCTACAGTTCTTGTCCTCGACCCTTCCCTCCATAACTAACCTTGCTATTCCTGGGTGTCTTAGTATGTGTCTTACCAACCTATCTCTTCTCTTCATTAGCAGTCGCCATAAACATCTCTCCTCTCCCACTCGTCTTAACACCTCTTCGTTTGCAACCCTATCTACCCATCTGATCTTCATCGTTCTCCTGTAACACCACATTAAAACTCTTCAATTCTCTTCATTTGTGCTGCACCAATAGTACAAGTTTCACTTCCAAAGAGTACCACGCTCCAGACAAAGGCCTTCAAAAATTACTTCTTAATACCTAAAGCGGCTTCGGTGGCGTAGTCGGTAGCATGCTGAACTGCTATGCCCAAGATAGCGGGTTCAAACCCGGTCGAAGTCGTCGGATTTTTTAAGAGCGTTAAAAATCCTTCAGTATGCCTTCCTTCGGAGGGCAAGTAAAGCCGGCGGTCCCATGTCATAGATTTATGGCATGTAAAAGATCCTTTCACAGACTAAACTTGTGTAAAAGCAAAATTTGTTAGGTTAGATTTCGTCAGAACGCTCTATCAAAGTTCCAACGTTCACCACTAGGTATCATTGATATCTGGTGGTGAAAGTTGGAACTACTTGAAATTGAACGGGACTTGTAGCTCACCCTTTAGGGTGTCCGCTGGAAGCAGCTACAGACTCAGGCGAGCCGAACATGTCCTCGGACACTCCCGGCACTAAAAGCCATACGATAAATAATAATAATAATAAATAAAATAAATAATATCTAAATCTATATTCGATGTCAACAGATTCCTTCGTTGTAGACATGCTTACCTTGCCTGAGCCAACCTACTTTTTATATCCTCTTTGCTTCGTCCATCTCTGGTTATTTTGCTTCCTAAGTAACAGAAGTCCCCTATTTCCTTCAGATTTTCACCTACCAATTTGATGTCCATAGAGGTTTCGGTTTTTTTTTGCTTCATTCCAATTTTTTTGTTTTACATTTATTAATTTTCATCATGAATTATTTCCTCAAGACGGAGTCAATACCATTCAAAAACTCATTCAGATCATCAGGCGCGTCGGACAAAATGACGATGTCATCAGCAAATCTCAGAGTTGAAATTATTTCTCCTTGAATCTTCACTCCCACTTTACATTTTTCTCCAATTTCCTTCATTGCTTGTTCAATGTAAAGATTTAAAAGTATGGGTGATAAGTTGCAGCTTTGCCTTACACTTTTCTGAATACCAGCTTCTCTCTCATGTCCTTCAGCTCGAATGACTGCTGTCTGGTTTCTGTATAGAAATCTCACAGGTATATAATTTCATATGTGTACCTTGTGAATACTTTCGTTGGTCCTGTGTCCAATTAAATTACGGGATTACTGTTCTGTAACTATGAGTTAGAAACTGAAGTATAAGATCTCTACGTATGATAAAAGCTTGTACACGCATTTACAAAGGGGTTTAGTGGAACAGCAGATATTCTGTTTGAAGAAAGGGAGTGGCCACTCGTTCCCTGATTGATGATATTCTAAGAACAGGCCGGACAGTCAATAAAGCGAGGCCATGACAAGTTACTCTGACGTCCAAACAGTTCTATTCCAGAGAAAGGACTTCACTACGGCTATGATAAAAATATACTGTGAGGTTAAATTTGAGCATCCCTCCATAATTCCAGAGACTCCGATGATTTTAATTAACAGTTCAATCGCTTATTCATATGATGCTGAGCGGTGCAGTCATTGGCCTCCAAACACCAAGATAGCGGGTTTGATCTCGGCTCATTCCGATGGCGTTGAAGAGTGCGAAGAAACTTAATAATCGATCGTACATTTTTAATATTAAACCTACCTCGTGTGCACGTACATTTTAGATTGTCGTCATGGCCAACCTACTATCAAACATATGTTTATTTATTATTTATCGTATGTCTTTTAGTGCCGGGAGTGTCCGAGGACATGTTCGGCTGGCCAGAGGCTGTAACTGCATCAAGCGGACACACATGGGGTGAGCTACAAGTTCAATTCAATTTCAAGTAGTTCCAACTTTCACTACCAGATGTCACTAACACCTAGTGGTGAACGTTGGAACTTTGATAGAGCGTTTCAACGAAATCTAACCTAGAAATATTTAGCTTCACACAAGTTTAGTTAGTGGAAGGATCGTTTACATGCCATAAATCTATGACATTGGACCGCCGGCTTTATTTCCCCTCCGAAGGAAGGCTCTTATAAAATCCGATGACTTGAGCTGGGTTTGAACCCGCGATCTTGGGCACAGCAAATAACAATACTTGCCTATTAATGTAACTCTACTGTACTTGCATGTATTTGAAGACAAACACAAATCAAGTCATGAATGATCACAAGAATCACGAGCAGCCATCTAACATGAAAAGCCTAATGCTTACTAATGTGTAACATCAGATATTTATTAATAAAATGAGGTAATATTTTCTCAAACTTACGCTAGCGTGAGATGAAAATAGCAGAGTAGTGTAATGAATAGCGCTTTCGCTTCCCACATTAGCACCATAGGTTCGAATCATCATCTGTTAACTATTTGCCACTGGGTTTTATTTTTTCGTGGAGTATCAATAACACTTACCCTGTTTCCATACCTTCATGAATACAGCCTATTTTTCATTTACCTCTTGGCACAGGCTAGAGCAGTAAATGTGGATTTTTGCCGGTATCTTAGTCTCATTTATGACTGTGATTACATGGAAGATAGTGACGTACTACCACAGCGCTGTCATGGGGACCGCGGGGGTGACGATTGCCTGCATATTTACTTTCTTGTATGTTCATATTTTGTGGCTGAAAAAAATTCAGCCCAAGACCTCTTAGATTTTCTCATGTTTTCAATTTTATAGTTGATTAATGATGATTTGATGATGTATTTAGAGGATGTCAAACTGACTAATTTCCGGCGATCTCTTGGGAGGAGGGAGAGGTAATGGTTACATCTCGGATAATGTTTCCTGATACGATTAACGCCGATGTCCGGTCAAGTATCAAACATGAGTTTCTAAGAAACATGCGTTCACGCACCTCAGATGTAGGATAGGGAGGAGTCAGATACCCATATGGTCCTAATAACACGTGTTATTGGTCGTGCGAGACAAATCAATTACGCGGTTGCGACAATAGGGCTGCGTCCCTAATTTAATGCCAAGAGCCGTTGTGGACCTCCTCGAAGCTCTGATAGGAGAGTTTATTTTATTTATTTATTACTTGACGGTACACAACAGGGCTCAGTGTGCGCCCCAATAACAGTGCACCTACACAGTAAAATACCCTTTCTGATATTTCTACATTAAGTATTAATATCTAAATGTAATTATTAAAACTAGGAAGTTAACACAGATTGAAATGCAGAGTAGTAAAAAGCTTAATCTAAAGGTAATATAAAAACTAAATCTAAATTTTACCTAATGTCAAATATATAAAAAGCAGGTTTTGAAATTATTACATCGTAAACTAAAAGGTAACATTGATAACTAGGGTACAGGCCTATCCACATATATACATTGTTGATTCTGTTTTGTGTGATAATTTTATTTCAAGTATGAATTAGAGTGACTGGGTTATAATTTCCAAGAACGGTCTAATTGAGAGACAGAAATCTAGTTTCCAGTTTACACGAACCGCATCGTTGTAAATACTGCAAAGCCTCCATACAGGTGAATTATTATGTGAAGTAGTATTGGTTATATCATTTTTGAATGTTATAGTTGATATTGTAGTAAAGCGAGGGATGTTGAAATTTAGGAGCGATAGGAAAAATGAGTTATCAATTTGACCGTCAATAACTTTATAAAGGAATTTCATATCATTCACTTGCCTTCGAGACTCCAAACTAGTCATGCCGAAATTCAACAAAAGTTCACCGTAGGGTACCATGTGTGGGTAAATGCCCGTTATTTTGAGGTGTAAATATCTGAGGAATTTCTTTTGAACTTGCTCAGTGGATTTAATGCATGTTTTCTGCCAGGGACTCCATACTTGGCTGGCGTACTCTAGCTTGGATCTCACCATGGCAATATAAAGGTTTATGCAGGTACTGGTCCTAATGAATGGAATAGTGTTTCTTATTATAAACCCTAACATGCGGTAAGCATCCCCGACTGTCTTTTGCGCATGACAAGTGAAAGCAAGCTCTCGGTCAAACAAGATTCCTAGATCTTTCTTCTCGCTTACTGTTTGCAATGACTGAGGTCCAATTCCACAAACAAATGTGATTGGGTTCTTCTTACGTGTAAAGGTCATAACAACACACTTCGGTACATTTAAGTATAATTTGTTTTCTATACTCCATTTGTGTATATTATTTAGGTAATTTTGGAGTAGAGTGCAGTCATTAGCGGAAGAAATTGATTTAAAAATTTTGAAGTCATCTGCATATAAAAGACTATTTGAGTGTACTATACAACGTGGCAAATCGTTTATCATTGCTAGAAAAATCAGAGGTCCAAGGTTCGAGCCTTGGGGTATTCCGGAATGAACTATGTATTCCTTTGAGACAATTTTCTGGAACAAAACAAATTGTTTCCTGTCTCTGAGGTAGGAGCTGAATAATTTGAGTAATGGATGGGAGAATCCCAAAATACACAATTTGTTAAGAAGGATATCATGATTTATTGTGTCGAACGCTTTCTCAAAATCTGTAAATATGACATCTATTTGTCCTCCTTTATCTAACTCTTTAGATATAATTTGAGTAAAATTAATTGCATTCGTCACCGTAGATTTCCTGGATAGGAAACCATGTTGGTTATCTGTTACGAGCGGTCTGAGAAATACTGATATTCTTCCGTGCAATATGAATTCAAATACCTTGGCTACTGCAGATAAAATAGATATAGGATGGTAGTTATTAATTAGTGATGGATCTCCCGATTTTAGTATAGGGCAGACGCGAGTGATTTTCCAGGCGTCAGGGAACGTAGAAGTTTGTATGGTTAAGTTAAATATAAAGTGCAACGGGTCCCTGAGACTTTCAGCACATCCTTTCACTACATACGGTGGAATATTATCAGGACCAGCCGACGACTTAGGTTTTAATTTTTTAAATGCATTTCCAACCTCTTCCTTTGAGACAAGTTTTATGTGAAGGGTGTTGGGAGTATTCGAATTGCAGGCTGGGACTTTGTATTGGGCTGACTGAGAGTCATAAACTGATTTGAAATATGTCGCAAAACCTTCAACAATGGAATCACCCCTGTCCAATTCTTCATTATTATATTTAAAGGTGTCGCATGTGTTCCTATTTTTTTTTCTTGTTTTTAATAAACGTCCAAAATTTCTTTGAGTCCCGGCTAATGTTTTGTTCAATATTACGGATATATTTCTTATAAGGTAATTGAATGTCCTTTTTAATTTCTGATCTTAATTCTTCAAAACGTAGTCTATGATGATCTGAGTATTTTTTTCTCTTCCTATGGTATTCCTTCTCCTTCAATTTACTTTTTGTTTCCTTAGAAAACCAGACAGGATATTTTCTGCCCGTTTGTCGTTTACGTATAGGAACGTTTTCGACATGTACTGCGTTAAAAATTTGATAAAACAGGTCTACTGCAGTATTTACATCAGTGCACTCGTATATTTGACCCCAAGGGCCATTCCTCAACCGAGTGTACAGCTGCTCAAAATTGGCTTCCCGGAAGTTAAAGGTATCATTAGGCTGGATATGTACTTGGTGTCGACATATTATTAGAGATATTTCCACATCCAGGGCAGGGTGGTGGCGATCCAGCGGTAAGAGTGGATCAGTGTTTTCAGTTACATTTATGTTGGTTTTGTTGGATAAAACTAAGTCCAGCGTCCTCCTGTTACGGTTTAGTACTGAATTATAAGACTTTAGCTGAAGATAATTAATAAATTTTACGAGTTCTCTTGTTTGAATGTTGTTGTCTTTAATTAGTGTACTTTGTATTGTTGGTATGTTGAAATCGCCGAAGATTATTAAATTTTGATCATATATTTCTGTTCTGGATTCCAACCACTGGTATACTTCCCTGTATGTTTCTACTTTTGAAGCTGGTGGAATGTACATATTACAGACGTACCAAATATTTCCCCTAATGACCAGTTTCACTAATAGACAGGGGGGCGTGGTGGCTCAGCGGTCTAGCTGTACGCCTCTCACCAAGGCGGTCCGGGTTCGATTCCCGGTCAATGCATGTGAGATTTTCGATGTGAAATGCCATGTCCTGTGGTTCGGATTCCACGTAAAAAGGAGGTCCCGTGGCTCATAATCACAAGATTCACGGTCACGTAAAACTACAATCTTCCTTCCTTCTTTTTCACTAATAGACATTCCAATGTGCCAGTCATTCTGTCGACCTTGAGTACCGTTAATCCGCTCCTGACCAAGACAGCCACCCCACCCCCTGCTCATGGCAAGTCTCTCAGCCCTGTACACTCTGTATATATCAGAACAGACCTCACTGTCAGCGATTTAACTAGATAACCAAGTTTCTGTAATTAGAATTAAGTCATACTGTTTGGTGATCAGGTTTTCATTGAATAAATCTAATTTTGTATTCATTCCTCCTACATTTTGATAATAAATGGATAATCTAGGTTTTGATACCATTAGAAAGTGTTCAGGTCATCCTCATTTCGAATTACGATGACCCGAGAACATTCAGATTTGCGTATTTTAATATGACCATTTCTTACCCACAAGAAAGCATACTCCTTCTCTCTTCTGATGCTCCTAGCTTGTGCCAGCAACTTCCTCTTTTCCGGGGATAAACTCTCGTTCCCATAAATTACATTATCGCCAGGAAGACCAACGTGACGAGTGGAGAGATTCCGTTTCACCCGGCGTCGCTCCAAAAGATGCTCCTTGTCGTCCCGCCGAACGAATTTTAAGATGATGCCACTGTGTTGATGATTAGGTGACTTAGGCAGTCGATGACAGGCATCCACCATTGTTTCAGTGATGACCACATCCAGAGCTTGACCTACTTTCTTCACTGTTTCAATAATGTTTTCGTTAGGAACCTCCGGGACACCGTGTATTTCCACCGTATTCCTACGTGTGTACTGCTCAGATTCTCCTAGGCGGTTTTCAAGGGATTTTAGCTTCGCCTTAAGAATGACATTCTGCTGAGTTAATGACTCAATGTGTCCTTTACATTCCTTAATTTCTATCTGCTGGTTTGAAATTAATGTTACACAATCATCTAGTTTTTTATGGCACAATTCCATTGAATTACCTAGATCAGTCTCTCTCGCTCTTTGTTCGTCTTTTATGATTTTAAGTTGTTCTTTTAAATCTTTCAGCATTCCATAAATATTCTCCATTGATGGAGTGTCTTCGTTACTTACACTATCACTTATTGTTGCACTATAGTCCACACATTTCACACACAGCCACTCGGTGAATCTGTTCAATGTATTCACACATTTCTTGTGGAACCACTTTTTACATGAACCACACTGTACCTTTCCAGCCTTCCCCAAGCTACCACCACACTCTCCACAGTCGCCCATGTTGCCGATGCAAGTGAAACCTCCTATTTAACCAATTTACGAGGAAGTTAGTAATTGTAATTGATGATGTTATTAATAACTGGTCAACGTATACACTTATATTGTTGGGTGACAAATATGGTTTAGTTTCTTCCTCGAATACACTCTTAAATACACAATGTTTTCGGAGCTACTCACTGCTGTGTCGTTCACTCAGCCGCCATGTTATAGTAGGGTTAGTTAGTTATTGGAGTTTTAAAGTGAGGAACAGCGAGGTAATTTGCCCCTTTTCATAAGAGAGAAGTTATATCTCTTCTCATCCCTCATTACTAGGTACGGTGTACGTTTAGTGGCAAATCACGAACACTTACAGCAACCTACCCACAATTTGAACACCCGGCCAATCGACCACGTATATATTATATTTGAATTGTAGCCAATGGCCATAGCTGGGTATTTTAATTGAACGCCCGTGGGCTCCCCATCAAGTTAAAAATCAAGTAATTCCAACTTTGGCTACCAGAGATGCCACTGGCACTGACACCTAGTGACGAATGTTGGAACTTGATAGAGCGTTTCTAACCCACATAACCTACAAATTTAGCTACACGCTACCAATTGTAGTGGTAGGTTCTTTTACATGCCATAATGGCATGGGCCCGCCGGCTTTACTTCCCCTCCGAAGGAAGAAATGCCGAAGGATTTGAACGCTCTTAAAAATCCGACAACTTTGGCGGATTTGAACTCGCGATCTTGGGCATAGCAGTTCAGCATGCTACCGACTACGCCACCTACCCCTAATCGACAAGGATTCAAACTTTGGATATCCGAACTAGTAGCTTCCTATTCTCGATGAGGAGCGTGATTCGTAAGTGTACTCGGTTACGCTGATGGGTAAAGATGCAATCAGCTGTCAGCTTGTTGCCAGAGGCAAGTTTCAGTCTCGCGGGAGTATCGTTCCCCAGAGGTGGTTTGGCTTTCATCGTGCACTCAGGTAGGAGTGAATTAACGTAGAGCGTGAATCGGCAGCTCGTATCAAGTGAGTACAGTAGAACGGCACTCGCACTTTCTCTGAACACAACGTTATTTCATTTATGTAAATGAACCAAGCCTCTCAGTTCGTCACACACAGAGCTTGTGATGTATCTTGTTTCTCTACAAGACATCGAACTCCATAGCGCCACACTCCACATCGTTGTTAATGATAATAATAATAATACAGGGTTATATTTATTATCAGCACCGTCGCGCGAGGGGATTTTCCACTTGGCTGTTGCCCGTGCATCAGCCGACCGTCGTTGAAGTAATTCTCCTCGTTTTCTCTATGTGCACTCGTCTTGTCGGCTGCATATATCACCGCGTGCCAATTAAATCAGCAGCAATCGGCCGATGCATGGGCAACAGCAGAGAGGAAAATCTCCGCGCGCGACGGTGCTGATATATAAATTTAACCCTGTATTAATCTTCTACCAGCATCATCCCTAAATCATTGGCTCACAGCCTAGAAATTGGGAATACATCCTGATCTACATAATTATTATCGTTCAGAAGGCCGTCGTCTTGGAGCCTGTTTCATAGTTCACTCGTTTCTCAATGTGTCACCCTACAAGAAGTTGCCATACCGTCTTGAAAATAAGCCAACCATATGTTGATTTGTACCCACGGATGTGGTGAAATGAATATGTCGTAATGATAATAATAACAATAATATACTTTTTTTCAATCTGTACATTGAACAAGAAAATTAGAAAAAAAAATAAAGGATGAGTAAAGATTCAAGGAGAAATAATTTCAACTCTGAGATTTGCTAATGACGTTGAGATTTAAAATGATTTACTTTACCTAGGCCTATTTTCTTTCACTCACAAGTAGCATTGTAATAAACTCTTGGGTTTATTTCAAAGTTGCGTTCTTTTCTAGAATTATACAAGCTCTTCATTATTTATTTATTTATTTATTTATTTATTTATTTATTTATTTATTTATTTATTTATTTATTTATTTATTTATTTATTTAGCGTATGGCTTCTAGTGCCGGGAGTGTCCGAGGACATATTCGACTCGCCAGAGGCTGTAGCTGCTTCAAGCGGACGCCCATAGGGTGAGCTACAAGTTCCGTTCAATTTCAAATAGGTCCAACTTTCACTACCAGATGTCACTGACACCTAGTGGTGAACGTTGAAACTTTGATAGAGGGTTTTAACGAAATCTAACCTATAAATTTAGCTTCACACAAGTTTAGTTAGTGAGAGGATCTTTACATGCCATAAATCTATGACATGGGACCGCCGGCATTACTTCTCCTCCGAAGGAAGGCATACTGAAGGATTTTTAACGCTCTTAAAAATCCGACGACTTCGGCCGGGTTTGAACCCGCGATCTTGGGAACAGCAGTTCAGCATGCTACCGGCTACGCCACCGAAGCCTCTAATCACTAAACAAATCGTATAATATTCAATATTCATGAATTGTAAAGGTTTTTCTGTCGGTCAACACAAAAAGGAAGATTGTAGTTTAACGTAACCGTTAATCTCGGGAACCAGAGGACATGGCAATTCACTTCGAAAATCTCACATGCATTGACCGGGAATCGAATCCGGTCCACAGCTTGGCCGCTGAGCCCCCTCCCCCAACGGTCAACACGATTGTCCCCAAATTGTAATGGATATTATTCCCTAAACCTGAAGTTAATACACTTGGGTATGTAGTTTCGATCGTCAACGATCATCAACAGATCCTTTACACTCAAGCTATTAATCTATGTCTACGAATATGTGGGTTAGGATGTATACACTATTTTAGTTACAGAAGTTTATAGTAAACTTGAGTAACTTGTCAGGTTTGTTAGTAGGCTATGTGTGATTATTTGTTTCGATAATGCTATTGGTTGTTGACCTTCAAGTTTACTTGATTCGTGTGATTATCTGTAATGGGTAGTAAATGGTCAGGTTGGTGTTCTAACTCGGATATGGTTTAGAGAAGTTAGGGTGAAATGGTGTTCAATCTCGTTCATCTTCTGTCACAATTCACTGTCCGATTTGAACTGACAGGAAATTTGCCTCGCTATCTCTCCCCTAACATTGTCAGACCTCGCATTCCTAAGTTCGTCTCGCTTGTAAGATATTTCTGTGCTAACCAGGCCTACTGTAGATACGTCCTGACAAAGTGTATGTAAAAACTAATCTGGACATGTTCAAATAATAAAGACCGACGGCTTCGGTGGCGTAATAGAATGCTAACCTTCTATGCCCAAGATAGCGCGTTCAAACCCGGCGGAGGTCGTCGGAATTTTTTTAAAGAGCGTTAAAAGCCAGTCCATCAGTATGCCTTCCTTCGGAGGGTAAGTAAAGCTTGCGGGCCCATGTCATAGATTTATGGCATGTAAAAGAACATTCCACTAACTACAATTGTTTTAAGTTAAATTTGTAGGTTAGATTTGAATAGTTACAACGATCGCTGCCAGGTGCCGGTTGTGGTAGCATCTAGTAGCCAAGTTCACGGCTAGATGTCGTTGACGGTAGCATTTGGTAGCAAAACTAGGAACTACTTGAAATTGACCGTCTGCAGTCCGTACCTGAATTACAGATAATACACACTAATACAGCCATCACAATTAACACCGGTTATCAACAGATTCTACACACACCTAAAGTACACGGGGCTACATGACCGCGTTGTCGCAGCCCCTAAACTGAGGAACCAACCAATATTAAAGACCAATCTCCATCTTCCCGCACATGAACTAATCAGTCCTCTTTAAGTGCGGAAAGTGAGAAAATGACATCGGTGCGAGATCTCGAAATATATTTATCATTATGAGCAATTCATTAACGCTCTTATACCCTGTTGACGTTGTTTCCCATCACCCTGTATAGTTCCAAGAAGATGACTCGCACACTCCCAGCGTATTTCCACTTACTATATTTGCGTATAGTGGCATATTCTCTGCAGTTTCAAATGACAAACCGACTGTACAAGCTGACACGCTGATTTCACCGGATATTCTTCAACGTAACCAGACCTCCGGCTCTCACATTCTGATTTCTCGGTTTGATTCCTGTCACATGCGGAATACGGGCTGCGTTGTATTCATACCTTGCTTAAATATTCTAGTGAGGCCCGTGATATCTTTCATGCATGGCATCCCAATTCCTCAGTTCCGCTTATTTAATCTATTGTGCGATCAAAAGGTTTCGGAGTTCTAGATACTTCATGCATTCATATAATGCTCCCTACTGATATCTGGAAGTACGTGTTGAGACTCTTGTCAAAATAATCAAGAAGTATGTATTATTGCAGAAAAGAATGAAAAGAAAAATGTACTTTTAATTCCCAAACAAATCGTCTTTAAAATTTAAAAGCTATCGAGTTACACCACATCTCCTACCCTGGGAAGATTATCATCCTGCAAACGATTTCGAATCATCCATTTGTATTGTACGTTTTCACCAGCCACGGTGGCCAAGGGCGCTAACGCGCTAGCTCGTGCCTCACTGGCATCAGGAGAGTGTGGGTTCGAATCCCACCTTGGCCGTCCTGTAAATGGTTTCCGTGGTTTCCCATTTTCACCACCAGGCAAACGCTGGGACGGTTCATTTCTATAGGTCTACGGTCGACTTCCCTGACCCTTCCTTAATTACACCCAAGTTAGCGGTCACCTGTCACCATCCCCAGTTGTATCTGATGACAAAGTGTGATCAGCTCCCTGACTCTGCCCTTTCGATGGTAGAGGAGAGGAATAATACCCCGCAGTGTCCGTTGGTGAAGCTGAGCTGGAAGGATAAGCGATTTTTAAAAAAATGTTTTCGTGAACTATGAAATGATTGACCAACATCAGATTTTCAGATTTCTTTTCTTTTTGCAGGCAGCGGATATTGTTCCTAATCTCGTGCATGGTAACTCAATAATAATGACAATAGCCTGTAAACCCAACACGGCTGCAGAAGATCATGTAATCTCATGTGATTTATTTCAGAATTAGAGAATAACCCATCTCTTTTGGGGAAGAACTCGTGTTGACCGACTGAAAAGCATCAAACTTTCGTTTACTTAGGCAACTCTGAAAATGGCTTCATGCATTAGGCGATCACTGTCTAGCAGGGAATTAGCACACATCGAAAAGAATGGAATATGTGAAGCACCAAACACTGCCCTCCTAGCCATTTAAAACTCGGTAATGGCCACGTTGTTCATGCAATAGCCTTTTATTCGGGATTCACTAGTTCACATTAATGGAATGATCCTTTTGAATTATATCTACACAAGTTTCCTCTTCAGCGATGAGTTCAAACAGAAAACTGTACGAAGGCTTAGCTAGAGGAGCAGAACCAGTCCAACTAGCATGGCATTCCAAAATATTATGTACACTCGAGTTTGAAGTTTTTTATATTTTATGAAATAACCAATATACCTACAGTGAATCTAATAACATTGCTCGTTCTATTTCACGTTAGGTCGTGTATGCTTAGAAATGTTCAATTACAATTTAATATTTTCATCGCAGTTGGAACAAAAACAGTGCTCTTTTTGAAGTGTGTTTCAACCATGCTACAACTTTAAGAATTAATTTCTCATACACCCGATATTCTAAAATTGTATACACGTGCGTACACACCGTTAATGCCGTAATTCACAAAACCTTGTAACACAAAACACACCTAACGTACAACGGGATTCGAATTGCGAATCATACTATAATCATCTAACGACCTCAACACAGTGATCAGGATCGGATGGTGGCCACTTGAGGGTCGAAACGCGTAATCCTAAATTTTCCCATTTACGTGTGATAATTAACCAATACATGTAATTTTTTCCAGGAGTGTGTTTTTGCATCTTGTATCCCGCCCATTCATTGGCCACAATCGTGTTGACCGACTGAAAAGCTATAAAAGACAATTTGTATAGGCAACACTGGAAAGAATGGCTTCAAATATCTGCATACCTTCAAACTCGAGGGCACATAATATTTTGGTCGACAGCAGTTGCTCAATTGCATCAAGACATCAGAAAATAGGACAATGTGGACTGTTGACCAGAATAAAGCTTTGTTTGGTAGGAGCCATTAGCGGGGCGGGAAATAATTTCAGAACATAAGCTGAGCGTGGGGTGTATTTCCAAAGAGATCAAGCCAGGAATACTCTACAAAACTGCACTTTTAAGAGTTGCTTGTTCCTCTACTCCGTATTATTGTCATTCTACGGGACTGGGGATGAGTTGAGATGTGGATTGGTGTTGCTGGGCTCGAGACATCGTGACAAACAGTCCCGTTTGCTTGTGTGTGTCATTTAGATTTATACACTAGGTCTCCTGAACAGGGAGCTGCCATACTTAACCTTACGTCACGTTGAAGACCTTAAAGGTGTATCAGCAAATATTAAGCTGTGAGCTTTCAGCTACAATCTACTATATGCACATAGTGGAGTTACTGTAGTTTGTCGTCTTTCATAACATGGAAATACGCCAAACACGTTCGTCAACCAACTTCTTGTGCATTACAGAATGGCACCTTGAGTGGTGCTATCTACGTACAACTCTATAATGACTATCAGCACTTAGTCGTATCTTCCTCCCTCATCTAAGCCTTGAGGATACTCCGTTGAAGAGGCCACAAATCCTAACAGCCTACCAACAAGACCGAAAGTGAAGTGACTGCTCTATTTCCCCACCAACATCATTATTAACGGCCAAATAACATCTCGCGAGAATGGAATATGTATTCACAACAAAATACTATTTAATTCAATCTGTACACCACAGCAACATGCACCATGAAAATAAAATCACCAATACTGATTACCATGTTGTCCATGCCAGCAAAAATAAGCTAATAAGCGTCAAGTATAAAACTGAATGTATTTGTACAGCAACCATGTTTTGACATTTGCGGTCGTATACAGTTAAGCTAGTGCCTGGCATAGAAAAGGCTGAATAGCAACACTTGTAAGTTACAAGGAATAGTTACCGGTAACTTAGTTCCCTCCATCGACGTTCTAAACAATAATTCACCCTTGACTTGGTTTTCATATTAATACTTATAAACAAATACCTGTAATACGTATAATCTTTTAAAGAACTTTTCACACTAGCTTTAGGTGGTAATATTGAAAAGCTTGACATCAGAAATGCCCAGTTGTAATCCCAAGGTAACAGTAGGTAAAATTCATTATACAGAGTTTCAATTCGATCGCTTGGATACGATTCGAGAAATAAACATACAGTATGTTTTTATTTTATTTCGCACTGACGTCAACTTGAAATTTTGAAAATAATCGAGCAACGTTAGATGCCGATATATTAAGCTTTAAGTAAAGATTCGTTCCGTCATGTTTCACTGCACTTGTATCCGTAAGTTGTCAGCATAACCCATGTAAATATCTGAAATTCGCGTAGCTGCCATATTAGTGTTGTGCTTATTAAGTATTCCAAGATCCCATACAGTATCTGAACTTAATTTATAATCTTCTATCATCAGGTTGATTGTTGCAGTAATTGAGGAGATAAGTTATTGAGAGCTAGTGAGAGCTACTGCCATGTTGGGGTGTTTCATACATAGCCCGTAGAGTTATGCACCAATAGATATACTAGTGATTCATTACACTGTTTCATCAGGATAGTACTGTAAGCTTTCTGTCGGAACATGTTCTGCTCAAACTTTGTATCTATCCCGGATTGGGTGTATAATGACCAAATAAACTCGCAGTTTATTTTGTATCTGTTTGTTATGGATTGGTGCCAAAACCACTGGAACGAATGACATGAACATTTGTATGCAAGTAGAAGGCACCTCTAAAATAAAACTAAGCTACACATTATTCCTGTAAAGCAAAGGACTCGTGGCTTTAAGAGGAAGCCTCAAATTTTGTCACTATGGCAATTGGGTAATTCATATCTATCTCTTGACATGAAGCTGTAGGCACAGTAATGTTAAAGTTCTCGCCCACAGTGCCTAAGGTCTCAGGATCAAATCCTGGCGCAGCCAATTGGCATTTGAGGGTGCGCAAATGCGAGGGAGCCGTCTCAGTAGATTTACTGGAACGTCGAAGATCCCTTTGGAGCAAAATTCTGGCACTCCGGCGTCTCTAAAAGCCTCAATTGATGAAAGGGACGTAAAACCAATAACATTATAGTCTATATTTTTAATGTCTACGGCCAGAAGTTAGGAGGGTAGGCCTACATTCTCTTCACAGGTACTTTATATTTTTGCAGTCATCCTAATTTTACTGGGTTTTCTTTTTGACCAAGGTTATGCTAATATTGATTTCTTGCTATAGATTCCAGTCTTAGTACTTAAGCCATCAAGATACATAGTGTTAGCGTAATTTACTCCACTATTAGCTATTTAGAGGGCGAGGCTGTCCTCCATTCTTCTGTCATAAGTCTTTTGTTCCTTTTCTTCGGTGACGAGGATATGACCTAGGAGTTGTCGTCACTTCCTTTACTCTATGTACCCGTCAACGACGGCTAATGGTTGCTTGTAAGAAATAAAACTTATTTTAGTTCTAACAGTCACCAATTTGATTTACATATGACGCCTGTATGTTAAGCTCTAGAAAGTTAAAGATTTATAAACCATGTTTCACAGCACTCGGAGGAATAAATCGCAGGAAAGAGTCATTTAAGTATTTAATTTCCACAAGACCACGGCGGCTTCGGTGGCGTAGTTGTTAGCATGCTGAGCTTCTATGCCCAACATAGCGGGTTCAAACCCGGCCGAAGTCGTCCAATTTCTTAAGAGCGTTAAAAATCCCTCAGTATGCCTTCCTTCGGAGGGGAAGTAAAGCCGGTGGTCCCATGTCAATGATTTATGGCATGTTAATGAACCTTCCACTAATTACACCTGTGTGAAGCTAAATTATATATAGGTTAAACATTCGACAAACGCTCTTAGGTTCCGACGTTCGTCGCCAGGAGCCGACTGCGATGGCATCTGGTAATCAAATTCTGAACTAATAGTCGTTGACGGTGGCGTTTGGTGGCAAAAGTAGGAACTACATGAAAAATTCAATGTCTGCAGTCCTCACTTGAATTGAAAACATATAACACACACTAATATAGTCATCACAATTAACACCGGTTATCAGACAGATCCTACACACACCCAAAGTACACGGGGCTACATGACCACGTTGTCGCAGCCCCTAAACTGAGGAACCAACCAACCACAATACCACAATGTTTGTTTAGTATTAATCATGTTTTTGGAGGTCGCAAAATAATGTGAACTAAGGTTGTAGTCTTCCTTCATGATATATTGCGAAATTAAATAAACCTCGCATAAGGGACTTCACTCAGCCAATATACCACAGTGAACACTTCGTGCAAGAGACATCTTAACTATAAGACACATTAGAATTGGTATACCAGGTACAAGTAAAGTAGCAAACGAGAAACTTCTCATTAATGTACTTATTATCCTCAATCTTACATCACTCCAGAAGGCGGACTAGCGTACTATGAAATCAGTAAAAACATAACTGAGCAACTGTCACAGAACTTGTTATAAAGGCACTCTAATATATCGGATTTTTTCAGCTCAAGTGTCAGATCCGTCAGAATGGATATTGCGCGCAACTACCATCTTGATTACATAACATATTAAATCAATAGCTCGGAATGGAATTCGACGATGATAAAGACAAAGCGAGAACATCGTCAACTTGAACTCATACTTAAAGTACAGAAGAAAAAATAACTCACTTGCATTGTGTCTGGTCCAGCAATTAGTCCCACAATTCAGATAAAACGCAGTTACGATCCTTTGAATGTACAGATTCTAATCGTCTGCACACCAGTTGTGCACAGTGAATGGCATCGGACTGAGTAGAGATCGAACACGCTATCTTGGGTTCTGACGGGCAATGCCTAACTGACTGTGTTACTCATCGCGATAGCTATTATTCACTTTGTAACAATTTGGTCATCAGCCCCGTGTGCTTCGGTGTAGGCTACATTGAATTTGTCTGATGATCAGTGTTCCAGTGTGTAGCTGTAATTATTAGAGTCTCGAGTTGAGAAAAATTCCCCGGGATATGAAATAAGGTACCAACTTGGCATTTGCCTCTATGGAGTGCTGAAAAAGCCGTGGTACAAGCACGCTCAGGATGGTCATTGCCACCATCGAGAACCTTCGATCTTCGGGGATCGACGGGAATCCTCAGTGGAATGTTTTGATCGCAGGGCCAACGCAAATGTGTCCAATATTTTACATTGCTCAAGTAAATCCGGTTATTTTCCTCGAAAGTGGGATTTATACTGTATTATGTAAGTCTGTGTTGTTGTGAGCACTAATTTATTTTAATGGAGGACTTACCTTTCTTACGTTTTCTCTCTTCATCTGGCAAAGTCTGCTTCATAGAGACGTTTACTTCAGTGGTTGACAGCAATTTGTGCGAACACGCACCTGTCCCCTGTTCGTGCATATAGCTCGTTAATCTCATTATCATATAGAAGTCGTCTTGTCTATTTATTCTGCCGACGCTGATCGAAATTGAAAGTGTGTTAGCGAGCACGTGTACCTTCGAACGTGACCTGCATTGAATGCTCACTTCTACGAATGTCGCCCGGTTCAGTAAGACACTTGAATTTGAGTAGAAACTTAAAGCGCACCGACGCGAAGTGCCTGCACGAGGCATATGCAATTACATTAATCCGAGAAATACAGTAGGGAAGCTATTTTCAGTGTTGCCTTGTTAGCTTTCAGTCGGTCGACACGAAAAGCATTCCAATTACTGGAATATGTGAACAATAACCTGAAATAAGAGATTAAGATGTATATATATTGTTACGAACTATTGAAGAGAAAGAAGAAGAGAACACATTAAAATAAATAGATCTCTTTTCGGGTGCTTAATGCCTTAATATGTATCAGTGATAATTAATTACCTCACTTATTTATTTATTCATTTTATGTCTTCAGTAGTGGCGAAATTAGGGCTCATGGCCCTCTCCTACACTTAACCACGCAATATGGTACCAGTGACCTACACATGAGACAATTTTTGAAACACAACAAGTAGTTCCGTGAAGAACTATACAGCCTATTTTCATATATCCTACTTATGTTAATTGCCTCTATCAACATACACAATTACAGTTTGATTGCTGTAATAGATTCGTTGATATTGAGAACCGATTAATATTTCGGATGGTCACCATGTTGGATTTTATATATGTAGGTCCTAGAGTTATGTACTGTTACATGCAGATTATTGTGTACGTGTAGTATTCAAACTTCAATCGCATAATTAGGACACAAGAAGTAACAAGGAGATTTTAAAATTTCGCACAGCTGCCATCTTGAGGTTATGGAAACAATTGAAATAAATTAGATGCCAGTGGATTACCATTCGTATAAGGATTTACTGTACCAAGTATCACTGCACTCGGATGGTTAAATTGCGAGAAACGTCCATGTGAATATTTATACTTCGCATCGCCGCCATGTTGGATTTGTGATCACCAGGTTATTTAAAGTCCTATAGGTGAACTTAAGTTTATAGCCCCTATGAACATTAAAGAAATCAGTTTGATTGCTATAATAGATTCGTAGATATTCAGAGCCGTCTAAATATTTCGGATGGTCGCCATGTTGGATTGTTAAATGTATAGGCCATAGAGTCATGTACTATTAAAAGAAAATTATTGCGTAGGTTCATTATTCAAACTTTCACTTCGATCGCATGACTACATCACAAGAAATAAAAACTTAATTTAAAAATTCGCACAGCCGCCATCTTGAAGTTATGTAAACTATTGAACTAAATTAGATACCAGTACATTACAATGTGTATAAATATTTCCTGTACCAGATTCCAGTGCGTTTGGAATATTAAATCGCTACAAAGGACTATTTAAAATTTTCAAATTCGCTTGGCCGCCATGTTCGTTTTGTAGTTAACCGGTTTTTGAAAGTCTTATAGATGGACTTCCAGTAGTGCCCTTTATCTCCGTACAAAATTTCAGAGAGATACCGCTAATAGTTTCAGAGATATAGAATGCCGGTGAAATATTTCGCACATCCGCCATCTTGTGGTTATGTAAACAATTGAACAAAGTTAGATGTCGCTGCATTACAATGTATATAAATATATACTGTACCAAGTTGCATTGCGCTTGGTTGGTTAAATCGCGAGAAACGTCTATTTAAAAGTCGCAACTTCGCTTGACCGCCATGTTGATTTTGTAGTTACCAGGTTTTAAGGTCACATAAGTGAACTTATAGTAGTACCCTCTATCACCATACAAAATGTCAGCGTAATATCGGTAACAGTTTCGGAGATATTGAATGCTGGTAATATATTTCGCACAGCCGCCATGTTGGATTGGTGAGTCGTAACAAAATTTGAAGGGCACGGTCGGGGTCGCCCGGAATAGTGCTATGAACTTCCCGAGTTTCATTGAAATCGCTCCAGCCGTTTAGATTTTATTAGGGGGGACACACACGCACACACACACGGACAAAAGGTGATCTCATAAGCCTTTTTTTTTTCAAAATTGAAAATAGGCTAAAAAATAATTATCATGATAAATAGAGAGTAAATTAATTATGTTAATTCTAATATTAATGAAAAAGGAATAAGGAATATGAATAATAATAATTATAATAATAAATATAATAATAATATTCACAATGTCACATACCTTCCTATAATATCCTAAATATAATCCTAGCTCAGTCATACGTCCTATCATCCATCACCATTCACACGGGGCAATCAGCAGTATTCAACTTCCGGAGTTAATCACGCCTTAGGTTTACGAGAAATCCTTCCTGGGCGCTTGTCTGTTGTATTGTAACCTTCCAGGTTAAAAAGAGACTGAACCCGTGTTCCGGGGAGTTACGGATTTTATTAATCGTGTGTATATTTTTATTTTAGGTCTTTCTATGTTTTATAATTATTTATTTAATTTATAAGTCATTTATAAGTAATTTGTTTAGCGTATAAGTATTATAATTTGAGCAGGATCCAAATCAAGGTAAGTTGAAATATTTAACATTTGAGTAATCTGAAAGTTTTGTAACAGAAAAGTGCACACAGGCGATGAATTACGAGTTGGTGTTCAGACACGGGGTAAAACCCGAGCGCCAGTAAGCGTGAGTCAGAGGTGAGACTTGGCATCCATGTACGAGCGGTGACGATGGGCTGTGTTCCATATATGGTCATGTTGAGAATCAAGCGTTGGGATTGGGTGGATCCGTGGATCAACCCAGGTAACCTGTGATTGTAGAGGGGGGGGGGGTGATGACGGTACTTGGGATTTTGTGGAAGGCATTGGGAGAGACTCTTATTCAGAACGCGGGGAGGTGTAGACTCTTATTTGGACCGCGTGTGGAGTGGGTCTCTATTTAGGACTTGTCTTTTTGGTCTTGTGTGTGGAGGATAAGACATTACAGTATTACACTAATTGTGGTTTTGGATACAAAAACGGAGTTGCTGGCTAAAGTTCTTAATTGAATGATGAGCCTAGTCTTGAGTATATCGCCAAGGTTACTCATTTCGAACAGCATGAAGTATTGTAGTCTAATATCTGTACATCTATATTGCAATTATAGCGGCAATTTATTCGTCCAAGGATGCGAGTCAAATATGCTCCGCATTAGTAAATTCACGAACGAATTCCAAACATTGGTCTGATACTAGATCCACGACGCAAAGTAAATCGTTGGATGCTGGTTACAAAAGAAACAAACGTAATAATTAATCGTAAAGGTAGGAATGGCGTGTGAATCAAATCAATTGTGCTGCGAGTACAGGCCTAATTCTTTTGGGAGCAAATAACCCCAGAATTAGTAGAGCTAGGTCACCACTGCTGGAGCCAACATCTGTAAGTACCGATCAACTTTATTCCTGAGGGTCATCTATATTATGTCATATGTGTATCAGTGGAAATACGATAGGGAGTGTTATTATTCTGTACGAGGAGGATCCTGCGAAATGTGTGTCTTATGTCTGGTATCAAATTTACCAGAAGCTGAAGGGTTTTATTTATTAGGTCACTTAGGTATAGTTAGGTGTGAATGTCTATTGCTGTTTTTATAATCGTACAGGTGTTTAACCCCCACTCACCCCTGTGCAGTAGCCGGGGTCGTTACAGTATAGTGCATGTATTAATAAGTTAAACTCGTTTACTTTTTCGTCAATGTCGTCCAGTCTCAGCATGTCGTTCCAATGAAGACTGTGGGCGTCATATTTCAGTTGGACCGGGTTTATGTCCTTTATATTTCTGCATGTAACATAAGTATTTAGGCCTGTATTTTGGAACACGGAGTGAATAAGCTAAGTATATTAAGTCATTGGTGGATATAGCCGGCACTAGTATTTGACCATGAGTCACTACTTTCTGTGGGTTATTTTTATGATGAGATCAATAAATTAGTGTAGGTGATGTGAAGCTTACTGTGCTTACGAAGTTAGTTGGCTCAAGCGGAAGTATCGTCATGTCACCGGAGGAAAATATATATTTAAGTTTCTTTGTTTTGTACGTCTTGGTTAGTAAGTTAGAGTTAAAATCTCCTAAAATAATGACATGTTCTCAAGAAGGCGGTAAATTAAGCAGACTAGTTTCAATCTCGGAAATGCACGATACAGTAGGTGGGCAATAGACAGTACGTATCAATACTTTCAGCTCACTCAATGTCACCTCAACAAACATGAACTCTGTCCTCAGTAACTCGACGGTCGATGATGAAAAATAACCTTGCTTTTCAGATCATCTCGGCAATAAAGGGCAACACTGCCTCCCATCCTATCGGTTCGATCATGGCGATGGATATTATATCCTTCAAGCTGAACCACACAATTTGGAAGTGATTCAGACAACCGACTCTCAGTTATTCCTATTACATGAACATTGTTTTCACAGAATATTGCTTGAATCTCATCTATGTGTGTTGGTATGCTTTGGCTATTCAGATGGCAGCAATGTAAGGCTCTGGTACAGGTAGGAAATACTTGTTTTAACTCAGCTCATGCATGCGCTGGTGAAAGTGGAGGAAGAGGAGAATTTCTATTGTTTGTGTCTCGGTCATTCCCGAGGCTGAATCGGCTCTTACGCGGGCAGCAGAACTATATTCTAAATGGCATGGTGACAAGGTCACGAACTTACCGTACAGGTACCCCGACTTCCTGATGAAACTAACAGCTGACTGCCTAAACACTAAACAAACACACACAACCCTAATATAACTTCTAGTACACATGTCTATGACCTTACTCCAGTTCCTTTACATAGCCGATTTTTGTGCGACTTTAGTTCCGCAGGTATGTTGATTTGTAATTTGCTGCCATTGTTGAGGTGGACAATAATTCGGTCGTCTTGTGTGGATACATTGCGTAATCCCCAAAATCCCCGTGCTTTCTTTTAAATGTCCTTCCTAGTTGCAGTAAGGGATTCAGTTATTAATAATGACGTGATTTTCAGCAACCGCTTGGCACGCCAAACACGATCACGTTGGTGTTATCGTAGGAACTTAATTATTATAGGCCTACTAGGCCACTATTCCTGCAACAGTACTTGGTTGGCGACCCAGTCTGTTTTTTTTTTTGTCGTGTAGCCTCCTGAGGGGCCGAGTGCAGGTCTATCTATTCGACGCCCGTGGACCCAGTCTGTGGCATCGGTCTATACTGTCAATTTGCAAAGTCACATTTAGTTTCCCTGAGAGTGTTTCGATTGCTTTCGCGTAGACGTCCTCGTTGGGAGCTTCACGTACTCCGTGGAGGAGAAGGCAGTTTCTCCGACTGTACTGCTCTGCCTCATCTTGCCGAATGTTCTGCTTCTCGAGATGCTCCTGGAAGAGGATTACCTCTTTCTTCATCTCGTCCAGTTCCGCAGTAATTACTTCTCGGAAGTCCTTAAAGTCTGACGCGAGAACATTCAGGGTGTCGCTGGGGTTGGTAGCACTGTTCGTGGAAGCCTCCATGGTTTGCTCCACGCCATCCGCTTTTCAAATTTACCCACACGCTCGTTTACTGCCTTTAGGGTCATTTTTTTTCTTTTAAGCACTTAAATAATGCTTGTTGAAAATGAACTAGCACACTGAGGATACTAATAAATTAAACTTAACTGGCTGTTTTGGCTGGCGACTTGCGGAGCACTTTTACACTCGGTATGTAGTGGGCGCCATCTTGTATGCTAAGTTTTCTGACTGGTTTCCTTGTATTTCTTTTTTCGTTTTGTAGGACAGAGACTATCTGTGGGTGTCACTGCAGGTTTCGTAGTGTTTTGTAGAACTGTTTGACTTGCGTATTTTCATCTGATGATGCGTGCTTGACGAGCAAAACATGTCATCCCTTAGTTTTCTTCTTCTTCACTAGTCCGTAACCAATCCGTGCCAGGTGAAGCTTGTACAGGTGGGGGGGGGGGGGGGGGAGGGAGATCGGAACTAAGTAGGGGCTTCTCTGTACTCTGTGGAAGACGATCTGGGCGGGGAAGTCCTCAACCCCAACACGGCGCGTCATCATTATTGCTGATACAAAGATCGATACGTCGACCTTGTATCAGCAAAAAGCTGCTTCCCGTTCTGTCATCCTTGTATGATGAGATGTGAGGTGGTTACTGCGCATTGAGGAAGGCAACGGGAAACCATCTCAATTAATTTTCCCTAGAATATACATGCATGATGGATTCTTCTCAAGTTAAATTGGTATCCGGAGGTAAAATAGTCCCCTGCTCGGATCTCCGGAGGGGATAATGTAAGAAGATTCCGAGAATTGATCAAATATGTAGAATGGGAACATGGAATGTTCGATCACTGAAAAGGACTGGAAAACTGGAAAATGTCAAAAAGGAAATGGATAGACTTGAGGTCAACGTTCTAGGACTAAGCGAAGTGAGATGGCCAAATAATGGAGACTTCTGGAGCGGTGACTACAGGATTATTTATTCAGGAGAAATGGATAGAACAGGTGGAGTTGGCTTTAATTTAGAACTAAAACTGGCGTGTCAGGTCGAAAGCATTTGGGGATTCAGCGAAAGAATTATCATGATCACATTCAAGACAGAGCCTAAGGATACAGTAGTCTACTAATCCATACATACATGCCTACTTCGAGTTACACTGATGATGAAGTGGAAGATATATGAACAACTGGAGGAAGTATTGATGAAAGTTAAAGAAGATGATAACCTTATCATCATGGGTGACTGGAATGCTGTTGTAGGAGAAGGTACAGTAGACAACTGTGTGGTAAAGTATGGACTTGGAAATATGAATGCAAGAGGGAACAGGCTTATTGAGTTCTGCAGAAGCCATACGCTAATTGTTGCCAATACATGTTTTGAACAACCAAAGAGAAGAAGATACACGTGGACAATGCCAGGTAATGGTGATAGATATCAGATAGATTACATTCTGATAAAAAGGCGTTATCGTAATCAAGCAAAATCTTGTAACCGGGTGCAGATGTGGATTCAGACCACATCCAGGTATTAATGAAGAGCCAACTTAGATTAAGAAGAAAAGTTATAAAACAACCCTGTGAGAGATGGAACATCAGCAAGGTAAAAAATTACAAGCAAGCTTTACAAGAGTTCAGAGAATAAGCAAATGCTAGAATTGACCTCCAGTTGATGTCTAGAAATATACAAGAGAGATGGGACAAAACAAAAAAGGGAATAACCGAAACAGCCGAGGCATGCTTTGGTGGACAGGAAAGGGTGATTTATAAACCTTGGATTACCGAAGAGCTACTGGATTTAATGGAAGAACGAAGAAAATGCAAAGTAAGAGGAAACCATGAGGAGTATGCGAGACTTCGAAATAAGATTAATAAAGAAGCAAAGAGAGTAAGAGAAGAATGGTATGAAAAGAAGTGCAAAGACATAGACGAACATATGGTGAAGGGTAATAGTGAGAGATCATACGCCGAGATACGGAAACAGTTTGGAACAAAAAGAAACGTGATGAACATCATACGGATCAAGAATGGCGAAGCCCTAACGGAAGATGGTGAGGTAGCGTTACGATGGTAGGGGTACACAGAAGAACTGTATGAAGGAGGTCTAGATGAAAATGTCCTTGAAAGTAAAGACCAGGTGGATGCTGATGAATTAGGACAACTAATTTTAAGAGAAGAATTTGATAGAGCCCTCAATGAGTTGCGACACATAAAGGCTCCAGGTCCATATGGGATCCCTGCAGAGATTTTACAGGCCCTCGGAGATAAAGCCAAGGACAATCTAGACAATCTAATAAATGAAATATATGTAACAGGAGAAATGCCAAAGGACTTCGAGCTACTATTCTTATTCCCATACCAAAAAAGCACAGAGCACAAATGTGCGAAGATTATAGAACTTTGAGCCTTCTCTCCCATGCCTCGAAAATTGTAACAAGAGTTATCTATCATCGGATCGAGAGAAAAGTAGAAGAAAATATTTCAGAAGAACAGTTTGGATTTAGGAAGGGAAGAGGTACACGAGAAGCCATCCTAAGTCTCAGATAAATTATTGAAAATCCCTGGAAATCGACAAACTTGTTGTAATTGCTTTCATTGATTTAGAGAAAGCTTTTGATAATGTCAATTGGAAGGTGCTGTATGAAACCCTAAGAAAACTGAAGATAGTCTATAGGGACAGAAGAATACTCTATCAACTTTACAAGAACCAGACAGCTTTAATTGTCAAGGAAAGAGTGGAAGCAAGAATTGGGAAGGGAGTACGACAAGGATGTGGACTATCACTACTATTATTTAATATCTACATTGAAGAAGCCATTGAAGAATTCTTAGCTACCAACAATCATGGCATAAAAGTTAATGGCAAGCTGTACAGAACCATACGATTTGCAGATGATATAGCCCTGATAACTGAAAATGAGAGTGATATGGAAAATACTCTGAATCACATAAATGAATTATTGCAAGAGAAGTGTGGTATGAGGATAAATAAAAAGAAATCCAAAGTAATGGCATGCACTAGGGATGGCGACCAAATAGTCAATGTGCTAATGGATGGTGAGAAACTAGCCCAAGTAAAGGATTTCAAATATCTGGGGAGCTTGATCACATCACATGGAAAGTGTACGAGAGAAGTAAATGCTCGAATTGCACAGGCAAAAGAAGCCTTCTCAAAAAAAGAAGTATTTCCTAACATCCAAGACTGTTAACTTAGAGGTGCGAAAACACTTCGTGAATAGTTTTGTATGGAGTATTGCAAGTTATGTCTCTGAAACATGGACTCTGCGACAAGCAGATGTATCAAAACGTAGGGCATTCGAGATGTGGTGCCGGCGATGACTACTAAAGATACCTTAAACTGATAAAGTCACGAATGAGAATGTTCTCAACAGAGCAAAGGAGACACGTACCTTGGTTGAATCCTTAAACAGAAAAAGGAATAGTTTTGTTGACCATTCGATTCGTCATTCTGACTGGTGCACCACACTCTTCGAAGGGAAGCTAGAAGGAAAGAGGAGTCGAGGAAGACCAAGGACTCAATTCATTGACAGCATTAAAGGCAAGCACACTTATTGCCATTTGAAACTCCAGGCCAGAGATAGAAGACGTTTTGGAAGACATGCATGTTACCCACCAGCCTAGCGGTTGAGGAGAAGAAGATTCACTGCCACTGTGGGTGAGTGGTTATCGTGTTGGACTACCAACCCCTAACTTGCAGATTCGCTCCTGTCATGGTAAGTGAAGGTGACAAAAATCTCAGCACGCATGTCAAACGTTGTTGGCATGTTAAAGTACCCATTTGAATTCGTAGGCCGTGTTCATAATGGCAAAAATCTCGGGATTTTCTGGCAACACAAATTTCCTCCTTTGTCTACTAGAAAGCGCGATAGTGTCAAGGAGCTTATATATCTAACCTCCTTGACTTTCATAGCACTCCAAGGAATGGCAAACGTTTGAAATGCAAGCTGCCATCTGCACGTTAAATAACAAAGCTTGCACCCGGGGACATACGATATTATTATCACATATAATTTATTTCAGGTTATTTTTCACATATTCCAGTAATTGGAAGGATTGTAATGTTGACCGACTGAAAGCTGGTAATGTGCTAGCACGTCTCCTTCTCATCCATAACAATATGCTGTACACGAGATGAGCATTTCCATCAACAGTTGTTGTTGATCCTCTAGTGGTTCATGTAGTCCCGTGTACTTGGGTGTGTGTAGAATGTGTCCGATAACCTGCGTCACTGTGGTGTCTGAAGAGTGTCCGCACAGACTCTGTATACCCCTTCAAATTATTATGTATTTCTATTGTCAGTAGAAGTGATGAGAACACTGTGGTAAAAACAGCCCTCCGATACGATCCAGCAGTGACATGCCCATACCAACAGCTGAGTATATGTACTGATAATAGAAAATCTTATTATATAATACGTTAAGACTAAGGTGTTTGTATCACAAAACTCAAGCTCCTAAACCAGAGGGAGTTAGAAGGTGTGGTTTGTACCAAAATCTTCCAAATAGTCTCAATAGTACAGGAAAAATCTTGCATTTCTTGAAAAGTCAACGGAAATAATTTATTTGTTTATAAAGTGCTTTTAAACAAATAAACAAGACGATAGCTCCTGCGTGAAATCTGTCGCCTACAGCCCGCAGAGCACTAAACCGAGCGGGTAGTCTGTACACATGGGGACGCACACAATCCATTATGCGAGAGTTCTCGCACGGGTCCGCTAGTATTAATAATAATAATAATAATAATAATAATGAGTAGGAGTAGGGGCAGATGTCCTCGCAGTTCCGCCCCTTAAACAAGTTATAGTTAGTAATTGTTGTTCTAAGGGGTGGAACTGTTCCCCCTTAAAACAACAATAACTAACTAACTAACTAATGAGTAGGGGTATACGGACTTTGTGCGCACACTGCACTAGTGTGTATAGTTGATTGTGGTAGGAAGACTAGCCGCGGCGGCTGAGAGCACTATCTCGTGCTTCGCTTGCATAGGCAACCCACATCACGTCCGTGCGTGCGGGTTGCCGATGATCGGCAATGGATTAAAAAGGATGGAAATGGGAGAAAAAATGACGTGATGTGGGTTGCCTATGCATGGGCGTACTTACTAGAGGCTGTTAACTTTTTTGAAAACTTTTGGTCTCGTTTCCCACCCTACCGATGAATTTCCATCCAACCTGCTATTTTGGGCTCGATTGCAGGCCATAAGCTTCATTTTCATCCAACTCTGAAAACACTGCCATGACGCGTTACACGTCCCGACAGGGAGGGTTGAGGGTGCAAAAATTTCAAGTTAGGGGGATGAAATGTCAATCAACGATCGAAAGGGGTTGATTTCGTGTCACTCTACTTCTAACGACATTTACAGCCCTTTCGGCGATTAAGACCTCGATTCAGCCGTTGAAAATAGCCTGATTCAAAAAATCATACTAACGGGGGTAGCAGGGGAAGGGGTGGTGACACAGGCACAGCTCCTTTTTTGAAACGTTAGGGCAAGCAGTGATAAACATCTCGATTATAATCGAGATTATGTGGTTTGGTCCCATGCCAGTTGAGGGTGTTAGGGGGCTGAACATTGCCGGAGGCCTTAAGAACTTACTCAAATCGGCAACTGAGGACAGTGTGCAGGTTTTCAGGTGGTTAAACACGCCCGGTAGCTTCTCAGATGCCCCCAATGCTAGTCCATGTTTAGGGGATGATGAAGGGGGTTGAAAAGCCCAAACGTCAAATGTAACGATTTCAACCTGTTTGTGGAACCTTTAAGAGAAAGACTCATTCGTTTTCGACTGCTTTGGCAACCTGCGACAAGTCCTACATCGTTTTTCGCAAACTTCAATTTTCGGTTGTCGAAAATGGGCTGGTTTTATGGCCGCTACCCCGAAACTACTCAAGTTGGGGATTTTTGCTGAAGCATATGCTTGGTAGGCGTCAGGACAAACGTCTACTTTTCAAAATTTGGTGGCCTTTGAAAAAAGTGGTGCTTTTTTTTTTAGCAGCATGTATTAAAATACACCCCATCGATGGTATCTTTACCTTGCCGTGGTGGTGGGGCTTGCGTGGTCAGAAGATGCTGAGAGCTATGCTGGCGGTAGTTTAGCTACTGGTAGGGCCTCCCAAGCCGGACAGGTCGAAGGTGATGATCCAGACTAAAAGGGATACTCTGGTCCTCCAGGTTGTGGGTTGGGCATAGGGCTGACAACCCTATCCCGTAAAAAATAGTTTGTTGAGAAGCCGCAAAGAATGAAAATAAACCTGACGGATAAAACCGAATAACGACCTAGGCGAGGAATTGGTTATGGATTGGTATTAGAGACTTGGAATGTGAGAAGCCTACTCCAGCCAGGAAAATGTAGAAAACTACAAGAAGAACTAAGAAAGTATAATGTCGAAATTGCTGTTCTCCAAGAAATTAGATGGCGAGATATTGAGATGATCGACTTACAGGATTATACATTAATTAATAGTGGAAATAGTGAGAACATCTGTGGAACAGGCTTTATGATATCCAAACGATTGAAGCACACTTTAATGTGTTATAAGGCAATAAATGAAAGCATTTGTGTCATGAGAACAAGGGGCCAGTTCTTCAATTACACATTTATAAGTGTACACGCACCTACGGACGAGAATGAAGATGAATTAAAAGATCATTTTTATGAAGAACTTGAGAAACAGTATGATGAGGCACCTAGACATGACATTAAAATAGTAATCGGGGACTTCAATGCAAAAGTGGTACAAGAGGAAGAATTTAGACCCACAATAGGAGCACAGAGTTTACACATTGAGAGTAACGATAACGGTTTGCGGCTCATACAATAGGAGCACAGAGTTTACACATTGAGAGTAACGATAATGGTTTGCGGCTCATTGACATCGCTATGGCAAAAGATATGGTAATTAGTAGTACTACATTTGAGCATAAGAGAATTCATAAAGAAACATGGGAGGCACCAGATGGGAATACCAAGAATCAAATAGACCATATATTGATTGATAAAAGGCACGCATCAAATGTCCAAGATGTTCGTAGTTTCAGAGGTGCAGATGTTGATTCAGACCACTACTTAGTAAAAGCTAAAATGAAGCAAAAACTTGCTGTAAGAGCCAGGGGTAATGCAGAAAGTAAGAAAGGATATAATCAAGAGCAACTTAATGATGATGATGATGCAAAGAGAATGGAATATGAAAAACGAGTAGAAGAAGGACTAAAATACATCAAAAATGCAGTAAATGCAGTAACAGTGGATGAATCATGGAAGGAGATTAAAGAAGCCATAACAAATGCAGCCCAGGAGGTTTTGGGATAAAGAAAGAAACGGGCAGAGAAGGATTGGTACGATGAGGAAATAAAGATAGCCTTGGAGAGAAGAAATAAAGCAAGGATGACATACATGCAAAGGGCAACAAGAGCCACTCACCAAACATACGTGGATTGTAGAAGAGAAGCTAAGAACCTTTGTAGAAAAAAGAAAATGAACTGATAAAAGATATGCAACAAGATTATGAAGATAAGAGAAGCAGATAATTTTATAGAAATGTGAAACAGAGGAAAGGTGGATTCCAACCAAGAGTAAGCTGTGTACAGAACAAAGAAGGTCAGCTACTTGGAAGCAACCAAGAAATATTAGACAGATTTTGAGGAAGTGCTGAATCCAGGACAAGAAAAAAGTGGGCAAAATGAAGAATATGAATGGGAATTGCCAAATTGTGAAGCTGAAGATAATCGGCCATATGCAATAGCGGGCCACCAACGTTGGAAGAAGTTAAATATGTCCTCTTATCGATGAAGAATAACAAGTCTCCAGGAGAAGATGGGATAACAGCTGAGTTGCTAAGATATGGTGGGACAATATTGATCCAAGCATTACACAAGATGATATTGGAAATTTGGCGAACAGAGGAATTGCCAGAAGAATGGGAGATTGCCTTAGTGCATCCTATCCTTAAGAAAGGAAATAAATTGAAATGAGAAAATTATAGAGGGATATCTTTGCTGAGTATTGGGTACAAGATCTTCACCATAATAACATCCAACCGTTTAGCACACAAGGCAGAACAGGACCTTGGAGAATAACAGTGGGAATTTCGTTCAAACCGGTCACATTTTTACAATTCGGTTCATTCTGGAGAAATGATATGAATATAACATTACACTTTATCAGCTTTATGTGGACTTTAAACAGGCATATGATTCAGTGCGAAGAGGAAAAATACTCATGGAGATGAATGCCCTTGGTTATCCGGGGAAACTGATTAGGTTGGTTAAGACAGCTTTGAGTGGAAGTAAGGCCAAAGTATGTGTACAATGAAGGGTAACGGGAAGCTTTGATGTTACAGTTGGGCTGAGACAAGGAGATCCAATGTCTGCTGTCCTGTTCAATATCGCTTTAGAAACAGCCGTGCGTACCATCACTGCAAATCGCGAAAGGAACATATATCATAGATTGATTCAAATTATGGCATATGCGGACGATGTGGCAATAATTTCTCGTACAAAGAATGCACTTCTTGAAACCTATGAAGAATTGGAGAGGGGAGCATAACAAATAGGACTGGTAGTGAATAACAGTAAAACAAAATTCTTGGTGAGTTCCAGAATAAGTGAACCTGCACAAGCATTTAGAAGTGGAGAAAAGTGTTTTGAGGAGGTGTCAGAATTTAGATATCTAGGCTCTCTGATCACTTCACAAAACGAAGTTAAAAAGGAAATCAGCACCAGACTGGCTGCAGGAAATAGATGTTATGCTGCTTTAATTCCAACATTAAGAAGCAGGCAAGTATCACGGAAAGCTAAGGTTACTATTTATAAAACTGTCATTCGACCGGTGGTTACATATGGAGCTGAGACTTGGGTATTAAATAAAACAGAATAAAAAAGATTAATGACATGGGTAAGAAAGGTACTGAGGAAGATCTTTGGACCAGTTAAAACAGAGCTGGGATGATGCATTAGAACAAATCAGGAGCTTAGAGACCTGTACAATGAACAGGATATAGTAACAGTGGCGAAGACTGCTAGAGTGCGTTGGCTTGGACATGTCCATCGAATGGAGGAAATAAGAGAACCTAAGAAAGTGCTGGAGGGGCATCCAGGAGGTAGACGACATAGAGGTAGGCCAAGAAAGCGGTGGATCGAGGAAGTGGAAGACGATCTACGTACCATGGGAGTCAGGAGATGGAGGACTAAGGCAATCGACAGAGAGCTTTTGAAGAAGATAGTTGCGGACACCAAGGTTCTGCAAGGACCGTGGCGTCAAGGAGTAAGTAAGTATATTAAAATACAACATGGCGACCATCCGAAATATTTAGACGGTTCTCAATATCTATTAATCTATGACAGCAATCAAACTGAAATTTTCTATGTGTATAGAGGCTATAAACATAAGTTCACCTATGGGACGTTCAAGAAATTGGTGAGCACAAATGCAACATGGCGGCGACGCGAAATTTAAATATTTAAATGGACTTTTCTCGCGATTTAACCATCCAAGCGCAGTGAAACTTGGTACGGTATATGCTTATATAAATTTTAATCCACTGGCATCTAATTCATTTAAATTATATTCATAACTACAAGATGGCGGCTGAGCGAAATTTTAAAATCTCGTTTTTATGTCTTGTGTCGTAATCATGCGATTGAAGTTTGAATAAAACGCGTACACAATAATCTTCATGTAATAGTACATAACTCTAAGGCCTATGTAAAAAATCCAACATGGTGACCATCCGAAATATTTAGACGGTTCTCAATATCTACTAATCTATTACAGCAATCAATCTGAAAATGTGCATGTTGATAGAGGCAATTAATATAAGCAGGATATACGAAAATAGACCATTTAGTTCTTCACTTGTTATATCTCATATCCCATTCAAGCGATTGAAGAGAAGATTCGTATGATAGGCTATTATAATAATCATTATCTAATGGCGCTAAATTCAGTAGCTTCCGTTTTGTAAATCATAGAAGCTGTGCATTTGACTTTTCTTAAATAAATTTCCGTAACTCGTTACAGAAAAATGCCATCTCGCGGGAGGAGTCTTAATCACCGATTCTGAAAGTTATAATTCTAGCTCACAATGCCTCATGTTAAGGTGTTGGTGGGGGCACAGGTCGTGTACCAAATGCTATTTAGTACATCACGTGGAAGATACTTTTAATAGGCGGGAGAGTTGGTATTGCAAAAGAGCATTGTATAAGAATGCTAGGGGCATATTATTTTGTTCGTGTTTAGCCGTTCATTCATCCATCCGATAAATCAACGGCATCTTCAAGTGCGTGAGTATTTGGAATTATTTCACCAAATGAGTATTTATAGCGTCCTCCTTCACCACACCGATAATAAAACAGGCTTCAGCTATATTTAATTGTTTTTGCGGCATATTTTTCATTGCTGAACAATTTCAATTTTCGGAATGTTATTGCATGATTTTTTTTCTGCTTTGAGGATCATGAGTGTCATTTTATATTTTGTTTTAGGGCAATTTCATTTTTATTTTTCTGTACCTCGTTTGGTGCAATACATATTTTTGTGAAGTAAACTAATCCGTGTGTTTTGATTTGGTAACCAACCCCATGATCTCATTTGAATTTCCCAGGATAGTGGTTGGTAGGTTCCTTAGTTTAGGGGCTGCGACAACGCGGTCAAGTAGCCGCGTGTACTTTGGATGTGTGTAGAATTTACTGATAACCGGTGTTAATTGTGATGGCTGTATTAGTGTGTGTTAACTGTAATAATAATAATAATAACGCATGGCCTCGGATGCCGGGTGCAAGATTTGTTATTTGGCACCCAGAGGGTAGCTTGCATGTCGAATTTTGTTCCTTGAAGCACTATGAAAGTCAAGGAGGTTAGATATCTAAGCTCCTTGACATTATAGCGCTTTCTAGTAGAGAAATGAGGAACTTTGTGCTGGGGGAAAATCCCGAGATTAATTTTGCCATTATGAACATGGCCTACTGAATTCAAATGGGTTCTCTAACATGCCAACATCGTATGACATGCTTGTCGTGATTTTTGCCGCCTTTCAAAAATCACTTACCATGGCCAGGGACGAACCTGCAAGCTTGGGGTTAGTAAGCCGACACGATAACCTCTCACCCACCGTGGCAAGTTGTGTTATCTGTGATTCAGGTAGAAGGACTGCAGACGATTTTTTTTCCATGTAGTTCCTACTTCGCTACCAAATGCTACCATCCACGACACCTAGCTGCGGACGCGGCTACTGAATTCCATATCAGTCAGCACCCGGTGGCGAACGTTGGAACTAATAGAGCGTTATCAAACTAACCTACACACTTTTGCTTCAACAAGTGTGATTAGTGGAAGGTTCTTTATCGTGCCATAAATCTATGACATGGGCCCACCTGCTTTACTTCCCCTCCAAAGGAAGCCATACTGGGGGATTTTAACGCTCTTAAAAAATCCGACGTCTTCACCCAGGATAGTGTAAATTAAGTCAAGTCAATGGACTGAGCGTGACCCTAAGAAGAGAGTCCTATCCTGAGGTATCCTATGCACGGGTACAATACATACACACACTGGCCCAAGATTGATCTTATATTCCTTTTTTGTTTCTTCATTTTTAATGGCACATGGCGCTGGTGACTGAAGATTTCCCAGGCTCCCAATTGATGCAACAAAAGCAACAGTCTCTGTGTCACTAAAAGTGTACAGTTCACGCCACGGATTTTGACCAGTCAGCTCCGGAGTCGCAGTCGTACAAAGAACAGTCGGAGAGCCTCAGACATCTACAATTATTACGTGAGTTGCTTTCTGCACAACTGACAACTCTCTGTACGACTGCGAAACCGGATCTGACTGGCCAAAAACCGTGGCGTGAACTGTACCTCTTCGTACTCTGAGGATGAAAGACGTGTGTCCCTGGGTTGTGCTTAATAAGTAGCATGTATAATTTATAGTGCTAATACATTTAGCACACCAAGTCTTTGAATGAGGTTGAAAGACGTGTATCCCTGGGTCATGTTTATTAGGTAGGATGTCTAACTTCATTTAGCACCGTAATCAGCAGCTGATGTGATTTAGCGCTGGGCAAGAGAAAGAAACCACATCAAATGAGCGGTATCGATGCTCAGGAGGGATGAAAGCGACAACAGAGAAGGAAGAGCTCCTGTGTGGTTCCATAGCTGTAGCCCGTACTTTATGGGTAATGAACCAGTCTGGGGATTACTCGTAATTAATTAGCAGCCATCTAGCGTGCATAGAGAGTAAATAAAACCCGCCATTCTTCTCTGTCACATTATTAGAACATGGTATTTACAATGCAAACATTTAATTAAGCGGTCTTCTTTTACAAGCACTCAGTAGTAGCACGACGTCTTAAGGACCAAGAATCGATTCTCACCTCTCTTATAAATGAAATAGGAATATTAATGGGTTGAAGTGGGGACTTGGGGACTATTCCCATTGTTAGTTATGCAAGAAGTGGCTTTTGGAGGTATTATTTTTATAGACAGTGGGCCAATAACAGTCTTTGCCTCACGAGGCTGAGTGTACCCCGTTCCAGCTCTCAGACCAGAATTAAGTTCCTTGGCAGAGCCTCCGCGATAGCAGAATGCTAACCACTATGCAGCGAGACGGACCATAATTGTTTCTATCTACAGTAGAATTCAAATAATAGCAAAAACGGCGTAGAGGCGTGATTTTACGTCAGGATAACCTCCCCGATACAACCTCATCCAAGGACCTAACATCTATCAAGTAGTCAACCGGGGAGCTGCTTGGAATATCAGAAACCACCGCCAAGGCCCAAGGCAGCGCTATATTGAGGCGTACTAGGCTGGGTGAGAAGTAAGGTAGTTTGCCATTACTTTCCTCGCTGAGGAAATACTAAGCATACGAGCAGAACCTTTCATAGTTTCGCAGGCAATGTCTGTGGCCAGAATGCAATTACTCAGCAACACTCATACCTCAGTAGCTTCCATATAATCACAGCCACGAATGAGGCTGAGGCATCGGTGAAAAGACATATTTTACTCTAGCCGTGCCAACAGACAAATGCAAAACTTCTGCATTCGTCGAGATTAGGTAACAGGAGCTAATAACAGAGATAAATAAAGGGGTTGGAAGGCACCATCCTGTCATTTAAGAAGCATACCACGAGCAACCTCTTCTTGGAATAGCTCGTGCACTCCAAAGACTACGAGGTGGCGACACTTCTGGTTTAAATTCGTCTAGAATGGATGTACGGTAATGTGGACGTCATTGAAGCTCAATACCGGGATCCCACCTTCTCTAGAACTGGTTTGTTAGTTGGTTGGTTGGTTGCTTGGTTTAGGGGCTGCGATAACGCGGTCATGTAGCCCCGTGTACTTTGAGTGTGTGTAGAATCTGTCTGATATCCGGTGTTAATTGTGATGGCTGTATTAGTGTGTGTTATCTGTAATTCAGGTAAAGACTGCTGACGATCAATTTTCAAGTAGTTCCTACTTTTGCTGCCAAATGCTACCGTTAACGACACCTAGATGTGAACTTGGCTTCTAGATGCCACCACAATTGGCACCTGGCGGCGAATGTTGGAACTTAATAGAGCATTAATCAAATCTAACCTACAAATTAAGCTTTCACACAATTGTAGTTAGTGAAAGGTTGTTTTACATGCCATAAATCTATGACATGAGCCCGCTGGCTATACTTCCCCTCTGAAGGAAGGCAGAATGAGGGATTTCTAATGCTCTTAAAAATTCCGACGACCTCGTCCGGGCTTGAACCTACGATCTTGGGCATAGAAGCTCAGCATGCTACCAAATACGCCACCGAAACTGCTGAACTGGTTTGTAACTTCTACAAAGAGTCGCGCTGAGTCGCACTGTTAATTACGTGTTAACCATTAAAGTTCAAGATAGCGGGCTCGAATCCGGCTCAGTCCAATGCCATTTAATGGTCTTTAAATGTGAGAACCTCGTATTGGTAGATTTACTCGTTTTACGTATGATTTTGACAACGCGGACATCAAAATCCCCACGAGTTAGAAGGGCGTTAAATCAATAATACAGTGAGGAACTTCTTTAAATGACGGAACCTCGCCGGGGCTGCGTGGAGGACGAATCGGGGTGAGTCACAGCCAGATAACTAGCATGTACCGATTACAAAACTGTCGGTCGGGAAGCCCTGGATGCTGTCTTAGCATTGATTACATACGGAGCTAGCAAGATACCTTAGTTGAGGCAATTAACCCTTGTGGCGAAGTAGCCTATCTCGTATCCCATAAACATGGTTAGTCTAGAACAAGAAAGACTAATTTTCCTAGTGGAAACTTATCTTCTCAAGAAGAAGTCTTACAATGAATGTGTTCGTAAGTTTTCAGCCTCGTGCAATTACCCTGGAGGCTTTCGACTACGAAATAACTGCACTGATATGAAATATCAGTCAGGATGGATCTCAGCGAGTGTACTAAAACTTCCTACGTCGGTGCAACGTGTGTCTAGAAAAAGAAAGAAAGAAAGAAAGAAAGCATTTCCAGCAACTACTGAAATTCAATAATGATGACTGTACTCGTAAATGCGTTAAAATATATAAATGTGACAAACTAGTTGGGCACTACGCTGCTGCTAGCACCAGTGCTTTGTTCGACAGGCTCCTACACACACTGACCCATACCCGGCACGCGTCCTCTGCGAGTTTCCGTCATTTACAGAAGTTACTATCAACGTTATTAGCCTATATACGATACATAGCTTATTGTTTGTTTGTTTTTTCTGTTATGTCCGTTTATCTTGGGGGACCATGTAGAATGACACCACACACACTGTTTCACTTATGGAGCCAGAAACCTTCCACTGAATGAATAACTGATGCTCAGATGGCAGGTGATACATCCAGAGATGCTGCGTTGCTACCTAAAATTGCATTCCAACAAAGAGACTAAGAAGTAAATTCTCCCTGTCCGCCTCATTGCGTAGTGGTTAGCATTCTTAGCTGTCATTGCAGAGGCCCGGGTTTGATTCCCGGCTCTGACAAGAAATTTAATTCTGCTTTGAGGGCTGTAACGGGGTACACTCAACATCGTGAGGCAAAACTGAGAAGAGGCGGGTTCGATTCCCACTTTAGCCATCCTAGGAGTTTTCCATTTCTACTCCAGGCAAATTCCTAGATGGATTCTAACTTAAGGCCACGGCTACTTCCTACCCAAATCCTACCTCAATTACAGATACACACACTAGTAGTCTACAGACATCACAGTGACACAGGTTATCAGTAGGGATCGGACATGTATGCACTAAAGACGATTAAAATATGCAAGGAATTTTTCACTACACCATCATCATCTTCATTTCCCCCTTTTACAGCTGACACTGGGTGGGGGCAAATACGGTTCCTCTCCACTTTGTTCTGTCGTTCCACCATTCCACTTCCGCAATGGTGTTCCAATCCAATGCACTACAAATGTAGAAAATATGCATTCAAAATTGGAACATATTCCCCTAACAATCTTATTCACTCTTCTTTCCCTCCTTTGCCGTAATGTGTGCGTCGTTTTTGCTTGTTGCTCAATTTGAAATTTATTTTCACATATCACTTCCTTCGAGCATACTTGACAATAAACGACAATGCCATCAGTTGAATAATCACTATTACCTGACACCTACAGATTTAATAAATACTTTCTGTTGCTCTTCTCTTTAGGTACTTTGAGGCAGCATGCTAGCGTTAAGTACTGTTATCTCGTTATCTGTCCGTCAGAAAGTTGCTTGCAAAGGATACTACCCAGATAGTGAAAGGAATGTCCCACCCCATCTATTTCTTGAAATACCAGGCGTAACTATTATCTTGTTGTCTGTTGCTCAGAAAGTTGCTTTCAAGGGATGTCCAACGGGCAGGCGAAACCAGTTTTGTTCAAGATATTTTTAATTATGCCAAATTTCAAATGTAAATGCTAAATCATGTTGTTATGTTCAGAATATGCGCAAATGCATTTTCTAAAAACCCCGTCCCTAGTTATCAGACATGACCACGATATCACAAAGCCCTTAAAAGAATACACAACAACAACAACAACAAACAACAAGTAATTCCCCACGTGAAAGCAAAGCCCCTGGGAAAGTTGCGAGGTCATTACAGAAACGGATATGTTCCCACATGATGTGCCATAATGTTCCAAACTTTTGTTGAGGTATGTACAGTATTTGTTATTAACACACTAGTTGCGCCACAAGCGTTTAGCTGCAGCCATGCACGACAATGTCGCTAACACCCATCAGCACGCAGCATCGCGTCGCTCACCTGATCTGTGCACTCAATGGAGCATGTTCCCTTTCCTTTAAAACTCATCAGGCCTACCTGTTGTCCTTGCCACACAAACTCGACGCGCGATGGTCTCCCACTCGGAATTGCGAGCGAACAAACAATCATCAATAGCCTGCATGGATACATTTGGACTAACTTTATCATTTTAATTTAGCAAATTTAAATTATAAATATTAAAAAACAATATTCTAGGTGTAAAACTGAACTTTGTTATAGAACAGTGATGGACCTCTTTTTATGCCATTTGTTTGAGGTGACCAATTCCGAAGCATCACACTGTAATTATTCCAATGCATTGCATGGTCTAGTTATACAATGATAACGGCCCAATATTAGCTTCTGACTGCATATACGGTAGGACCATGACAGCCTCGTATTTGTAGACTCAGTAATCCGTTAGACATCCCCTGCACCACTCCAGCATCTCTAAATGTTATTATTATTATTGTTTATTATGCGCATGCGCTTACACATTCTCAGCATATTTGCTGGAAAGAAAACATTTACAATCACAGATACCGTATAAATCATATGGAGCAAATTCTTGGTGACTGCATTCAGTAGGCTAGTAGCTTTATGCTCTTCCCCCACTCCTTCAGGCCTGATTGCCCAAGAACAGCCTTACTGCGCGACACGTAGAAAGTATGACTGTTTTGTGCATCAGTTTGAAAAGGCCTGGGTCTATGTTCAACTCTGTGAGTGATTCCTTTAAGTTGTTGGGTATCACGCCAGTGCTGGAGATGATAATAGGAACTGTCCTGACTTGTGCCATGTGCCATTGCTTCCTTATCAGTTCTGAAAGCTCTGTGTATTTTGACAGCTTTTCAACATGCTTTGTTAGCATGTTGCCACCGTTTGGGATTGCCACACCTATGAAGGTGGTGTGCTTCCTGCATTTGTCAACAAGAACCAAACTATTATTATTATTTTCTTTATTTACTCAACTTACAGTTGGTAACATGACTCATATCGGTACATTGCGTACAAGAAAATGAGTAAAGTAACACTTTGAAAAGCCTATAGCATACATTTTCAAACTATATAACATAGACGTTTGACAGTTAATTTTCTTAAAGTAATGTTATCTTCCACGTTTCCTTTTTACAAGAGGGTCCAAGAAAATCCTAGTGTGTACCTAGTCTAGCCATAAATACTGTCACAAACTTTTGGATTGAACTGTAGAACCGGTTTCCCTGGTAACAAACAGTCGTTGGGCTGAAGGTTAGTCTTGACCATTGTGTGTACAACAGTGAAAGAGAAACACTGAATCATTTTGCTTAAGCATGGAGTGGGGTGATTGCGAAAACAGGTAGCTGTCATTGCCTTGCACATGGTTGGAATGTCACCAACGGCGATTTTTCAAACCCTGAAAAAGTTGAAACTCAGCAAGAGGTTCGTCTACCGGACAATCCAGCGATTTACTGAGACAGGCAGTGTGAATGATCGCATGAGGGTTGGTCGTCCTCGCAGTGTGAGAACAATGGTGGCCATTAAAGCAGTGGCGGCCCGTATTTGGCTAAATCCTGTCCGGAAGCAGAAGATAATGGCCCGGGAGCTCAACATTTCGCCACGATCAATGTCCAGGGTACTTTCTGTAGACCTTGGGGTTAGAGCTTATCGGCGGAGTACTGGACATTTCTTAACTATGCAACTGAAGCAGCAGATGAAACTTAAATCAAGGCAGCTCCTCCAGCGGTACGCAAACAATGGGCATCGGAGAATCATCTTTACGCAGTGATTTAGTTGGAAAAAAATATTTACAGGAACTCACCTTATTAATTCAGCAATTTCCAAATGGACTCGTATTGGGTGTCAAAATCAGCGGCCTCGTGTTTCCGACAATTTGTTTCATCAGCTGAACGTCTCCCCTTTCGTAGCCATGACTTGACATATGGTTGTGGGTTAAATAAATGCACAGGAGGTCCTACGCTGCTTATGAAAATAAGTCCGCTTGATCTTTCAACCAGCAGCCTATTTCTCTTCGGTGTGGATCTCATTCATGGTACTGAAAGCTCTTTCAGCTTCTGCTGAAGAGATGGGAATGGTCTGTACAGTCTTGATTAAAGGCATCAGCTCCACTGGAATTTCCTTGTTCTCGACATACTTTCTAAAAGCATTAATGTACCTCCTCTTGTCTGACATGTGTAAAAAGTCACAAAGGTTGCCGACACTCTCATCACCATAGCTGATATCCAAAGTAGAAGTGGACGGCCAATTATTTTTGTATAGTACCTTTGAATCACTGATAACTTTTGTCATTCTCTCATGTCTCTGCTGACTAGAGCTGGAACCAAGATGAGATGATGTGGACACATTTCCCATAAGCCTGTTATTTAAATTGTTCACAAGACTTCTGAAAAACTGCTTTCTGTCAATTTTTACAACTTTTTTAGAATCATGTAATCCTATGTTTCTAAACTTTTTTTTTTTCTGCTGCTTTAAGAACTGTTCTGTAGTATTCTCCAGAAGCTGAGTTACACATAGATTCAAACACTTTTATAGTGCGCTTGATTGCATTTTGAGCCTCTGTCAGACTTGTCTCTCTTTTCTGCAACTCTAATGACAAATCAGCTAACTCAACAAGAGCATCATACATAAATGCAATATTTTCTAGAAATTCTACACAAGTTAACATATTTTCTAGACCTTGGAATTTTGCCCTTTATTTGGAGTCTCTCTGGTGGTCATTTTTGGCCTCACTAAAATGTTTTACTAGAGCACTGTAGTTTTCCCAGACAGCTTTTACAGTTCTCTGGCTTGAAACTACCCATCTTATTGTAAATATTTTCCCGATCTTCTTAACTCTTTGTTCCAGTGAAGCAGCACAAATGTTGAGTTCCCTTTGATTTTTGGGAGACATGCTGTATAAAGAATACAATTTGTCAAAGAAAGAATGGAAATGGTTAACACCTGTAACTTCATTCCTTGTATCAGAAACGGCCAATTCCAAGCGTTGGTTTAAACAGTGCCAGATTACTATCTCTGGAAATAACTTTAAAAACTGTGCTCCAACTCCATTTTTTCTACCTAACATTACAGAGGCCCCATCACATGCTAGACCAACTAAATGTTCTGCTAGAAAGTTTTCATTCATCCCATATGAAGAAAGATTCTTCAATATCTCTCGAGTAATAACATCTGCTGTAGTTGATTCAAGTTCTATCAAGTCCCAGAAAAAGGAAACAACTTCAGAGTTATCTGAAAGAGCACATCTCAAACATAATACTAACAGATTTTACACTAACTGTTGTTGATTCGTCAATCATAATACTGATTTTCCTCTGATTTTCTGTTATAGATTTTGCTATTTTATTTCTTATTTCCTGTGAAATGTGTTCAATAATATTAGCACAACTAAAATTTGTATGAAGAACTCGTCCCACATCTAAACCATTTAATTGTTGAAGTTCAACATAAGACTGTAGGTCTACGAAGGGTCTATTTCTTTTCGCATTTGAGTATGCTGTTCGAAATACTCGAACGGTGGTTTCTAGGTGTTTGACATTCATAGTGTCCAAGCAACTTTCAAATATCTTTTTATTGGATTCTGATTTTTGTAACATAGCTTTTTTGTGAGATTCTGAATTTTTGTGCTCAAATATTTTTTTCCTAAGGCTTGTTTGTTGTTGATTAATATTATTTCCGTTGGGATGAACCTTGCATTCTACCCATACTTTCATTAGCTTAAGTCCTGCCCCATTAGAAACTCCTAATCCTAATTTACTTTCCTCTTTACATATATTGCAGCCTAAATTGTTATTTCCTGCAAATAACCACTCGTTCTCTGACAAAAAATAACGGTACTGAGACTCGTTCCAACAGTCTGGAAAATCTTGTTTTCGGTAGGTGGGTCCTTGAATTTCACAGTCGATGGTAGAAGGTGTAGAACCATAACCTAGATTCTCCCTTGAATCTGCATCACACGTTTCAGCAACATTTAACCCAGGGTCTATCTCTATACTCGCGTCTTTAATGAAACTTATGTTCTCGGAACTCCATTCAGTTTCGTTTTTACTTGAGCCATCACACACCTTTTTGGTATTCTTTGATTCTTCATCTTCATCCCCAGCACGTTTTTTGAACCCAGCCACTTAAGTAAACTCATTGTCACAAGTTGTGACTCACAACTCACTTTCACAGTCACTGGAAAACTTGAAAGGTACTACGGGGCTACTGATGTTCATTAACTGCAGAGAGATTCCGTAATATCTGCTTCACAGCAACACATCGAGCAAAACACAAAATAAAACTTTGATTCACACAAACATAACGAGCGGAAGAAAGTTATTGTGCTCACTTCCCGCTCTCCGTATCCAATAGCAGTGTAGCCAACATTAGAGAACCAGAAAAACGCCCAGGAGTGTAAAAGCGACCGTATTGTATGAACATAAAACCGTAAGGTTCGATATTAGTCCGCTAGAGTACACCCGTGACGTTTCAGCGCTATGTATAGATTATAAACGATTTTCTTACTGAATGTAAAATTGTTACGTCATTCTAAAGCGGGAAGATATTTTCCGGAATGGCGTTCCGGCCCGTTCCGGTCCAACTAAACCACTGTCTTTACGGATGAGAAAGTCTTCACTATTGAAGAGAGCTTCGATCGACAGAACGATAGGGTGTATGCAGCAAGCTCTCAAGAAGCTCGTAAAAGCATCCCTAAGGTCCAGAGAGGTCATCATCGTGCCTCAGTCATGGTTGGGAGGGGGGTGAGCTACGAGGGCCCCACCAAGCTTAATTTTTGTGAGAAGGGTATAAAAACAAGTGCCAGAGTGTATGTGGAAACTGTTCTGGACTCTCTTGTGAAGGACTTGAGCAACACAATGTTCAACAATGAGCCCTGGACCTTCCAGCAAGATTCTGCACCAGCTCTTAAGGCAATAATGGCACAACAGTGGTTGCAGGCCAATGTACCGGACTTCATCTCCACTGCTGAGTGGCCTTCTGGTAGCCCCGATCTAAATCCTCTGGATTTCAAACTATGGTCAGTGTTAGAGGGAATGGTCTGCAAGAAAAGACACCCTTCACTTGAAAGTTTGAAGCGCTCATTGGTGGCAGCAGTGACAGATTTCCCAACTGATACTATCCGTTCTGCGATAGATGACTGGCCAAAGAGACTCCAAGCCTGTGTGCGTGCTAATGGTGGACATTTTGAAGTCTGATTGGTGCAACCTGTGCATAATATATGTGTCTATAAGATACTAAAAAGATATTGATTTCTTTTAAACCATTTTCCATTTATTCTCTAAATAGTTTGTGACAGTATTTATGGCTAGACTTCACAAATCATCTAACGATGCTGCAGGTTTTCAGAATTGCAGTCTTTTGTGCAATAGTGTAGATGTATATGGGAAGATTTAGTGTGGCTAGATTTACTGAAAAGGATTTCGGTATCAAGCCAGTGGGAGAAAGGAGGAAAGGAAGGATCGTCGCATTTTTTTGTCTCCAGATTCTAGCCACCTCCATAGCTAGAGGAGTATATTTATCAATCTTCTCTCTGTATTTATGGTGGATATTATGGTCATTCGGAACAGATACGTCAATCAAGTACGTGTGATGGTTCTTCGTATCAGTTAAAGTTATTTCTGGTCTATTATGAGCAGTTGTTTTGTCAGTTTGAATAGTGCGATCCCAATATAGCGTGTAATCTTCGTTTTCCAGCACACTTTCTGGAGAGTATTTGTAATAAGGTGTCCTGTCGTGTATGAGAGATCGGGTTAGGGCGAGTTCTTGATGAAAGTTTTTTTCCAGCCCATCTCTGCACCTTCTCTCTGTTCAGTGTGTTCTTGTCTTTCATGACGAAATTTCATTCATGGAGATTCAAAGGAGTGTGGTTGAAGCCAGCTTGTGCTACCGCTCGATGTAAAACACTGGTATCTTTCCGAGAATGAAAGTAATTCCTTAGATATATATCTTGTTGATTGTGCAGAGCTATAGCATCAAGAATACCTCTGCCTCCTTCATTTCTGGGTGTTGTTACTCTCTCTATACAAGCATTGGGATGCAACATTCTGTGTTTCGTAAGCATAGTTCTTCTTGTGCGATTAATGTTCTCTAGATCTGTTTGAGACCATTTTAAAACACCAAATAAAGATATCAGCACAGATATAGCATATGAAATGATAGCTTTTGTTAGGTTATGAGCACTAAGCTTGGTTTTCAGCAGAAGTCGAAGTCTATGATTAAATTTCTGGTAGAGGTTCTACTTCTCAGATTTACCGTCGATTCCAACTACTTGCTCAAATCCTAGATATTTAATATGTTTCATCTTTCCCCATGCTGTCTATTCGCTCATCAGCTGTTATGCTTAGTCCAACTGTTCTACACCACTGTCCTTTATTGATGCTGTTGATTTTGCATTTGCCAGTGCCAAACTCCATGCAAATGTCCTTCGAAATGTTATCTGTTATATTGATGAGTGATGTCAGTTGGTTCCTATTTGCTGCATACAATTTTATGTCATCCATATAAAAGAGGTGATTTACTTTGGGAAGATTTTGTTTAATTTCTTTTATTTAGTATCCGTAGTTGTTCATCTTCAGAGTCTCTGATAAAGGGTTGAGACATAAACAGAACCACAGTGCACTTAAGGCATCGCCTTGAAATATACCACGTCTGATGGGCACGACCTCTGTTTCAGTGGTAGTGATGTTAGATTTCAAGATGATTTTGGTACGCCAAAATTGCATAGTGATAATGTACCCATGTGAAGTTGATGAGCGTCTTGTTTACTCTGTGTATCTCAAGGGTATGGATGAGCCAGCTGTGGGGCACCATATCGAATGCTTTTCTATAGTCAATATAAGCCAAGAAGAGGTTACGTTGTTGCTTCTGGGCTTGGTGTATAATCACACTGTCAATGGTGAGCTGTTCCTTGCAGCCTTGTCCACTTCTCTTACAACCTTTTTGCTCCTCTGTCAAGATGCTATGCTGATACATGTGACCCTAAATTGCATTACTGATGACCGATGTGATGATCTTGTAGAGCGTCGGCAAACAGGTTTTTGGTCTGTAGTTTGCTGGATTAGCTGTATCATCACTCTTAGGCAATATGCAGGTTCGTCCCTCGGTGAGAAAGTGTGGGAACTTTTCGGGATCATAGATCTTGTAGAGCGTCGGCAAACAGGTTTTTGGTCTGCAGTTTGCTGGATCAGCTGTATCATCACTCTTAGGCAATATGTAGGTTCGTCCCTCGGTGAGAAAGTGTGGGAACTCTTCGGGATCATAGATTACCTGAGTTACAAGATCAGCTAATTTTCTGTGTGTGCTGGTAAAGATATTGTACCAATAGTTCTGAATGCTGTCTGGTCCCGGAGTTTTCCAGCTGTGTGTTTTTGTGATGGCTATTTGGATGTCCTGTTCAGCAATGACTAACTCTTGTGTTTGATTGATATGTGAGTGCTTCTCGTTGATTTTATGGATCCATTCTACATCTTCTTTATGCTTCACCGGGTTAGACCACACATTGCGCCAAAAGTTGCTTATTTCCTCCTCATTCGGTGTTTTAAAGATTGTTGGTTCACGGCTGCTATCAAGATTCGCGTAGAAAGTTTTCTCATTAGCTCTGAAGAGATAATTTTGTGTTCTTCTCTGATAACTTTCCTTGTATCTCTTGAGTTTTGCTGCTTGTACTGCCAGTTTTTGCTTGTAGTCGTCCATGATATCAGGATTTCTTGCTTCCCTTTGTTTTTTATGTTCGGAATTAACCTCATGATTTTTGAAGTGATCTTTCGAGTTCTTTTATCTGAAGCACATTGTGTGAGCAGACCTATTACATTGCGCAACATTATGTTATTATTGATTCGTCGTTCCCATGGTCTTTCTATTACTATTATTATTATTATTATTATTATTATTGGTCTATTATTATTATTATTATTATTATTATTATTATTATTATTATTATTATTATTATTATTAGGAAATCTGATATGGGTTTACAAAATGCAAGATGATCGGCAAGAGTACAAACCTTTCAAAATTGGCAGATCAAATGGGAGCAAGGAGATCAAAGCCAATGGACTAAGAGAATGATCCCTCAGGTGCAGGTTTGGACAGAGAGGAAACATGGTGAGGTTGGTTACTATCTCACTCAGTTCTAGACTGGCCATGGGTACTTCTGTTCCTATCTTAAGAAGATGGGGAAGGTGGATTCATCAGATTGCATCTACTGTATCAACGAATTAGATACTGCTAATCACACCTTCTTCTATTGTAGTCGGTGGGTCCAAAATAGGCAGTCTCTTCAAGATCACATTGATGTAGAGATATCCCCGGTCAATATTGCTGCAGTGATGCTAAAAAATGAGGAAAATTGGAAACTGGTAGCAAGTTTTGTTGAAGATATCCTCCGAACAAAGAAGATGGATCTGGATCGCCACTGAAGACGATTCATTACGAAAGAGTTCCCTACGGGCAAATATAAAATGACTCTAGCCTGAAGTAATGTGATAAACGGTTCCAGGCTAGTGTTCAGAAGTAACGGGGGAGTTTTAGTCGGTAGTCTGCTACTCAGGAGCAGGAGCCCGACACTCTGTGCGTAAATGCATTTCTTCCCATAAAAAGTATATATATTATTATTATTATTATTATTATTATTATTATTATTAGCCCTCGCTCCTCTACCCCTACTGGTTTGACCAGTAGATTCACACCTGATGGGACATCGTGGTCATTATGATGACTGTTGTTTTACGGGGTGGAACAGCGAGGTCATCTTCCACTAACATCGTGGTCATCTGTCTCGTATATTTGAAATAGTATAAATGTGTGCTTAGAAAGTGATAACCTATGTTATTGCGGTACCCATAGTAGTGTGTGTATTAATGATTATTCGGGTGTACAATTGTACAGCTGATCTGAGGCTTGAAAGTGGATGCCATTCTACAATTTATGTAACAAAGATGGAGACATCCTCAGGGAAAATACACGGAAGCGCCAGAATTGGAATCTCAGATTGCTCACTCCTCGCATAAACCGTGGCCTACCTTGCCCATCTAGTGATGCGGTTCGATCGCAGACTATTGTGGCAGTCACTCCAGACAAGTAGGCATACTAAGGCACCTCTCTAGCTTCATGCATAAACCAGCACAGTACCTTAACGGCAATACTACAGACCAAAAGACATGTGGCTGAGCTCTCCTGAGCCTTATGTGAACCAACATAACTACTTAATTTCATTTCTCTATGTTACATCCTAGTGGATACAATCTTGAAGTTGAGTATTTGAAGAATCAATATCAGACTTAGCTATTGGTAGTAATTTTGATATCACTACCACGGTTATTTAATATAGAAACTTAGAAGCTCTTTTTTTATCCTATTTTCATTTATGAAAAAAAAAAAGACTTATGAAATAACCTTTTGTCGTGTGTGTAGTGATGTAAAATGTCTAGGCATTTATAAGTCGGGACAAATGTCCAGGATAAATGCCCGGGAAAATGCCCAAAACCCACAAATGTCCAGGCATTTTGGGCATTTACCTCTTTTAAAAACATATTCATAATGCAACGCTTATATAAATATTGTTTTAGCCTTATATGTATTCTATATATTTATCCATAAAAACAGGAGTTGAGGCCAAAATAGGCTGCGGAAGTTTTTGTAGAAATTCACTGAAAAACTTGATTTTGGTTCTGAGGCTGAGCTTGTGTTTGGTACTGCAGATTTGTTGTTGAAATCATCCACTTCAATTAGTAAAGGTTCATAAGGGGTTTTCTTTCGAAAATGTTTTTCAACCACTGTAATTGTACCTAACTGAAGCACTTTTTTTTAGATCCTGAGGGCACTTAAAACACTTCTTTATGTGCTTTTCCATTTTGTTACAATGTGACTGCTAATAGTCCTTATTACAATATTTACAAGATACTCCTTTCCCTTTCAAATTAAAAAAGTTCCAAATACAGTAGGTCCTTATTCCTAAGCATTTTGTAATGATTTAATGTAACACTTAAAAATATAAATAGCCAGTGGCGGCCGGTGGTAAGTAAAGCTGGGTGTTGCACCAAAATTTCTGATGTCGCAATTTTATATGGGAAGTTTACACATGTAACAAAAATTAATTAACGTTAGGTAAACTACAGTTCTATAAAAACTGAAATACATGGGTTTTCCAAAATAACTGTACGTTCGACAAATAGACAAATTTTAATGGCTCTTTTGGGCTTCTTCCTATAGGAATTCATTAAAAAAATCAGATTTATGTATTTAAGCCCTATGCCTGAGTTCATGGGAAGAATTTTAAACACAGCAGGTTGTCTAAGGTTGGGTCTCAATCTCCGGGATAATAAACATTCTCAACATAAAAACATGGCAACCGAAAAGTTTGTACGTTAACGAAAAATGTTATTACTAACAAAGACGGGCACATATTCTGCATAAGGATAGGATATTTATCATTTTAAATGATCTTGTCGACTTCGTAGTTACGCTGGGGTCTGGCGTTACGTTACGGTGACGGGACGAAATGTACCGAGCATGCACTGAGGTGTGTGACGTCATAATACTGCTTGAGCTTACTCCTTTCCCCGCGCGCTCCGGTGAGCGTGACGTCATCCAGCCAGCTACCTCCTTTGACCTTGGTTTGCACTTGCTAACGGACTTTGAGTTCACGCAGCATTTGTAGCATTTAAAATGATATAAAGTCTAGTCTTTCAGACTGACTATCAGTCTTTTTTTTACTATAGCTTGAACCCCATCAGAGGAACCAGCCATGAAGTGCGCTCTGTCATACGTCAGCGCAATTCATTTTTGCGGAGTTTCGTTCAATTTCTGCTTCTTTAATTCATCCAGTAAACACGCTGCTAATGCGTGTGCATCATGTTTTGTTTGCCTCTTACTACGTATCGGTGCACAACAGCCATCTGAAATATGTTTGAAATATCACTAGTTTCATCTGCTATAATGGCAAAAATTTCCGATTCCTTTATTTGCTTTGATTCTTCTTCTTGGCAAACCTCCATCATAATCTGTAAAAATTAATTTTGAATTGTTTTGGACGTTCCTTTGAAAACAGTTGCCCTTACCAAATGACCTTTAACACAGCATCCAACTCAGCGGTAAAATTAATTAGTTCTCTCAAAACACATGGATTTGCTGATGTTACACTTTCATCATGATCACGCAAGGCCAGTCCGAAAGAACCACAGAAACGAATACAGTTTATTACAATATTTAACACATTTCTATTGTGCCTAACATCTTCGTTATATTCCGCAATTTACCTTCTATAGGCACTGTCCAATTGTGCATCTTCGTTAACAGTTCCAAAAAGTGTAAATTTCAAACAGCTGAAGATTGGTTGGTTGGTTCCTCAGTTTAGGAGCTGCGACAAGGCAGTCATGTAGCCCCCTGTACTTTGGGTGTGTGGAGAAACTGTCTGATAACCGGTGTTAATTGTGATGGCTGTATTAGTGAGTGTTATCTGTTTTTAATTCAAGTGAGGACTACAGACATTGAATTTCAAGCAGTTCCTACTTTTGCCGCCAAAGGCCACCGTAAACGATTACTAGTTCAGAACTTGGTTACTACACGCCACCGCAGTCGGCTCCTGGCGACGAACGTTGGAACCTAAGAGCGTAGTTCAAATTTTTAACCTATAATTTAGCTTCACACAGGTGTAATAAGTGGAAGGTTCTTTAACATGCCATAAATCTATGACATGGGACCGCCGGCTTTACTTCCCCTCCGAAGGAATGCATACTGAGGGATTTTTAACGCTCTTAAAAATCCGATGACTTCGGCCGGGTTTGAACCCGCGATCTTGGGCATAGAGGCTCAGCATGCTACCAACTACGGCACCGAAGCCGCTCAGCTGAAGATTCATGTTTCTTTATTTTAGGGATTATTTTCCATAACTCCTATTTTGGTCCACGCGAATTCTCCACCAACAAACATGTAAAACAGAATAAAGCGTTTTTAATATCGCATTCACATAACCAATTATTATTGCCTTAAATATCTCCTTTAAACGCCCTCGTATACTTACATTTTGGACAATACTTATCCGGTAATGGTGTACCGAGTGTTTTTACTGTAAGTTTATCGTCATCAGGGAGCTGGAAAAACTGTCTGACTAGCAAATTATTTACTCTATTCATTTTCACTCACATTCCACAATACAATTAATGTTTCAAACTAAACATTCCGTTAAAATAAAATACTACGGTAACTTACAAGATGCACAGATGATAAATCTGGGTGCTACATCGGAAAGTGGCGCGAAAAGCAAACTAACAAAACACTGAATTTTGCTAGCCAAGAAATTTCGTAGTGAATGCATAGGTCTACTCACAATCAACCAAACAATAATAATAATAATAATAATAATAATAATGCAGAGTTAAGTATCTGCCTGGAACCAAAATACTCAAATCAACTAAATACAGAACTAATCGCAACCCAAATACCGCAAGAACAAGAGTGGTAAAAGCAAACATAAACCGCTAAAGTACACCAACAATACGTCGCAAAATAGTTCAGCCACTTATCTACTGTACTTATAGCACGGTGGCGTTCTTAGGCTCGCTTCACAGAACAATTGACAAAAATATTAAATGAAGTTATGATGAGAAAACATCTAAAAATAATTGGGTGTGAACCAACTAATGTCTCCCTATGAAATTCCGATATTTGTACCGTTGTGGGTGGTATAGCATTCTCTAGTGGTGTGGGAAAGAAACTACCCTTCAGGGGCAGATGACCTCGTAGTTCCGCCCCTTAAAACAACAATAACTAACTAACTAAATAACTAACTAACTAAACTACCCTTCGCGGGGTAAGAGAAATCGAGGGTGTTGTCATTTCCAAAGAGTGGTGCAGTCTAACGGGGCCATTTGGAACTGAGTGTTGCCAGGGGGCTGGCAGCTCGTCTGCAACTCCCTGCTACCCATGCTGGTCGGCATGCTATGCACAAGCTTGGCCTCGTCCAGCCTCGTCCTGTACGCCGCGCTGTCTGCTTGGGAGTTGCCACAAGAGAGCTAACCCCCTGGAGTTTGATTTGAAGGCGGCAGCTTTTATAGGTACAGTGTGAAGCATTTGGATAAATAATATCAAAATATAGATGAATTTAACACATTTTTGAGTGCATTAGATCTATAAAACTAAAACATTAAAGGAAAAGAAACTACGAATTAGGTGTAAAATTATTGGGAGTTGTGCAACGCTGCAACAATGTCACCAGCCGCCACTGTAAATAGCCTAAGAAAGAAGTGAGGTTATCTCAGACTCAACCACTCAACAGACAGCTCTACTTCACAACTAACTGGGCTGGGCTGCTGGTGGAAGAATGCCTTGCCAATCTCAAGGTCACAACCACCCTACCCCCATTCCAAGATCATAGCACAATGGCTGCGCAGGGCCTAGCCCATCCACCCTCCTCCCAAAGCCACTATTCACACCATAATCAAACTCCTACCTAATTTTCCTAAATATAAATGAGTAGACCTGCAGGCCTAACTCAGTAATGCAATGTTTTATTCAAACCAGATATACATAATTCCCATTTAGATGTTATTGACAACATTGACACAGGATAATTAAATTATTATTAGCAATATTCAGGCATTACTAGTTTATCCATGAAATGTACCTTTGATTAATGGTTTTTATTATGTTTTAGATGCTCTAGCAACAATCACAAGTAGTAAAAAGTAAAAAAAAGGAAGTCTTCTTAAAAGCCCAGATTTTGGGCGCTTAAAACTACTTTGGGCAAATGCCCGGGCAAAGGTCCATTTATAGATGTCCTGCCCACTGGGCATTTTCCCGGCCCACGTCACTACGTGTGTGTGTGTGTGTCTCCCCCTGGCCGAAGCGATTTCAAAGAAACTACTTTGTTCGACCTCGACCGTTCCTTTCAAATTTTAATACGATTCACCATCCAACATGGCGGCCGCGTGAAATACTTCACTGGCATTCTACTCGTATATCTCCGCAACAGTAACAGATGTCATCCTGACATTTTGTACGGCGATAAAGGACACTACTAGAAGTTCATATATGTGACTTTCATGAACCTGTTATGCACAAAACTGGCGGCCAAGCGAAGTTGAAACATTTAAATAGACTTTTCTCGCGATTTAACCATCCGAGCGCAGTGCAATTTGGTACAGCAAATGTTTATACACTTTGTAATGCAATGACAAATACTTTTGTTCAATTGTTTTCATGAACTCAAAATGGCGGCCAAGCGAAGTTGAAACATTTAAATAGACTTTTCTCGCGATTTAACCATCCGAGCGCAGTGCAATTTGGTACAGCAAATGTTTATACACTTTGTAATGCAATGACAAATACTTTTGTTCAATTGTTTTCATGAACTCAAAATGGCGGCTATGCGAAAATTTAAAATTAAGCTTTCATTTCTTGTGTCCTAATAATGCGATCAAAGTCAACGCTTCAATAATGAACCTACGCAATAATGGTACATAACTCTATGGGCTACATATACAGTATGACAACCCAACTTGGCGACCATCCGAAATATTTAAACGGCTCTCAATATCTACGAATCTATTGTAGCAATCAAACTGAAAGTTTGTATGTTGATAGAGGCTATTAACTTAACTTCACCTATGGTACTTTTTATAACCTGGTAATCACAAAACCAACATGGCGGCCAAGCGAAATTAATATATTTAAATGGAATGTATTCGCGATTTAATTATCCGAACTCCGAACGCAGTGAAACTTGGTACGGTCAATATTCATATAAAATGTAATCTACTGACATCCAATTAAACTCAATTGTTATGATAACCCCAAGATGGCGGCTGTGCGAAATTTTAAAATTAAGAGTTTAGCCTAGGTTTTTGCAAAAAAATGAAGGTAGACTTATGAGGTCTACACGGGCCAAAAAAGTTGTCAGTCTGTCTGTGTGTGTGTGTGTTATTGTGAAAATCTGCCCCCTCCCCTATCAATTCAAACATGACGAAACCAAATTGAACCAAATTTGGTACCGAGGTAGCACTAGCAAAGGACACCTCGGTGTCATGTTTTATATCGCCACCATCTTGACAGAAACGGAATGGCGGCCACCCAAATCTTCAAAGCATAAATCAAATTACGACTAACCTGATCATCTGATCTCTACCAAATTTTGCAACTATATACCTTCATGTGGGAAGCACCTTTTGCCCAAACAAGGTCATCATCCAAATAGTTTGATGATGGCGCCCGTGTATGTGTGCAAATCGATATCCCTTATCAATTCAAACACGATAGTTAGTTATTGTTGTTTTAAGGGGCGGAACTACGAGGTCATCTGCCCCTCTTAACGCAGATTAAAGTATAAAAATTGGAATTAAATTTAAAATTTAGAGGTGGACAACTAAATTTGAAAAGACCGAAAATTAATAACAAAAAATTAAATAAAACTAATAATTATAATATAAACAAAAATTACGGATAAACAGAATTTCAGCATTCAAAAGAACAACCCATTCTCACTTATTAAGCAGATGACGAGATCAGCAGCCACCACGTCATCGGCTAATATAAGTTTGAGTGTCATCTGAAAACCAAGGTTCCTTCGTAAGTAAGCAAAATCCACACACTCAGTTAAAATATGGGCCACGGTGAAAACGGCTCCACAGGTACAAAGTGGGTGGTCTTCCCTTCTCACTAGGTACGAGTGGGTGGATCTTGTATGACCTAACCTTAGCATACACAAAATGACGGACTCCCTCCGGAAAGAGCTCCGCCACACGCGAGTAGTTCCCTTGATCGCCTTCAGTTTACTGGGAATTTGGTCAGCTTGCCACTGACTCTCCCAAGATGCCAGTACTTGCCGGCGTAACTGAGAGCGAATGTCTCTAGCGGGTACCTCCATTGGTCGAGGTGGTAGTGATACCGCCTCTTTTGCAGCATGATCCGCTAACTCGTGTCCCGCAATTCCCATGTGACTTGGAAGCCACAGAAAGGTGATTCGAGTGTCAGCATGGCACAACCCGGCTAGTAGGACCCGGCTGCACTAGGGGGTGTTGCGGGAAACCTGTAGCAAATTGACTGCAACGAACTCAATGAATCGGTACACACGAGAAAGTGGATTCGTGCATCCTGTAGTGCAAACTACAGAGCTTCATGGATGACAACGAGCTCCGCAGTAAACACACTACAGGCCTCAGGCAAGGAGATCTTGGTATTTGCACCATCAATAACGTAAGCACAACCCACTTTCTCGTCCACCTTCGAACCATCCGTGTGTAGAATGCCAGCGTCCGGAAATTGGTGAACTATGCTGTGAAACTGCCTCCGATAAACTGAGGCATCCGTGTTCACCTTAGGACCTCGGTGTAGATCTAACCGAATTTCCGGACGCGTGACTTGCCACGGACGCACCTTGCTAGGTGTCCGGATCATACAGGGACCTACAGCCACTTCTATATCAGTACACGAGCTATCAAGTCTAATACCAACCGGCCGAGTGGCACGAGGCTGGTTGGCGTACCTCTGATGGTATTAGGTACTGAAAAGAGCTGGATAGCTCGGATGTTGCGGCATGTGTATCGGGCTGGTCTGGAAGGCTCCGGTAGACAGCCTAACGCCACTATGGTGGATACTGTCCAGCATTTTCAAGGTTGCTGGCTTATTCAAACACAATGGAACAAAAATCGAACCAACTTTAGTACAGAGGTAGCACTAGCAAAGGACAACTCAGTGTCATGTTGCATATCGCCGCCATCATAATGAAAACGAAATGGCGCCGACCCAAATGTTCTGAGCTTAAATCAAATTACGACTAACCTAATCATCCGTTCTCTACCAATTTTTTCAACAATATATATTAATGTGGGAAACGTATTTTGCTCAAACTACTAGGTCATCAGCCAAATAGTTTAAATATGGCGAATGTATGAATCATGCAAGTATTATAGCCTAACCGTAACTTACGATTCAACAAGTCCTGGCCTTAACAAATCATTTTTGTCGGACATAGGGAGGTTTAAACTATCCTCAAGGAGGTGACCGGTAGGGTATTAGCATTTTATAATAGAATATGTAACCGTAGAAGTGACTTACAAGTCTGGCTGACCGTGCCATGTCGTGCTGGGCCGTGCCGTCCCGTTGGGTCAAAATGGAGGCTATTGTATGCCGGCTAGTCCATATTTCAGTAACTTCGTATGTTTATATCCTTTTAGGAATGCACTGAACAAAATAATACATATTTGGTATCAAATTGTTCATAAAAACGGCACAAAATGCTAATGAAATCGTTCATTTCATGATAAAATATGTTATGCAGTTATACTAAATCAGTTGTTAACCTAATGTTAGTACTGGGCGTGTGTAGCGTGGTGGTAGCGTCCTAGACTCATGGTCTAGAGGTCAGTGGATCAAATCCAAGCAGCTTCACATTTTTCTACTTCGTTTTTTATTTATTGATTTTTAACTACCGTACTCACACGTTATAATGTTAAGCATATAAAGTTGGTATTTGCAATCGAAAATGTATCCCTGTATAGTCTATATAAAAATGAAAGTTGGACTGTTTTTTCTTTCTAAATTTCTGCTGAAATTTGTGTATTAACGCGTTTCAGACTGTTTTATGACGGATGCGCGCGAAAATAAAATTGTTGTTTGTTTGTCTGTCTGTCTGTGGACAAACTTTGCTCCCTTATAACTCGAGAATGGCCTGGGTGGATCAACGTAAAATTTGGTACAGATATCCATGAGAGGCACGACACCAATCATTATTGTAACTCTTCTCCGTACCTCTCATAGAAGGGGGCCTACCCCCTTAAAATACATGCTGAAATAGGCGTAGAAGGGCGAAACGAAGCTCATTTTCAGCCTCTCAATGTGAGAAACAAAACGCGGAGGCCCTAGGGCCCCGAAATCCACATTTTAAGGCCCTACACCCAACGGGTTTTGAGATATTCCCAAGCTAATAAAAGTGTGCAAGCCGGTAGCCATGGCAACAGAATCTCAGAGCACAATGTAATTTCATTTATTACATAACAGTGAAAGATTGAAAATGGCTATAAGGTTATCACGGAACCAAATTAAGCTGTAAAATTTATCAATACAGTACATACAATGCGCTTAAGGGGGTCAAGGGGTACTCTAGACATTTCTCGCGCGATTTACACCGTGCAGGTGTGGTACGGAAAGTCAATTATATCCCTATCTCTAAATTGTTATATTATTATTATTATTATTATTACTATTATTACTATGGCGTACATCATCATCATCATCATCATCATTCTCTATGGCTTATCCCAATTAATTGGGGTCGCCGGAGCCAACCCGGCTCATTATGGTTTTGGCCGGGGATTTAAGACCGGATGCCCTTCCTGACGCCACGTGATTTTTCAGGTGAAAATTCCACCCCGCTGTCACCGGGATTCGAACCCCGGCCGTCCGGGTGAAAGACGAGCAGCTAAGCCACTACGCCATCACGCTCCCCATTATTATGGCGTACAACGGCGTGATAAAGCTCATTTTCAGCCCCTTGGTGTCAGAAACAAAACTCGGGGGTCCCCGAAAACTACATTATAAGGCTCTAAAACCAACAGTTTCTGAGATATTCCCAGAAAACGAATTCCATTTAATAAACTAATGAAGGAATGCAAGCCGATAACCATGACAACAGTATCTCAAGAGGTGACATCCAACTTTTCATCTATTTCTTTAAGAAGCAATGCCATTCCATCTATTACATTTCTGTGAAAGTTTGCAAATGGCTATAAGGTTATTACGGAACCAACTTAGACTGTAAAATTCATCAATGGGTACCCTAGATTATTTTCACGCGACTTATACGTGCAATATGTCGTACAGAAGGTATATTATATCTCTAAACAACATTGTTTTCAAAAATTCCCGAATTGAAATAGTATTTTTTGCGACTTTTAGGAATTTGGGCAATTGGAGGCTAAAAGACCTGAATGTTCATGCACCACAAGCCTTTAGAATTTATTAAGGTGGTCTTCCTGTGGATGGGGACGTGTATTGCGTTTCGTCCACGAGGTTTTCAATTTTATTTTATTTTATTTTATTTTATTTTATATTATTTCATTTTACTTTATTTATTATTTAGTTTGAGAGCACATTTTAACTAATCATTTTCTTTTATCGACTAATGGGTCCCAAGCCCCTAACCATTGCAACAGTAGCTAAATTGATAACGTCTGGTTTATTAATTCCGAAGACCGTTCGAAGAACGGGCACTCCTGCTAGTATGCTTACAACACCACATATTTCAACACTCAACTACAGCGATTAAAATTCGTTGTCCTTGATCAGCGGTAGAGTCTATTGTTGTTATTGTTGATTCTTTAGCGGCTTTTCATCATCATGGTATTGTATCCCCGTGTACTTGGGTGTGTGTATAAGTTGTCTGATAACCTGTGTCACTGTGATGTCTGTAGGCTTACTAGTGTGTGTACTTTTATACGCGAAGGATTTGGGTTGGAAGCCGTTGTTGTTGTTTAATTTGAGATGCAGGGACATCATGGTCATTTAGCCACGTGTACTTGGGTGAGTGTTGAATTTTGTCTGATAACCTGAGTTCTTGTGATGGCTGTATTCGTGTGTGTATGTATAATTCAGGTGAGGATTCAATCGATCAACGTATAATATCCGTATAGCACGTTGTAGTTCAATTATACTCCTTGAAAAGGACAAAGAGTTATAACTAGGGGGCGGATTTCTATGACAAGTCATATTTTTTCCATAGCATTATATCTTATAGTCTTGTATTTTCAACACGTTTCCAAGTATGATAATAAAAATTAAACAAGTTTTATTGGGCATATAAATGCATATTTAGGCTTTCTTAAGTTTTATGGCATATTTTGAACAAAATATCATTATAAACGGCATATTTTGGTGATTTTCATTTGAATTTCATTTTATAAAAATCAGAATAAGCTCTTGAAATTATTGTTCAGGATAAAATGGAATATACTACTGAAGAACCATTCTAAAGTAGTGTATGGAATATTTCTAACAGGTAGGAGCTATTGTTTGCTAGCTGGGTCAATTCCTGGAAACCGGACTATTGTTTACACGGAAGCAGAGGTAATTCCGCAGTTATTTGCCATCGTTCGTATCTCTCTCCTTCACCCTTCCCTCTTCCACCTTCAACACACTGAATGACCTTGGTCACTCATTAGGGAGCTTCAGTCATTCAATTCCTTCTTTTCAATATGCAATCAGAATAATGGAAACTAGATCAGGTACGAAAGTTTCATTCAAATAACATAGTATGTTTTGTGTATAAATTAAAACTGATTGAACATTAAACAGTGAAAGTAACTGTAGTTTTCATGACTTCCACAGAGTCCGTCCTTGCCTAGGAGCATGTAGTGTAACCTTAACGAGTTCATGAAATATTCATGATTTTAGTTGATTTTGGGTTAAAGATTTCGAAGAATTAAAACTTTTTAACTCTTAATTAATTGCAGCCTGTAGCAATCGTAATAAAAGTGTTTCTATGTAACGTAGATGCTATTCATTAAGTCATATTTTGAATTTTATAGGTCATATTTCGATGTTTTAGGTCATAAATGCATACATATTTCATACATTTTTAGGTCATAGAAATCCGCCCCTAGTTATAACTATGCCCATGCATTATGAGAAAGTAGGCTGTATGTTCTTTACTGAACATCTCGCTGTTTCTTGTGCCCTAATCATGCGATCGAAGTGAACGTTTGAGTAATGAACCTACGCAATAATCTCCATCTAATAGTACATACGCTATGGCCTACACATATAACAATCAAACATGGCGACCATCCGAAATATTTAGACGGTTCTCATTATCTACGAATCTATTACAGCAATCAAACCAAAATTTTGTATGTTGATAGAGGCAATTAATATAAGTTCACCTATGGATCATTCAATAACGTGGTGAGCACAAAACCAACATGGGGTGACGCGAAATTTAAATATTTAAATGGATTTTTCTCGTGACTTTTCATCCGAGCGCGGTGAAACTCGGCACGGTACCAGCCTTATTATACTGACGTCTAATTTAATGGAATTTTATGTGGACTTCAAAATGATGACTGTTCAATTGTTTATCTCGTTTTTATTTCTCGTGTCCAGTAGGATATATGAAAATAGGCTATTTAGTTCTACACTGAACTACTTGTTTTTATTGTTGCCTTCATAAGCTAATAAAAATAATTGCTCTTCAGTCTGTCAACACGTTAATATAAACAACTGAATTGGGCGGGGAGTAACACTTACAGTACTTACTCACTCCCGCTAACCTGGAAAAAATCACATAGATTAATTATAACACGTTTCAATAGGAAGTTAATTGGATGACATTTTTCGTTCGTCAAGCAAAGATCGTCAGATCCTGTACACTTACGTCTTTTATATGTTTGGCGAATCTAACAACACGTATAAAAATCTTCCAGCTCTATAAACGCCTTAAGAAAATAAGATATGATAATGTTGATGATGAATATGATGATGAAATGTGGATAATGGAGATGAATAGGGCTCAGATTTTTAGGTAAATAAATATGTTTTCTTCTTCTTCTTCGCGAATGGGTCGCTTAGGACCACGCGAAATCAACACTTTCTAGCCTTCCTGTTGGCCCAGTATTCCTTCATTCGCAATGAGTGGGTCTGTTTCCGCTGCTCTGACCATCGATGTTGTGTAGTCTTCTTCTCTTCTTCCTCGAAACCCCGCGTCAGAGTGATTTTATGTAAATACATATTTTAAGCATATCTTTTATAAATACATAAATTCCTGTTTTTCACTTATTAGCACATAAAAAGACATAATATTTACATTTTTTTAAATCAGTATGCTAGATCTTTCAGTTTATTGTATTTTTGTTCTGTGTCACTTCAACGGAGAAGGACCTGTGAGCTATCTAATCTTCATGCAGAGCGTATGTCAGCTTGCAACTGTGTTATTCTTAACTTGTCGCCCCGTGCCACTCGCTGTGGAAACCGGGGGATTTCCTTGTCCATAGCCGTATTGCACCACGTGCTAGAGCTACCTGGAACCAGTGTCACTCACATGCAGTTCATTTCTGGCACTGTGTAGAGTAAAATCAACTACAAGATATCGTCTGCAGCAGTATGTTACAGAATTTAAGGATAATTTTACTTCTGATGGGGGCGTTCTGTTCTGCCAACCATGTGGGAAAGAATCATGGGTAAACAACGATCTCAAGGTACACCACACCTCGAGGGCAAGAAACATATTGCCGCAGTTTCGCGCCTTTAGAAGAAGTGCTTCGTGATAATCGTCGGACATTTGTGATGGACATCCTGAAGATGTATCTCGTTGTGTATTGTAATGCTTCAGCAGTCAGTGGCACTTAGAATAAATTGCATTCGTGAGTACTGCATATTGTTTATATTCTCATTAATAAACTAAATTATAATTAAATATTTTTACTTTTTTGTCACATATTTCAGGTATTTTTATTACATAAAAAATAAATATTTTCGTGATTTTTAGCACCTAAAAATTCGAGCCCTAGTGATGAATATGCATGCATTAACTGGGAATCAAACCGGCACCATCACGTTCCTACACATCAAACACGCTAATATAAAAGGAATGCAACATTTCAAACTACGAGTTAATTAGAATTCAAATGAGAAATCACAGTATTTCATTTCCTGACAACCATAATTTAATGCGAGCTTGTTGTAGACTATATAGGTAAAGAAAACTTCTATACTTAAATCAATTTCTACATGAATCATCAGATGCAAACGTACGGTAGTACTTAAAAATACTCTCCCACCACTGCAAGTGTGTGGGAGGGGGCTGGAGATCCAGATATCAAAAGTTCTAATCCCGGCACCAACAGAGGCCATCCAGGTAGTTTGGTTTCCCTCCGGGTTTTTCGCATGGCTTCAGGCCCCAATAATTACAGCTACATTCACTACTACAGTCATCACCGAAACACAGGTTATCAGAGAAATTCATCATACACACCCAAGTACATGGGGATGATGACCAAGTTGTCTCAAGCCTCTACAATAAACTAACAACAAACATTAACCTAACAAAGATACTGCAAGCCCTAAATAAAAGAATAACCAGGTCTGAATATTTTGTCTTCTGAAGTACCCGAGACCAACAGGACAGAAACATTGCGTTACAAAATGTTGACCAGGGAGCACACTCGACTATGGAATGGACAGATAACGCTTGGAAATCGTTAGTGAATACCGAGTATATTACATGGTCAAAGCACAATAGATTGAGTGTGAAATGATGGTGGGGGATTTGACGACTGGCCAATGTATTGCATGTGATGACGGAAGGATAAACAGAATTTAATACTTCAACAAACTGAAAGCCAATAATCCTCTACCCACTTAATTCCTGTCAAAATAATGGTGATATATCATCAAAATATAACGTTGGAAATATTTCAAATGGTTTTGTTTCTCATGAATAGATTTGTAAATTTTCAACTCAGCCTAAAAGAAAGGTCAAGGTGAAAATCGGATAAACAATATTTACAAAACAAAAATGACTTTAAAAGAAATATATATTTATATGTATTTACACGGCATATTTCACAGCCATCCTGAGGCTTTTTTCCACATTTACTCCAAGTGAAAATGTAAGGATATTGCCTAATGTTGAAGTTCCAAAGCACCCATTCCTAGGGGCAAAGTTTTACAGTTACACATATAACAGGATAACAGTAGTCAGACAAGAAGTTACACACACAGGTATCTAAGGATTTCAACCAGTTTTCCCTAACATTGACGGAAGTATATCCAAATTTATTTCTCTGTTACCATTAACATATAATGGTCCATTCCCTATTAAAGTTGACCACCTTGTAGTGTAGTGACTAGCATTATTGGCTCTAGGTTCCATTCCCGGCTCATACTAGAAATAAAATTCTGGTCTGACGGTCTGAGGGCAAAATTGAGAAAAGGTGGGTTCGACTCCCACCTCAGCATCCAAGAAGTGGTTTTCCGTAGTTTACCACCTCTACTCCAGGTAAATTCCTGGATTGTTCCTAACTTAATGCAACGGCCGCTTTCGTCCAAATTATAGCCTCAATTACAGATACACAAGCTATTACAGACACAACAATAACACAGGTGATCAGACAAATTCAACACACATCCAAATACAGGGGGCTGAAATGATCACGATGTTTATGAAACTACAACTACCTCCTTATCAGTGCACATCGTATGAGAACGTACCCGTCTAAATCTGAAACCAAAACCTCCGCAAGTGCTTTGCTGTGGAGTTACAAGACTTAGACCATCATGCCACATCGGAGCTTAACAATTGTGGTCATCCTGAAGATCACTGAGTGTGAGGTGTACCGTACCAACTGACGAGCCCAATTTTTTAAAATTTATTTATCGTATGGCTTTTAGTGATAAGCCTCCGAGGCTTAGGCGGCAGCACGCCGGCCTCTCACCGCTGGATCCGTGGTTCAAATCCCGGTCACTCCATGTGAGATCTGTGCTGGACACAACGGAGGCAGACAGGTTTTACTCTGGGTACTCCGGTTTTCCCTGTCACAATTTCATTCCAGCAACACTCTCCACTATCATTTCATTTCATCTGTCATTCATTTAATCATTGCCCCCAGAGGAGTGCGTCAGACTTCGGCAGCCGGCACAGTTCCTATCCTCGCCGCTAGATGGGGGCTTCATTCATTCCATTCCTGACCCGGTCGGTGACTGGAAGCAGGCTGTGGATTTTCATTTCATTTCATGGCTTTTAGTGCCGGGAGTGTCCGAGGACTTGTTCGGCTCGCCTGAGTCTGTAGCTGCTTCTAGTGGATACCCTTAGGGTGAGCTACAAGTTCAGTTCAATGTCAAGTAGTTCCAACTTTCGCTACCAGATATCAATTATACCTAGAGGTGAGCGTTGGAACGTTGATAGAGCATTCCGACGAAATCTAACAAGTTTAGTCTGTGGAAGGATCTTTTTCATGCCATAAATCTATGACATGGGACCACCGGCTTTACTTCCCCTCCGAAGGAAGGCATACTAAATGATTTTAACGCTCTTAAAAAATCCGACGACTTCGGCCGGGTTAGAACCCGCTATCCCTGGCACAGCAGTTCAGCATGCTACGAACTACGCCACTGAAGCCGTTACGAGCCCAATGACAGAGCGCGAATACTTTCTGATGGCACAAAACCTCAGTTGCGCACACAATGATTTTGGTATGCAGGCGAGTCCACGTGCTGCAGCGTGGATGAGAGGGGAAGAACGTTCACTTCACTTGTTGCTACGGAAATGTTCACATCCGCTCCTGGTAACAGTAACTGTATTGCACGTTAGTGTTTCTTTCACCAGCACGGCAGAAGTTACCCCCTCCACTACCTTCCTTCTTCCCCTCTCCCCTCCACCCACATAGCTCCACACAGATTTGTGCCATCAGGTGCCAACAAGATAAAGGATCTGCGCCTCTGTCGCTTAACGGTCGATTATTCCTATTCGAGAGCAGGCTGATGCAATGGTAACACAGGTTATGTTTGGATGAATATTTACATGTTTATACGTATTACGATTCGCAACTAACCTTATCTAACGAGATTCAAACTGTGAATCGTAATATATACTGTACATTCATAAGACTCATTATACTAATAAGACCAGGCCGGTTAATATTAGTATGTAAATTTAAACATCAACCCTAATGATCAGGATCTGATGATGACCGCTTAACGGTCAAAACGCATAATCTTAATGTGCCCATTATTAATAGATTATAACTAATATACGCACTGTAATATTTTTCAGGAGGGTTTATTCATCTATTTTTTATTTTATACTATATACATTGTACTCCAGCCCAGCCATTTGGGCAGATTCGTGTTGACCGACTAAAGAGTTACAACTAACAGTTGCTGAAATTAAGATATTAATTAATTGATTGACTGACTGATTGATTGATTGATTGATTGATTGATTGATTGATTGATTGATTGAAGGAAACAAAATATGTCAGTAATGTAGTCTGTAAATACGTCTTATTGTGCTTATTGCTCTCCACTTTCGAACACCTAGCCTTGCGGGTACGTATACTAGCGGGTGATTGTTTGACGCACCGTATTTCCAATTATTAAGCTTATGACAAAGTACACAATATACAGTATATAACATAATTAGAATTACAAACAATACACATCTTAAAAAACAATCAACGGGGCACCTAATAAATGTGAAGTTTTAAATCTAAATTGTCCGGCCTCGCTATAGCCTTTATAGGGGATTGCGCAAAGTCTTCCAGCGATCCCAAGTACACCCTGTTACAACACTCTGTAACAATGTGATGGATGGTTCGTCTCGGCGCATCACAGTCACAGTTGGGTGACGTTTCCAAGCCCCACTTCTGCAGCAACGAGCCACACAGCCCATGGTTGGTTCGTACCCTGTTAAGGGCAACCCACGTTTGATGTGGCAGATCAAAACCTGGGTCGCAAAGTAGTGACTGCCATTCCTTCGGAACTGCGTTGTTCCACTCCTGTTGGCATTCTGCTGAAATGTTACACCTTCCTCTAACCAAGGGCCAGATAATGTCGCTGTTCCACCCCTTAAAACTTCAATAAATAAATAAATAAATAAATATAGGCTATAACCTCTCCCAACCAACTCTTGGGCTTTTAACACAGATGGAAAACGTAATTTCAAACGACCAAATTAATGAAGTACTATATGTCTTCAAGAATTGGGAGAGCTACAGTACATTAACATATTTTTGTGAACTCACGGATCAGATGGGTACATCTCCTTAGTCTCGGTGGTTCGATATGGCTCAGCACAGCAACCAGAAAAGAGGAGTAGATTTTATTGTACCACTGATGATGTAATTACAATAATAGTATGCGTCTCAAATAATGATTGATCCAATATTGTAGTTCGTTGCTGTTTTTTGTTTGTTTGCTGTTGTTAATTCGTTTAAAAGTTTGGGACATCATGGTCATCAGCCCCGTGTAGTTGGGTGCGTGTTGAACTTGTCTGTTAAACGGTGTTTCTGTGATGACTGTAGTAGTGTGTGTACAGGGATGAAGTAGGTGCCCCGGAACTTGAAGTAAGGTACATTTGCCTGGAGGGAATGTAGGAAAACCCGGGAATAAGACACACTCAGGACAGCCGCTGTCAGTGGCGGGATTCGTACCTACGATCGGACTTGCTGCAGCTGCCCTCGCGGCCATAGCACAACTATGGCACGGGGAAAACGTAGTTTAAAATGGAAAGTATCTACAGTATCTACCGTATGTCACCTACGCGCGTGTACAAGTAGCAAAATTGGTTTCAGTGAAAGAGTGAATAACAACGCAGAACTATTATATAATTCAGGGTTTGAGCGCAAGACGCCACACTCCACCTTTCGTCAGACTTACCTTCTGCACAGGGTTAAACATACTGGACAATTGCAATACGTGAACTATGAGAAACATTCTTGGACGATTTGTGGGGATTTAAAGGTAGACTAGTTGGTATGTTACCTGGTCAACAGTCCGGCTACACAAAAAATACCGTGTTTCATTTATGAATGGGTCAGCTGAGCTAAAGACAAGCATTGGAAGGTAACCGACTGGCCCGAAAGAAAAACCCTCCAACCCAGTTCACGGAACACAACAAATGAACCACTTGTTTAACGAAGCAAGATACTACCTCCTCTACACCACAAGGTCGGTTTAATGAATGCCCTTCCAAAAGATGGCGACTGCTTCCAGGACTTGGTAACAAATTTTCCGAGAGAAACTTAAAGAAGGGATCTTCGTGGGGCCGCAGATCATATATTTAGCGAAATACATTACTCCAGAGGGGAAAAAAGGGCCTGGGTTTCGTTTTAAGAATTTGTGGCCTTCTTTTAGGGCAACAACAAACATCCAAAGTACAAAACCATGGTTGAAACAATGTCGCAGAGTTTCATGAAATTAGAATGTAGCATGATTGTGAAGCTTCATTTCCTACATTCACATTTCCCTGAGAGCCTCGGCAATGTTAGTCAAGGACAAGGAGAACGTTTCCACCAGGACATCAAAAGAGATACCAGAAAAAGTGGAATGCAAACATGATGGCTGACTACTGTTTTATGCTAAAAAGAGACGACACTGGTGAAGAGAGACCATGAAGGAAGAAAAGTTTCAACCACGTCAGAAAGGTCTTGAAGCAGAAAAACCAGTGAAGAAGAGGAATTAAATTGTTTCGTAACAATTAGCATTTTAAGTGATTACATACCATTTTCTGCTCTAATTCAGTGAGTTGTAATTTCATACAGGGTTACAAAACACACAATTTACAAATCGAAATTAAATAATAATTTCCTCTTTAAAAAATGCAATTTTATTCAAAGAACTTCAAACATGATTTGCATAGACCTTAGTGATACTGAAATATTAAAATCAGATTTGAATTCAGCATGAAAAATACTTTTAAATCACCTTACCATAGTAAAACATAGTTCCAAAAGCTACCACCCCAGAAGACCAGGTTCGATCTTCATCTCTGCCAAGAATTAAATTCTGGTGTAAGTTACCGGAGCGGTATCTTTATTAAGCAAGCTACCCAAGTGGAGTTAATTTCAGAGACTGGCACCAGATTCGCGAGTTACATGAGTTTATTTACGCTCGGCTAATGATGCAGTGGTTAGTGTTGTTGGCTGCCCCCCCTGGAGGCCTGAGGTACTGGATCTTTGACATGCATGGCAAATAGCACCAGGCTAATGACACACACAAGTGTACTTGCTATAAATGTAAAATCAATTATGTTGTTAACTTTGATAGCCTATGTTAGAAACAAGAAGCTTATAGTAGACTACCCAGCCTAGCAATAACACTTGACATTAGCTGGAGTGCTGAGCTGAACACTGTCCCCGCGGCAGAACACAGAGATATCTAAGACATCATCACGTAGGGCCCTTTACGATCGATGCGCGCTCGGCAGGAGATGGCCCCTTTACTAGAAGCTTGGGAGAATCTTTGATGGCGACATCTGAAGCAATTTTATGTTTACTGTTATCCACACTACTCGACGCCGTTATAATGTGCTACTCTAACATCAAGACAGAGATGTTCGTACAATGAGCGAGTATGGTCACCACCATTCCTTGATTTGGACACGAATGAGCAAGCTCGAGTAGGCTATTCGAAAACGTGCAATAAAAATTCGATCGTAAAATGCTACATTAACACTCAAATTGCATTAGGCCATTTCGAGTCCTCGAAAGCTTAGATCGACAACATCGAGTCGTAGCTGCCAGCGTTCTTGGTTGCCACACTGGCGGTCCGGGTTCGATTCCCGGTTCTGCCAAGTGTGGCGGCTGGAACGGTGTACACTCAGTCTCGTGAGGCAAAACTGAGAAGAGAAAAGAAGAAAAGAGAAGAGGTAGAATCCCTCCTCGCAGGAAGTGGTTTTCCGTGATTTCCCCACTTCTATTCCAGGCAAATTATCAATGGTTCCTAATATAAGGCCACGGCCGCCTCCTTCCCAATAGTACCTTTCGCTGTGTCCCCTGGAGCATCCCCCTAGCACACGAGGCAGAGTTTCATACTCACTACAGTGTCTGCAGTGGCTAGTGCCAGGAAGAGCTCAAACAGGTGATTATACCATGGCATTCGTTTCGAAGACTTCTTTGCATTCCGAACTAGGAAACCCGTCCATTTTTATAATCCAGGCATTCGTGGATGAAACTTGAGAAAACAAAGCTATGCCCTTTCCTTTATGAGGATATTCAGTCCAAGCAGCAAATTCCTCATCTCTTAGGGGGTTTCTTAATTCTCCAACTGTTTTGTTTGCCTGAGAATTGTCAACGTGAAGCTCCATCATACAGTGTTTACTGAGGAGGTCATAATCTCTAATAACATCAATATGAGGCTGTTGCAATGATTTAAGTTTATTATTTACATTCAGTTGTTGTAAGTAAGCTCCCCAGAATGCAGGTATGAGTGATAGACTTTTAAATTTGTGGCTAGTGTAAAGCATACTGCTTTGAGTATCACTAGGTAATAGTGACACTTCTTTAAGAGAACTCCTTATCATATTATCCGCACTTATAAGATTTTTTTTCTTTTTTGGAATACTTTATTTCCAATAGAAGCCACTTGAAGGAGGTACAATAATTCTGCCCCAATAAACTGATTAATTACTGTGAGTTTCTTGTACGGTTGGAGTAAGTGGGTTGTAATAAGGATTTCAAGGTTATCCTTTAAATTGGATGAGACTCTCATTGAATTGAATGTCAATGTCTGGTTAAATTTTGCGCCAATATGTTTTATTTATTGTTGAGGAGTCACGCCAATAATATTTCCACAAAGGCCTACTGTTTCAATGACGCAATTGCTCAGTTTACCTATGTTGATCGCGATAACGTTTAATTTATCATGGTTGATTTTTAAGCCGATTTCTTACAAGGAATTTATAGCCATTGTTAGTAGAATACTAGCGGCCCCGAGATCGTTTCCAATAATAACATTTCCTTCTTTTTCGGAACTTTCCTATATGCAAATCTGAAAATATTAGATGTAACCCCTTCTTAGGCGTATATGTGTTATATTTTAACACGTCTGTTTTTCAAGATTTACTTTCGTTTAATTTTAACAGATGGAAATGTTTACAACAGCGCCGTTAATATTAGAAAGATTCATCAAAACTAAAAGTATATTATTTTATTTTCGAAAATCCTGTGTTAAAGTAAGGAGAGAGTCTTGAAGAACATCCCTGAAAATAATCGATGAGTTTCTGAGAAAAATATCAATAAAAAGTTGGTTGGTTGGTTGGTTGGATCCTTAGTTTAGGGGCTGCAACAACGCGGTCATGTAGCCCCGTGTACTTTGGGTGTGTTGAATCTGTCTGATAACCGGTGTTAATTGTGATGACTGTATTAGTGTGTGTTATCTGTTTTAAATCAAGTAAGGACTGCAGACGATTAATTCTTTCAAGTAGTTCCCATTTTTGCCACCAAATGCTACCATCCACGACACCTAGCTGAACACTTGGCTACTACTAGATGCCATCGCAGCCAGCGCCTGGTCACGAACGTTGTAACTTATGACTCTATGAGCAATAATCAAACCTAACCTACCAATTTTGCTTCACACAAGTTTAGTTAGTGGAAGGTTCTTTTACATGCCATAAATCTATGACATGGGACCACCGGCTTTACTTCCCCTCCGAAGGAAGGCATACTGAGGGATTTTTAACACTCTTAAAATCCGACGACTTCGGCCGGGTTTGAACCCGCGAACTTGGGCATAGAAGCTCAGCATGCTACCAACTACGCCACCGAAGCCGCTTACAAAAAGTTGGATATTAGTGTGGGATATATCGGACATCCAAAGTTCCTTAAACATATCTAGCAGACTGATCGTTCGTTCTATAAACTTTGTGTTTGCAATACGTTGTGCGGCATAACAAATGTGGCCCAGTGTGGATCTCCCGTCCACCTCCTGGTATGGGCAAAGTGGGCGTCCAACGTTGGGACGACTTGGTTCGCGTCAAGGGAAACCGTTCTACGTACTTTCCGCAAATTTCAAGTTTAATTCATCATGAAATTGTCCGAGCAGAAAATTATTAAGTCAGTTTTCACTACTTTCAGGAGACAGACAAAACGTAATTGACAGAACAGAACTTAACAAACACACTATATTAGTCATCTATACTGTTATGCAGGTTATATTTGTGTTAGCGGAATATCAATTTTAATGAAATTTTTCAAATCAATTTTTAGAAACGTGGCTTAATGCCTTGCGGCTCCGTGGTCAGTTTAGTGCTGCATAAAGCCATCCTGAGAGAATGTTTCACATGATATTTTATTTTAAAATGAATTTGTAACATAAAACCACCTAAACCCTGTCCAAATGTAATTTACAATAGCACTAACACGCGGGAATCTTACAGTGCGGCCAACATTAAGTACGGAATACGCCGCTGAAAGGTAGCAAGTCATTGACTTAAATGTTTTTCTCCTCCGATCGCACTACATGTAGCAGTGGTTTCTGGCTTAAACAGAAGAAAGACTAAATTATTTCCTATGTCGTTACAAGGCCCTTGGGTCAATACCTCAGAATACTAATTGTTTAAAAATATGACCATTTTTGACTTAATGCTTTTCAGCTCCGACCGATTCAATTGTTGACAACACTAACCGTTTGTTTTTAAATAGACACGTATTAAAAGACATGCACTAGCCGTTTGGTGATTAAAAACAAAACTAATACAGATACAGAAAAAATATTTATTGCAAAACAAGCTACAAATCGTAGACTATCTTTCCATATAGCTCCCACACTTGTTATAGCGTGGCACAAGTGTTTGTATGCCTTCTTCAGAAAACGTTACCAACCGTGTTGTCTACAATAACCAACGTTAAATATATATACAATAAATTATCACTGCCAAAAAATTGTGTAAACTTAATATTCAAAAACTAGTTTCTTTTCATATGCAAGCACACATAAATAGGCACACCACTTCAAATTATGATGAATCATAACATGGGAAATTCTGTATGAATATTCACAGAGAAGTCATACAAAATAAGGGCTTTTAATAAAACACAATTTTCAAATAACCTATGCATGGTCTCCTGCATGTTCGTTTGCTGTCTTTAAATACTGTATAGCCTATAGGCTACTCTAAATGGATAGACCCATTTGGTTTTTGCTTCCATTAATGTTTATTGTTGTTGTTGTTGTTGTTGTTGGTTGTGGTGGTGGTGGTGGTGGTGTTGTTGTTGTTATAAATGCATTTAGGAGCTTTGCGACATCATGCTCATATAACTAAATGTACATGGATATGTGTGGAATTTGTCTGATAACCTATGCTATTGTGATGGCTGCATCAGTGCGTCATTGGGGTGGGGATTGTGTAGGAGGTGGCCGACATTTGCCAGAAGCAGAAGTGGGGAGAGGAACCCACGGAAAACCACTTCCAGGTTGGCTGAGATGGGAATCCAGGCCATCTCTTCTGAGTTCTGCCTCACGGGGCGGAGTGTACTCCGTTCCAGTCCTCAGACTAGAATAAAATGTCTTGGCAGAGCCAGGAATTGAACCCAGAACCTCGGAGGTGACAGCCAAGAATGCTAGCCACTGTGCTACGAGGTGGTTAATGTTTATCGTGGAGTGATTATTATTATTACGATTATTATTATTATTATTATTATTATTATTATTATTATTACTATTATTGTTGTTGTTGTTGCTTTTGTTGTTATGTCGTTGCAGAGCTACAACTAAGACTTGAAGTTTATCAGCACGGCTTGGGGTAACTGCACGAGTTGGGCAGTTTGCTGACTTACAAGCATCCTACAACAACAAAGAGGTCAAACTCCGGATATCTCAGGAACTTGGGACGGGATCGTTTTCATGCTCTAGTTGGCAAGCTGAAACAATAAACTATTGATTGTGAAGATTAGGAGCTGGATTGGCCAACTCTCGAGCCTGTAATCTTTCCGGTGTTGATCTACAACTTCACACATTTATGAGCCAGTTCCCAGTACACAAAGCTACAAGTTCTATAAATGAGGTATATCCCGAGTTTTATCTCTCTTTCTAGCAGCCATATCGTCTTTGACGGGATATTCTATTAAAGTTGTGCAGTTTTATTGTTGTGAGAACTTTAATCTCTCACCAATAGCTGTTGAGTAAGGAAGGGCTGTAACATCCCGCACTCCCTAGCATGGCAAGCAAAGCTACTAACCCTCTTATAGAACGTTTGTAATTCTCATGTCTTTAACATGGACTGTTGGATATAGATGAATTTGTCTGTTGGCACAGGCTACATAGTACATGCAATAAAATATGGCTTTTCACCTTTGTCTCAATCTCATTCATGGCTGTAATTATATGGACGTTACTGAGGTGAGGTATAGTGCTCATTCGAGGCGCAGCTAATGTCTGTGGATTCTGTGAAAGATGCTGCATTAGCTCAGTGACAAACTACCTCATTTCTCACCTTGTACAGTATAATGCTCGATATTTTCGGCATAATGCTGCCATGGGATTTTGTGGATTTCTATTAGTTTAATCTATGGGGGTACATTTTGAGGATCTGACCATCCTCCGGGATGACTACCTAACATATATGTCTTGAACATTAATAAGAACTGCGACAGCGTCTTAAGACAAATATTCTGAGAAAATAGAGCTAAAGCTCACCATATAATTAAGTTACAATGGTGAAACTTGGAAAGAAGGTCGATACTGATTTTTTTTCCCAAGTCAAGAAATTATCGACTTAATACATTCAAGATGTCGTATATGGGGACCACTAAAATTTTTAAAATCGGTAACCAAGAATGTTATGGAGCATTTTCCACGATACTTGGCAAGAGGAGTCTTATAATATGACTTCGGTGTTTTCTAAGTTGCAAGACATTGACAGTAATAACGCACGGCTGCCATCTTAAATATTAAACTCGATAATTTACGATCTAATGAAGTTACTGTGACAAAACTTGGCAAGTTGACTTCTATATGATAATTATTTTACGCAAAACTTGATATATTCAAAATATCAGGTATGCATATCGCATATGCCTACTACTAACATTTCAAAAAGTCAGTAACTGGGGAAGCTATCGAGTATTTGCCACAAAACTTGATAAAGAAGAGTCTCATAAAATGAGCTAACTTCTTTCTGAGTCGCAAGATGCCACCATCTTGAATATATAGCATATTAAACTCGGTAAATCATCATCAATATAATTACAGTGACAAAGCTTAACTAGTACGTTGACTTCTATAATTATGAATTATGATACCTGTTCTATTAAGTCATGAATTCATCAAAGAAGTACATTGAATATGGAGATCATGCGTAACTTACTGTTAACATCAAAATGGTCTATAACCGTGGGTGCTATGAGCGTTAACATAACGTGTAGCCGCCATATTTAAAATGATTAACACTAGGAATATTTGATCAAATATAAAGTATTGAAGCAAACGAGAAGCCTTATGCTGCTCAGTGTGCACCTTTTTGACCCTCGTCGTTCCAAGATAGTTGGCATGTAGACAGTAATTAATAACTCATGATGCGATAAAGCAACTACCATGAAACTTGGTGAGCTATGAGAAATTAGCACGTATTTTGTTGGGATATAACAACGGATAACCATACCATTCCAAGTAACTAAGCTATTTTGTTGAATATTACGCACAGCTAAAATATTGAACATATAGGCTAGCATATCAAAATCTACATTATGGTGAGCATAGAGAACTTCAATTAGAAATCAGTGAGACTGGCTGCGTGGCGCAGCGGTAACGTTTTCGCCTGCTGTTCCCAAGGCTGCAGGATCGAATCCTGGCAGTCAGTTGACATTTGAGGGTGAGCAAATGCAAGGGCGCCGTGTCAATAGATTTACTGGCACGCTAAAGATCCCCTTCTGCGCAGAATTCCGGTACCCTAGCGTCTCTAAACGTCGCAGTAGTTAAAAGGGACGTAAAACCTTACTGATCAGACCAGCTGAAGGTAAATCATATGCCGATATCTGAAGGAAATTCGCCAAAAAGCAAAACCTAATGATGCAGGAACCGAAGTCCGGTCCATTCGACAAACTAAAGCGGGAGACGTCCTTGTTGAGATGGGAGCAAATTCCGGGGTCAAAGCAGCTTTTGGTAATTCTCTACGAAATGTTCTGGGGTCTAATGCTACAGTCCGTAGGCTTGAAGAGATGGCAACTGTTGAAATCAGAGACCTTGATGCTCTAACTACTTCCGAATAGGTCATGGAATCTATCCAGATAACAGATAACTATTCCAGAGCTTTCTAAGATGCTGATGGCGCGGACGAATACGAGGGAAGTGAAGATGGCTGTTGTCACATTAACAACTAGTGATGCAGGTGTACTTGAAGCAAGATCATATCACCATAGGATGGGTCAATTGCAGGATTAGACGGAGGATCATGTTATCTCGGTGTTACAGATGTCTGGAGTAAGGACATGACGTTAGCAAGTGCAAAGACACTGATATAAGTATACTTTGCTACAATTGCTGAGGGACTGATCACAAAGCTAGAGGATGTGTGGCCTCAAAGAAATGTGTTCTTTGTGAAGAACGAGATTTTGACAGAGTATTTAGCACATGCTGTGGGATCCGGCCAGTGTTAGGTCTTCAGAGAAGCTTTAGACAAAGAAAAGGCAGTGAGGTTCAAATGATTCGTGTACTTCAAGGCAATTTACATGGAAGTAAAACAGCCAATGATCTGCTGTATCAGCTAGTTATAGAGAAGCAAAGTGATCTCTTGTTTTTCAGTGAGCAGTATAAAGAAAAAGATAGTTGAGGACAAGTGTCCTAGCATGATATGGTCCTAGCCAGAAGTAAACGGTTCCAGGCTAGATTCCAGAAGTAACAGGGGGAGTTTTAGTCGGTAAACTGCCACTCAGAAGGTCGACACTATGTGCGTAAATGCATTTCTTCCCCTAAAAGAATATATACAGTATATATGAGGGGTCTAGATGCAAAACTCACATTCTCCACTTTTTCTAATTTTACAGGAACTAAAAAAACTTCTCAAATGTATGTAACTAAAGGAATTTCTAGGAGACTTTGCTTTAGTTGCAGGCTATACTTAATTACGCCTTCTTGTGTAAACTATGTTTCATTATTTATATTAATTTGTCTGAAAAATGGGTTTTAATTTTGGAGAATGTGACTTTTGTGTTCAAACATTGGGGACTGTGAGTTTTGTGACTGAACAAGTTGGAGAATGTTACTTTTGACACTAAACAAAATTAATTACTTCAGACAAAACAATAGACAAGTTGGCCAAGTTTTTGTTAAATTTAGACAAATTAAACCAATTGCATTGTTGGAATACACTTATATTATTTATTGAGAAAATACATTTAACAGAGTACCCTATTATTTTTACAACATCCCCTTTTAATAGTCAGTATTTAAAGAATAAAACATTACTTGAAAGCATAAGATACCTTGTAACAAAATGTAATGAATTTTATGTATGGTATTCTCTGTGTAGAACCTATAAAAAGCTGCCACATAGTCTATATTTGAAATGCCGGCAGTTCATCTGTGACATGAAACTCATTTTCATTGGCTTTGGATATGCCAACCTCAGGATCATCCAAAACATGTTTGAAAAACTGTAAATCCTCGTGAGCTCTCCAATCATCTCCATAGTGTTTTTTCAGTAGACAATCGACATTTTCTTTCTTCTTTTCGTTAGCAACACAGTTACCAATGTTGATGGTTTTAGCTGCTGCTAATCTATCCAAAGATTTTCCACGTTTGACGATACTTCTGGCTGCAATACTAGCATCATATTTAAGCCGATAAGCACTCTCACCTTGCACTAGAACACTGATTTCATTGTTTTGTTGTGCTCTACTGAGGTAAATTCTTTTACAGGACTGAATTCCAAAGTGCCAAGACCCTGGTTTCTTAATGTTTGCTTCGACAGTTTTTTTCCAGTCTTTGTTTGTGACATCATGTCCTAATTTCTTCACTTTTGCATACTTTCCAATTATATTTACATACTCATCTGGGCTGGTGATAACCTCTCACTTCTTGATTTCTTTTTCTATATTTCCAAACACCCGATCAGGTGGAATGAAACTATGGCCTGTCATAGGGAAAACAATTTGCACTTCTTTTATGTTGTCATGCGCTTTAAGGAACCAGTAACAAACTGCGCTGACCAAAATGGTGTTCGTATTTTGGCCACCGCACCCATCACTTATGAGTCGAACGGTATTGTAAGGGGTCATATCAGTGGAGTTTAGATAGTCTACAATGCATGACGATATTTCGTTTGACCCTTTGTGAAATTCATTTTCAGTCCATATATATGCCGTAACGTTCTCTTTTGTGAGATTTGCTTTAGAGTGCCCTTTTACAATACAAAAAGGTTCAGATATAACTGTCTGCTGTAATACGTAGATTGATCTGGTAATTTTGGCAATGGGTGGTTTGTTTGCAATCGAAACTGAGTATCAATAGGTTGTCTTTGTTATCTTGAATCAGGCTATAGGAAGCATTGGATCTCAATGTATGTACTCTTTTTGCAGTTAACAAAAGGTTCTTTTGCACTAGGTCTTTGCATGTTTTTATTTTTTCTGGCAGTTCCAAGCATTTGGAGCACACATCAACCCTTGGACTCCCAAATCGTAAATTGTAGTACCTGTTAAAAATATATCGAAAATAGCACTTCTTCTCACACAATTCTTCTGCGGTTGCTGATATATACATTTTCCAGAGTTTTCTAATATTCAGTTCTGACGAAAGATACTTTCGTCCGGTTCTGTTGGTACAATAGTGTTTTTCACTGCACTGTAGCCTGTTCAAAAACTTTTTGACATTTTCTTTTCTATCTGCATACTTGTTCCTTGTAGTATCCCCACCTCGTCTTTCCTTAGGCAATTCGTGTTTTTCAAAAAATCTGGTTGCAATGCGGTTAATCCTGAATCTTGACAGAGGCTTCAAAGCCTTTGTAAATGTAGCTAAACAAACTGGGACCATTTCTTGTTTTTCTCTGTTTGTGATAAAATATTTTGCTCTGGCCAGTTTCACTTCATTTTTATTGTTTTTTGCACGCCTTCTTTTAATGGGATTCACTGTCAAATGTTTTAAAATAAAATTATCCTGGTAGGTATTATCATGTTCTTGATAAAATTTTGCATGGAATCTCCTGATATACTGCGCTGTTAATGTTCTGCAACGTAGAGCCCCCCGAGTATGGTTACATATTGGGAATGACGGGAACCCTTTTGGAGCATACCTAGAAACAAACAAAAAAGTTCAAATATCAGGCTGTATTATTATACGGATCCATAGACCTACTACGGATTAAAAACCTTGAACATGCCATTACTAAGAATCAGAACATTTAATTTTATTGTAAGGCTTGTCTATTGTTTTGTTACCGTACCTGCTCTTCTTGGCTTGTTCTCTCTTCCAGCTTGATGGCAAAGATGTTCTTTTGCGCGGGATTTCCCCTAAAAGTTTGTTCACAGGTTTTACGTTGAGCTCCATTTTCATACTCTGTAGAGGTTACGAGTTGAACAGACATGGCTTGCAGCTGTAGAAAGTCACATGACTAGAAGCTGGTCTGTGATTGGCTAACAGGGAGAATGTGCTCTTTGCAACTAAACGGTGTGGAGAATGTTAGTTTTGCATCTAAATTGAATGTTTGGCATTTGAAAACAACTGGATATTGTGAATTTAGCTTTTCAACACTAAGATAGTCGTGTGTAGTGTGGAGAATGTGAGTTTTGCAGTTAGAGCCCTCATATTATTATTATAAATAACTGAACAAATGAGTCGGAAATTGTGAATTCAAATAATAAAATATTATGAAACTTTAATGGGATTTTGCAATCAAAGAGTTCTTTACTGAAGTGCTTGGCTCGTTTTCTTTTATTCGACTTCAACTGTGTTTTGTTATCCACTTTACGTATTCCTTACAATTGATTTCAAAGAAAATTGAGCTAAAAGCTCACCATATAATTAAGCTACAATGGTGTAACTTGGCAATAAGTTTGATACTGTGCATGTACTATACTTTGAATTTAGTTCATTTTGTGGCTATTATTGTAAACACAATTAATATTCAAATCCAGCAATTCTTCCTGATTTTTGCCGTGTCTTTCGCCAAATACTTTTTACTGAGATAATTCACTAGGCAATGAGCACTTTAATGGTAGGCCTAGTTGGTTGGAACTAGGGCTATAGCCTACATATCATTCTAATATTTGATTAATTCGACTATTCCAAATATTTGACATTTGAATAAATTATTCGATTAGACAAATTAGTCAAATATTCGATTAACGCGGATGTCCGAAAAGTTTGGTTGTTTGAAGTATTCGTGCATTTCGAATATTCAATTGTTAAAATAAATCAAAGAGTTCAAATATTTGAACTCCAAGATGATAAGTATCCAAAAAATACTGCAATTTCTGAAACAATATGTGCAGTGGATGAGTTGTTCGAATCTGGGGTGAATCCGAGGGGTCGCCTGGGAGTTAACCCCATTCCCATTCAGCCTGTAGATCCTTATAAATAAATATCACTTGTTATCTCTTTATTTAGTTATTTATTTATTTATTGTTTCTATGTTGATTATAATTATTCGAACATTTCAATGAAGCATTCGATTATTTACTGAACTGTCGGGTTATTTCACTAAAGCGAATATTTCGAAATTTAAATGTTCCGATAGTTTGGAAATTTGAATGTTCGAATAGTTTGGAAATTCGAATAGTCGAATGTTTGAGAATAATTCGCATGGTCGAACTATTCGTATATTCGAATCAAATATTCCTACAGGAAATTGGAACATCTACTCACCTTCACTTCAATCACTGATCCGAATTCGATGAGGGTATCGACGCTACGGTATAGTAAGTTCACCTCACACACGATCCTGTTCGATTCCTGTATCAGCAATGGAGCCTTGTATTCCTAGCAGCCTATACGAGTGGGAACTGGGATACACTCACTGCCCTGAAGACAACTGAGGAGAAATGTGGCTCTTGGCCATCCAACAAGTGGTTTTTCATAGTTACCCACTTTATTACAGACAATGACTAAAGCCATGGGCGTCTCCTTTCCAATGTAACCCCAAATGTAAGAATATACACTAGTAGTCACCACAACAACACAGATTACATCAGACAGCTTCCACACTCATCCACGTGCCTTGAACAGATGACCACAATGTCCCAGGCTGAAAAGCAAAAGCTACTACTATCACTACTACTAAAATAGCTTGCCACGGTGGGTGAGTGGTTAACGTGTCGGTCTACTAACCCCAAGCTTGCAGGTTCGCTCCTGGCCGTGGTAAGTGATTTTTTTTGAAAGGTGGCAAAAATTACGACATCATATCATACGATGCTGACATTTCAAAGGACCCATTTGAATTCAGTAGGCCGTGTTCATAATGGCAAAATTAATCTCGGGAGTTTCCGCCAACACAAAGTTCCTCGTTTCTCTACTAGAAAGCGCTATAGTGTTCAAGGAGCTTAGATATCTAACCTCCTTAACTTTCATAGTGCTTCAAGGAACAACGAAATTCGACATGCAAGCTACCCTCTGGGTGTCAAATAACAAAGCTTGCACCCGGCACCCGAGGCCATACGATATTAATTACTACTAAAATAGCTTGCCACGGTGGGTGAGTGGATAGCGTTTCGGTCTACTAACCCCAAGATTGCAGGTTCGCCCCTGGCCGTGGTAAGTGATTTTTGAAAGGCGGCAAAAATACGATACGCATGTCATACGATGTTGGCATGTCAAAGAACCCATTTTAATTCAGTAGGCCGAGTTCATAATGGCAAAATTAATCTCGGGAGTTTCCGCCAACACAAAGTTCCTCATTTCTCTACTAGAAAGCGCTATAATGTTCAAAGAGCTTAGATATCTATTATCTAACCTCCTTGACTTTCATAGTGATTCAAGGAACAGCGAAATTCGACATGCAAGCTACCCTCTGGGTGTCAAATAACAAAGCTTTCACCCGGCACCGAGGCCATACGATATTAATTACTACTAAAATAGTATGAACGTGACCTATTATTTCGAAAATCTCAAATGCATTGACAGTATTTAAACCACGACCATCTTGAACGGAAGCTGAGGTCAGTCTGAAGTGATGCCAAACTCAGCTCGGTTCACCCGGTGTGTTCTCAAGGGGCATGTTTCCATTAGTACCGTGTAACCTTTAAAGCAGACAGACCGCGATAGAAGCTCGATACCCAGATTAATCTCATAGCCTTTCAGCTATTTAAATCCTATTAAAAAATATCAGTTCCGCAAAATTGAAGTAAAAACAGATTTTCATGATTTCTGAAAGGAAGGAAATTAGATCAGGAATATGTCAGTACACATATCTCTTTAACATCGTTATATTCCTCCCAGTATCAAACAGAATTACAAATCCACGTTCACATCTAATTCTGCTGCTGCCTGTTCAATCACAGCCAGTTTGTAAATTGATGAATACGAAGGAATATTCAGTTACTTCCCCGTGACAGTTCCACAACACACTCAACATTGTATTGGCTCCAGTATGGAGTTGTCACCTGTCCCGTAAGATGTCCCAATTCTCAACACCGGCTGTTGTTTATGTATTTCTAAATATGTCTATGCACCAAAATACAATATTATTTCAAATATGCTGACCAAAAGAGCTACTGGTTATTTTTACGATTTAATCCAATCACAACAGGCAAGTATCCATTTAAATAGAGTATCGATAAATGTATTCCGTATTCTTTATTGTGTGTGTTTTCTTTTGTTCGGTGAAGTATGTCATATTGCTCTTCATTTAGTTAACTGCCTAAGACGAGCGGATAGCAATAACACACAGTAAAATATACAATTAATAAAGTATGAAACATACATAGTTTTAAAAAATGCACTCGAAGTTATAAAATGTCGCACATAAGCTACATGACATGCATGCTATTAACATTTAAAAAATCAATAACCGAGGACTCTATTAAGAGTCAGCCCCGTGGCGCAGTAGTGGCTAGTAATCTTGACTGTCTTCTGACAAAAAGTTTAATTCTAGTCTGAAGTCTGAAACGGGGTACATTTAGCCTCGTGAGTCAGACATTAGGAGAGGTGGGTTCGATTCCCATCTCAGCCATGCTGGAAGTCGTTTTCTATGGGTTCCCGCTTCTCTTCCAGGCAAATGACGAGGTGGTTCCTAACTTAAGGCCACCGCTTCCCAAATCGTAACCTGAATTACAAATACATACACCACTACAGACAACACAATAACATAGGCTATCAGACAAATTATCAATCTCTATATATCTCACACACACCCAATTACATGGGTCTAAATGATCACGTTGCCCAAGTCACTAAGATGAAACAACGACAACAAGATTCTATTAAGTTTTGCCACGAAACTAATCAAAGTTAGTTTATAAAATTACCTAAAATATGAAAAACTGCTATAAAGAAAACATATTTCCTCATTAAATAATGACAGGATAAAAATAGAAGCGATTTGAATGTACAGTATAAAAATAAAGGGATTTGATTATAAATGTTAAATGTTAACCATGACAGTTGGCAAGCTGCTTGCTTCCCTATGAGACGAACCGGTTCGATTCCCAAATAATGCATATCAGTAAAGTAAAGGTCACCTCCGATGTATGTGATATTAATGGCCACGTAAATCTACGAACTTCCTTCATTCCTTCCTTCCATCCTTCCATCCGTCCTTCCTTCCTTCTTAAGTGTTATTCTTTTAAATCGAATACCTTTCAATAATCATATTGTATTTATGTTTCACAAGTGTGTATTTTATATTTATATTATTGGATGAAGAACATCCTGCGTTATCCTATGTTTGCTTTTGCATTGGGGGTGTGATATAAGCGGCAAAATTACATAGGCTAGTACTTCGCCGCTAATTCTGAAGCAATGTTTTTTATATTGTCTAGCTAATACTTTGTTATAACGATGATAATTAGGGGATAATATTAATACACAATATGCACTTGTAAAACATGAAACATAAATAGCCTCCAACATGAATTTTGGAACGCATCGGAGTTTTTAGAAATGTCAGCACTTATGAAGGAAGAAAGCTTTTAGATATGTACGTGGACTATTATCTCGCAAACATCACGCACGGACCATTCTTTCTGCGCGGAATCTTGACCATAGGACGTAACCTTCCCTCTTAAAAAATCCCACGAACATTTAACCGGGAATCGAACCTATTCCACCTTGTTTTCCAAGTTCCCCATTATTGCTTCAAAGCATACATGCATCACATCAAATCACACGTATATTAACTCAACTTATAACATTCTCCTCGTTCTATTAGAGGCAAGTTTGGATTTTGGTTAACGATAATAAAAAAAACAATTGTTTTTAATGCTGCGTACTTCGAACTATATCTATTTTACCAATGACTTCATACTACGGTGTCGTTTCAAATAATGTCTGTAGTGTAGATGACAAGAGCTGTCAATGGAAACTATTGTATAATAAATTATTTTTCCCATTTTAGTTGAAGCCGCACACGGAGAACAACAAATGAATTTGTTGTACCTTACCATCATTGTTAGTGGAATATATGTAATACATATTATGTATGACATTCTCTCTTTCCCCAAACCACTCAAGGAAATTGTAAGAATCCAGTTGATTAGTACTGGCACTAGAGATCAAGCCGCTCAACATCCTCCCCTTCTACCCCTCCATCACTGGCAGATAATTATATTCTTTTGTGGTAAAAGAAACTTAATAAAATCGTCCTTACAACTTGAAGACTAGGTGAAATGTCGTTGTTAATAATCTGATTCACCACGAAAATGTTTTAACAAATCAAATGAAAATTGACGGAAATATCGCTCCAAACTACTGGTGATAATGCTTTCTTGTGTCATAAGATCCATGACTTCTGATATTTACAAGACTGCCATTTGGCCACGTTGGCACTGTATACAAATATGTGAACTGGCCACCTCGTAGCATTGTGGCTAGCATTCTTGGCTGTCACCCCTGAGGCCCAGTTTCGATTCTCAGCTCTGTCATTAAATTTAATTCTGGTCTGAGGGTTCACTTAGCCTCGTTAGGAAGAAATGAGAAGAGTTGGGTTCGATTTCTACCTCAGAGAGTTCAAAATGCATGCGTTCGTTACTTTTTAGACGTCAGGCGTGATGTACACATTACACCTTATTATGTGCAAATGCAGTGGTTGAAACTTCGTGAACGTAGGCAGCTGTCAATTGCGATCCTAACCCAGAAAATATTGTATACAAAAATCCCTGGTTATCTCTATAATGTGTTTAAACCAATGAACTCAGTCCACCACAGAGAAAATAGATTTACTGATTCTACTCTACAGATTCCTGTCCACCGTACAATTAAATAGCCTACAATAAATCATTCCTTTGCACAGCTTCACGGCTCTTTAATACATTCCACCTTCACTCATTTACAAACTCTGTTAACACTACACAACTCAAGAAATATCAAGATTCCTGAAGGAATACGAATCAAAAATATAAATATTCAATATCAAATTTTTGAAATATATCCCTGCGATACAGCTTTCTATAATATTTTTAGTATCCAAGATACAACTTCCGTGGATTTGATAGTAGTTCTAGTAATCATGTCACTCATTTACTTGTTTTAATATTATAGATCATATTATAATTACATAAGAATTGTAGCCCTTTGTTAACGTACTATAATTTGTTTTCTTTTAAATATTCCGTACAACATTTTTGAAATATATCCGTGCCATACAGCTTTCTATAATATTTTTAGTATCCAAGATACAACTTCCATGGAATTGGTAGTAGTTCTAGTAATCATGTCACTCATGTACTTGTTTTAATAATATATCATATTATAATTACATAGAAATTGTAGCCCTTTGTTAACGTACTATAATTTGTTTTCTTTTAATAGATATAATACATTAGGTAGGTTATTTCTTAGCCTATTTTCAATTTTGAAAAAAAAAAAGGCTTATGAGATCACCTTTTGTCCGTGTGTGTGTGTGTGTGTCCCTAATAACTTCTAAACGGCCTGAGCGAATTCAATGAACCTCAGTAAGTTCATAGCACTATTCCGGACGACCTCGACCGAGCCCTTCAAATTTTGTTACGTCTCACCAATCCAACATGGCGGCTGTGAGAAATATCTCACCAGCATTCAATATCTCCGAAACTATTACGGATATCACCCTGGAATTTATTTACGGTGATAAAGGGAACTACTAGAAGTTCACCTATGTGACTTTTGAAAAACTGGTAACTACAAAACCAACATGGCGGCCACGCAAATTTGCGACTTTTAAATGGACGTTTCTCGCCATTTAACCAACCAAACACAATAAAACTTGGTACAGTATATGTTTATACACATTGTAATGCACCGACATCTAACTTCGTTCAATTGTTTACATAACCACAAGATGGCGGATGTACGAAATATTTCACCGGCATTCTATATCTCTGAAACTATTTGCGGTATCACCCTGAAATTTTGTACGGAGATAAAGAGCACTACTGGAAGTTTATCTATAAGACTCTCAAAAACCGGTTAACTACAAAACGAACATGGCGGCTAGGCGAATTTGAAAATTTTAAATAGACCCTTCTCGCGATTCAATGTTCCTAACGCAATGAAATCTGGTACATAAAATGTGTATACACATTGTAATGCACTGGTATATAATTTAGTTCAATTGTTTATATAACCTCAAGATGGCGACTTTGCGAATTTTAAAATTAAGTTTTTATTTCTTGTGTCGTAATCATGCGATCGAAGTGAAAGTTTGAATAATGAACCTACGCAATAATTTTCCTTTAATGGTACATGACTCTATGTCCTATGCATTTAACAATCCAACATGGCGACCTTCCGAAGTATTTAGACGGCTCTGAATATCTACGAATCTATTATAGCAATCAAACTGATTTTTCTTTATGTTCATAGGGGCTATAAACTTAAGTTTACCTATAGAACTTTAAATAACCTGGTGATCACAAATCCAACATGGCGGCGACGCGAAGTATAAATATACACATGGACGTTTCTCGCAATGTAACCATCCGAGTGCAGTGAAACTTGGTACAGTAAATCCTTATACGAATGTTAATCCACTGGCATCTAATTTATTTCAATGTTTTCCATAACTACAAGATGGCAGTTGTGCGAAATTTTAAAATCTCGTTGTTACTTCTTGTGTCCTAATCATGCGATTGAAGTTTGAATGCTACACGTACACAATAATCTTCATGTAACAGTACATAACTCTAGGACCTACATATATAAAATCCAATATGGCGACCATCCGAAATATTTAGTCGGTTCTCAATATCAACGAATCTATTATAGCAATCAAACTGAAATTTTGTATGCTGATAGTGGCAATTAACATAAGTAGGATATATGAAAATATGCTGTATAGTTCTTCACGGAACTACTTGTTTAATTATTATATTCTAATTTGTATTGTTCATTTTGTAAGAAATGTCTGTTAATTGACTTGTTTAGTTATAAGTATATTTTATATGTTGTTTTTCGTAATTGTTAAGCTAGGTTTAGTTTTTTATTACATAACTTCAAGCCAGAACATTGTATACGCTACATAAAGAGGGCTCTTTAGCCTCAGTGGCAGTTATCTATAAATACATTCAAATTCAAATTCAGCCATCCCAGAAGTGGGATGTAGTAGTTTCCCATTTCTTCTCCAGGCGGATGCCAGGATGCTGCCTAAATTAGGTATGGCCGTCTCCTTTCCAAATCCCAACCTCAATAACAAATACGCGCACTGGTACAGTCACCACAATGACACATGTTATCAGTTAGATTCCCCCCACATGCATAAGAAAACGGGTGGGGATAGCCTTTATGCCCCTCAATGAATCAACAACAATAACAAATATACATATATATATACTGAATTTTATATGGCTTTATATTGTAAGCAGAAATCTTTCTTTTTCTTTACAAATAATACATTAAATCGCAGGTAGCCCATGGGTGTCAATTCAAAGGACCTGCACCAGGTCTCTCTGGATATCACAGAAAACGAAAATGTCATCCTATGAATGTGGCAGCCAGTGATCATCAATCGGCCAGTTGTATGTATTTTTTACTGCTGTTATTGGATTTACGTCCCTTTTAACAACTACGGGTTTAGAGACACCGGGGTGCCAAAATTTTGCCCCGAAGGGGATCTTTAACGTGGCAGTAAATCTACTGACACGGCTCCCTCGCATTTGCGCACCCTCAAATGCCAAATGCCTGCGCCAGGATTCGATCCTGCAACCTAGGACACAGCAGGCGAGAACGTTACCACTGTGCCACGCAGCCAGTCTGTCTTTTTTATACCGACGATTAATGCACGAGTATTTTCCAGTATTAAAGTATTCCACCTTCATAATATGATAAATTATTATTTTTAACAAATACGTTCTCATGAAGTGAGGACGCTTATATATTCGAAAAATTATTTAGATCAAGTTTAACTTAAAAAAAATGATTATATCGCAGTGTGGAATACATGACATGCCCTACCGTCACCGGTACTCTTCAAGGAAACTTTCAAGGTTTCTTACACATCTGACTAATATTCATTGCTTGATTTCAGCTGCATTATGAATTCGTCTATGAGCAGAATTGCTTATCTGTGTCCATAGAATCATGCTGCTATGCGATCAGCCCACACTCAAGGTGTATGATACACACGGAAGTCAGAAAATGATAGGAGAGATGACTACAGTACTACAGTACTCACAATATTGTCCTAAAATCAAATAGGCTATGAGGTGGCTAACGTAAATAGCTGCTACTAATAACACGGATGTTAGTACAGAAGGTTTTGGGAATCACTGCGTGGTGTTTATAGACCCTACGACACCATGTAATACATTTTATTTGGAGGTGAAGGAAAATTGAAGTTAGAGCAAGATGAAAAGAGAAAATTGCTAAGTCTGCAGATGCTTCGGTGTGAGGGATTCCAGCAGATAAAGATGGATGGGCTATCCAACCAGTCCCACACCAACTTCTAAGAGACTTCTAGCCAACAACGATTAATGATCAAAAACTAAATTGGTTATTTGTATAACATGAGCTCCTTATATTAAAGGTAAATGTCAATTTTCAAATCCACCGTTTAATAAAATTATTATTATTAGTGCATGAACAATTACAATGTAATAAAAACTAATCATCTCGAGTGAAATATTCCGGTTAAGGAAATTCAGCTGTAATTATTAAACTTAAATATGTACCTGTTATTCTTGATTACACTCAAGACATAAGGTATAACGTTCCAATATCCCTATGATTTGTTGAGAAAAATCTTTAAGGAAGAATGGCTGAATTATTGGTGGTAAGCAGTAAATTTATTTAGGAGATATATCTCTTCTACCATTTTCTGACGTTCGTAATCGCCATTATTCTACACCTTGTACGTGAATCTCTATGAAACTACAAATTTCATTAATTAACACCCTATTTACTTGTGTACTCTTCATAAAGAGGACATAAGTGATCAGGGATGTGTGAAGTAAGGAGTAGCTTCAGCAAGGTTTGAAGCAAAACCTTCTTTCAGCCACAGCCTTTAGAAAAACAACGCAGACATCAGATTGTAGTAGTCTATCTCTGTTCTATCAATATGAAGGAATAAATCAAGTAATATACTGTTCTTTTTTTAATGGCACAAAATGTCATCATGAATTGAGGCTCGATGCACAATACCGATTAAGTTTTCCGAAAGCTACACGAGTATTACGCGTATGAAAACAGAAATTCTGAAGAAAGAATCCCTGAATACAGACAATGAAATTTACAGTTCTTATAGAAATTGATGCTGACTTATACCAATTTGTCGTTTATTGCAGACAGTAGACTAAATAGTCAAAATACACCTAAACAGACATTATAAGTTTGAAAATATGCATGTCTCAATATACGAATGATCAACGAAAGTTAAGGGATGTAAAATCACCTCTACACAATGAGTTAAGTATTTCCAAACTTTTTAATTTAAATCTTAAATGTAATAATCCATCTGAAATTTGAGGTCTGCATATTGTTCATACCAACATAGAGACGTAGGTGAGTAATCCAAGATGACGGACCTCTCGAGGGAGAATCGTGCGCATAATAGTTTGTAAAACTTTGTGTTGACAAACATTTCTTCGTCTAATATCTCTAACTTTTTTTTACAACAAGAAGAAATAAAATTCAAGACCTTTTGAAGAAGTTCTCTGATTGTAATGAAAATTGCAACATTACATGGTAGGGAAAACAAATGACTTTGCACATTACCGTTATGCTAGAGTTGCCACGTGTCGGACGGGCCGACGCGACGCTCTGTCCACTCGCGATCACACTCACTGGTCGGCGTGCCCGCTGGCGCCCACAGACTCACTGCCGGCTCCAGCGTCGCGTCAGCGGCACCGGGGCGAGAACGACGCCGAGCGCCACGCCGCCTGCGGCCGGCCTTGCATTACCAACATCATTTCCCTGAGAACATGGCAGTGTCAGGACTCCTTGCATAGTGGTTTCCACGCTAAGCTTTGACTCGAAAGGTACTGGGTTTAATTTCCAACTGGGCCTAGGGACTTAAACCACAAATTGCTAACTAACCCAGCACGGTTACTGGGTGTTTATGGTGTCTCTAGCATCATTTGTCTTCATCACGACACGCGGATCACATGTGGGTGACAATTCGGAAGGCCTGTACCAGGCCTCTCCGGAGGCAACACGCCGTTATTATTTTATACAGTGCTTGATAATCTCGGCCATCTCTGCTAGATTACGCAGTGGGTGATGACTCATCCTAAGGACCTAACAGAAACATGTTATATTTTAGGGTATGGAAGAAGACTGTGAGCAAGGAACTCCAGTACGAGCTGGTTTACGACGGTTGTAGGCCTATTTGAGATTACAAATCACTCATCAGAATTTTGGTACCAACTTTGGAAATTAAAGGCACCGAAAATATATATTCAAGTTTTCTGTTTCTTTTCTTTCATTATTATTTTTATGTTTTGCAATGATTTTATTCGGAAGCTGCTGGCATTCATGGCATGACTAGAGACCGCAAATTATGGCTTATAATCGCGAGATAATAATAATAATAATAATAATCGCACTGAGTGCTTTCTACTCGAACTACTCTCCAATTTCGACGCTCCATGTTTTGTTGCTTAAAATGGGCTGCGACATCGTGGTCATATACCCTCGTGTTATTGGGTGTGTGTAAAAATGTGTGTGATAACCTGTGTTATTGTGCTGATTGTACTAGTGTGTTTATTTATACATTAGGGATAGGATTGGGAAGGGGGCGGCCGTGGCCTTAAGTTAGGAACCATCCCAGCATTTTCCTGGAGTAGAAGTGGTGGGGGAACCATGGAAAACCACTTCCAGGATGGCCAAGGTGGGAATCGAAACCCCCTCTTCTCTGTTTTGTCTCACGGGGCTGAGTGTACCCCGTTCCAGCCCTCACGCCGGAATTAACATTTCTTGGCAGAGCCGGGATTCAAACCCGAACCTCCGGAGTGACAGCTAAGTACGCTAGGTGGTCGACGCTCCGTTTATTACTGTCATCTGGTAGCAAAACTGAAGGTCTGTTGGCTGGCCTGTGGCTTAATTTTCATTAATTTTGTCTTATCAGCAAAATATGAAACAAAAGACCTTTCATGAACATACATCATACCGGTACTACTCAGGGTAAGAGCAGATGACCTCGCTGATCCGTCATTCAAAACAACAATAACTAACTAACTAACTAACTAGGGGCAGATGACCTCGTAGTTCCGCCCCTTAAAACAACAATAACTAACTAACTACTCGGGGTATCGTGGAGTATATCTGCCTTTCAACATCGGCTGGGAATTGAACCCACGTTCTTGGATCATGAGGCGGATACTTGACTATTACCCGGCTGATGAATCCTTGCCAGCGGTAGATGTACTGCATGAACTACTGCTCGGGTCCAAGCTCTGCGAACTTGCGGGGTGAGGTGGAGTCGTAAGCGGGAAGAGAAGGGCCTGTCAACAGCCCGCTGTGTAATCTGGAATTCCTGTCTATTCCAATACTGCTAACATAGGGTCGTTGCTCAAACCAGTGTGGTGTTGCGAATGAGTGAGTGAGTCACCGACCAATGTATATGGTTCTGTTACTACGCATGGACCTGGAACAGCGCACATCTATCATCATCGTCCGCGATCCACATTCCTCTCAGGTTCACAGAGTTTAAACCCGAGTAGTACAAGTTGTCAACAGTGTGATGCAATCCTATTTTCCCGGGATATCGCTACAGTCTGCATCAAGGAGGATATATGGGTAGAGCTGCAACTTAATGCAACATTTTTACACCAACCTATTGCTCGGCGCAAGTAGTTCCAACTGACAATATGAGATAGCGCGACGATGCACTTTCGAGCGCGATCCCTCCCCGACCTGGCCTACTGGCCCCTCTCCCCTCCCGGCCCGTGCCAACTCGACCCTTTCCCCTATTCTATCCCCCCTCCCCTACTTTATATTCCTTTCTTTCTTTCTTTCTTTCTTTCCTCTGCCTTTTAATGGTCATATTTAGTAACTGGTCTAATAATGGGCGATTTCTTCCCCCTGTGATATCAGGTAGAGAAGAAAACATAGGCTCTTTCAGAATAGTTGTGGATGTTTCCACAAAGCACATAGCATGACATAGACCTACCCCACAGATATGTACAAATAAAAAGAGTAAGGTAGGCTACTATACTACAATATTAAAAATGGATTGTAAGACAAAATTACAGCTGCACTTATCACACACCAGTATTATTTAATTGTCAATGCGATACTTCATATCAATCGAATTAAGAAATATCACGTTTGAATTACAGGAAGCGTTGGAACAACCAGCTCTTATTTTGAATTATATCGATAGTATCTGATACCGTTTTCGAGCGCAGTGTATCGACTAAATCGATGTGTGATTCAATATAATTCAATTTCTTAGTATAATATTGTTCGAAACCGATTGTATTCTTTTCTAAGCACTGCAATATGTATTTACTATTGATACATATTCAAATATTAATTAAATATACAACATTAACAAGAATACTCACCAATTTTCCGATTTTGCTGCCATCTATAGAAGTACAACTAAACTACATTATCGTACGCGATGACTGCTAGCGTTTTTAACGTTGTCAGCAGGTACTACTACAAGGCAAGCTACCGTTGGCACTAAAACATCCTATAAAGTTTCACCCACTCGGTCTGCACTACAGTACGGTATATGTCAAGATTACGCCACGGTCAGCTCCGCTTGCGCAGTCGTACAGTGGACAGTCAGTGATCCTCAGGGACAAAGATCATGTAAGTATAGGAGATTCGTCACTTTTGGTTATAGAATTTCCGAGAGAGAGCACCGCCTGAGGCTATGTACCGCTATACCAAGTCTGGCAACATAAAAAGTAAAAAGCCATATGAATGTAGCCTTTATTACACGTACCGTAATTGAACAGTATGTTCTGCGATGAGTTATTGATTATTGATGAAAATAACACAAACATAACTGCGCCTTTCGCTAGGCGTAGAAATGTACGTCCAGATAGGAAAATAGTACTCTTTGATATAGGTAGGCCTATATCAATGTTGGCAATATATTTGTCACGAAGGATACAGTTATGCCGTTCTAGAGCTTAATTCACCTTTAGGCTAATTAAACATTGCTCTTCTACTCTACAGAATTGTAGATATTCGATGAATATAAAGAAAACTGTCCAAATGCACACACTATATTGCCATAACCTCACTTTTTGCCTAGCATGCCGGCTGCCACCGACCCCTCCCAGTAGCCCTAAACCACAAATTGTATTGCTATGCAAAGCAGAATTGGTAAGAAAACAAACAAGAGATGAAATGCACACATGTATTCTCTATATATTTTTATTCGAGAGTAGTCCATATTGCCCACTAGTTTTACACATGGTCAACACCAGGATGATGAAAATTGCCGTATTGTTCTTACTATCATTATAATTCTTACATCCCGGTGCTTGGCAATTTTTCCTCCCTTGCAGTGGCATGATTGACTCTGAATCCAATTCAAATAAATAATCAAAATACCGAACAAATCTAAACAACCAACAACACCACGAGGAAAATCAATCAAAACAGACTATTCCCGCTCCCGCCAGCCGGATTGGTGTGAGCGTTGGGTGAGTGCCAACTACGGAAACATAGTACTGAAATTAATTCTTCATTGGTTGGCAGAACATCTATAGCGGAGCTTTATCGAAACCCACGCGCTCCCTATGATCTGTCATCCCCCTGCTCAGGGATGGTCGTGAGTTGTCAGTTGTGAGGAAAGCAACTCACGTATCAATTGCACATGCATATTGCACCGGCCAAAAACTGTGGCGTAAACTGTATGCCATGAGCTTGAGGTTGGGTATTTCCAATTTGTGGTATGTGAATAGATCTAAGAAATTCATACACTTAACGTAAGAGTAGTGTATTATTATAGGAGAATTTGTATTATTAGTTATAGCCTATTATCTTAGGCACGCTATTTCCGATTGTGAATAGTGTTTGATGCGGAGTGTAGGCCCTACATGCCTTCCCGCATGCCTCACATTAGCTCTGACGTGCCGATAGGCAAATACAGGTAAACACTCTCTTCAAAGCAGCAAAGACTCGTCAGACGGGTATCACTAGCCCACCTAGGAAGCTTGTTGAGGGATTAAGAGGAAAAGTAAAACTACAAACTTGCATTTGGAGAGCATCAAGCACATATTCCGCAAATTGAACGTTAGATTGTTGTTAATTCAGTTTTAGGGGCTTGGGTCATCTTGTTCATCAGCCTCATGTAGTTGGGTGTGTGTTAAATTTATTCAGTATTTATATGAAGACAGTATGGTGTTTGAAGCCATTTTCAGCCTTTCCTTAGTAAACTTAAGTTTGATGCTGTTCATTCGGTCAACACGAGTTCTTCCCAACTCTTTTGGGAAAAACTCATGTTGACCGACTGAAAAGTATCAAACTTTCATGAAGACTGTAGTAGTATGTTTACCTGCTGTTCGCATTTGCGAATATTTAACTGGTTACATTTTGTAGGTTTTTGTCACGGCAAAAGTCAGACGAGTATTTGACTTATAACCTCATTTTTTCTTCACAAATCATCTTTGTTTCAATTTATTGTTTAATTCAGTTATATTTAAAGTTATTTTGCACTCACCTGTTATATTATATTATCTATCTCGCCAGTTGGTAGTTACTCAGTGCTCCACTGCGTTGGTCTCGGCAGCACTTCCTTGACGCCCTGTCTCGGGGTTAGTCGGCCGGCCGCGTGATCATGTGACCTGGGGCGTCTCGAGGCTTGTCGAGGCATGCAGCACATGGCTGACTGACATCAGGACAAGCATGGCGCGGCTTGAAAGGGACCGAATTAAATTGTGGCCATCACGGCTACAGCCAGTGTATTTAGTTGTGATATATGTGTAAATATATAGTTTAAATATTAATGTGTGTGTGTAACGTATTATTTTTGAACTCTGCTAACCTGAACATACATAACCAGCGAGCATCTCCTGGCCAACGCATGGTACCAGGAATCGTTCCGGGAGAGAAAGGAACATGGTCATACCGGGCCGAATTTGTGAAAGTGTCGTAATGCTAAAATATTACGTGGTCCTCCGGTGCATTTGAGTATACTTTCCGAGTGCGGACAACCTGTGGCGAGAATATTGGAGCACGTGCAACATCATCCCGGCGGCATGCTGTACACGATGGGAAGGACACAAAGGATTATAGGATATAATAATAATGTTATTGGTTTTACGTCCCTTTTAACAACTGCGGCTTTTAGAGACGCCGGGGTGCCGGAATTTTGCCCCGAAGGGGATCTTTAACGTGCCAGTAAATCTACGGACACGGCTCCCTCGCATTTGCTCACCCTCAAATGGCAGCTGACTGCGCCAGGGATTATAGGATAAGTGTACATCATAGCAGTATACCGAGGTCAGTCAATCCTTGTATTTCTTTCCTTTTCCTAACTTATCATGGAGTCTAGTGAGAAAAACCTGTTGGTGAAACAACGAGCGGTCATTAAAGGGTCACTGACACGTATCAGTAAATATGCAGACAAGTTTGTGGCAGGCTCCGATATTAGTAAATTACGTAGCAGGCTGAAGCAATTGCCTTCAATCTGGGAAGAATATAAGCATGTCCAATGTAAGCTTGAAATTAATAACGACGAAAATAGTGAAACCCATGAACAGGATAGGGAACAGTTCGAAGAAAACTATTATGATTTAGAAGCCAAAATGACTACACTTATAGATCGGAGCATAACTTCAGAGCAGAATAACGATCAATTATCTCAGCATTCTTGCGGTAATTCACAACAGGCTTTCTTGGAGGTACGATTGCCCGTCATTAACCTCCCTACATTTCATGGTCAATATGAGACGTGGACACATTTCGAGGACACCTTTCAGGCATTAATTGTTGATAATTTAAAACTATCAAACATCCAACGTTTCCACTATCTACTGTCCGCACTTAAGGGTGAACCTCACCAATTGATTCAAAATATCCCTATTTCTAACCCTAACTTTCCAGTAGCTTGGGAAATCGTGTGCAAGAGGTACAACATCAGAAAATTGATAGCAACACAACACATCAAGGCTCTGTTGTCGTTACCTACTTGTTACAAAGACACAGCATCTGATCTTAGGAAATTGAACAACCACTTAGTAAGCAATTGGAATGCTATTCAAAATCTCAACCTTTCAGTGCCGCTACATGAAGTCTTACTTCAGCAGCTGATGTTAGATAAGTTAGATCCCGATATCCGTAAAGAGGATGAAATGAAGGCTGCCAGTGATAATTTTACAAGACTCACTGAGGTAACCACGTTTTTGGAACACGTTGGAGCTAATGATGGCAACACGGGAACAAAGGGGGAACACAGCAAATCCACCCAAGAAGCAACATGTGAGGAACAATGACAATCCAGGTCGAGTTAGCTCATACGTATCTACAAGGGGGAAGTTGATTTTTGTGATGCAGATCACCCGGTACATCGGTGTGAGGGTTTTCTGAAGGCTAGCGTAAGACAACGGTATGATTTTGTCAAAAGGAAGGGTCTGTGCTTTAACTGTTTTAGACATCATAATGTCAGCATATGCAAATCTCATAGGTGTAAGAGATGCCAAGGCAGACATCATACCCTAATTCATTTCGTCAGTCCCACAAGCAGTCAAACGACTACAGACAGGGATGCCCCAGCTGGTAGAGGTATTCGAGAAGACGAAGGAGGGCATAGTAAGGCAAGTTACTGCACACTTACATTCAAGCCACAGTCACAAATAATGCTGTCTACTGCAGTAATAGGAGTGGCAGACAAGAATGGCAGAGTTCACCAGTGCCGAGCGCTACTCGACAATGGATCACAGTCCCATTTTATAACGGAGTCACTTGCAAGTAAGCATAAGTTGCAACGACACAGAAGCTGTATTCCAATTAGTGGTATAAATAACACTGCGGTCACTGCATCTCAAAGTGTTGATGTTCGTATCAGTTCTAACGTGTCCAATTTTGAAACTGTTATCACTTGTTCTATACTCCCTCACATAACAGGCAATATTCTGGCAAATTATGTTGATTGTAAATCGTGGAACCTACCTAAAGATATCACATTAGCGGATCCTCACTTCAACGAGCCAGGACCAGTAGATATGCTCATCGGTGCAGAGATTTTCATGCAGCTGTTGCGAGAAGGGTGGCGGAAAAATTGCGATGAATTACCCATTTTGAAGAATACCGCCTTGGGATGGATACTGTCAGGTCCCATAAAATCCCAGGATCGGACCAGTAAGAAGGCGGAAGCACCACCTACTTCATCATTTTTCCTCAGACAGGACGATGAATGACCTCGACAGGAAGATGGAAAAATTCTGGTCGATAGAAGAAGTGACAACTAGAACAAATTTAACCAAGGAAGAGCAGTATTGCGAGGAGCATTTCACAACTCACACCAGGCGGGACGACAGCGGACGTTTCAGTGTAAGATAACCTACAAGGGAAGAAAGTCCACAACTTGGAAAATCTTACAAAATAGCGGAGAAACAATTCAGACTACTGGAACAGAGATTCGAGAAGAGACCTGATCTGCGTGCAGATTACGTGAGATTCATGGAGGAGTATGAGAACCTGGGTCATATGAAGTTGGCTCCAGATATAAGCAAGGACGAAGAAGCATGCTGCTATCTCCCTCATCATGCAGTATTGAAGGCTGAGAGTACCACTACTACAACACGAGTTGTATTCGATGCTTCCTGCAAAACTGACAACGGCGTTTCACTTAATGACACTCTCGCGGTGGGACCTACCGTTCAACAAGAACTGCTATCAATTGTGACAAGGTATCGTACTCATCAGATTGCAATGACGGCAGACGTTACAAAAATGTACCGTCAGATCAGAGTAGACGACGAAGATGTTAACTTACAGCGCATACTGTGGCGAAAACATCCATCTGAACTTCTACGCACATACCAACTAAAGACTGTAACATACGGTACTTCTTCAGCGTCCTTTCTAGCCACAAGATGTCTAACCCAGCTGGCTGAAGAAGAAGCACATGCGTTTCCCAGAACATCTCGCGTATTGAAACGGGATTTTTACATGGTCGATGTATTGTGTGGTGGCGACACTGTGGAAAATGCTATACATCTACGAGGAGAACTACAAGAGTTGCTGCAACGAGGAGGGTTCCCGCTCCGCAAGTGGACGTCGAATCACGCGGCTGTACTTGAGACTATACCTAAAGAACTCAGAGAATCACAGTTACCACTACGATTTGATATGGAAGACAACATCAGAAAGCTAGGATTACTATGGCATCCCTTTCTTGACAGGTTCCAGTTTGAGGTCCACATCAAGGAGAACAGTGGAAGACCCACAAAGCGGAAGGTACTTTCAATTATAGCTTCTATATTTGATCCCCTCGTGACCCGTATTCAAGGTCAGGGGTATATTCTATAACGTGCCAAGACACCGATTGTCAAGCTAATTACATCGGGCGGAGTGGAAGGCGAGTAGACACACGTTATAAAGAACATAAGAATGCGATAAGATACGGAACACATTCAGCCGTGTGCGAACATATGTGTGACACAAGGGCACAGCTTTACCAACGTAGAGTCGGACCTTAAAATAATCCATCACGAATCGAAAGGCAGAGCTCTTGACATAAAGGAAGCAATCGAGATACACCTAGCCAAACGAAACAATCCCAACAATCTAAATGGACACACGTTCATGGAGAGCTCACCCCTCTTCACGCTACTAAAAACACACCCTGTTGGAAACAAAACACAATTTAGCGACACAGCCAAGCTAGATAAAAAAGGGGGGAAATTAGGGGGTTTTTAATAGGTAAATGTTATCTGGATCAGGTGTAAGATGTACTTTTCTTCTGCAATAAACCAAGGCCCATATTCGCGGCAGTATTAAAGGTGCCGGGACGTCCTCATAAGACCGTCAACGCTTAGTTCGAATGGGTTATGCTCCACGCGTGGCGAGGGTTAATCCACGGTCTTTAATAGTTGTAGACCCACCTCATTCAATAACATACATCTTATCTAGGTTGGCAACACCTCACATAAACACATCGCTATCACTCCCCACAGCACGTAGGGACAGGGGGAGAAGGCAGGGAAAAACCAGTCGTTAAGATAACCACCGCAGTCGACCGCACAGTGAGTTCCAGTGAGCACGAAAACTGCGAGTAGCTGTAGTACGGAAGACAATCAGATAAGTAGTTAGCCTAAAATGTTATAGTTTAACCATAGTTTACAACCATATAATCTCTCTAAAGTACAATCCCCGGATAGCTATCACCATTTAGCATTTCACCTAACATATATACTGCATTTAGCATACTGACAGTTGCAGTACCAATACTGCAACTAAATAATTGTACATATTGTAAATATTTTCACCTGTATTTCAAACATAGATTTTGTAGCCTAAGAGTAATGGATCTGATGATGATCGCTTGACGATCGAAACTGGTCATCCTAGTGTTTTATTAATCTCATGTAATTTATTTCAGGATTATCTCTTTTGGGTACATTCGTGTTGACCGACTGAAAAGCACTAAACTCTTGTTTACTAAGGCAACACTGAAAATATGGCTTCAAACACCACAAAGGACTAGTAATTGTGAGGTGTAAAATTTTCATGCAACAATTATGGCAATAAAAATTAGGATGGGATGAACCACTAGCATCTCCGTTACTTGAAGGCTGGATCAAAATCTTCACTGATCTTCCAGCTCTAAATAACATTCAGGTCGACTGGTTGATTCTCTCTACGGGAAGGGTGATCCTCATACAAGTTCATGGCTTCTCAGACGCTTCTGAACGGGCCTATGGAGCGTGTGTTTACATTCGAAGCACCAACCAACACGGGGAAGTTTCAGAAAGGTTGGTATGTTCAAAATCCAGAGTGGCTCCTCTGAAACAACAGTCCTTACCTAGGTTAGAACTGTGTGGAGCTCTTTTGTTGGCACGTCTGGTTGATAAGACTACCAACACCTTAAACCTGAAAATTGACCACACGTTCTTGTGGACTGACTCGACAATTGTACTATCGTGGCTTGCAGCTGAACCAACACAATGGAAAACGTTCGTCGCCAACCGTGTCTCCGAGATACAGCAAGTGACTGGAAGAGCCAAGTGGGGTCATGTGATGTCAGAAGAAAACCCTTCCGATATTCTTTCAAGGGGAGAAGGACCACTCAGCCTGCAGTGCAATCAACAGTGGTGGCATGGTCCAGCATGGTTACTACAAGATTTAAGTAGCTGGCCCACTAGGGACTCGAACGACTCTGCAGGTGAACTTCCATAAAGAAGGGATACGGTGCAATGTCTAGTTAGTGCTACTCCATGAGACGAAATCACGACGAGGTTCTCATCCCTCCGTCGCCTACAGGGAGTAATGGCTTATTGCAAGAGATTTATGTTCAATCCCAAAAGACACAACGTAAGAAAAACGGGACCACTATCTGCAGAAGAGCTTGAGACTGGACTTCCGACGTGTATCAAGCTCGCTCAACGTGTGAAATTCGCACCGGAAATAGGCGAGTTGAAGTCAAACTCATCAGTTTCACAGCAAAGTGCAATAAGAAATCTGAACCCCTTCTTAGACGGGAACGACTTATTACGAGTAGGTGGTCGCCTACAAAACTCGTTGAAACCATTTGCAGAAAGGCACCAGATCATATTACCTCAGCGTCACAATGTAACCCAGTTGATTATGGCTGATGAGCATGTTCGTCTGCTACATGCTGGTGCTAATCATGTTACGGCTTCACTTAGGTCCAGATATTGGATAGTAAGCATAAGGAAAGTGATACGGACTGTCATTCACAAGTGTTTGAAGTGTTTTAGACTACGAGCCACTACAGCCACTCAACTCATGGGACAGCTACCATCTCCTTGAGTAATTCCATCACGGCCATTCTTGAACACGGGAGTTGACTACGCTGGCCCGCTGTACATTAAGCAGGGTGCAACCAGGTGCAAGGTCAAGGTAAAATGCTATGTAGCGTTGTTCGTTTGCCTTTGCACCAAGGCGATACACTTGGAATTGGTTCGTGACTTGACTACACAGGCTTTCATCGCCACCTTACGGAGATTTGCAGCCAGGAGGGGAAGGTGTACAAATCTATACAGTGATAATGCTACTTACTTTGTAGGGGCTAGGAATGAATTGTTGAGAGTGCACCAGTCCGAGCAGTGGAAGATAGAAATGCTGAACAACGCAGCCCAAGAAGGATTCACTTGGCATTTCATTCCTCCTGATTCGCCACACTTCGGTGGTTTGTGGGAAGCTGGAGTTAAATCCATGAAACACCATTTAAGACTAACAGCTGGCAATGCGTGCTTGACGTATGACGAGATGTACACCCTACTTTGCCAAATAGAAGCATGCCTGAACTCACGACCCCTCGTTAGTCTATCGGACGACCCTGATGAACCATCATACTTAACTCCTGGCCACTTTCTAATAGGTGCTCCCCTGTTATCCTTCCCTGAACTTGACCTTAGAGATGGTGTGCACTGTTATACTTCCAGATGGCGCTACATTCAAGCGCTGGAGCAGAAGTTTTGGAGACAATGGTCTAATGACTATCTTAATTGCTTGCAACAGCGGCAGAAATGGTAGACGAGTCAGCCTAACCTTCAGCCTGGAACTGTCGTGTTGGTTAAGGACGACAACACTCCTCCTCTTTCTTGGAGGCTTGCAACGGTCGAGGAAACATATCCTGTGAAGGATGGACGAGTGCGTGCAGTCACCATTCGTACCAGCAGTGGAATTTTGAAGCGTTCTGTACATAAACTATGTCCGTTGCCAATTCAAGACTGATATGTGCAATTACTTTCAGTGTCAACTTGTGGTTTAGTTAATTACTTTATTCTTGTGTCGCAAGAGTTCAATTTTGACCAGTGTCCTTTATTGTTTGTGTATAGTGTTGAAGCTTCTTATTGTGTGATTTAACATGTTCATTTCAATGTCATTACTATAGGCTGTGTATTTTTGTTCCTAAGTTGTTTTGGTTGGGGTTTGTGTGTGTTTTGTATTCGGCGATCCATACGGACTGGTGGTGAAAGAATTTTAAATTACCACTGTTGATTCATGTAAATCAATCATTTTCTTGCAGTTGTTAAATGTGATACATTTCGGTCTGGCGGTATGTTGGTAGTTACTCAGTGCTCCACTGCGTTGGTCTCGACAGCACTTCCTTAACGCCCTGTCTCGGGGTTAGTCGGCCGGCCGCGTGATCATGTGACCTGGGGCGACTCGAGGCTTGTCGAGGCATGCAGCACATGGCTGACTGACATCAGGACAAACATGGTGCGGCTTGAAAGGGACCGAATTAAATCGTGGCCATCACGGCTACAGCCAGTGTATTTAGTTGTGATATATGTGTAAATATATAGTTTAAATATTAATGTGTGTGTGTAACGTATTATTTTTGAATTCTGCTAACCTGAACATACATAACCAGCGAGCATCTCCTGGCCACCGCATGGCACCAGGAATCGTTCCGGGGAGAGAAAGGAACATCACCTCTAAGACATTTCTCTAAGTGTTAATTAGGTCACCGCTTTTCCTCGTGGCATTTTTGGTTCGTCTACCGGGTCTCAGTTTGCTACACACTCGACAATTGTACTATCGTGGCTTGCAGCTGAACCAACAAAATGGAAAACGTTCGTCGCCAACCGTGTCTCCGAGATACAGCAAGTGACTGGAAGAGTCAAGTGGGGTCATGTGATGTCAGAAGAAAACCCTTCCGATATTCTTTCAAGGGGAGAAGGACCACTCAGCCTGCAGTGCAATCAACAGTGGTGGCATGGTCCAGCATGGTTACTACAAGATTTAAGTAGCTGGCCCACTAGGGACTCGAACGACTCTGCAGGTGAACTTCCATAAAGAAGGGATACGGTGCAATGTCTAGTCAGAGCTACTCCATCAGACGAAATCACGACGAGGTTCTCATCCCTCCGTCGCCTACAGGGAGTAATGGCTTATTGCAACAGATTTATGTTCAATTCCAGAAGACACAACGTAAGAAAAACGGGACCACTATCTGCAGAAGAGCTTGAGACTGGACTTCCGACGTGTATCAAGCTCGCTCAACGTGTGAAATTCGCACCGGAAATAGGCGAGTTGAAGTCAAACTCATCAGTTTCACAGCAAAGTGCAATAAGAAAACTGAACCCCTTCTTAGACGGGAACGACTTATTACGAGTAGGTGGTCGCCTACAAAACTCGTTGAAACCATTTGCAGAAAGGCACCAGATCATATTACCTCAGCGTCACAATGTAACCCAGTTGATTATGGCTGATGAGCATGTTCGTCTGCTACATGCTGGTGCTAATCATGTTACGGCTTCACTTAGGTCCAGATATTGGATAGTAAGCATAAGGAAAGTGATACGCTGTCATTCACAAGTGTTTGAAGTGTTTTAGACTACGAGCCACTACAGCCACTCAAATCATGGGACAGCTACCATCTCCTTGAGTGATTCCATCACGGCCATTCTTGAACACGGGAGTTGACTACGCTGGCCCGCTGTACATTAAACAGGGTGCAACCAGGAGCAAGGTCAAGGTAAAATGCTATGTAGCGTTGTTCGTTTGCCTTTGCACCAAGGCGATACACTTGGAATTGGTTCGTGACTTGACTACACTGGCTTTCATCGCCACCTTACGGAGATTTGCAGCCAGGAGGGGAAGGTGTACAAATCTATACAGTGATAATGCTACTTACTTTGTAGGGGCTAGGAATGAATTTTTGAGAGTGCACCAGTCCGAGCAGTGGAAGATAGAAATGCTGAACAACGCAGCCCAAGAAGGATTCACTTGGCATTTCATTCCTCCTGATTCGCCACACTACGGTGGTTTGTGGGAAGCTGGAGTTAAATCCATGAAACACCATTTAAGAATAACAGCTGGCAATGCGTGCTTGACGTATGACGAGATGTACACCCTACTTTGCCAAATAGAAGCATGTCTGAACTCACGACCCCTCGTTAGTCTATCGGACGACCCTGATGAACCATCATACTTAACTCCTGGCCACTTTCTAATAGGTGCTCCCCTGTTATCCTTCCCTGAACTTGACCTTAGAGATGGTGTGCACTGTTATACTTCCAGATGGCGCTACATTCAAGCGCTGCAGCAGAAGTTTTGGAAACAATGGTCTAATGACTATCTTAATAGCTTGCAACAGCGGCAGAAATGGTTGACGAGTCAGTCTAACCTTCAGCCTGGAACTGTCGTGTTGGTTAAGGACGACAACACTCCTCCTCTTTCTTGGAGGCTTGCAACGGTCGAGGAAACATATCCTGTGAAGGATGGACGAGTGCGTGCAGTCACCATTCGTACCAGCATTGGAATTTTGAAGCGTTCTGTACATAAACTATGTCCGTTGCCAATTCAAGACTGATATGTGCAATTACTTTCAGTGTCATCTTGTGGTTTAGTTAATTACTTTATCCTTGTGTCGCAAGAGTTCAATTTTGACCAGTGTCCTTTATTGTTTGTGTATAGTGTTGAAGCTTCTTATTGTGTGATTTAACATGTTCATTTCATTGTCATTACTATAGGCTGTGTATTTTTGTTCCTAAGTTATTTTGGTTGGGGTTTGTGTGTGTTTTGTATTCGGCGATCCATACGGACTGGTGGTGAAAGAATTTTAAATTACCACTGTTGATTCATGTAAATAAATCATTTTCTTGCAGTTGTTAAATGTGATACATTTCGGTGTGGCGGTATGTTGGTAGTTACTCAGTGCTCCACTGCGTTGGTCTCGGCAGCACTTCCTTGACGCCCTGTCTCGGGGTTAGTCGGCCGGCCGCGTGATCATGTGACCTGGGGCGACTCGAGGCTTTTCGAGGCATGCAGCACATGGCTGACTGACATCAGGACAAGCATGGTGCGGCTTGAAAGGGACCGAATTAAATCGTGGCCATCACGGCTACAGCCAGTGTATTTAGTTGTGATATATGTGTAAATATATAGTTTAAATATTAATGTGTGTGTGTAACGTATTATTTTTGAATTCTGCTAACCTGAACATACATAACCAGCGAGCATCTCCTGGCCACCGCATGGCACCAGGAATCGTTCCGGGGAGAGAAAGGAACATCGCCTCTAAGACATTTCTCGAAGTGTTAATTAGGTCACCGCTTTTCCTCGTGGCATTTTTGGTTCGTCTACCGGATCTCAGTTTGCTACGCGCTCATTGGCCATCTCTATGACGTCACTTCTCTCCAGCCATTCAGCACGCTTCTTTCCGCCACATGTTTGGAGCTCGCCAATGGACGGACATGGAAAATTCCAGACTTCAGTTGTGTCTGCTATTTAACATGCAGACCGACACATATTCCTTGTGATTTCTCCGTTGGTATGGCACCAACCACCCGTCTTGGACACCAGACGAAAAACTTCATCATTGCAAAATTCGCATAGTAATTCTGAATCAAGAAGTGTTACTTCAACCTTCGCCATGTCGTCTAGACATGTTTCAACTAATCCAACCTGGATTAAACTTTAAAGTGTTCCTGCAACACAAATTCAAGTGTACATCTTTATGTACCAAGAAAATCTACTTAGACTTAAGTGAACATCGTCACTTCGTCTTTATAATAGTGTACAGCCCGGGGGGGCAGTACCCCCTGAGAGCCACCACCCATCTTTTACCAAAACCACCCCAACTGGCAACACCATAAGACCAGAACATTATCTATACACAGCAAGCGGCGGTCACCCAGCCTGGGAGGTTAGCCAACTACTTGCAAACATACACAAACATCTACACTAACAGCTATCTAGGGCAGCTACATTTACGCAATGCTGACCACGCAGCGCCGGGAGGTATAAGAATGGAGTCCAAACTGGAGCCATTATCTATCTGTTCTGTTCTACTCTGTGCGTCGCCAGCGGCCTCGCCCGACGCCTGTTCCAGCTTATCACCAGGTGAGATTCAGTCGTGCTCAGATTCCTTTAAATCTTGTATACACTTACCCCAAACTTGTACACACAAATTGTATTTCACACCTGTCTAAACTCCCCAAGAGGGACATACTAATCTACATCTACTGACCAATAAATACATGGTCAGTAAGCTACACTTGCATTACTAATTACACTCCTCTTCACGTCCTCATACCCTACCTGGCCTTCGTCACGATTGCCCGTGACCGTCGAAGCCGGTAATTGCTTCGTCAGGCCCCATTGTACTCCCAGCACGCGACTCGACTGCCTAGCGTCGAGCCGCTGACATAGTTCGTTTATTGTATTACTCATTCCGCTCAGCTGGCAGGCCAGTATAGTAGCCTGTATTTAGAGATTCATCCCCTAGCAGATACTTGCATCTTGCAGGGAGGCCCCCAAGAGATTTAACACCAAAAACACCAACACACTACACTAGTAGTTTCTCCCAACCACGGGGGGCTACTCTCATTTAGGAATAACCTTCCAAATTGGCACAGCGACACAATCGTGCTTTATCCCAAACTACCCCCCAACCAAGGGATTAAAACATATTTGGTGGAGGCGCTACTACCACGCACAATAAGGGTAGGACTCATACAACGAGGCCCTCGTGGTAGAACGAGCCGTACCACAAGCAGCCAAGCGAGACTAAATTATTATTTTTTCTCTCCTACATTACATCCCACACTTTTTCTTTATTACACGGGGATTTGTATTATTACACCCACCCCCATCATCCCCATAGTACAAGGTCGGTGGAAATTAAATGACCACGTTTAGAAACACACTAAGGGACTTCGCGCACCATTTGTCGGCTAGCACAACTCCACTCCGGCCGAAGTTACGAATTAAGAACAGCGATTTGATAACTGAGCAGACTGCGGTACAACTCCTTCAGGAACTTGAATTAAAGGCATTAGAAATCCGCGCTCAACACCCTGCAGCGGCAGCACAAGTCACACATTTTCCACGATCCCAGGCCCAGTCCAGTGAACACAGACAAGAATCACCAATATCTAGCGCTAGTGAAGCAGATTGCTTGCCAACACTCCACCCCCGATTGCTGCAGCAACTGCAAATCACAGAGCAGAAGACTAATAATCTGCTCGCTCGCATCACACAGTTACTGGATACAGACACTGTTAAATCAGACAATCACACGACAGAGGCAGTCCTCGATATACACACTATTTTGGAAACAGTGAAACAGGATCTAGACAGGACAGTGGAAGTAGTCAAATCCACACAGTACGACAACACACCTTCGGTCAGTGACGATATATCAGGTGACGAGCCACCTGGTAACGTAACACACGTGTCGTACACGGGGAGTGAGGCTAATTCCACTCAGAACAACACAAACACCTTGTCACGCGATAGCGTTGCGAACAGCGTAAACAGATTAGAATCCTTACACGGCCAACGAGAGACAGACGAACAGGAAATGAACAGGCACACAGAATATCCCATGATCCACCCCACAAAGTTCACGGGGGAAGGACAGAATCCCGAGGAATACCTCAAGGCCTTCAATAGAACGGCTCGGATCAATGGCTGGAGCGATGAGGTCAGAAAACGGCTCCTCCCTGCATACCTCACGAAGGCGGCCATGACATGGTGTGAGCTCCATGAGGACAACCTAGAAGATGCCACATGGGAGGAAATCACTTTGTTGTTGAAAAGTGAATTCCAGCTCATACCAGATGATGAGGACCTGTATGACCAAATTCGACAGAGGTCACAGGGACCTAAAGAGAGCGCACAGTCATTCGTCAACGCAAAATTGCTGATGTGCGACAAATATAACGCAGCTATGACGAATAAGCAGAAAGTTAAGCTGCTAATGCAGGGCCTTAGACCATCCATCGTGGACAAGTTATGCATCATGAACAACCCCACGGTCCAACACATGCTAAACAACATTAAAACAATAGAGGCAGGGAAAAAGATCACGGAAAAAGCTACGGAAAAAGCCGTGAATCAGCACTTTCATCCAAAAAAGGACGATACTAGTCAGAAGATGGATGAATTAGTGGACAGGATGGAGAAGCTAACGATAGCTGCCATCCAAGCAGGCGGCAGACCGCCTAGGGATGAACACACGGACACGGAAGAGCTCTATTATCCCGAAAGGGACAGGGGGTACACAGAGAGGAGACACTACGAGAGGGAGAAAATATACTACCCTCCACAGCGGCCAACAACACCACATACACAGGACAGGCCACACTACCCTCCGCGGTACTCACCGGTATCATACGCGGACGTAGAGCCAACATACCCCTCACGGCGACCATCATCCCCATACACACCGGAGTACTACCCTGAAGAGTACGAACACAGCATCCCCCGGCGAAGCAGCCCGCCACCAAGCTGCCCCACAATACAGGGCAAGCGGGGAGTATCGGAAAAACCCGCCCCCAAGCAGGCAAGGCTATGCAGCCCCGCAATATAGGGGAATGGGGACTATCGGGAGAACCCGCCCCCACGCAGGCAAGGTTATGCACCCCCACAGTATAGGGGAAATGGGGACTATCGGGGAAACCCACCCCCAATCAGGCAAGAGTATGCATCCCCACAACACAGGGGAAACGGGGAGTACCGGGAGAACCCACCCCCAGGCAGACAGGGATATGCACCCTCCCAGTACAGGGAAAAGGGGAATCGCCGGGAAAACCCGCCCCCGCAGCAGCAAACATACACCTCAGGCTAGACCATTTTGCCACAACACACCCCATGTTCGTTATAGAACATCTTTCTGCGCCAGCCATAATTGGCATGGATTTCCTCGCCAAGTATGAAGCTAGCATAAATTTTGCTAGCGGCAAGATGCTTTTAATGCATGGCCAGAGGCTCACCACACCTCCCATCATATACACCAGGAACACAGATGGGATTCGAGCGGAGCGAGAAATCCACGAGCACCAGGCCTCTACATTGAATACAATCAGCAAACACACAGACACACACACAGATAAGACGGTCAATCCGGCTCACAGACAGGACCTGACACCGGAGCAAAATAGAAGGCTCACGGAGCTCCTGGAAGCCAATAGGGATATCTTTGCCCATTCGCTGAAGGATCTCGCAGTGACAGACCTTATCGAACACCACGTCACACTCACCAGTGACCGGCCAGTCCACCAGCCCCCCTTCAGGGTGAGTCAGAAATAGAGACACGCTATCGACACTCAGTTTACAGAGATGCTCGAAGAGGGGGTCATAGTCCCGGTAATTTTGAACTACAGTGCACCGGTCTTGCTGACAAAGAAACGGGATGGTTCCCACAGGTTCTGTACTGATTACCGTAGGCTCAATAAGTTAGTCGAAAATGACAGTTATCCACTACCACGGGCCGACACCTATTTGGATGCCCTCGGTGGAGCTAGCTGGTTCAGTTCGATGGATTGCTACAGTGGATTCTATTCAATCCCCGTTTACGAACCGGACAGGCACAAGCTGGCGTTCGTTACAGAAAACGACCTCTATTCCTACACAAGGTTACCAATGGGCCTCCGTAACGCCAGCCAGACCTTCCAAAAGCTAGTGGATAAAATATTTTCAGGGCTAAAATGGCGCTCAGTGCTAGTCTACGTGGATGACATAACAGTCTTCTCCAACACCTTTGACGAGCATCTCGTACACTTGGAGGAGGCTTTCGCAAGGATCAGAGAGGCCAAATTAAGGCTTAAACCTGCGAAGTGTCAATTCGCCAGACAGCAGATTAACATATTGGGCCATATTGTAAACAGAGAGGGCATTATTCCCGACCCAGCGAAGACTGACGCAATAACGGGCATCCCAATGCCCACAAATTTGAAACAATTGCGCAGCTTCATTGGTCTCGCCTGTTATTACAGAAAGTACATCCACAGGTTCGCGCACATCACCCATCCCCTAACCGAACTCACACGTGAGAAGACGCCCTTCAACATTAAACAGGAACATATAGATGCCTTCAACACACTGAAGCAACTATTGACCACACCACCATTACTGCAACACTTCCATAGTGACAGGCCCACATTTTTACACGTGGACGCCAGCCAGTATGGAAGATTACAGGAAGATGCAGAAGGGCGCATACGGCCCATAGCTTATGCTAGCAGGAAACTAACGGCCGTCGAAACTAGATACTCAGCCACAGAGCGGGAAATGCTGGCATTTTCATGGGGAGTGAACTATTTTCGGGTATACCTCTATGGTATCCAGTTCACGGTAGTGACTGACCACGCGAGCCTGCTTTTTGGGACAAATTCAAAAACCCAAATTCGCGGCTCAATAGGTTCATATTCCGCCTGTATGAATATAACTTCGTGGTCAAGCACAAGAAAGGCGCTACACACCTAGATGCAGATGGGTTATCTAGGCTGCCAGTAGCCGATCCCCCAGATGACAGTAAGGACCACGAATGGGACGACATGCCCACTTTTGCCCTGACGGTGGTTAACATAAAGCAGGAGCAAGAACGTGATCCATACTTGAAACAGATTCTAATGGCACTAGAAAACTTGGATAAGGTGGATTCCAAGACACCCCCAGCCATGCACGATAATGCACCTATAGCGGTTCCGGAGTCATTGAAAGAGAGTATTATGACCGGACACCATAATAGCCCAATGGCAGGGGCCCATTTGGGTACGCATAAAACATACCATAGAATCCGGGACAAGTATTACTGGGTAAACATGAAGGCCGACATAGACACCTTCGTAAAGACATGTCACACTTGCCAGCGATTTAAAACAAGGCCTGGCAAGCCTCATGGATTACTCAACCCTATTCCCGTAGGAGAGCTATTCCATAGAGTCGGGATAGATGTGAAAGGCCCCATCACCACATCTGAAAGAGGCAATAAATATATACTTGTGGCCACAGAGTATCTCACCCGGTATATGATTACAAAGGCTGTTCCCAAAGCAGACACAAACAGCATAGTCGAATTCCTATTTGACATAGTCACGCGATATGGCCTATTCCAAACCCTACTATCCGATAGAGGGACTATTTTCACCTCGAGAGTGCTCCAACAGTTTTTGGAGGTACTAAGGATAAGGGCATACACGACCACGAGTTTTTCCCCACAAACGAATGGACTCACGGAAAGTATGAACAAAATAATTGGAATAGCGTTAGCCAAGTTCACGGGGGGCACAGGGACAGACTGGGATAATTATTTGCAGCCCATTACATTCAGCTACAATACTTCTATATCCACGGCCACAAAACATTCTCCACACTTCCTGTTGCACGGATATACACCTAGAAGTCCCATAGATAACATATGCATCCCACAGGACACTCTCCCAGACAACGCAGCCCGGCTAGAGCACTTGCAGATAGCTGGCATGGACGCCAGAAGGAACATAGCCGCGGCACAGAAAAAGCAAAAAGAACGGTGCGACCGGCAAAGGAAGACCGTAGAATACACACCCGGGCAATTGGTTATGGTTTCCAATTCCGCCCGTAAGAAAAATGTGTCCGAGTTCCTCCTGCCACGTTGGACAGGTCCCTTCAAAGTCTGTAGGAAGGTATCTGACCTGAACTACGTAGTAAACGTGCGCCATGGATGCAAACTCATCAAGGACACTATACACGCCCGCCGTATGAAGGCATATCACACCCGAAAACAACACCTACACGTAAAGGCGGGAACACTGTCAAAAGGAAGGGAAATGATTCCACTGGCAGACGTGAAAAGAAAGCCAAGAAATAGCCTTCGAACACCGATGACCTCACCTGAATACGAACCTAACACTAGCAAAACTCTCCCGGAGACACAGGCCTAAAAGGCACCAGGAATAATTACCCTGGACAAAGACGGTCTCAAACCCGCGACCTTCTGAATACCAGGAATGCAAGGTCGGGTAACTATCCAATTGAAGGATAGGGCAATAAGGGACAGTCACGCTAACAGGAATTCATACGCACAAAATAATAAAATCACCTCCGACACCTAGTCACCAAACACGCGACTAGCGGCCCGGAGACACACGTACATAAAGACATCTAACTGCCACTAACAGGAATATATTCACCCCATGCCCACAATAGCACAAAATTTGGGGAAACAAACATACACAGAGGTAGGGTCTTTTACATTACGAGGGACCCAAGGCACGCTGTATATGCAGACATTAGAAAGGCGCACCAGCAAAACTACGCACACTGTCTTGACACATGTGTTCAGCGAGCCGCCAAACAGGCAGGCAAGTACTGCCCACAAAATTGAAACTTAATACTATCGCCAAGTCAGCGATAACACATACCTGAGCAGCTGACCTTCGCGCGCACCAAGCAGACTAACAGCGCTCTGCCCCGGCGTAGTAGACACGATCATTCACGCCAATTTCAAAGCACGATAACTCCCGAAATTAGGGTACGAGGATCGTCCCGAATGGCATAAAATACTCACACTAACGTATATTTTCATACGCGTGTCTCAAACACACAATACGCGCGCCATGGGACATACAGTACAGAAATCGTAATACCGAGGCCTTAGACCAAGGCATGGGCGAACACACAAAAACACGATACAAACGTGCCAAAAAAGAAGCTAACCAATGGCATTTTTGGCGCGAAACCACAATCAGAAGCCACACTAGGGACGCACAAAGCCCAACAGACAACGCAGACATGAAACACGGAGCATTACACTGGATCGCGGGTCCGAATGCCCAATAAAAGCTGACACCGTGGAAAACAAGAATTGTCGACCGACGAAAGATCACTAACAGACAATTACACGAGTAGCATCGCATAAATAACATCCATACACCATCCCCTACAGAAAAGACCATAGGGTCCCATACAGACACCGTGCCCCATAGAGTACAGCCAAGAATGAAAATAGGCATTAGAACGTTTAAATTATATCCATATGAATGACATACTATTACCGTACACGCTTTAAACATGCACTAGAGGTGGCAAAGGCATTGCAATAGTGCCATACACAAGCACATAAATGGTTGAGCCACACAATCATGAACACGGGAAGGTGCTTTAACATAAATACAAGGGACGCCAATCTCACAGACACAAAACAGGTAACACCACATTTCTACGGCCAAAAGTCATGGCAAATTTCGATTACCCCGAACATGGGCAATAGACTTCCTAGACATGAATTACAGATAATTACACAAGGCAAAGGTCTTACGGAAGAAAGGTCCACACAACATTGATAACGAAAACACGACAGGTTAACACATTGGCCCTCCCAGAATGTCAAACAATGTCAACATACAGACAACGGGAAAAGTCACGTTCCGCCAGCCGCCACACATAACATCGGATACTTTCCGTATACAAGGACGCAAAAAACAAACACAACAAAAAACACTGAGTTGCGAATTCCAGCGCATTTCAACATTGTTGCCGGTAGACATTCCCAGCGTACCCAGACGTGCCAATGACACGCAAATATGATGACACTGTCATAAACCAACAATAATAACAGCATACAGATACACGGATATTGACACAGGAGTCAGCATTATTACGATAGGCCTGGCATTTAGTAATGCACAGATACTGTGGACCATATTAATCTAGGGAACACAGGATCCCATAGCCCCACCATTACCGCCACTAGGAACGTGTTTACAACGGGCGATAACAAGCTGCACGCGCCGCCTGACAATTAGCCACACGACACACGGTAAGACTTATCCGATAACGGCCCGCGCGCCAGCATGCGGTAGCGGCACGTGACCACACACACGCAGCCGCGCTTATTACAGCCGCGGACATTTCCTGCCTACACGCGCCCAACAATCAGGGGCGGATACAGACAGATTCCATGAGGGGGCAACCCCCCCCCTCCTCATAACTTCTTTTCTTGTTTTTTTTATCTTTAAACAACCATCATAGGCGATCAGGACATGACCAATTACACTCACAATCACTTGCTACCTTAAAGTTACAAATAAGAGACCAGATTAGGCCGTGACGTCACAGCGTCACCGCACTTGCACATCCCAAGGAGCGGATAGAAAACAAATAGTGACCAAGTGAGAATGACAGGAGCAGAGATGGATAGTGCCATCAGGATGGCCAAGACACCAACTACGGGATACCATCCTACCACCCCTCTCCCTACATAACCTGTCACTTACAACACTATCCAACGCAAACACATAAATACATAAAAACAGCTGGATTACATTCCAAAATATACATCGGGGTTGATAGACTTCATGCACCTACCCAAATTCGGGTATGCTACACCCTGGCCACAAATGCCTACACCCTAATATTAGGGGTGAGTCGGAAACAATATTAAGCGTAATGCACATCTCTATATAAAGAGATGAGGCCGCATTTTCACTAACAAATATTTTCTTACTAAATAATCCCGCATGCAAGCGACATAGAATTACTATACCTCGACCAATACTTTATCCTCAAATGAGAGATGATACGCCTCATATCCATCCCCATGCATGGAATATCCCACCCACATACCAGGGTTTATTATTATCGCACCTGCATGGCACTTTCGAAAATTTTTTGCACACTTGGGAAAAACCTACCCCATCCACTCACTGTAAAAACATCCTAGCAGCATCACCGGCTCCCGGCCACCATTAACATGGAGTCCAACGATGCACAACCCTCTCCTACCACGCTTTAAGCCCATTCAGCAGATAACACCCCCGGATCCCAATAACAAGGGACCCAACGCCATAAAAACCTACTAACGCCTCCAAGAAATTACCAAGGCATTACCGCTGGAAATCCGACATGGCGAACAGGCCTAAAGTAGACAATGCACTTAGAAGATCCTACAACCCCAGGACACTTAAAATTCTACATAATTACATGATACACACAAAATTTATTACAAATCACACTTTTTTGGGGGGAAAATAAAAGGAGTCTGATATCACACTGAATGGTGATGAGATGTGAATGGAAGACAGAGGCGCTACGCAAGAGCAGAGCTGGAGAAGGCGCTGATTAGGCCTGACCCAGTTGACTGACTGACAGACGTAAGGTTGAAGCATCGATGGCTTGGCGCGGGCAAACGTCAAAACCGAGGGTGCTTCTAGCCCACCCCCTCGGCGGAGAAAAGTTACACCCACTATTTGCCACGGTCATCGAAGCAAAGACCTGCAGGGGAGACTTTTTGACGGCTGGTGGGAGAATCAGCCAGCTCCACACTGGACTCAGGAAACAAACCTAGAGACGACCATATTAGGACTAGACTTCTAGTTAAGTATCTAATTTAAGTAGAGCTTCTATGGCGGGAAGTTAGTCTTCCGCTCGCGTGAAGTGAAGAAGGATCTCAGGATTCAGCGGGATCAATCCTAGATCCGCCAAGTCCTCGTCCCGCGAGACGGGGTGAAGACAACCAAATAAATGATAATAAACAAATAATGAATACTATATATGGAATGAATGCGATCATTCGACCCGTGCCCACATAAATGGACGACACCGGGTCGCCAGAGCTTAAATGGTCACGCACCAGGCGGCCAGAGATATTAAATAGGTATGCAGCGGGCTGCCAAAAGGGGTTTCGTGGGCAAACCCAGCAATGATAAATATATCAATAAATGACAAATGGAGAATGATGCCGACATAGGCAAGTACAGCAGCGATGAACAGGATAGCCGGGCGAGGCGTTTGTTCTTTAGCAGCGCAGTCGCCCAGAACTTTATTAAGTACTATTTATTAATTACTAATAAGATAATGTCGACTATTAGTATTAAGACGGAGGGGACTACGAGACATTGTTGGGTTCCGGTCTCAACAATGGGCTACAAGGGCCCCCGTAAGAGAAATCGAGCGGACGAGCCTCCATCAAAATTCTAGTGCATAAGTTACAGTGCCATTTCAAAGGCCACTTAGAATTAAGCAAATTTAATAAGCGCTGTCGCAAAACAATAGCTACATCACATTTCGGCATTAGGTTAAGGTCCACTCGGCATGTATATACAGAATATTTTTACATTTAGTACTAATTAATATAATTTAAGGCAAACTTTTTTAAAATTAAGTTATAACCGTTCGGCACCTGGTAACTAAAATCCGTTGCCAGGGTAAGCCCAACAATATGTTAAGATAAATTACATTAAGATAGCACGATCGGCATCTGGTAACTAAAATCCGTTGCCAGGGTAAGCCCGACAATATGTTAAGATAAATTATATTAAGATAGCACGATCGGCACCTGGTAACTAAAATCCGTTGCCAGGGTAAGCCCGACAATACGTTAAGATAAATTACATTAAGATAGCACGATCGGCACCTGGTAACTAAAATCCGTTGCCAGGGTAAGCCCGACAATACGTTAAGATAAATAAGATTAAGATAGCACGATCGGCACCTGGTAACTAAAATCCGTTGCCAGGGTAAGCCCGACAATACGCTAAGATAAATAGGATTAAGATAGCACGATCGGCACCTGGTAACTAAAATCCGTTACCAGGGTAAGCCCGACAATACTTAGGCTAAAATAGACTAGCATAGGCTAACCTAGATTAAGTTAGACTTAAGTGGCGCCATAATTGATTTTTTATAATATGCGCAGCGATGGAAATGCTACATGTATTAATATACTCTATTTTTCAGGAAAGCAAGGAATGTACATGTTTCCAGATAAACGGACATTAACACATTTTTGTTTTGCAGATGACGAGGATTGTACACAAGCCTTTTGTAAATATATTTCCAACACCAACTTGTACACACTCTCCTATATCACAAACACATACACCCTCGCATACTTTTAGTTGCACCCTTAAAGGTGACAACGTCAGCGGCCAGCGGTGGACAGCATACGTGGGATGCTGAACATCGCTGAACGCAAACACATCCCGCACACGCAAATGAAGCGTTACTTCAGGATCTAAGGGCGGCACGGGGGTTATAAGTGCCGAATCTTCGACCCTAAGGTGGAATTCCGACCCACGACGGAAAACCACGAGGTTATATAAGAGGGACAAGGAAGAAATAGCGGACTAGCCACTAAACCGCACCAGGAACGGCCAAATAGGGAGCGGTAGTCAAGGCATGATGGTAGAGTGCGCACGAGAGTAAGAGGTATAAAATAACTGGCCACAATTTATATATAATAGTTGTAAATTATTTTGTATTTTCTCGGCATATCATGATAACGTTATACAATTAAAAGGTTCCACATGGGTGGCCAACATACCTATACATAGAGTACCAACATGGCAACCATTATTTTTACTATGTTCATTATTATTACTATGTTTATTATGTTTACTTATAAATTATCAAAAATATTATAAATGTCTTGATTATTATTATTATTATCAGGTCATACCTGTTATCATCATCATGACCACCAATGTACACATATACACGCACACTGATTATGCTTTTGTTTCTTTCATTTTCTTTCTACTAACGATAAAATTTGTGAAGGTGTCCCGTTTCATCCCAACAATAAATCATTCTGATATATTCCTTTAACTTATAACCTGGGGCACCTATTTTTGCTATCTTCTTCCATCTCTCACACAATACACTGCAGGGAGCAATTTTTTTCTCCAACACAGCGCCGGACGGCACAACCACCCGTCCAGCCATGTTTTTTTTCCTCCCTGGATAATACCAATATATATATATTTAATGTCACGATCACTTATTTTTTGTTGTTGTACCTCTATCATTAATATTTCAAATGTCCACTTTTAAAAATAAGCAACTCTAGATTAACTATGTATAACAAGTATTCCCAAAACCTACCCCTCTGAGCACACGCTGGACTCACATTACCACGACATCGACACACCTACACCAACATGGAAGACAAAGAAGAAGAGGTACGAGGGGAAACCAAGAAGAAAACATCACATCGACGCGCCCACTCTACTTCCATGTCGCGGGGACGCGAACTAATCGATGAGGGGGACTTGTACAGCCCGGGGGGGGCAGTACCCCCTGAGAGCCACCAAAACCACCCCATCTGGCAACACCATAAGACCAGAACATTATCTATACACAGCAAGCGGCGGCCACTCAGCCTGGGAGGTTAGTCAACTACTTGCAAAACATACACAAACATCTACACTAACAGCTTTCTATGGCAGCTACATTTACGCAATGCTGACCACGCAGCGCCGGGAGGTATAAGTATGGAGTCCAAACTGGAGCCATTATCTATCTGTTCTGCTCTACTCTGTGCGTCGCCAGCGGCCTCGCCCGACGCCTGTTCCAGCTTATCACCAGGTGAGATTCAGTCGTGCTCAGATTCCTTTAAATCTTGTATACACTTACCCCAAACTTGTACACACAAATTGTATTTCACACCTGTCTAAACTCCCCAAGAGGGACATACTAATCTACATCTACTGACCAATAAATACATGGTCAGTAAGCTACACTTGCATTACTAATTACACTCCTCTTCACGTCCTCATACCCTACCTGGCCTTCGTCACGATTGCCCGTGACCGTCGAAGCCGGTAATTGCTTCGTCAGGCCCCATTGTACTCCCAGCACGCGACTCGACTGCCTAGCATCGAGCCGCTGACTTAGCACGTTTATTGTATTACTCATTCCGCTCTGCTGGCAGGCCAGTATAGTAGCCTGTATTTAGAGATTCATCCCCTAGCAGATACTTGCATCTTGCAGGGAGGCCCCCAAGAGATTGAACACCAAAAACACCAACACACTACACAAGTAGTTTCTCCCAACCACGGGGAGCTACTCTCATTTAGGAATAACCTTCCAAATTGGCACAGCGACACAATCGTGTTTTATCCCAAACTACGCCCCAACCAAGGGATTAAAACAATAGCTAAGGACTACCTTACTATTCTGCGAGTGCTTCAGCTCCGTCACATACTTTGTGAAAGTAACCTCAACTTTTGTTCTACGCACACGTGTCGCCTCCGTAGCGTAGCGGTCAGCATGGAGAGCTGCCGCCCCGGAGGTCCTGGGTTCGATTCCCGGCTCTGCCACGAAATTTGCAAAGTGGTATGAGGACTGGAACGGGGTCTACTCAGCCTCGGGTGGTCCAAATGAGTAGACGGGGTTTGATTCTCACCTCAGCCATCCTCGAAGTGGTTTTTCGTGGTTTCCCACTTCGTCTTCGGGCAAATGCCGGGATGGTACTGCCCCCGTAAATTGAATTATTTAGGGACAAAATGAGAGTATTCTCCGTCCCCATGATAAAATTTAACTACCGATAGCATATATAATTTCTGGAAGTGTGACACGAGAGGGTCGTGTTACAAGCTCGACGCTGTGGGAGAGCCCGATCACGTGATAGATTGCACAATGGACGTTTCTAGAAGGCTATTATTAGCATAGCAACAGCGAGTTTGGAAATTAATATTATAAATGTTGTTATAAATTATGCTATTGGATCCCAGCCCAGAGCCAATGAGGAGAGGTCTTATTGAAGACAGAATCAACTTTAATTACACAATATGAGGAAATTATGCATTTAGGCCCTTAGAAGAAGATTTTCCTATTTGGTAATGAAGAGAATATTAAGAGAAATTATGTCTGATACTTTAAAAACCACAGATCGGTTAATCAACGCAGTAATAACCATTACTAATCTTCGCGCTAAAATTATGGTGGGAGATTGATATGGCCGCCAAAAATTCGACTTGGAGGGTGAGATCCAAGGATCGAGGTTCTTATTCCAGCAGACTTTGAAGAGTGTCGAAGTGATTTTACTGGGTTAACGGAGATCCCAAAGCTTAGTCGGAGTGCCACGATTGTCGACTTGTGAAGACGCGAGGATAGCTAGGTAGAGCGTTAGAGAACACCGCACTTCCATTCTGTGTGAAGTTGCGAGGAACATAGTAGTGATTATATCTCTTATAATATTGAGATTTGAAGTTAAATAAGTGAACATTTATCAAGAACAGGTCGCCTACTATATATTGTGGAAAGTCGAGCGCTTAAATATTCACCGTTTCGACAATATCAGCCTGTCTAGTTACATTTCCAAATGTGTTGGAAACAGAGCTGAAGATCATTATAAATTGCAACGTGAAGTTGGCAAACGCAGTTCAAGTGAACAGTGGCGGAGAACTTTTAGTATTGGCGCAACACATAAACATTAACAGTATGACTATAATTATTCTTCAAACATTATCATTCAACTTAATTAATATTGTTGATATGATGGACCAAACAGTGATGCGCCAGAGACATATTCAATAGCAGAAGTGAAGATAGAACGATGGAGCTTCGTTAGACAACGTATTCTTGAAGACAGACGTAGTGTACAGTCCACCTTGTGCATTTTCGTCAGTCTACGAACACTAATATAACATCAATTAGCAACGGAAACATATCATTCACTATTTATACGAATATTTCCATAATTGTATTCCAATGATGAAGCCGATACATATTTACGACGGAGAATGGAGACTTTACAGAAGAGATTTGTCAAGATGCTAAGGAAGGTAACCCAGCAACCCAGAAGAATTTGCTAGAAGGATGTCTTTCGAGCCCAGGCGAATGTTGGTGAATTCTAGAGAGAGACGTTTCTTATCTCTGAGGTCGCCGATCCAAGGTTCGAATGCAGATCCATATCAGTGTCTTGTACTGAGGAAACAACTAAAGTATTGTGGCAATACTTACATTGATCTTCAAGTTTTCGTCTAAATAAGGTATTAGTGTATCTCAATTGTTATATAGAGCTTGATTAGTGATATTCTGAGCAGCAATCTTATTCCATATGTTCGGCGATTTTATTACATATTTCTATGTTTCCACATTTCACGTATTTCAGTGCTTTTATGTATTTTACACTTCAGATGTGTGTTGAGATTTTTATGCTACGAGATTATTTAGAAGATGATTGCATTTCATCTATTTTTCAATTTTATTCTACGGATTAGTTGTGGAACTGATATTATAAATTTTGTTTGAGGAACCATATTGCCTCATTGGAGACTAGTCGTTTCGACTCTCGAATTTTAATAATTTCATTTAAACCAAGTATTCTGACATTGTGTCATAGCTTCAAATTAAATTCTTATTAAATTTAATTTGAGCACTTTAATGTAACAACATATTACTTCAAGAAAAGAAGAAATATCGAATGATATTGTTATATCATTATTGTACATAAACTATAAACGATCTAAGAAATACTAGTCGTTTGATAAGACCGAAGTCTTAATTCCTATGAACATTCTTTGTGTAGAGTGGAAAAACATTAAGACATTGACAAACCTTTCTTATTATCTGTAGAGCTAAGAGCTTTGTTCTTTTAATATGTTAGAGGAAATACCTTTTGATAGAAGATTGTTCAAATCTTTGGCTAGGAATTCAAAGCTAGTTTATCCCGGTCAGGATTGAATTCTATCTGACACTATAAATACCATGTGTGTTATTTTATCCTATTTGTGTAACATCAAGTCATTTTGTGGACATGATATTACAACGATAAACAATTTATAGCTAGACAAGTGAGATGAAACAGGAGTATTATTTTTATTACATGCATTTGCGACAGACGAATTAACAATTAATTATCTTGTTGTGGAGTAAACTTTAGTAGGTTAATCACGACTGTCTAATATCGTTCATTACAATTGGAAGTTTCGTTTGAAGAACTTACGTATGTATAATTGTAGTCCAGTAATCATGTGCAAAGATACTGAGGGTATTGCCATTATTTGAGAGAAATTCCTACATAAGATATGTTAATAACAATTAATCCCTTTTGATTATTGTTTAACATAGTAGATGATTATTGTTTATGCCTTATATACTGTTATATGAGGTTTTGTAGAGCTATGGAGTGCTCAGGCGAGGGAATTCCGCATTTTTTTAGGAAGTCAAAGTATTGTTGTTCTTTGATAAAACAAAAGGCATGTATCATGATAAGAGCCGTTGTATACAAGTAGTTCAGTTCTTGTGAATTAACGAGTTAGCTGTGTTAACAGGAGGGTTTCAGCGGAAATACAACCTGAGAAGGATTATCTACTCACGTCTATAATACTATTATTAAATTTTATTAAACCCGAATTTATGAAATTAAGTACAGTTCACCTTAATCATTCGACTGTATTATACCGATATTGTAATGAAACCTATATAAGACGAGGTGTACGCAGTATATTAAAACTACAGAACGTTAAAGAAATAGTGCTTATGTGAAAAACCAGTGTATATATTTAGTTAAGATTTTTATTGTAACCGAGAAGTTAGAATCTCGAAAGTGTCGCGTTAGCAACACTAGATAATGGATATTATGATAATTATATTACATGTAAATAATTTTGTGGAAATGATTTAATTAGTTAAACAATTTAATAGGATTTATCAATCAATTGTTTTGGAATAGAGTGTGTTTATGAGCGGATGTTTTGGGAATGAATGATTGTTTATTGTTAAGAGCATATGTGGAACCGTATTGGTCTAAGAACAATCCGGAGTGCAAATAAGAGAGTGTATAACAATTTTAGAATGATTGGTTAAGAAACAGAGCAGTTATATGAACTTTTGTAAGATCTAAATGTTAATTTTTACGTGTTTTATAAATGCACACATGCAGTCTCTGTGGGCTAGCAAGCATGATTCACCGTTTGCTCTGGGGAGCGATGACATAATATTTAAGCAGGTGTAGACTCACAGGCTTCTGTTTATTGTATAAACCAGTTTCGAGTACGACATGGTGCCGATATTTCATTGATAAAACCAAGTTTCTGCACGTGCGTTCTACAACGCAGGTTTGCGAATGAAACCATGTGTATGGAATGCCATTTAGAGGCTTCACTAAACGTTTTTATTTCTACGTTGTGTAGGCCTAGAACAAGCCAAGTTTTATACTCATAATTTTTAATACAGCATTGTAGTAAGATGTAGAATTGAAAATGAGGTGTGAATGAGTGCGTGTTTTTAATTTTAATGTTAATTGTTAAATTCATATGTTGTTATTTTGTTTATAGTAGATTAGTTTACCTTTTTGTTAATAAATTTGTTCAGATTGTTTTCCATTGTTGTTGGAGTGATTCATTTTAAATATAAGGAGCAGAGTATTGTGGATATAGTGTAGGCGAAGCTGAAGTCCCAGTCCCCGAGGTAAGTAAAGGTGAGTGCCCCGTGTAGTTGGTTGCTGATCCACAATATTCTTGTAACTGCTGTCTGTAAATCCCTAAAGACCATGTTGGAAGCGATTTCTTATGTTGTATATGCCGGAGCAATGAGAAATAGGCAATCCAGCGGGGGCAATGAATATTCCAACAGGAGCCTTACCGGATTATCGGGTACAGTAGGAATGGCGCCTTTTAAACTTTGGGGCTACGAAATTAGCTTCGTAGTGTCTCGAAAGGAAGTTGGTTTGAACATTTCTAGTGAAAGACATAATTACCAGACTTGTGGGATGTCTTATCCAATTTCGGATGGATGCGAGTGTAATTATATAGGCTTAATTTAAATTAATATTAGGAAGGTTACACTCAGATAAAGATCAGATCTTAGAAACCTGTGAGAGGTGTAATAGGCAGACAGTTTCGAAATACGACCTACGATCTGATATCTATTTTATTTTACCGGTACATGACGATTGCTAAGGTCATGTGTAAAACTAAAGCTAACTTGTTTTGATGATTGTAATGGTAGAATTTTCTTTCTGGTAGTGCATTTAAAGTGAATCACAGGAGAACGAACATTTTGAGTGAGTTTATTCAACATAGGGTGTATAATAAGTTAATGCTAAGGTAATTTTAAGTTACTTTTAGACATTAAGGTGTTCAAAAATATATATGGAATAGGACGTTGCTCAGATGTTGATATTTTGCTCTGTTGTTGTTTATGTCTCTATAGAATTATATAATATTGCAATGGCAAGTGAGGATGTAAAGGGGATGTTAGAGGAATTGCAGCAGAATTTGAAGGAGCAACTGCAGAGCAGTTTGAATGTTGTTGAAGGTGAGATAAAGGAGAATTTATCTGCGAGTATGGTAGATATGCTAGGTAAATTTCAGGAAGCCAAGCAGGACCTTGAACAGCTGAAGCGGGAACGGAAGGAGGACCTTAACACAGTGGTTGTCAAAGTTGTTGATTGTCTTTCAGATAAAGTTGCAGAAAGTGTTAAAGAGAGTTTCAAAACTGAAATTCAGGAAGTTCAGACTTCTTTAGAGGGTTTGCATACTAGTGCATCTAAAATGGTTGCAAATGTCACGCGATTACAGGCCAGCTCGAAGCAGATACAGGACGATGTAAGTGGTGTACGAACAGAGGTCGGTACTGTCCAGAGTAAAGTCGATACAGTCCAAGTAGATGTATCCACTGTCCGATCCAAAGTAGACTCAGTACAAGCGGATGTGTCTAATGTACAGTCCGATATTGGTAATGTTAGGTCAGATGTATCCAATGTCCAAGCTAAAGTAGATACAGTCCAAGCCGATGTCACTAATGTTCAGGTTGACATAAATAACATGCAGTCAGATGTCACTGATGTACAGTCTGACATAGGTAAAATACAGACAGAAGTTAATACGGTATTTGTAGATGTATCAAAAGTCCAAGTGGACATCCATAAGATTACACAAGAGGTAGAGGCGTCTAAAGAATTATGTACACAGAATATAACTGCTTTAACGACACGTTTTGTTAACGAAGCAATAAAAACTACAGCTTCTCTGGTCGAATTAAAAGGTGACGTAGAAACTTTACGAACACAGGTTATCGACCATAATAGAATTCTTAAGGCAGATATTGAGGAGGACATAGCTGAAATGTTAAAAGCTAATGTAGTTGTATGGAAAGACGAATGGAACAAATCTAGTGGGGAACATGTTAAGCAAATCCAAGATAACATAGAAAGGAAATTAGCCAGTACCCAAGTAGAAATTAATAGAGAGGTTATTGAAGTAAGAACAGATCTAGGTAAAAGGATTGATACGCTCACTTAAAAGCAAGTAGAGGATATAACTCAATCTAGTCAGGATGTGCAAGCTTTGAAAGAATCGTTAGAGAGTAAAACTAAAACGATAGAGGAACGATTAAACAAGGTTGTCACTTACGTTAATGCCATGAGTGAGGAGAAGACTAGTGAACTAGAAGAATACGTATTCAAGAAATTACAAAATCTTAATCTAGGAGATGTTGCCAAGCTTGAGACGTATAAGGAAGCTTTAAAGACTGAAGTAGGCCAACAGTTGAAGAAGATTATCGCTGAGATAGAAGAAAAGGAAAGGGAGAAGAAAGATTTCGAAGATTCGAGGAATCAGACTAGAAGAAATAGCCTAGAAGTGGAAGAAAGGGAAATTAGGCCGGAAGAAAGATTATTCAGGTTTACGGAAGGTTTAGAGGAGAGGAGTAAAGAGCCCGAAAGTCACAATAGAGATTTTCGACAAAACCTTCAGGATTCATATCCGAGAAACGTGGCGGTCATAAGTAACTTTGAAGACAACCCGCGTAAGTTCAGCAACCTAGATAGTTTCACACCGATAGAGTACATTAGAAATCTCAAAGATTACTTTATCGAAGCGCATATTCCAAGAGAGAGAGGGAAATGAAGATCGTAGAACGCTTTTTATCAGATGGGCCCCTTGAATGGTTCATAGCCTTAAGATATACCTTCATGAACTTCGATGAATTCGCAGAAGCACTAATGAAGCATTTTTGGTCTATTGAAGCACAAAACTCCCTACGCGCAGAAGTATACTCACGAAAATATTCAGGAACTCTTCCTACACGCTACGCAGACTTCTTCACGAGTCAGCTAGCCAGGCTCATATTTCTTCAACCCCCGTTATCTACAGCTCAGTTGATAGACGCTATAGCCAGGATGCTCCCTGTTGAAGTCAGACGTCTAATTATCTCGTCAGGGATCTACGATCTAGCAAGCATGGACGAACTGCTCAGAAAACTCGATTACACGAGCCCTATGCCAAACGTTGTTGCGAAGAACCAAAGGCAAGAGTACAAAGACATTAACACAGTATATCTTGACCAAACACAACAGACAGACGATCCGAAAGAACCATAAAAGGGAAATATTGGTCCTGAAAGGAATAATTATTTCCGAGATCGTAGACCAGAACCCAGGTACAGGAGATTCCGTGGAGGTCGTCCACACCAGCGACAGCAAGGACGTGGTAATGATAATAGCAATGGCAACCGTAGAAGTGGTTATTATCACAACAAAAATAACTGCCGATAAAATAATAATGGTTATTATAACAGAAATAACAATAGGAATAACCAGAACTATAATCGTAACAGAAACTCCCAAGATGAAATGATGACGAAGGAGAAGTATGAGGAACGTCATAAGGAAGGACAAGAATATCTTATAGATTTAAGAGACAAGGAAAATGGGAATGGTGATAAAAAGGATTTGAGTATCGATTCCAAACCAGGCACCTGTAAAGGAGAAGGTAATGGAAATGCTTCTCATAGACGATATGGAGGGACCATTTACGTTGACCAAAAGAAGTAGAAGAGAGAAGAGGATATACTGCTACACTGAACCAAGAAAAGAAGAAGAAGAAGACGTTGAAGAAGAGAAGAATAGAAGAAAAGGATTGGGTCAGATGAAGATAACTGCAGTAAAACCAAGAAGAAAGACCGTTCAGCATAACTAATGCTTTTGGGAATAAATGTTATGAATTGTTTGATGATGAAAACAACGTTATTCTAGGAAAATTCAACTCACAAAAAAATTATAAGTATCATAAGAAATTAGGCTAAAATAATTCAATATACGAGTTCAAGTGACATATCAGAAGTCTTGAATTAGTATGATAAAAACAATTTGCAACTGTTTTTAACTTGAGATGACGGAGGAATGCCCCCGTAAATTGAATTATTTAGGGACAAAATGAGAGTATTTTCCGTCCCCATGATAAAATTTAACTACCGGTAGCATATATAATTTCTGGAAGTGTGACACAAGAGGGTCGTGTTACAAGCTCGACGCTGTGGGAGAGCCCGATCACGTGATAGATTGCACAATGGACGCTTCTAGAAGGCTATTCTTAGCATAGCAACAGCGAGTTTGGAAATTAATATTATAAATATTGTTATAAATTATGCTATTGGATCCCAGCCCAGAGCCAATGAGGAGAGGTCTTATTGAAGACAGGATCAACTTTAATTACACAATATGAGGAAATTATGCATTTAGGCCCTTAGAAGAAGATTTTCTTATTTAGTAATGAAGAGTATATTAAGAGAAATTATGTCTGATACTTTAAAAACCACAGATCGGTTAATCAACGCAGTAATAAGCATTACTAATTTTCGCGCTAAACTTATGGTGGGAGATTGATATGGCCGCCAAAAATTCGACTTGGAGGGTGAGATCCAAGGATCGAGGTTCTTATTCCAGCAGACTTTGAAGAGTGTCGAAGTGATTTTACTGGGTTAACGGAGATCCCAAAGCTTAGTCGGAGTGCCACGATTGTCGACTTGTGAAGACGCGAGGATAGGTAGGTGGAGCGTTAGAGAACACCGCACTTCCACTCTGTGTGAAGTTGAGAGGAACATAGTAGTGATTATATCTCTTATAATATTGAGATTTGAAGTTAAATAAGTGAACATTTATCAAGAACAGGTCGCCTACTATATATTGTAGAAAGTCGAGCGCTTAAATATTCACCGTTTCGACAATATCAGCCTGTCTAGTTACATTTCCAAATGTGTTGGAAACAGAGCTGAAGATCATTATAAATTGCAACGTGAAGTTGGCAAACGCAGTTCAAGTGAACAGTGGCGGAGAACTTTTAGTATTGGCGCAACACATAAACATTAACAGTATGACTATAATTATTCTTCAAACATTATCATTCAACTTAATTGATATTGTTGATATGATGGACCAAACTGTCATGCGCCAGAGACATATTCAATAGCAGAAGTGAAGATACAACGATGGAGCTTCGTTAGACAACGTATTCTTGAATACAGACGTAGTGTACAGTCCACCTTGTGCATTTTCGTCAGTCTACGAACACTAAGATAACATCAATTAGCAATGGAAACATTTCATTCACTATTTATATGAATATTTCCATAATTGTATTCCAATGATGAAGCCGATACATATTTACGGCGGAAAATGGAGACTTTACAGTAGAGATTTGTCAACATGCTAGGGAAGGTAACCCAGCAACCCAGAGGAATTTGCCAGAAGGATGTCTTTCGAGCCCAGGCGAATGTTGGTGAATTCCAGAGAGAGACGTTGCATTTTCGTCAGTCTACGAACACTAATATAACATCAATTAGCAACGGAAACATATCATTCACTATTTATACGAATATTTCCATAATTGTATTCCAATGATGAAGCCGATACATATTTACGACGGAGAATGGAGACTTTACAGAAGAGATTTGTCAAGATGCTAAGGAAGGTAACCCAGCAACCCAGAAGAATTTGCTAGAAGGATGTCTTTCGAGCCCAGGCGAATGTTGGTGAATTCTAGAGAGAGACGTTTCTTATCTCTGAGGTCGCAGATCCAAGGTTCGAATGCAGATCCATATCTGTGTCTTGTACTGAGGAAACATCTAAAGTATGGTGGGAATACTTACATTGATCTTCAAGTTTTCGTCTAAATAGGGTATTAGTGTATCTCAATTGTTATATAGAGCTTGATTAGTGACATTCTCAGCAGCAATCTTATTCCATATGTTCGGCGATTTTATTAAATATTTCTATGTTTCCACATTTCATGTATTTCAGTGCTTTTATGTATTTTACACTTCAGATGTGTGTTGAGATTTTTATGCTTCGAGATTATTTAGAAGATGATTGCATTTCATCTATTTTTCAATTTTATTCTACGGATTAGTTGTGGAACTGACATTAAAAATTTTGTTTGAGGAACCATATTGCCTCATTGGAGACTAGTCGTTTCGACTCTCGAATTTTAATAATTTCATTTAAACCAAGTATTCTGACATTGTGTCATAGCTTCAAATTAAATTCTTATTAAATTTAATTTGAGCACTTTAATGTAACAACATATTACTTCAAGAAAAGAAGAAATATCGAATGATATTGTTATATCATTATTGTACATAAACTATAAACGATCTAAGAAATACTAGTCGTTTGATAAGACCGAAGTCTTAATTCCTATGAACATTCTTTGTGTAGAGTGGAAAAACATTAAGACATTGACAAACCTTTCTTATTATCTGTAAAGCTAAGTGCTTTGTTCTTTTAATATGTTAGAGGAAATACCTTTTGATAGAAGATTATTCAAATCTTTGGCTAGGAATTCAAAGCTAGTTTATCCCGGTCAGGATTGAATTCTATCTGACACTATAAATAACATGTGTGTTATTTTATCCTATTTGTGTAAAATCAAGTCATTTTTTGGACATGATATTACAACGATAAACAATTTATAGCTAGACAAGTGAGATGAAACAGTATTATTTTTATTACATGTATTTGCGACAGACGAATTAACAGTTAATTATCTTGTTGTGGAGTAAACTTTAGTAGGTTAATCACGACTGTCTAATATCGTTCATTACAATTGGAAGTTTCGTTTGAAGAACTTACGTATGTATAATTGTAGTCCAGTAATCATGTGCAATCATACTGTGGGTCATGCCATTATTTGAGAGAAATTCCTACATAAGATATGTTAATAACAATATTAATCCCTTTTTATTATTGTTTAACATAGTAGATGATTATTGTTTATGCCATATATACTGTTATATGAGGTTTTGTAGAGCTATGGAGTGCTCAGGCGAGGGAATTCCGCATTTTTTTAGGAAGTCCAAGTATTGTTGTGCTTTGATAAAACAAAAGTCATGTATCATGATAAGAGCCGTTGTATACAAGTAGTTCAGTTCTTGTGAATTAACGATTTAGCTGTGTTAACAGGAGGGTTTCAGCGGAAATACAACTTGAGAATGATTGTCTACTCACGTCTATAATACTATTATTAAATTTTATTAAACCCGAATTTATGTAATTTAGTACAGTTCACCTTAATCAGTCGACTGTATTATACCGATATTGTAATGAAACCTGTATAAGACGAGGTGTACGCAGTATATTAAAACTACAGAACGTTAAAGAAATAGTGCTTATGTGAAAAACCAGTGTATATATTTAGTTAAGATTTTTATTGTAACCGAGAAGTTAGAATCTCGAAAGTGTCGCGTTAGCAACACTAGATAATGGATATTATGATAATTATATTACATGTAAATAATTTTGTGGAAATGATTTAATTAGTTAAACAATTTAATAGGATTTATCAATCAATTGTTTTGGAATAGAGTGTGTTTATGAGCGGATGTTTTGGGAATGAATGATTGTTTATTGTTAAGAGCATGTGGAACCGTATTGGTCTAAGAACAATCCGGAGTGCAAATGAAAGAGTGTATAAAAATTTTAGAATGATTGGTTAAGAAACAGAGCAGTTATATGAACTTATGTAAGATCTAAATGTTAATTTTTACGTGTTTTATAAATGCACACATGCAGTCTCTGTGGGCTAGCAAGCTTGATTCACCGTTTGCTCTGGGGAGCGATGACATAATATTTAAGCAGGTGTAGACTCACAGCCTTCTGTTTATTGTATAAACCAGTTTCGAGTACGACATGGTGCCGATATTTCATTGATAAAACCAAGTTTCTGCACGTGCGTACTACAACGCAGGTTTGCGAATGAAACCATGTGTATGGAATGCCATTTAGAGGCTTCACTAAACGTTTTTATTTCTACGTTGTGTAGGCCTAGAACAAGCCAAGTTTTATACTCATAATTTTTAATACAGCATTGTAGTAAGATGTAGAATTGAAAAGGAGGTGTGAATGAGTGCGTGTTTTTAATTTCAATGTTAATTGTTAAATTCATTTGTTGTTATTTTGTTTATAGTAGATTAGTTTACCTTTTTGTTAATAAATTTGTTCAGATTGTTTTCCATTGTTGTTGGAGTGATTCATTTTAAATATAAGGAGCAGAGTATTGTGGATATAGTGTAGGCGAAGCTGAAGTCCCAGTCCCTGAGGTAAGTAAAGGTGAGTGCCCCGTGTAGTTGGTTGCTGATCCACAATATTCTTGTAACTGCTGTCTGTAAATCCCTAAAGACCATGTTGGAAGCGATTTCTAATGTTGTATATGCCGGAGCAATGAGAAATAGGCAATCCAGCGGGGGCAATGGATAGTCCAACAGGATCCTTTCCGGATTATCGGGTACAGTACCTACTGTCAGGCCACGGCCGCCTCCTTCCCTCTTCCTAGCCTAACCATCCCAATCTTCCTTTCCCTTCCCATCCCGCATGAGGCCCCTGTTCGCTTTGCAGGTGAGGCCGCCCGGGCGAAGTGCTGATCTCACCTCCCCAGTTGTATCCATCCCGACCAGTGTTCCAAGCTCCAGGACATTGCCCATAGCGGCGGTAGTGGTGAGTTCCCTCGCTGAGTCCGTGGGAACCACCAACCTAGAGGGTAAATTGACTAAATAAAAATAAAAAACCTCTCTCAAGTGAAATACTTTTGCTACGCAATTTCAAACTGGACATAACCTATGTCTCTCTTGTTCTACGCAAAACTGGATTATCGCCAGCGATACAGCAACATGTTAAGTACCCAAATGTATAAGGTATTTAATGATTTTTCTTGTGTATTCTACAGCAGACCTGATTCTGCCATTGCACTGTCTTTGTGCACTACCTATGTTTTTTCTGTTAATCTTAAACAAGCATAGTTTAGAAGATTCCTCAATCTTAATGTCCGTGTGATCTTCTCTCAATTTCCCACTAGGCGGAATTACATACCAGCTTGCTTTAGCTATTTTTATGGTTTTTGTGAGAACCATCTCAGCATTGTTTATGCATATCTGTAACTTTCTTTGCACATTGTCTGTGCACCTTATCTTTCATGGTTTACGTTCAGGTAAAAGGCTACTTACCCAACTGCTTCTGCCATTTCACAGTTTCAGTAAATTTTGTATGCAGCTCACATATTTTGTTTCTGCCATTGCATTATTGCTTTTGTTGCATCTTGGCAACTGCTTACATATTACCTTTCTTATAGGGTGCTGCAGGACTGGACCCCTGTCAGTTACTGGCTCCCTTCATAGGTTATGTCTTTAGATAACTTCTTTAGTTTTCCCTTTTCTTTTCTTTTGGTTTGGCAGGATTTACTCCCTGTCAGCCAATCAAAAGCAACTCTATTCTTTCTTTCCGGCATTTACATATGCCCAAGATTTGTAACTTTGATTTATTTATTTATTTTTAAGAACCTAACCTTGTTTATCTCTGTAACTAAAATTGTAAACTTATTTGTTGAAAATACATATTTATGTTAAAGCTACTTGCTCTCTATCTTTTTCTTTGGTTTGTTGTGTTTGCTCTTATCATGTTCCACCCTACATACTTTAACGCTCAAACTTTATTAATTCTGAACACACTCAGAATTCTCTCAGATAATGGAGACCTTATTTATTTATCTATTTATCGTATGGCTTTTAATGCCGGGAGTGCCCGAGGACATGTTCGGCTCGCCTGAGTCTGTAGCTGCTTCCAGCGGACGCCCTAAAGGGTGAGCTACAAGTTCCGTTCAATTTCAAGTAGTTCCAACTTTCGCCACCAGATATCAATGATACCTAGTGGCGAACGTTGGAACTTTGATAGAGCGTTCTGACGAAATCTAACCTAACAAATTTTGCTTTACACAAGTTTATTCTGTGAAAGGATCTTTTACATGCCATAAATCTATGACATGGGACCGCCGGCTTTACTTCCCCTCCGAAGGAAGGCATACTGAATGATTTTTAACGCTCTTAAAAAATCTGACGACTTCGGCCGGGTTTGAACCCGCTATCTTGGGCGTAGCAGTTCAGCATGCTACCGACTACGCCACCGAAGCCGCTAATGGAGACCTTTAATTGGTTGATCCAGTGGTGTTTACACCATCTGCATTAGAGGCAGGCATGAGATAGGTACCCAGGAACTTGATATAAGGCACTATCACGGAGGAAATGGGGAAAAACACGAGGAAAAAACACACTCAGGAAAGCCACCGTCAGAGCCAGGATTCGAACCTACGATCGCCGAACTCGCTGCAGCTGCCTGAAGGTCCCGGTGAACGATTTAACGAGCACGGCTACGGTACAGGCGAAGAGTTACCGGTAGTTTAATAGTTTCATTATTATTATTATTATTATGGTGCCGACTCCGTTCAACGAAGGTTGGCGATCATCCTGGCAATGAGAGATTTTTCGTATACCGCACGAAATAGAGATCATGTATTATTATTATTATTTTCTTGTTTCGTTTTGGCCAACTAAGGACTAGCCTACGTCATTTATACTGTTCCCTTTTAGCTTTAATATTAGCCTAGTATTCTTTAATTCGTAGACGGCGTTGTTCTATTTTCTCGAGGGGCAGATGACCTCGCTGTTCTGTCCCTTAAAACCTCAATAACTAACTAACTAACTATTCTCTCGTTTGTCCACGCCTTTCCAGGTTTCAGCGTCGGTTTAGGTTGGAAACTCCGCTCTTTGAAGAGTTTTCTCTTAAATTGCTCAGATCATGCTCTTGAATTCTTCACATCAGGCTCCCATTTTATCTTTTTCTCTTGGAAATTATTAGATTTATTATTCTTCAGTGCGGTGTATGGGGTCTGTCCTCCCGACGTTAATCTATTGAGTAGAAGCATAAAGAGATCCAGATATTGGAGTTTGATGACATAAACTACTACAATAGGTGTATTCTCCCAAGGCACGACACAATCCTGTCAGAGCGACGAGCACAACTAATGAGGTAACTTATCTCCTCATCAAATGCAGTAAGCCCGTGTTCTGGCTTTTTGTCCAGGGCAAAGGCTGAGACAATTTCTATTAGAACGACTAATATTGTCTGGGCCGTTGCCATTCATTACCAACAGCTTGTCGGTACACACAGCAAATCCACGAAGGAAGGAGAGCCTATTTTGTTGTTGGTGTTGTTTTAGGAAATTGCGAAGTTGTGATCATCAGCCACTTTAGCAGTGCTTGCGTGTGCCTGTGTGGAATCTGTCTGATAACCTGTGATATTGAGGTGCCTCTACTATTATGTGTTAATGTTTGCGACTGGGGCTGAAATTGTGAGAGCAGTCCAGTCGTGCCATTCCGACATTTACCAAAGTATGAGTGGGAAAGCAAGAAAACACACTTCTAAAATGTGTGATATAAAAATCCCAATAAATCGCGCACCACGACTGCGATCGGGATCTGCAGTGAGTTCGAGGATCAGAGGTTCGAATCTCGGCGTTGACAGCGGCTTAATCCTCACTCCTTCCAGACAAATACCGGGCACCTACCCCATCCCCGACCCTAATAATTATGATTATACATATCACTACAATCACCACATAAAACACAGGTTGTCAGACATGTTGAAACCACATTCAAGTACACGGGGACGATGACCAAAATGTCCCAGGCCTTTGAAACGACTGAACAACATAAGCTCACGAGCCTAAGTGCCCCCTATTCGATCTCTTTCTTTGTTGTTGATGCTTATTTTAGGGGCTGCAACATTGTGGCATATAGCCCCGTGTATTTGGGTGCGTGTGGAATTTGTTTGGTAACCTGTGTTATTGTTATGGCTGTACTAGTACGTGTATTTGTAAATTGGGGATTGGATTGGGTAGGAAGCAGCCATGACCTTAAGGTAGTAACCACCCCATTTGCCTGGAGTATATGCAGAGAAACCACGGGAAACCACTACCATGATGACTGAGGTTGAAATCCAACTCCACTCTTCTCAGTTTCGTCCAACGAGGCTGAGTGTACCTCGTTCCAGCTGGGAATCGAACCCGAACCTTAGCGACAACAGCCAAGATTGCTAGCCACTACGCAACGAGGCGGACGAGTTTTGTTTAGTAGGCGTGGCATCCATGGTGGTTGCCCTAAAAATATTGTTAGCAGTAGGCTACATCATTTGATGGTTAGGAATTACTTTAGATAATGTTAGAAGGGAATCGAGACATCTGGACTTGTTAATAATAATGTTATGCGTTTTACGTCCCTTATAGCTACTGCTCCTCTCAGAGACGCCGGAATTTTCCCCTGAAGAGAATCCTTATTAGCGTGCAAGTAAATCTACTGACACAGCTCCCTCGCTTTTAAGCACTCTCAAAGCTTTCGCCATTAGACACGCATTATTGCTCATTCGGCTATGGTCCCTTAAAAATATTATTATTTTATCTGACTCTCGCAGCGTTTTATCGGCACTTCTCATTTCCTATTCCTGTCATTATTGGTATGTTCATGCTATTCAAAACTTGTCTTACGACTTATCCCAACATAACATCGACGTCCACTTTGTCTGGATCCCCGGACACGTTTCTATTCCGGGTAACGAAGCTGCCCACTCTCTCGCTAAATCCGCCACTCTCGGACATGGAACTCCTTATCACATTTCTATCCCTTCGAACGATCTACTTCTCAAAGCAAAACAGCATTTCCGTTAATCTTGGCAGGCTCAATGGGATCTCGAGGATCAAGGGTAGTTTTTATCATCGCCTTCAACCCCTCATCCCTTCCTCGTCCTGGTTTTCTGCAGGTCATTACACGCGCCGTCATATCACGACAATAATTCGCCTCCGATTTAATCATTCATTCACTCCGTCTCGATTGATCAAATTTAAACTTCGCGCCACTGATCGTTGCGATTGTGGTCAGGCAGTCGGTACTATTCACCATTTACTCTTCCATTGTCCTCAATACGATCGCTCCAGACTAACTTTCTATCGCGAGTTATTTAAACTAGGCTTCTTTCTTCCCTTACATGTCGCGTACTTGATTCACGTTTCGACAGTTCCCATTGTTAGTGCGATAATTTCCTTTTTTGATGATTGTAAATTAGAATTTTATAACTTACTCTATGTTTCCTTTATATGTTGACGCGGTCCATCCCCGTTAGTATTTTAGTCGTCTTGGTGGGTCACTAGGCGTGAAGATATTGTACCTTGTGTTTGTTTTCCTTTTCCCCTGTTTCATATTGTCGTCGCTAACACTTTGACTACATCCCGCCCCTAGTGTTGCCCGTCAGGTTTGTTAATTTCCATCATGCTTTCAACCACATCGTTGTTCGGATCTCGCGGCGAAGTGTTTGCTTTTTTTTATTTACCTGGTGACTGGGTGAAGAGTAATCTCAGGCCCAAAGAAATCACTGAAAAGAAGAAAGAAGAATCACTCTCAAATGTTAACTGACTGCGCCAGTTACCATCCCGCAACCTTGGGCACAGCAAGCGAGAGCGTTACCACTGCGCCATGCAGCCAGCCGTCTGGTCTTGTTGCACATCCTTACCAACTATATCATGTACATTTTATAGGTTTAGCGTCCCTTTAAATTTCTGAGGCAACAGAGACGCCGCCGCCATGACATAAGTTATTGGCCATAAAGGGTCTCAAACGTGTCTTTTTCAACATGTTTACCCTTCATCCTTACATCTCTTCTTTAATTTTGGCCTTCATCCTTACATTCTTTTTACTCTTCCTATTTAGGCTTCCGCCTCTAAATTTTAAATCAATCTAAATTTGTATCAATGTATCTGTGTTAAGCGGGGCAGATGACCTCGCTGTTTCACCCCTAAAAACTACAATAACTTACAAACTAACATGTAGCCTATTTCAAATATCTTTAACCTTCGTCCCCCCGTGTCATTTTTAGCCTATTTTCATGTTTGAATTCGAGGTTTATGAGATCCGAGTGTGAATGTGTATGTGTCGGTAATCATCATCCTCGTAGCCTATACATAAAACGCTAATGTGGCTTCGGTGGCGTAGTTGGTAGCATGCTGAGCTTCTATGTCCAAGATAGCGAGTTCAAACCCGGCCGAAGCCGTTGAATTTTTTAAGAGCGTTAAAAATCCCTCAGTATGCCTTCCTTCGGAGGGGAAGTTAAGCCGGTGGTCACATGTCATAGATTTATGGCATGTTAAAGAACCTTCCACTAATTACACCTGTGTGAAGCTAAATTGTATAGGTTAGGAATGTAAACAACGCTCTTAGGTTTCTACGTTCGTTACCAAGAGCCGACTGCAGTGGCGTCTAGTAGCTAAGTTCTGAACTAGGCCTAGTAGTCGTTGACGGTGGCGTTTGGCGGCAAAAGTAGGAACTACTTGAAAATTGATCGTCTGCAGTGCTTACTTGAATTAAAACAGATGCACACTCTAATACAGTCATCACAATTAACACCGGTTATCAGATAGATTCTACACACACCCAAAGTACGCGGGGCTACATGACCGCGTTGTCGCAACCCCTAAACTTAAGAACCAACCTACCAACCATAAAACGCTAAGTTGTATGTTTCACAAAACTCAAGCTCTTAACCAGAGGGCGTTAGAAGGTGTGGTTTGAACCAAAATCTTCTAAAGGATTTATGGATATCATATGTGTCGGCTTCGTAAAGGTATGTGTATGTGAATACCATCTGATAACATGTGTTATTGTGGTGTCAGTAGTAGTCTGTGCAGTTAACCCAGGTTTGGGATAGGTGTCTCGGTAACTGAAAAAGGGTCTCAGCATTTGCCTGTAGTGTTTGTGCAAATTAAACAGGGTATTTATTTAGCGTATGGTATAAAACACATCACAATACATAGGCCTATTATAATATAATGATAATTAAAACAGCATGAAACAGAAAGAAAATAACTATATACAAGGCTGAACTCAGATAAGGGTCACAATGCCAGATTTGCATCCTTTATTTAGTCAATACATTGTTGTGTAGCCATCAGGAACTCAACTGAAGCCCCAGAGAAGGCAGTTAGTGGACAATCTTGTGTGATATGCTGAATAGTTTGTCTATCAGCACCGCAGGTACATTTCGGAGATGAAATTTTCCCCCACCTGTGAAGAGAGTCCGCGCATCTGCCTCAATTTGTTCTTATCCTATTTAGGGTGGACGAAATTCTTCTAGGAAGCTCAAAACCTGGAGGCTTGGTTGTGATGCATGGCATAGTTTGTTGTTCCGGTGAGGCAGAGATCGACCAGAACTGCTTCCAACGGGCAGTCACATTGAACTCACTTTCAACGAGCCTTTGTGCAGTAGTCAGAGGAGGGTGGCGTGAGCGAAGTCTATTCCAGCTAATATCAGGAAAATCATGGTGCACGGGAAGATGAGGATTTTTGCAGATGGCGCTGTACACCTTCATAAGTCCATGTTCTCGTCTCATACTTGGAGGTGGAATGTGACTTAGCATTGGCAGCCAATATGTCGGAGTGCATCCAATTGTTCCCGAGATGATGCGCATAGTTTGGTTGAGCTGAATACCAACAAGCTTGGTATGAGCACTATTCATCCAGGTGGACGCACAGTATTCAGCTACTGGATACACCAATCCAAGGGCAGAAGTCCTAAGTGTAGAAGCAGATGAACCCCACGTTGTACCACACAGTTTCTGTAGAATATTATTTCTAGATCTGAGTCTAGCAGCTTTTCTGGTAAGATGTTCTCTGAAACTCAGAGTCCTATCTAAAGTAACTCCTAAATATTTGGGATATTTGTTGTGTGAGAGCAGTCTATTACCAAAATAGACATTCAGTTCTCTATTGGCTAGTCTATTACTGAGATGGAAAGTTGACACTTCTGTCTTAGTAGCACTAGGCTGCAGCCTCCAGTCATGGAAATACTTGCCCATAATTGATAGATCCCTGGTTAGTATGCCCTCGGTGATTTCAAAATCTCTGTGGCTGATAGCAAGAGCCCAATCATCAGCATATCCAAATTTCCTAGAAATGGTGTCTGGCATATCGGCTATATATAAGCTGAATAGTAAAGGAGCCAACACAGAGCCTTGAGGAAGACCATTATTCAACTTCCTATTTGAGCTCATCTTGTTCCCCAGTATAACCCGGAAGCTTCTGTTGTTGAGCATATTATCGATAAGATTCATAAGTCTTAAGCAAGAAATAGTCCGAAGAAGTTTGAGAATCAGACCTTGTCTCCAGACAGTATCATATGCTGCCGTTAAGTCAAACAGGGTAATAATATGGAACAATCCATGGCAATATCACCTGTATGCCTTCCTTCGGTGGGGTAGTAAAAACGGTAGGCCCATGTCATAGATTTATGGCACTGGCATGTAAAAGAACCTTCCACTAACTACACCTGTGTGAAGCTAAATTTGTAGGTTATATTTAGTTAACACTGTATTAAGTTCCAACGTTTGCCGTCAGGTGCTGGCTGCCGTGGCATCAAGTAGCCAAGTTCACAGCTAGGTGTCATTGACGGTAGCATTTGGTATCATAAGTAGGAACTACTTGAAATTGATTGTCTGCAGTCCTTACCTGAATCACAGATAACACACACTAATACAGCCATCACAATTAACACCGGTTATCAGACAGATTCTACACACACCCAAAGTACACGGGGCTACATGACTGGGTTATCACAGCCCCTAAACTAAGGAACCAACCAACTTTCAATATGACAGCGTCATACGCCATAAAATTTGTTGATTGGTTCCTAAGTTTAGGGTCTGCGACAACGCGGTCATGTAGCGGTGTACTTTGGGTGTGTGTAGAATCTGTCTGATAACCGGTGTTAATTGTGATGACTGTATTAGTGTTTGTTATCTGTTTCTTAATTCAAGTAAGGACTGCAGACTTTTGAATTTTTCAAATAGTTCCTACTTTTGCCGCCAAACGCCACCGTCAACGACTACTAGTTCAGAACTTAGCTACCAGACGCCACCGCAGTCGGCTCTTGTCAACGAACGTAGGAACCTAAGAGCGTTGTTTACATTCTGAACCTACACAATTTAGCTTCACACAGGTGTAATTAGTGGAAGGTTCTTTAACATGCCATCAATCTATGACATGGGTCCGCCGGCTTTACTTCCCCTTTCGAAGGAAGGCATACTGAGGGATTTTAACGCTCTTAAAAAATCCTACGACTTCGGCCGGATTTGAACCCGCGATCTTGGGCATAGAAGCTCAACATGCTACCAACTACGCCAATAAAGCAGCCACCATAAAAACTGTGACAATACTTTTAAGACATCACCCAAGCGAGGCCGGAAAAAAATGTTTACATTTAAAACATGAATACGAATACCGCACAAAATTCGATCAACATTAATTTGTTGTGGCGACTGGTGAATGCCCCCAGAGAAATCTGGTACAGCAGGTTTTTAAAATTGGTACTACCCTGTAGTCTAAGTCGTGATGAGAATAACATGAATGGTGAAGATGTCACAAACCAAGGAGTAATAAGGAGGCGCCCTGTCAGCGCTATAGCATGCGGAGAGTTGAAGCACTGACCACGCCCCCATACTTGCCCGGCTCGAGCGGTAAATTGAGTTTACGGTACCGTAGACTTATTTATTAGTGGGATTTAAGTATGATTACCAGAAAAAGATTCGTGTTAGTTAGTTATTGTTGCTTTAAGGGCCGGAACCTCGAAAGAAAAAGATTCGTGTGCAGGTACAGTAGGCCTATACTACGAAATTGTAAGGTAGGCCTATATGACGATGGAAATCAAGGAATATTTGTTGATCTTGGCTGGCTAGCGTGAAGTGTACGCCAGTCACAATACTTTTCGTCGCAATCGAGAATCATGTAAACTGCCATAAAACGTTTAATTTTACAATATAAACTAGAGCAATACACCGATCTGAAATATAGTATAGCACATGGGAAATGAATGTATTATACCGGTATGCAGTTTTTATGACCTGTAATTATTGTGGGATTTCAGGCAACCAGACACCCATCACTATTCTTAACTTATACCAAATAATAGGCAAATAATTACCGAGATACCAGTAGGCCTGCCATTATATTCACGAATGTGTATTGTATGTATGTCTACCCCTTATTATTCCCGTTTTCCAACGGGGTCGGGGATGAGATGCGATGGGAGTCTTTGTGGCGATGGTTTTTACGGCCGGATGTCCTTCCTGACGCCAACCTCGTGAGAGGAGTTAATGAGAGATGAAATGAATGATGGTGAATGAAACTGGGCAAGGATGTGGAAGGAAGCGGCCGTGGCCTGTCAGAAGGTACCATCCCAGCATTTGCCTGGTGTTGAAAATGGGGAAACCACGGAAAACCATTTCAAGGACGGCCGACGGTGGGGCTCGAACCCACGCGTCTACCGACTCAGCAGAGAGCTTGGCCCCATGACCTAATGCTGCGCGTTAGCCAGCGTAGCCACTACTGTCGGTATTCACGAATGTGTATTAAATAAATTAAATAAATTTAAAATATTAAGGCATGCGAACTAATTGGGTGGTGGCGTTATTGTTTTTATTGCACGATGATTTTAAAAAATAGGCCAGTTCAGTTCCGGTAACAAACTAAACAAGGTCTAGGCTGAGGTTTGAGATTAACACACTAAAATATGCAAATAATGTCATATCAATCTTCTAACACCCACGAGCAATAAATTTAGAACTCAAGCCACGTTGAAAATAGATTGGAGTAATTAGATTACAGTAATACCGTTCATTAATTGACAAGCAGAAACTATTTCCAGTAAGAAACGGAGGAAAATATCCGTAATTAATTCCTAGCAATCGAAATAATTATATTGGTGGACACGTATGCCAATATTTGAACATCTAACGAAAGATACTAGAACAGTACCGTGAGGTGGCTACTCTAAGGATGAAAACTCAACACAATAAATGGCAAATAAAGTGGATTTACTTGTGAAATGACATTACTTTGGCAGGTGGGAGTTCTGTTTGTGCAAAAATATGCCCCATGTGTCGACATTTCGACCCACACGCGAAATATCACCACTTTTATGTACGTACGTCACACCATTACATGCTTTTCTTCCATCCGAAGACACGCCAGGAATCGAACCCTGGGCCCTTCAAACCAAACGCTACGACCCTACCTACTAAGCCATAAAGCAAAAATTATTTATCAATAAATTATTAAATTATTGAGAGAAGATTGAGAGGCTGTAATCTCAAATTCTCTCCATCTTGTCACCGCCTGCTAGATTAGAGCTACCTTGGAATATTCGTGGGCCAGCTAAATGGAGTGCTCTCTGTCGACAGTTAAGTTAATGAATGTCATAATTGCAATAATGCAGTATTTTGGAACTCCTTGAACACAGTATAGATATCTATACTGTGCCTTGAACTTCATATGAATAGTATTTAAGAGATTCGGAAGTGTACAAGCAAGACAGAAGTATTTGAATGAGATCTTCGGCAAATTATCTACCATGTTTCAGTACCTAATAGGAACCAGTGTTATTAGTATAACAGATGAGGGAAACGTGTTGGGGGGAGAAGAGGTGGTAGCAATTGATGGAGAACTGCAATTGATGGAGGAGGGCCTAGCTTTGCCAACTGAAAAGATCCTGCAAGGTAAACATCCATATTGATTTATGCTTTGATAGAAAATGGTTTACTCTTGATTAAATATATTGCTCGTCATTTTAACATGATCATTAGGGACAGGGACAACGCGTCCCCCTTGAATCGGGACCACTTTCCGCATCGAAAGGAATATACTTACTGCATATTTATAATGACTAAAATGCTCTATTTGAGGTTATGCGTAGCAAAATTTGGAACTCATGCGGTATACGGGGCGAGTCATCATGAAAATCGCAAAAAAAATTCTTAGGAACTAGTAATAATATGACCGAGACGAAAGAATCAGTAATGTTTGTTGCTAGAGGGTGTTCGTGTACATTTTTCAGAACTGCCAACATAACTGCGTCTGCCGCGATATAGGATCTGCAGCGCGCGACGCTCAGTGTCAATTAATGTTGTTGTTGTTGATGATTTAGGGGCTTTGTGACATCGTAAATATGTAATCCCCGTTACTTGGGTGTGTGTAGAATTTGTCTGATAACCTGTTTCACTGTGATGTCTGTACTAGTGTGTGTATTTGCAATTGAGGTAGTTTTTGTGTCAGAAGCGGCCGTGGCCTTAAGTTGGGAACCATCCCAGCATTTTCCGGGAATAGAAGTGGGGAAACCACGGAAAACCACGTCTGAGATGGTTGAGGTAGGAATTGTAGATAGAAGCCATTTTTCAGTGTTGCTAAATTCTAAAGAAGAAAGCTTTTCAGTCGGTCAACACCTATTGTGCCCAATTACATTTGGCGGGAAACAAGTAGTTTACATATCCTACAAACTAACACGCTTTTATGTACAAACACCTACCTTATTGGATTGACATGTTTGGAACATCAAGGGTTCATCCTCAGATCCTATTCACTTAGGGACTTCAACACAAATATATACAGCACAATGTCCTTGATAGGGTGAAGGCCACATGTTTGGGCTGTGGGCTGTCGAAATCGTCAGTTAGATTATTGGAAGAGTGCAACAGTATGTTATGAATGGCTGTGGTGAGTATAAAGTTTACTGGTTTTTTTTGTTTTTTTTTTTGTTTGTTATGATACAAGCGACAGCCGTGCTGCCCACGTAACTGTTGACGCAGGGGCGGCTCCAGGATTATATTTTTGGGCAGGCACAGTTTGTGGTTACCGGGGGGCCTGGGAGGTATGGAATACCCCCCAGCCGAAGTGGGGTCAGGGGGTCCTCCCCCGTAAAAAAAATGGATGCAAATTGGTGATTTTTAAGGCTTTTTGATGGTACATTTTCCTCTTGCTTTTATTGGGCTATACATGTGGTATAGCCAAATAAAAGTAGTTTCGGTGTCTCAAATAAGGTTTTAGAGCATGCAGAGCCTAGATGTTTTTAGTCATGGAATTAAGCCTAAAATATTTCGTCACTTGCTTAGAATTTAGACCTTTGTTTTCCAGATTGTGATAAAATAATATATTAACTGACGTTTTTGAAATTGACTGTACACACTCTCTAATTGTCAGGAAAGAAAATTTTGACAAGGCTTAGAATCACTAATCACAATTCCAGTAAGTTGCTCCGATTACAGTAAGTTGTAATCACAATTAGAGTAAGTTGTTGCATAAGATATGGTCTACTTGTAATAATAGTTTATTTGCAAGAGCCTACTATGCCTATTAGCTTTTATTGATTCAAAACACAAAATGACTTATTCTAACTATCTAAGGGGGATATTATTCGAAATAATGGATTAACCTTCAAAATAAAAACTCATAACACTTTTTGAATTTCAACAAAATACACTTTATTACCTATACATTTCACAAAGCTAATTTTAACTTTAAGTAGAAAACTCAAAATACAACTCAAACCAATCCAATAATATGCACACAAACACATCTCAAATGCACAGTTCATTTAATGGAAAACTGCAATCTTCTACCCTTCTGAGAAGCAAATTCATCAACGACGGGATGAGGATGGTTTAGAAGTTCGCAGCTTGCTTCTCTTTCGATGGATATTATTCCCAAACTGTTGAGTCTCTTCCCAGTCTTTGTGGCCCGCAAATTTGATTTGATTCTTCTCATTGTAGAAAAAGTCCTTTCAGCAGACGCTGTGGAGACGGGCATCGTCAATATAATGGTCATAATGTGTTGTAATTCTTCAAACGATGGGAAATCGGTTAAGTCCTTCAACACATCAATGCTACTATTGGAGTTGCCAAACATTAATTTACCTAAACTACACTGTACTTTTAGGGTAGAGGTAAAGTCACTATCTTTGCCGTGAAGTTCTGCAAAATTACACAAATCTTCAGGATTCAAAAACTCTTCTGATTTTGGATCACATGCCAAGATACAAGCCATTTGAACATCATTGTCAATAAACCGTTTTTTCATTTCACATAGTTTATTGTCAAGTACATCAAAATACACCCCTCTTAGTTTTGCATTATGCTCACTTTGATCACTCTCTACACACTTTGACCTTCCCTTTCCAGAGGTTTCTAGAACAAAATAGTCATCAAGACTTGTTGTTGTCTTTTGTTTACGGCGGCCTCGCCCAGTGTCGGTTGAACAATAAATGTCATTGTTTTCGCAAATCTGTTTTGTTTCATCAAAAAAGTCTTCAAACTTTTCCTCTGATCGAAACTGGCCTAAGCTGTCCATTGTTGCTTTTACGAGCTTAAGACACTTTCCTATATCCAGGGCTGGAGACTGTAGTTGCTTTGATAGGATATTTACAACTTGTAAAATACCCTCAAGACTAACTAGAATGAAGACATTCTCAAAAGATCTAAACTGCATCAGAAGACCTTTTGCCTCAGCTGCTTCTCTTGATTTTGAACTTTCAGTGCACTTCTGCAAAGCATTTATTACAGTGCCAAACTGGTTCTTAAAGAAATTTACCCCCTTATACTTTGCCACCCATCTAGTGTCACTATGTTGAGGCACTGTGATGACTTTCCTCCCAGTTTTAGTATCTTGAGTAAATATGAACATTTCATGGCGAAGCGTAGAACACGATTGAAAAGCATATATTGCTTCCAAAGAGCCCATAGTTTCCCTAACTATTTGTACATTTTTAGCGACGTCAACCAAGACTAAATTCAATCGATGTGTATGGCAATGTACGTAAGGGCAAGGATTTTCAGTCATCTGTCTAATAAGGGACTGCAGCCCGTTAAATCTTCCCGACATAACGGAAGCACCGTCATATGACTGACTTACACAGTTCCTTATTTCAAGTCCAATTGATTCCAAAAACTGTTTTATTTTGCTAGCTAAAGATTCAGCGGTTAGCTCTTTCAATTGAACAAAACCCAAAAACCTTTCTTTTATCTTACATTGATGAACGTAACGACAGCAGATACTCATTTGTTCTGTGTGTCCTTCATCTCGAGCTTCATCCACTATAGTGCTGTATACGTTACTAGATTTTATTTCCTCAACTATACTGCGAGTAATCAAATTCGCAGCGGTGTTTAAAATGTCATTTTTTACATCTGTAGATGTATACTTTGCGTTTCCAGGCATGGCTTTTAGATTCAAATTAAACCGGACATTTTCTAAACACAATAAGTTTATTAATTCTTGAAAGTTCCCACGATTTACATCCGGAAACTTCTCAGCCCCCTCCTTTGCTTCATCTGGTTCATTACTGTCACTGCAATTTCCGTTTTCACCCTCCCCGTGTCCTCTCAAAGCAATGTCTTGGCGTGCACAAAATATCACACTTCTCACGAGGGTCTTTAATGTATCTGTATTCTTTTCTCTTGTTTGCGCCATATGCTCGTTAATTTTGATAGTAACGGCACCAGTTTTTTTGTGTATCCAGCCATCCTTTGTACGTTGTTAGGCAAAGTTTGTGACAGCTAGATTTCTCGTGTTTGTCTGACATTTTACTGAAATTTTTCCAGTCATTATATCCCGAAGTAGTAGATAGATAGATAGATAGATTTTTATTAATTCCATTTGATCAAATACACGCATTCAATACATTTTTGATATAGGACACGTCAGAATTTACAAGCATAAAATAAAAGAACTAACAGGTATATATTACTAAGATTATAACTTATTATAATAGCAAATCTTAATAGATACAATCTTATTGCACAACTATTTACACCTCACTCTATTATCATAATATGAAAACTTAATTCTATAAATACAACAACATACAGCTAGGTATTAAAATTAAATTAAAAAAGTAAAATATAGTTATAGATTCCATCACTCCTATACGCTAAAATATTCAACTACTGAGTAAAAACAATGGCACTGCAGATAAGCTTTCAACACTCTATCAAAGGTTTTTATTTTTGGGGCCAGTTTTATATACTGGGGTAGTTTATTGTATAATTTAACTCCAGTGTGAAAAGTTCCTTTTTGATATATGCTTGTGTGTGTGTGTGTGAAATATGAATGTTTTGATTTTGTCTTGTGTTATGCCTATGAACATCATTGTTTGTTTTAAGAAAAACATCTTTATTCATTAAATTCTTTTTAAAAAACATAATACTTTCAAAGATATATATGCAGGGCAGTGGGAGAATGTTTAAATCTTTAAACAGAGGTCTACATGATTCTCTAGAGTTTACATTTGCCATAATTCTAATCGCCCTCTTTTGTATCCTAAACGTGCTTAGTACATCTGGCGACATACCCCAAAATATGATCCCATATCTTAAGTATGAATGGAAATAAGCAAAATAAGTATTTCTTAATGTGTGCATGCTAGTGCAGGTTTTCAAAATACGTAACGCAAAGCACATCGAGTTCAGTTTAGTATTCAGATATTGTATATGTTTATTCCATTTCAAGTCATGTTGTATCCATTGTCCTAAAAACTTTGTTTGTGATTTATTTTCTATTTGATGACAATTTAATGTTATATTGGGCATCGCAGGATTCCTATTCTGTATAGTGTGGAAATTTAGACATACTGTCTTTTTATAGTTTATTATGAGGCGATTATCTTGTGACTATTTGGTTAACTCTCCTGTAACGGAGTCAGCAGACTGCTGTATGACCTGTTTAGTTTCACCTTTTATTACGAGTGTTGTATCGTACTTAAGGCAGATAAGTACTTATCTGCCTGTGACAGAGAAGTGTCGGCAAAAGAAACAAAATACAGCGTCATTTCCTACTGAGTATTCTAACCAAGAATACATACTATACCAGTTGGTATGGAAGGACCGCTGTTTTCCTCCTATATTCCGTCTAGGAAAATTTAGCTGCGGTTGCTTCGGCCCATCACTGGCACTTGCGCTAAGATCAAGTGGTCGTTTCGGCTGAACATTCGTATAAGGATCGTCAGTTTTTAGTTTTTTAACTGCTTGAACTTCTTCTTCATCGGAACTTCTACTAGAAGACTCACCGTCAACACATTCTTTTGAAGGTTCATTAGGTTTCTTCAAAGTCTGCTTCAACTTCACCAAAAACTTTTCCATAGCAACACTAAAAACCACCAAACAAACAGAACTAAACCAAGTGGCGTAATGGCGTTAGCGTAACACTGAAATGAGGACTATCGTCTGCCACTGCCAGTTCGATCCCCAAAAACGTAAACAAAGAAAACCTCCCGCCAAGCCTCTAGCGCTAGCGTACAGCTGACTGTCCGCAAGGCTTATAAACTACAGAGGTTGCCTCAATTTTCACTCACCAATCAGCGCTCACAAGGCGGATGACGTCACAAGATACCTAAAGCGCCATGTGGGGAACGTAACGAAACTGTCAACATCAGCTGTTGAGTACGCAAAGAACAGTTTATTCGCATGGAATTATCGGTAAATGGGTGATAAAATAACTAAATGTTGCCTGCTTACATTTTATGTAGTGATCTTCTTGAATTTCTTGGAAATTCGCCAAGACTCTGTAGCAGAATCGTGGGTGTTAGTGACTTCCAATAACCACTTCTTATGGAAGATAGAATTGGAATGTTTCAATCTGATGAATAAAATTGTTATCACAGCTGCCTTAACCCCACCAGACGGTACGTCAGGAACTTCTCTCGACACAAATTCTGTCTTTCTTCTTAGAACGTTCTTGCCTCGTTGGAATCCGTATTTTCCGTGAAATGTGACGAATTTTTGCTGAAATGTGCTGGAACTGGTTTAGCAAAGTTTCTGAGGGAGCGGTCATACCACCGTATGACAAGTGTTTAATCCAAGTCGGTAATGCATAATCGTATTGAGTTTGCATTCCATAGGTTAAGTTCCCAAGTTGTGGAAATTTATTTTGGAACTTGTGGGCTACATAACCTGCAACATAAGCCTTGCCCTCTTCCTCACTTTGTTCCATGATATTGGCAATGAAGGACTCTGGAAGCACGTTACTTGATTCAGACACTATGCCAGCTTTGTTTAGTGCTTTAGCAACTAACCTACATATTCATCTGAATCTGGATCAGCAGTGTTTGTTTACTTTTGAACAACTCCTGGATTTTTTCCTAAAATAATCATCCTCAGTCTGTAAATGCAGTCAAGGGGAGAAGGATGATCATTTAAGCCACCACGGGTTCGCAATTGTGAAAAGAGGTTTTCCAGTGCATCTTGATTTAGCCTATGTGTGAGAATGTACTTTGTATTATGCCTACGGGCCATATCTTGGTACAGAAGTCGAAGGGATTTTATTGAAATGATGACTGCTTTCTGGAATATTTGCAAAGAATTTTTACCAATGCAAAGAGAATTACTCATGAAATTTTCCATCTTGTCCAAAATCAAAATACCATGCATGGGCGTATATAGGGGGGGGGGCTGAGGGGGCTCCAGATAACCCCCCCCCCCCCCAGAAAAAAGCCAACTTGGGTACAACATACAATGTATTTCACAGTAGTCTACTTTTAAGAAATAATTATCAATTTGTAAAAGAAAACGAGTGTTTACCTTTCAACTTTATAAATTGACAAGTAGCCCATTGAGATATGTTCCATTCATACTCCATAGGCTATAATAGAAAATTCATTAAGTACTCACAATTTTCCACGATAGTCAGCCCCCCCCCCCCCCCCTCGAAAAAAATTTGTATATACACCCCTGATACCATGTACGAAATATGTCAAAAATATTAACAGCTTTAAAATCATCCTAGCAGGTCATCAAAACTTAAGAGTAGGCCAGCTAGGCTCACTTACCATTTGGTTTTAGATTCCTTGGAAATCTTGGCTTTGTATTAAGCAATTCGTCCCTGTATTCTAATTCGAAGTCTTCACTCTTAAAGTGGAGGGAACATAGGCTATCCTACTTGTTTGAGGGATGCAATGATCTTTCCGCTTACATGCAGCAATCCACTGATTGCGAAGGCATGTGTCTTTAGGCATCGTGAAAAACGACAAGTCATTTCCAACTTTATAATAACTGTGACAAACTGCCACAGCACATCTTTGGCCTGGCATGATTATAAACAAACGGGGCTTAAAACACATGTTTAAACCACTGCAATCCATACAATATAATGTGTGGGAAAGTTGACTTTCCTTGCATATCTCGCGCCTCGCGCGCTACGAGGAAACGTGTGACGTCACGTCCTTTCCCTTCCCTCCGCGATCCCCTCGCCTAAGAGCTCCATATTGAGGCAACCTCTGTAGTTTACTAGCCTTGGACTGTCCGTACAACAGGCAGTGTCGCCACTCTACTCCGCGCACAATCACTTGCAACTACACACTATAACACATATTCCTAAGTAAATACACTATATTCTTTAAGGGTATGTACAATTTATTGATTTATATCATTAACTTTGTAGTTTACAGTATCTAACTACTGTTTACTTGTTTTATATTAAATTTGAAATAAACCAAAGTAATTATTATGCAGTAGGCTATTTATATTTTTTTACAATTAATACCCGGATTTTTTTGTTTGTTTGGAAAATGTGGGTAGGCCCGGGCCTACCCGGCCTACCCGCTGGAGCCGCCCCTGTGTTGACGTAATCTCTCGCAGCAGCTTGTAGGCACTACGGAGAACATTCCTCAGTTTAGGGGCTGCGACAACGCGGTCATGTAGACGGAGAACATTCCCGGACTCCCTATATATACAATGTTTATATTAGACTACATAAGTTTGTAAAAACTTGTTTAACGTGTCAAATTATTTACAGACAGTATAGGTAGGAATCTAAACCGCCTCTTCTCAGTTATACTTCACGAGGCTGAGTGGACCCCATTCCAGCCCTCAGACCAGAAATAAATTTCTTGGCTGAGCCTGGAATCAAACCCGGACCTTTGCGGTGACAACCAAGAATGCTAGCCACCACGCAACGAATTGGACATGTGAATCAATGAGACGCATCTAGTGCGGGAAGTGTGGTGGTAATGGCGGGGTGTGGTAAAGCGAGAAGTTCGGTGTTAATGCTTTACATACAAAAATATGCCTAATATGGGGCTTATGTCCCATACCTCCTTGCTTGTAGTACAAACATTAATTTTCATCCAGACAATTCATGATGAAAATTAATAAATGTAAAACAAAAATACTAGAATGCAGCCGAAATAAATCGGAAACCTCTATGGAGATCAAATTGGCAGGTGAAAAGCTGAAGGAAGTAGGAGACTTCTGTTACTTAGGAAGCAGAATAACCAGTGATGGACGAAGCAAAGAGGATATAAAAAGTAGGTTGGCTCAGGCAAGGAAAGCATGTCAATAGAAAAGGAATCTGTTGACATCGAATACATAGATTTAGGTATTAGGAAGTCATTTTTGAAGGAGCGTGAAGTGGAAGTAAAACTTGAACTGTTGGTGCAGAAGAAAGGAGTAGAATTGAAGCGTTTGAAATGTGGTGTTTCAGAAGAATGATAAAGATCAGATGGGTAGATAGGGTTACAAATGAAGAGGTATTAAGAAGAGTGGGAGAGGAGAGGAGAGATGTTTCTAGCGACTGCTAATGAAGAAAAGAGATAGGTTGGTAGGACACATGTTAAGACACCCAGGAATAGCAAGCTTAGTTATGGAAGGAAGGGTCGAGGACAAAAACTGTAGGGGTAGACCAAGGTTAGAATATGTTAAACAGATTGCCTCGGATGTAGGGTGTGGTAGCTATGTAGAGATGAAACGATTAGCTCAGGACAGGGAGGCATGGAGAGCTGCATCAAACCAGTCAAAAGACTGAAGACTCAAACAACAACAACAATATTGTCTAACTCAGTAGAGACCAATGGCTTCGTCCAGACAGTGGTCTAACCCAGTATCAATCGTTGGATTCGCTCAGATAGTGGTCTAACCCAGTAGCGACAAATGGTTTCGTCCAAACAGTGGCTCAAGAAAATGCGAAGTGCATAGACTACTTGCTTGAGGGTAGTGCGGTGAAGTGAAGTTGGCAGCATTGCCTTTCCTCTTCCACCATGGCGACTTATGTTTTCGTCAATTTACTACTGTAAAACTAAAACGTTCATAATGTCCGTATTAAAGTTCGAATGAGGTGCTCTCGTTTTTCCGCTCCTTAATACAATAACTAACAAACTGTTTCCTAAATGCATTTAGCCACAATAACTGTGGCAAAGTAAGTAGATACAACTTTCGGAGTGATGAAAACAAAATTTCACAAACTCGCCCCGTTCACGGCATGGCCACCTGAAACGTAGTTGGTTGGTTCGTTCCTGAGTTTAGGGACTGTAACATCGCGGTCATGTAGCCCCGTGTACTTTGGGTGTGTATAGAAACTGTCTGATAACCGGTGTTAATTGTGATGACTGTATTAGTGTGTGTTATCTGTTTTCAATTCAAGTAAGGACTGCAGACATTGAATTTTTTCAAGTAGTGCCTACTTTTGCCACCAAACGTCACCATCATTAACTACTAGTTCAGAACTTGGTTACCAGATGCCACCACGGTCGACTCCTGGCGACGAACGTCGGAACCTAAGAGCGTTTGTCAAATGTTTAAGTTATAATTTAGCTTCACACAGGTGTAATTAGTGGAAGGTTCTTTAACATGCCATAAATCTATGACATGGGACCGCCGGCTTTACTTCCCCTCCGAAGGCATGCTGAGGGATTTTAAAAAATCCGACGACTTCGCCTGAAACGTATGTGATTCTTGGAGAAAGGTTGGTTGGTTTGTTGGTTGGTTGCTCAGTTTAGGGGCTGCGACAACGCGGTAATGTAGCCCTGTGTACTTTGGGTGTGTGTAGAATTTGTCTGATAACCGGTGTTAATTGTGATGACTGTATTAGTGTGTCGTATCTGTTTCTTAATTCAAGTAAGGACTGCAGACTTTGAATTTTTCAAGTAGTTTCTACTTTTGCCGCTAAAAGCCACCGTTAACGACTACTAGTTCAGAACTTGGCTACTAGACGCCACTGCAGTCGGCTCCCGGCGACGAACGTAGGAATCTGAGCGTTGTTTACAGTTTTAACCTAATTTAGCTTCACACATGTGTAATTAGTGGAAGGTTCTTTAACATGCCATAAATCTATGACGTGGGACCGCCGGCTTTACTTCCCCTCCGAAGGAAGGCATACTGAGGGATTTTTAACGCTCTTAAAAATCCGATGACTTCGGCCGGGTTTGAACCCGCGATCTTGGGCATAGAAGCTCAGCATGCTACCAACTACGACACCGAAGCCGCTATTCTTGGAGAAATACCGTAGTGACATTAAAGCGTGCAATGCTGTAGTACCATATACCAGCTCCCGCATACCACGTCGAACTCCCTTTGGTCCAGGGCGTACTCCTTGTTTTAGCGGCAACTTGAAAAGCATAAAATGTAAGTACGTTCAATTTAAGACGATTAACTTAGTGATTTCACGAATAAAAGAAAACATGGGAAACTCAACCCATTGCTCGTCATTTTAACATGATCATTAGGGAGAGGGACAGTGACTATCAGAATCCGGAGTACTGTACAATGTTAGTTATTGTTATTTTACGGGGCGGAACAGCGAGGTCATCTGCCCCTTCAGAGTACAAAGGAATTGAGTCAATAGTCGCTAGTTACAGGTCTAAATACAATAATTATTATTGCCCGTTTGCCATCTCTTGATGAATGCAGTACATTTGCATTTATCTGTTGGCACAGGCTAGAGTAAAATGTGGCTTTTCACCAATGTCTCAGTCTTACTCATGGCTGTGATTATATGGAAGCTACTGAGGTATGGGTGGTGCTTAGTAATGGCATTCAGGGCAAAGTCAGTGTCTGTGGATGCTGTGAAAGGTTCTACTCATAGGGTTAGTACTGCTGTACTGACCCAGTGAGGAAAGCAATGGCAAACTACCGCACTCCTCTTCTTGCCTAGTACACCTTAATATTGTGCTGCCTTGGGTTTTTGTGGGTATCTACCCACATAACATAACGGCGGTTTATTTATTTATTTATTTATTTATTTATTTATTTATTTATTTATTTATTTATTTAGCTTATGGCTAGAGATACAGGAGAATTTATATACGTATATCCAAATTCTGGACATAGCCAATAGTCTCTGGGGTCACGAGAGCAAAGTCACTAGCACTGCCACTGTACTTTCTTTTGCTGCACTCGGTGATGATGGGGGCGTGGTGGCTCAGTGGTCTAGCTGTATGCCTCTCACCAAGGCGGTCCGGGTTCGATTCCCGATCTATGTATGTGAGATTTTCGAAGTGAAATGCCATGTCCTGTGGTTCGGATTCCACGTAAATAGTAGGTCCCGTGGCTCATGATCTCGCGATTAACGGTCACGTTAAACTACAAGCTTCCTTCCTTCCACTCGGTGATGATATGATGAATCGTCTGTTCTGTAGCACCACAGTCACACTCATGCGTTGAAATTCTGTTCCACTTGTAGTGGAAGGCTGCACAGTTCCCATGGTTGGTTCGTATCCGGTTTAATATGGACCATAGTCTAAGAGGGAGGTTGAAACCAGGTGGCGGAGTCTTCTTCACTGGAGGCATTGTTGGACAACATTTGTTGTTGAGTCTCTTCTGCCACTCAACGAAAGTTTGGTAGTTGCTGTTCCTCAAGTTCATGGCATCTCGTATTGATGGTTTTCTGGAACGCAGGCGACTAGCAATTGCATCGCTGATGTCATCATGTATCGGCAGTCCTGGATTGTTCATTATTTTATTGAATTCTCTTAGGAGAACATCTTTACGTCTGAGATCTGGAGGTGGAATATGACTTAACATTGGTAGCCAATGTGTGGGAGTAGATTTGATTGTGCCAGTGATGAGACGCATTGTGCTGTTCAGTTGGGTATCTACAATATTTGTGTGAGCACTATTGAGCCACACAGGAGCACAGTATTCGGCAGTCGAGTACACCAAACCTAGAGCTGAGCATCGCAGAGTTGCAGCTGAGGATCCCAAGTTGTTCCACATAGCTTATGAATTATGTTGTTGCGGGTTCCTATTTTTGCAGCAACATTCTGGAGATGTTGTTTGTTAGACAGCGTTATATCCCATGTGACCCCCATATATTTAGGGTATCTATTTTGTCTCAATTGTTGGTTGTCCATCTACACCTTCAGCTCCCTATTAGCTATTTTGTTGTTTAGATGAACGCAACAAACTTCAGTTTTGCTGGTGTTAGGTTTAAGTCCCCACATTTTAAAGTAGTGTGTCAGCTTCTTGAGGTCTTCTGTTAGGATCTCTTCCGATTGTTCAACTCTTTCTTTTCTACTAGCAATTGCCCAGTCATCTGCGTATCCGAATTTCCTTGAAAGTGTCTCTGGCATGTCTGCAATGTACAGACTAAACAACAAGGGAGCAAGAACCGACCCTTGAGGCAGCCCATTGTTCAACGATCTTCGGCTGCTTACATCGTTCCCCTTGTACACACGGAATTGTCTTTGACTCAACATGGTGTTCAGAAGTCCTGCAGTTTTTGTACAAGGGATAAATTTAAGGAACTTGTAGAGTACTCCGTCTTTCCAGACTGTGTCATAGGCCGCTGTTAAGTCTATGAATGCCACTGAAGTCTTGAGTTTTCGTTGATAGCCTGCTTCTATGTAGGTTTTAAGAGACATAACTTGATCTGTTGTATTTCTCAGTGCTCTAAAGCCTGCCTGTTCCACTGGAATTCTCTTGAGTATATCAGGACCAATCCTGTTCAGCAGAAGTCTTTCTAAGAGTTTATATGCAACGCTGAGCAAGGCAATAGAGCGGTAACTATCTGGTTTTTCACTTGGTTTGCCTTTCTTCAGTATGGCAATAATCTTTATCTGCTTGAAGAGCTTTGGTATTTGGCCTCTTTCAAGGATATCAGTGTAGAATTTGGCTAGCCAGGCACGAGCCTGTTCTCCACAGTGAGCAAAGAACTCTGGGTGTAAACCGTCCTCACCAGGGGCTTTTCCTATTTTAGTGTCACTGATGACGGTGTTTATTTCTTCCACGCCGAATGGTTTGTGTTGTGCCACCACGGAGCTACGTTTAAGGAGTTTCATTTCTTTCTTTATGTTCTTAGTAAGAATTTTGCTCCTTTTGCTTTTGGAAGTCATGACTATATGCGAGGCAATCTTGTATGGATGGATTTCTGACATTGTCCGTGCAGTTCGTTTTCCATCTCCAAGCTTCCTTAGAAGAGACCATGCTTCTCGGCTTGATTTTGTGTAATCGAGTGAGCTAACTTTATCTTCCCATTTTTTTCCTGCTGGCTGCATCTAGACTGTGTAAAAGCTGATCTGCAATGTTATGGGCGTTGCTCTCAATAAACTGTTGGCAAAAGGGTTTCGCTTTCCTCACTCCACCCAGGTATATATTCTTTGCGATAGCCTCTAGCGATATGTTTCTTTGCTGCAGATATTATAGCGCCTACGAATCGTTCATAAGCTTCATGTGTAGTTGGTATCCGACGCACGCTATTATCAAGTTCTTCTGTGAAGCCAGGCCAATCAGCCTTATTGAAATTCCAGCATGGTCGAGGGCTGGATGTGATCAGAGGGATTTGGATACCAATTTCGTATGTCACAGGTCTGTGCTGGCTATGAGGGAAGTCATTAAGCACCTTTCGAGTAGTTGGTAGGGGTTTGTTTTCTTCATCTCTCGACACAAAGCATAGATCAAGACAATACCCTCTATTCCAGGCTGCTGATTTGAACATGCTTCGATCTTTAGCATCAAAGACGTGGAAGAGGTTGTTTCTGTCTATCCACTCCACTAGTGCCTCACAATTATCATCATTAGTTTTGTATTTCCAATTCTGGCGGTGCTTGTTGAGGATCTAGCCAGCCTTCGGGCTGTGTACCTAACAGACATACATTATTGATTTAAGGGGCGGAACAGCGAGGTCATCTGCCACTACATTGAAGTTACGTTAAAAGAAATGTTAAATCGTGTTGGGAGCCATTTTTCAGTATAGCCTTAGTCATCAAAATTAATGCTTTTCAATCGGTCAACACGCTAGTAACTACTCAATTGTAATAGGTGTTTCACTAAACCTGAAAAAATTACATGCGATTAATACATAAATTTAGCGGCTTCGGTAGTGTAGTCGGTAGCATGCTGAACTGTTGTGCCCAAGATAGCGGGTTCAAACCCGGCCGAAGTCGTCGGATTTTTAAGAGCGATAAAAATCCTTCAGTATGCCTTCCTTCGGAGGGGAAGTAAAGTCAGCGATCCCATGTCATAGATGTATGGCATGTAAAACATCCTTCCACAGGCTAAACTTGTGTGAAGCTAAATTGTTAGGTTATATTTCGTCGGAATGCTCTATCAAAGTTCCAACGTTCACCACTAGGTATCATTGATATCTGGTAACGAAAGTTGGAACTACTTGAAATTAAACTGAACTTGTAGCTCACCCTAAGGGTGTCCGCTGGAAGTAGCTAAAGGCTCAGGCGAGCCGAAGATGTCCTCGGACACTCCCGGCACTAAATGTCTACGATAAATAAATAAATAAATAAATACATCTACTATATATTTGTCAAATACCACTCACTCACTCATTCATTCATCACAAAATCTCAGAAACCACCGAACAGATTGGAAAGAAATTTGGTATGCAGCTTCCTCAAGGGCGGTAGGTGCTCGCTAAGAATGGTTTTCAAAAAATTCACTCGGGATCATGGTCAATCCGCGAAAACCGCGATTATATGAAGCAATGCGGTCTGCATCACGTCGCCCCTACCAGCCTTCTGGTGCTTTGCAGACAATGAGCTTACTTTCATAACGTGCACGTCATTGTTGTCTGCGCTCCCGACCTTTACCCACTCTCTCTGTTCAAACAGTACTTCTATGTAATTTCTGTTTGTACTTTATACTTTCACCATCACTTTATAATCATCATATTGCCTTTAGTTGAAGCAACTGTAGAGTTCCTTTGTTTGTTGGATTGGTTCGGCGTTTTTCATAATTTCTTGGTAGTACATAGTTAGAGAACAGAGTACAGGCAGCTGAGATGAGATTCCTGAGAAGTATGGTCCAGAAAACGAGGAGGGACAGAGTGAGAAATGAAGATATACGGAAAGAACTGGGAGTACAGACTAAATGACAAACTGGAGCAAAACAGATTGAGATGGTTTGGACATGTCAAACGGATGAATGAAGTAAGGCTACCAAGATGAATGCTGGAACGACGGATGACAGGGAAGAGAGGACGAGGAAGACCAAGAATGCGTTGGATGGACTCGGTGGAGAATAGCATTAGAAAACGGAACCTGGATTGGAACACCGTGTCGGAAGAGGAATGGTGGAACGACAGAAGAAAGTGGAGAGGAACCATATTTGCCCCCACCCTGTGTCAGCTGCAAAAGTGGAAATGAAGAAGATGAAGACATACAGTAGTTATAATGAAAATTAGACTTTGGTAAAAGAAAATTACCTCTACCAACGTTAATTTTGTTAAGTTAGGCTAGGTCTATTCCATTTATCAGGTTTTTTAAGTAGAGACTTGTATTACGTTAGGAGAATATCCCTCAACGAACAACAGCACGCAAGCACCTTTGAAGAAGACCGTGTCTGCCTTTAACTTTTACAGCTTCAGAATATTTGAGCTTGAGGGTGATAATTCTTATCTTTAGTTATTTCGCAGTCATCTCAATCGTAGTTGGTAGCATGCTGAGCTTCTATGCCCAAGATAGCGGGTTCAAACCCGGCCGAAGCCGTCGGATTTTTTAAGAGCGTTAAAATCCATCAGTATGCCTTCCTTCGGAGAGGAAGTAAAGCCGGCGGTCCCATGTCATAGATTTATGGCATGTTAAAGAACCTTCCACTAATTGCACCTGTGTGAAGCTAAATTGGATAGGTTAAGAATGTAAACAACGCTCTTAGGTTTCTACGTTCGTTGCCAAGAGCCGACTGCAGTGGCGTCTAGTAGCTAAGTTCTGAACTTGGCCTAGTAGTCGTTGACGGTGGCGCTTGGCGGTAAAAGTAGGAACTATTTGAAAAATTCTAAGTTGCAGTACTTAAATTAAAAAACAGATAACACACACTAATACAGTCGTCACAATTAACACCGGTTCAGACAGATTATACACACACCCAAAGTACACGGGCTACATGACCGCGTTGTCGCAGCCCCTAAACTTAAGAACCAACCAACCAACCAACCAACCAATCTTCTCAATCAGTTTCTGGTTGATATGTATGCAAAGATTGAGACAGAGAGACTACTTTGGATTCGCATAGATCAGAAAAAAGGTGAGAAGTGAGGAATATGTGCACCTGAAGGGCGCAATGAGTAAAGCTTGTTAGCCGTTTGTCAGATATTGGTAAAATGGTCGTGTTGCCGTCGACTTTACTGAAAGCCCGCGCTATATACATGAACGCACTCAGGATGGACGTCTTGAGCTTTTTATATCATTCATCTGCAATCCAAAATGATCCGAACTAGTCGAGCACCTGAAACATGGTCAAAAACCTCAAGATAGGCATGATTTGGTAGCGCGGGTATTCCATTTGAAAGTCAAGCACATGATAAGGCTTCTTAATAAGGGTTGTATCTTTGGTCATTCAAGGTGTCACATGAATTCCATTGAATGGCAAAAGCGAGGATTACCTCACGTTCAAATACTTCTGTGGCTGGAAGAAAAGCTAAGGCCTGAAGACATCGACAAGGTGATCAGTGCTGAGATTCCTGACCCAAATCTTGACCCTTCTCTCCATGAGATTGTCAAGGCAACCATGATCCACGGTCCATGTGGAGTTTTCAACAGGAGTTCGTCTTACATGGTGGAAGGAGTATGCAACAGGAAGTACCCCAGACCACTCATCAAGGAAACCCAAACCGGGGAAGATGGGTATCCCAAATATCGCAGGCTGCCCACTTCGGAGGATGGGGTTTCTATTATTAAAAAGATGCAGTCAGTCTGAAAGACTAGACTTTATATAATTTCAAATGACGCATGCTACAAATGCTACACATGTTAGAAAGGCAGGAGGGCTTCTCGCTTCGCTCGAAGCCCGAGGACTCTCTCAACAGACTCCATTACCCATTAACTTAGGCTTCACGCGCGGGGAACGGTGAGCGGGAGGTGCACTCTTCTGCGTGACGTCACGCGCTCTCCTTCTCCGTATCGCATAACGCCATAGCCCAGGAGTAAACTCAGACTCGGTGCATATGCACTGAACAACATGATGACGTCATACGCTCAAGTGCAACCTTAGTACATTTCCTCTCCGTAACCGTAACGCATAACGGTAGACCAAAGCATAACGATGAAGTCGACAAGATCATTTGAAATGATAAAAGGGAGTGGAAATTGACAATAGCTGGGAGGAAACCCTGTCCTATCTCGCACCTTCTCAGGTCATATCAATGTTGAGTACTGCAACTCTGTAAAGTCAATAAAATACATTTGCAAGCATATTAACAAAGGTTCCGACCAAGCTACTTTTAGCATCGGAGAGTTTGACGAAGTTGCGAGATATGAATCAGGACGTTACATCAGCAGCTCAGAGGCGGCTTGGCGCATATTCTTCTTCCTCATACATGAACGCTATCCTTCGGTCATGCAACTTGCCTTCCACCTCGAGAACGGCCAGCGGGATTACTTTAAGGGGTAGTTGTAAGCCCTATCTCCGCCATTCTAAATTTGTCAACTTCATGCTCCTTTTTCTCATTAAGTATTTAACCTATTGAAACAAAACCTTACAGATATTTAGATATATATTTTATCTTTAAAGGGTTGTTTTTGGAAATGTGTATGTTTGTAAATAATATTTTTTTTTTTTCAGAGGTTAAATTTTTCAATATTTTCTTTAAGAAAACATACAGTAAAATATTATTTTTTCTATTAATGATAAAATCATAGGAAAACATACAATCCTTTAGTTGATCATATTGAATTACTGAACAAAAATTCAGAGCGCTATTGTTAATACTTCCTGAGAAAAAGGAACATTTGCCTCGAAAAAATCAAAAGTGAAGAAAAATGCTCTTCAAGATAAGTGTTACCTTCATGTGCACCAGGCCCATATTCAGGATCTCCTGGGTTGTCTTCATCTTCTCTGACCCTCTTCTGGTTTCTTTTTAACTTCCTAGCTTATTTAGAGAGAGAAAAGAAGGAGAAAGAGGATAAGAAGGAGGAGAGGGAGGAGCAGGGGAAGGGGAAAGAGAAGAAGGAGCAGGAGGAAGAGGAAAATGATCAGGAGAAGAAGGAGAAGGAGAAAGAGAGGAAGGAGCAGGAGAAGAAGGAGGAGGAGGAGGAGAAGGAGCAGCAGGAGAAAGAGAAGGAGGAAGAGAAGAAGAAAGGGAGGAAGGAGCAGAAGAAGAATGAGAAGGAGAAAGAGAAGAAGGAGCTGGAGACGAAGGAGGAGTAGAAGGAGAAAGGGAAGAAGGAGCAGGAGGAGGAGGATTATGATGAGAAGGATAAAGAGAAGAAGGAGCAAGAGGAGGGGGATTAGGAGGAGAGGATAAGGAGGAGAAGGATAAAGAGAAGGAGGAGGAGAAGAAGGAGCAGGAGAAAAAGGAGAAGGAGGAAAGCAAGGAGAAAGGGAAGAAGGAGGAGAAGAAGGAGGAGCAGGAGAAAGAGAAGAAGGAAGAGATGGAGAAATAGAAGAAGGAGAAGGAGGAGGAGCAGGAGAAAGAGAAGTAGGAGGAGAAAGAGAAGAAGGAGAAGGAGCAGGAGGAAGAGAAGGAGGAGAAGGAGAAAGAGAAGAAGGAGCAGGAGAAGGAGGAGGAGCAGAAGAAGGAGAAGGACGAGCAGGAGAAGAAGATTGAGGAGGAGAAAATATGCCAGTTCTCAGGAACAGATCTTCAAGGGGGGCGTGGCGTTTAGTTAACATTTTCAGCCAAAAAAGCATAGGTATATTATAAATTGGACTTCAGGCTATCAAAATAACATAAAATCTAAAATTCGACTTTTTGACCCAGAACAGCTTACAACCTCCCCTTTGAAGACGACGTTCGTGACCAGTTTAACAGCCCTCCAAACACAACTCTTCTTGCTTTCTTCGAACTATGCCGATCCGATAAATTTGCTTCAACGCTTTTATATTGTGAAGTTCCATCCTATTTCGTTTGGAAAGGTAAGAAGTTCTGTAGAAAGAAACAAGGAAAGCCAGTCCCAGGTCATCCTGTGTGAAAAAAGATCGGACCCTTGGCAGAGTTTACACCGTTTACACTGGTAATGCCGAGTGCTACTACCTCCGCCTCCTTTACATAAAATCCCTGGCCCTCAGTCTTTTACTGACCTCTAAACCGTGGCAGGGGTGGTTCAACCAGCATTTCAAGCGGCATGTAAAGCACTTGGCTTGCTAGAGGATGAAGCGCACTAGACCGCACACTAAAGGAAGCGTCCTCCACTGACTCACCCCACAAGATACGTGAGCTGTTTGCCATCTTACTGGTGTTTTGTCGAGTGAGTGATCCCATCATGCTCTGGAAAAACACAAAGACAGCCTCGCGGAAGATGTGGTGAGAGAGGTTCAGAGGCAGTGTGCTGATGTCAACCTCACCATGAGCGTTATCTACAACAGGTGTCTGGTGCTTCTTGAGAATTTAGTTCTAAAAATGTATGGTCAACAACTGGAACGCTTTGGACTTGCGTCGCCTTCTCGAGAATAAGACTCCGTCATTGTTCACCGAGAATATGTCAGTGAACTATCTTACGACACAATTAAGTTGTCCAAAGTGGTTGCTGATAATGTTCCAAAATTAAACAACGAGCAGAGATTGGCCTATGACGAAATAGTTCGAAGTGTTGTTTCAAAATGTGGTCAGCTCTTTTTTTTTTTTTTTTGATGCACCAGGCAGAACTGGAAAAATCTTCCTGATTAATCTCCTGTTCAGTACATATAGAAGTCGACAGAACATAGCCATCGCAGTCGCCACCTCGGGTATTGCAGCAACCCTACTGGATAGTGGAGGAACAGCGCATTATGCCTTCAAGCTCCCTCTTAACGTCAGTCACGTTGCATGTGCCCTTTGTAACATCTCTGCAGTTTCCTTTCAAAGTCTGCTACGCCATGACAATTAACAAGGCTCAGGGGCAGAGTTTAAAAGTAGCTGGCGTGGATCTGAGAAGTGACTGTTTCGCACATGGTCAACTGTACGTGGCATGCTCCAGAGTCAGTTCTTCTGGTGGCTTAGTAATTCTGCAGCCTGAGAGAAAGACCAGAAATGTAGTTTACCGAGAAGTGCTTAAGCTTTAAAAACACTCTTGATAGACATGGCAGTAGGCTAGGGGACCTGCTTTAAATCAAAGCTCCCCGTCGTATATTGCACCCGATTTCCAATTTCAACGCTCCATGTTGCCGTCATTATCTTCCACCAGAGGAAAAATTTATATAACTAATGTTATAACGGGATTCCAAATGTTATTGCGGGCGAAGCCGCGGGTAACAGCTAGTAAATAATTAAATAAAATACAAAAATTCACTTGGATGAGTCTACAAGTATGTGGGTGATGATACCGTATTTACAATATGTACATTTAACCTATTTAGTTGGGCTACAGCAGTTATTATAAACTTGTGCAACTTGTCAAGATTTGTTAGTTATATTTGATTTTTTGTTAAGATATTGCTAGTGGTTATTGACCTTCAAGTTTGCTTGTTTAGTATTAGTGAATGGTCAGCTTGCCACGGTGGGTGAGTGGTTATCGTGTCGGACTACCAACCCCAAGCATGCAGGTTCGCACCTGGCCGTGGTAGGTGATTTTTAAAAGGCGACAAAAATCACGACACGCATGTCATACGTTGTTGGCATGTTAAGGTACCATTTGAATTCAGTAGGCAAAATTAATCTCGGGATTTTCCTCCAACACAAAAGTTCCTCCATTCTCTGATAGGAAGCGCTATAGTGTCAAGGACCTAAGATATCTAACCTCCTTGACTTTCATAGCGCTCCAAGGAACAAAATAATTCGACATGCAAGCTGCCCTCTGGGTGGCAAATAACAAAGCTTGCACTCGGCACCCGAGGCCATACGATATTATTATTATTATTATTATTATTATTATTATTAGTGAATGGTCTGGTTGGAATTGAATATGAACTTAGCTTATTGTTTGAGCGATGTGGGATACGTTCCCGTGCAACTGCTAACACTTCCACTAGCAGTTGCACGAGAACGGAGTGTTGAGGGGAAGTTGACCTCGCTGTTCTGCCTCCCAAAACAACAATTATCACCAGTATAGTGTTGGCTGCCACCCTGGAGTCCTGTATTCGATTCCCAGCTCTGGCAAGAAATTTAATTCGTGTTTTGAAGTACTACTCATAGAACAGTATCGTAAACATTCTAGTCACCCGATGCCAGCCAGCTTCGAAGACTTGCGTCAGGTCAGGTCAGTGAGGCACACGAGTGTTAACATTATTATTATTATTGTATTGTGTGTCTACCCCTTATTAATCCCATTTCCAACGGCGTCGGGGATGACATGTGATGAAATTCTATTTGGCGGATGGTTTTACGGCCGGATGCCCTTCCTGACGCCCACCTTTTGAGAGAAGTTAATGAGAGATGAAATGAAGATGAAGTTCAATTTGGCTACCAGACGCCGCTGTCACTGACACTGTCACCCAGTGGCGAACGTTGGAACTTGATAGAGCGTATGGCATTGGCCCGTCGGCCTTACTTGCCCTCCGAATGAAGACATACTGAAAGGATTTTAACGCTCTTAAAAATCCGACGACTTCGGCTGTGTTTGAACCCGCAATCTTGGGCATAGCAGTTCAGCATCCTACCGACTGCCCCACCGAAGACTGTAATTATTATTATTATCTCTCGTGCACACTACAGGGTGCATATTTGAAATTTTGTAATTGTGCTTGCTTTAACTCGAAGTTGTTTCTATTTACTTTGCCACGATTATTGAGGCTAACTGCATTCAGGAATCAAAAAATTCGCACTTTAATATGGAAATTATGAACGTTTAAACTTTGCAGTGGTAAACTGACAAAAATAATAGTCACCTTGTTTAAAGAAAAGGGCAAGGAAATGGTAATGCTGCCAACTTCACCTTAGTAAATTCCCCTGAAGCCATTGTATGTACTTCACTGTCTGGACGAAACTATTGGTCGTTGCTGGGTTAGACCACTATCTGGGTGAAAACATTCGTCGCTACTGGCCAAGATCTTTTTCTGGGTCTGAGGGCTAGAACATAGCACACTCAGTCATGAGACATAACTGAGAAGAGTTGGATTCGATTCTCACCTCAGACATCCTGGAAGTGGTTTACTGAGGTTTCCCACTTCTACTCCAGGCAAATGCCGGGATGGTTCCGTACTTATGGCCACGGCCGCCTCCTCATTCCTCACCTGAATTAATAATACACACACTAATGCAGCCATCACAATAACACAGGTTATCAGACAAATATTACACACACCTTTGTGCCCCTCAAATGAAACAGCAACTTTTTATGGGTGGAAATTATTGATTTTTCTACAAGCAGGAGTGTCTGGCAAGTAAGAGGTCATGGATTATTTTTGTATGTAAACCATAAACACCGCACTACTTGCACTTGTTCGGCACAGCTTGCCTTAAACCCCGCACCTCTGATAAATCGCATCAACAAAACGAAGGTGTTCCATGATTCAAACTGAGCGCCAAGAGCTGCAAGATCAATTTCAACCAAAACCGCAATCAAGTAAACACTACTGAAGGGATGCATTAACATCCCTTACCAACAAAAAGTTCAACTCTTCCGTCTCAGACATATCACCGATTCTTTGAGATTTTGATGGTGGGTCGTTCTGTTATTGTTATTATTATTATTATTATTATTATTCATATATCCACCATGTCATTGGGTATAATATACCATTTCATCGGCTATTCTTGCTAAGATGGAGTGCAGTTCTTTATGTTGGTAGGTTGAGCAACAAACGAACTATGCAGCAGGTCTCTGAAATGACAATCAATGGAAATCCCAAACATTTAAAATCCCCCAAAATATGGTAAGTCGCCTCCATGGTGTAGTGTTTCAGCATGATTAGCTGTCACCCAGGAGGTCCGCGGTTTGATTCCCGGCTCTGCCACAAAATTTGAAAAGTGGTATGAGGACTGGAACGGGGTCTACTCAGCCTCGGATGGTCCAAATGAGTAGAGGGGGTTCGATTCCATACTCAGCCTACCTCGAAGTGGGTTTCCGTGGTTTCCCACTTCATCTTCGGGAAAATGCCGGGATGGTACTGTTCCGATATTTTATTGTTCGAAATACGATACATTTTCCGCCCGAGATATCGTCACTACGAGAAGCCCATGACCCAGTTAAGATTAAATCATAGGCAGCTGGTTTAGAGCTAGGCAGCTCTCCCGAGTAGACCCGAAGCGTTCAAGGACTCTTCTCGACCGCTCACGAACAAAGTTCCACCTCCAAGATGCACGGAGCGATCGATAAATAGTGAAGTGTGTTTTGAATTGACCGCTTGAGAAGTGTTTATTCTGATTATTTGGAATTGAGACCTATTTATGCTGTCCAGTATGCATTGGAGTTTACATTTACATAGCAAAGAGGTAATACATGCATATTTCCGTGGAAATATCCTCTACAGAAGAAATGAAGTATATTAATATTATGCCAGCGTGTCAGGCATCGATATATCCCACACAGGAGTGGGGGAAATATAGCTTTCCTATGATTTGCTGCTAGGGCAGTGAAATCAGATATTTTAGTATCTCCGTCGAGTCAACTACGATACCGGGACTGACCAGTACGTACGCGAAATCTGTACTTAGAATGATAATCGTGATATTCGTCCCAAGTGTCGAAAAGGGACTTTAAAATATTCACAAGCTGAGTGGATATTCGTGCAGTACAGCGTGTAGGGACTCTGTTTTATTTCGAGTCATTTATATTACAAGTACACGTAGAAGGAATTGCGGATTGATACATTGAAGAAACATTCTATCAACGCTACAGCCTAAAGGCTTGGTGGGTACATTTTACATGTTCACCATTAATACTGTGAGTATCATATTTGCCACAGCGAAGCAACATGAACATATACATTTGAAATTTTTCAATTTATACGTCGTATTAAAAATCAAGGCGTCAGGAGAAATGTTGAGCATGAATATTGAACTTTTAACCATGTCTGGTTAAAAATATAACATGGATACTGCTTACTAGGCGTTACATTGAACGTTATAAGCAGCCACAATGCCGTCTTCATTTTTTGAGAGTGTTCGCGGCGCGGATAATAAGCATGTCGGAAATGAACATTCGATTCCATGCAACCGCAGCATTTATGAACGTAAACCGTGAGTTCGCTCGGGTGTCGCAAAACTGTTGCCGTGCGCATAACTTCTTTCGGGCGAATTGGAGCTTGTCTGTGGAGGAAAGAGACCATTTACACTACAATGGAGAGATCCTGTTACCAGTCGAAAGCCAAGGGAAGGAGAGTTAGTGGTCCCTAGTTTGAGTGCCGGAGACGTGGAGGATCTATACTGTGCTACAGTATATGGTGGAATCAGATGGTAGGGCATATCTTTGCTCAAATTTCGACTCCGAGATTCTTCAAAAGGTAGAAAGAAGAACATTTATGTAGCATAGCAAAGTAGCGACATTCCAGAGTGACCACTATTGTCATCTTTTATACTTTTTGCAGTATGATTGAAATGAGATTTAGGCATGATGTTCCTTTCATATCTGATCTCATCCTCAATCGGGTTTCGGCTCGAATAAAGAGCGCATCCATTTTTCTAAATATTTGATAATTGCTATTTTGATTTCAGAATAATATATTTAAATTCATTAACTTTCAGTGAACTTCTTAATTGTAGAGAAGAGGAATTTTTAGTAGAAGACTTGTGTTTTTCTTAGTGGAGTTAAGTTAACTTTTGTGATAGATATTTTTGATATTTGTAAAGAGTTTGATATTTTATTCAAGCTTAGACTTGATATTGATAGACGCACTATAATTCGTGTTCGATAGTTGCGTTCTCTGAATATTGCCAATGCACTTTGATATTTTTGAAAGTAATTATTTGAAGGATTTATAGGATGAGAAGTTTGATCATTCTCTTAGATTAGGGGATGTTTCTCTTGTCCAGGATCAGTTATCGTTCTGGTTCCTAATGGATCAATAGTTGCTAACTTGAGTCGTTACCAAGATCCTTGGTGTAGGACCAGTTCGGACATTGTGAATTCACTTGAGGGGAATGGTCCTATTTTGACTGATCAATTTCGACTTCTAATTCGTTGCCACGTGTACTTTGGTACATGTAGGTCATTATTAAATTCAGTTAGGATTGATATCCATGATTTTAGCTCATACTTATGAGTTTTCTACTCAGCTTATATTGGCATGAGAATTTACGGAAGAACATTTATTATTTTAGAAACCAATCCCAGGGTTAATTTTAAGTGGAGGCGTATAGGCCTACCTATGATACACGTAACTATGAGTATAAATTTGTGAGGCAAGAATTTTTGGAATCCAGTGGAATATATTTATGATCCACATATGATCTGAATGTAGTGCATTGAAGTTGTATAATTTGATAACGGAATATTTTTAATGAGCGAAGGCCTAGGCAGAACTAGATACTTGTAAATGAATTTAATAATCACCATGAGGGTGATATATGGGTATTAAACGTCTGTGAACGTTAATGGTAATATATATATTGACGTACTTAATGAAGTACATGTGAATCTATTATGCTAATGTGAGCAAAATATGTAAAATATATTCATAGGAACATTCTTCGTGAAGTTGGTGGTATTATCCACAGTTGTAAGCAATCGTCGATGTCATGTATGATTATGAAATGAACACAGTATCTTAGTTAAACTACGTCATATTAATGATGTTTAATGATGAACATAATTTTCAATGCCTTTGTAATTATTGTTAGTTGATGAATTTATGATTCCAGTTATGGATGACTAATAGTAAAGCCTCCTAATGTTCTCTTGTCATCCTCAGCTAATTATTCCTGCGATTATGTCTAATTAAGAATATTTAAATAAGAATATTGATAATGAATTAAAAAGAAATAATACTAATACTAATAAAGAATAATAATTGAAATTAATAGTAAAGAATGATGGATAAATTATGATTATACTTCTTCTCATCGTAATTGCTCGGTTGATGAACCTGATTAAGGCTTGAATTTGCTAAAGCAACGATTTATGATGAAAGCACACATGGTCGGTGCATAATTATCAAGTTAAAGGCGTTTACACTTAAGGGTGTTTAACTATATTGTAAATATGTTTAAAGGGGTAATATTTCTGTGCGTGATTTTACTTTAATTCTGGAATAACCGTGTAGATAATCCATTAGGGTTTCATATTTGTTTGTCGGATCATATGATGTATATAGTAAAATCTTGTTGTATGATTAGGGTCATTTGTGCAGTCCAGTCCAAGGGGACATTATGCTGCATTTGCTGCATTATTTTAAAATGCTATTAAAGTGAGGATTATTTGCTTTAAGTGTCCATTCTTGGACGTCGTCGACTGACTTTCTGTCAGTTATGTATTGAATAAATCTGTTATTTTCTTTTTAAACGTGCGGTGTGATGATTTATAGAGGTAATAAAAGGTCGCATTAAGAAGGCCATCGCTAGGTATTTCTGGAGTTCCCCACACTCTTGAGATGACTTTTCCATGATTCTCGTGATCTGTGAGCAGTTTTCTTTGGTGCCTTGGTTTTGCTTAATGCCACCTCTGTTAGGATTTACTTTTACCCTATTATTCCCTTCACTTCTTGGTAGGATCTGGGGGGTTTTCTAGCCGGGGATTTTCAGGTCCTGCGATCCAGCTACCAACGAGGGATTTCAACGGGTAAAGGTTAGGTAATTTGGGTACTGTACCTAACGTAAGACCACGGCCGTCACCTTCCCTCTTCCTTGTCTATCCGTCCCACTCTTCTCATCCCTTCATCAGGCCCCTGTCCGCTTTGCAGGTGAGGCCACCTGGGCGACGTGCTAGTCACACTCCCCAGTTGTATCCCCGACTAAGAGTCTCAAACTCCAGGACACTGCTGGTGGCGGTAGAGGTAGGATCCCTCGCTTAGTCCGTGGGAAGAGACAACTCTGGAGGGTAAACGATAAAGAAAGAAAGAAAGAAAGAAAGAAAGAAAGAAAGATAAAAATAGTAATATCTCAAAAACACAAGATCATTAATTACAAATCAAATAAAAATTAACTTTCTGCATACTGATATGCAGATCATGGTGGAGACGCAGTTTATCGAGGTTTGCCCTCAGCGACTTCGGTATCATCCCAGTGGAAGAGATTGTGACAGGCAATACAGTAACAACTCCTATGCCACAACTGTCAGTTCTCTTCAATCAGAGGCATGTATTTGTTCACTTTCTCAGCATAAATACATTGGATATTAAGCGAGTTAGGGATTGCGATGTCGATTAGAAGGGTTCTCTTCTGCACTTTATCACTAAGAATAATGTTTGCTGATATAGGTCTATCTGTGATTACTGACCTGTCCCAGATTAGCTGGTGTGTAGGCCTATCGTTCTCCAGAACAGCATCAGGAATATCTTAATAGTAAGGCAGAACATCATTACTTAAGCAGTGCTTGTTTGCCAGGTTCAGGTGGCTTAGCTTGGCTACTTGGTCATGCCTCTTCAAGTAATGAGTAGATGAAATTGTTGGGCAGCCCCAATGTAATATGCTGGATGGTCTCTGATTCGCGATGGCATCTCCTACATTTGTCATCTGGCATGCATGCCTTAATGATGTATTTTAGGTGGGAGGGATAGACAAGGAAGAGGGAAGGTGGCGGCCGTGGCCTTACGTTAGATACTGTACTGTATCTTGTATCGCGACCATGAACCCTTCAGTCTCAGAAAATAGATCCGCATGGGTTAGCCAGCTGTTCGACGCATGGATGTTGACATATTTCTGACTGATATTATACGGATGACGGTCGTGCAGTGCTGTCTTTGTCCACTGTTGAAGCTTGTTGATTATATACTCTTCTGACGTAGCTAGCTGCACATCCCTAGTATGGAGAAGGTCCAATGACGTGTACTTGTCATCCACCTTAATAACAGCCTGATGCAGGGAGGAATTTTTCCTGCCCAGAAGTAGGCCTGAATATTCTTCACCTGCTTGGCATGTAGTTGTATAATATCAGCAAGCGCACGCCCAACTCTCTGGAGTGGCTATGTCAGTCGTTCAACTGCTGACTTCGGATGAAGACATATGTGTTTCGTTAAGGTAGTGCGTGTCTTAATAAGAATATTTTCTAGGTCTGTCTGTTTCCATTTTACTATACCAAAGGTGTAAGCCAGTACTGGAATGGCATATGTATTGTTGGCCTTGAAGATGTTCCTTCCGTTCCGCTTGGATTTCAGAATTTTGATGAGGCCTTGATTGTGTACATCGCTACTGTTTGATACTTAACGAGCATGTGAACAATTCCCTTTGACTGTTGGAGACCTAGTTATTTGTAACTCTCAGATTATTCCATAGGTTGAATGAGACATCGATTACAAGTCCTCGGGTTTCTAACTTTCCCTGCCGGAGGGATAAAACATTTATTCAACAGAAAGGACAGAAAGGAAGTATAGTAGATAGTAGAATAACTTAAGAATCACTTGAAAATGATACTATCTAACCAGGGGCGGATTTAGCATAAGGGCACACGGTCACGTGCCCCTTCATTAAAATCCTTAAACCCGACTTGGATCATACAACAGCGTCATTGATACACTCCCCGTAACAATGGCGCTGTTGTCGTGACAAAGGAATTCTACGGACTTGGGTGTGAACTTTTCTACCGGTAGGAGCACACGGCAGCAAAGCTGGACGCATTTCAAAACCGCCTACTAGTGTGTTGCCACATATTTTCCCTGTCTGGCTATTTAACCCCATGCTTTCAGCGAGGTGAAGTAACAGAGGGGTTTTGGGAAATTCTTGGGCCTTCGGTCACAACAAAGCTGCGTCCGCCAGACGGCCGTGACCAATCACAGTAACAGAGGAGCGATGGGTGTGTTAAAATTTATCGGCAGAGGGGTGTAAGGTCATTAACAGCAATGTCTCCACTCTCTAAATGTATTTACTAAAATAAAATAGCCTAGTATACTGAACTCCCCACACATTGTAGCATTCTTAATGAAAAGGACCTATGTAAGGGGAAAAATGTAACGTTAAATCCTTGAAGCGTTAATACATTTGCATCTTGTTTAGAAAGTCTAACTGGAGACATGCCCTCTTTATCTAGAGTAATTCTGATTCATACCACCTCTTGGTGCAGCGGCTAGCATTCTTGGCTAACGCCCCGGAGGTCCGGGTTCGATTCCTGGCTTTGCCATATTTAATTCTGGTTTGAAGGGTACACTCAGACTCGTGGGACAAAAGTGAGAAGAGATGGGTTAGATTGGTGAATACTGTAGACTTACTACGATTAAGACCTTAAAAATATTCACTGGATGTTCAGAAATTTGAAATTTTCATGTTATTGCCTTTAATTAAACCCTGAAATGATTGAGTTTAAGTTATCTACTTAGCGAATATCGGAAGGAATAAAAAGAGTGCTTGTACGATTATGTGGCCATTATCTTCGCAATCGTAAACTATGTGACCTTCTTTTTACGTGAAATACGAGCCACTAGACGTGATATTTCACCTCGGAAATCCTATTGGCAATCACCGAGAATCGAACCCGACCTGCCTGGGTGAGAGTCAAGCAACTTGACCGCTGCGCCATTACAGCCAGGTAAAACCGCAGAGAAACGATGATTTAGATGGCCGCCACAATTAAGCCAATTGAGTAACATGGGTTTCCTTGCTACTTATGGTACGGGCAACACGTACCATTATGGGCGTATGTTCTCTAAAAAATGTGCTCTGTTACACACTTTTTAAGGAGCACGAACCGCCACTGTATCCAACACAACCTAATAATCACAGTGGCAGCCGGGAGGTTGCAGATTTCTTCATCAAATAATAATATAACTTACCGTAATAATATTCCTTGAGCAATAAAAGGTTATGCGTTTCCTCTTGCATGCATAGGAATTCATAGTTTTGTTCTTCAATAATGAAGGAAATCTTGTAGTACTGTGAACTGTTTAAGAATGCGGAGCATGCCAACAGTAACTTATAGGAGCGTTCGCCGCGTGGTCGATGCCGTATAAACCTTGGTCGTTGCCAGTCTCAGCACCGACCAAATCTCAATAGTGGGGGGCACAGATTACCTTACTGGTGGAGGGTATGGCCTAGATGCTAGACCGAGTAAGTCCTATCCCAACAGTTAACTTGGCTCGTCGCTGCCCGCTGATAGCAACAAGGGTGGAGAGAGGTGGTCGAAGTCATCCGAGATGCTCCGTCTACTGCTGATACGATTGTCAAGCAATTTAATTTGTGACACTTCGGTTCCTTCCCGTCCTCGTGTATACCTTACGCTGATGTTCTCGTGAAGTTTTCCGAATAATGTATAATCAATTTAATCCGGAGGTGAATGTGATGTTCACTGGACTGCTGCATTCGTAATGAATGAGCTACGGTACATCAGTTTTACCACGCACGTGTCTACCGTCTTCTCGATATCAAAGTCTTTTACCCCACCCGCTGCTGGGTGCTCCCTCCCTCGACACTAGACTGACGCCGTACTTTTTTTTTCGGGGGGCGGCTCCGACATGCTGTTAATAACTACGATAGTAGGAGAAACAGAGGGGGGTTTGATGAGCCGTGCGAGCCTTTCTGCCTGTCCCAGTACCAAGTTGTCTACCAGGCATCATCATTTGGATTGGGATACATAAGTGGTATCCCCAGCTCCACCTTATATACAAAAGAGCGAGTGGCGTGTAACGGGGGCAGCACGGGCTCAGCCTGCGTCGAGTGAAGGAGCTGGCCCAAAGCCGAAGTTTTATTGCAGATAAAAATTTACAAAATAAATACAATAGTAACCCTTCGATACATAGCCTACATAGTATATCAAACCCTTCACAAATACACTACACAAACATAACTTGTCCTTCACGTCACAGAAAGAGCCATTCAGAGTCCTCGGGTGCCGAGCACCACTTATCTGGAGGTTTCAGGAACTTGCGAATTGGACTTCCTTTCACTTTCTGCTTGGCGCGTCGTGTCTTCTTCTGAGTCTTGGGTGCCGTCCGAAGAAGGTGGTTCCTTCTTCCTGGGCGGTTTCTTCTTCTTCTTCCTCTTCCGCTTCTTAGTTGGTGGCGCCTCATCTTGGACAGCTTCCGGAGTAGAAAGAGGGGACCCCCGGCTACTGTCCACCGTACTGGTCACTGAGCCGGTGCAGGAGTTGCTGCTGTCCGACCCCTCGCCGCCCCGTGTGGTCCGCGTCCTCTTCCTCCTCTGCCGCGGGAGACCGTTGCCGGACGGGGAGTTGGTTGGAGATGAAAGCCTTCGGGGAGAGTGATTAGCTCGTCCCCCCGTGGCTTGGTCGAGTTGAAGTGCCTGGCCCCATCCTCTGGTTAGGGCGATGTATAGAAGATATGCGCGATTGAACGCGTACTTGCGCTGGACGGGGTCCATGGCGGCCACAGTGACAGGAGGCACAATGTTGTGGCTGCGTCGTGGTGGTCTCTGCCTGTTGGGATGGTTTGTAGAATCTGCTTGTGCCAAATTGAAGACACGCTGCGCTGCGGGCAATTCGAGACCTTTGCTCATTGTCATTGGGTGTAGCGACCTCCAGTGGTTGATGGGTTGCGCCTCCTCCTGTAAGATGTCGTCTTCCTCGTCCCCCGTTTATCTTGGCCTACTTCTAAAAAATCCAGTCGTTGCCTATTTGCTGCCAACGCTGTCTTGATGTCCTCGACGTCTGCTGCTCTCATGACTGCTATCGTAGATGCTTGAGAAAGTTCAGATTCCGATCTTGAGAGATTCGTAGCACTACCACTCGGGGTTGTTGTGGTTTCGGTTGTTGTGCTTGTGGACGCCGTGTTGGAGCTGGTGGTCACAGCTTTCTTAACTGCTTGCTGCTGAGTAGATCTAGTGACACGGAAATACCATTTTATAGCTTTGGATATAACCCCTCCGATAGGTTTCGAGAGTTCACTGCGAGTGAATGCGAAGCGTGACTGGCTGCTGGGTGCTCCCTCCCTCGACACTAGACTACCTCTTAGTGGAAATAGCGCAACACCCAGAACAATTATCCACCAGTCGCCACTCATTAATCAGAGAACAAACAAGAAAACTGGAAACCTAGGATTGGTTAATTCATTACATATGGATCAAGGCACACAGCGGCAATACTGGGAACGAAGAAGTGGACAATCTAGCGATACAAACAGCGGGGAATAGAGATCTACCAGTGAGTTATGACCGCAAACCATCCGTACACCGGGTGAGTTGGCCGTTGTTGTTACGGCATGACTGCTGGTAGTCGCTCACATCCGGGAGGCGAGGAGGTTTGAATCCCCCCACGCCGGCAACATTGAAGAAGGTCTTCTGTGGTTTCCCATCTTCCTTCCAAGCAAATGTCGGGGTTGGTCCCTAACTATAGGCCATAGCCGCTACCTTCCAACTCTTCGTCCTTACATTCAAACTTTCCTCCCCAGACAACACTCCACACGCGACGGTACTTGTAGCTCACCAATTGGGTGTCCGCCTCGAAGCAGCTACAAAACTGGCGAGCCAAACATGTCCTCGGACACTCCCGGCACTAAAAAGCCATACGCTAAAAAAAACTAAAAAAAAACATCCGTACAGCCAGGGTTGTATTAAGTGAACTGCAAGCAGTGAGTACATTCTGTACAGATACAGTAAGCGGGGAAATCAATGGCACCACACTCTAAATGGAGTAATACGATAATTTCTACCCAGTGTTAAGAAGAGATTGAAGTTGAATTTGCTGTTAAATGGGAAAATAGCGACTTTATTAACAGAGCATGGTTAATTAAATTCGTATTTCTTTCGTTTCAAAATTAAAGGCAGTCCTTTATGCACGTGTGGAAAAGAAGATCAAACAGTCGATCATTTATTATTTTTATGCATTAATTTCGATAAAGAAAGGGAAATATTTCGGAAAAATTTGGTCAGCCAATATGGAAAATGGGCATTCGAAATGGAAAAATTAATGGAATTTTACACTACCGATTTGATTGTATATCTTAATCCAATAGAGATAGACAGATTGTAGAGTGTCACATCAACATATTGATTGTTCATATAAGAAATATAAATTAAAATTAGTTCGATTTAGATAGGTTCTAGATCTAGATTAATATAGTATAATAATAAATTTTAATACAGGTATACCATATTAATAAAAACAAGGTAATTAAGAAACTAAAACTTAGCCATGGAATAATAATAGTAGCGAATATAAGTTAATTTAAGTAAACATAAATGATTGTGGTATTTTGAGCTTATAGCATGTAGTATTTATTACCTTCATTGTAATGCTGTAAATAGCCTACATTGAAAAAAATGAAAGGGTCTCAGAACGGGCCATTATTATGAATTGTAAAAAAATGTTGCCTCGTAATAATGATAATAACAATAATAATGGCAAGAAAGCTGATAAAACGGACGTAAACAACTATCCTGGCATATCACACCTCTCGATAACATACAAGATTCTCGCGAAAGCGCTTCAAACGAGAGCGGAAGCGCAGCTCGATCAACAACTGGGCGAATACCAAGGTTTTCGAAAGGGGCGCTCTTGTGTCGAGCAACTATGAATCTAAAATCAATTCTATCGTGCATGAATCTGAGAATTAAGAAATATTGTTTTGACCTTTGTTGATTTCAAGAAGGCTTACGACTTGCTGGATCGAAGTACCCTGATCCAGATATTAAGAGAATTTGGTTTAGATAATAAGACAAGAGCAATCATTCACCAAACCCTGTTGGAGACAGCTTCCAAAGTGAAATTCAGGGGAGAGATTTCTGAATCCTTCGCAATACGGACAGGGGTGAGACAGGGATGGGCTCTTGCCTCTGTTATTCAACTATGTTCTTGAGAAAGTTATTCGAGAATGGCGTAAAGAATTGTGTAAGGAGGGTGTAGAGAATGGGGTCAGACTTGGTTGTTAGAACAAGAACCTGACAATCGACTGTTTTGCTTTCGCAGATGATTTTGCAAATTTCTCTAATTCTCTTGACACGGTCACACAACAAATCAATCAATTACAGGTACAAGCAGCAAAGACAGGTCTTCAGATTTCGTTTGAGAAAACGCAGTTTATAACGAACATCAAGTCAGAACCCAGATAACTTATGGTGAAAGGAGGACAAATAACACAGGTTGAGAAATGCAAATACTGTACCTGGGTGAATGGATTGAGCCCAACATTCGTGAAAAAGAAGCTTTCTTGTCACCGATTAACAAAATGGAAATGGCTTACCATTTAACCAAAGACATTTACAAAACACGATCAATGTCGTTCAAGGCCAAACGTTACCGTTATAGCCCGGAGGCGTTATATGCATCAGAATGACTGGCGATGAATAAGAAAGGCCTGGCAGAACTACTCGAAGCCAAAGAGAGGAAGATTTTGAGAAAGATCTTGGGACCGGTCAAGGAACGAGGAGAGTATAGAAGACGACACAACGATGAACTTTATCTACATGTGGAGAAAATAACGGACACCATATGCAAAGGAAGACTCTCCTTTTATGGCCATTTAACACGAATGAGCTCCGAAAGATTGTCCAATCGAATCTGTGCCTACCAAAGGGATCTGGTGTACAGAGGTGGAAAAAGACCTACAAGAACTGGGGATATCACATGAGGACATTTTGAGACGTGACTCTTTGAAGAATAAACTTGAGGAAATACAGAGTTTTCAGCCAAAACCTATATTGAAAACCGGCAAGAAGTGGACCGAAGAACGAAAAGAAGCTCACCGGAGAAGAATGCGCGAATACTGGGCCAATGTGAAAGAACGAAAAGGCAGTTAAAATAACGTGGTCCATAGAAGACCGATACTATTATGGAAAAAAAATGGATTCATTTAGAATAATTATTGTTAATGACCCCGTACTGATATAGAAGAGATATGTAGAGTGTACGGGATTACAAACATTGTTCACTAAACACCGAATTATACCACTTCACATTTTAAAAATATCCTTTGGTACGCCGGAAGTCGGAGGTAGATTTCACCGGGCAAACTAGGGGATAGGCGAAAATAGGCAGAATATGCAGGTTTTCGTAGAAGGATCAGACCTCATTTATTGCGAGAAAGTAATTTATTATTTCAAATGATCGTGTCGACTTCATCGTTATGCTTGAGTCTAACGTTATGCGTTACGGAGAAGGCGACCGCGTGACTTCATGCAGCCGCGTGGGAAGCCTAAGTTCATGGGTATTGGACGGCGAGTGCGTGAAGCCATACAGCCACGCGGAAAGCTTGAGTCTAACGTTAACTTATGCATTACGGAGACGGCGACCGCGTGACGTCATGCAGCCGCGCGGGAAGCCTAAGTTAATGGGTAATGGACGGCGAGTGCGTGACGTCATGCAGCCACGCGGGAATCCTAAGTTAATGGGTAATGGAGTCTGTTGAAAGAGTCCTGGGGCGTCGAGCGACCTGGGGCTTCGAGCGAGGCGAGAAGGCAGTTGTAGCATACGTCATTTGAAATGATATAAAGTCTAGTCTTTCAGACTGACTGTAACTTTTATTACAATTGGGGCTTAATTAACTTCGTTTTTCGTCTTTTTATGCATATTTTTAACATTTTATTATCTTATGGGGACGGTAGACTAACCTTCTCGTCATTTGGGGTCCATTTTTACACTAGTGGTCACACTGTCCTTATGCAAGGTTTCGACACTGATGTGTAACTATCTAACGGTCTGTTACTTCTTCACGCAAAATTTTATCTCCCGCAGATATGTTGGTTGGTTCCTCAGTTTAGATGCTGCGACAATGCGGTCATGTAGCCCCGTGTACTTTGGGTGTGTGTAGAATCTGTCTGATAAACGGTGTTAATTGTGATGGCCGTATTAGTCTGTAATTCAGGTACGGACTGCAGACGGTCAATTTCAAGTAGTAGTTCCTAATTCTGCTACAAAATACTACCATCAACGACACCTAGCAGTGAGCTTGGCTACTAGATGCCACCGCAACCAGCAACTCTCAGCGAACGTTGGAACTTCCTCTCCGAAGGAAAGCATACTGTTTTTTTTTTTTTGCGCTCATAGAAAATCCGACGACTTCGGCCGGCTTTGAACCAGTGACCTTGGGCGTGGAAGTTCATCATGCTACCAGTTACGTCACCGAAGCCGCTCCCCACAGAGTCAGATCGAAAATTGAATGTGATCTCGTACAATGGCGTTATCATGGCAACCTCTGATGGCTCGTCCCTCATCAATTTAGTAGCGTTGTCATGGCAACCTCTCATGGCTCTTGGTATTTTCTTCTAATTCCGAAATCATTTTGCTCATCCCTTGGCGTAATGGTGAGTCATATAAAAAATTCTTTCAGACAAATGTTATTTGTACGGTTTTGATATTGTGCCTATTAAGAGAGATATAATAATAATATTATTGTTATTAAGAGAGATATGATTAATGTTTGCCGAAAACCCCACTTTTTCCCACCCCTTTGGTCAATGGTTGGTGCTATCAAAAAACTTTTCAAACATACACTTTTGGCCCATATCCGACACACAGTATGAACTTAGAATGGATTCGATATTTCACATTATTTTTAAGAGAGTTATAGCGATATTTCACTTTTCGAAAAAAAAAAAGGCCCCCATTTTAACCCCCTTCGACCAATTGTGCCCTTTAACGAACTCGGCCGAGATTTTAAAGGGATACATATTGTGTAAAAAATTCGAAGTGATTGGTGCAAATTTGCGGTAGTTATCGTGTCCCCAAGAAAGTGATATAGGCTATATACACACATCAAAAAAAGTTTTGCATCACCTCGGTTCCAAGAGTTCCGGAACCGTTAAATACAAAGGGAATAGAGATCAACACAAACAACATTTCAGCTCGTTTTATTGCTCATGAGACCTACACATTGCATGTTGTACCATCATACAGCTAGACTTTCAGCATTTGTGGTCCAGATTGCAGTACACACCACTACCTCTAATACCCAGTAGCACGTCCTCTTGCATTGATGCATGCCTGTATTCGCCGTGGCATACTATCCACAAGTTCATCAAGACACTGTTGGTCCAAATTGTCCCACTCCTCAACGACAATTCGGCGTAAATCTCTCAGAGTGGTTGGTGGGTCAAGACGTCCATAAACAGCCCTTTTCAACATATCCCAGGCATGTTCGATAGGGTTCATGTCTGGCGAACATGCTGGCCACTGTAGTCGAGCGATGTCGTTATCTTGAAGGAACGCATTCACAAGATGCGCACGATGAGGTCGAGAATTGTCGTCCATGAAGACAAATGCCTCTCCAATATTCTGCCGATATGGTTGCACTATGGGTCGGAGGATGTCATTCAGGTATCGTAAAGCCGTTTCGGAGCCTTCCATGACCACCAGTGGCGTACGTCGGCCCCACATAATGCCACCCCAAAACATCAGGGAACCACCACCTTGCTGCACTCGCTGGACAGTGTGTCTAAGACGTTCAGCCTGACCAGGGTGCCTCCAAACACGTCTCCGACGATTGTCTGGTTGAAGGCATATGCGACACTCATCGGTGAAGAGAACGTGATGCCAATTCCGTGGGGTCCATTCAGCATGTTGTTGGGCCCATCTGTACCGCGCTGCATGGTGTCGGGGTTGCAAAGCTGGACCTCGCCATGGACGTCGGGAGTGAAGTTGCGCATCATGCAGCCTATTGCGCACAGTTTGAGTTGAAACACGACGTCCTGTGGCTGAACGAAACGCATTATTCAACATGGTGGCATTGCTGTCAGGGTTCCTCCGAGCGGCAATCCGTAAGTAGCGGTCATCCACTACAGTAGTAGCCCTTGGGCGGCCTGAGCGAGGCCTGTCATCGACAGTTCCTGTATCTCTGTACCCCCTCCATGTCCGAACAACATCGCTTTGGTTCACTCTGAGACGCCTGGAAACTTCCCTTGTTGAGAGCCCTTCTTGACACAAAGTAACAATGCGGACGCGATCGAACTGCGGTATTGACCTTCTAGGCATGGTAGAACTACAGACAACATGAGCAGCGTACCTTCGTCCTGGTGGAATGACTGGAACTGATCGGCTGTCGTACCCCCTCCGTCTAATAGGCCCTGCTCATGCATGGTTGTTTACATCTTTGAGCAGTTTTAGTGACATCTATGAACAGTCAAAGGGACTGTATCTTGGATACAATATACACAGTCAACGTCTATATGCCGGAGATCTGGGAACCGAGGTGATGCAAAACTTTTTTTGATGTGTGTATATAAACTTTTCAATTGACAGTGGTTTTGGGGTTTAGGGGATGTGAAACGCGAAAATATGTCGAAATGTTACGGAAGTCGAAACATGGTACCCATTGCAATAGTTAGCTTTCTAATGAAATCTACCTAAAACAGTAGTTGCACAACATTAATGTTTTACTAAAGCGACGGAATAATAACTAAGCTGACTGTAATTATGTAAGATACCGTATGGCAGTTATTAATGTAAGGCCGTCTAAGTTAACACCCTCGGGTGAGTCGACTGCCCTATCCTAGTGTAGTAAGTTACATCAACACTCATCAGCTGTGATGTGTCATAATAATATATTGTATATAATCCTAAAAATGATAAGCGCAGTCCTTTGTCAACCAGGATGTTTTCCACTGGTTGTTATGTGCAGTCGATGTGCCCCCTCCAGTCTCTATTCACTGTGGCCCCTTGCTTCCGTGAATGTCGGGAAATTTCCATTGCATTAGGGGAGGGGTAAGAGCAGCTGCCGGCCTGGACCTGCCCGCTTCGTCTTGCGTGGTGCTTGGCAGGTCAACATGATAAAGGCTGCTGTTTGTGGCATTGCTCAAGCTTGTCTTCCTGTCCTTGTGGCTATCGGATGGCAATTTCTGTCTCGCGAAAAAAAAAAAAAATCGGCAGACGATATTTCAATCACCAGACAGTTCAGGAAGCCGATATTTATTATCATTGTTAAGATTATAATAGTTATTATTATTATTATTATTCCGCGGTCAGGCTGCTCCGGACTCAGTCAGTGTACGAGTGGGCTGTGCTTACGTTATTGATGGTGAATATACCAAGATCTCTTTGCCTGAAGCCTGTAGTGTGTTTACTGCGGAGCTCGTTGCCATCTATGAAGCTCTGCAGTTTGCACTACAAGATGCACGAGTCCACTTTCTCGTGTGTACCGACTCTTTCAGTTCGTTGTAGTCAATTGCTACATGTTTCCCGCAACACCCCCTAGTGCAGCGAATCATACTAGCCGGGTTGTGCCGCGCTGACACTCGAATCACCTTTCTTCAATGCCACATGGGAATTGCGGGAAATGAGTTAGCGGAACAAGCTGCAAAAGAGGCGGTATCACAACCACTTCGACCAATTGAGGTACCCGCTAGAGATATTCGCTCTCAGTTACGCAAACAAGTACTGGCATTTTGGGACCGTCAGTGGCTAGCTGACCAAATGTCCAGTAAACTGAGAGCGATCAAGGGAACTACTCGCGTGTGGCGGAGCTCTTTCCGGTCACGGAGGAAGTCCGTCATTTTGTGTAGGCTAAGGATATGTCATACAAGATCCACCCACCCGTACCAAATAAGAAGGGAAGACCCCTCACTTTGTACCTCTGGAGCCGCTTTTCACCGTGGCCCACATTTTAACCGAGTGTGTGGATCTTGCTGACTTACGAAGGAACCTTGGTTTGCAGATGACACTCAAACTTATATTAGCCGATGACGTGGTGGCTGCTGATCTCGTCATCCGCTTTATAAGTGAGAGTGGGTTAGGGCCAGCAATCTATATTTTCCAGTGTACATTGACTCAAAGACTTGTTCATTTTTGAATGCTGAAAATCTGTTTATCCGTAATTTTTGTTTATATTATAATTATTAGTGTTATTTATTTTTTGTTATTAGTTTTCGGTCTTTTCAAATTTAGGTGTCCACCTCTAAATTTTAAATTTCATTCCAAATTTGTATACCTTAATCTGTGGTGAGAGTGGCAGATGACCTCGTAGTTCCGCCCCTTAAAACCTCATTAACTAACTAACTAACTAACTGACGAGTGGGCTCAACCCCCACCTTCAGCCGTCCTTAACATGGTCTCCATGGTTTCCCCTTTTTCAACTCCAGTCAAAAGTGTCGGCTTCTACTAGACCGTGGCAACTTTTCCTCACTCGATGCTGAATGAGATTAGCAGAAATGTGAATTCACACAAACGAGTGTTTTGTTCGATTACAGACATCCTTTTCTTAAGTATGTCTACCCCTTATTATTTCCCCCCTCCCAGCGGGTCACTTCTAGTGGGACGTGGGGTGGCGACCACGGGACCCCAGCTGAGTCCGGCATTGCTTCCACTTACATCTGCCGGGCTCGTCTCCGTCTTCTTCCCTGTCGACCTCCCTTGGTCAACTCTTGTTCTCTTCCGACTCCGATGGTATTAGGGTATCCGAGGCCTAGGGAGTCTCTTCTTTTCCTGCTTTAATTGGCCTTTCTCTCATCTTTCCTGATCCCTCATCTTCTAGGGATCAGTCTTCTTTTTCTTTTCATTATATTACCTTTTCTCTTTAAGATTTCCGCACTGTTTTTGTGAATTGGCTCCCCTTGTACAGTATCTAAATTCCATTTTGTGAATATTTTGACTCTACACTACATTTTTTAGGTACTGTATTTTCAATCTAAGTTCCATTTTTAAGTATACTCAATCTAAATTGCATTTTGCGAGTATTTTCAACCTCAATTGCATTTTGTAAGCATTGACAATCTAAATTGCATATTAGTAAGTCTTTAAATGTAGGTGTACCATTTTTGTGAGTTTTCTGAATTTCATTTGCATTTTGTAAGTATTTTTAATTTCAATCGCATTTTTGAGTATTGGAATCTACGTTGCATTTTGTAAGTATTTTGAATCTAAACTACATTTTGTGAGTATTTTTCAATCTATTCCTATTGTGAGTATTTTCCTTCTAAATTACCATTTGTAAGTACACTATTCCACTCTACATTGTGTGAGTCGTTTCAATCTGAGTTCCATTTTGTAAGTATTTTTTCAGTCTAACTTAATTTTCGTTTTGGTTTCCATTTCATTGTCATTTTCACTATCACCCAAACCATTAGGGGCCGATAACCTAGATGTTAGGCCCCTTAAAACAACAATTATCATCATCATTTCCGTTTCCAACGGGGTCGGGAATGAAATGCGATGACAGTCTATGTGGCGGATGCTTTTTACGGCCGGATGCCCTTCCTGACGGCAACATCATGAGAGGAGTTAATAAGAGATGAACTAAATTAAGATGAATGAAACTGGGCAAGGATATGGAAGTAAGCGGCCGTGGCCTGTCAGTAGGTACCGTCCCAGCATTTACCTGGAGTTGAAAATGGGGAAACCGCGGAAAACCATTTCAAGGACGGTCGACACACGTCTAGCGAGTCCGCAGAGAGCTAGACCCCATGGCCAAGCGCTGCGCGTTAGCGAGCGTAGCTACCACTGTCGGTACATCCTTCTTCGAATTGGATTTTTCAGTGACTAGTAAAAGTTTACGCCACTGTTTTTGGCCGGTCAGTCCCGGTTTCTCAGTCGTACAGAGGACAGTCGGCGAGTCTCAGCAATGCGCAGTTGATAGTGACTTTTCAGTTCCCCGGAAAGCAACTCATGTATCAATAATAATTGCACATGCCTGTGGTTCGCCACATGTCCTCAGTACGACTGCGCAATCGGTGCTCACCGGACAAAAACCGTGGCGTGAACTGTAATTTACCATGCAAAAGTAAAATATGGGTTGGTAGCGTCACCCTAATAACCGTGAATGTAATCTAAGCCATGTGGACCTGTGCCGGAGTGAGTATTTCCACTTGACGTTACAGACAGTTAGGAACGGGGCTTCGAGTGAAAGCCGAAGTTAAACGATTGACTTCGCGTCGCCACATGGTAGCTTTACGATTGGTTACAAAGTGAGAAGCTTATTATCCTCTCTGTTTCAAAATAAATCATGTGATTGTGCCAGAACTTATCTATATTTACGACACTTTACTAAATGTAAAATACTGTAGTGTAATATTAAACATATCATATTCTCAGAATACAGTACATTGAAGTACCTCCATTTTCTGCACAATCCACATCGCTTTGTTGGTCTAGGGGTATGATTCCTGCTTTGAGTGTGAGAGGTCCCGGGTTCAAACCCCGGAAGATCCTAGCATTACTTTTGTTTTTATCTCTTGAAAAGATTCAAAAAGTATGTAAAAGAACCTTAGGAACGTTCTTTTTTTCGGGCGAGACTTCCGGTAATTTAAATACATAGGTTGAGGTAAACGCTTCTTTTTTCCCCGTCGGTTTACCCTCCAGGTTGGCATTTCCCTCGGACTTAGGTTGGTTGGTTGGTTGCTTCCTCAGTTTAGGGGCTGTGACAACGCGGTCATGTAGCCCCGTGTACTTTGGGTGGGTGTAGAATCTGTCTGATAACCGGTGTTAATTGTGATGGCTGTATAAGTGTGTGTTATCTGTTTTTAATTCAAGTAAGGACTGCAGACATTGATTTTTTGAAGTAGTTCCTACTTTTGCCGCCAAACGCCACCATCAACAACTACTAGTTCAGAACTTGGTTAATAGACGCCACCGCAGTCGGCTCCTGGCAACGAACGTTCTTCGTTAAAGAACGAAGGTTCTTTAACATGCCATAAATCTATGACATGGGACTGCCGGCTTTACTTCCCCTCCGAAGAAAGGCATACTGAGGGATTTTTAACGACGGCTTCGGCCGGGTTTGAACCCGCGATCTTGGGCATAGAAGAACAGCATGTACCAACTACGCCACCAAAGCCGCTACCCTTCCTTGGACTCAGCGAGGGATCCCGCCATAACCACCGTAAGGGCAGTGTCCTGGAGCTTGAAACACCTGGTTGGGGGATACCACTGGGGAGGTGGGGCCACCCTCCTTGCCTCTTCCTTGCCTATCCCTCCCAATCTTCCCCTCACTTTTCATCCCTCATGAGGCCCATGTTCGCTTTGCAGGTGAGGCCGCCTGGGCGAGGTGCTGGTCCCACCTCCCCAGTTTTATCCTTCGTCCAGGTGTTTCAAGCTCCAGAACACCGCCCTGGTGGCGGTAATGGTGGGATCCCCGCAGAATCCGAGGGAAAAGCCAACCTGTAGGGTAAAGCGACTAAAATAAAAAATTGCGTTTGACCTCAAACTATGTATTTATATTACTGGCACACAGTAAGTACAAGTCTCGCACGAAAAAAAAAAAGTTCGTAAGGTTCTTTTATATACTTTTTGAATATTTTCAAGAGATAAAACAATAGTGAAAATGCCGGGCACTTCCGGGATTTGAACCCTGGACCTCCGGCACTCAAAGCAGGAATTATACCCCTAGACCAACAGTGCGATGAGAATTGCGTAGAAAATGGAGGTACTTCAATGTACTGTATTCTGAGAATATGATATGTTGAATATTACACTACAGTATTTTACATTTAGTAAAGTGTCGTAAATATAGATAAGTTCTGGCACAATCACATGATTTATTTTGAAACAGAGAGGATAATAAGCTTCTCACTTTGTAACCAATCGTAAAGCTACCATGTGGTGACGCGAAGTCAATCGTTTAACTTCGGCTTTCACTCGAAGCCCCGTTCCTAACTGTCTGTAACGTCAAGTGTATTTCCTCCCCTCTGCCGCCTCAGTCCTGACTCGGAAGGAGGGAGTAGCAGGGACGAGTTGGGCCGGCCAAGAACCGAAGCTAGCAACAAACGTAGCGCTGCATGTGTTCGGCAGTGAATTGTGCAGGCTTTACTGCCGTGAACACGATGGAGAAGCGTAATTTGCATCTTCTCCCAAGCAGTGACGTTGCCAGGATTTCATTTGGGGAGGAGAGTCTAAAGAAAAGTATAATTCCTCCTTTCCCCGTCTACCGACCTGATCGTCTTCCCTCAGAACGTATACCAAGGCACACACAGTCAATGCAAATTATACATTGAAATTTATATCGGCTATCAAAGGTTAGGGAGTTTTATCAAAGTGAGATGCCAAAGAAAAGTGGTAATATTATTCTTATTGAAATTCGAACACATAAACAACAAAAAAAAGTCGTCCAGTTGCAAAACTCGTTTAATTTAATCCACTTGTGAATAAGGATCATTTTCATGAGAAACGTGAATCAAAATGATCCTTATTCACAAGTGGATTAAACGAGTTTTGCAACTATACGAGAGTTCAAAAATGAAATAAGAATAGGCTTCGCCCAATGAAGTGTATTTACAAGTAAGAAAGTGTTAAAAAGTCAAATCTAGAGAAACACCAATACACACTGTACTATCTATAGACACACATCAGGGGACGTGGTGGTGCAGTGGTCAAGCTGCTTGCCTCTCACCAAGGCAGACTGGATTCGATTCCCGGTCAATGCATGCGAAGTGAAATATCACGTCCTGGTGGTTCGGATTTTACGTAAAAATGGAGATCCTGTGGCTCATGATCGCGAGATTAATGGTTGCGTAAAATTACAAGCTTCCTTCCTACATAGGCTATAGCAGTTTGTAATTGATACACACAAATAAAATACTGTAGTTAGATCGCTAAATATCCCCCAATAAATACAGTGCTAAATTGAATGTCAATGCATATGGAAATTAATAAACTAGACTCTACAACACTTGTTCTTGAAATGATAATGCAATCACTGTATTAGATTAATACTACACTGTCGGCTATTTTCAAAGAATTAACACAAACTTACTTTTACTTGCATTATTTGGAAACTTAAATGCAAGGAAGATTAACAGCAAAGATAATATTTCACTTAAAAATTTACGTTCGTATGCGCTGTTCCGCCCCTTAAAAAAATAACAATACAATAAAATTACTTTCGAATGAGAATAAATGAAGTTCTTTGATTTTATTTTATTTTTTTGAGTTTTTACCTTCTTCAATGGTCCATAACAATATATATATTATATTAAGGCTTTCACGGCCCGGATTATATAAACAATTCATGTTTTTGGGCTAATGCCGTGTGTATTTAGATTAGAACCATACGTTATGAAAAAGGAGGCAAGATTTCTCCGAAACGTACGGTTCTAATCTAAATACACACAGCATTAGCCCAAAAACATGAATTATTAATATATAGTGTTCTTGTGTGTGTGTGTGTGTGTGTGTGTGTGTGTGGAATTTGTCTGATAACCTGTGTTATTGTGATGGCTGTATTCGTTAGTGTATTTGTAATACAAATGAGGGTTGGGGAGGAGGCAGCCGTAGCCTTAAGTATGGAACCATCCCGGCATTCACCTGGAGAAGAAGTGGGAAACCACGTAAATCACTTCCAGGATGGCTGGGGCAGTTTTGCCTCACGATGCTGAGTGTACCCCGTTACAGCCCTCAGACCAGAATTACATTTCTTGGCAAAGCTGGGAATCAAACCCGGACCTCAGCGGTGACAGCCAAGAATGCTAGCCACTACTCAACGAGGTGGCTGACGATATACTTTGTGTAGGCCTATAATAATAATAATAATAATAATAATAATAATAATAATAATAATAATAATAATATCGTATGGCCTCGGTGGCCGGGTGCAAGCTTTGTTATTTGACACCCAAAGGGTAGCTTGCTGGTCGAATTTCGTTGTTCTTTGAAGCACTATGAAAGTCAAGGAGGTTAGATATCTAAGCTCCTTGAGTACTATAGCGCTTTCTAGTAGAGAAGTGAGGAACTTTGTGTTGGCGGAAACTCACGAGATTAATTTTGCCATTATGAACACGGCCTACTGAATTCAAATGGGTTCTTTGACATGCCAACATCGTATGACATGGTGTCGTAATTTTTGCCGCCATTCAAAAATCACTTACCACGGTTAGGAGTGAACCTGCAAGCTTGGGGTTAGTAGACCGACACGTTGACCACTCACCCACCGTGGCAAGATTATAGGCCTATTAATAACACATGTAACTTAATTTGTTTCATGTTATTTTTTCACATTTCTATGATAGTGACAAGTATATGTTGAAATCTCGTTTTAAAAAAGAGGGCCGCTCATGACAATTATATGCAAGGTTTACTTGGTTTGGGAGGCGAGGAGTGATAAAAAAAAATACAGTTATGTTAGGAGAAGAAAGGGAAATACAAATAATTTGTCGATGATAATGTCCGGTGACGGTAAATTAATTACTGAGAAACAGGCCATTGCTAATGAATTAAATGCCTTTTACGGTAGTGTGTTCAATAAATCCAATAGCTGTGTGTTGGACCTTAACGACGAATCAGGGGCTCCCTTTTCCAAATAAACCAGTCAGCCATTGTAAAGCTAATACAAAAAATACGATACAATATATCGAAGGGTCCTGATAATATTGTTAGTGAAGCACTTATACTAGGAGGTAGGGCCGTGGCACGATACTTGGAGGTGATGTTTAATGTGTCCATTAACAATGCGCAAATCCCAGATGACTGGAAAAGAGCTACGGTAGTCCTAATATTTAAGGGAGGGAGCAGACTTGAATTGGGCAACTACAGGCCGTTTGGCCTTACGTCCCTCGTTTGTAAACAGATGGAGCATCTCATTTGCGACTACTTGAGGGAACAGTGGGAAGGATTATCATTGTTTAATGATAGGCAACATGGATTTCGGAAAGGTTACTCATGCGAGAGTCAGATGCTATCACTTTTTCAAGATATTAGCGAATCGTTAGACAATGGAGTTTCAGTCGACGTCGTAGTTAAAGATTTTGCTAAGGCATTTGATGTCTTGCCGCATGACATGCTACTCCATAAATTAGCTTCAACGAAGATTGATAGAAGAGTAATTGATGGATCCAAGAATTTTTGACGGGTCGTTCCCAGAAAGTAAAAGTCGAAAGCCTATTCTCGGATGAAATTACCGTAACGTCGGGTATCCCTCAAGGCAGCGTAATCGGAACTTTGTTATTTTTAGCCTACTTTTCACATTTTGCAAAAATGAGGAAAAAGTAGACTTATGAGATCGATCCGGGAAAATGTCTGTCTGTCTGTCCTTCTGTGTGTGTGTGTGTGTGTGTGTGTGTGTGTGTGTGTGTGTCCTATCAACTCCTTAACGGCTGCAGCAATCGAAACCAAATTTGGTATGAGTAAAGATTTATATCGGAAAAATCGCAATTGAAATTTGAGCTCAATGTTGGATATCTTGGAAGCTATACATGGGAACTATTCCAAAACTGGCACACATATAGATAATAAAACTTCAGTTTAATTTTCAGGAGGCCATACATGACAGTGTTGCCAAAATGAGTCTAAGCCTACTGATAGGTCCAATTTTTAAATGCATATAACTCCTACACTATCAATTGGATTTCAACCACATTTCGTACGTGCTATGTGTACATAATCAGATATGACTGAGCGTATTCTTAAGAACCACCAGGGCTGCCAACTGTTAATAAATGCTCTCTCTATTTTTTTTATCCAAATACCTTTATATCAGAAAGTATGCGAGCCTACATCTTCAAACGTTGCAAACGTATAGTGCCTGATATTCTAGATAAATTTGGAGCAGCTAATGTATGTCAGTGCTACCAACATGATTCTAAGCCTGCTGATAGCACCAATTTTTAAATACATGAAACTTCTATACGATCAATTGGATTTGACCAAATTTTGTATGTGCTCTGTGTGCCATAACAAATATGACTATGCGTATTCTTATGGGAAACAAGGGCTGCCAACTGATAATAAAAGATGTTTATATGTTTTGCCCTAATATCAATATATCAGAAAGTATGCAAGCCAACAGCTCTAAACTTTGCGCACGTATAGTACCTGACATTCTAGATTAATTTGGACTAACTAATACACGTCAGTGCTGCCAACATGATTCTAAGACTGCTGATAGGTCCAATTTTAAAATACCATTTACTTCTTTACCAACAAATGGATTTCATCCAAAATTGGCACAACAATAGATCATAATATTTCAGATATTTCTTACCAACACATGCATGACATTGTTGCCAACATGATTTTACGCGCGCTGATAGATCCAATGTCTAACTGCATGTAACGTCCATGCTATCCATTAGACTTCAACCAAATTTTGTATTCTGTACCTTAAGAGATGGAACTAAGAATATATTCAGTCACCAGGGCTGCCAACTGTAGTGCTCTATTAGGCTACATTACTCCAGGTATATTTCGAACTAATTAGAAATTTCGATATTACCAACTTTAAATATTTCGTCATTATTCTAAATAGGTCCATATAGATTAATCATTGGCATGAAACTTAAATTTTAAGAAAAGTAGGCTCTTTAGTTCGTCACGGAACTTCTTGTTGGCGTTTATAAATGACTTACCAAATGGAATTCGCAGTGACTGTCGATTGTTAGCGGATGATTGTGTAATACTGTATATCGAAATATACATGACTCACAAGACAATGCGGTACTTCAAGACGACCTGAACCAGGTCTATAAGTGGGCGATTGAAAATAAAATGAAAATATACACAAGAAAATGTAGTTTCATAAAAAATAAGGAAAGGGCGAAGGCAAGATTTTCAATATAACATTGGCCTCGGAAATACTTGTAGAAGAATATTCTTGCAAATATTTGAGCGTTAACGTAAGGAATGATATGAAATGGAGTACTCATGTAGGATGTGTAGTATCTAGAGCTTACAAATCTCTGCGCTTTGTAATGAGGGTAAAGAATTAGGTTATTTGTCATTTGCAAGACCTATTCTGGAATACCCCTCGGCAGTTTGGGATCCATATCAAGTAGGGCTCATCAATGAATTGGAAATGGTACAAAGAAAGGCCGCTAGATGTGTGCTCAGTGACTTTAATCCCAGGAGCAGTGTGAGCCGTATGTTAAAGAAACTTGGGTGGGAATCACTGGAGGCTAGGAGGATGAAATCTAGACTCTGCGCTATGTACAACACGTATACAAATCAACCAGCATGGGGTAGCTTAGCAAACGTATGGGAAAGCCCAATTACATGAGCAGGAGTCATCATCCTTTCAAAGTTAAGGGTGGACCACAGCGTACAAATTATGGTAAATATTCATTCGTAGACCGTGCCATTGATAACTGAAACTCTCTACCTGCCGTTGTCTTACAGCCTTTTCCCAAACATATAGATGTGTTTAAGAAAAGACTGACGATTTGTGTAAATGCTCCAGTTTAATTGTTATTGAATTGTTATGTATAATTATGTATTTGTTATGTGGACTATACCCAATTTTCCACTGGGGGACACACTCCCAATTGCAAATAAATGAATGAATGAATAATTGAAATTATTTTGTGTTGACTGACTGAAAGTTACAATATCAATTGTCAATTTTTTTATGAACTGTGTCTATCGTCTTGCAGAATCTACAGCGGTAAGCATCTTTACTGCAACCAAACTTCTCAATACTCTAGGAACATGACGTACTGAATAACAAGTCATTACAGTAGACGAGAGCCCAACAATAGCTAAAGCGCGAAGCTGTGAAGTTAATGCAGATACCTCCATAAAACTCCAAATTCAACCCTACTAGTAGGTGACAGAATCCCTTTATAAACCGTACATTTTTATATCTTGTTCCCAAATATACAAAACATGATCCTTTACCCCGAAACTTAAAAGAAACCCATTATAATGAATTATAATGAATGTAACTTAATTATGAAACTTTTTCGACAGCTTACATTTTCCTAAGTGTTACTGCTTTTTGGACGTCATTGTATTTACTATTTTATGTAACTATTCAAACTGAATTTAGAAGGGGGGATTCGTTATGAGTCAATTGTATGATCCAGTTAACCTACGAGGTTGGCAATGCTGGGCTTGTACAGAGGCTCAGTTCATTTTACCAGAGTCAAAATGGGTGCAATTCACACTGATGATCGAACATTTACTAACACATCACCCACATAGGATTCTTATTCTTCCAAGTACATTGCGGTTGTTGTAAGTAGAGGAGTAGTAGGGGTTTAAACCCACCCGGCGTTGCCCGGGTGGCGTTCATGTTAAATAATTAATATCTGGCGAATCCATGGTCGGATTTTAACAAATGAGGTGTCGTTGGACTCGAGCTGACGGGGGATTTGCTATGGATCACGTATTATATTTTTTCAAAAAAAATTGAAAATTTTTGTTTTTGAAAGTAGGCGATAGTTTGAAAACCGAACATGATAGAACGTCGTGCCATGATTCAAACGAATGGCGTTTATGTCCTTTATTTTTATAATAAAACTTTTTTATTTTTTGACATTTTTTGAAAACAGTTCAATTTTGAAGTTCCTATATTTTGGAAACTAGAAATGTTACAAAACAGTTTGTTTGCCATAAATGAAAGGTCCCTACCACCTCTAACCACAAAATAAATTTCAAGTCTCTAGGATAAAAATGCAAAAGTAGTGGGGTTGTAAGAGAGCTGCTTACCAGCCTACTTCCCTACGAACTTTGTCGATATCTCCCGAACGCATGATCGGATTTTTACGAACGAGGTATTGTTGGCGTTGGGGTGACGTCTTCTCTGCTAGGAAAGTGCGTTGGTATTTTAAAAAAATGTTTTTGACATTGGCACTATTTTGGAAACGGTGAATTTTGAAAAAGGTTTGTTTGACGTGAATGAAAGGTGCCCATGCCCTCTAGGTGGACAGCAAGTTTGAAGTGTGTAGGAGGAAAAAAATGATAGCCTACTTTCTGGTGAACATTGGCGATAATTGGCGAACGGAAGGTCGGATTTTAACGAATGAGGTGTTGTTGGCGTTGGGGTGACGTCCTCTTTGCTAAAAATGTGTGTTTGTATTTAATTTTGTTTGAAAATTCTTGTTTTTTTTATTATTTTGGAAACCAAACTTGATAGAACGTTGTGCCATGGTCCAAACGAAAGGTCTCTATGTCCTTTATTTTCTGTAATAAAACTCTTTCTATTTTTTATGTTTTTAAGTCCAATTTTGAAATTCTTATATTTTGGAAACTAACAAGTTTACAAAAAAAGTTTGTTTGACATAAATGAATGGTTTCTACCCCCTCTACCAAGAAAATAACTGTCAAGTCTCTATGACAAAAACTATGCATTTTGAAATTTTTTACCTGTATCTTTATTTTTTACTTTTTTATTTTTATAAAAAATAGTGTTTGTAGACAGAGAGAGAGACGATACCGTTGGGCATGTGTTACAACGAGGCAAAGAGTGCCCACGGTGAAAACAGGAAATGGCTAATTCGACGGGGCGACAAAACGATAGAACGAGGGTTCGCTTTTCGATATTTTCCTATGACAGATGAATGAAGAGGAATATTTAAAAAAAAACTCATGGCGATCTCTAAAACATGTTAGTAAACACTGACCAGTAACCGGACAAATTCATAATGGTATGAGACGAATAAAAGCAAGGCTTTTTATAGTCGACAACAACAGAATTTGCTTTGTATGTATGTCTGACTGGCAGCCAGAACCAAAAGAATACATAATATCTTCTCGAGGGTCGGCTTTGAGCATGGCTGGCTGGGTAACAGGGTGTGACATGTTATCGCGATTCAGGAATGTGAGCGGACGGGACAACAGACCAATGGAAAATTACAGTGACGTAGAGGTCACTTGAAGGTCGAACAATATCACAACTACGTCAGAGAGAGATAACAGCCAGCCAGGCAAGCAGACAGTAGCGGGCAGGGGGTCCACAGAGGGGAAAGGGGAGAGGAAGGAAACTTCTACACAACAGGAAATCACGTGACCACTGCAGAGCGGTGAGGGACGAGGGGTGGGGCCAGAGGTGAGGGGAGGAGTGGAGAACCCTTGACAGCCAATAGCTGAACGAATTGTATGTCAACATGGAGTGAAGGAGTGAGACGCAGGTGTGGAGAGAGAAAAAAAAACATGTATGGACATGCACGAAGCGCAGAGCGCCGTACACAGAGCTCTCGTACAACATGATTCAATAAAATAAATAAATAAATAAATAAATAAATAAATAAAAATACACAGGTTCACACAACATGTAATTTATTGATCCAAGAATTAAAGGTAGAGTTAAATCCTAACCATTTTACATATAATTTATTTCCTTTTTGTTTCAACACTTTTCCCACAAGGTAATGTTTAAGAAACGCTCTATATTGAAGTTCATGGAGATAAAATCTACCTTTTATGGGTTGATGGTTGAGGTCCTTGAGTAAATAGGTGACTGGGCTGTCCAGGTTGACTTGACGAATTTGAAATAGTTCAGTCCCCCACGGAGGCGTGTAGCCCTTATTGATGGCAGTCTTAAATTTGCTGACACGAACAAAATCCCCAATTTTAAGTCGGTGACGTTTAGGATCTGCTGTTTTTTATGGGGTTAAACAGTTTATCCAGTCACTGAATATTTTTGGTCACGAGCCGTGGCTTGGTTCCAATCGTTCTATGTTTGGTGTCATTGTAACGTGACACTAGCTCAGGTAACATGTCCAAACAGCAATAAGTGCCCTGAGCGGTAAACGCTTTCCACATATGGGTTTTCAATGTTCGGTTAACCGCTCGACCACGCTGGCTTTGAGATTGCTGTACGTGGTGTAATGGTGAATATCCTTAGATTTGAGAAAACTGGAGAAATCCTTGTTGAAAAAAAATCTTTTCTCTGGTCAGTTTGTAGTAACTGAGGTTGGCGTTTGGATTGTTGAATAATATGTTGAAAGGCCTTGGTGACTAGTGGACCAGACTTGCGACGCACAGGTTCAACAAAGGCCATTTTGGAATAGACATCAATGACGGTCGACATATAGCGTACACCGTCGTTAACGCCAGCATAGGGTATCATTTCAACCAATTAAGCCTGCCAAAGTTCATCCACACCTCGTGAAATCCCCTTGAGTCCCGGATAGTGACGACTAGCTGGGCGATGCAAATCGTGAGCAATACCCATTTTAATGGGTGATGGCGTAAACAATAATTTAGGCATTTCGAAGTTCTTGTTCAATTTCTTGAATTTCCCAATCGTGACCGGTATGGCCAGCTTGACGTGAAGAATGCAACAGCTGTAGTCGCTGGACGAGCTAATTGGGATTGTGCCAGTAGGTAACATCCAAAGGGGTTTTAATGGTTTAAATGACACTCCCGAAGCGGACGCTTTACGACGAGTACTTTGACTGGTGGGAAACATTTTTGCAATGATGGTTTTATATGTTTGAGATATATTGGCATTCCCTTGTTGAGCGGGATCATACTGTATTTTGTGGTCATGGGTGTCCAATAAAATGGATTTATATTTGCCAAGGTCCTCTGACGTATAATCATGGTATGAGGGTGTTCGAGAGAAGAGCAGCTTTCACAGTACTGGCGTTAATTTATAATTGATGTTCTTAATGACAGCTTTAGTACGAGCAAATTTAATGGTTGAGTCTCCAATTTTAAAACTATCATCCTCATAGCGAACACCATACGTGGTATCTGTGTTTCCAATAAATAGATCGGTGAAATAGGGTTCTAGTGCTGATCCATAATATTTTATTAAAATGTTTTTCAGTTGAGCTTTATGTTGAGGGGTGGCCAAGAGTAGTGAAAAAGGAGACGATATGGAAGGGCAAGGTGTTTCGACCTTGACTAAGGATTTCTTTTTTTCTCAAAAACTCTGCAAGGGGTGAGGACTTTTTTGAGGCGTAAACACGTGTTCCTCCTCATCCTCAACTTCGCTAACACTAGTCAAATCTTCCTGTTCCTGTTCCTCTTCCTCTTCCACAGGGTCCTCGTGTAGCCTTGCGTGGCTTGTGAAACGGTGGGATGCGTTTCAGATGGCTTGAAAGAGGGTTTCAACATCGCTTTTAGCGAAGGTGCTAAATGTTGTTGGATAAACAAAGCATGATTTGCACGTGATCGTTTCAATTGACGAAACTTTTGGCGAATAGTATTTTTTTGCTCTAATAATATGCTTTTTCAATTGACTCTCTGCTAACGCCTAGGTGTCTTGACAAATGACTTGAGAGGGAATGAGACAGTGCCTTAAATAGCAATAAAATGATCAAACCCTAAGCGATACCGTTCTTGGTTGTGTTCACTTTGTTTGTCAATTACCAAACAGGCATGACGTTGAGGGTTCCAGCACTTGCCACACAATTCAGTAAACATTTGAAAGGTCATATCCGGAATCACATGTTCATTATAAATGTGACGACTGTTCCTCTCGTCCTGGCGAAATTAAACAATAACATTGGCATTGTTACAAATCAAATGTTTGGACATTTTAGAATACGTTTGTCCAAGATAGAAGCAATCGATATGTTTGTGTCGACCCATGCTGAAATAGCTTTGAATGATGCCTTATCGTTCAGTGGATACATCATCGAAAATCATGAGTGAATCAGGCTTTACCTCATCCGGTAAAATAACATTTTCTTGCACGGAAAATGTGAAATAACCCATATTCTCATTTTGTAATCCAGACATGATTTGATCCAGAAACACGTAGAGGGGTTGGTAACGAGATTTTGCAAAAATATAAATATTTTGAAAACGCAGACCATTGGGCGCTGTGATGAGCACTAGCAAAATATTGGTCTTTCCACAGCCGGAAGATCCCACAATGATGCAGCGAATGGAAGATGGAAACAGTGAACCATGGCGTTGTTCACGTGATGTGGGGCAGTGATGGGAACCATGTCCCCCACGGGGAATGACTCTTGCTGCTTAATAATCTTCATTTCAACTAAGGTTTAGAGAGGCTAGCAGGCTGTCTATATACATGGAACCGAGCATTGTCATAGAAACAGTAGACTTGTACAACAGGTTGACGATGGATGTCTTTGGACGTGCGTTGATGGCCAAAGCTAGGTCTGTCCCCATACATGATCCTAAACAAGAAACAGATCCTGCTAATAAACACTTTGTGGATAGGTTAGTAGTGCCACTCACTGTACCCGTTTCCCAGACCTCACGTCGGCCCGGAAATCAAACGTGATGTCCAAGAAATGTATCATGGTCGTAACAAAACAAATTAGGAGTCCCTGAAATATGTATCTGGAAAATCTACCAAAACAACTGAGAACACGGACAGGCAAGAGATCCAATGTCTCGGGTCGTTTAACGGGATAGGTGAGATAGGTTGCCTCAGATATATATCTCTCTAAATAAAATAGTATAGTATCACTCAGTCAGGAAAAGGAACAAGCTGCAGGAATAATTTAAGATAACTAAGATAAAATAGTCTCTCTTTATTTAAGAGCAGACGATCACAAATAAATATACGGTACCCTCCTAAAAATCGAATTGGTTCAATCTTATGTTGGGATCGTAGATCCAAAAGTCCTAAACTGCCAATTCGACTTTCCTATTGCACTTGGGGGGTAATGCGATATGAAATAAAGTTCCAGTGTTCGTTGGTTTAGCTGAATGGTAAATAAAATAAAATCGCTGCACTTCACTGTCACTGTTTCAGCTTGGTATAAAATTGAAATAAGTTGTAAATTATAACTTCACATCCCCCTCAAAAATCTAACTTATCACACATTTAAACTACCATATTTTAAGGAAAAAGTTAATCAATTATGAGAATATTATCTAACAAAGATAAATCGTGATTTAATTTAAATTGCAATAAAAATAGAATTAATTAGCAAAGATTATTTACATTGAGCATTCGACATTGGTGTGGAATACTGTTCAAGTAATGTCCAATATCTTTCATGTAGTAACTAATGTTCATTAACAATTATTCCAATCTCCAATTATGTTACATCAACCAGTTAATTGTTGTTAAATTCCACAATTCAGTTCCAATAAATTATAATCCATAAATTATTATAATATCTTCCATTTATTATTATTATGAGGGTGATGCATTGAATAATTAATATAGCAAAATTCATTCATTGATAGGTTATAGATTACTTCATTAAAATGTTTTCCTTTCGAACAGAAGATCGAATATAGAAGATTCTTAGTTATTGTTAATATCTCTATAAGCTCTTATATCAATATCCATTATTTTACAGCCTTTAATATATATATATATATATAATTATTATTCATCGCATACATTAAAAATGCTTATCGCAATAATAATCTCAGGATTGTGTTCACAGACACCTCCTAGAATTCTTCTAATCACAGAAATCAATCGTGAAATACATATTTTCACTGCCTACAAATGTGAAGTATTTCTATCATAATTATTGAATGGGCCACCTGACTCGCATTCAAATGTTGCAACTATAGGACCACTTACGTAAGAAGTGTCCACAACATAAATCAAATAACATGCATTCATGTATAAATAGGCTGCTGCGTAAAAATATCATAAGAGAACCAGCTTGTTATAACATAAAAATTAATCGAATCATTAATTCAGAATCTTCCAATGCTCAGTTAATAAATAGGAAATCAATAAATTACTATCTGCAATAATTCTTCAAATTGCTGTCATAAATTGCCCCACAAATGTGATTATTATCGTTGATAATCAACCATTAATTAATAAATATCAATGTCACCTTTACTTAAATAAATTAGATATTATTATTATTATAATTCATCATAATGAATCCAATCATTAACTTTATCTACCATCGCTGTCAAAGATCGGGAAATGTCGCTGACAATGGCATTCAAAAGATCGAGGGAAAATATTCTTAAATAAAAAGATTTATAATTATAAAAAATATATTTAAATTAATTTAATTTAATTTATCAAAGAATTAAATAATTATTAAGTTGTTATCTCTATAAGAAAAATTTGTAGTTCCTTTATGTTTGAAAAATCAGGAGTAAATATAACAGTCATCCGGAAATAAAATCAATCATGTTTCATGGTGTTGGTTGTCATGGTGTATTATGGATGTAATGTTTCACTGCCCTTGCACATGGAGTGAAGTCCAACGATGACGAACGATGTCTTGAACTTGATAGACCTCCGTTTAATGAAATTGGAAAACCCCAACATCATCGTGCTGAGTATAAGTTGATGTGTCTGCTGATCTCGGTGTTCATCTTGATTGTGTAAAAGCTACCATAATATCCCACGAAGAAAAGTTTATTGTGTATAAAGAGCATTCTGGATAATTCAGGTTCCTCAAATACAATTTGACTGTTTGCCATTGCTTTCTGAATAATGCACATCTTTAATAGTCTTGAAATTAAGTTTATATTAATAGTGTTCTGTTCCTCAATGTTTATTTGAATGTGAATATTGCAGTAATAACTTCTCTGCTGATCTCGGTATTCATCTTGATTGTGTAAAAGCTATCATAAGATCCCACGAAGAAAAGTTTATTGTGTATAAAGAGGATTCTGGATAATTCTGGTTCCTCAAATACAATTTGACTGTTTGCCATTGCTTTCTGAATAATGCACATCTTTAATAGTCATAAAATTCAGTTTATATTAATAGTGTTCTGCTCCTCAATGTTTATTTGAATGTGAATATTGCAGTAATAACTTCTTAATGTGTCAAATCTAGGACTTCACTTAGTATGAGTGCGTTTGCATGTATTGGTTTGAAGTGTTCATTACGGTTTCATCATGAAGCTGTAATTGTTCCTCGTGTTGTGTGATAATGTAAGGAATTGTTCTCCTCACATAAATCTCCGATCCACTCACACGAATATCGCTGAATTTATCTCTAGTTTCAAACACTAGACCGTTTGAGCGTTTATTTCAATCGAACACATGTTCACTTAAGCAACCTGATGCCGTGCGATTTTGAAAAACCATCACCTCGGTTGAAAATAGGCTATGTGTCATTCAGCGTGAACTCTCTCCGAATGAAGCCAAGCGATGCGCTGCAAAGTACAGGTGACGATCTCTCCCCTCCTGTTATCACGTGGTGTAGTCAGGGGTGAATCGGACCTCCCTCTCCTGTGACGTATTACGACGTAACTCAACATGCAGTATTACACAGGTGATATTTAAATAATATTCAGCCGTTAGTCGATTGGTATCTTCTATTATACATATTCTGCCAACGCATGACGGTAAAGCTGAAATCAATGAAGCGTTGTATAAAGATTATATTTCGCATGTTAGAAAGACAGGCGTCTCCTTGCTGTGTCCAGCCAGGCTGCTGCTAGGCTATAAGACTCGCTCTAAAGTTCATAATGCATATGTCCAGTCACGAGCCTATGATCCCGCTGTTCTGACGTATTAATGAGCGTAACTCAAAATGTAATTTCGGTCATATATTCCCCTCCCCTCGTTTTTTATAAGAGAACTGAAGAGAACTTATAAAAACCTTGTCTTCTTAATGATGTGACGAAATTAACATCAATGAAATCTCATTCTACTTTCTTGAGATAACGTCTGAGATTTGCTGAGTTGTAATTTCCATTGATACGGTTGGATTCAATCTCTGCTACTCGGTAGCTGTTGTTCCCAAAGACTGTGACTATCTTGTATGGACCAGAAAAGAGTTTAGCAAATTTGCTGTAAATCCTCATGGGTAGGTTTGAAGATACTGGTCTTCTGATAAGAACAAGATCGTTCTCACGCAATGGTTCACTAAATCGGCTACCAGCATGTCTCTTCTGTCTCTTAACCGCTTGTTTTTCCAGACTGGCTTTGGCCAATTCTACTCTCATGGGTAAAGATGGAGAGATTTATGGTTGAGTTGTGATGATACCATCCCAGAGTCTCTGTGGCTTTCGTCCAAAATGCAAAGTGTATGGAATTTGAGATGTATTTTCGTGGACAGTTGAGTTGAGACTCGCTCCGATTATGGGAATAACTTTCATCCATTTTTCGTGTTCATCATAACCTTTCCAATCTCCGACATAATTCGTTCTGCCGGGTTCCCTTCAGGGTATCTAATGGTGTTGAGAATGTGTTTGACCTCGAGTCGCTGCATAGCCTCTTGAAATTCTAAACTAGTGAACTGACTACCATGATCACTCAGTAGGAACACGGGTTTCACTGCTTCACGAAGAACACAGTTCTCCAATCGTCTGATAACGTATCTTGATGTTGCTTTCTGGATTGGGTGAAGCATGACCAGCTTTGAGGACACGTCCATCGTTACCAGAATGAATTGGTTACCTCTAAATGACTTAGGAATTGGACCATATAGATCAGTGGCATATAATTCCCGTGGTTTCGATGGAATTATCGCTTTCGGCTGTTCTTTGGCGAGTTTTGAGGCATATTTACTACGCTGGCAGCTATCACATGTTCTGATGACCTTTCTTATAGACTCTCGCATCGTTTTCCAAGAAAAAGCTTCTTTCGCTGCATGCAAAGACTTATCTACTCCTGCATGTCCAATAGATCGGTGTATGAGCCAAATAACTTTATTTACTAGTTTAGGAGGTATTACCGTTCTGAGGCGCGAATGATCCCTGTCCGTGAATTTCATCACCAAGTCTCCCACGATGAGATAATCTATCGCTTCTTTAGATGTTCGGTCATAATTCGGATCATCCTGGTCCATCTTATTCTTAAGGAATCGGTAGATATTCCTCAGCGGTGCATATCTCTTCTGTGATATGGCTAAGCTCCTCAGTTTTTCAAGAGTCTCCCTATCATCTGGAACACTTTCAATAAGATGGATCTCTGTATCACAAGGATTTCGGCTCAGAACATCCGCCAATAGATTCTGCTTGCACGGGCGATGAATAATTTCCACGTCAAATTGCTGTAAGAATAACTTCCATCTTGTAATTCGATCATTTGCAATATCTGATTTCATCATAAACTGTAGAGCTTGATGATCCGTAATCAGAGTTACTCTATATCCTATAAGGATCCTTTTCCATGTTTGTAGCGCATAAATCGCTGCTGAAGCCTCCAGCTCAGTAACGTTGTAATTAACCTCATGACTTTTCAACTTGCGACTCGCAAAAGCTAAATGGCGATGCTTTCTATTTTCATCCATCTGGTACAGTACAGCACTGATGCCGATTTTTAGCCTATTTTCAATTTTGAAAAAATAGGCTTATGAGATCACCTTTTGTCCGTGTGTGTGTGTGCGTGTGTGTGTGTGTGTGTGTGTGTGTGCGTGTGTGTGTGATTCGTGTGTGTGTCCCCCCCTAATAAAATCGAAACGGCTGGAGCGATTTCAATGAAACTCGGGAACTTCATAGCACTATTCCCGGCGACCTCGACCGTGCCCTTCAAATTTTGTTACGTCTCTCCAATCCAACATGGCGGCTGTGCGAAATATTTCACTAGCATTCAATATCTCCGAAACTTTTACCGATATCGCCCTGAAATTGTGTACGGTGATAAAGGGCACTACTAGAAGTTCACCTATGAGACTTTCAAAAACCTGGTGACTACAAAACCAACATGGCGGCCAAGCGAAGTTGAGATATTTAAATAGACTTTTTTCGCGATTTAACTGTCTAAATGTAATGAAACTTGGTACAGCAATTGTTTATACACATTGTAATGCACTGGAGTCTAATTTAGTTCAATTGTTTACATAACCTCAAAATGGCGGCTGTGCGAAATATTTCACTGACATTCTATATCTCCGAAACTATTACAGATATAACCCTGCAATTTTGTACGGTGATAAAGGGTACTGATACAGGTATATCTATGTATATTTCATAAATCTGTAAAGTACGAAACGAACATGGAGACGAAGCGAATTTAAAATATTTTAATAGTCTTTTCTCGTGATTTAACTCACTGAGCGCAGTGAAATGTGGTACAGTAATTGATTTTGCAGATTGTAATGCACTGCCATCTAATTTAATTCAATTGCTTACATAACCTCAAGATGGCGGCTGTGCGAAATTTTAAAATTAAGTTTTAATTTCTTGTGTCGTAATCATGCGATCGAAGTGAAAGTTTGAATAATGAACCTAGGCAATAATTGTCCTTGAATGGTACATAACTCTATGGCCTATACACATAACACTCCTAAATGGTGAGCTCCCGAAATATTTAGACGGTTCTAAATATCTATGAATCTATTACAGCAACCAAACTGAATTTTTTAATGTTCATAGAGACTATGAACATATGTTCACCTATAGAACTTTCAGGAACCTGGTGAGCACAAATCCAACATGGCGGCGACGCGAAGTATAAATATTTAAATGGACGTTTCTCGCGAATTCACTATCCGAGTGCCGTGAAACGTAGCACGTTAAATGCTTATACAAATGTTGATCCACTGGCATCTAATTTATTTCAATGGTTTGCATTATCACAAGATGGCTGCTGTGCGTAATTTTAAATTCTCGTTTTTACTTCTTGTTGTCTAATCATGCGATTGAAGTTGGAATACCACACGTACACAATAATCTTAATGTAATAGTACAAAAATAAAAATCCAACCTGGCGACCATCTGAAATATTTAGACGGTTCTCAATATCTACGAATCTGTTACAGCAATTAAACTGAAATTTTGTATGTTGATTGTGGCAGTTAACATAAGTAGGATATATGAAAATAGGCTGTATAGTTCTTCACGGAACTACTTGTTGATGCATCAGATTCAATGTAGAAGTTTCTTGAAAAGTCGGGATATTCCAATTTGATATTTTAGACAAGTATCAGCTTAGCCCTTTGAAATGCTTCGTTGCACTCCTCGCTCCATTTCCACTTATTGTTGATCTTTAACAAATTCTGAAGTGGTGCCATTGTTTCAGTATAATTCGGACAATGTGCGGAAAAGAACTGACACATTCCCAAGAATTGTCTGACCTGTCGTATCTTCTTTGGCTGCGGAAACTCTGATATTGCCTGTATTTTAGTAGGATTCGGTCTATATCCTGATCCATCAATAATGTGACCCAGAATTTTCATTTCTTCAAGGAAGAACCTACATTTATCATAATTGACCTTGAAATTAGCCTCTTCTTGATTTGCGAATAGAAAATTGAGATGTTCAAAATGTTCTTCCTGATTCGTTGAAGCTATTATTATATCATCAATATAGCATAAAATAAATGCTTTGACTTCTGGTGTTAGATTCGAATCTAATGCTCGAATCATGGGCAGTCCGCTATTCTTCAGTCCAAATGGCATTCTTTTAAAAGCATAGGTAACGTTGTTAAACAAGAATCCAGTGTATTGTCAACAGTTCTCTGATAATGCTACATGATAAAAAGAAGATGTGAGATGGATTGTCGAAAAATACCGTTTTCCTTCGAATCTTCTCAATAATTCGCGAATCTTCGGGGGACGATCGTGTTCCAATAACAATCGTTCGTTAAGCCCTCTTACGTCCAGACATAGCCGTAATTTACCATTCGCCTTCTTGACTACTGCGAGTGGATTGAGAAATGGTGTTGGCATGCGACAAATAATATCACCCTGTTCCATCTGATTAATCATCTCTGCAACTTCAGTCTGCCATTATTCTGGGATATGGTACAGTTCCTTCTTGTATGGAGACGGATTGGTAAACTGAATCTCGGATTCGAAGTATTTGATCAATCCAGGTTTATCATTAAAAATACCAGAGTATCTATTTATCAAATCACCCAATTTCTTCTCCCCTTCTGGATCGAGTTTCACTCCATGTTCCAAACGTTGTTCTTCCGCTTCAATCGTATTGATTATTTCATCCCGGATGTTCATATTACCAGATTCCAATTCATTGATTCCATGAGCATCTTCACTAACTCCCTCGTTGGAGGTAAAGTAGATCGTCCTGTTCTTCAAATCAATAATCATTCCGTTATCGGTAATAAAATCTATTCCGAGTATAGTATCAAAGTTAGAATTCGATATAACCAGGAAAATGTGTTGAATTAGCCTTCCTGCAAGAAGTAGATTTAACATAACTTGTTGTCTACATTTGATCATTCTGTCCGGAATCACTCCCCTAATTTTAACTGTTGAAGCTGGAAGAATGTCAATCTTTCCCTTGGTTTGGAGCAAGTCCAAACACGACTGTGAGATAATTGAAACCATTGCTCCCGTGTCCACCAATGTTCTTATTTTGCATCCGGGGGAGTGGTGGCTCAGCGGTCAAGCTGTAGGCCTCTCACCAAGGCGGACCGGGTTCGATTCCCGGTCAATGCATGTGAGATTTTCGATGTGAAATGCCATGTCCTGTGGTTCGGATTCCACGTAAAACGGAGGTCCCGTGGCTTATGATCGCGAGATTAACGGTCACGTTAAACTACAAGCTTCCTTCCTTTTTTATTTTGCATCCCATTATCTCCAAAGCAATAACTGGAAGTTCATATCTCGTCCCTCGGCGTACTTCTTCGTTCTCAAATATTAAATCATCATCCTTAATTTCGTAAAGTTCCTGGATTTCTACAATATAACCAGGGATCGGAATATTATCAATTAGTTTCGTTGTTCTTGTTGTTTCTGTTGTTGCCAAATCGGCGTTTTTTTCCACCTGCGACCTGCTAGTGCTAGGGTGCTCTAGTGTCTCCTCCTGTGGAGCTGACGGCTGAGTATTCCTAAGTTGCTGAATGTATTCTTGGCTTTCTTTATGCCTATCATCAAGGTTACTATTCTGTTGCCTTTGATTTTGGTATTGTCTGCCGTTTTTGTTCATATGAGAATTGTTATACCTCCTATTCTGGTACCAGTTGTTCCTGCCATTATCGCGATATCTCGAATATCTTCTGTTATACGGCGTTTGTCTCTAATTATTTTATCTATTATTCGGCATTGCTCTAGGATTGTATTCCCGGTAATTTGATCGATAATTTCCATTATTATTTCGTCGATCATAATCCCTCGGTGTTTTCTCTTCTCTATTAGAGGACCTATCCGTCTGAGATGTTCTGTCCATGAATACGGCGTTGATTTCACGGGTTTCTCTTCTATCCGATCTACTGTTCTGAAGACTACTTGTGTGATTTATACGCCTGAGAATCTCCTCACAATCTTGTAGTGTCTCTACTCCGGATGTTATCAACATGCGCTGGATCTCTATAGGAAATTGTCTCGTGATTGATCTCAATAATTCCCCTCGTGATAATGGTGGAGTCAAAAATTGTAATTTGGCGAGCTGTGTAGTGAAATACCCTGCATACCTCGTTGGGTGAGATGTGGCGTATTTCCTAGAATACATGTCTGCCCTGACATCGAATTGTTCCTCCGGACTCCAGAATCGGTTTATAAATACGTGACTTAAGTCGTCCATGTTCATAAACGAGTCTCGGAATGCTCTAAACCAGCTCAGTGGAATTCCTTCTAACGATCTTTCGACTATTCTTAACTCTCTTTCTTTAGAAATTCGATTTTCATCCATGTATTCACGAAGGTCCCTTAGAAATTCCATGGGAGTAAGGTTATTTCCCCCATTGAATTTTCTAGGTCTATCATCAATGTTACGGATAATCGTAACATGTCCGGGTGTGGTTGAATTTACTTGAGTAGTATTCTTTTCTAAGCCCCCAGATATATTATGGCTATTGGATGGCGTTGATGTTTCCATTATTTCTCGACACTTATCCGCATTAAGTTTCATGTTGCTCAGTTCTGATTCGAGTTTCAAAATACGCATAGTCGTCATACTATGTTCTAGCTTCAACTTTTCCTCCATCTCTAAAGATGTAACCACTACGCTGCCTTTCACGTGTGTTTCCAACTCCTTACGCATGTCCTCAAAGTTATTGTCGCATTTACCAGTAAGTTGATCATCTTGTTTCTTGACCCCATCTAACTCTCCAGTATTAGTGTTTATCGCTAAACGTAATTCCGCAACTGTTTCTGCGCTCGATTCTTTATTTCTTGTTAGATGCGCCACCAAGTCTTTACTTAATCCATCCAAGTTATCATTCAATTTCTTTTCTAACGCTCCCAGATTGTCTATGAATTGCGTTTTGACAACATTAATTTGTCCTGACACATGACTGTGTAATTCGTTTCTCAGAGTTTTGAAATTATGCGTCCATCTGGTATCACAAGAGTCTAATTTCTTATCAAGGGCTGCATTGCTTTTCTCAAAATCTACCTTTACTTACGAAATCTGCGATTGCAAGCGAGTTTCGAAACTTTTAACATCGGTAGTTAACGCATTAGTTTCAAGTGATATACCCTGAATCTCTGATTTAAGATTAACTAACTAACTAACTAACTAAAAACTAACTTTCTTCGGCTTTTCCCAATTAATTGGGGTCGCCGAAGCCAACCAGGCTCATTTTGGTTTTGGCCGGGGATTTAAGGCCGGATGCCCTTCCTGACGCCACGTGATTTTTCAGGTGAAAATTCCACCCCGCTGTCACCGGGATTCGAACCCCGGCCGTCCGGGTGAAAGACGAACAGCTAAGCCACTGCGCCATCACGCTCACCCTCTGATTTAAGGTTAATAATCGATAAATTAATTACTCCTATATCAGTATTAACCTTTAATACATCGGCTGACAAATTCGATACTTTATTTTTCAGTTCTTTCGTTTCACCCTTTACTTCATCTAAACTATCCTGTATTTCCTCCTTAAATTCCTCAGCTATCTCAGTTTAGGTTTTCAAATTATTAGTTACAATTTGCACATCATTGGTTAAAGTTTGCAACTTAGCATTTGAAGTTTGCACATCATTAGTTAAAGTTTGCAACTTATCAGTTAATTCACCCTTATTAGCTGTTAAATTATTATTAAGTTGCTTCTTATCATCAGACATTTGTTGTCGTAACTTATTAAATTCAGCTTGGACTTGAGTTATGAAACCTCTTAACTCCTCTGGCACTTCGTAAGGCATATAAAATATACTTAAGAATAGGGAAAACTTACAAACTAGATAACCAACCAAGACCATGAGACTAGAAATATTTTTCCTGATTTTCAAACATATTTAACGTCTAATAAATAGAGCACATTCATCCACTAAACTCATTATGGTGAATGAAAAAGAGCAAAGGTATTCATAAAACAACATCGTGCATCTATAATTATTTTTCATCATAGTGAGTTTATAGAAATCTTAATCATCCTGACATTTACTTTACTATTAAATGCAGAACTAAGTTAAATATCATCATTCTAAACTGAATTAAAAGACCTTGCTGAATAACACTGTCAGATATCAGAACACGTCTGACTACCTAACTGTCCCATTTTATTGCCTAAATAACAAATGGTTCGATCACTCTCAATTCGAAACCACTATGTTATGCACAAATAAAATATCCAAACATCAGTACGATTCTCTCTGTTTGTAGCTTTAATGTCAGATATCAGAAGAAAATAGACTCCCCAAGGTACGAATATCTCTGTTCGAGGCCTTACAGGTTGGGTGCCACGTCGACCTCATGTACCCGTTTCCCATACCTCACGTCGGCCCGGAAATCAAACGTGATGTCCAAGAAATGGCACATGGTCGTAACAAAACAAATTAGGAGTCCCTGAAATATATATCCGGAAAAACTACCAAAAACAACTGAGAACACGGGCAGGCAAGAGATCTAGTGTCTCGGGTCGTTTAACGGGATAGGTGAGATAGGTTGCCTCAGATATATATCTCTCTAAATAAAATAGGATAGTATCACTCAGTCAGGAAAAGGAACAAGCTGCAGGAATAATTTAAGATAACTAAGATAAAATGATCTCTCTTTATATAAGAGCAGGCGAACACAAATAAATATACCCTCCTAAAAATAGAATTGGTTCAATCTTATGTTGGGATAGCAGATCCAAAAGTCCTAAACTGCCAATTCGACTTTCCTATTGCACTTTGGGGTAATGCGATATGAAATAAAGTTCCAGTGTTCGTTGGTTTAGCTGAATGGCAAAAAAAATAAAATCGTTGCACTTCACTGTCACTGTTTCAGCTTGGAAAAAACCGACACTAGTGGCTATGCTGGCTAAAGCGCAGCATTAGGTCATGGGGCCAAGCTCTCTGCTGACTCGGTAGACGCGTGGGTTCGAGCCCCACCGTCGGCCGTCCTTGAAATGGTTTTCCGTGGTTTCCCATTTTCAACACCAGGCAAATGCTGGGACGGTACCTTCTGATAGGCCACGGCCGCTTCCATCCAAATCTTTGCCCAATTTCATTCATCTTCATCCATTCCATCTCTCATCCAGATGCGCAGGTCGCCCACGGGCGTCGACTAGAAAGACCAGCACTCGGCCTCTCAGGAGACCACACGAAAAAAAAAGCTTGGAAAAAAATTGAAATAAGTTGTAAATTGTAACTTTACATTCCCCCTCAAAAATCTAACTTATCACACATTTAAACTAACATATTTTAAGGACAAAGTTAATCAATTATGAGAATATTATCTAACAATGATAAATCGTGATTTAATTTAAATTGCAATAAAATAGAATTAATTAGCAAATATTATTTACATTGAGCATTCGACATTGGTGTGGAATACTGTTCAAGTAATGTCCAATATCTTTCATGTAGTAACTAATGTTCATTAATAATTATTCCAATCTCCAATTATGTTACATCAACCTGCTAATTGTTGTTAAATTCCACAATTCAGTTCCAATAAATTATAATCCATAAATTATTATAATATCTTCCATTCATTATTATTATGAGGGTGATGCATTGATTAATTAATATGGCAAAATTCATTCATTGATAGGTTATAGATTACTTCATTAAAATGTTTTCCTTTCGAACAGAAGATCGAATAAAGAAGATTCTTAGTTATTGTTAATATCTCTATAAGCTCTTATATCAATATCCATTATTTTACAGCCCTTAATATATATCTTGGCCGACAAGCCTGAGGATTTGAATGAGTTTTTGAATGGTATGGACTCCGTCTTACAGAAAGAATTCATGATGAAAATTAATAAATGTAAAACAAAAATACTGGAATGCAGCCGAAATAAATCAGAAACCTCTATGGAGATCAAATTGGCTGGTGAAAAGCTGAAGGAAGTAGGAGACTTCTGTTACTTAGGAAGCAGAATAACCAGTGATGGACGAAGCAAAGAGGATATTAAAAGTAGGTTGGCTCAGGCAAAGAAAGCATTTCTACAAAAAAGGAATCTGCTGACATCGAATATAGATTTAGGTATTAGGAAGTCATTTTTGAAAGCCTTTGTCTGGAGCGTGGCGCTCTATGGAAGTGAAACTTGGACTATTGGTGCAGCAGAAAAGAGGAGAATTGAAGCATTTGAAATGTGGTGTTACAGGAGAATGATGAAGATCAGATGGGTAGATAGGGTTACAAACAAAGAGGTATTAAGACGAGTGGGAGAGGAGAGATGTTTCTGGCGACTGCTAATGAAGAGAAGAGATAGGTTGGTAGGACACATACTAAGACACCCAGGAATAGCAAGCTTAGTTATGGAAGGAAGGGTCGAGGACAAAAACTGTAGGGGTAGACCAAGGTTAGAATATGTTAAACAGATTGCCTCCGATGTAGGGTGTCGGAGCTATGTAGAGATGAAACGATTATATATATATATATATATATATATATATATATATATATATTATTCATCGCATTCATTAAACATGCTTATCGCAATAATAATCTCAGGATTGTGTTCACAGACACCTCCTAGAATTCTTCTGATCACAAAATCAATCGTGAAATACATATTTTCACTGCCTACAAATGCGAAGTATTTCTATCATAATTATTGAATGGGCCACCTGACTCGCATTCAAATGTTGCAACTATAGAACCACTTACGTAAGAAGTGTCCACAACATAAATCAAATAACATGCATTCATGTATAAATAGGCTGCTGCGTAAAAATATCATAAGAGAACCAGCTTGTTATAACATAAAAATTAATCGAATCATTAATTCAGAATCTTCCAATACTCAGTTAATCAATAGGAAATCAATAAATTATTATCTGCAATAATTCTTCAAATTGCTGTCATAAATTGCCACACAAATGTGATTATTATTATTGTTTTCTGAACCCAATTATTAACTTTATCAACCACCGCTGTCAAAGATCGGGAAATGTCGCTGACAATCGCATTCAAAAGATCGTGGGAAAATATTAATTAATTATTTGTTGCTATTTACACAGGGGTACTTAAAATCATTAATTAATAAATATGAATGTCACCTTTACTTAAACAAATTAGATATTATTATTATAATTCATCATAATGAACCCAATTATTAACTTTATCAACCACCGCTGTCAAAGATCGGGAAATGTCGCTGACAATCGCATTCAAATGATCGTGGGAAAATATTCTTAAATAAAAAGATTTATTATTATAAAAAATATATTTAAATTAATTTAATTTAAAATATCAAAGAATTAAATAAATATTAAGTTATTATCTCTATAAGAAAAATTTGTGAAATACTAATAGCAATGACTAACTCTTAAGGTGGTCATATACACTAGGAATAATTTTTTAAAAGAATAATCTCTAGCAATGTTAAATTTTTCTGTTGTTTTATCATGATCAAACTAAGAGATTTTGAAGTTCATTTTACACAAATTTTATGTTAATTGTTTATGAAAAAAATATTTGTTGCTATTTACACAGGGGTACTTAAAATCCTCTATCTCTCACATATTTTAACCAAAATCCATGAACCTTGAACAAAAACAATCTAACTTACATGCTGAATGTTCCCTACCACTCTTGTCTGAATTAGTCACAAGTAAGGGTTTTAAAATTATATTACAATTTAAGTTTCTTGAAATTTTGTTTAACAAAATTGTTTAAAAAGTTGTTAAAATTACATTTTTATGAATATCATATTCTTAGTGGTAGGGAACATAGATACATGTATTAGCTTTAATTTGAAATAAAAATCAAGCAGATACCATTTCTGTGACAAAAGGTAAAGCACTTTGAATGACTTCAAATGTCAGGAAACGAATTAATGAGTAAATCGCATTTAAAGTTTACTTAGTATGTCTTCACTCGCATTCTGTTTTGATCACATCAGAAACCTCCTGGGACATACACAGATCCTTCCTTAGCTGTATGGTCCTCCATCTTGTTATTTGACGCCCAGAGGGCAGCTTGCATATCGAATCTTGTCGTTCCTTGGAACGCTATGAAAGTCAAGGAAGTTAGATATCTAAGCTCCTGACACTATAGCGCTTTCTAGTAGAGAAAGGAGGAACTTTGTGTTGGCGGAAACCCCCGAGATTGATTTTACCACTATGAAAACGGCCTACTGAATGCATTGGGTTCATTAACATGACAACAACGAATCACATGCGTGCCGTGATTTTTGTCGCCTATCAAAAATCACTTACCACGGTCAGGAGTGAAACCAGTGGGATAGAGAAAGAGAAAGTCAATTTTGCCACTATGTACACGGCCTACTGAATTCAAATGGGTTCATTAACATGCCAACAACAATACACATGCGTGCCGTGATTTTTGTCGCCTATCAAAAATCACTTACCACGGCCAGGAGCGAAACCAGTGGGATAGAGAAAGAGAAAGTCAATTTAGGCGCGAAAGGAATTTTATAGATCTGCTGATACGCCAGACATGACAGCTGTCGGTCAGAACGGTTGCGCCCTCTTACAGTAAATAATTTATTTTGACATGAAAGATTAATGGCATATTTATTGAACCATACATTTTCTAAAACTAGAAGAAATTTCCTACAAAATGGATATTAAAAAAAAAAAGTGAAATGTCAGAAAAATAGTGTATATGACCACCTTAAGGTAGCTCTTTTATGTTTGAAAAATCAGGAGTAAATATAACAGTCATCAGTAGAGACGGGAATTTGCCTATTTGCCTATTTTATTCCTGTGTTTAGAAACGTAGGCTTTCGAGATATAAATCCTTTTTAGGTTCTTTTAGGCTAGATTTCGTTGGGTTTATTGTGCCTATAAATGCCTATTTCAAGGGGTTTTGCCTATTTGGAGTATAATTGCCTATGTGATGCCTTTTGACTGTATTTTAAATTGCATTATATTGCAACTGGTGTGCTCGACAGAATTATATTCTCGTTTCTCAATATGTGTTTACCCCACGAATAAGAATGGGAATTATCGGAAGTCACCAGAAATAGCGCTTGGGAAATTTCCATCAGAAGAAACAAGGAACAATTTGACCTCGAAGCCTTCAACCCCTCCAACCTCGCAAGACACATGCGAGAACCAATCGACGTCGAATTATGTTGCACAACCAGTATCCCCTACCTCCCTCTCGATGCGAACTGTGTAAGCGTACGCTTTATCTTCACTTAAGATTCAGAACTTTGTGTTATTTATTGGGAAGAAGAAGTGTGTCCGTGGCAATGCCGAAAGTTACATTATCGAAGTCTTACTGGCTGTAGCAGTGGATCACAGGGGATACCAATTTCTCTACCGATGGAAGAGTAGTCTTCTGCCAAGCTTGCTGTAAAGAGTTAATTCGTTTGCTTCTTTTATGTTTTTGTGATTGAGAAGTACGATTGCATTTCATTGTAGCATTTATAGGCCTATTAATTTATGTATTGTGGCAAGTTGGTTTGTTGCAATGCTGTATTAGACATGAACTCTCAATAATGTATACACAGGCGGTATCTTAATTATACCGACAAAAAAAAATCAGGGACGCTCTGCGTGTTATGTAAATAACGATACCGCAATCGGATTGGCGGGGGAAATTTTTCCCTCCGAGAAAATGAGGTTACTTTGTTACTTCCCGGCGCGCGATTCAAATCTACGAACTCGCCGTATTTGCTGAGCTAGAGAGAAAGCCGCTGGCCACCACTGTGCTAAAAGCAAAGGAAGGGAGTGTGATAGAAGGTGACAGAGATATGCTGGCGGGCATGCGCAAGTTTCCTCGATCGCCTCGGCTTGCCGCATGCCCGCCAGCATGTCTCTGTCTCCTTCTATCACACTCCCTTCCCTTGCCTGAAGCACAGCAGTGGCGCGGCTTGCTGCCTGGCTCAGCAAATACGGCGAGTTAGTATATTTGAATCGCGCGCCCGGAAGTAACAAAGTAACCTCATTTTCTCGGAGGGAAAAATTTTCTCCGCCGAACCGATTGCGGAATCGTCTTTTACATAACACGCAGAGCGTCACTGATTTTTTTGTCGGTATAATTAAGATACACCCTGTATAAAATGTAAATCATTTAATTACTGAACGAGAAGTTAGAACGCTGGTGGTCTCTTGTCCCAGAGTGAATGAAAATTAAGAAATCGGTATTTCAAACTCATTTCCTGCGAAAATAGAGATTTACAATTATAGTAATTAAATATGTTATTAAATTATAAGACATTTTTTCATGTCTATTTTGTTGCCTATTTTAAACGTTAGTGCCTATTTACATGCCTATTTTGGCTATTTTAAGAGCCTATATGCCTGCCTATTTTAACTGTTTTAGTGCCTATAATTCTCGTCTCTAGTCATCAGGAAATAAAATCAATCACGATTCATGGTGTTGGTTGTCATGGTGTATTATGGATGTAATGTTTCACTGCCCTTGCACATGGAATGAAGTCCACCGATGACGAAAGATGTCTTGAACTTGATAGACCTCCGTTTAATGAAATTGGAAAACCCCAACATCATCGTGCTGAGTATAAGTTGGTGTGTCTGCTGATCTCGGTGTTCATCTTGATTGTGTAAAAGCTATCATATGATCCCACGAAGAAAAGTTTATTGTGTATAAAGAGCATTCTGGATAATTCAGGTTCCTCAAATACAATTTGACTGTTTGCCATTGCTTTCTGAATAATGGACATCTTTAATAGTCTTGAAATTCAGTTTATATTAATAGTGTTCTGCTCCTCAATGTTTATTTGAATGTGAATATTGCAGTAATAACTTCTTAATGTGACAAACCTAGGACTTCACCTAGTATGAGTGCGTTTGCATGTATTGGTTTGAAGTGTTCATACGGTTTCTTCATGAAGCTGTAATTGTTCCTCGTGTTGTGTGATAATGTAAGGAATTGTTCTACTCACATAAATCTCCGATCCACTCACACGAATATCACTGAATTTATCTCTAGTTTCAAACACTAGACCGTTTGAGCGTTTATTTCAATCGAACACATGTTCACTTAAGCAACCTGATGCCGTACGATTTTGAAAAACCATCACCTCGGTTGAAAATAGGCTATGTGTCATTCAGCGTGAACTCTCTCCGAATGAAGCCAAGCGATGCGGTGCAAAGTACAGGTGACGATCTCTCACCTCCTGTTATCACGTGGTGTAGTCAGGGGAGAATCGGACCTCCCTCTCCTGTGACGTATTACGACGTAACTCAACATGCAGTATTACACAGGTGATATTTAAATAATATTCAGCCGTTAGTCGATTGTTATCTTCTATTATACATATTCTGCCAATGCATGACGGTAAAGCTGAAATCAATGAAGCGTTGTATAAAGATTATATTTCGCATGTTAGAAAGACCGGCGTCTCCTTGCTGTGTCCAGCCAGGCTGCTGCTAGGCTATAAGACTCGCTCTAAAGTTCAAAATGCACATGTCCAGTCACGAGCCTATGATCCCGCTGTTCTTACGTATTAACGAGCGTAACTCAAAATGCGATTTCGGTCACAGCACAAAACACGGAGATTATGACTTTAAGGGAAAGCGGTTAACCCATGTAAAACATCCTCAATTGTCTACAGACGTTACTACAAAAAAAAAAAGGAAGTGGATAACAAAGTGTATGAGTTTTATGACAAAGTGCCTCAGCTTACGGTGAATGGCTATAGCGCTAATCATCACCGCATTATTCACGTGGAAGACCCACAAGACCACGACGATGTCTGTAACAAACGTTACGTGACCTATGAAATGAAAAGGCTTTATAAATTTATCCCATTTATATTTTAGTGTATCTGACAAATGGAAAACCTGTGAATGACAGAAACCATTTACCGCTAGTCCATGACCAGCACTTGACCTATGTGCTTGCTTCGGGTTTAAACCACTATCGATTACACTATGATGGACCCATTCACATCACATACGCGATGCCCGATGAGAACCATTTACAAATAGAGATAATGGTCATAGGATGTTGGTCCATATCCATGAAATGGTCAATGCAGGTGACGAATTATTCTTTCATGTCATGTTGACATGGGTAAAACCATAAACTATTTCCCACTTTATGTGTAATTGGAATATACAGCCATGATATAACAATCTGACGTTAGTCGTGACTTAAACTTTCTTGTGAAAGGTTGTTGGTCATTATCATCATGGTGAAACAAAGATATGTGGTGAGAAAGACTAAAAAGACTAAAAATAAGACGTTGTCCTTGGCAAAGCCTGGGCTTAAGGCATTCGTGGGCAAGCCCTTTCGAAAGAAAAAGAGAAAATATAATGTGTTGACCATAAGGAAAGCCCTTCGAGCAGCAGAGAGACATGTTATTCCAAAACGTCCGCGACAGGGTTCAAAGCAAGAGCGAGTGATTCCCGTCCCCAATCGAGCGGGATTTTTACCTGCTTTATTTGCCGGTCTGGCTGCTCTGGGTTCACTTTTGGGCGGTGCCAGTGCAGTGGCGAAAACCATTAAAGCCACACAGCAGGGCAAGCAACAACTAAAAGAAAGTCAGCGACACAATGAAACCATGGAATCGATTGCTATGGGGGCTAGAAATGCCAATTTAAAGCCAGCCTTTTATCAACAAGGATTTGGGATTTCACAATTTCGAAATATAAAAAAACTCAGCCATAGCAAGACATGCCCTGACGCATCAACAAGTGGAAAGCTATGCTAAACAACTAAAGCTTTCTCATTTTCGAGGTGTGTTTATGCGAAACCAATTACCCACCACGACCCTGGAAACAGGAATGTGCTGTTGTCAATTTGGATGATCACCGAGGACCAGGAACGCATTATGTAGCTTATGTCAAAGAGGGATCCACCGTATGGTACTTTGACAGTTTTGGGAATTTGCCCCCGCCCATAGAACTAGTGACCTATTTTGGAAACAGGATAAAGATATATTATAATGTGAAACGTGAGCAAACGTTTAACAGCCAACAGTGTGGCCGTTTGTGTTTATTTTTTTTATATAAGACACACTATAAGCAAAAACGTCAACAGTATGTCGGCAGAAAGTAAGACGTTTACACTGCATGGACGTGGACCTGAAGTTAGCCTAGACTTTTACCCGCCCATCGAATTGAGTGAAAGACCTTATGGTTTAGGTCTTGTTTCATTTGAAACGTACAATCGAATATACAACATACGTGAAAATGTGAACAACAAGTTTTACTATGATGATTCGGTGCTCACCCTGAACTCTGGTGGATACACGATAGATGACATTTATGAACACATTTTAGTGGTGTTGATCAATTAATATGGTTTAAAGTCATCTCTCGATGGAACACGCAAGTTTGAACTTGTAGGAAATACCAACAATCATCGCTGCAGCATTTTCTCCACATTCAAAATTGACTTTAAAACACGCCCCGATTCCATTAGTCCATTACTAGGATTTAAACCACGCGTGTTGGAGCCCAACGCATTCGCTTTATGACTTTATTGTTACGTCGCCCAATGGGTATATCATTCGTGAAAACCCTCCAGTGGTGCTTTTTGATTCAGTGGCTGTCGATGGTATTAGTAATATTACATAAAGACTGATCAATAGAGATCAACAACTCATTGATCTAGATTCTACCACACCAGTGACTTACAAGTTGATGCTAAAGCCACTATGAAGTTTGTGTATAAAGCAACAACACCGTCTAGGAATGGTGTTGGTTGTTTGTTTTTTTTTGCCACGTGAATACACGTTAACATCTCAGGACAAGAAGATTTTACAGCATTTGGGTTACCACGTCAACCCTGATAGTGAATTCTATCCTAGAGGTAGCGAACCACATCGAGGAGCAACCAGGGGTGGTAAGAATTGATCCCCATTCCTATCAAGCTCAAACACCTGGACTCAATAACAATGATGACATTCAATTTGTTATCAACAACCAAGTTATTTATACCCTGCCGCATGAAAGTGTGATTCAGATTGAAGGTCGACTCACTAACGCCGATGGCTCTACACCCACCACATCCAAGTTGGCCAACCATGCTTTTGCCTTTCTGTTTTCTGAGGTGCGGTATGTCATTAACGATATCGTGGAGGATAGCACTCGAAATGTGGCTATTTCCAGTGTCATGAAACTATACCCCTCTTGCAGTGAGGAAGAAGGTAAAACACTTTGCATGGCGGGTTGGTGGCCTGACTCGACCAATGACTGGATGGTACACACCGATGGCACCTTTATTAGATATTTACCTCTTAAACTCATTTTAGGCTTTGCTGAAGATCACCAGCGCATTGTGGTCAACGCATGGCAAGTGCTTTATTTGGTGAGAGACAGGAGTGATAATAATGCACTGAAGGGAGCCGACAATGCCACCATAGATTCAAAAATTCAACTACAACGCATGCTATGGAAAGTGTCCCATGTGACCCTTGACGATAGCAAAACACTGGACATACTCAAGATGGTAAAAAGAGATATGCCTCTACCCATGGAATTTAGAAGCTGGGCACTCCATGAGTATCCGCTATTGCCCACCACCAACACACACAGTTGGTCTGTAGAAACAGCCCTCTCTACAGACAGACCTCTCTACATTATCGTGGGTTTTCAAACGAATCGCAAGTATCAACAAACCAAAGATGCCACGCAATTTGATCACCTGCAATTGAGAAATGCACGTCTTTTCCTCAACGAAGCTGTATTTCCCTGTGAAGGACTGGATATGGACTTTTCAAAAAATAAGTTTGGTCCCCTTTACGACTTGTTTTCTAAATGTCGATGGTCGTATTATCAAAAAGAGGACGGCCCCTTGCTGCTACCCCAAGCGTTTAAGGCAAGAGCGCCACTGATTGTCTTTGACTGTTCTTACCTGGAAGAGTCTGTCAAGCCATCCAATCTTGACATCCGACTAGATTTTGAAACGCATGACAATGTACCAGCCAATGCGACGGCCTACTGTATGATTATTCATCACAAACAAGTCAACTATTATCCACTGTCCAACCATGTAACGAGGGTATAAATAACAAGTCAACCCACGTCAAGCCGCTCAGTCATGCCTTGCTTTAAAGCCTCAAGAGACGTCACATCCATGAATTTAAACTCTGAGGAACAACGTTTCAAGACTTTTGCAACGTGGCCGGTGCCTTTCATAAACCCTCAAGCCTTGGCGGCCGCTGGATTCTACTATTTAAAAACAAGAGATTAAGTGAAATGTGCATTTTGTCCCATCACAATAGACCAATGGCAAGAGAGTGATGTACCCATGCAAGAACATCAGCGCTGGTCACCCGCCTGCCCCTACCTGTGCAGAATGGAGGTGGGAAATATACCCTGTCATTCAAGCTATCCCTCACTCGTGCCTCTGAGTGATGAAAAAACAAGTTACGATACGTGTGGACTGTATGGTGTCAACGGTGCTTCGGTGAGCAGCTCACCATAAAAAACGCCTAGTTTAGAGACATGGGACATCATCGGTGTTATGGACGTTACAAACACAAGAGACTATATTGTTGTATGAGTAGGTATCGTCCCTATCCCAAAATGACAAAAGCGTCTTAAGACTTGTTATGACAATAAAATGATGTAATAAAAAATATTTTGTGGGTGTTAATATTATTTCTCATGTCCTCCTGTCCTACTCTTAACCTCTTTTTTTTTTAAACTAGCATGGCAGGTAAGTCCATGTCATGGGTACACTTTAGTGGCCAACGGTCAGTCAGTCGTCAGTTGAACTTGGTCCAGGCAAGCGTCAATATTTTGCGCACACTCATTGTGGATTGCCAAGGGTTTAAAATTGGTGACAACAAATTTATATTTAAACAAGTGGCCATTATCGATTGTACCACTTTTTGGATATCGCAAGCTACGCATTTGCTATTTAAGTCGCCCCATGCCTTTGTGAAAGGTAATGAAAAACGTGAATGGTTACAACCACTTTTGGCGTCTTACTGTCAATGTATCGACGTCATGGACTTGGACTGCCCATCCCTGCAAACGCTCATGGATACTTGTTCCTGTGGCAACATTACCCATACAGCTCTAGCCCATGCGTGGCATCTCTTTCATTGGTTAACCACCCATGACAGCTCGGAGTTGTTGAACAAAATTAAAAACCAAGATTTACCTGTAAATGACGCCAGTGAGATTTCTACAAGCGAGGTGTTAACATCTACAGAACGTGATACCATGGAGAAAGGTAATGCAACGGACAAAGCCAACGGCAAGTTCTTTGTGTGCAAAAAGAAACTAGACAGTTTTACCAAAGAGGAACTATTGGCGCTCTCCAAGTCGTTCATTTATTATGTGGCCGCCATCGCAGTGAAAGAAATCTGGCAACATGTACCAAAATCATGGACTCAAGACCCTGTGTTGAGTGAATTGCAACCCTGTACGGATTACGATCACCATATGCAAGTGGCCATGGCAAAAATACCCTCTATGCGTCAGTGCGCGACTTGTCAGCTAGAGAAACTGTACCACGGTCATAAAAGTCCGTGTAAAGACTTTGTTGAATCATTCCACGGGTGTCATGGCGAGAAAAAGCAACAACAACAAACACAAACATCGTCCACAGAGGAGGAGGAAGACAAAACCTTTTCACCATCCATGGGAAAGGATATGCCAGACCTGTACTGGCAATGGCGTCATTGACAAAGTAATTGAATACTTACCTTTTGAAATGCATCTTCCAGGTTATCGTTTTTGTGGCCCTGGAACTCATCTTGAAAAACTTTTGCAGCGTGGTGATGTACCCATTAATCTTTTGGATCAAGCATGTATAGAACATGATATTTCTTGTCGCCATAGTCATTCTGGTTTAAGACATGTGGCAGATAAATTGTTATTGAGAAAAGCTAAACAACGTTTCATATCCTGTGATGCCTCAGTGGGTGAGAGGATGGCAGCCCTCATTTTGATGAGTGCTATGAAAGGAAAGTTGATGATGCGTGGACATAAACATTAAGGAATTGAGGAGTGAGGAATTGGGATGTGTTTGTATTCTATTTTTATTTGCCAATCCCTATGGTTATGAAATAAAAACAAAGGTTTACCAGAGCACGATGATTTTTTTTAATTTAAAAAAATCATGATGTTGATGGGCTGATTTTTCATTTTCACATTTCACACGTGGTGAATTCACACATTGCCATTTGCCAATTAGGAATTTATGATTACACTTTTTAAACAATGTCCGTTTGAAGTTTTTCTGAATTTTCACATTTCACACGTGGCCATTTGCAGTTTTTTAAATGTCCGTTTCAAGTTTTGCGTTTTTGAATTTTGATGATATCGAAACATGGATTTTCCATTTTGCTGTTTTTCCATTTTTCCATTTGGTGTATGTTGAAAGTTGAGATTTGTTAATGATGTTGATGCGAGTGCTTGACCATGATAATGATGCAGTCTATTTATGTGTGTTTGGAGAAACGTACAGGTCTACGACTAGTGCAGGTAACACTGTTTTACAAAAATAATGTATATTCACCGCTACATTTCAAAGGAAAAAAAACTATCGACAAAACAAAAATACTATATAAGTGAAAATTTCCCCCTCCCCACTCACCCTGCCTCACCGTGTTTGCTCTGGTCATACATAAACACCAGCTTTCTCTATACTCATACATTCACACCTGTCTTTGGGAACAAACACAACCACTTTATTTATCCCCAAAAACACAATCTCGACATGCACCCTTATCCCAAAAGAACTTTTCATCATAAATTTAACATTTTACCATTACAAAAAGAAATTAAAGTTACTAAAACAAATACTATTACTTATATCATATTTACAAAAAACTACAACTTTGTACAGCTTTAAAAGAATCAAACTACCGGTATACCATTTTCCAATTCTCAACTCTGTTAAATTTAAAATAAAAATTAAAATACGTTTGCATAGAACTTTTTAAAGAGCAAAAGGCCTAAGCGGTTTGCCTCTATTTACACATAAAAATACTATTTACAAAATTAGCTATTTACAATGGCAAAAAACAATATTTACAAAATACAAAAAAAATACTAAATCTACGAGTTACAAAAAAGCCATGTCCCTAAACGAACAAACAGAAAAATCACACCTTCTCCTCCTTGCGGTCATAACCCCAGGGCAGGCTGGTAAGCAGGTCATCAGCCCACTCACGTTTGTTATCCATGGAGGCGAGGGTGCGTTTTCTCTGTTCCACAAGATACAAATGATGGTTGATGGATTGTAATAGCTTTACCAGTGCGTAAAACAGCTAGGTAGTCAAATACACGTAGCGATTTCACCACTGCCCTACCTACACCTTTTGCTCTTTTGGCTTCCTTACAGTCTAGTGTGCGATAAACATAAATTTTCGAGGCCAAACGTACGAATTCCGTCATGATGGAATCACCGCATTCATCTTTTAAAACGCCCATTTCCTTCTTGTTTCTATGGGTAGCTGAAACACGTTGTCAGCGCTATAGCAAGAGGTGTCGAACCAGTCACTATGCTGCCTCATGACGTCATAGGGGTTGTAGTGGCTAATGTGGTAAATGAATGAGTCCGTATCCATATACAAAAGAGAGACGTCCTCAAAATGGCGTTTGGCAAACTCATAGTGGAATCGATACATGACCGATTTGGAAAAGTCTAAAATGACTTGGCCCAAGTAAATGGGCTTATCCATGGTCACGCTGGACCTACTCATTTCAATAGTGGCCAAATCCTCATCGATAATGTTGACTGATTTAAAATTTGGCATGGCAATGTACCGCCGGGCACCCCACCGCCCGTCCCAGACATTCACCCACTTAATGTCACGGTATTTGCGAACATTTTCCATCGACTTGCCATGGATGCAGTTATTCATTAATTTTAAAAACTTAATTTCAACTGGAGATGGCTATAGACAAGATGAAAGGAGGAAGGGCGCCGGGTGTGGACGAAGAGAGTATTGAAATGGCGAAGGCAGCAGAGGAGGTTGGGAAACAGTGGCTGTACCGTGTGATGAGGGTGATATGGAAGGAGAAAAAGATCCCAGAAGATTGGAAGAAAGGATTAATTGTCCCAATATTTAAGAAAGGAAGCAGAAAGGAGTGCAGAAATTACAGGGGAGTCACACTCATACCACACTGTGCCAAGATATATGAAAATATATTAGAAAGTAGAATACGAGCCAAAGTGGAGAGAAAATTGAGAGAGGAGCAGTATGGATTCAGACCTGGGATATCAACAGTGGATCTCATATTTTCAGTGAGACAGCTCCAGGAACACCACTACGAATTTGGAGAGGATCTGTTGATGGCCTTCCTGGACATCGAAAAGGCCTATGATGGTGTGTGTAGGGAGAAGGTTTGGAAAGCGATGGAAAACATGGGAGTGGAAAAAGGGACTGTAGGCAGAGTGAAGGAGATGTATTGTGGAAGTGTGAGTTGTGTGAAAGTTGGAGGGGAAAGAACAGACTGGTTCAGACAAATGAGTGGCCTGAAACAGGGTAGTGCGCTGTCACCCCTTCTCTTTATTGTGGTTGTGGACGACGTAATGACACGGATAGCAGGAAAGATAGGAGAAGATAAGATGAAAGCAATGGTGTTTGCAGATAATGTCATGGTCTGGGGAAACAAGGAGGAGGAAATTCAGGAGCAACTGAAGGCTTGGGAAGAAACAGTGGGAGAGTACGGATGGAAGTTCAACATCAGTAAATGTGAGATACTGTTAACAACCAGGAAAAAGGACAGACCAATGAGTGGGATAACACTTGGAGGTGGACAGCTGAAGAAGGTGGAAAGTCTCAAGTACTTGGGAAGTATAGTGGAGGAAAATGGGAGAAATGACAAAGAGATTACGGAACGTGGCAGACAGGCAGAAGCATTTCTGAGAAGCATTAGGAGCTTAGTGTGGAATAAAGATGTCCCACAAAAAAGCAAGGAAGTGTTATACAGAAGCTACTATATCCCAATACTGACCTATGCTTCAGAAACGTGGACAATGAAGAAAAGAGACATAAGCAGAATACAGGCAAGTGAAATGAATTTCCTGCGAAGTAGGATCGGAGTAACAAGAAGAGACAGGGTGAGGAATGAAAAGGTCAGGGAAATAGAGAAAGAGGAGCCCTTGCAAGGTAGGATGGAGACATCAAGACTGAGGTGGTATGGACACTTAAAGAGAATGGATGAGAAGAAGATTCCCAAGAGGATACAAGAGATGCAGATGCAGAAGAAACGACCAAGGGGAAGACCAAGAGATAGATGGCTGAAAGGAGTGGAGGAATGTGTCAAGAAGAGAGGCGAGGACTGGACCAGAGTGACAGCGGAGAGGTGGTGGGAAGAAAGGACTAAGTGGCGAGGTTTATGTTCCAAACAGACCCAGCCTGGGGCTGGAAACTGTACAAGATGATGATGATGAATTTCAAACTGCTGTGTTGCCATTTGTCGGTGCTCTGTGTTGAGCCGCATGTACGGCTGCTTTACTGCTTAGCAATCTACTCAGGCTTTTAATCAGATAAATATAAACGATGAATGTGATGTCGTTTCGGTTCTTTTGTGGCATAAAGAGGTCCCACAATCTCATCACCATCAAGACCATACACCATGAATTAAAAGTCATGGTTGTCTTGTTCAAACCTATGGATCTCGGTTAAGTCCATAGGGAACGATACTCGACTTAAATTTAAAGTTTGTTTTAATTCAACAAACTTGGCCTTGTACATTCCTGGTCTCTCACAGTGACGTTGTGCTGGCTGCAAATGAACGAATGAATGAGTATGAGAAAAGATTTCAGAATCGTGAAGGTGTATTTATACAATAAAGAACAAGTAGTTCCGTGAAGGACTAAAATATAGTCTATTTTGATATATCCTTCTTATGTTAATTGTCTCTATCAACATACAACATTTCAGCTTGATTGCCTTAAGATTCGAAGATATTGAGAACCTTCTAAATATTTCGGATGGTCACCATGTTGGATTTTTATTTATGTATGCCATAGAGTTATGTATATAGCGGCTTCGGTGGCGTAGTCGGTAGCATGCTGAGCTTCTATGCCCAAGATAGCGGGTTCAAACCCGGCCGAAGCCGTCGGATTTTTTAAGAGCGTTAAAAATCCCTCAGTATGCCTTCCTTCGGAGGGGAAGTAAAGCCGGCGGTCCCATGTCATAGATTTATGGCATGTTAAAGATCTTTCCACTAATTACACCTGTGTGAAACTAAATTGGATAGGTTAAGAATGTAAACAACGCTCTTTGGTTGCTACGTTCGTTGCCAAGAGCCGACTGCGGTGGCGTCTAGTAGCTAGTTCTGAACTAGGCCTAGTAGTCGTTGACGGTGGCGTTTGGCGGCAAAAGTAGGAACTATTTGAAAAATTCAAAGTTGCAGTCCCTACTTGAATTAAAAAAACAGATACACACACTAATACAGTCATCACAATTAACACCGGTTATCAGACAGATTCTACACTCACCCAAAGTACACGGGGCTACATGACCGCGTTGTCGCAGCCCCTAAACTAAGGAACCAACCAACCAACCAGAGTTATGTATTATTACATGATGATTATTGCGTAGGTTTATTATTCAAACTTCAATCACATGATTAGGACACAAGAAATGAAAACTAGATTTTAAAATATCGCACAGCCGCCATCTTGTGGTTATGAAAACAATTTTAATAAAATATATGTCAGTAGATTAAAATTTGTATAATAATTTACCGTACCAAGTTTCACTGCGCTCGGATGGTTAATTCGCGAGAAACGTCCATAGAAATATTTAAATTACTCATCGCCACCATGTTGGATTGTGCTCACCAGGTCATTCAAAGTCACATAGGTGAACTTATGTTCATAGCCTTTATCAACATACAAATATCTAGGTGTAACTCTTGACCGAGCACTTACCTATAGATCACATTGTTTGATTACCAAAAGGAAGGTATCTGCAAGGAATAACATTCTACGAAAATTATCGGGTACAGCCTGGGGGACGCATCTTCATATATTAAGAACTTCAGCTGTAGCCCTTTGTTATTCAGCTGCAGAATACGCCTGCCCTGTTTGGTGTCGATCTAGCTATGCTAATCAAGTGGATGTCGCCTTAAATGAGACCTGTAGACTAATTACAGGCTGCTTGAGATCTACACCACTTGACAAACTCTACTGTCTAGCAGGTATACCTCCTCCAGATATTCGTCGTGAGTGTGCATCCAGACTGGAGAAATCTAAAGCACAGAATCTGACAACCCATACTTTATATGGGTATCAACCAGCAACACAAAGGCTCAAGTCAAGGAAAAGCGTTCTCCATTCAACAGAAAGCCTTAGTGAATCACCGATGAACTTCAGAATGGACTCATGGCGTTCCAGATCCAGGCACCTCGCAGGATGGATGATACCCTCTGAGAGCCTCCCTCCAGATCACCAAGAAAGTTGGCCTACATGGAAGACACTGAACAGGTTGCGCTCAGGAGTCGGAAGAACAAAGAGCAACATGCAAAAGTGGGGATTTGCCTGTGACTCCACACTCTGCAATTGCGGTGAAGAGCAGACAATGAGCCATCTTCTTGTCTGCAGGTTGTGTCCTACTACATGCTCTCCCCAGAATGTAATTGATGCTACCAGAGAAGCATGTGAACTTGCCGCATACTGGTCAGACCAAATATAATTAAATTCATATTTGTGTGGAACAACTTAATGTTTATCAGAAATGACAATGTTTATAGTACCAGTTCTTGATTTTATCCTTTTCTTGTAATTGTAATTTTCTAGTTTCTCCTTTTTCTGTTATATTTTGTTGTTTGTAATATATGTTTCTGACACGATTAAATAAATAAATCAACATACAAAATATCAGTTTCATAGCTGTCACAGATCAGTAGATATTGAGAAGTGTCTAAATATTTCGGATGGTCGCCATGTTGGATTTTTGCATACAGAAGGATTCCATTAGAAAACGCAAGCTTCAAAATATTATCCAAACTTTTGACCAACTAATTGACAGAACTTGTAGATAAAAACATCCCGATTAATCAATTCGGCTTCAGAAAAGGAAAATCCAACCTTCATGCGGTCAAGATCCTGCTAGACGAACTAGAGGATGCTTTACGTCTTACAAAAGGAAAGTATAACTGCCTCAGAACTAATTGATCCTTGTGAAAATCTAGTGGGAAGCTCAAGAAAGAGCCTGCTCACCTCAGTCTGCTAGGGGGTATCCGCTACGTCACCCGTCAGCTGTCAGGAGTACACTCTGTTCCCGCAGCTTCACTTACTCATTCAAGGGCCAATTTGTTCCGAGGGACTTATATTATGCAGTCTTTTTAGACTACATAGATCGAAGAATTCTCATCTCAATGCTAGCAAACATGATCGGGAAAGACCATCCAATAACAGAACTTGTACAAATCATTTTGAATTACATTTTGCTTCAAATCAGTGATGACGTCACCATTTCCAGGAATATTCTGCAGACCAATGGGGTCTTACAAGGGGATCCAATTAGTCCCCTTCTCTTTAACATTGTTACCGCTGACATAGTGAAGTCATTAAATGGCACAGAATCAACATCACTTATACAATAATATGCTGATGATACGGTCCTTGGCTCACCTTAACAAAGAAGACCTAAAAATAGCATTTGACAATATCGCACGATAGTTAGTTATTGTTGTTTTAAGGGGCGGAACTACGAGGTCATCTGCACGGTGGGCTGATGGAAATAAATTTGAACTCAATCTTGTTAAAACCAAACAAATGACCTTCAGAATAGGAGGCAGAGCATCCGATAAGGACACACTAACACTAAAAACGCGGTTTCGGTAGCGTAGTTTGTAGCATACTAAGTTTTTATGCCCAAGATCGCGGGGTCAAACGCTCTTAAAAAATCCGACGACTTTGGCCGGGTTTGAACCCGCGACCTTGGGCATAAAAGTTCAGCATGCTACCAGTCACGCCACCGAAGCCGCTTCCCACAAAACTGGCCGAAGTCGTCGGATTTTTTAAGAGCTTTAAAAATCCCTCAGTATGCCTTCCTTTGGAGGGGAAGTAAAGCCGACGGTCCCATATCATAGGTTTATTGCATGTAAAAGAACCTTCCACTATTTATTTATTTATTTATTTATTTATCGTATGGCTTTTAGTGCCGGGAGTGTCCGAGGACATGTTCGGCTCGCCTGAGTCTGTAGCTGCTTCCAACGGACACCCTTAGGGTGAGCTACAAGTTCCGTTATAATTTCAAGTAGTTCCATCGTTCGCTACCAGATATCAATGATACCTAGTGGTGAAATGAAAATCCACAGCCTGCTTCCAGTCTCCGACCGGGTCAGGAATGGAATGAATGAAGCCCCCATCTAGCGGCGAGGATATGAACTGTGCCGGCTGCCGAAGCCTGTCGCACTCCTCTGGGGAAATGATTACATGAATGACAGATGAAATGAAATGATAGTGGAGAGTGTTGCTGGAATGAAATGTTGACAGGGAAAACCGGAGTACCCGGAGAAAAACCTGTCTGCCTCCGTTTTGTCCAGCACAGATCTCACATGGAGTGACCGGGATTTGAACCACGGACCCAGCGGTGAGAGGCCGGCGTGCTGCCGCCTAAGCCACGGAGGCTCTGATACCTAGTGGTGAACGTTGGAATTTTGATAAAGCGTTCCGATGAAATCTAACCTAACAATTTAACTGCACACAAGTTTAGTCTGTGGAAGGATCTTTTGTCCACCACGTATAGATTTTCAAGGATCTGGTGATGGGCATGAGGATCAATTTTAAATAAAATAATCTTGTATAGCCCACTAGCCAATCATCGAAACTGAAACCCAGTGATTTGAACGATACGAAACGAAAATTAAATATCTTGGCGGGAGCCGGGAATTGAACTCTGCCACTAGGCCGGTTGCCAAGTGTGCTAACCACTACACCACGAAACGTACAAGGATAGGTTTGAGATAGGGAACCCCGGTCCTAAAACACTTCAGTCGCCCTGTGGACACTCGAATTGGTGTGAGATGCCTGGGAACGTGAGCTATAATATCTTCCAAATCTTTGTGTGAACAAAAGTTTGGTGCTTTTGTTTACTAAGGCAACACTGAAAAAATGGCTTCAAACCCCATAATCCTTGTTTGGAGATGTAGCCTGGTTGGTTGGATGGTTTTTAAGTTTAGGGGCTGCGACAACGCGGTCATGTAGCCCCGTGTACTTTGGGTGTGTGTAGAATCTGTCTGATAACCGGTGTTAATTGTGATGACTGTATTAGTGTGTGTATCTGTTTTAATTCAAGTAAGGACTGGAAACGATCAATTTTCAAGTAGTTCCTACTTTTTCCGCCAAACGCCACCGTCAACGACTACTAGTTCAGAACTTAGCTACCAGACGTCACCGCAGTCGGCTCTTGGCAACGAACGTAGGAACCTGAGAGAGCGTTGTTTACATTCTTAACCTATACAATTTAACTTCACACAGGTGTAATTAGTGGAAGGTTCTTTAACATGCCATAAATCTACGACAAGGGACCGCCGGCTTTACTTCCCCTCCGAAGGAAGGCATACTGAGGGATTTGTATCGCTCTTAATAAATCCGACGACTTCGGCCGGATTTGAACCCGCAATCTTGAGCATAGAAGCTCAGCATGCTACCGACTACGCCACCGAAGCCGCCAGATGTAGCCTAATAATATGTTTATTTACCAGCACTACAGTACATTTCAACAGTTATTCAAACGGGTGTCCTCCAGCTCAATGCAGCCTCCAGCTCGCGCCAGCCCGGAAGGCGGCCGGCTCTCTGGGATTTGCGCAAAGAGAGAAAGAGATACATGTCCACTGTTGCAACAGGTCCACCATGTCCGAGCCCCACACCGCAGGCTGCTGCCATGAGTTCCTGTGGCATGGCAACACCGTCGCTTAGCTCATCGAGCCTGTCTCACGCTGCTTTACACTTGGCTTTCCTGACAAACACTAGCTCAGATTCTCAAGACAGACTGACTGTGATTGGTGGGATGGAAGTGAGGCATGACGTAATGTGTTCTGCGCACCGCCTTCCCGGCTGGCTCGAGCTCTAACTCCCAACAGGAAGGGATCCATCACACACCCAGCTACGTGGGCCCTCAAAATGAATTAAAAATAACAAAGAACAATGATGCGTTTCTGTTGGATTAGATTGTGGGGTCATGTGATAACAATAAATCATGAGAGATTTGCCAACTTAACAAAAAGATATGTTCGTAATTGAGCGGAGTAGTGGTTTTGTGGGAATTTAAGGCCCACCGCCACCGCTCCACCGTTGGAATACTGAAATGGCGATATCTCTCGCACGCATGGTCGGATTTTGACGAATGAGGTGTCATTGAACTCGGGCTGATACCCCCTTTCCAATGGACAGCATATTTCCACTCCAAAATAAAACCTACCCCTACTAGGGGGTGAAATTGTAATTTTTTAGAAAATCTCTCTTTCCAATTGCAACATGTGAGAGTTTGAATGCCAATATGGAATGAAACGTTGTTCTACATAAAGTGCATGTGTTCGGTGGGTAGCCACTATGAATTAACATGCTTGTTTTTTGTTTTTTACGCATGCCCACTCATAGCTTTTGTAAGAGGGCGGGCTTTTTAAAAGATGGCGGCTGTAGTGTAACCTAACCTAACCCAACCTAATGGGTTATTGTTGACGGGTCATTGTTGACGGATTATTGTTGGCAGGTCCATGTTGACGAGTCCCTGTGGACGGGTCATTGATGACGAGTCATGGCTGACGGGTCCTTGTTGACGAGTCATGGCTGACGGGTCCTTGTTGACGAGTCCCTGTGGACGGGTCATTGTTGACGAGTCCTTGTGGGCAGGTCCTTGTGGACGAGTCCTTGTGGATGAGCCCCTTTGGACTGGTCCCTACGGACTAGCCCATGCATTTATTTAAATTATGTCAAAGGGCCTAACTATATTATGCGTGTAAAGCAATGTGTTGAACTGACGTTGTTCACTAATCCCCGACTACTATAATGGGATAACGATATGAAAGGAAAGTGATGAAATACATGTGAACACGTGTGAGATGACCTTATTACCGCCCTCCTTGTGAAACAAGTCACATCCTGTTTTGGTGCATACGTGGGAAAATGCAAGTTCATGTGTAATATGATCTAACACATAGGTGTTCACTTGTACACGCGCACGATAAGAGCTAACAAGTCACAACCTGTTTGACAGTGGTGGGAGGTGAAGGGGAGGAGAGGGGGAGAGTTGGTGTAAGAGACAACACAGGTGAAGAGAGAAATAAATATGTATTGCTCATAATACATGTGGAGCTGAGGACCGTACATAGGACTGTAGGTTAAGTACAGCATGAGTGAATAACTAAATACAAGGCACACAGCTTCACACAACATGTAATTTATAATTCCAAGAATTAAAGGCTGAGCTAAATCCCAATCATTTTACATATAGTTTATTTCCTTTTTGTTTCAACACTTTTTCCACAAGGTAATGTTTAGGAAACGTCGTCTTTTGGAGTTCTTGGAGATAAAACCAGCCTTTTATGGGTTGATGGTTGAGGTCCTCGAGTAAATAGGTGACTGGACTGTTCAGGTTGACTTGACGAATTCGAAATAATTCAGTCCCCCAATTTGGTGTGTAGCCCTTGTCGAAGACGGACTTGAATTTGCTCACACGAACATGATCCCCAATGTTAAGGCGATGACGTTTAGGGTCTGCTGTTTTTATGGGGTTAAACAGTTTATTCAATCGCTGAATATTTTTGCTCACGAGGCGTGGCTTTGTCCCAATGGTTCTGTGTTTGGTGTCATTGTAACGTGACACTAGCTCAGGTAACAAGTCCAACCAGCGATAAGTACCCTGAGCGGTAAACGCTTTCCACATATGGGTTTTCAATGTTCGGTTGAACCGCTCGACCACGCTGGCTTTGAGATTGCTGTACGTGGTGTAATGGTGAATATCCTTAGATTTGAGAAAACTGGAGAAGTCCTTGTTGAAAAATTCTTTTCCCTGATCGGTTTGTAGCAGCTGAGGTTGACGTTTGGAGTGTTGAATAATATGTTGAAAGGCCTTGGTAACTAGTGGACCAGACTTGCGTCGCACAGATTCAACAAACGCCATTTTGGAATAAACATCAATGACCGTCAACATATAGCGTACATCATCGTTAACGCTGGCATAGGGAATCATTTCAACCTAGTCTGCTTGCCAAAGTTCATCCACACCTTGTGAAATCACCTTGAGTCGCTGATAGTGACGTCTAGCTGGACGATGCAACTCGTGAGCAATACCCATTTTAATGGGTGAGGGCTTAAACAATAATTTTGGCATTTCGAAGTTCTTCCTCAATTTCTTGTATTTCCCAATCGTGACCAGTATGGCCGGCTTGACGTGAAGCATGCAACAGCTGTAGTCGCTGGACGAGTTTATTGGGATTGTGCCAGTAGGTAACATCCAAAGGGGTTTTAATGGTTTAAATGTCACTCCCGAAGCGGACACTTTACGACGACCACTTTGATTAGTGGGGAACATTTTTGCAATGATGGTTTTATATTTTTGAGATATATTGGCATTCTCTTGTTGAGTGGGATCATACTGTCTTTTGTGAGCATGGGTATCCAATAAAATGGATTTATATTTATCAAGGTCCTCTGACGTATAATCATGGGATGAGGGAGTCCGAGAGAATAGTAGCTTTAACAGTCCTGGTGTTAAGTTATAGTTGATCTTTTTAATGACAGCTTTAGTACGAGCAAATTTAATCGATGAATCACCAATTTTAAAACTATCATCCTCATAGCGAACACCATACGTGGTATCTGTGTTTCCAATAAATAGATTGGTGAAATAGGGTTCCAGTGTTGATCCATAATATTTCATTAAAATGTTTTTCAGTTGAGTTTATGTTGAGGGGTGGCCAAGAGTTGTGAAAATGGAGATGCTCTGGAAGGGCAAGGTGTTTCGACCATGGCCAGGGATTTCTTTTTTCTTAAAAACTCTGCAAGGGGTGATGCCTTATTTTGAGGCGTAAACACTTGTTCCTCATTATCCTCAACTTCGCTATCACTAGTTAAATCTTCCTGTTCCTCTTCCTCTTCCTCAGGGTCCTCGTGGTGCGTCTGAGTGGCTTGTGAAACGGTGGGTAGCGTTTCAGATGGCTTGAAAGAGGGTTTCAACATAGCTTTTAGCGGAGGGGCTAAATGTTGTTGAAGAAACAAAGCATGATCCGCACGTGATCGTTTCAATTGACGGAACTTTTGGCGAATAGTATTTTTTGCTCTTATGCTTTTTCAATTGACTCCCTGCTAACGCCATGATGTCGTGACAAATGACTTGAGAGGGAATGATACAGTGCCTTAAATAGTAATAAAATGATCAAACCCTAAGCGATACCGCCCTTGGTTGAGTTCACCTTGTTTGTCAATCACTAAACAGGCATGACGTTGTGTGTTCCAGCACTTGCAACACAATTCTGTAAACATTTGAAAGGTCATATCCGGATTCACATGTTCATTATAAATGTGACGACTGTTCCTCTCGTCCTGGCGAAATAAAACAATGACATTGGCATTGTCACGAATCAACTGTTTGGACATTTTAGAATACGTTTGTCCAAGATAGAAGCAATCGATATGTTTGTGTCGACCCATGCTGAAATAGCTTTGAATGATGCCTTGTCGTTCAGTGGATACATCATCGAAAATCATGAGTGAATCAGGCTTTACCTCATCCGGTGAAATAACATTTTCGTGCGTGGAAAATGTAAAATACCCCATATTCTCATTTTGTAATCCAGACATGACTTGATCCAGAAACACGCAGAGGGGTTGGTAACGAGATTTTGCAAAAAATATAAATATTTTGAAAACGCAGACCATTGGGCGCTGTGATGAGCGCTAGCAAAATATTGGTCTTTCCACAGCCGGAAGGTCCCACAATGATGCAGCGAATGGAAGATGGAAACAGTGAACCATGGCGTTGTTCACGTGATGTGGGGCAGAGATGGGAAACCATGTCCCTCACGGGGAATGACTCTTGCTGCTTAATTAGCTTCATTTCAACTAAGGCTTAGAGAGGCTAGCAGGCTGTCTATATACATTTCACCGAGCCTGGTCATAGAAACAGTAGACTCGTACTACAGGTTGATGATGGATGTCTTTGGACGTGCGTTGATGGTCAAAGCTAGGTCTGTTCCCATACATGAACCTAAACAAGAAACAGATCCTGCTAATAAACACTATGTGGATAGGTAAGTAGTGCCACGCACAAAACAAGGAAATTATGACTTTAAAGGAAAGCGGTTAACTCATGTAAAACATCCTCAAGTGTCTACAGACGTTACTACAAACAAAGTATGTGGATAACAAGGTGTATGAGTTTTATGATAAAGTGCCTCAGCTTACGGTGAATGGCTATAGCGCTAATCATCACCGCATTATTCACGTGAAAGACCCACAAGAAGACGATGATGTCTGTACCAAGCGATACGTGACCTATGAAATAAAAAGTCTTTATAAATTTATCCCATCTGTATTTTTAGTGCATCTGACAAATGTAAAACCTGTGAATGAGAGAAACCATATACCGCTAGTTCATGACCAGCACTTGACCTATGTGTTTGCTTCGGGTTTAAGCCACTATCGACTACACTATGATGGAACAATTCACATCAAATATGCCATACCTGATGAGAACCATTTACAAATAGAGATAAATGGTCATAGGATGTTGGTCCATAACCATGAAATGGTCAATGCAGGAGACGAATTATCCTTTCATCTCATGTTGACATGGAATGAAAAGCAAGCTGGAATAGCCATAAACGATTTCCCACTTTATGTAGAATTGGAATATACAGCCATGAAATAACAATCTGACGTTAATTGTGACTTAAACTTTCTTGTGAAAGGTTGTTGGTCATTATCATCATGGCGAAACAAAGATATGTGAGAAAGACTAAAAATATGACCCTGTCCTTGGCAAAGCCTGGGCTTATGACATTCGTGGGCAAGCCCTTGCGAAAGAAAAAAAATAAAAAATAATGTGTTGACCATAAGGAAAGCTCTTCGAGCAGCACAGAGACATGTTATTCCAAAACGTCAGCGACAGGGTTCAAAACAAGGGCGAGTGATCCCCGCCCCTAAACGAGCGGGATTTTTACCTGCATTATTCGCTGGTCTGGCTGCTCTAGGTTCACTTTTAGGCGGCGCCAGTGCAGTGGCAAAAACTATTAAAGCCGCGCAATAGGGCAAGGAACAACTCAAAGAAAGTCAGCGACACAATGAAACATTGGAAGCCATTGCTATGGGGGCTAGAAATGCCAATTTGAAGCCAGCCTTTTATCAACAAGGATTTGGAATTTCGCCTTTTCGAAATAAAATAAAACATCTTTAACCTCAGCCATAGCAAGACATGCCCTGACGCATCAGCAAGTGGAAAGCTATGCTAAACAACTGAAGCTTTCTCATTTTCGAGGTGTGCTTATGCGAAACCAATTACCCTCACAACCCTGGAAACATGAATGTGCTGTTGTCAATTTGGATGATCACCGAGGACCAGGAACACATTATGTAGCTTATGTCAAAGAGGGATCCACTGTATGGTACTTTGACAGTTTTGGGAATTTGCCCCCGCCCTTGGAACTAGTGGCCTATTTTGGAAACAGGATCAAGATATATTATAATGTGAAACGTGAGCAAACGTTTAACAGCCAACAGTGTGGACGTTTGTGTTTTTTTTTATATAAGACGCAACATAAGCAAAAACATCAACAGTATGTCGGTGGAAAGTAAGACGTTTACACTGCATGGACGTGGACCTGAAGTGAGCCTAGACTTTTACCCACCTATCGAATTGAGTGAAAAACCCTATGGTTTAGGACTTGTTTCACTTGAAACGTACAATAGAATATACAACATACGTGAAACTGTGAACAACAAGTTTTACTATGATGATTCTGTGCTCACCCTGAACTCTGGTGGATATACGATAGATGACATTTATGAGCACATTTATGTGGTGTTGATCAATGAATATGGTTTAAAGTCATTTCTCGATGGAACGCGCAAGTTTGAACTTGTAGGAAATACCAACACTCATCGCTGCAGTATTTGTTCTACATTCAAAATTGACTTTAAAACTCACCCCGATTCCATTGGTCCATTACTAGGATTTAAACCACGTGTGTTGGAGTCCAACAAAAAAAACAAGAATCAGACCATGAAGTGAAATTCATTGAGGACCATCATGTGTCGGTGACGTGTAATATTATTAGTCAAGTGTACACCAATCAAGAACCATCGCATTCGCTTTATGACTTGATTGTAACATCGCCCAATGGCTATATTATTCGTGAAAACCCTCCAGTGGTGCTTTTTCATTCTGTGGCTGTCGATGGTATTAGTAATATAACATTAAGACTGATCAATAGAGAGCAACAACTCATTGATCTAGATTCTACCACACCAGTGACTTACAAGTTGGTGCTAAAACCACTATGAAGTTTGTATATAAAGCAACAGCACCGTCTAGGAATGGTGTTAGTTGTTTACCACGTGAATACACGTTAACATCTCAGAACAAGCAGATTTTACAGCATTTGGGTTACCACGTCAACCCCCGCGATGAATTCTATCCTAGAGGTAGCGAACCACATCGAGGAACAACCAGGAGTGGTAAGAATTGATCCATTGATTCTTATCAAGCTCAAACACCTGGACTCAATAACAATGATGAAATTCAATTTGTTATCAACAACCAAGATATTTAAACTCTACCGCATGAAAGTGTTATTCAGATTGAAGGTCGGCTCACCAAAGCCGATGGCTCTACACCCACTACATCCAAGTTAGCCAACCATGGTTTCGCCTTCCTGTTTTCTGAAGTACGTTATGTCATTAACGATATCGTGGTGGATAGCACTCGAAATGTGGGTATTTCCAGTGTCATGAAACTATATCCCTCTTATAGTGAGGAAGAAGCTAAAACACTTTGCATGGCGGGTTGGTGTCCTGACTCGACCAATGACTGGATGGTACACCCCGATGGCACCTTTACTGGATATTTACCTCTTAAACTGATTTTAGGCTTTGCTGAAGATCACCAGCGCATTGTGGTCAACGCAAGGCAAGTGCTTTATCTGGTAAAAGACAGGAGTGATAATAATGCACTCAAGGAAGCCGACAATGCCCCCATTGATTCAAAAATTCAACTACAACGCTTGCTATGGAAAGTGCCTCATGTGACCCTTAACGATAGCAAAAAACTGGACATACTCAAAATGGTAAAGAGAGATATACCTCTACCCATGGAATTTAGAATCTGGGCACTCCATGAGTACCCGTTATTGCCCACCAACAACACACACAGTTGGTCTATAAAAACAGCCCGCTATACAGAGAGACCTCTCTACATGATTGTGGGTTTTCAAACGAATCGCAAGTATCAACAAACCAAAGATGTCACGCAATTTGATCACCTGCAATTGAGAAATGCACGTCTTTTCCTCAACGGTGCTGTTTTTCCCTATGAAGGGTTGGATTTAGATTTTTCAAAAAGTAAGTTTGGCCCCCTGTACGACTTGTTTTCTAAATTTAGATGGTCGTATTATCAAAAAGAGAATTGTTCAATGTTGTCACCCCAAGCTTTTAAGACAAGGGCGCCACTGATTGTCTTTGACTGTTCCTACTTGGAAGAGTCTGTCAAACCATCCAATATTGACATTCGACTAGATTTTGAAACGCACGACAATGTTCCAGCCAATACCATGGCCTACTGTTTGATTATTCATCACAAACAAGTCAACTATTATCCACTGTCCAACCAAGTGACAAGTGTATAAATAGCAGGTACCACTGCCTACTGTTTGATTATTCATCACAAACAAGTCAACTATTATCCACTGTCCAACCAAGTGACAAGTGTATAAATAGCAGGTCAACACACATCAAACCGCTCAGTCATGTCTTGCTTTCAAGCCTCAAGAGAAGTTACATCCATGAATTTAAAATCTGAGGAACAACGTTTCAAGACCTTTGCGACGTGGCCGGTGCCTTTTATAAACCCTCAAGCCTTAGCAGCCGCTGGATTCTACTATTTTAAAAGAAGAGATGAAGTGAAATGTGTGTTTTGTCCCATCATCTTAGACCAATGGCAAGAGAGCGATGAACCCATGCAGGAACATCAGCGTTGGTCACCTGCCTGCCCCTACCTATGCAGAATGGAGGTGGGTAATATACCCTGTCATTCAAGTTACCCCTCACTCGTGCCTCTAAGTGATGAAAAAAGTTATGATACGTGTGGACTTTATGGTGTCAACAGTGCTTCAGTGAGCAGCTCACAGTCAAAAGCATCCAGTTTAGAGACATTAGAATATCATCGGTGTTATGGACACTATAAACACAAAAGACTTTTTTGTTGTATGAGATGGTACCGCCTCTATCCTAGAATGAAAAAAGAATGTAAAACTTGTTATGCTAATAAAATAATGAAATAAAAAATTGGTTGTTGTTATATTATTATTTCTTATGCCCCCTGTCATATCCTACCCTCTATAGTGACTACTCGATGTTTTTATTTTATTTTACTAGAATGGAATGTAAGTAAATGACATGGGTACACCTTACTGAACAATTGTCAGTCTGTGGTCAGTTGGACTTGATCCAGACAAGAGTGAACATGTTGCGTACACTGATTGTCGACTGTCAAGGGTTTAAAATTGGAGATAACAAATTTATATTTAAAGAAGTGGCCATCATCGATTTTTCCACTTTTTGGATATCACAAGCTACCCATTTGGTGTTTAAACCACCTTATGCGTTTGATTTGTTGTGTGATAAAGACCGTAAACAAACTCAGTGGATTGAAACTCATATGCAACTAGACTGGAAGCAAGGAACCATTTCATATAAGCACCTGGACATGGTCATGAAAGCCCACTTGTCTTCTGCACATGTAATATTTGTGAAAGGTAGTGAAAAACATCAATGGCTACAACCATTTTTAGCGTCTTACAGTCAATGTATCGATTTAATGGACATGGGTTGTCCCTCGCTGCAAACACTTATGGACCGCTGCCCTTGTGACAATATTACCCATAAAGCCTTGGCACAGGTGTGGCAGTTGTTTCATTGGCTATCCACCAATGCCTGCTGGGAGTTGTTAAATAAAATTAAAACTATAGGTTTACCTGTGAATGACACCAGTGAGATTTCTACAAGCGGTGTGTAAACATCAACGTGATACCATGGAGAAAGGGGATGCTACCGATAAAGCGATTGGAAAGTTCTTCGTGTGCAAAAAGAAACTAGACAGTTTTACCAAGGAAGAATTATTGGCTCTTCCAAAATCATTCATTTATTACGTCGCAGCAAATGCAGTGAAAGAAATCTGGCAACATGTACCAAAATCATGGACTCAAGACCCTGTGTTAAGTGAATTGCAACCATGTACGGATTATGATCACCATAAGCAAGTGGGTATGGCAAAAATACCCTCTATGCGGCAGTGTGCTACTTGTCAGCTGGTCAAACTGTATCACGGTCATAAAAGTCCATGTAAAGACTTTGTGACGGGTGTGATGGAGAAAAAAAAGCAGCAACAACAAACATCTTCTACAGAGGAGGAGGAAGATCAAACCTTTTCTCCACCTATGGAAAAGGATACGCCAGACCTGTACTGGCAATGGCGTCATTAACAATGTAATTCAATACTTGACTTTCGAAATCTACCTACCTGGTTATTATTTGTGTGGTCCTGGAACTTACCTTGAAGAACCTTTTGCAGCGTAGTGATATACATATTAATCCTTTGGATCAAGCATGCACCTTTCTTATCACCACAGTCAACCTGCATTAAGACGTGTAGCGGATAAAGTATCGTTGAAAAGCTAAACAACGTTTGACATCCTGTGATGTCTCAGTGGGAGAGAGGTTGGCAGCCCTCATTGTGATTAGTGCTATATAAGGAAAGTTAATGATGAGTGGACATGAACATTGAAAAGGATTGAGGAATTGGTATTTCTTTGTATTCTATTTTTGTAAAGCTCTATTTGTTGTGAAATAAAAACAAGGTTTACAAGATCACAATGTCTTTTATTTTTTTAAAATGGTGATAGCCATTTCTTCATTTTCATTTTTTCTTACACGAATATTTACATTTTCCACTTCCCCTTTTTTTACATTCCCCTTGTTTAGTTCACACATTCTGTACATTTTTTGTTGTGAAATAAAAAATAAGGTTCACTAGATCACTATATCTTTTAATTCTAAAAATGGTGATAGCCATTTCTTCATTTTCATTTTTTCACACATGAATATTTACAATTTCCACTTTACATTTTTTACATTCCCCTTGTTTAGTTCACACATTCTGTACATTTTTTTGTGAAATATAAATAAGGTTCACCAAATCACTGTATCTTTTAATTTTTTAAAATGGTGATAGCCATTTCATTTTTCACACATGAATATTTACAATTTCCACTTTTCATTTTTTACATTCCCTTGTTTAGTTTACACATTCTGTACATTTTTGTTGTTGTGAAATAAAAAACAAGGTTAACCAGATCACAATGTCTTTTTAATTTTAAAATGGTGATAGCCATTTCACTTTTTCACACATGGATATTTACAATATCCACTTTACATTTTTTACATTCCCCTTGTTTAGTTCACACATTCTGTAAATTTTTTAAAATCTTTTTCGTAATATACAAAAGCAAACATTTTACACTAAAATGTATTTCTTATTTTATTTTTACTAAACTACTGTAGCCTAACATTATACATTCTACATACAGTTTTTACAAAAAATATTACAATATAAAACACACTACAAATATTACAATATAGTGATCATTAGACTTAAGTAAAGTAATAGTCGTCAATGCGACTGTTTCCCCAAGCAAGAGTATTAAATGTGTTGGGTATAATGAATCGTTTGTTGTCTTCATTACTTAAAGCAACTTTGTTCAATAAATTGGTATGTAGCTGATGATTTTTACTTCTAAATACACACATTTCCTTATATAATATAGGTGGGTTACTAACTATACAGTTTTTATAATCACTTATATCTAACTCTTTACTAACAACATTCTTTTTCACTCCTTTTAATTTTTTTACTACTACATCATCAATTGTCATATAGCTGTAAGATTTAGATTTTGAGCCTACAAAGGTGTCTATTATAACACCAGCACATTCATCCTTAAATTTCCCAAGAACCTTTTTGTTTACTAGAGGTAAATGGTAAATATTATCCTTGGGGTAGTCACTTGTATCAAACCTATTTAGCTCAGTTTTGATATCCTCGTAAAAATCATCAGTTTTAAACTCATAAATAAAAGAATCTGTGTCTGTGTAGAGTAATTTAGCATTATCAAGATAGTTTTTCTTTACATAATCATAGTGAAATTCATACATAAGTGTTTTTGATAATTCCAGAATGGTGTAACCCACATATATGGGTTTGTTGTAAGTTACTTTAAGACGATTCATTTGTATTACAACTAAATCCTCATGAATAATTGAACAGCTATGAAAGTTAGGCTTGCTTATTAAGTTGCTCGCACCATACCTTTTACCATCATTCTCCCACGTTGTTATCAGCTTTACATCAACTCGTTTATCAACTTTCTCCATAGTTTTTCCAAAAACACTATTATTCATAAGTTTATAAAAATCTTTTTCAAACGCGTTTGTTGACTGTGTTCTTAAATTATTGTTTAGATCAATATACGGTTTGAGCCATGCTGACTGATGAAATTGCAATACGCGATGAATTTTAGTTAATTTCAATCCATGCTGTAGACACTGTTTCAAGTTTTGATAATGTATTACATATTTACATTTATCATTTACATTAGCAATTAACATTTTTGTTCGTGATGTGATGTATGGAGATTTCATATTCTCAGGACAAAATGGTAAATCATTATGATCATCATGTAACTCTTTAGGGTACTCAAGATTTACCTCTAAAATATATCCTTTATCATCGTTATCATTAAGAGTGTCAACATGTAAGACATCAATTTCAGGTTATGTCAGCCAGCGAAAATCTTTCAGTGGTAGATATTGACTCATAGCCCAACCATATTGGTTATTTGCATCGAGGTAGACAATATACTTTGACTCTTCACAAGGATTGTAGCTAGGCATGTATTTATTATTCGCTTTAGAGTACCGTCCACTACATTGGCTTAATCCACCTCGAATTGATGATTTTATAAAATTGATCATGTCTATATCAGTCATTAATTCTAAATTTACTCTCGTTTTTTTTTACATTGAACTGAAACTTAACCCAGGAGCAGTGAAATACTGACAAGGATCAAGGTCATAAGTTTTCATACAAACATTCCGAAAATTTTCAAAAACATCTGCTAATAACAACACATCTGTCTTCAAATATATTGTGCCCGTTTAGACCGGAGTCCGCACGACCACATATGCATTTTACCAATAATCAGTCAGCACGAGAGTCAAAATATCCCGGAGCGCCAGATGGGTTAAAGCAAATCGCAAAAACGACATCAAATTCAAAAAATGCTTTGCTGATTTTTGGCTCAATGCAACAATAAGGATAGAAGGAGATTTAATTGGGAGTAACACATCTGGTAAAATTATCTCAGTTTATTTTAAAGTTAAAATCTGACTGCAAGGATGCTCAAAGCAGCATCATCCACGTGTGGCGATCCACACTCTTATTTACACACAATATACAGAAATTTTCCAAACACATCTGACAATCTTTTTGAAAACACAAGTCCGATTAATAGTCCTGTGGACTGTGTTCCAAAATTATTAATCTTTAATTCCAGTTCAAAGTTAATTGTCTATACTGGAAATAACGTAGATCACTGTTTGACTATTTACATGATATTAACACTCGTAGAATAAATGTTTATAGAATTCTTAAACTTTCACTTGTTTTTCCAGTTTCAAAAATATATCGTCGAAAATATTATCATCATTGAAGCAACACAAATTATTAACACATATTAATAACATCTGAAAAGTATTTGACCATTGAGCATAGCATCGAAGAACTGTGCGAAGCACAACAACAATTAATTGTTCTTCTGACATTAAACATTCGAGAAGTGACTCGATTATGAACTTCAAGTTTCAAACAAAATACATGATTTCTGAATCATCAACTTGATCAATAAATGGTTGAACCATTCAACTATTCAATTATCCACTTGGAATCATTATTATAAAAATATTTATATTTATGGCCATTTTTAGCAACTTTCACAACTTGCAATTCTTCGACAGAATGCGGAAATAAGAATTGTAGCTTTATAATGAATTCATTTAGTTCATGGCACTAGGATTTGAAAATATCCTTCAAATTATTCGTGGTTAAAGAATTATTTTAATTGGCAGTGGCCCATTCTATTATTTGTGTAAGAACACAATATTACAACAACAACGGCAAAGGTCTTCCTCTGAAGAAGAATAAACTACTATCATGACAAATCCGGGTTCTAGCAAAATCAAAGTCTAAATGGAATTCGTAAACAAGGTTGAAATAAGAACTGATGGTTTCAAGAAATAACCTTCGGGTCATTCACCCGACGAAATGTGTGGCTCCAATACTCCTACTATAAACCTGAGCCATCGAACCTGCTATTTGATTGATGCTCGAAAAAACCTCTTCATTCCTGCGACTTAACATGCGCACCTGGGAATGGCATTTCAACTACTCCACACACATAAATTATCTTCCCAAAATTTATACAATAAATCAAGCCTCTGCTTGTTATCAACACTGGAAGATTAATAAACTTACAAGTTTATTTTATTTTACCATTCAGTTCAGCCCGTGAATTTACCATACTTATGAAAATCTTTATTTCACTTTCGAGTGTATTTACGTCATGATTTTATATAAATACAAAAATATCCTATTTGATACAAATATCATTTGCTTCCCGTTTCATGCCTCTCCGTGTTATATGAAACATATACTTTGCTCAATGCAAATATCAACTGTTCAACCAGAACTGACATGTTGGTTGAATGCGGGCTTGCGCTAACCACTCTCCTTCGGAAAATCTCCTGTTCCAAACTAGAAATGATTAAACTACTTCACAGGCTCTTTCTCAATACATATGATTATTAGAACATATAATATCCAAGAATTATTTAGAAAGATTATAAAAATTATTATTATTATTATTAGTGGATTATTATTATTATTATTATTTATATTATTTTAAATGTGTTTAATTATCATCTCATTATGTGAGAATCAACATGTTCGAACCTTCGAATATGGAAAAAATATCCATTCCTCAACAAAAATAAATTAACTTTTACAGTTACATCGGGGGTTTTCCGTGGTTTCCTTAAAATATGAAAAATTCAAATAAATCTTCGAAATGCTCGGTCATCGATCCTAAACTGTTCTGAGTGCTGAAAATGCTCAGAATAACTCTAACGAGTCTTGCGTAAATCATTGCAAGATTTAAATACGAAGAAAAAAATGTGTTGGTCATCTGCAGAAAAAATAGTTTGTTCCAATTAGCTAGGCATAATATAATTCAAATGTGGCTTACATTTCTTGATGGTCTTGAAGCGTAGTAAACCTGGTCTGTACCAGATTTATCCGTAGACATGCCCTATCGGACAAGCACGTATAATCCTTGTATCGGCCGCCATTGTAGACCCACAATTCGTCTAGTCAGACATAGTGGTAGTATCTTTCGACGTTTGAATAAACTGTGGTTCCATTTTAATATGAGCTTCTATCAAAGCCATAACAGTTTGTTGAAATAGGGTCAGATCTAAGTGATCTCTTCTTAAGTATGTCAGTTGTAACATAACTCACTGTAATCTCATCAGTACAAGAAAAACATTGACAGTCTAAGCAATTAACGGCTGTTCTGAAGATCGTTCCCTGGGCATGGTTTATTAATATCACCATCTGCCATGCGCTAAGCAACCTGCAGTTTCCCTTGCGTAGACTAATGAACGCCACCGTTATAGACTAGTCTTCAGTGTACTGACAGATCGAAGTGGTTAACTAGTTACAAAATATGAAAACTGACTGAATGGATTTAAACATCCAAGTATTAAGTTACTACTGGACTGTGACAAAATACTATTTTCTAGACAGAGTCTAGCATATGTCCTTGCAGAAATATAAATATTTCCACCAATGTCTGTAGAAAAACAATCACCTCAGTGATTCTCCTCACCAGAAACTTACTAAGTTCCAACTCGTTTGCGCAGCACTTCTCGTGACTATCACGATTTGAAAAGAACTTCTGCGTAGATTCGGCAACCATGTGCCTTGGCTCAGCGTAGATGCAACTTGCTTGCCAAGTGCTTGTGTTAGAATGAGCTAACCATGCCTGTTCCAGCTGGCTTTTATTCAAAACGGTCAGGGTCACGCGTCATCACCTGATATCTAGAAATCCTCATATCTCTTGAATCCCTGGTCCGATTTACTTGATACTAATTGCATTCTCTTTCATTTGGCCGTGCCAGTAATCTGATCCCAGTCTCAAGTCTCTGCTCCATAGTTAACTATTTAATCAATAAATAGCCTCCACCTCTGCTGTTACTCGCTACGTCACTTGACATCCAACTTTCGGTAAAATTCTTCTAAATGCTTCTCGAAGCAATGTAGCGCGATATTCAAATATCTGAACTTTCAAAAGCGGCTACAGCCTTTCCCTTGATATCTAGGTGTCTGAAACTTGGAATACCCATTCCTAGAGTTGGGCACAATATGTCTGAAAATTCTCCTAAAGTTTGAATGTGGAACTGTGTCCATACACGTTGTGCATGTAAATATTCCTGATCACTGATATGACTTGTGTTTAAGGAACTGTAAAATGCATTATTCGGTGGTAAAGAACACTCCTCAAGACGTTCCACACAGTTAATATATTCATAAGGGAATATACCCTTTTGACGAATCAAATTAAAATCATCTTCTTTAGGAAAGACACGTTGAAATTCATGAAACTGATCTGATTTTAAATTACTAGCCAGCTTATCAAGACTACACGGCATAAAGCGGAATGAATCTAAAAATCGCAGTTTAATGGTTTTTTTATTGCTAGTTTTGATGTATTTTGTGAACGATATGTATTGTTCCTTATTATATGCAATCACATCAATTTTCACATCTGAGGCTCCAAATTCTTTAACGATAAAGTGGTTATCGTATTTGCTACCGTTATGTAGAATGACCGGAATGAATTTACTTACTCTATAATTTAAATTACATTCTTGGTGAGCAGCACCACGATATTTTCCTGTTAAATGGTCATGATCGCGAACCCTGTCTGTATATAAACATTCACCACATATAAAACAATTAGTTTCAGTTTCAAAATTCATTTGCTCTGATGAAGTTAGTGGCTCCATTGGAATGATCGTATTTAAAATAGAGGATATACGGATGGCATCTTTTTCAAGTCTTTCCATAAAAACTTTAGGTGTATCAGGTCCTCTATAGAGCTCAAACTTATTTAAAGAGTTATCGTAACTACATTTAATATAATATGCAAAGCTAAAAGGTTCATGAATGTGAGTAGTGTTGGTAAAGGGTTGGGCTGGATTCGATGAACATGTAATAAATGGTTTTAGCAAAGCTTCAAAGTCAGCATATATAACAAATGGTACTCGAAGCTGTTTCTCATAATCCTTAAATTTTAGAATTTTATTTTTAGGAGTCGGTAATACCGTACACACATGATTGCATCCCCATTTTTGATGTTGAGTTAGTTGATCCTCTTTCTGGAAATGTAGCAAACAACCATCACACAACCACTTCTTAGATTTATGTTTTGATACTTGGCTACCAACAAGTCTACTTAAATGTTTTATCCAGCAATAGTGGGCATTTTCACCTTCGGTTATGTAAAGTAAATTTACATGAGCATCCTTTTTTCCTGAGTATAATATAGAGGACCAACTATACTCTTATTTTCAATTCCATAAACATTAATACTTACATCGTTCAGCTCTTCAAAACGTTGAATGTCTTTTATCGCCATAGGAAATTCCATTTCTTTTAAATCTAACACTAAAAAATAGTGAGGATAGGATGATGTTCTATACAGATGATCCTCTGCTGGATGGAGAGCTGAGGTTACAGCCCACGCAAAGCATGCGTCATCATTATTCATAACGTTCACAACAGCTTTCTTTCGTTTGATCCATCCTGGCAAATCAATGTATGATGATGCTCGAAGGGGGGTTGTATTTATTCATGTTGGTTTCTAAATAAAGTACTTCAACCAACGCCCAGCCTGACACCCTTTCCTGGAACTCTTCACTCTTCACAATGATAGCACTTGAAATATTTTGATATATATCACTAATATTAGTTGATTCGCTAACAATTATGTTTTTTGTATTAAAAGATTTGATATCTGTAATTTCACCTTCGCTCCCAGTTTTTACATAGAGTCCAAAAAGTTCAAAATTCATTTTAATTGTTTAATGCTCTAATAAAACATTTTCTACCAAGTCAAACACAGTAGGTTGAACATTTTTTAAAAATGATTCAATACTTTGAGTTTTTTCTTTACTATAAAGTCTATAACTAGCAATTTGACTTTTAAATGCACTGCCAATTTTCTGAATATTTTCAGAATTTCTTTCATGGCATGCGTTATTTTTATGATGAATACTGCGTAAATGTCCATGAATAATTGAAGAAGGTATATCAATATTACATACATTACAATGTGTTATCGAAGGTTCACCATTCTTCTTTCTTTTTGTTGCATGACTATTTTCACAATCTTGAGAACGTTTACGCTTTTGAGCATTACATTCATTTAAAGGTTCCGTGCTAGTTGATGGCTTTACAGATTTCAATTCCTGTTGTTCTCCATGCACTTCAACCATGTGGGATTGATATCGCTTTACAGCAGAAAATCCAAGATAACAAACTGAACACGAAAATGGTGCTGAACTGACATGCTTTAAATTTACATGCCGTCCAAGACTATCCTGTCTGTTAAATGTGGTAGCACAATGACTGCTCACAAACATTTTAATGTCATGTTTAACATTTGCGTGCCGTTGAAGGCTGTCAGGTATTGAGAACTGTTTCTTACAGTCACCACACTTGAACATGATGATCACTTTCGAAATTACCTATAAAAGAAAGAAATCATACATGTTAATAAATGATAAACAAAAGTACAATTTAAATAGTTTAATTATATTCCAGTCAATGGCTATAGCAGGGTATTTAAATCGATCATCTGTGAACTCCTAGCAAGTCTAACTTCATGTAGTTCTGAGGGTTACTACATACCACTGTCACTGACACTTAGCGGTGAACATTGGAACTTGATAGAGTGATAGAAACCAGCGGTCACCAGTTAAGTGAGCTAAGTGTGACGTCATAGCCAGTCTTAAAGCAAGTCTAAACTTGTAGGACATGTCACGTGATAGAAACCAGCGATCACCAGTTAAGTGAGCTGAGGGTGACGTCATAGCCAGTCTTAAAACAAGTCTAAACTTGTAGAACATGTCACGTATTGGAAACCAGCGATCACCAGTTAAGTGACCTAAGTGTGACGTCATAGTCAGTCATAAAGCAAGTCTAAACTTGTAAAACATGTCACGTGACAAGGTTAAGTTAGGTAAAGTTAGGTTATGTTAGGTGAACTGAGGTTAAGTCTTTAAATATTCCCTCTGTCACTGACACCTAGCAATGAACATTCGGACTTAATAGAGCGGTAACCAAAAGCTAACCTGCAAATTTAGCTTTACACATCATGGTCAAGTAGTTCCAACTTTTGACTGCCAAATATACCATTTTCACTGACATGTAGTGGTGAACATTGGAAAATATCACTCTAGCTGTTTAAAAGTTATTAGAGGGGCACTTACCTTTTTATAATTGATCAACTGCTGCCACTGAATGAACAGATTGTAGGAATCTGGTAACCTACAGGTACCCAATTATCTGTAAACAAATTAATCAATCAATCAATCAATAAATACATTCCAATCAATAACTTCAACATCAATTAGTAATAGACTACAATCCATTAATAATAAGTACTTACCTTGCAAAATAATTCAATGATTTTCTACCAAAACGGCTTTTTTACAACTCTTGAGCAGTAATAGAGCACTGTTCACTCAAAGCGAGTAATATAGACTGACAATAGGGAAATATATGACACCCCTCTTATATAAACTCTCATCGCTCGTGTCAGCAGTTTTTTTGCAGATCATTGCAATTCCTTTCCCAATAGAGCTGAGAGTCCAAAGTACACTAGGAACACCTGTGTGGTATCCAATGACTGCTGACTTTGCATGATCATCACCCATTGTCTTGATCAACACCTGAGGTTTCAAATTACTGCAGCGTCAGTCATAGCAACAGCAGTGTGCGCTCTCTGCCATGTCAGCAACATGACACCGGAAGGAACACCTGTGTAATATCCAATAACTGTTAACTTTACATGATCATCACCCATTGTCTTAATGAACACTTGCGGTTTTAAATTACTGCAGCGTTAGTAATAGCAACAGATCTGTGCGCTCTCTGCCATGTCTGTAATATGACATAGGAAATATCAAGACGTCTTACTGACATATCATCTCCTCAGTTTTAACATCTTAAGAACATGTATTATTCTCTTTCAACTACAAATGACTCGTTAGAACACATCCATCCACCAAGTTAGATCCCTTGTATGCTCACATGTATTTCATCACTTTCCTTTCATATCGTTATCCCATTATAATAGTCGGGGATTAGTGAACAACGTCAGTTCAACACATTGCTTTACACGCAAAATGTAGTTAGGCCCTTTGACATAATTTAAATAAATGCATGGGCTAGTCCGTAGGGACCAGTCCAAAGGGGCTCATCCACAAGGACTCGTCCACAAGGACCTGCCCACAAGGACTCGTCAACAATAACCCGTCCACAGGGACTCGTCAACAAGGACCCGTCAGCCATGACTCGTCAACAATGACCCGTCCACAGGGACTCGTCAACATGGACCTGCCAACAATAATCCGTCAACAATGACCCGTCAACAATAACCCATTAGGTTGGGTTAGGTTAGGTTACACTACAGCCGCCATCTTTTAAAAAGCCCGCCCTCTTACAAAAGCTATGAGTGGGCATGCGTAAAAAACAAAAAACAAGCATGTTAATTCATAGTGGCTACCCACCGAACACATGCACTTTATGTAGAACAACGTTTCATTCCATATTGGCATTCAAACTCTCACATGTTGCAATTGGAAAGAGAGATTTTCTAAAAAATTACAATTTCACCCCCTAGTAGGGGTAGGTTTTATTTTGGAGTGGAAATATGCTGTCCATTGGAAAGGGGGTATCAGCCCGAGTTCAATGACACCTCATTCGTCAAAATCCGACCATGCGTTCGAGAGATATCGCCATTTTAGTATTCCAGCGGTGGAGCGGTGGGCCTTGAACCCCCACAGAACCACTACTGAGCGGTAAGGCCCTCTCCAGGGTGAGGTCTGGATAGCTTAACATTCAGAGGCTCGAGTTTCAGCACTGATAGCGGGCATTTTGAGGCGTTTCCGACACTCACTGCTGGGCAATTCTCGAACGGTACAATACTGTATTTCAAGTTCCGGGAAACCTACCTCAATATCGTCTCAAGGACATCTTACACCATACCTTAGTAAGCATTTTCCTTGAGCTGTGAAATGATGAGCCTAAAAATAATTCCACTCTAACATTTAAGTTATCAGCTGCTGTGTCATAGCGCGCACAATGATGTAACATTCTGTCAGCGAGCCGTCAGTCGGTTTTATGTGTGCTGTTAGAACGATTATTTGATAAATGCCACAAAGAAATACAAGTTTCCTTTTAAAAAGGGGAATGATTTGATATTGCGAGATGAATGTAGTTTTAGGCAACTCATAACAGCTGTTCACCCCTTGACGGAATACAACGGCCATTGCTGGCTGCCATGTGGGTGATGGCTCATTTGCTGGAATGTACGTGGTAGCGGCGGATTGATATGTTCTGTTGGTCTACGTATTCCAGTGAGAACTGTCAAAAAAGTGCAAACTTACAGTAGATGAATTATAAAACCAGTCATCAGACAGATCGCACCAGCCTTGTCAGGCGGAACACCACATTTTGGTCGCTGCGAGCACTAAGTTGCTACTGAAGGTGTTGGCACTGTCCTGCTGTGACGTAGCGCGGGAACGGATGACATCATGCACAGCTGTACACCTTGCATCACCAGCTATCTACTGTTTCAAAACCAGTAAAACAGCAAGTGACCACGCAAATTGATTACTAAAAGTAATTTACATCTAAAACACATTTATCCTTTGAATAATACGCATGATGATGATGATGATGATGATCAGCCCTAGATGGCTTTTACTTCGGCATTTTAAATAATGTACACTCAAAATAACAATCGCAGCTGATAACACAAATTCACTCAACACATGAAGCCTGCCCTACAAGAACGTTGTATATAAAAAATTGAGCATGTTGAGATTTTCGGTTAAGAAGGTTGGATATCATCACACCGACACTTTGCAAACCTAAAATTAGTCTATTTCAAAAAAATGGACAGAAAATTTTGGGTCCGAAAGATGGCTTCCCTGCAAGAAAGTTGTATATCAACAAATATGGCGGATGTTGGCAATTTGAATGTGTCGCCAAGCCGTCTTTTAGCACTGAATAAGAGCAGGAAAAGGAAGACAAATCAATTTCAGTGGAAGAACAAAGTGCGGAACCGACTGAAGAATAATGGAAAAGCTTATACAGCAGCTTCAGGGCGTGCAGTTCAACAAAATCATCGCCCAAGTCATGCAAGAGAAGAACGTTGTATATCAATCAGCTGGGCGGCAGAAAAGCACCTCGAGGAACGTGTTTTGATTATAACGCTGCTACAATTTGTATGTAATCCCTTGATTATCACTGTATTCTTTTACCCTATTTTCACTTATGAAAAACAAATAGGCTTATGAGATCATCTTTTTTTCCGTGTGTGTGTGTATATGTGTGTGTCTGTCCCTAATGAAATCTAAACGGCTGGAGCGATTTCAATAAAACTCGGTAAGGTCAAAGTACTATTTTGTCTGACCACGACCGTGCCCTTTGGCATTTATTACGTTTCACCAATCCAACATGGTGGCCGTGCGAAATATATCACAGGCATTCTATATCACCGAAACTGTTACCGATATCACTCTGAAATTTCGTACGATGATAAAGGGCATTACTAGAAGTTCACGTATGTGACTTTTAAAAGCCTGTTAAGTAACAAACGAACATGGCGGCCAAGCGAAATTGAAACATTAAAATCTACTTTTCTCGCGATTCAACCACCCGGTCGCTGTGAAACATGTTACAGCAAATTGTTATACACATTGTAATGCACTGACATCTAATTTAGTTCAATTGTTTACATATAATCAAGATGGCGGCTGTGCGAACATTTAGAATTAAGTTTTCATTTCTTATGTCCTAATCATGCGATAAAAGTCAACGCTTGAATAATGAACCTACGCAATGATCGTCATCTAATAGTACATACCTCTATGGTCAATTTCAAAAAAATTGACAGAAAATTTTGGGTCCGAAAGTTGGCTTCCCTGCAAGAAAGTTGTATATCAACAAAGATGGCGGATGTTACTTACAAATACTTACAAAATGTAATTGAAATTGAAAATACAAAATGCAATTCAGATTGAAAGATCCCATTTTCAAACCAAAATAATCACAAAGTGCAATTGAAATTCAAAATACTTACAAAATGCAATTGAAATTGAAAATGCTTACACAATGTTCTTTAGGGGGATTAAACCAAACATCCTTACGTAAATTAATAGCTCACTCATCCATCAATCACTTGGTTTGAATAATTGCTGCTATAGTTCCAGGTGAAAACTTATGAGAATTATATTTTCTCATATATTCCTTCATGAGATCATCAATCATTTTCTTATTCAATACCTTCCAAATCGAACATGGCGACCATCCAAAATATTTATACGGCTCTCAATATGCCCATTTTATTTTCTTGTTTTGTGTATGATTAGATTAGATTATATTTTTATTAAATCCATTTGATCAATTACATGTATACAATACATTTTTGATATAGGAAACGTTAGAATTTACAGAACTAACAGGTATATATTACTAATATTATAACTATTTATAACTTATTATAATAACAGATCTTAAGAGATTTAATCTTATTGGACAACTATTTACAACTTACTCTATTATCACAATATGAAAACTTAATTCTATAAATACAACAACTTACAGCTAGGTATTACAATTAAAATAGAAAAGTAAATTATAATTATAGATTTCATCGCTCCTATACGCTAAGATATTCAACTACAGAGTAAAAACAATGGCACTGCAGATAAGCTTTCAACATTCTATCAAAGGTTTTTATTTTTGGGGCAAGTTTTATATACTGGGGTAGTTTATTGTATAAATTAACTCCTGTGTGAAAAGTTCCTTTTTGATGTGTGTGTGTGTGTTAGTGTGTGTGTGAGAAACATGAATGTTTTGATTTTGTCTTGTGTTATGCCTTTGAACATCATTGTTTGTTCTAAGAAAAACATATTTCTTCATTAAATTCTTTTTAAAAACATAATACTTTCAAAGATATATATCAGGGCAGTGGGAGAATGTTTAAATCTTTAAACAGAGGTCTACATGATTCTCTAGTGTTTACATTTGCCATGATTCTAATCGCCATCTTTTGTATCCCAAACGTGCTTAGTACATCTGGTGACATACCCCAAAATATGACCCCATATCTTAAGTATGAATGGAAATAAGCAAAATAAGTATTTCTTAATGTGTGCATGCTAGTGCAGGTTTTCAAAATACGTAACGCAAAGCACATCAAGTTCAGTTTAGTATTCATATATTGTATATGTTTATTCCATTTCAATTCATGTTGTATCCATAGTCCTAAATCTTTGTTTCTCCTTTATTCTCTATTTGATGACCATTTAATGTTATATTGGGCTTCGCAGGATTCCTATTCTGTATAGTGTGGAAATTTAGAGATACTGTTTTTTTATAGTTTATTATGAGGCGATTATCTTGTGACCATTTGGTTAACTCTTCTGTAACGGAGTCAGCAGACTGCTGTAAGACTTGTTTAGTTTCACCTTTTATTACGAGTGTTGTATCGTCCGCAAACAAAATTTCCTTATGTGAATGAACGTTCTGTGTTATATCATTGATATATAGAAGAAAGAGTTGTGGGCCCAAAACCGATCCCTGGGGTACTCCAAATTTAACAATTCCCTCATTGGACAATGTTTCATTAAGTAATTTGGTTCTATCATCCTTGTGTCTCAAGCTTACTATTTGCTTACGCCTTGTTAAGTAAGACTCTATCCATTTATTAGCTAGACCTCTAATACCATATTAATTTAGTTTTGTAAGGAGGATTTTATGGTCAACAACGTCAAATGCTTTCGATAAATCCAAGAATAGGACAGTTACATGTTCCTTATTGTCAATTAATTTCAGTATACTATTACTACATTCATAAATTGCTGTCTGCGTAGATTTTTCCGTTCTGAATCCATGTTGTGAGTTTGATAGTTTTTTTTTTCTATAAAACTTATCAGTATCTTATACATGATTTTTCCCCACAATTTTTGCAATACCAGTTGGTAAGGTAATAGGACGATAGTTATCTAATTCATATTTTGAACCGTTTTTGTGCTCTGGAATTACTTTTGATAACTTCAAAATATCCGGGTAAGTTCCTGAGAGAATTGGACTGTTTATTAAGTGCGTAAGTGGATTTATTATATTTTCGGCACATTTCTTTAAAATTGCATCAGGGATGCCATCAATGGCAGCACAGAATTTAGTTTTTATCTCTTTTATAACTATTCTTACCTCTTCACTTGTGACATGATTTATAAATAAAGAATCACTGCATATATTTATTTTACTATTAGAATTTAGTGTATTTACCTGTGATTTATTTAATAATTTTTGTGGAATTTCCAGAAAATAGTCATTAAAAGTATTTGCTATTTCCTCTGGATTATTAATCACTTTATTATTCTTGGTCAGTGTAATGTCCCTTTGTATTTTAGCAGATTTTCCAGTTTCTTTCTTTATCTCGGACCACATAGCCCTGTTTTTATTAGATGATTGGGAAATAAAATTATCATTATGTATTTTCTTTGCTAGTCTTATTACCTTATTTAATGTGTTAGTGTATTTTTGTAGTATACATTGAATTCAGGTGTTGTGTGTTATTGTTTATATAATTTGTGTAGAAATGTATTTCTCTGACATGGATTTATAATCCCTGTGGTTATCCAATTGCTAGTTTTGTTATTTCGAATAGTTCTTTGTTTAAAGGGGAATGCTGCTTCAAAATAGTGTTTTAGGCTACTGTTAAATGCATTAAATTTGTCATTTACATTTTCTAGTTTATAAATTTCTGACTATGTTTCCTTTTTGAATAAGTCATTGAAATATGTAACATTTGTTTCCTTTATTATTATTGATTGTTTCGGGTACTTCAAAACTCAGTATTTGTCCATGGTGGTCACTAAAACCCGGACAATAGACTTGTATTGAATGGTGATATTTATCTGCATTTATAAAAAATTGATCAGGAGTGGTTTTACTAAACTTTGTTATTCTTGTTGGGGTATTTACTGTAGGTTTCAGTCCATAGGAAATTAGTAAATGTGTTAATAATTCACAATTTCTATCACATTTTAAGAAATTCACATTTACATCCCCACAAATTATTATATCGAAATTTACTTTGCCCATGTTATTGAGTAACAATTCTAATTTATCTATAAATAAACGAAACTTTTCTGACGGATAACGGTATATGCATAAAATTATTAACTTAAACTGCTGTATTTTTACGGCAGAGAATTCAAAATCCTTTTCCATAATTAGATAATCATAAGCTGTTAACTGTTCATGATCTAAATTATTTATTAAGAAGATAAAAGTACCACCATGGCTAATATTAGATCTAGAGTATTTACTAGCTAGTATAAACCCTGGGAATTTTATTAATTCGAGTTGTTCCTCTTTCAGCCAATGTTCTGAAATACATAATGCTGAGATGTCTTTAAGTTCATTTTTAAGCATTAGATTTATGTAATCAATTTTATTATAGAGAGACTGAACATTCTGGTGGTAAATTTTAAATTTGTTACTTTTGCAGGCTTATGTTGGTGATTTATTTACATTATTATTATCATCATAATTGTTATTATTATTGTTGCTAGACAAATCCGAAATACCATTGTTGCACTCAGTCAAACTTGACATCAAAAGATACTCATCTGAATGCCAAACCTCACCTTTGGCTTCTTTTACCAGTTTCCCTGCTTCCACTCTAAAGATATTACTGTTAAACTATTCTTACCATTTGAATTTTCAATTTTGCAGATTTTATCACTAAGATACCGGTACTCTTTTCCTAACCTATTTAAGTGTAGGCCATGCCGAGTGTGGAACGTCCTGTCTAATTTACTTACATCTATAATTTGGACATTTGGAAAACTCTTACAAATGTTATTAATTTTTCCATTTGTAGCCTCTATTTCTACATTTACACATGATTTGGGAATTAAGTCATATCTCTGCGGAATGTTTACAATAATGACATTTGTGTTATGCATGGATGGCAATGTACCCTTTAAATCTTTGATTACCTTTTTACTCTCGTTTCTATAGACGTCGTTTGCTCCAGCGATGATAACTGCGTAGTCCTTTGAAGTTAGGGACGCACACTCTCCTACCATCCCATTCGTGACCGCTGAAATTGGTGCTCCTGGTTTTACTGTCGAAGTAACCTCCATTTCTCCGCTTCTCTCCAATACGCTTGCTGCTACATCTCGCCCGTGACTATCCGCATCTTCCTGGTTTTTTTTCTTGATCACATTCTTCTTTTCTTCTTGAATAAAGTCATCATTTTCTTCGACGAGCGCTCCAAATGAATTTGAGACGGGAATTTCAGTTACATGTACGGTACTCCATTTTTAGGCCTAGGCTTACCGGTATTCAATCTTACTCGACCAGCAACCACTGTCGACCAAGTTTCCTTGCTTTCTTCACTGTTTCCTTTTAATTTATTCAACTCTTCCATTAAATTAGCAATATATTCCTTTAGCAGCTTTATAATTTCATCTTTTGTGGACAGTTCGTTTCTCGTTCGCATGCCGGTACCGGTAGGCCTGCATTACGACAATCGGTTTCACTTTTCTCCTCACTCGATTTTACCTGAGATCTTGTGATGATTTTATTTGCATTTTTTACTTTTATTTTGCACGACGAGCATAAATCCGTAACGGTTACACTACCTAACTAGACACTAACACTGTTTACTGACGACATACTAGAGATCTAAGTTAGCCTAGATGTTTACACCAAATTACACTAAATTTATTTTAATTATTACAACCTAAATGAATTAATCTAATTACCTACCAATAATGAAGAATGTGAAATACGTATACCTCCCAATTGGGTGAAAACTCCAGACCAGACCAGAAGTGCGACGCCTCGTTGCCGCCCCGCAGGGGCGGCATCGAGTTGGATGCGCTTGGAACCGCCGTAAAAGCACCACTGCTCTACTTGGTTCAAACAGTGATTGAAGAAGTCACCGAATCTTTGGATACACGTTCCCACAAGTTAGTTTATTAAATTATCAATAAAAATTTCTAAATACTATCAATATTCCGTATTTCACTTGACCTCAGGAAAGTAACTTTAAGGATTTTAAACCTCTGTTATAATATTTTACCACTTTCATCAAATATTTACACTAGCTGCTATTTCACTACACTTTCACTGTGACGCCATCTTGCCGCAGGCTTTGTAAGCAATACAATATTCTATACCATATATATATCTGATTATTTTTCTTTATTCTTTAGCTATAGAAAATGGTTTGTGATAGACAACGTTCTAGATTCTAGAACTTTCTTGCAGGGAAACTCTACTAAAATCATGGTGAGTCCTATATGCTGTCATTTAAGAGAAATAAAGTCCTTTAGTGTTGGAAGAGGGACTGCAACTTTAATGTATAGACCTGTATTTAACATATCTAAGTATTAGATTAGGCACATGAAGATTTCTTTTAATACTGAAAAGTTTATAAATGTGATATACAACTTTCTTGTAGGGCAGGCTTCACATGTATGGTTGCACTAACTGGCATTACCGGGAATACTGTAGTCTGTCCTACTTCATCCCTCCCAGATTAGTTGCAAGCGCAAGTTTCTCTCATGCAATGTAGATATTTCCATGAAGTAAGCACTGAACAAATTAGTTTTTCTACCATGTGGGAACTATGATCAGGATTTCTGTATAAGTCAGTAATGTCTGTGGTGAACCAAATAAAAGATGACATGTCATCAAAATCCAGGCCCTGGTTATCATCATCATCATCATCATCATGCGTATTCATAGAATGATATTATGCTGAATACGTAATTTCGGGTACTGAAACCTATTCTTTTCACAAAATGAACAGTTATTATGTCCTGGAGGCTCGCACTTTTGTAACATCCAATTAAATTAATGTTTTAATCAAATACTTCCATATGAGCGACTTTATTGTAACTTGAACAATATGAAATAGTTAATCTAAATGGCCAAGTGCTCGATACGTTGCCGAGGCCTGCCGGAACTAATTGTATTTTTTGTCTAGAATGAAGTGCTGGCTGAAATATTGAATTACCTTTGTCAGATGTTCCCCTTTGATATCAGTACGATTTAAGTATGGAAACCATATTGATGTACAGAGTTTGGGTAGATCCTTCGTGAGATAATACTTCGTATTGACACATGTCAGACCATAAAATCCAACAGTATCTCGGCTATAAAATCTGTCCCTTTTAACACAGATTAAATTATACAAATTTAGATTAAATTCAAATGTAGAGGTGGAAGCTTAAATAAGAAAATGAGCTAAAATTAATAAAACTTATAAAATAAACAAATATTACTGAATACAAAGTTCAGAATTGAAAAAAGAACGAACCCAAGTCGTCGAGTCAATGATCACTTAAAAATTTACATTGCTCTCACTTATAAAGCAGATGACGAGATCAGCAGCCACCACGTCATCGGCTATAGGATCGAGTGTCAGATGCAAACCAAGGTTTCTCCGTAGATCAGCAAGATTCACACACTCGGCTAAAATGTGGGTAATGGTTAATACGACTTCACAGGTACAAAGTGGTCTTCCCTTATAATTAAGTACGAGTGGGTGGATCTTGCATGACCTATCCTTAGTCTTCACTAAATGATGGACTCACTCCGTGACCGGAAAGAGCTCCGCCACACGCAAGTAGTTCCCTTGTTTGCTTCTGGTCACTGACTCTCACTGAATGCCCAGTACTCGTCGGCGTAACTGAGAGCGAGTATCTTTAGCGGGTACCTCCATTGTTCAAGGTTGTAGTGATACCGCCTCTTTTGCAGCTTGATCCGCTAACTCATGTCCCGCAATTCACATGTGGCTTGAAAGTCACAGAAAGGGGATCCGAATGTCAGCGCGACACAACCGGCTAAGGGGAGTTGCGGGAAACATAAAGCAATTGGTCGAACATCAATTCCCCTGGATTTTCCTTAATTACACTCGGTCCTCCAAGGGAGCCAAAAATGAGTTCCTCAACTCCGCTCAGGCTTTGGCAAGGGGTCGGCAAAGAGGTTATCCCCAATGACGTAAACAAATGTCATACCCTCCTGCTCGCATACCAAGGGCCGGGTCAAACACCTTCTGCAGCGTTTCATCTAATGTTTTTGTACAGTTTGAAATGAAGTAAAGATTTATGTGATTTTAAAATGCTGATTTTTCTTATTTTATTAAATTTCCTGTCCATATTTTTATTTAACAACAGTGATTAATATCAAGTTCTTTATGTATTAATTTTATATCTAACGAATGAGTGGACTTGACTTCAGAGCGCTTGACCGATGGCGTGGTGGTGTTCGCAAGGCATTGTTGTGCCATTGGTCAACTGCTCTGATGTCATGTACGCTCATTCGTTAAATCAGGTATAAAGTGTTTGGCACATTATAACGTATATGGCAGAAAATACAAGTGATTTAAAATTAATCATAATATTCTTTTAAATAAGTCTGCCAAGTTTTCTATGTTTTTCTACAAATTTTATGCATTGTTTTTAACATGTGCATAATTAAATGTTTGTATGTTTTTTAACCTAGTCAGACATTATAAAATTAAATTTAGATAATACAGTAATAGGTGTATAATTTAGGTCTCAGGAATTGACCAGAGAGGAGTCGTTGAGACTCGGGCAAATGGGAGTGAAATGAGTCATATATTGGGTTCAGCAAGAGAACCCAACTAGCCTCTTTCACTTCAACTTCAGCATGTAACCTACATGAGGAGCCCCTGTTAAACCGAGCAACCCAGAGAAAGGTTGGGTCCATAATCCCAGCGGGAAGCTGGGTCGGTGAGCTGATCAGTGCTGAGGGCTTCAAGGCTTACTACCTTGATAGTTAAAAACTCGTTACCTTTTAGGTAACCATTCCTCTACAATTCTCATAGAACTCGAAGCATGAAGAACCTTTCACTCAGGAAATCTACCCCAGGTGGTACCCAATCCACCCCCACTCAGGTTGGGGCATGTAGGTCTTCGGACTCTGGAGAACCTGCACTTTCATGTTTTCCATCCCTATTACCTTTACACAAACACGAGAAGAATAAGAGAAACCTCACCTACCTAGCTACAATCAACATTAACTCCCTTCTTAAGGTAGGTAAGCTAAAGCAAACACTTGAAGTGCTCGACAAGTACAACATAAAGATAGCAGCGCTCCAAGAGACTCGGTTTATGGACGAGGATGCATTTGAGTCAGGTGCGTATAGGATCTACAAGGGAAAACCGGGTGAAAGAGTGATGAGGACAGTCCCACACCTGGGCACAGGTTTTGCCGTACATCACAGTATGGTTGACCACATTTTAGATTTTATTTGACCTAACGGAAGGACCTCCTCACTATCATTCACATCTCGTAACAGAGCCTATACCATAGTGACCTTCCACGCACCCACAAATGACACCAACCGGAAAGACCTGGAATTAGTGGAACACTTCTGGGACTCCCTAGAAGAAATTCTAGACATGATTCCACATAACCACTCAACTATACTCATGGGGGACTTCAATGCCCAAGTCGGCAGGGAACAGAAATATCGAACGATAGTAGGTTTCTACCCAGCCCACAAGAGAACAAATATAAACGGTGAGCGCCTCATATAACTCTGTGACAAGTACCACTTGGTCCTAAAATCAACAGCCTTCAAGCGACTACCTAGGAAAGCCAAGACTTGGAGAAGTCCAAATCCTTTGCTAGGTGAATTTCAGCTTGATCATGTGGCTATAGACAGACTATATCACAGGGAGATACAGAACGTCAAAGTACTGAGAGGAGCCAATATAGACTCTGACCATTACCTTTCACTAGTCAAAGCTAATTTTCAACCCTTGAGAAAAGTAGCAAAACCACCAAGGAGCTCTAGAATACCTCGGTTCAATACTCAACGCCTACGCGATGAAAACTGTAACTAACAACAAACCCTTCGGATGAATACACAGAAAGAAAGTTGGACAGCCCTCCAGAAAGCGTTACTGGATGCCTATCACGAAACTATTCCCGCTACGTCCAATAAAGGAAAACACCCTTGGTGGACTACACATTGCGATAAGGCCATAGAAGAAAGACGTCGAGCCTGGATCAGGTGGAACCAGTACAAGAATGATTTCAACCTTGAGGCTTTCATTACGCATAGAAAGGCAACAGCGAACACTGTACGTGGAGCTAAAAGGAATTACCTACGAACCCTGCTACAACAGGCAGTAGAGGACTTCAAGAGACACAACTCCAGAGACCTGTACAAGGGACTTAAGAAACAGACGACCCAGTACACTGCCCCTACCTTACTTCTTCGTGGACCAGACGGCAAGATCCAATTAAATAACAAGGATTGTGCCACCGTTATTGCAGATTATTTCCTGAAGCTCCTCAACACAGAAGAACCTAGTGAAAGATTAATCTTCCATGAACCTTCTATCAGGAACCCTGATTCTCAACCGCCTGACAGAGAGGAAATAGGGAGTAAAATCAATAACCTGAAAAATAATACAGCCTTAGGTGAAGATGGAATAGTAGCAGGGATGTGGAAATGCGTAGATGAACAGTCCTTGTAGAGCATCCAACAGATCATACAAGATACATGGACAACAGAGACCCTACTGGAAGGGTGGACATAAGCAGTAATTCACCCGTTACACAAGAAGGGAGGGTATGTTTTAGCTTCGGATTAACACTACCCCAGAGATAATGAAAATGAAGAAACAAGGAAGTGGGTTTCGGTGTGGGGAGCAAGAATGCGTAGATAGGAAGAGAATCCACCATAAAATTACAATTAGTAAAGTGGAACGAAAAATCCACTGTACAAATCCTAAGAGGAACCTAACTCCAGCGGGGGCCTGGCTCAGGCAAGCGGAGAGCGTAGCGTGAATTGAGGTTGCCTGCAAGCGCTCGGCGATCGCACTTTTCCTTCCGAGCCTGTATTTCCTTATTATGGGGAAGGGTAGTAGTCTGGCAGAACAAAGTGTTTTAAGGAACACAGATTTAAAGTTTCTCCTTTCAAGGGAATTAGATTTAACCAAATGTTTGGTAAAACTGAAATAGTTTGAATTCGACGTGATAGTTTGGTTCGTGGAACTGTTGGATTTCCAGCGAATGACCGAGTAACACCAAGAAGGGTAGTGATGATGCAGTTATAATGCCTTTGGGAATGATTTCGTTGTTTTCTTTGAAAATTTTGGTAAGAACGCCAATGGTTGAATTTAAGAAAAGCTAAGCTTTTACCCAGCAAAGTGCCGACTAAAAGTTTAGACCAGAAGAAAAACTTAAAATTTTGAAAACAAACCACAAGTTAGAGAGAAAACCTCAACAAGCAGGAAGCTTGCGGAGCTAGCTGTACTTGCCTTACTGGCTCATTAGAATTAGCTATGAAAGCTAAGAGAAACTTCGACAATGTTATTACGGAGAGTTTTTGTTCAAATGCAACAAATAGTGAAAACCTTATTAATTGGGTACTTAATTTTCTTAAAGAGGGCATAAGCCTATGGAAAGAGTCAGGGAAAATAGGGTTCTGCCTAATCGTTATTCTATAGAAAAGGATAAAGCGAAAAGATATAATCTGGTTTATTTAACAATGCGTGGAGATATAATGATTTTAACTTAATATAAATATACAATCTAATTTTAATCTTTGAGGTCTCAGACCTCTAAAATGGTGAAATTTGCACTTGGCAATTAATAATTTTAAGGTTTGGAACCTCTTATAAGCACTAAAATCTGCATAAGATTTTAAAAGTTGTGCTTAAGATTAACAAATTCGAAATTTAACGACAATTATTATAACGCAATTAAAGCTTTAACAATAAATCAGGTACAATGTGGGTACTTTAAGAATTCCTATATGGAAATCTTAAAAGTATGAACAAATATTAAATTTGAGATTATAACAAAAAAGAGAGAAAAATTAAGAAGAAGTTTCTATAACTTCTTATATTTAAACAGGGATCACGAGAAAAAATAGGGCTAGTTTCCCTTTCGTGAAACCTGGAGAACAAAGTTAGATATAACTCACTTGTGAGTAGAAATAATTGAATTCCCTAGTTAGAAGGGAGAAACAATATGGTTTTAAATGTGTGCAAGACACGAATTATACAGAATTAACTTATGAGAAATGGAACAATTTTGGGAGGGCACTTGCTTGCAAGTGACACCTCATTGAAAAAGACCTAAATTTATAAATTTCACCTAATTTGTTAGTAAGGGTGTTTGGGAAAGAGGAAATGGGAACTTTAGGAGAAAGTTCTTGGCCATACTTATTGCTCTCACGAACGGCGACGCGGTTGAAAGTTAAATGGGCACTGTTTTGCGCTATGGTCTATTAATGTATTTAGAAAGTTCACTATTGCAGCACAGAAAGTTTATAGAGAGAAACGTTATTGCAGTTATGTAGATCACTAGTTGAACTTTAGCTTGAGAGAGTTGATTGCGTTGTAGCTTTTAAAAGTTGTAGTTGAATGCAGCGGAAAATTTCTCACGAAGGAAGACAAATTATGTTTTGATTAACAGATGATATTAAGAAAAATCCTCAACTAGGAAAAGTATTCCCATATTTAAGTGAAAAATACTTGGGGTTTTACTTGCAGAAAGATTGCTTGGCATGGAAAATTCCAAGGCAGCAAGAAAAGTCCCTCGGCGGAAAGCTAGGCTTTATAGACAGTGGGTATTTTGAAAATATCCCTCGGTGTGAGATAGTATCTCAGAAAATCTGTACAAGAAGTACTGTTTCATTTTAGAGAGTTAGCTGAGGTAGCCATAACTTGATCAGGAAGATCTTTTGAAGGCAGTTATTGCTGAACATGTAGAGATTCCACACACTTTTAAAACCCTTTAAAATATGGTGAAGACCATTGAAGTTTGTACTTAGCTCTGTTTCATGAAGCAGGCGATGTTCCTGGTGACGGTTGGTTTTAAAATTCAAACATGGCGTCTGATTTAAAAAATGTCTCTCGAGTAGAGACGAGCTCGAGGGAGGAGCCCCAACTGTATGGTTTGACGTCTAACACAGAAGTGAGAACCACTAAACGAATCACGAAGGTACCACGGAGAGAAGATGGTTGGGGGAAAAGGACAAAGGAGCACACATAAGAATTACAAACTTAACAAAAATTAAATCTCTTCTTAGATGTTAATTTTCTTGATGAACTGGTCTTCAAGGAGTTGTTAGCAGGCGACAATGACGAAGCCTGGCGAATGGGAATGGTGAAGAAGTCCTCTTGAACATGGAGATGTTAGCTGGCGATAACGACGAAACCTGGTGGCTTGATTGGTAAGGAAGTCCTCTTGAGAGTGGAGATATTGAGGAACTTCAGAGGATAGCTGCTAGATGCCGCTAGGTTGATCATGGAAGAGATATATCTAGAACAGACTTACAAACGAAGTAAGCATGGTGCGCAAACAAACTAAAACATAAGGAATCACTGTTGGTGTTTGCGAAAAAAAAGTAAGGAATGAATTAAAGCAAAGAGCAGCGAAAGCTAACTCTATCTTACCGTGTATTCCAAGGAATACACCAAAGGGAAGCAAGACTGACCTCAACAATTACAGAGGTATCTCCTTATTGCAGGTTACCTACAAGGTTCTTTCGAAAGCTCTGTTATCTAGAGTCACCAACCAACTAGACTCTCAATTAGGGGAATATCAAGCTGGCTTTCGTAACAATTGATCTTGTCCAGAGCAGATACAAAATCTCAAGACCAGCCTCACCTCTAAGAGTCGTGGGGGACAACCATGGGTAGTTGTCTTAGTGGATTTCCAGAAGGCATACGACTCGGTGGACAGAGAGAGTCTTTTCTCCATCTTGCAAGAATTTGGCCTTGATGAAAAAAAAAAACCTTAAACTAGTCCAGGCCACCTTGACAAAGACAACATCTGAAGTCAAGTTCAGAGGTGAACTATCCGAGAGCTTCCCCATCAAGACGGGAGTTAGACAGGGCGATGGACTCTCTTGCATCCTCTTCAATTGCATCCTGGAGAAGATCATAAGGGAATGGATGGTGCGACTAACACCAAGGACTGGTCTGCAGCTTGGACACAAGAAAGACAAACTTCATGTGTCATGCCTGGCCTTTGCCGACGACCTCGCCATACTGACCAACATTATAGAGGAAGCTACTCACCACCTACAAAGTCTTCACGATGTAGTGGTTCAGGCTGGCCTGAAGATCAACATTGGTAAGACTGAATTAATGACTAACATCAAGGAAGCCCCGTCCACAATTCCCCTTGAAGGGGTCATCATCCGAAAAGTCCCTGTGGTCAAGTACCTAGGAGAGTTAATCTCGGCAAACCAGAGTGAGAATCTGGCCATAGACACCAGGTGCACCAAGTTCGAGAGGGCCTACCACTCCTGCCGCAGCATCTACACATCAAAGTTCCTCTCCAAAAACCTCAAACTCAGACACTACAATTCAGTAGTAAAACCATCTGTTCTGTACGCCTCTGAGTGCCTCGTGATGGCCAGGAAAGGCCCACTCAGGAAACTTGAATTCAAGGAGAGGAAGATCCTGCGGAGGATACTAGGACCTCTACGGGAAGAGGGAGGCACCTACAGAATTCGGTACAATGATGAGCTTTACAGCCATCAACAACGCATTGTGACTTGTATATGAAAAAGGCGCCTGGCCTTCTATGGACACTTGACCGCATGATCCCTTGCCGGATCACCAGTAAGATCTTCACAGAGGTAGGAAGAGGGAAGGCCTCCATGGACGGAGGAAATAAAGATGCCTCATAATCAGATGATGAAAAAGTACTGGAAGAAGAGAAAAGACAAAGCGACGAGGAGATACGAGTCCCGTGGTCCTCAGTAGGCCCAAACGAAGAAGAAGAAGGTGTATAATTTGTACCTAAAAAAATACTTTCGATGTCAGCTGCGGATACTGACAATACTGTTTTCAGGCATAGAACGGAAAAATCAGCTGCATTCCCACACAACAAATTAGTTATGAATTCTAACTCTTATAGAGCTAGGCTTGTTAACCGTAACAGCTATCGGATTTAAGATATCGTATTCACACCACTTTGTCTATGCAATCATCTCGTCTGTTCTTATCAGTTTAGAAGTAATAAGAAATTGTTAAATGAGGAGTAGACTAAGTAACAACAAAAAGTTAAACAATTCTACTCCATGTTTTGAAATTAGCTGTTCCACTTATTTTAGTAAACTTAAAAATGTAAACACTGAAGCAGTGGTTATTGTACTGCTGAAATATAACTGACCACGGTAGGTTATTTTGAGAAGTTATACTTAATTTGCTATCATTATTAGAAGTTATGTTATATTAGAAGCATTGCTTATAATCAATGGTAGAAGTGAGCATGGAAGACTTGTGTCGTTCTAAGAATGCATAAGGATAAAGAGAACGCGACCGAGCGGACTTGAGGGACTCCTCTGGCGACTACCTGGAGTGTCGAGTGGAATTGAGGTAACCCTGGCTACCTGACTCAGGTACCCGAGTGGAATTGATGCCCGCCCAAGCAATTGACTGAAACGAACTCAACCGGTCGGTACACATGAGAAAGTGGATTCATGCATCTGTAGTGCAAACTGCAGAGCTTCATAGATGGCAACAAGCTGCGCAGTAAATACATTTTTATGCGAAGAATGCGAGATGTAAAGGTTGGTTCTTTTCTCTACGTTTTTCCACAAGTAGGCGTACAGCATGGATTTCGTCGGGCATACCAACCCCTTTGACGATAATTGAAGCATTCGCCAACATCTCCTTTACCCTTCCAAATTGGGAAGGTAGTACTAAACTGCCAGGTTGTAGGTATGCAGCCATCCTCAAGGATACGATTGAAAAGTGTCGTAAAAATTTTAGCACCAGGATATCCAAGCAACTTCCAGATTTCAGATGGTATGTCATCTGGTCCTGTCGCTTTGCCATTTTTCATTTTACTTACAGCCTTTAATACCTCTTCTTCGGTAATTTGAGGTACAGGTCCTGCAATTGGATCGCTGGTCAATTCAGGTGTGTGTGGAAACTCTTCATTACACATTTCCTTGTAGTAGTCATGCCATCGATGTAATATGCCAGTGGGATCCCTAAGAGGGTGGTGGCTCGCATCTTTAATCTGGAGTACATGTCCAATATCTTCCGTTGCTCGATGGCGGGATCTTGGAAGGCGGTATATCTTCTTAGCACCTTCTGACGTATCAAGTTGGTTATACAGTTTCTGATAATGGTGGCTTTTTACTCTCACAACAGCGTGTTTTGCAGCAGATTTCAGCATATTGTACTGTTGTAGATCTTCACTCTGCCTTGTTTGGCGCCAAGTTTTGAAAGCTTGCTTCTTTGCTTTGATGGTCATTTGAACGTCTTCGCTCCACCACCAGGTCTGCTTATCAATAAAACGTTTTCCCTCATTCGTTATTCCGAGGGTTTCATTTGCTATTGTGTGTACCTGGTTTGTGATTTCTCTCCAAATGGCCTCTGCTGGTTGATCCGTGTTTATAGTAAGTGTATTGAGCCTTGATGCAAATTCATCCTTCTTCTCATCAAGCTTCCACCACTTTATTCTCTGTGGACCATTTTTGTGAGGTTGGACTGTTCTGATTTTTCCAATTCGCATGTCTAGAACTAGTAATTTATGCTGTGGTGCAATATTTTCAGATGGGATTACCTTATACTTAACATCTCTTGTCAGTTTAAGATCGTGCCTTCGTATCAGCCAGTAGTCAATATGTGTGGAGTATTCACCACTGGTGTAAGTGATAAGATGTGTAGGTCTCTTCCTGAAGAAAGTGTTGACAAGGACTAAGTCATGAGCTTCAGCAAAGTCCAAAATCTTGAACCCATCTTCATTTCTCACTCCAAATCCTTGAACACCATAACACTGCGCATATCCATCTCTAGTTTTTCCCACATGGCCATTGAGGTCTCCACCAAGAAAAATATATTCTTCTGGAGCTATCTCCTGAACGTGAACACTCAGTTTCTCCCAAAAGTCCTCCTTTTCAGTTTCAGGCCATCCAGTTTGGGGAGCATAGCAGGAGATTACTCGCAAAGTTGTTGTTGTGCTCGTGTCAACCTTAACTGATATAATGCGTCCTGATATTAAATTCGCTTCAACCACAGAGTCACGTAGCTTCTGACTTATGGCTACTGCGACCCCATTTCTGGCAGAATTTGTGCCACGATAAATAATCTTGTAGCCTTCGCCAATGTCTTTTGATTTTGAGCCCTCCCACCTTGTCTCTTGTACACACGCGATGTCAATGCGACGGTTCTTGAGAGTATCTGCAAGTTCACGGCTTCTTCCAGTGAGCGTTCCAATATTGAGAGTGGCTAATCGTAGTTCAGGGACGCGCTTCGTTAGCCCACTCCGTCCATGAGCAGGTAGCCGTTGCCCATTTCTCACGTCGCTCGGGCGAGGGTGACGCGCGTCGCCTGCGGAGTACGCCCTAACCTTTGGATTCATACAAGTATGCGTAACAACCATAATTAGTTTGATGCGACGAGAAATGTTCCAACCGGTGTGTCGCATCACCTGACGTCGGATTTTATCAGGCCGCAGCCGCCCCTGACCTGAAGTACAGACGCTACCCAATGGATTGCAGTGGCATTTCCTCCACTGAGAGTCCATCACCCTCCTAAGAGAGCTCCTCCGTCCGAAGCCGTTGACCCTCTTAGGGAGTCGGGTTATTTTCCGCCGCCCAACATTCGGCGTAGAGTTGCTGTCTGTATGGTCTACTCTATTACCATAGCAGTATAAACAAAGTCCCTGATTCTTGGATGTCACGGGTAATCTCGAGAAAAACTAGATAGATTTTGATGCGGTTATCACCATTCTGTAAAGGATATCTCGAGGAAGGTTTCTGTAGAAAATAATATATTTATGATTAAAGGAAGCCAAGCAATAACGAATTCAGAGAAAAAGTCGAAAAAAAAAGCCCGGCGTCCTTGCGCTTTTTAAGCTTACGCTGGGCAAACCATTAAAAATATCTATACAGTGTAAGAATTGTTCAGCATGAAAAGTTCTACAAAAACGTTCGGGAGAGCATATCTCTATCTTCAATACATCGCCCACCATAAGCAGTTTTACATTTTCATTTCTTCCAACAATCTCCATTCAATTACTGAGGCGACAGTTTACGAGCTAGTTTTCATGTTCACTGCTGGAGGGAAAACGACAAATGTCGTATACAAGGAAATCTTATAAGACCTCGGTTAAAAGTAGCCCATCACCCGTTCCCGGGCGAAGCCGGGGCGGGTTGCTAGTTGAGTATAAAACAAAGTCCCCGATTTTTGGATGTCACGGGTAATCTAGAGAACCACGGGATGGATTTTAATGCGGTATTCACCATTCTGTAAAGGATGTCTCGAGGAAGGTTTCTCTAGAAAATTATTTATTTATGATCAAAGGAAGCCAAGCAGTAACGATTTCAGTCAAAGAGTCGAAAAGAAAACCTGGCGTACGTGCGCTTTTTAAGCTTACGCTGGGCAAACCGTTAAAAATATCAATATACTATGATTGTAAGAACTGTTCAGCATGAAAAGTTCTACAAAAATGTCCACGAGAGCATATCTCTATCTTCAATACATCGCCCATTATAAGTGTTTTTACGTGTTCATTTCTTCCAAAAATCATCATTCAATTACTGAAGCAACAGCTAGCTAGGAGCGAGCCTATCACCCCCAGTTACAGCCTAGCTCAGGTGTGTCCAACCAGCGGCCCGATGGCCGCGTTCGGCCCTTGATACCATTGCATGCGGCCCGCAGTGACATTTCTCTATCACATCGAGTTCGGCCCGCAGTGATATTTGTAAGTTATAATATTATTTATGAAATAAGTACGGTAATTCTATTTGGAAGAAGATAAACTTGAAAGAGCAAGACATTTTCCGTTCACAACACATGTGTTTGTGAAAGTTCATCTTACTCAAAATATGGAGAAATACATCCGTTTTAATAAATACCCAGCCCAGATTTGTATTTATGATCCTACCTAACACGCATCGCTATGAAGTCTCCGTGCATTGTCGACCGCGCGGTAACGTTACTACTTTCGAAGTCGAGTGTGTGCCATATGTTTTATTGTCGTCACATTGTATAACTTTCAAGTCAGTTTACTGTTTTCAGTTGTTCGCTCACATTGTATTGTCAGTGCAAGTGAGAGGTTTGAAGAATATAATTAATTCTGTGATTTTTATGTGCTAGTCAGAGGTTTGAAGAATATATTGAAGTTAATTCTGTGATTTGTATAAGTGATAATTATGGCTTTTAAGTGTAACGGCAAGAAAATAAAAGCTACAGACGAAGGTAAATCATTTCAAATGAAGTAAACTGTTTACTGAAGTAAACAAGAAAGCAGTGCGCTTAATTTGCATTGAAACATATTCAGTGTTTAAGGAGTATAACATAAAGCGACATTACGACACCATACATGCGTCTTCATATGATGAATTTGAGGATCAATTTCGTAAAGACAATGTATCTGAACTTAAAATTAAACTTTCGGGACAGCACTTATTCTTTATTAATGTGTCACTTCAAACTGAATCTCTGGTAAAAGCGAGTTACGCAGTAGCAGAAATTATTGAACAATAATCTAAACCATTTTCAGATGGCGAGTTTGTTAAAGAATGCATTGAGAGTGTTGCTGATATTATATGTCCTGACAAAAAAGCGCAGTTTGCAAAATTAAGCTTTCGAGACAGACTGTAGCTTGCCGTATTGACAAATTAGCGTTCAATATAGAGAGAACTTTAAATACCAAGCCACAAAATCCCAGTTCTATTCTCTGGTACTTCATGAGAGTAGTGATGCTAGCGATACTGGAGTTGATAAAGATTTCAATATTACAGGATAATTTGCTGCTCTTGTCCCTCTTAAAGGCACCACTAAAGCAAATGATTTAATGGGGGGGGGGGGGGGGGGTCACGGAAACCTTGAACCGGCTTGGCTTGAAATATACAAATCTATCTGGTTTAACAACATACGGAGCTCCTGCATTTGCAGGAAAACGAGAAGGGTTAGTTAAATTGCTGCAAGCAGAGGCAGCTAAAGTAGGAAACGTTTTTGGAATGCAATATCACTGCTTAATACACCAAGAAAACCTTTGTGCAAAAACCCCAAATTTAGATAGTGTTTGGAAAGCCGTTGTAAAAGTAGTTAGTGAATTTCATTCGTTCACATGGTTTGCGACATAGAGAATTTCAAAATTTCTTACAAAATCTTGATTCAGAATTTGAAGATACTGTATTGTTTATTATACTGAAATATGATGGCTGAGCAGTGAAAAAAGTTGAATTTAAAGACTCAGAATGGTAGATATAACAACACAACTGAACGAACTTAATTCACGCCTCCAAGGACCAATGGATCATTGCTATGTTTGATCACGTGAAGGACTTTGAAACAAAATTGGGACTTTGGGAGTCACAAAGAAAATACAACAACGTTGTGCATTTCCCAGCCCTACAAAACTGTAATAATCAAAATTCTCAAAAATACGCAGAAATCATATCAGAATTAAGAAATAAATTCCGCGTTAGATTTCAAGACTTCAAGGAGAATGTTATAAGTTTCAATATGTTTTCTTCCCCTTGCTCCAATAACATAGACGAAGTTCCCGAGGATCTGCAAATGGATTGCGTTGATTTTCAATGTGTGTCTGACCTAAAGAATAAGTTTAACAATGTCCCCTAACTACAAATCTATCGCGACTACTTTCCCAGCGAAAAATATCCGGGCATTAATAGACATGCACTTTGTTTTGCATCACTTTTCGGTAGCACATACATATGCGAACAAGTGTTCTCCAGGACGAAAAATGTGAAATGCGCAACGAGAACACGAATCACCGACAGTCATCTGGAGAGTTCACTTCGAGTTGCTGCAACATCAATCCATCCAGATATTGGATGCCTTGTTCATGTGTAGCAGTGACAGGTGTCGCATTGACAGGTAAAATATTAGCCTAATTCTATTATTTTAATATAACATTTATATATATTTAACTTGCATATTAAGGCTTTCACGGCCCGGATTATTATATAAATAATTCATGCTTTTGGGCTAATGCCGTGTGTATTTTTAATTTAAACCATACGTTTCGGAGAAACCTTGCCTCCTTTTTCAATGGAAATAAACAATGTGGCCAAAGAAAGTATATCAATGAGATTACAAAAAATATAGATAAATTCCTCTGTTCGTCACCAGAGAGCAGCTGCCAGAAATAACTGTATGGACCATGGTGGAACGGCGGACAGAGTAGTAAGTAACAAGAAGGTAAAGGGGGCGGTGTGAAAATATAGAAACTCCTCGAAGAATGAGGAGGGGGGGGGGGGAGGTGGGAGGGTTAGTTGGATATAAGGAAACATAGACAAAAGGGAATACTAGCTGAACGATACCTAACGTCATACAGTCAACGGCGAAAAAACAGATGGAAACTCCTCCAGTGACGAACAAAGGAGATCAAATCCAGGCTCTGAGCCCTAGAGGGAAAATGTACAATTTTAAATATGTGAAGAACAGAGAGACTGAGAGGAACTATCTCCCTAGATCCCTAATAACTGGTAGCCAAGTGTCACTTAGCTGATAACCAGTGTCTCTGTTAATATTATTGGGATTTTTACGAATTTCAACTGCCTCCCTTATAATTCTAGACCAGTTGTGCTTAACAAGGGCAAGCGCATGAGCATCCTTGAAACATACATCGTGCCCTGAAGACAGGGCATGTTCAGCTATAGCTGATTTGTCAGGTTGGTTTAGACGGATGTTCCTTTGATGCTCTTTGATGCGAGTGGCAATGGACCGTTTTGTTTGTCCAATGTAGACTTTTCCGCAAGTACATGGGACTTCATACACCCCAGGTTGTAGTATTGGGGACAATTTATCTTTGTTTAATGCTAAACGTTGACCAATTTTCGTCATAGTGCCGAAAACTGTTTTTATCTTGTGCTTGCGGAGAATCTTAGCAACGCGGTCAGTGGTGTTGTGAATATAAGGGAGGTAAGCAGTTCCTCTCACGTCGGAGCTCTGAGAAGGTTGTCTATCCCTCCTTCTGGGATGTAGGGACCTATATATAGTGGATTCATTATAGCCATTACCCTTAAACATGGTTTGTAAGGCATGTAACTCTTCCTGAAGAGTTGATGCCTCACAAATACGTTCCGCTCTTTTGGCTAGAGTTGTTATAATTCCTTGTTTTTGTGCTGGGTGGTGGTGGGAGTCCGCATGTAAGTAACGGTTAGTGTGAGTTGGCTTACGGTAGACGCTGTGCCCCATGGATCCATCCGCTTTCCTCCTCACAAGAACATCCAAAAAAGGTAAGCATCCACCTGACTCTAGCTCCATTGTGAAGTGTATTGAAGGATGCAGCTGATTTAGGTGGTTCAGAAAGTGGTTCAGTTTCTCAGAACTCTCCTCCCACACCACGAACGTATCATCCACATACCTCCACCAAATCACAGGTTTGAAAGACGCCGAAGATATAGCCTCCTCCTCAAAATGTTCCATGAAAAAATTTGTCACGACAGGCGAGAGTGGACTTCCCATGGACACACCATCAGTCTGCTCGTAATATTTACCATCCCACAAGAAATAGCTGGAACACAAGCAGTGGTGGAATAATCGGGCAATGTCCTCAGGAAACAAATCCTTGATGAGTGACATGACCGAGTCCACCGGCACTCTGGTAAACAAGGACTCTACATCAAAACTCACCAAAATAGCATTTGGTTGAACGGCGATGGTTGACAATTTTTCGACGAAATGGGTTGAATCCCTAATGTAGGACTGTGTGCGCCCCAAGTGCGGCTGAAGCAACTTGCTGAGATATTGCGCAAGAGCATAAGTTGGAGAACCTATTGTGCTAACAATTGGTCGAAGAGGGACGTCTTGCTTATGGATTTTTGGAAGACCATACAATCTCGGAGGAACAGCATCTCTCGGAATAAGACACCTTCCCTCTTCTTTTGGAATAGATGACAGTTTAACAAGCTTAGCAGTGGCATTGGATACACGAGTGGTTGGATCACGAGTGCACAGTCTGTAGACAGGATCAGATAACAGAATCGAGATTTTACTTTTATATTCAACGGTATCCATCACCACAAAAGAAAGGCATTGAAGGAACTAAGAAATAATGACACCATTTCTATTCTTCATGCTGACAAGGGAAATGCGACAGTGGTGATGGATACCGTTGAATATAAAAGTAAAATCTCGATTCTGTTATCTGATCCTGTCTACAGACTGTGCACTCGTGATCCAACCACTCGTGTATCCAATGCCACTGCTAAGCTTGTTAAACTGTCATCTATTCCAAAAGAAGAGGGAAGGTGTCTTATTCCGAGAGATGCTGTTCCTCCGAGATTGTATGGTCTTCCAAAAATCCATAAGCAAGACGTCCCTCTTCGACCAATTGTTAGCACAATAGGTTCTCCAACTTATGCTCTTGCGCAATATCTCAGCAAGTTGCTTCAGCCGCACTTGGGGCGCACACAGTCCTACATTAGGGATTCAACCCATTTCGTCGAAAAATTGTCAACCATCGCCGTTCAACCAAATGCTATTTTGGTGAGTTTTGATGTAGAGTCCTTGTTTACCAGAGTGCCGGTGGACTCGGTCATGTCACTCATCAAGGATTTGTTTCCTGAGGACATTGCCCGATTATTCCACCACTGCTTGTGTTCCAGCTATTTCTTGTGGGATGGTAAATATTACGAGCAGACTGATGGTGTGTCCATGGGAAGTCCACTCTCGCCTGTCGTGGCAAATTTTTTCATGGAACATTTTGAGGAGGAGGCTATATCTTCGGCGTCTTTCAAACCTGTGATTTGGTGGAGGTATGTGGATGATACGTTCGTGGTGTGGGAGGAGAGTTCTGAGAAACTGAACCACTTTCTGAACCACCAAAATCAGCTGCATCCTTCAATACACTTCACAATGGAGCTAGAGTCAGGTGGATGCTTACCTTTTTTGGATGTTCTTGTGAGGAGGAAAGCGGATGGATCCATGGGGCACAGCGTCTACCGTAAGCCAACTCACACTAACCGTTACTTACATGCGGACTCCCACCACCACCCAGCACAAAAACAAGGAATTATAACAACTCTAGCCAAAAGAGCGGAACGTATTTGTGAGGCATCAACTCTTCAGGAAGAGTTACATGCCTTACAAACCATGTTTAAGGGTAATGGCTATAATGAATCCACTATATATAGGTCCCTACATCCCAGAAGGAGGGATAGACAACCTTCTCAGAGCTCCGACGTGAGAGGAACTGCTTACCTCCCTTATATTCACAACACCACTGACCGCGTTGCTAAGATTCTCCGCAAGCACAAGATAAAAACAGTTTTCGGCACTATGACGAAAATTGGTCAACGTTTAGCATTAAACAAAGATAAATTGTCCCCAATACTACAACCTGGGGTGTATGAAGTCCCATGTACTTGCGGAAAAGTCTACATTGGACAAACAAAACGGTCCATTGCCACTCGCATCAAAGAGCATCAAAGGAACATCCGTCTAAACCAACCTGACAAATCAGCTATAGCTGAACATGCCCTGTCTTCAGGGCACGATGTATGTTTCAAGGATGCTCATGCGCTTGCCCTTGTTAAGCACAACTGGTCTAGAATTATAAGGGAGGCAGTTGAAATTCGTAAAAATCCCAATAATATTAACAGAGACACTGGTTATCAGCTAAGTGACACTTGGCTACCAGTTATTAGGGATCTAGGGAGATAGTTCCTCTCAGTCTCTCTGTTCTTCACATATTTAAAATTGTACATTTTCCCTCTAGGGCTCAGAGCCTGGATTTGATCTCCTTTGTTCGTCACTGGAGGAGTTTCCATCTGTTTTTTCGCCGTTGACTGTATGACGTTAGGTATCGTTCAGCTAGTATTCCCTTTTGTCTATGTTTCCTTATATCCAACTAACCCTCCCACCTCCCCCCCCCCCCCCTCCTCATTCTTCGAGGAGTTTCTATATTTTCACACCGCCCCCTTTACCTTCTTGTTACTTACTACTCTGTCCGCCGTTCCACCATGGTCCATACAGTTATTTCTGGCAGCTGCTCTCTGGTGACGAACAGAGGAATTTATCTATATTTTTTGTAATCTCATTGATATACTTTCTTTGGCCACATTGTTTATTTCCATTGAAAAAGGAGGCAAGGTTTCTCCGAAACGTATGGTTTAAATTAAAAATACACACGGCATTAGCCCAAAAGCATGAATTATTTATATATTTAACTTATTTTTAAAAATACCTTAATTTAGCTAATATATGATTCATATTTTAATAAAAATAACATATCATTAAATTAGCTATTTTTTAAATCAATTGATTTACCTTAGAACTTAGATCCTATTTAATACGGTAGGAAAAATCGAATCACTTGGCCCGCAAACCAATTCACCTTAACGACAGTGGCCCTTTTCCAAAAAAGGTTGGACATGCCTGCCTTAGCTAGCGAGTGAGCCTATTACCCCAGATACAGCCAGCAGCAAACTGTTGAGTAGTGATGAGTTAAGACTTCAGAGAAGAGTGGTTGTGGTTGGAGTTTCTCTGGAAGTGCAACTTGGCTTTTCTTCATTTCGCCTGTGAACGTTTTGTTCCGCTAAATACACAGTCAAGTTGAGATTGGACGGAAGGGAGATTTGTGTTTCATGCACCTCACCATTCTTAAATTACGCCTGAAAAGAATTCGTTGCACATGCATCTCCATGATAATAGAGGCCTATAATTAATTGTCCAGTCAGTGATTTTAACCCATCATGCCGAGACGTAAAACGGATATAGATCGCAGTTCATTGACATCGAAAAAAAAAAAAGAGCTTAACACTTACTGTATTCATAACTGTTTACGGGCGAAGCCGGGCGGGTTGCTAGAAAATTATAAATTAATTCAATTGGATCGTTATCAGATCCTTACACTTAGGCTATTATATCAATGTCTACAAGGGTGATGGTAATTACAATACACTTAGTTCCAGCATTTATTAAAGTAACGCAACTAATCAAGATTTGTTAGTTATATGTGATTTTTTGTATTTTTTTATTTTTTCCGGAAGTGCAACTCGGCTTTTCTTCATTTTGCTTGTGAACTTTTTGTTCCGCAAAATACACAGTCAAGTTAAGATTGGACGGAAGGGGTTAGTTATTTAGTTATTGTTGTTTTAAGGGGCGGAACTACGACGGCATCTACCCCTGGACAGAAGGGGGATTTGTGATTCATGCACCTCGCCATTCTTAAATTTAGTCTGAAAAGAATTCGTTGCATCTCCATGATAATATAATTAACAGACCAGTCAGTGATTTTAACCCATCATGCCATGACGAAATCGACGAAAACGAGGAAGAAGGTGATGAAGTCGAAGAAGATAACTTGGAAGAACTTCCTATCCGTGAGGTTTTGCACAGTTCTGAAGACCAAGAACTCGCAAAACCTGGTCCATCAGGGATAGCGAAGAGAAGGAGAATGCGCCAAATTGATCACATGTGGATTCAGCCTACTGGGGATACCACTAAACAAAAACAAAAACCGCGCCAGGAGCTCTACCTCATGGTGGTGTGGAAATGATTTTTTTGGCCAATACGCGTGTTGGTGTATACTTTGCGACGCTCGTACTCTGAAACTATTCATTTCACAAAAAAAAACGGTTGAGACAAATTATAGGAAATATTCTCTAGTTTCATTTATTACATAACTATTTTTACCATAAAGTGAGTCAGAAAGGAAATATCGTCGAAAAACTGTTTTGGAGCCCCTATTTTTCAATATGGCGGTGGTTTCCGGGGAAATAATCTGTTAGCAAAGTAAAAATTCGGAAAGAGCATGTCAAAATCTAAATATACCAATTTTCAAAACTCCCCTAAAACTCCGTAGGCAAACCCCTTTTTGAGCGCCAGTTGACTGGACTAGTAGTTCATTGACATCGAACAAAAAAGAGCTTATTACGTAATGCATTTATAACTGTTCCTGGGCGAAGCCGGAGCGGGATGGGTTGCTAGTTATATATTAATATTATTAAGGGGTCTCAAACGATAGTTAAACCATTAAAATCGGTGGGATTAATGTAATGTTGATTATTTATATACATGTTTAGCCTACTTTACACATTTTGCAAAAATGAGGTAAAAGTAGACTTATGAGATCGATCCGGGCAAATGTCTGTCTGGCTGAGTGTGTGACTCCCTATCAACTCCTAAATGGCTGCAGCAATCGAATCCAAATTTGGTATGAGTAAAGATCTATACCTGAATATCTCAAGCCCATATTTGAAAATTATGTCAGTGCTACCAACTGCTGAAAAACCGCAATTGAAATTTGAGGTCCATGTTAGATATCTTGGAAGGTATGCATGGGAGCTATTCCAAAATTGGCACACATATAGATAATAATATTTCAGTTTAATTTCCAGGAGGCCATGCATTGCAGTGTTGCCAAAGTGCTTCTAAGCCTCTGATAGGACCAATTTTTAAATACATGTAACTTCTATGAATTGAATAGGGATGTAGCTAGAGAAAGTTCGCGCCAGATAGCGCTTGTGTAGTACTGGGTAAGCCCAAGGCGATTGTCTTATGTTTCTCCCAGTCAGCTGCGAGAATGTATAGATTGTGACCGATATTTCTAAGCTAAAGTAAATTATATCTTCTCTAATTTTACTCCAAGACTATATTAATTAATTTTATAGGTATATACCCTAATATATTATGGTCGATTTTCAGCGTTTAAGCGTTAACCATCTGCAAAATGAGCTACGGACCAGAGGCACTAAAACTAGCGGGAGGAAGGAAGGCCTATATTGATAAATATATCTCCATAAGACTTAAAATCATAAATAGAGATTTAAATATTCACTTGCTCCCCTTGCTTATAGACTTCGATTCATGTCTCTTCTTAGGTTGATAGCTTACATGAAACTGTCGTGTTTTAAGGTAAACATACCGGTAATCAAAGAAAGTTGATACCGGTAATGTAGGCCGATATCTCGCAAATTCATTGCAACGTTTGGTTCTTATGTCATTTTGTCAATTTCTCAATAGGAATCGTTCCCGTACCCCTTGGAAATGACTAAGGGGTACAGGTTTTTAAAAGTTTGAGAATCTCTGCGTTTGGGCCACGAACTGTTTCCATTCATCTGACTATGTCTGAAGAATGTACAAGTCAGTCGCTACCACATTCTCCGTCGGGCAGATGGAAGTTGACGATTAATTCAGATTTCAAGAAACCAATCATAGTACGTTTGTGACTTAATGTTGCGACATTTATTCTTGAAGTATTTGTCCGAGTACCGTATTGATGTCTTTCAATGGGAGTCACAAATGTTACATTCACTTCTTCGTGTATATTGACGATTTCTTACGGTACTTCAATGGAGATGATTTCTGCAGATTCCGATATTGTAGGCTTATCGTGGTAATCCAGCAATTTTCTTGTGTATGGCCTCTTCCTTTTTTTTTTTTGTTGTGTTCGTGGTCCACGGAAAAAAGCGACGGAACAGCGCCCGGTTTTAACCTTGGTCTCTCACCTTCAAATACAAACGCATAAATTCAGTGGTTGTTCTCGAAATATTTAATCAGTTTATAGGTACAAAATAGAAATTATTTCCCTTTAAACATCACACTTACCCAACACAGTTTTCGTGAAGTCATCGGGTTGAAAATTATGGGAACACACTTTAATATTTTCTGTCAGATTTTTCTCACCGAAATTTTCCCTTCTAAAAGCATGTAACCATTTTTTTTTTTTTTTTTTTTTTTTTTTTTGGAAATTGGTGAAACGAAAACGGGCTTCCCTGATTTTTGCAAATAGGAACACTGCAATAGCTCGGCATAGTCACGAAAATAACCATTTAAACAACTTAAATTCGTGGATATTAGTCGCATGAGAACACAGGAGACAACTGAAGAGCGCCTTGCGCTTACCCAGTACAACAGCAGTGCGCTCTATCGGTGCTAGTTCTATACATCCCTATTTCAACCAAATTGCGTATGTGCTATGCGGACCATAACAGATATTACTATGCTTATTCTTAAGAGCAACCAGGGCTGCCAACTTTTAATAAATGCTGTCTCTATTTTTTACCCTAATATTAATATATCAGAAAGTATGTAAGTCAACGGCTTTAAAATTTGCACACGTATAGTACCTGACATTCTAGATTAATTTGGAGAAACTAATATATGTCAGTGCTGCCAACATGACTCTAAGCCTGCTGATAGGTCCAATTTTAAAATACATGTAACTTCTATACTAACAACTGGATTTCATAAAAAATTGGCACAACAAGAGATCATAATATTTCAGATTATTTCTGACCAACACATGCATGACATGATTGTTTACGTGCGCGGATAGATCCAATGTCCAATGTCTAACTGCATGTCCATGCTATCCATTGGACTTCAACCAAATTTTGTATTCTGTACCTTAAGAGATGGAACTAACAATATATTCAGTCACCAGGGCTGCCAACTGTAGTGCTCTATTAGGCTACATTATACTAATTAGAAATATCTATATTACCAACTTAATGTCGTAATTATTCTAAATAGGTCTAGGCTATATAGATTGGCATGAATCTTAAATTTTAAGAAAAGTAGGCTCTTTAGTTCGTCACGGAACTTCTTGTTATTGTATAAATAAGGATATTTTATTATAGGCTGATGTGCACATCATTAAATCTAATTAGGACTGATGTCCAAAGATGTATCAAACCTAGAATTGAAGCATCAACTACATCAATAACTAATCAACATCCTATTGACCCCACTTGTTTTAATGGAGCAACTACCGTTGGAGACCCCTTAATAATATTTATATAGACACTGGCGGAAAAGATTATCCCAACACCAAGAAGGGGTTGTGCTGGATTAACGAACGTTGGTAGGCGTGTTTATACATCTGAAAGATGACGTTGATTCAAATTTCCCACAAATCACATTAGCGTAGCGCTAGTAGTGGCCCCACGACGTTGCACATCAGATTTGCTTTAAATGCGGGCTGTACTGTGCGAGACCGTTAGTTACCTGTGAGGTTGGACGGAGTGATTGTGAGTGGGCCAAGAATGCCTTTACGGCGAAGTATCAACAGCTCACTGCGTTTCAACGAGGCCGTGTAATAGGGCTACGTGAAGGTGGCTTTTCCTTCCGAGCTATTGCAGAACGACTTGGCAGGAATGTCTCCATTGTGCATGCGTACTGGCAGCAGTGGTCACGAGAAGGTACGGTCGCAAGACGACCGGGCTCCGAACGTCCCCATGGCACCACCGAGAGGGATGACCGCTGTATTCGTCTTATGGCTTTGGCGCATCGGATGGCGTCTACAGCAGCAATTCGTGCGGCAGTTGGCACCACAGTGACGCAATGAACTGTTCGAAATTGGTTACTTGAAGGACAGCTCCAAGCTAGACGCCCTGCGGCGTGCATTCCACTTATCCCAAACAACCACCGTCTGCGACTTCAATGGTATCAAGCGAGAGCTTTTTGGAGGATGGAGTGGAGGTCCGTTGTGTTTTCCGATGAAAGCCGATTCTGCCTCTGTGCCAGTGATGGCCATGTGTTGGTTAGAAGGAGGCCAGGTGAGCGCCTGCATTCCACCTGTCTGCAGTGTCGACACACTGGACCTACACCAGGCGTTCTGGTCTGGGGAGCAATTATCAATGACAGCAGGAGCACTCCCGTTGTTATCCCACGCACCCTGACAGCAGATGCGTACGTCCGTCTGGTGTTTCGACCTGTTGTGCTGTCCCCGTGTGGGTGCGGGTTAGAATACACCCACGGTATGCCCTGCCTGTCGTAGGAGGCGACTAATAGGGTCGACATGGCCGAATAACTTGCCAGTTTTGATTTGTTCAGACCCCCTGTGGATGGGGAGGGCAGAATTCATCCACGGTATCCCCTGCCTGTCGTAAAAGGCGACTTAGAGGGGGCCTTATAAAGGTCAATTTTGGTTTTCTGGTCCCAGCTCTGGTTTGACCAATAGAAATAAACATGCGTGCTGTTAGGGGAAGGGCCACCAGCTTGGCCATCTGGCCAGAAAGCCTAGACGGTATGCCCCATCCCGTCAGGTGGGTGCGCCATGTACCCTACAGTAGTATCCGCCTTACAACGAAGGTCCCTGCATGGCCGAATACTGGAGCTGAATAAATCCTGTGCATGCCGAGGGGGAAGTGCCTGTTCGAGGCACTGGGACCCCGGGCAATATCTGCTATGCCAGGTAGGTATTGCCTTGGCTGGGTGGCGCCCACAGTGATAGCCCCCGTTCGGAGTGGGCAGTATTCGGGGAGGATTTCGTCCGGGATGCGTAGTAAACGATCACGGACACCTGTACAGGGTGGCACCCTTAAAAAGCCGTCTCTGGAGTGTAGACCGAATCCCAAGGTGTATACGCCTTGGGATGAGGCATTTAATAAGAAGTTCCCTGTTGACAGGTCTCCTCGCTACCTGGTAGCTACCAGGACAGACGGGGGAGATTTTAAACAGGTAAAATCGATCCTATTTTCAGAGGAAATCGAGGGGAAATATCGCGACCTTAACGGGATTTCCAAGCTCCGGAACGGGCAGCTCCTGCTGCATACCGTTGACCGGCAGCAAACCGAAGCGTTGCTGGAATGCACGCATTTCGGCGAAATTCCCGTTAAGGTTGAGAAGCACGATACGCTGAATGAGGTCCGTGGAGTTATATTCCATCGCGACCTCATTTTAAACAGCGACGCGGAATTGATGCGGGATCTGGGGAAGCGAGGCGTCACCAGGATTAGGCGCATCACCCGGAAAATTGGAAATGATAGCGTCGATACTGGCGCTTTCATTCTCCATTTTGAGGGTGATGTAGTGCCTAGGCAGGTGAAGGTCACGTCGTACCATTGCGACGTTAGACCGTACATCCCTCCACCTATGCGCTGCTACAATTGCCAGAAATTCGGTCATGTTTCTGCCAGGTGCACTGCCAAGGCGGTGTGTAGAGAGTGTGGCAAGGGGACACATGACGGTGTGGGGTGTACGCCTCCCCCGACGTGTCCTAACTGCCAAGGAAGTCACTCTCCGCGGTCGAAGCAGTGCCCTGAGTTCTGCAAGGAAGCAAAGATCCAAGAAATCAGAACATTGGATCGGCTTTCATATCACGACGCTCGAAAGAGATACCGTGATATGACTGCACCCGAATTTCCGGTATCTTTCGCGGCTAAGGTGACGCCACCTATCACCCCTGCCACTTTCGTTCCCCGTGCTGTACCCTCGACGACGAACTACTCTGAGATCGTAAAGTCTCCCCTCGCTGTCCAAGCGAGACCTGTCAGCCCGAAGAAGGTTACACAACCTTCTTCGGCCATTGTGAAAAATTCGCCGGTTATACCATCTAAACCGGCGCAATCGGAGAAGAAGTCATCTTCCTCTCCGAAAAGGTCGGAGAAGAAGTCTTCCCCTGCCATCGAGGCAAAGAAGACTTCTGCGACCGGGGCTGGATCGTCATCCAGCCCACCTGATAAGACAAAGATAGTGGAGAAGAGGGGGATGGAGCGGCGCCGTCTCTCTCGACCTCCGGCTGATGGGATGGCTCCTTCATCTGCTGGGCCTTCCGCTCCCTCGACCATCAAGGGAGTGATGCCCGCAGAAGCCAAACCCATTAGAGTGGAGGAACTCCCCTATAGGAAAAGTAAGTCACCGGCGGAGAAGAGAGGGGCGGTTCAGCGCTGTTTCTCTTCCTGTCCTGCATACAAGGCAGCTCAGCCATCTGCTGGCCATTCCGCTCCTACCATCACCAAAGGAGCGGTGCCAGCTGGAGCGGCCTCGTTTTGCAAGGACCTGACGTCTGTGGGGAAGGGACCACCTACTTCCCCGAATAGACGTCTGCGTCGGTCTAGAAAGAAGCATGCTCGGGGCGTGTCGGGGACAAGTACCCCGTCTTCGGACAGGGAGAAAGTCCCTAGACACCGCTCTCGCTCTTCTCCAAGAGCGAGACTCGTGAGGTCCGACGACGACCGCGCGCAACCCAAGAGAGCGCCCGCTCCATTTTCTTCGTCTTCGGATGGAGATGTGGAGATTGAGATGTGCTCTCCTGCCCCATCATCTCCAACTAGAGATGGGGAAGGGTGGCAAACGGTCAAGCATAAGTAGAAGACCCACTTCTACTTAAGTCCACACCATGGCACTATTACAATGGAACTGTAATAGCTATTCTGTTCATCTCGCTGAGTTACGACAATTAATATCTTCGTTTTCGGCAACCATTGTCTGTCTTCAGGAATCCAGGTTTCGTCCTGGACATGAGACAACAATGCGTCTCTTCAAACTCTTCTCTAGAGACCGGGTGGACGGAGCTGTGGCCGCTGGTGGCGTCTGCACTCTCGTCCACTCTAGCCTGTTTAGTGAAGAGGTGCCGTTGCGTACTCAGCTAGAGGCAGTTGCAGTTCGTACTTCGTTGCCAGTAATGGCAACAGTATGTAACGTGTACATCCCGCCTGATTCTCAGCCGGATTACGACCAGCTGGTGGATCTAGTCTCTCAGCTCCCCCCTCCTTTCCTCCTTCTGGGAGATGTTAATGCCCACAACACCATCTGGGGCTCCGCTACCACTAGCGGTAAAGGGAGAGATTTTGAGAGGCTGATCAGGCGGCTGGACCTGTGTCTGTTGAACACAGGGGAGCCTACGCACTTCTCTATTGCACACGGTACTTATTCAAGTATCGATATTACCCTGTGCAGTCGTGCGCTGGTTCCCCTGCTACAGTGGGGTGTACACGATGACCTTTGTAATAGTGACCATTTTCCAATTATCGTTACTCTTCCGAACCAGAGAGCCATCGAGTTACCAAGTCGATGGCTTCTCCGTCGGGCTGATTGGCCAACATTCACGGCACGTGCGGTGTTTGCCGAAGATACCTTTGAGAGTGTCGACGATCATACCATTCATATAACGAATGGTATTTTGGCTGCTGCTGAGGAAACAATACCTTCCTCATACGGCAACTCACGCCGGAAGCTTGTCCCTTGGTGGACAGCCGAGATTGCAGCAGCCATTAAAGATCGTCGACGTGCTTTCAAATGCTATCGGAGGCAAAACACTATGGCCAACCTTATCACCTTCAGAAGGATGCGTGCTAGAGCCCGATATCTGATTCGGGAGAGTAAGAAAACGACGTGGGAAAAGTATGTGTCGTCCATGACGGCGCATACTCCTTCATCTCAAGTGTGGACTAAGCTTCGTCGGATCTCCGGACTCCCGACATCACTGTCGATACCCGGAGTGTCCATCAATGGAGACATAATCACGGACCATCTCGCCATTGCCAACAGCATTGGCTCGCACTTCTCCGATGTATCCTGCTCCGGGAGTTACGATCCTACATTTCTGACTCTGAAGCGGGAGGCAGAGACTCACCCCTTGTCCTTTGCCACTGCTGCTTCGGAGTCCTATAATGTACCATTCTCTGAATGGGAACTGCGCAGTGCGCTTGCACTGTGCAGGGATACGGCTCCTGGACCGGATAACATACATAATCAAATGTTAAAACATCTGTGCGAATCCAGTATAAAAAAACTGTTGATCCTCTTCAATCGTATATGGATTGGAGGGGAGTTTCCATCTCAATGGCGAGAGGGGATCGTGATACCGATTCCTAAGGCTGGAAAGGATCCCAAGTTTGTAAGCAGCTATAGGCCCATTTGTTTGACAAATGGCCTATGCAAGCTGCTCGAAAAGATGGTGAACCGTCGACTGGTGTGGTTCTTGGAGGATAAAGGTCTCCTGTCTGAGTACCAATGTGGATTTCGCTCTCATAGGTCCACCACTGACCATCTGGTGCGACTTGAGAGCGCCATACAGGAGGCTTTTTTTTCCGAAAACAGCACCTAGTCACGGTTTTCTTTGACCTCGAGAAAGCCTACGACACCACATGGCGCTACGGGATCCTTTCCACCCTTCACAAGTGGGGACTCCGTGGTAACTTACCGACTTTCATTGCGAATTTCATGTCCGTCCGACTCTTCCGTGTAAGGGTCGGTAGGACATTATCGCAATACTATACCCAAGAAAATGGAGTTCTCAGGGTTCAGTGCTGAGTGTCACCTTGTTCGCGATTGCCATTAATGGCATTGTTGCCGCCGCCGGGTCCGCGGTAGTTCCATCGCTGTATGTAGACGATTTAGCTCTGCATTACAGCTCTGGAAGTATGGCAGTCGTGGAACGGCAATTGCAGCTAGCTATCAACCGGGTCGACAGGTGGGCTCACGACCGGGGTTTTCGTTTTTCAGCAGCGAAAACCTCCGTCGTCCTTTTTTGTCGGCTACGGAGGCTACATTTACACCCTGAACTACATCTCAGGGATGCTGCGTTGCCGGTGGTTGACACTTATCGCTTCCTGGGGCTCCATTTTGACAGCAAGTTAACGTGGCAGCACCATATACGGCAATTGAAAATGACATGTCTCAGGAAACTGAACATGCTCAGGTTTCTTAGTGGCACTACGTGGGGGGGCTGACCGTGCGGTGCTGCTACGGTTCTACCAAGCCCTCGTCCTGTCCCGGCTAGACTATGGTTCTGCGGCATACGGTTCAGCAAGGCCGGCAACCTTGAAAATGCTGGACAGTATCCACCATAGTGGCGTTAGGCTGGCTACCGGTGCCTTCCGGACCAGCCCGATACCCAGCCTACTCGCCGAATCGGGTGTTCCACCTTTAAATTATAGACGCCAACATATGCTGTTAGCATATGCTGCCAATGTGCGTCAAATGCCGCAACACCCGACCTATCAAGCTCACTTCGGTACCCAAAACCACCAGGGGTACGCCAACCGGCCTCGTGCCACTCGGCCGGTTGGTATTAGACTTGATAGCTCGTGTACCGAAATAGGAGTGGCTGTAGGTCCCTGTATGATCCGGACATCTAGCGAGGTGCCTCCGTGGCAAGTCCCGCGTCCGGAAATTCGGTTAGATCTGCACCGAGGTCCTAAGGTGAACACGGATGCCTCCGTTTACCGGAGGCAGTTCCACAGCATAGTTCACCAATTTCCGGACGCTGGCATTCTATACACGGATGGTTCGAAGGTGGACGAGAAAGTGGGTTGTGCTTACGTTATTGATGGTGCAAATACCAAGATCTCTTTGCCTGAGGCCTGTAGTGTGTTTACTGCGGAGCTCGTTGCCATCTATGAAGCTCTGCAGTTTGCACTACAGGATGCTCGAATCCACTTTCTCGTGTGTACCGACTCTTTGAGTTCGTTGCAGTCAATTGCTACATGTTTCCCGCAACACCCCCTAGTGCAGCGAATCCACGACCTACTAGCCGGGCTGTGGCACGCTGATACTCGAATCACCTTTCTGTGGCTTCCAAGCCACATGGGAATTGCGGGAAATGAATTAGCAGATCAAGCTGCAAAAGAGGCGGTATCACTACCACCTCGACCAATGGAGGTACCCGCTAGAGATATTCGCTCTCAGTTACGCCTACAAGTTCTGGCTTTTTGGGAGAGTCAGTGGCTAGCTGACCCACTGCCCAGTAAACTGAGAGCGATCAAGGGAACTACTCGCGTTTGGCGGAGCTCCTTCCGGGCCCGGAGAGAGTCCGTCATTTTGTGTAGGCTAAGGATAGGTCATACAAGATCCACCCACTCGTACCTAATGAGAAGGGAAGACCCCCCACTTTGTACCTGTGGAGCCGTATTCACCGTGGCCCACATTTTCACCCAGTGTGTGGATCTTGCTGACTTACGAAGAAACCTTGGTTTGCAGACGACACTCAAACTTATATTAGCCGATGACGCGGTGGCTGCTGATCGCGTTATCCGCTTTATAAGTGAGAGTGGGTTAGGGCCAGCAATCTAAATTTTCCAGTGAACTTTGACTCAACGACTTGTTCGTTTTTGAATGATGTTTTGTTTTTTCCGTAATTTTTGTTTATTTTTATATTTTTTATTTTTTTATTTAATTGTTTGTTTTTGTTTTATTAATTTTTGGTCTTTTTAAATTTAGATGTCCACCTCAAAATTTTAAATTCAATTCAAATTTTGTATTCTTTAATCTGTGTTAAGAGGGGCAGATGACCTCGTAGTTCCGCCCCTTAAAACAACAATAACTAACTAATAACAACCTGTTGTGCTGCCATTCATGAACAGCATACCCGGGGGTGTTTCCCAACAGGATAACGCACGCCCCCATGCCGCTATTGTAAGCCAACGTGCTCTACAGGGCGTCAACATGCTGCCTTGGCCAGCTCAATCCCCCGATCTGTCCCCAATCGAGCACGTATGGGACATCATTGGACGACAACTCCAGCGTCATCCACAGCGGGTATTAACCGTCCTTGTATTGATCGATCAAATGCAACAGGCATGGAACTCCCATCCCACAAGCTGACATCCGGCACCCGTGTCACACAATGCATGCACGTTTGCATGTCTGCAGTCAACAGTCTGGCTATTATACGGGTATTAATGGACCAGAATGGTACGGATTTTTCTCGCGCGGACATTAGCCTGTTGTCTTGTACCTTTAATTTATACCAAATATATTGCTGAAATTTCCGTACCGGTACCGTACTCTACTCTTATTTCATGCTGTTTTGATATTTTTGCCGCCAGCCAGTACATTTATATATATAATCATTATTAATTCCAAGCTTGAAGATCGTTGCTTCCAATCCAACCAATTTCTCCATATCTGTCAATATACTGTATGCAGTACCGTAGTAGTCAAGGTAAACATAATAATAATAATAATGTTATTGGTTTTACGTCCCTTTTAACTACACTGGCTTTTAGAGACGCCGGGGTGCCGGAATTTTGCCCCGAAGGGGATCTTTAACGTGCCAGTAAATCTACGGACACGGCTCCCTCGCATTTGCGCACCCTCAAATGCCAGCTGACTGCGCCAGGATACGAACCTGCCACCTCGGGCCCAGCAAGCGAGAACGTTACCCCTGAGCCACGCAGCCAGCCAAACAAGGTAAACAGGGGAGTAATATACCGTAATACTGTTTTTTTAATTTTTAGTATAGCTTTAGTGCCGGGAGTGTCCGAGGACATGTTTGGCTCTCCACTTTGTAGCTGCTTCTATGCGGACACCCATGGGGTGAGCTACAAGTACCGCAGCGTGTGGTGTGTTGTCTGGGGGAGGAAAGTTTGAGTTTAAGGACGATGAGTTGGAAGGTAGCGGCTGTGGCCTATATTTAGGGACCAACCCCGGCATTTGCCTGGAAGGAAGATGGGAAACCACAGAAGACCATCTTCAAGGTTGCCGGCGGGGGGATTCGAACCTACTCGCCTCCCGGAAGTGAGCGACTGCCTGCAGCCACGCCGTAACGACCACGGCTAACTCACCCGGTTGTATAAGACTGTAGTAGGTCTACCGATACAGTAGTAGGAGGAGAAAGAGGAGGCCCACATTCAGGCAATTTCCTACAAGTTTCGATTCTAGCAGCAGTCGCACTCTATTGATTGAAACAAGTAACTCTAACAGTTCTCACAACATCTGGTAGATGGCTCTTTATGATCTGGGACTTGCTTGCACCTGGTGGCAGGGTTGTCGCTATAAAACCTTTTTCCTCTGCTGCAGTAATTGAGCAGTTATATTATAACAACGGCATAAAAAGTAGAGAAGAACGCTATTGATTATTAAAAGCTGTATTTGAGTGGCATTCGAAAAATCGATATACTGCAGATTAAAGAGTTCAATATTACTGTACTACAAATTGACGACCAATCAAGTTCGAACTCGGTAGCACGCCATCTGTCTATTTTGGTTCGCTAATCATCCAAAAAAGAAAAAGTGCATCCATCTTGATCTTCTTGAGTCAACGTGGAATGGAACAGATTATACAAGGTTTTGTGTAAATTTTGAAATTAAGGCGTCAGAATTAATTTGTAGCAGTAGTTATTGTTAAACTGAAAACCCGGGCGTCTTCGATGCAGGCGCAGCAAGTGCAACAGCAAAGCCAGCATCAGCAAAGTACTGGTGCCAATGTCATCCTGAAAATGAATGATATACAGCAACTTTCCACAGTAGGTGAGTGTATAAGCGATAGGTGTCAAAGCGAGTTAATTTCCTTTCTGCTGAATTAAGTTGGTTTTGAAATGTTGTAAGAACCAACAAATGACTCAAGTCACTCTGAAGGGATTTTCGATTCAGTCAAGGTGTCTTAAATGTGGTTATTAATAATAGTGCTGAAATGTGACTTGTGGGGAATTAAATATGAAACTTATTTATAAGAATAAGTTTCATTTTGTCTCTCTCTATATGTCGTGCACTGTAGTAGACATGACAGATCAATATTGCATTTTTATCCCCCACCCCCACCTTATTTTTTTCGATACCGTATCTCATAAATAACCGCTTGTTATTTGTGAATTATTGTGTTCTGCCACCCTCTCACTCTGTAAAATCAACTACTTTTTTAGTATATTATGGTTATTTAGCATATATTTATTTTCCTTGCCTCTCTGCTTTCAAGAAATGTGATCTAAATATTTGTCAGTTTTTATTTATTACTGCTGTAACTTACTGTCACTTCTACTGTCGAGGAGATGAGCATTTAGCCTACCGGTTCATAAGTTGAAACTTGGTTATTTTTTATGAAAGACTGGTGATCCTAAATCTGTAGGCTACATGTCTTTTTCATTGTATTGTAAATTGGTCTTAATGTTATGCTAGTTCTGAACAATCCTGTGGCATTGATTGTAAAGGTCAATGACATAGACTGTAAAATAGTTTGGCCGTTCGTCGGCTCTGTGAATGATCAGCCCTGGATATAACCTTCAATCATTGAAGTATTAGAAGTCATTTTTCAGTGTTGCCTATATAGTAAAGCCATCATTACCTCAGGCTTGACGTTTCAGTGTTACCCTAGAGTTATCTAGCGGTCAGAAGGAAAATCACTTTAACTAGACAATCACAGGCTGCCATTCAAATCGGTATATCACGACAAATTGACTCGTTTGCGATGTCGCGATTTAGGAAATGAAACTCTGGCCTAGCACTGAAAAGTCAAGTAGGAATTAATGAAGACTTTACTATAGTAATCTATTAACTGACTGCTTTTCAGTCAATTAACAAGATTGCGTACAATTAAAATAACTTACAAACTTTAAATTACAAAATGTGTGTTTCTTAAGTGATAAATAATGCATGTAATACTTCTTTCAGATTAGGATGTTAAAATATTTATTCCCTGCCCAATCTTTGGGCACAATCGTGAGACAGATTGAAAACCATTCTGTTAGTAACCTTGATTCAGCTTAGGCCTAACTGTTATATCTCTAGCCTTGCTCAACAGGCGGCATTGCTAATCGAGGAGAGGTGAACCTACCCTTGACACTTACAATTACGTTAATATGGATAAAACCTGATTTTCATACCTCTCTAACGCTGCACACCGTGAGAACATGGGTATAAAAAATTGAGTAATGAAATTAGCCAAAGTATCTGTAGTAATGGTATCTGGAGATGATAAATTAATAGATGTTGACTCGTCCGCTGTCATAGACCCGCCCAGCCATCCCAAATAGCAACACTACTTATATAGTTGAAATGAAGTCTCTAGAAGACATCTTTCTCACGAAGTCAGGAATGCCAACCCCACGCATTTGATACTATCTCGCACCGGGTATACAAAGAAACAAAAGAGCGTCGATAATGTAATATACTATTGCGCCAAATCCAACTCGTCAGTCGTACTTTAACCATGGATTGTGTGGCATGTGAAATTACTTCATAAATTCTATCTTATTAATGTTTTACATACAAAAACAAACCTAACCTGGGGCTTACACCCCTTGTGGTACTAGCAGTAATTTTCGGCCAGGCAGTACCCAACCTAGTAGCGGACATAAATTATATCTTATTAACGTTTTACATACAAAAACAAACCTAACCTGGGGCTTACGCCCCAGGCCTCCTTGCTTGTGGTACTAGCAGTAATTTTCGGCCAGGCAGTACTTTACGTCTTTACGTGTGAAATGGTGAATGGTGAATTTTGTATGCGACATGTTGGTAACGTAGTCACATTTCCGTCTGTCGAGTGTCCAAGATGGCGTTCGTAGTGAAACAAACACGATAAAAATTCTTTATTTTCGTAAAAAAAAAAAAAATATTGAGGTGCGGCGCAGTTGTAGTTGAGATTGTGAACCGACTCCCAACAACTCCAAGAAAGGTATGTAAATCATAAATCCTATATTTTCAATAATATACCTCGTTAAAAGTTACGAAAAGGCATGTTCTCACGGCGTGCAGAATTACCGCATACCTTTCGGGGAGTAGTTTCACAGTCTCTTCATACTCAATAGCCACTGCTGCACCGCAATAATTGTTATTTTACGGAAATAATGCAATTTTTCTTCACTTACGGACGCCATCTTTGACAGTCGTGTGACACCCGATAGTCGATCATGTGACTAAGTTACCAACTTGAATAAAGAAATTCACCACACGCCTTCGCTACTAAGTTGGGCACTGTCTTGTGGAAAATTACTGCTAACTTAGTACTACAAGCAAGGGGGTCTGGGGCGTAAACCCCAGGTTAGGTCTGTTTTTGTATGTAGAACATTAATAACATACAATTTATGTCCGCTACTAGGTTAGGTACTGCCTGGCCGAAAATTAATGCTAGTACCACAAGCAAGGGGGTCTGGGGCGTTGGCCCCAGGTTAGGTCTGTTTTTGTATGTAAAACATTAGAAATAAATAAATAAACACTGTAATTGAGTTCACTTAGTGATTTCATACATCATGTGCGAAATAGTACCAAACGCGTGGGGTTGGCAATACTGACTCAGTGAGAAAGATGGGGATGAAAACTTCAATTTCAAATATATGTCGTGTCGCTATTTGGGCAGGATGGTGGGTCTATGACAGCGGAGCAGTGAACATCTAATACTCAATCCTCTCCTGATATCCTCCCGAATATTAAAATAGGTACGGTAATTTCAGTTTTTAAAAATATTTATACAAAGGATGGTCTGAAGTGAACCATACTAATTGAAATTGCTGTTTTATTATCTTTAGTGCACTGAAAATATATGCTAAATTATGGTTGGTTCCTCAGTTGAGGGGCTGCTACAATGCGGTCATGTAGCCCCGTGTACTTGGGGGGGGGGTGTAGAATCAGTCTGATAACCGGTGTTAATTGTCATGGCTGTATTAACTTAGTGTGTATTATCTGTTTTTTAATTCAAGTAAGTCCTTACTTGAATTAAAAAATAGACATTCGATTTTCAAGTAGTTCCAACTTTTGCTACCAAACGCCACCGTCAACAACCAACTAGTTCTGAACTTTGTTACTAGATGCCTCCACAATCGGCTCCTGGCGACGAACGTTGGAACCTAAGAGCGTTAGTCAAATATAACCTATAATTTTAGCTTCACACAAGTGTAATTAGTGGGAAGGTTCTTTATCATGCCATAAATCTATGATATGGGACCGCCGGCTTTTCTTCCTTTCCGAAGGAAGGCATGCTGAGGGATTTTTAACGCCCTTAAAAAATCCAATGACTTCAGCCAGGTTTGAACCCGCGACCTTGGGCATAGCACCTCAGCATGCTACCAACTACGCCACTGAAACCGCCTGCTAAATTATGTAAATATATGCGTTTGTTTCTTGTTCTTTGCACAATGGCAGCCATGTTGCTCAAACAGTGAGCATTCGTCAACTCTGGGCGGAGACACGACGACACATTCACGTCAAGGAAGTGTTGCCAACATGTAGGCCTAAGATATAAAATATACCACCACATGAGGTGTTGCGTGACTAAACACATTGGTCTAGAGCAGGGGCCTCCAAACCATGGCCCGCGGGCACCACGCATCCGGCGCGCCATGTCTTATTTAGATTACATTGTAAAGTAAGTAAATCATAAAATTTATAATCAGATGCTATTATTTAACGACCAATTAATAATCACAATAACTGACATACGTAAAGATATTAAACATTTTAACTGTAATTCATCATACTCATCATCTTGCACAGTTTCCAGCCACTGGCCGGGTCTGTTTGGAACACAAGCCTCTCCAACGTCTTCTGTCTTCCCACCATCTCTCAGCTTCCACCCTTGTCCAGTCTTCTCCTCTCTTCTTTACGCTTTCTTCCACCCCCTTCAGCCACCTGTCTCTCTGTCTCTTTTCTTCCCACTTTGTCTCGTGTATCCTCCTGGGTATCCTCTTCTCCATTCGTTTTACATGTCCATACCATCTAAGTCTAGATTTCTCTATACCATCCTGTAATGGTTCCTCCTTCATTAATTCTCTGGTCCTCTCATTTCTTATTCTGTCCATCTTTGTAGCTCCAATATTGCTTCTCAAGAACCTCATCTCACTGGCCTGTATTTTGCTCTTCTCCCTTCCTTTCATAACCGGGGCATACGTCAGGATAGGGACATAGTATGTCCGATATATGATCTTTTTGCTGTTCTGAGGAACATCCTTGCTCCATAACATGCTTCTCACACTCCTCCGGAATGCTTCTGCCTGTCTCCCCCGCTCATTTATTTTTCTATCGTTTCTTCCATTAAGTTATCTTGTATCAGGCTTCCCAGATACTTGAAACTCTCCACTTTCTTTAGCTGTTCCCCACCAATTGTTATTCCCGTTGTGGTTCTTTCCTTCTTCCTTGTTGTGATCACCAACTCACTCTTATTTATGCTAAATTTCATCCCATATCCTTGTATTATTCCTTCCCACATGTCCAACTGATCCTGTACCTCCTCCTTGTTTCCCCAAATCATCTGCAAACACCATTGCTTTCATCTTTCCTTCCCCAATTACTTGTGCCACTCGGGTCATTATGTCATCCATCACCACAATGAAAAGTAACGGTGACAGTGCACTTCCTTGTTTCAGGCCGTTTCTCTGTTCCAACCAATCCGATCTCTCTCCTCCCACTTTCACACAGCTCACGCTTCCCTTGTACATCTCTTTTATCCTCCTTATAGTCCATTTTTCTACTCCTCTATCCTCCAGGGACTTCCATACTTTGTTTCTGCATACACTGTCATATGCCATCAGTAGATCTGTTCCATACTCATAGTGCTGTTCTTGTAACTGCCTTACAGCAAAAATCAAATCCACTGTGAACCTTCCTGCTCTGAAGCCATGTTGTTCTTCCCTCATCCCTCCTTCTGTCCTTGTCCTAATTCTCCTTTCTAAAACTTTCTCAAACATCTTTGCACAATTATTATTATTATTAGCATATGGCAAGGAAATTATATACATTATATACACAATAACAAAAAAACATTGATTCAATTCAGGCATTAGTGTTATCCATTATAGCTGATGTCCAACGTTTGAACCCACTGCAGTGCCTCCGCTATTGGTGATAGAAAGTTTTTCAGTCTACCTGGATAAGCCCGTAGTTGACACTCGCTTAAAATATGAAGAATGGTCTGGCGAGTGGCTCCACAATCACATTCTGGAGATGGTACAAAGTTCCACTTATAGAGAGAATCCCTGCACCTTCCATGACCTGTCCTGATCCTGTTCTGTCTGGACCAAGTTGCACGCGGTAGTTGGAATCTGTTAGCAAATTTTTTCCCCTATGAAGATGTTATGTAGGGGCAAGTCAGTGGAGTTATTCCAACGGCTTTTCCATACCTCCAAAGCATCGAAGTTGGTGGATGTCTTCAGAGCAGCATCACAAAGAGGTGGATGTCGTGATTTCAATCTTTGGACACTAAGAGCTGGTATGTCGCCTAGGACAGGTAGCAGAGGATTATTGCAGATCTTGTTGTACTCTCGAACAAGAGCACTGAATCTTCGTAAGTCAGGTGGCCTTATACCAGACAACAGTAGGAGCCAGTGGACTGGAGTTGGTCTGATGGTGCCAGATATGACGCATGCTGGTATTCAATTGAGTCGTCTAGTATCAAAACCGGCCAAGTCACTGAAGGCATATTTTTCAGTATGGATGAAAAACCTCTAGAGACAAAGCAATGGTGGTCACAAAAGATTTTATTGCATAGTTATATCCGTAATGGTTTAATATTTAAGTTCTGCTATTTTGAGAAATCTGATTCATAATGAACCCATCTTTTTTGCTAATATTAATTTTGACTTGGCCGTTTTTGTTGCAATTTGGTATAATTTTAGTCTTTTTTTTGTAAAACTTTTCTTTTTAAATTCCAAACTCCAGTGAAAAAAAGCCAATTAAATTAAAATAAATTGACATTGTAATTACCTGTCTTTATCGCAATAAAGAAGAAAGCATTCTGCTTGAATTGGATAGTAATATATGAAGAACAACATCAGAAAGCTGAGGAGAGCACAAAATAGGTATTCTATCATTAAAAGTTAGTAGTTCACTTAGATCTTGAACACAGTAAAGGAAAATGAGTCACTTATTAAAATAGGAACAATATACACGTTACACCACACAATAATGACAAAATACGAGCACATAGGATACACGATTGCTTTCGGGCCAATGCGGTAAGCCCACGAATACGGAAGTCAGTGTTGCAAACGAACAAAATACAAATTATTGTGACTTCGAAGAGTATACAATATAAGGAACAATGTTGCCTACTGTTATTGTCACATTCTTGCATAATCTAACAACGCAAGGTTCCTAACAATAATGCTGCAACATGAGGATTGCTACTCGTTCTTTGACATGGCCGGTTATGAAAGCACTGCCTGCATGACTTGGCCCATTTTGTTGCACGACCAAGAATTCAGTGCTCTGTAACATGAAGACATGGACGATTTTGAAGCTTATTCTTGTTTTGCCTGATAGTGCTATACTTCTACTTCAAACTGATAACCTTAACTCATTTTCGTAAATTTTGTGACTTGGCCGGTTTTGATACTAGACGACTCAATTGTAGGTCAATATATAAGGTGAGTTCAAAAAGTAACGAGCCGGAGGCTGGAATGTGCAAACCGGTGACTACATCGTCTAATCGTGGCGTGTAACGAGGTGTGGTTCCGACCTGAGCGTGGAAGGTCACAGCCCATCGCTAGAAGGCACGCGTGCACGTCACGTGACTATACAAAGGGAGCAGCAGCATGTATCAATCGTCCAACGCTGCCAGTCGCATTGCAAACAGTGACATGGAGGCGTCAACCGAAGGGCAAAGATGTGTCGTTCGGTTTCTGACAGCAGAAGAAGTAGGGGGAACGGACATTCATCGCTGAATGTCACAAGTGTACGGCGAACACTGCATGTCCCTTGCAAGGGTCAAGGCATGGCACAAGGGCTTCAGGGAAGGACGGGTGTCGTTAGCCGATGATGCCCGGTCTGGGGCACCTCCCTGCATTACCGTTGACAACGCCCAGCTGGTTGATGCACTCATTACCCAGGACCGCCGAGTGACAGTGAACGCCATAGCCGCTATGGTCGCTCCACGACAATGCACGACCTCATACGGCCAACACAGTCGCGGCACTCCTGCCGAAATTCAAATGGGAGGTTCTCGGCCACCCTCCATAAAGTCCAGACCTCTCTCCCTGTGATTACGCCATGTTTGGTCCCCTGAAAAGAGCTCTGCGGGGCCAACGATTCACCTCAGACGCCGACGTCCAGCTGTACGTGCGGAACTGGTTCACATCGCAGCCCAGGGAATTTTATGAGACAGCCATTCACTGCCTCGTGGGACAAGTGGCTCAACAGCCAGGGCCAATACTTGTAAAATACAGGTACTGGTTTCTGTAATTATGCCTCTGGCTCGTTACTTTTTGAACGCACCTTATACTTTGTATACGGGCTATTAAGCCACACTGGAGCACAATAGTCGGCAGTAGAGAAAACCAGTGCTAATTCCGAAGAGCGCAGGATGTTAGCAGCAGGTCCCCAAGTAGTACCAGTTAGCTTCTGAATAATATTGTTTCGGGTTTTCAGTTTCTTCAACAAGTTCAAAAGATGTTGCTCGAAGGATAAAGTCCGATCCAAGGTAACACCAAGATATTTCGGAAACCTATTGTGATTAAGTACTCTATTGGAAAAGGTAATATTTAGTTTGAAGTTAGCAAGCCGGTTACTCTAATGGAAGCAAGAGACCTCCGTCTTGGCTGTACTGGGTCTGAGTCTCCAGTTCCTGAAATATTCTGTGAGGGTGGATAAGTCCTTAATCAAAATGTCTTCAGTTTTCTCAATTATCTTGTGTTGTGTGGCCAGGGTCAAGTCATCAGCATAGCAGAACTTTCTGGATTTTGTTTCTGGACGATCAGAGATATATAGATTAAACAGAAGTTGCGACAAAACTGATCCCTAGGGCAAACCATTATGCAGTTTTCTCACTGAGCTTTTCTTTTCACCTAAACAGACCTGAAATTTCCTGTCACTGAGCATGTTGTTGATAAGCTGTGCAATTGTTCTGCAGGGTATAGATCTGAGTAATTTATAAATCAATCCTTCCTTCCATACGGTATCAAAGGCAGCAGTGAGATCCACAAAGACAGCAGATGTTTTAAGCTTTTGCTGGAATCCGGCCTCAATGTAAGATGTTAATGAAAGTACTTGATTACAGCAGTTTCGGTTAGGTCTGAAGCCTGCCTGATCCACAGGAATGAGTTCTAAAATGGTTGACCCAATTCTGTTGTAGATAAGCCTTTCAAAGAGTTTGTAGCAACAGCTAAGGAGGGCTATTGGTCTGTAACTTTCAGGTCTATTTGCAGGTTTTCCAGGCTTCAATATGGAAATGATTTTAGCTTTCTTGAAGTTGGGTGGGATTTGTCCAGTCTGGAGAATATCTGTGAAGAACTGTGCCATCCATCTCTTTGCATTGTTTCCCATATGTATGAGGAATTCTGGATGAATTCCATCGAAACCAGGTGCCTTGCTAGGTTTTAGTTCTTTGAGGGCCTCTTGAACATCAAAGGCTGTAAAGGGACATGAATAGCTAGACATGCGAGGTGTTGATGATTTCAGAGCACGAAGCTGGTATCTAACATACTTCGTATGCTTCTCATCAGATGGAGCTTGGGAAGTTGTTACAATATGGGAAGCTATTTGGTCTGGTGTCACCCGAGGTTGACTCTTTACTACTGGTGTACCTCCTCCTAGCCTTCTAAGAAGACCCCAGGCCTTTCTGCTAGAATGAGTGAAATCTAAGCTTTCGACTGTTTCAACCCATCTTTGTCTTCGGCAGTCATCCAAGCTAGCCAGAAGTTTGTCAGCAGTTTCTGCATCTCTGTTTTGTTCGAAATTCTTAAACAATTCCTCACTCTCGGTATTCCAGCCAGGAATATATTCTTTCCGATAGCCCCTGGGCATACATTTCTTAGCAGTAGATATAACTGCGCCAACAAGACGTTGATAGCTTTGGTGATTTGGGGGAATCCAACTAATGCATTTATCGAGCTCCACAGAGAATGCAGACCAATCGGCTTTCTGGAAATTCCACCGGGGACATGGTGTTGAACGTATAATGGGAACTGTGACACCATATTCGAGTATTACTGGTCTATGCTGGCTATGGGGGAAATCTCCCATCACTTTGCGTGTAGTGTGCAATGGATTTCCATTTATATTGGAGCTGACAAAGCATAAATCTGGATTCGAATCTCTACCCCATGCAGTTGACCAAAAAAGTTCCTTGATCTTAAGCGTCAAATACTAGATGGAGGTTGTTACTTTCGCACCAGTCCATTAATTTAAGTCCACAATCATCTGTTTTAGAATACTTCCCGAGTTCATGATTATTGAAATCCCCCACATAAATTGCAGGATGTTCTGCAGTGGATACAACATATTGAGGCCATAAAATGCACGGCGGTTTGTAGATGTTGGCGATTGAGACATTATTCAGTCGGATGACAACCTGATGAACGTTTTCTTCTGTGCTTTGAGATAGTAGCTCAGCTTCTTTGATGTTATTACGGACATATGTGGCCACTCCATATGCTTCATGGTAAGTTGCTCCTAGTGCCGTGTACCCAGCAATACGACCTCTAGTACGGAGTTGTTCTTCATTAGCAGCATGCGTCTCTTGTAGGACAACATCATCTATGTTGTTCTCTCTGAGTATTTTTGAGAGATAATCACACTTTGCTCTACTGATGCTTTCTATATTGAGTTGGAAAATACGAATAGTGGGACCAATGTTTCTTGTTAAAGAGCTCTGAGAAGAGCTGTTTACAAATGGTGTATTTGACATAATTTGATAGCCAGTGTTATTCCCCGATAGTTTCTGCATTCTGTTCTACTATCTTTCTTGAAGATCGGGACAACTATTCCCTTTTTCCAGTCCTCTGGGGTCTTCCTTTCCTTCCATGCTGTCTTCATCACTCGGTACAACCATTGTATCCCCACCTCTCCTGCTGCTATCACCATCTTCACACTCAACACATCCACACCCGGTGCCTTCCCTCCTTTCATCTTCCTCACTGCATCTTCCACTTCTTTCCATGTTAAGTCCTTTTCTGTTTGCAGTCCATCTTCCTCTTCCCCGATTTCTTCCTCCTCGCCGTGGTTTCCTTTTGGGTTCAGAAGTTCTTCAAAATATTCTTTCCACATTTTCTTCAGTTCTTCCCAATTTTCTATCTCTTGTCCCCTTTTGTTCACCATTCTAACATAATCCGTAGGACCCTTCCGCCTCTTTATTTTTTACCATCCCATACAGGACCTTTTTCGTACCTTCACTATCCTCCTTGGTCATCTTTGTTCACTTTTCCATCCACTTTCTTCTCTCCTCAGCAACTACTCTCTTTGCCTCCTTCTTTCTTTCCTGGTACTCTTCCATTGTCTCTACCGTCCTATTATGATACCACCTCTTAAAGTCTTCCACCTCTTCTTACTACTTGTCCTCCCACATACTGCTTCTGCTGCACCTACTAGTGTCTTCTTAAATCCAGCCCATTCCTCTTCCACCCCTCTTTCTTCATCTGTTGGAATTCCTTCCTTTACCATTCTGAGGTACTCTACCCTTCTATCTCCTTCTTTCAGTTTCCATATCCTTATACGTCTTTCCTGGTTCTCAGTCCCTTTCTTCTCCTTAGTCCCTCTCAGGTTCATTACCAGCAATCGATGGTCGCTATCCAGGTTCTCCGATGGTATAACCTTGATGTCCGTGATGTTCTTATTCATTTTCATTTCATTTTCATACAGTATATAGTCGACCACCGACTTCCTGGTCAAGTCGATCACTGTACCATGTGATTGTGTGGCTCTCTCTTTTCTTGAACCAGGAGTTCCCAACTAGCAGGCTGTTCCTTTGGCAGAAGTCCAACAGTCTCTTTCCTTCCTCATTTCTTCTGCCCCAACCCTCTGGTCCAAGCATACTCTCATACCCTTGTCTTTCTCTTCCTACATGGGCATTCAGATCCCCCATAACAATCATATTCCTTTCTACCAGCTGCTTCTGCAATTCCTCTTCAAACTCCTCCTCCTCTTCAGAGGCGCAGCCTACTTGTGGAGCATACACTATACTCTGATTTACAAAAGATGCTCGGTGAAAGCTGTCATTCGCTTGATGGGTGAGGTGAGGAGAGGAGACGAGAGGGGTAACGGTCTCCATGGCAACAGTGAGCAATGTTGCAATGTCTGCCGACACAGCAGTAAGCACATGGTTTGACTCAGTGTGTCTTCACTCGTCACGGTCATTAGACCGCCAGTATTGTGTCTTCCTGCAAGCCTCTTGGAATGTTATGAGTCATGATCTGCCTCAGTGGCACTGCAGCATTTCCCCACGTGCTAGCTTTGACAGCTGTCAGCGAGCTTTATTGGTAATTCAGAGTATAGCACCATTTCTACGGTCTCTCCTCTCAGTGCTACTTTCACTTTCATCATCCTATCACTTATTCTCTTCACTTCTTTTAAACCATCTCGTACTACTACTCCCACTCCATTCCTCTTTCCCTCTTCATTCCCACTCCAGTACAGTCGATAGCCTTTTCTCAGTTCTCTCCTTCCTTCCCCTTTTCACTTTGTTTCTGCCAATTCCAATAAATCCAACTTCCTTCTTTCCATCATATCCACTATCTCCTCCACCTTCCCCGTCAGCGTTCTTATGTTTAAAGTTCCAAATCTTAGTCCATGAACACAGCTAGGTCGTCGTCCATTGTATCCGTCCTGTCCGAGACCTGTTCCCTTCTTGAAAGCAAAAGTCTTATCCACTACTGGCTTGCTGGGCCTATCGTAGCTTCACCAGAGCCCCGTTAGCCGTCACTCTTCAGGTTTCCTGTAGGATCTTCACTGCTACCGTAACGGTCCCGGGGCACACGAAGTCCCCACTGTACTTCGCCCCTACAGGCAATCCCCTCCTTTGTGCCGTTGCCCGTCTCCCACGACGTGGACGAGGGGTTGGACTTATGCAAGACATTTCTTTTTTTAACTGTAATTAATGACATTAAATTTACCCTTAAACTTAATAGCCTATTACTCTCAGTAATTCGGACTAATGGGGACGAAGTCTAGTCCAAATCATAGAAAGCGATCCGAGTTCCAATCTCTGTGGGAGCTGTCATTTTATATCCTAACGAGTTGCATTGTTTCACATTAAAATGAAGGTACACTCCGAAATATTCGTCATTACGTCCGAGGTCCCAAGGTGTAATGGTTAGCACTCTGGACTTTGAATCCAGCGATCCGAGTTCAAATCTCCGTGGGACCTGTCACTTTATTTTCTAACGAGATGCATTGTTTCAGATTAAAATGAAGTGTTTTCTAAAATATTTTACTGGACAGTGCATGCATAGTTATCTGAAGCTATAATTAGGAATATAATATACAATGTAGCCGGCCCCGTGTGGGTAGCGCGCCGTCCTCTCACCCGGAGGCCCCAGGTTCGATCCCCGGCTCCGTCAGGGATTTTAAAACTGACGTGAGGGTTGGAACGGGGTGCACTCAGCCTCTTGAGGACAATTGATTGGCTGTCTGACAGTGAGACAGCGCCCCGATCACGAATACCTCGATTAACGGCCGAGGGGACCCGACGCTCTGATCACTCGTCACCCCAATATCTGCAGGCCAAATGGCTGGGCAGCGGTCGCTTGGTCGGCCTTAGCCTGTCATGGGCTGGATAGTGCCAGGGATTGACTTTGAATATACAATGTATGCAATTGTTAAAGAAAGGCTATAGTGCCGCCATAGTTACTTTCGACTTGACAGTTCACCGGCTGGCGATACAGTGTTGCCAGTCCACTAACGCGAATCAGCTGACGTACATGATTGTAGCCGTAAAGTTAACAAAACACTCGTAATGTGAACCGACATGTTTACACACATCATACTCGTGAATAAGTACATAGTAGCAGAAATTACACATATACAGTGGTTAACAGGATATTTCTGATAATGAAGCAGAAAGAATTGTAACAAATAAATTACTCACCATTACCGCCTCGCGTCCGGAGTCGAAGATGTTCAGAGTTTGAGAAAATGTATTATGAAACCTATAAAGGGAACACACCACTCATTTCGGAATCACTATTGCCGTCTGACCCTCAATGAGCACATTCTTCCTTGCTGCCATTGTTGGAGCTTTGTCGTGAATGACACTATGATATGGTGCATTGTCCATAACAATTGAGCTCGCACATTACTAATCATTTCCCGGGTTTGACTCCTTAGTGGAGTCCCGGCCTTTCCTCTCTTGGCGCTTGGCTTCCTCGTGGTAGATCCCAGCATGACATTATCACACACGCACGGCAGAAATAACACCATCACTCACTGACCTAAAGCTAACCCACAACTACCCGTAATATTATACTACACTATGTTAAACGACAAACAAATACTAAGCTATTAAATAACTACAGACTAGAATAATATCAAAAAGAAAAATATACGAGAATATACAAAGACCTCCTATGAAACTAACCGAGCACAATGCAAACAGCTGACAACATGTGTGCAAGAAGTATAACACAATTTTCTCTCGCCAAATCAATACTTTACTTTACTAAAATTACTATAGGTACATGTTTCGGAGCTTGATATGTTTCCTTCTTCAGCCCATATGTCGGTTTGAAACATCATATGATATCGAAATCCTAGCCAAAAATAAACATACAGTTCGTATTTTCTTTCTTGTTCTTCTTTTGTTGAGCCTGTGTCATTAGACATATTAATGTCAACCAAGGAATAAGCACTTATTATTTGAAGTGATGAATGAGTTACGTGGAAACGTTAAATATTTAGTCCTTGTAAGGATGATTGAGTGTGGCGTCATGGAATTTTGATCAAGTCAGGATATATGTAGGAATTAATCTATTATGGCGGGGGTTGAGGAGGCAGTTTTCTTTTTTTATTATTTAAATGATCTGCTCATGTATCAAATAATACGTTAGTCTCAAAGTTAATCTCGTTCAGATTATTGCATTCATTAGATCTCTGATAAGTGTTGATATGAATATTTTCCAAAACATTCATAAAGCTGCCTTTCGATGCGTAATGCAAAATTTTGACATCATTATTTATGTCCGTGAACTTATGTCCCATTTCTTCCATATGTACCGCCATGGCTGAGAACTTCCTGTGCTTTTTGGCCGAAACATGCTCAGCATAACAAGTGCGTATGCTCCTACCTGTTTGTCCCGCGTAGTTTGATTTGCAAAAATTACATCTGAGCTCGTAAATTCCCGATTTTAAATGTTTATCAATACTGTTAACTTTATTTGTATTGAAAAATTTGTTGAAGTTTGAATTATTTGTTTTAAAGGCCATGTTCATATTGTGTTTCTTGAGGATATTGGTTACTGTGTACACACTTCGATCCATGTAGGTGAAGGTAGCAAAACTCTTCTTAGACGTGTCCTCTCTAACTAATTTAGTTAAGGGTCTATTTTTTAACTTGTAAATTAATCTGCTGACATAATTGTGGTTATAGCCATTGAGTTTAGCTATTTTATATATAATATCAATTTCTTGTTTCCGTTCATGATCAGAAGAAGGGATACGTAACGCTCTATTAATAAGGCTTATGAATGTTGCATTCTTATGGCCGCCTGGATGGTTAGAATCCTGCCGTATAACTGTACTCGTTTGCGTTGGTTTTCTGTATACTTTATCACGCATACGATTGTCTTTTCTAATCACAGTTACATCCAGGAAATTAATTTTGTTATCTACTTCTGATTCTAAAGTGAATTTAATATTTCTGTCTATTTTGTTCAAATTATCTAATATTTGTTCTATCGCTTGAACTTGGTTATTGGTAGGCCTAATGATGAAAATATCATCTACATATCATCCCCAGAAAATGATGCCGTTAATTTGGTTAATAATCTTCTCATGTTCAATGTGGTCAAGGTAAATGTTGGCTAAAACACCTGACAATGGAGAACCCATTGCAAGGCCTTCAGATTGTTTAAACATTTTCTTGTTGAACAAAAAAATGTTGTCTGTGACAAAGGTTAAAATTGAAATGAATTTCTCGATTTCCACTTTAGACAAATCGCTATTGTTAATTAATCTATCCTGAATGATCTTGATAGTTTTCTTGACCAGGATGTTAGTATACATGTCTTTAATGTCGACCGAATGCATGGTGTAGTTCTCGTTTAATTTCAAGTCTATGGTTCTTTCACAGAATTGCATGGTGTTGACGAAAGAACGGTCTGCCTTGAGTTTGTAGTGCTTATTAAGAAATTGTTGGGCAAATTTCGCTAGTTTGTACGTTGGGCTATTCCTGAAATTCACAATAAGCCTAATAGGGGTGTTGGGTTTATGAATTTTTGGAAGAGATTTCAAAGTGGGAATACCGGGGTTCATGCTTACTAGCATATCTGCTTGTTTCTCATCTAAGACAAAAATGGTGTTCTTCAAAAGTTGTTTCAACCTTTTCTGAATGACATTAGTAGGGTCCTTTTTGACTTCTGTGAAACTGCCTGAATTAAGAAACTTCATTGTTTTATTAATGTAATCGTCTTCATTCATTAACACTGTTGTGTTGCCTTTACCTGCTTTGGTTAGTATTATGTTGTTGTCTTTGACTTTGGAAATGAGACTTTTGAACTTGTTGTTTAAATTGCAACTTACATTGATCTTTCTCTTACTCGAATTAATTATCTTCTTAATTTTATTATTAGTTTCAAACCTAACAGCATTTTATTCTTCAATGGGTAGTTTTCTAATGGCTGTTTCAGTTTCAGCTACTAGGATAGTTAGATCGTTCTTGTTTAAATTTTGCTCCCAGTTGTGTTTAGGACCCTTTTGGAGAATATCTGGATCGCTCTGGTGGAAAGTAATGTTACTTTCCACTAATGTTCATTAGTCAAGTTTTTAATTGGGCTTTGGAAATTATGGATATTGTTCACATCTGGTGCGTTTTGGTTACTGGGTATTTTCTGTGAGTTGGCTAAATAAAAGAACTTATTGTATAAGGTATTGACCTTTTTGATAGCGCAAGAATGTGTTATATGACTCACGATGATTTGGTAGTTATCCCATTCCTTCTTGTCTACAGAGTTAGCTGCCTCCCAGTGGGCACGGTACAAGGCATTACTGATGGCGGTACATATGGAAGAAACTGGACATAAGTTCACGGACATAAATAATTATGTCAAAATTTTGCATTACGTATCAATGTTTTGGAAAATATTCATATCAACACTTATCAGAGATCTAATGAATGCAATAATCTGAACGAGATTAACTTTGAGACTAACGTATTATTTGATACATTAGCAGATCATTTAAATAACAAAAAAATAAAACTGCCTCCTCAACCCCAGCCGTAATAGATTAATTCCAACATATATCCTGACTTGATCAAAATATCTTGACGCCACACCCAATCATCCTTACAAGGAATAAATACTTAAAGTTTCCACGTAACTCATTCATCACTTCAAATAAGTTCTGTTCGCAGGCATCCTTTTCATGTGGCCAAACCACTCGAGTCATGATTTCTGGATCTTCTTGGGTTTCTTCCATTCCTACTTCCTCTCTTATCTCGTTTCTAATACTGTCCTTTCCGGTCTTCTGTACCATAGCGCGCAGAAATTTAATTTCAGCTGCTTCGAGTTTCGAGCTGTCCCTATAAGTTAGTGTAACGGTTTCGAGGCTGTACGTAAGAATTGGTATAGATAGTAGGACTTGTATAGTGTCATCTTTGTTTTCCAAGGTATTTGTTCATCCCACAGTAGCTGCCTTACTGTACACCACACCCAAAACAATTGAACTAGGAGTAACTATATTGATGTGCAATTGCAACCATAGTGCATGTATATATTTATTGTGTCAAAGGGTAATATAAAATCATATGTTCATTCTCATCCATCCTTGTAATCAGACGTAAACCCGAGATTTCAAACCGTAAATTTACAACCCCTCCCCCAATAAATATATTTCTTGAGCTCACTTGCGGAACTAACAACTGACAATAGATACCGCTCGAACCGTCATAAACAGCTTATGAAGAGGCCGGGAGAATGGAAAGGGAGCCGCAACGAGAGACCCTCGGTAGCCAGCAGGCTAATTCTAAAATATGTCAGAACAATGTACTCCACAGCTTTTTAGAATAAATTGTTTTATGACGAGAAAACTGTAGCCTTTTGATTTTTAAGGAATACCGCTACATGACCCCAATATAGCCACTTGGTGCGTGATAAAGGACTTACTTCGGCCAATAAGGAAGGAGCGTCACTTTCTGTACAAAATACTTTGATATTGCAATTAGCAGATCCCGTACTGCTGGTGGGAGATATAACTGCCATATATAAGCCAGGACAGAGCTGTATGGACAGGAAGAATATTATTATGCATTCACTTGAAACCACTTCAAATTCTAAACTTGGACCTCACTTGTTGAGATTCAACTCCAAAACTTCATAAAGTTAAACTAGTAAACTCATTGGAGATCTAGCTAGGATATTTCCAGCATTGCACTGAATATCGAAGACGGGTGAAACCATTCCATTCACTCAGCTAGCGACAGCATCTGTGCAATTAGTGAGCAGATAGCTTTGTCAGGTAGGATTGGTACATGGAGCAATGGAAGACCACGCGAGATGTCAACTTCAGGAACGAGGTACCTCCGCCAACATCGCCCATGTAGATCTACAACCCGGTGAGCTCATGTACATTGTCAATTGCAAGTTGGACGTAAATTCTGTTAACTTCAATAATTTAAAGAAAGAACTTCCCATTTTTATTTTATCTGATTGAAAGGTTGCAAGACGTCATTCATCTCATCCTGTTTTTGTTAATAAATTATTTTTACCATCTATGACTTTCTGTCAATATTTACCCAATGCTAGACTTCCCAGAGGTCAAGATAATAGAATAAGGTGTTTTGCAGCTAGCCTCTGTTGCCCCTCCCCTGAAAGTAAAGAATCTCAATTTAATAAGTATAAATTTATCTCACAACCGTCTGTTGGAGATTGGCGCCCTATTAACCGACCTATTTGCTGCACTCGTTTTCTATCACGAGGTATGAACCATTAATACTTAGCACTCAACAGTGGGATGAGCTTGGTAAGTTGTCTATACCCCTTGAAACGTTACAACATGTCACCCAAGCATGGGGGAAGCAGTGCTCTAGCTAGGAAACGTTACAGCACTGAAACTTCAAGTCGGAAGTAAGGATGGCTCTAGTTTAGAGGAACATCATAATCTGTACATCATCATAAACCATCTCCAGTTGCCCAGGTGTAGTGTACGAGCTCCTTCCGTCTTGTCCTGTCCTCATACCACTTCTCCTCCATCACATTGCTCCAGTCTAGACCTTTCTTCATCACATCCTTTTCGCCTAAATCTATCTATTTTCCCCATGGTCTTCCCACAGACCTTCTTCCTTCCACCTCACTTTCGAACTCCTATCTTGCAGTTCTGTTCGCAGGCATCCTTTTCATGTGGCCAAACCACCTGAGTCTTGATATCTGGATCTTCTTGGGTTTCTTCCATTCTTACGTCCTCTCTTATCTCGTTTCTAATACTGTCCTTCCCGGTCTTCTGTACCATAGCGTGCATAAATTTAATTTCAGCTGCTTCGAGTTTCGAGCTGTCCCTATAAGTTAGTGTAACGGTTTCGAGGCTGTACGTAAGAAATGGTATAGATAGTAGGACTTGTGTAGTGTCATCTTTGTTTTCCAAGGTATTTGTTCATCCCACAGTAGCTGCCTTACTTGATGGTATCGTAACGTGCCACCCCTTGTGGCACTTTCGTTAACTGGATTACAGTGGGTAGAAGTCCCAGGTCATCATCTTCTGCTTGCGCCCGCGTGAAAGATTCGCGGCTCCAGCTCCCTTGAAGTTCCACGGTAGTCCTTCGGCACTGCTTATGTCGCTTTTCTTCATTATCCACGTTTCTGAAGCATAGGTCAGTATTGGGATATAGTAGCTTCTGTGTAACACTTCCTTGCTTTTTTGTGGGACATCTTTATTCCACACTATGCTCCTAATGCTTCTCATAAATGCTTCTGCCCGTCTGCCATGTTCTGTAATCTCTCTTGTCATTTCTCCCATTTTCCTCCACTATACTTCCCAAGTACGAGACTTTCCACCTTCTTCAGCTGCCCACCTCCAAGTGTTATCCCACTCATCCCACTCCTTTCTTCCAATCTTCTGGGGGTCTTTTTCCTGGTCGTTAACAGGATCTCACATTTACTGATGTTGAACTTCCATCCGTACTCTCCCACTGTTTCTTCCCAAGCCATCAGTTGCTCCTGAATTTCCTCCTCCTTGTTTCCCCAGACCATGAGATCATCTGCAAACACCATTGCTTTCATCTTATCTTCTCCTATCTTTCCTGCTACCCGTGTCATTACCTCGTCCATATCCACAATAAAGAGAAGGGGTGACAGTGCACTACCCTGTTTCAGGCCACTCGTTTGTCTGAACCAGTCTGCTTTTTCCCCTCCAACTTTCACTTCCACAATACATCTCCTTCACTCTGTCTACTTTTTTGCTCAATTCTCTCTCCACTTTGGCTCGCATTCTACTTTCTAATATCTTTTCATATATCTTGGCACAGTGTGGTATGAGTGTGACTCCCCTGTAATTTCTGCACTCCTTTCTGCTTCCTTTCTTAAATATTGGGACAATTAATCCTTTCTTCCAATCTTCTGGGGGTCTTTTTCTCCTTCCAAACCACCCTCATCACACAGTACAGCCACTGTTTCCCTACCTCCCCTGCTGCCTTCACCATTTCAACACTCACTTCGTCCACACCTGGTGCCCTTCCTCCTTTCATCTTGTCTATAGCCATTTCCAGTTCTCTCCAAGTCAGGTCCTTTTCCGTTCCTGTATTGTCTTCTCCATCTTCCAATACGTTGTCTTCTCCCTATGACCATTTGGATTCAGCAAATCCTCAAAGTACTCTTTCCACACTGTCTTAAGTGTCTCTTTGTTGTGTAACTCATTTCCGTTTTTGTCCACCATTACCACATCCTCTCGCAGACCTCTTCTCTTACTTTTGACCCCCCGTGGCTCATGATCTCAAGATTAACGGTCACGTTAAACTACAAGCTTTTTACTTTTGACCATCCCATAAAGTACTTTCTTATTTCCTCTGCTGTCTTCCTCCATCATCTCTGTCCACTTTACCATCCACTTCTTCCTCTCCTCTGCGACAATCTTGTTTGCTTCTTTCTTCTTTATCTTAAAAGCTTCCCTTGCTAGGTCAGTTCTTTCCTGGAACCACACTCTGAAATCCTTGTTCTTCCTTCCCACAGCTTCTTTTACTCTCTCGTTCCACCATGGTGTCTCTTTACACTGCTTTCTGTTGCTTGTTCTTCCACATACTGCCAATGCAGCTTCCACCATTGTATTTTTGAATTGCTTCCATTCCTCTTCCCCTGTTTTAGGATTGTCTGTTGGCATCCTTTCCCTTATTATCTTCTGGAATTCTTCCTTGACTTCCTTTTCCTTTAGTTTCCACACTTTGATTCTCCTTTCCTGGTACTCTGTCCTCTTGCTATAAGGCATCCAACGTTTAGAATGAAGCATTGGTCTTATGGCGCGTTACGGCAGGGTTGCCACTCCGTGAAAGGAGGCAGTACAGAGCGCTTCGCGTATTTTTTCCACACATTCAGCGATCGTACAGTGACGGAACACTTGAATTAAGTACTGACTAATAATAACACATACAAAGAAATAAAATTTAATGAACTATAAAGTATGCTGGATGTAACATAAAAGAAAGCAATCAAAATAAAATAAATAAAGCGAATGGAAAGTAGATTTTTTAAATCGGAGTTTACTGCAGCCAGGATTGAATGTAAAGTTGGTGGTTGGTTTCGAAAGTAAAATTCGCTGATTTTGCGTCGGATGCTGCTCCTCACAAAGTCATTGTATTTAACATTCCTGCTATTCTTGCGAAATGTATTACTTAGCCTCTTTTTGCATGGCGACAGCATTGAACGTTGGACCCTGTCTACTCTCACTACGTATTTTAAAAATGGTAGTATTTGATATTCCTGTAGCCAGAGCAGTATAATTGGCTAAATTATTTATACTTTCGTTAGGTTTAACATTCCTAAAATAACTGAACACATTAAATACAACCTGTCTTTCCCTCCTTTGAGCACTTGACCACTCTTTATTTCCACAAAACTATCCATTGTTGTATGTGAAATACGTAAAATACAACACGTTCAATATAAAATAACTGCTGCACACACACTCAAGATAGGCTATAGACAGCTGAACTACTGAAATACAAGTTCGAAGGGGTCAGTAATAAAGGTGTGAGTAGCAAGTTGCACCCCTCTGTCCTTCGAAACTTCATTCATATAATGCGCGGTCAATGAACAGCTCGGCCTGTGTAAACAATTAAACCTACACTCTGGTTATGCGGGTAGAAAACTTCCTCCAACTTTCCTCTACAACTCTCAAACTGACATGACATGGTTATCTTTAAAAATAAAAAAGTTGGCAGCATATGAACTTTTTCAATGCTGCTGCGCAGTTATCAGAGAATATTAAGAAGTTTCACCTACATGAAAATTTTAATATGACCAGTATACAATATTTTAAGAATCCATCATCAAGACGACACATTTAGCTGCACTTGTGTGTAAAATAGGCGCCGCAAAGTCAATGCAACATGTTATACGTTTAAACACAAATTGTGCTAAATGTTCCGGCATATCTCAACAAAATGACAGTGTTTCGCCCCGGTGTGCAAGTGGGCTCTTCAGTTGGTTAAAGCACACCTCACCAAGACACTGTCTAGTGCACACTGGGAAGGCCATTGCAAGACGTATTTGATACATGTGTATCCACGTGACGAGCAAAGCCAGTGCACTATGGGAGTCGAAACTCCACTCCAAAGCAATTATAACCTTACCTTGGCATTGAATATATAATTTTCAAAAGAAAAATATGCATTGTCCGTTGAGCCATTATATATTTAAACACAAATTGTGCTAAATGTTCCGGCATAACTCAACAAAATGTCAGTGTTTCGCCCCGGTTTCTTTTGAAAATTATATATTCAATGCCAAGGTAAGGTTATAATTGCTTTGGAGTGGAGTTTCGACTCCCATAGTGCACTGGCTTTGCTCGTGACGTGGATACACATGTATCAAATACGTCTTGCAATGGCCTTCCCAGTGTGCACTAGACAGGGTCTTGGTGAGGTGTGCTTTAACCAACTGAAGAGCCCACTTGAACACCGGGGCGAAACACTGTCATTTTGTTGAGTTATGCCGGAACATTTAGCACAATTTGTGTTTAAATATATAATGGCTCAACGGACAATACATATTTTTCTTTTGAAAATTATACATGTTATACGATCGATTTGAGTAAAAGGGGGACACTAGTTTATCGATTTGTCAAAAATTATGGATATCTTACTTTTCTAACATTTCTATCAAATTTACGTAGTTTAATATAGGACAAAAAAGATCAGCAAAACATATTTCTACCCGATTATGGTGTTTTTTTTTTTTTTTTTTTTTTTTTGGACCAAGAACATTTTCGACTGATATGGCAACAGTGGATTGCTAGAAAATGACAGCGTCATACAAGTTTCACTTGCAGCAGAAAGAGAGAAGAATATCCCTATTTAACCAGTGCTTCATTCTAAACATTGGATGCCTTATATCCTTAACAACTCCCAGGTTCATTACTAGTATTCTGTGGTCGCTATCTAAGGCCTCTTATAGGGCAATAACGTATCGTAAGTCGTAATTATTACTGCATTGTTGCTGACCTAATTTTTATCCACACTTAATTAGATGGCAATTAGTTACAAACCGTAGCCATGACGAATAGAATACATAGTGTTATCACTGACAGAGTTCAACCGCGCCCCACTCAGCTAGCGCTAGCGGCGCAGATCCCAACGCTACACAGTCAGCCGCAGTCAGCTGTTCAAAAATGGGATACGCGCTGGGCTACGTAAACCTCTTTACGAAGGCTGCGGTTGTTTGTTTAGACCTATGAATAATACTGTCAAAAAGTGATTATTAATATTCTCAGTCCCCATGTAGAACTAAGTTTTAAAACCCTCCGTTAGTCGCGCATTGGTCTGACAGCTCCATGGTTCGTTTTGCCTTAGTGAATATCAGTAAAGAGATTACCCTTACGAAACCCTAAGGATGTAGATGAAGTGTGTCGCCTTGTGCTGAAAGATAACGAACCGCTAGTTCATGATTCAGTAATTTCAAAGGAATTTGTGACTCTGATACTGAAGACAAAGTTGAAACAAGATCCGTAGATCAGGAGGGCGGTAACGGAAGCGAAGAATTCGATGGCCGTTTATTTTATTGACAGGTTGGCCATTATTATTATTATATGTCCGTCTCATTCTTGGCTATCACCGCGGAGATCCGGGTTCGATTCTCAGCTCTACCAATAAATTTAATACTGGTCTGAGGGCTGGAACGGTGTTCACTCAGCCTCGTAAGGCAAAACTGATAAGAGGCGCGTTCGATTCCTACCTTAGCTATCCTGGAAGTATTTTTCCGTGGTTTCCCACTTCTCCTCCAGGTAAATGCCGGGGTGGTACTTAACTGAAGGCCACGGCCCCTTCCTACCCAAATCCTACCTCAATTCCAAATACACACACTACTACATACATCATAATGACACAGGGTATCAGACAAATTCTAAACACACCCAAGCACATGGTGCTACGTGACCACGATGTCGTTAAGACCCTAAAGAATCAACAACTATTATTATTTTAGGACTATTATTATTATTATTATTATTAAGACGGATTATATATATTTTCGTTTTAGGTAAGGATGGCACGAAGTAGAACAAGTAACCATGGAAGGCTGCCTTCATTCCGTATCCTACTGGGCGCCTGTCGTGATTTTACATCAGTGGATAGATATTTCGGTATATTTTGAAATATGTGGGGTACTGATCCTGGTTTTAATTTCCACTTCACGCGAGGAATTTCCACGTTCTCATAGGTCACTACGGAACAGTCCGCCTTTATAATAATTAAATCTTTCGAAAAACGCACGTCACAGATTCTATTTTTGATCGACAATTGCTTATCTTTCCGCGGAATAACTCTCGCCCATTTCATTTGGCGGTGTGAAAACATGTCTACCATCAGAATTTCATCCTAGCCCGATTTACATCCAGGAACGAAAAAGTACGACATTTTTCCGAAACAGCAGATAATTTAGTTGTTTCCACAAACAAAGCACTGCACAGACATTCGTTAACTATTACAAAGAAACAAATTCCCTCGCATAATATGACTTCTCGCACACAGGATAGTACAGTACTAACCTACTGTCACACTTGCTTATGGTTCGGCGCGACTTCCGCGCCACACACTGGCTGGACCATGAACTACAATGCTTAAGAAGCAGAGTGATTACACTGTTTATTTCTATTCGTCATGCCGTAGCTAATCTGCGTAGGTAGGCACGCAAATGGCGTACCAGCGGGAGTGTTTATTATTTATTGATTTTTCCATGTACTTTGTGTGTATTAGAACAATGTTTTTTTTGTTAGTGGCCAGTTGTGAATAGCTTTTTCTTTTCTTGCCGAAGACTATTAACGTCTACAGATTTAACGTCAGATAGGACTAGCTAAAAATTGATTTATGTAAAATTGAATGTTGGCAGTGACGCCGTCATAACATAGATATTTTGTTTTGGTGCCATTAAATGTAAATGACATTTTTTTCAATTGTCAACACTTAAATTTGTTTGCTTTGCAGTAGATTCAGGATGTGATTATTGTTATAATTTATTAATTATTGTACTGCGTACGGATTTAATTACGTGTCACGTTCTTTGCTTGATTGGCAGTAATTATTTTGTGAACAGGACATGGTGATAGATTAGCTTGAATTCAGGTTAGGGATACGATCTTTTTTTTTTTTTTAAATTAGATTTGCGGACTAGCCGATGCTTTACCCTCCGAAGCAGGCTATGTTCCTTGGGCTAGTTCATAACATTCACCTCTCACTAACACCCGATATTACCCGAGATTAATTTTCCCGTACTGGCTAGTATGAGAACACACCGTATCCTCTCAGTGTACGGGTTCGAACGATGGGGGTGTCGATAGGGCTATCTGTGGTCAAAGGTCTAACGGGCGCAGCATACTGTAAGTCATCCGTTCCTGAGCCAGTTTTCTTACTGTCCTTAATTTTTTTCAACTCCCGGCGATAAGCTGTCCATTAAATCGTTTTACGAACTATTTCCCTGTTAGCGTCCTGGACCATTTCTTTAATTTATCCACAAGCATGTTGTAATCAGTGTTTTTCAAATTATGATTCTTATAGGCGTCACTTTTCACTTGCCACAACTCCGGAAGAGACTGATATACATGGTATATCCATTATGGATCCTGTGAAGTGTGTCTTCTTGACACTTATTATTATTATTATTATTATTATTATTATTAATTATTCCATGCTCTATGTGACTCAGCCAGTAGTCAGTATTTTCCTCAAAATACCGGTTTCACATTTACATCTTCGTTGATTCTGAGCTTAAGTTTTGATACCTTGTTTTTCTTTTTTATGTTTTTTTTTTATGTCTCACTGTTTTCATACAGTACACTACCGATTATCCGCGGAATTGACTGGTGCAGATACCGCGGATAATCGAATTTCGTGGATTAGCCGCAAAATTGCTGGTAATGGTTAGACAAAGGTCGAAGGCACTAAAAACAACACACAAGTGCTTTAAATAAGTTTATTATACAATAAAAGGACGTACATGATAACAAAACTCAGTCGATGTTATGTGTGTTATTAAAAAGTCTTGTTTACTGTTTAACAAAAAAAATCGGTCATTTGCTTTTGCTTTTTCTTAGTGAAACATTTTTTCTTTATTTGTGATTTGAGTTTTCTCAACACCATCTTGTCACAAAGTGATAACGTCGTCTTGCTCCTCGAGGTATTGAAGAATCCTGTCAATGTGTCCTAATGCTGCATTATGAGTAACGGTCATCTGCGTTTCATCATTGTCTTCCGATTCAACTGAACTACTGTACACGTTTTGTGCTGTACATTATTAGGTGTACTGTACTGTATTTGCGATTTTTATTACGTTTAAGTATTTAGTAACTTCATTTCAATTTTTGAGAAATAATTTTCGGTTTCAAAGCTTTCCTTTTTTATAAAAATGTTCTCCTACAGGCACCGCGGATAATCGAGAGTTTACTGTATTAGTATTTTTGATGCCTTTTAAGATTATATTGTTTTCCCTGAAATTACTACTCCGTGTTTGTTCTTAACAGTAGACGTTAGTGTACTTTAGACTCACATTTAAGGGGGGAACCAACACCTTTAAGCTCCAAAAAATGACATTTTTCAAAAATACCATATTCGAATAGAACAACAATTTCTCTTTCATTCAGTGAAAGAATTGGTTTAATATCTCGAATAGAACGGAAGTTATAGTAAAAGTACGATATGACCGACATCTCCCAGTGAAAATTAAATTTCCTGTCAACGCCCATTTTAATGAGCAATATCCATTCCTCAAAATTGACCCTTTTAGAATATTCACTTTATCTATCGAATTATGTTGATAGCACTGGCATTATAAAATTTGCACAAATATAGGCGGAATATCTTGGTCTAATAGTTGTTGTTGTTGTTGTTTGAGTCTTCAGTCTTTTGACTGGTTTGATGCAGCCCTCCATGCTTCCCTGTCCTGAGCTAATTGTTTCACCTGTACATAGCTGCCACACCCTACATCCGAGGCAATCTGTTTAACATATTCTAACCTGGTTTACCCCAACAGTTCTTATCCTCGACCCTTCCTTCCATAACGAACTTTGCTATTCCTGGGTGTCCTACCAACCTATCTCTTCTCCTCGTTTGTATTAGCAAAGAAAACTAGTTATAAAAGAAATAAGAGACTATCACTTGAGGAAAACACTGCGAAATCTGGTGAGGAAGGACCAATTTATGCGGCAGGGGAATTTTAGAACATCCCAATCCTGTGAAACTTTCATCGCTCATTTCCCGTAAGTTGATATTTTTCATTCTGTTTCCCTAATCACTCATGAACTTACAAAGATATTTCAGTGAAGATTTGTAGTCATTTTTCTACGATAGTTATCAACAAAATGTACTAGAATGGTTGCCCTAACCATTATAGTTTATTAATAATAAATTATTTACTATGAACATTTTATAGATTTTTAGACCCATTATTTAAATATCTCAAAATAATATTTCTTCTTGAAATATTTCAATTATTCTAGTACATTTTGTTGCCATGACATCTAGGACCACATTAAAAAACAATAATTAAAATGTAACAATATTTCCGGGAGTTACTAAGGAAACCCCATTCTTGTGTATAATATACAGCAGCCATTTTGTGTGCATATATATCCATGATGCAATTTTCTAAATATTTAATAGTTGGTCTGTGTTAAATTTGTACTGTATGTAGACTGTGTTAAGTGACAACTCCAAACACTTTATCAGTGCAAAGAAAATAAATGTTAAAAATTCTTTATTTTGTTGCTATCGAAGGTGTAGGTCCCCCCTTAACCCTAGAGAGGTAGCGTACGTAATCCGTGCTTAGAAGGTAGCGATACGTAAATTTTCCATATTCTGAACAAATGCTTTTTTATTTTAATTTTCTGTTTGAAAACATGCTAGTTTTTTTTGTAATTAATTTCTCTTCACATTCAATTATACATTTACATAGGATTTATTAATGCGATCAAAGCAAAGGATTTGCACTCAAGTCATACATTTATATATACATTTGAAGTAAGAAAATGCACTTCCACATTTTATCTCTCTTATAATATCACTTGATTTCCAGAATAGATAGATTCCATAATAAAATATCAGTAATGAGATTACTTACTTTCAGAAGTAAAACAAATCTCTTCCAACATAGTAAGTCAATTCCTTGATTACTAGTAATAAAATGTCTTAGAACTACAAAAGTTAAATGAAATAATCTTCGCATAAACTGCACAAACTTCTTATAAACATTCTGGGCATACTTTCTTCTGATGCTCTCCGCACATTGGACGACCGCAGCTGCAGTAAGTAGTGGTCATCCTCTTCTTCGTATAGTGGCAGAAGTTACAGTATTTCCTAGGACCTTGCTGCTTGTTATTAGCTTCGAGTGGACGGTCTTCTCTCATGTCAAGAATTTTTAGGATGGATTTTCTCAGCTCTTTCGACATCCGTGAAGTGTTTTGGAGTCTTTGTTGTTGCCGTTCCCTTGTCAACTCTTTGTGGAGCGAGAGCATAAAATTTTGCCTTGACTCTGGTTTCTTATTTCGGCTGAAGAGGTTGTGTGCGTAAACAACATAGGCATTTACTGTGCCGATATTCATCATGTTGTAGAAGAAACACGACGGCCATCTCCTTGTTTTTCTACAATGATACATATTTTGGCACATCTGGTCTAAGCTGTCGACTCCGCCTTTCGTCTGATTATATACTTTCCCAATTTCAGGTTTCTTTGTTGCACTATCAACACAAGAAGAGCTGTGCATGCTCGATGCTAATATCACCAACTTATTTTGTTTGGGTTTGTATGACACTATTGCCATGTCTTCATGAAATAAAAACATTGACGATCCAACCTCTAGCCTCATATTTGATGTCAGTGGCTTCCGGTGGCAGTTCACGTTTATTTGTCTTCATTGTGGCCACAACTGTCAATTTATGGTCCTTCAGAAGACGTTGAATTAGAGGGATGCTGGTAAACCAGTTATCGAATGTTATGTTTCGATTGCTTCCATCAATTTCCTTCACTAGATCCAAAACAAAATAATCAGTGGCCGTCATTCCATTTGGCACTGTCCCCTTTCCCTTGTACACTCTAGCATCTAGCATATATTTTGTTCCATTGTCACAAAGTATCACAATCTTTATCCCATACTTGTTAGGTTTAGAGGGAATGTACATACGAAACGGGCATTTTCCTCTAAATCCGACGAGCTGTTCATCGATCGTTACATAGCTTCCTGGTTTGTAATTATTTCTGCAATTACGAAGAAACATTTACCAGATCTCAGTTATGGGTGCAAGTTTATCAGTTTCCCTTCGAGTAGCCCTGGTCTCCTTGTCATCAAATCTTAGGCAATTGACGACATATTTAAATCTCCTTTCTGACATAGTTCCACGATCCCTGTCTCCACTGTACGATGTATCGAGCATTGTCTCTGTAGATAAGTGGTTGTCCTTCAATAGAGCAGATAATGAAAGCAATCCCAAAACTGCATCAAGTTATGCCATACATAGGTCTTGAAGTATTCCGTCAGAACTGTTTTTATATTGTGCTCTCCGCACGGCTATTTCCTTATTGGAATTAATCAAGATTGATTCCATTATGTTTGGAGTGAAGAAAAGTTTGAAGCAACTTGACGCAGTTAACTGTTGCTTTGCGTTTGGTGTCGGACCTGGTCGTACATGTACTATATTTCTTGCTGGATCTTTCCCTAACCGTTGATCAGACGCCTTTGTGTGCCATACAAAAATATAAAATATCTGCTTGTGGCTTCAAGATTGGGTCATTCTCTGGATCTCCAATGGCATTGTCTATTCTCTCTTCCCTTAACAATTCTTGATGATTCTCACTTATTTTCCTCTTCCTCCTTACAGGCCTTGTCACTTGCGTCACTTTCCGGCCTCTACACGTTTTCCTTGTATAATCCGCCGCTGCAACTGTATCATCTTCTTGATTCTGTGTTTGAACCAACTCGAACATTTTGACGCGCTGGAGAATAGCATCATATTCGTCTTCAATATCCGATTCATTTGGCAAGAATTACGGATCCTTATCGCTGTCGTAATCGTCTTCGTGAATGTCAGCTTCTACTTCATCATCTTCTTCTTCTTCGTCAGATGATTGACAAATTAGTTGTAATATTTCTTCATCACTTTTTAGTATTTCAGACATAGTAATCTGTGAAATATAAATAAAACCCAACAATTAAGATCTGGGCACCAATAATGTGTGACATGCAGCTTAAAAATTAACCAAACATCTCCAAAAAATAAATATTCCACTCGCTATTTTAAGGTAGTGATACGTAAAATTGACGTGTATTATATTCATCAAAGGGTAGCGATACGTAAATTTTACGTCCCACTTGACAGAAAATTGTGATTAGCAGGGAACTCACCGCTACAATCGTCTTCTCACTGCAACTGCTGCACAAGCACTGACTGGGGAGAGAACTGCTGGACGGTAGAGGGAGGCACTCGTTTCATTGAGGGAGGGGGAAACAGTATAGCCAATCTATACGTAAAAATTACGTACGCTACCTCTCTAGGGTTTATCTGGGTTATGGAAGGTAGCAGTTCCAGCACGCATCCCTCACCAAGTTTCTCCCCCCTCTTGTCCTTTGTGTTGTGTATTACTGTGGAAGTAAGTCCTCCCCCCCTGAACCCTGTGACAGTGTGGTGGTGCCGGGGATCGAACCCGGGTCCAAGAGTGGCAAATAAATTAAATTATGTATTTAGGTAAGGAGAATCTCTTGGACTTATTTCAACTTGATCACTGTTATCACAGAACAGAGAGTCTGGATCTGTTTATAAATAAAATATCTTTAACCGTTCTGACAAACAAATTACATGGCAACTCTGGGAGATGAAAATAATTATTTTCATGAACCAAATGTATTGCAAAATCACACATAACCTCCAAACATACATACGATCAGGCACCCGTTAAATATGTGAAGCCAAAGTCACGGTAAACAAGTACAAACCATAAAGGTCATGCGAGGCGACTACATATCATACATACTGACATCATAACGTACCAACATCATACATACATTCAAACCAATATCCATCATATGTAAGGTCAATGTCACCAGTAATTACATTACAAACCCAAAGTTAGGTTAAGATGCGAGACCAATTACATATCATCCAACTAATCACTTTTGGTGTCCACACCAATACTTGCCATAAATCATCTTATATGCCGACAGACTCATGAGTAGAGAAACTACAAACCCTCAGGTTAACATGAGAGACCAAATGCATATCATTCATATAAATCACAATTCATACCAACACAAACACGACATTCATTCAAACGTCACTCAAATAACCACCAACAAATAGTTCACGACTCATTTCAAAATAAGAACGTACCTTTTCTGCTCCCAAACAATTATCTTTGGTAAATATTATAATAAAAATATTTCTTTCCTCTTCAATGTGTTTTCCGATGGCCAATCCTATCTTTCCAATTTTAAGCTTTTAAAATAAAATAATTTTCCAACGGTGGAAGTTTATACAAATTGACATGATGTTGAGTCTATATTAAAGTTTAGAAACCCTAGGTTCGGCCTTAGCTGTCCTAAAATGTCACTTTTACCAGCTCCTATAAATTTCACAACTTCTCTCCAGATGAAAATCTAAACTTATTATTGTCTTCAACAACTGTCGCCTCTAACAGCTGGTCGAAACAGTCGAACGTAGGTCGATATGACAAATCGATAAAAGAACTCTCCGAATGATACATGCCACGCTACCTCCTGGCTAATCTTGCAAGCCCTTGTTGTTGCGAGCACTCACTGCAAGGTGGCGCAACGTACCTTTTCACTTTTATGCAAGTATGATACTTAGACAACAGATGTCGCAGGGGTACATTTTACACTAACAAGTAAGTCTTCTTATTTCATATAGGGTAATGTATCAATTTCATTCTTCAAAGGTGCCCATTCCTTGGCAATTGTAGCTTGTTCAGGATTTTTCATTAGTCCTTCCTCTATACTCTCCTTGAATCGTTTGTTCACGTCCTTCACTTTCAATCTGTCCATAGCACACCTTCTTGGCTTTTGACTTTTCTTCAATTTCTTCAACTTAAGTCTGCATTTCATAACAACCAGATTGTGGTCAGAGTTTGTCAGCACCGGGATAAGTTTTGCAATCCGAAATCTTTGCTTGACCATGATGAAGTCTGATTTGGTCTCTTCGTCTCATCCATGTGTATATTCTTCTATTGTGGTTTTTGAATAAGGTGTTAGCTTTGACCAATTTAAGCTCGGTGCAGAATTCCATCAGCCTGCTTCCTCGATCATTCCTTTCACCTAATCTGAATTCTCCTACTATTTTCCCTTCTCTTCCTTTTCCTACCACAACTTTCCAATCTCCCATTACTATAACATTTTCATCACCCTTGACATACCTCAAAACTTCACCTATTTCTTCGTAGAACTTTCAACATCTTCATCATCAGCTTGACTGGTAGGCACTGTGGTGCACTTACTGTCGACCAAAATATTATGTGCACTAGAGTTTGAAGGTTGTTTGTGAAGTAACCAATAGGCCTACATAAAATCCAATAACATCATCATTTTTGTCCTTCTATTGTACGTTAGTTCATGTAGGTTTGGAATTTTTAATTTATATTTTAATATTTTTTATCGCAGTTGGAACACAAAATGTGCCCATTTTTAAGCGTGTTTCAACCATGTAAATTAATTCACTTATTTTATATCGGTTTGTATTTGTACGCGAAAATAAGGCATTGTTCCGCATCTAGCCGATACGGCAAAAGCCGTACAGCGTTGCCCAAATGGAGAGCACTTCCGAGTGGGGCGCGCCATGACGCGTGATGGGCTCCATAAGTACACCGCTTCTTCCAATTTCATGCAGAGTAGCTGTAATGCAGTTTCTATTTTGGTAACAGTAACTGTAAAGTAACTTATGCAACGTAATTTACACTGCTGGCTGAATTACAAAAATATGGTATTTGCTGGAATGGTTTTGGTTTGTGCGAATGTACAGAATTTAACCTGTCATTTAGGATATACAGTGTACTTTATCTCGAGGTATAGTTTTTTGCCCAAAATGTTGTCATTGGATATGTTCAAAATAATGAAAGATTGCTTCAACTGATTGTTAATTTTTTTTTAGGGTTACTGGAGCTGGCCCATCGAGAATATCAAGCAGGAGATTATGAAAATGCAGAACGGCATTGCATGCAGCTATGGCGTCAGGAAACCAACAATACTGGGGTCCTTCTCCTTTTGTCTTCAATTCATTTCCAGTGTCGGAGACTTGACAAGTGAGTTGGATAGACTTGATAGATTTGTGTTTAGCATGAAATCTCTTGTGCTTATTGAAGTACTGCATCAGAGTAGTTTTATTTGGTTGCAATTCTTCAAATTTAATGAGATTGAATTGGGGAAAATTAGTGTTTCATCTTGAGTGTGTTGGCTTGGCGTTGATGAGGGGTGGGTCATATGAACCAAGCTGTGGCTCATGGTTTGTAGAATTCAGGTTGGCTCATAACTCTCGGCCAATGGGAGAGCGCGCGGGAATACGTCACGGGCCTGCTGTGTTTGAATCAGTCATTAGTCCGTAGCGCATTACGTGCTCAGTAAATAATATTTTTTAAGGGCAGGAGCCATTGCAGAGTGTCAACTAATGAATTGTTGTGAATAATAGATGATGCTGAACGCTAAATTACATGACTAATTTAATTATACACCTCCTTCAAAATAATAAAACTGATATATACAAACATACTCACAGCCGACTATATCTCCAACAGGCGCAGATCCACCTATCCCCATTGCTTCACTAAGCACTGCATTATTATTTATAATGCTGTCATTGCTGTCCATTGCTGCCTGCACGTTCGTCTTCAGTTCCGCCACTTTCGGAGTCAGCAAAACTGTCACTGATAACAGCACCACGATGTTGGTGACCCCGCAGAATGTCATTCTCACTTTCACCAACCACATCAACACTATTTGACAACCCAGATGTTGTCACATCTTTCGACAAGCTAGTATTTCGCTCTTGCATCATGCAGACTCCGTGAATGAGCTATGTCTGACAAGTGTACTGATCTGGTAATAGATCTATAACCATGTGAACTATCTAGCTGTGACGATGCAAACATTTATTATATTTTATATGAAAATGATATGTTTGAACAATATAAGAAATAAATACTTTTATTTACATCTGTGAATTCGGGGTTTTATCTTTAAATTTCCCGCAATCAATAACGAGAAAACAAATCGCATTTGGCAAAACTTTGCAAATACTAAAACAAGAGAAAAGAAAAATATGTTGCTCCAAATTTGACATATAATAAGAATTTAATTTTCAAATTAGGGGGGGGGAGTAGTTAAAAAAAACATTTTAGATGATGTTACCTAATAAGTATTATTAATCAATAAATTTGAGAAATAAACATTGATGTTTTTGTCTCCTACAACCATAAACAATTCACTGGCATTTACTAGAATGTCCACTTTGTGCACCAATACTTCATGAAACAAGTTTCTTGATCTTCTTGTTCACTTTTCTCTCTTGATGGAGTTTTGTCTTTTCAATGTCGATGCTTCTCCTTTTTTCGTATTTTATTCTTATAAATACTCTTTGGCGGCAGAAGCTTGCAACTAGTTTTCGCTGAATGCTAGCGATCTCCTTAGAAACAATATCAGCTGTAACTGCAATGATACATTTTTGAAATCTGAATGTATCTCCATGAAACTTCCGAGGCATTTCCTCCATTTCTTCCACTTTTTTGAGCCAAATTGGTGAAGGTTGTATGAGACAACCGAAAGATAAACTTCTAGCCCAAGACGGTGCACTCTGCCAATGGAAGTCATCTTTCTCGATCTTCTGCGTGTGCTTGCCTAGAACGGGAAATTCTTCCTGATGCTTCTTTGTGAGGAAGCCAGGGATGTATTCTAGGCCCTCTTTCTCTGAACAGAATTCTTGAGAAGGCATGACGTCATTCAAGGAAGTTGAGAGGATATCTGCACTTTCCTTTTCTTCATCCGGAAGGTATTCACTTATTTTAGGCTCCTTAATTCCCGCCTCTTTCACGACACTTGCTAACAAGAATTCATTATTTTCTTCGTTCACTTTCAAGGTATTGGTATTGTTGTGTACAGTACTGGGGTTTTTCCCTAGCAGTATCATCCGCAACCTATAGGGTGCATTTAAAGGTGAAGGGTGATCATGGAGTCGTCCTCTTGTTCTAATCTGAGAAAAGAGATTCTCGAAGCAATCTTGATTTAATCGATGTGTCAAAATAAAGTCAATCTAGTATTTCTCTTTCATTCTCACGTACAGACCGCGCAGTGAATTTGAAGATATTATGACGCCTTTCTGAAACAACTGCAATGATTTCTTCAATGTACCTCTCATCCCAAACATTATGGCTATCATAGTAACTAAAATTTCTTGTTGGGCCTCCAAATTCTTGCCATAGGGTGGAGCTAATGAAGACAGTGTGTAAGAATTAACTGGAACCAACTATGCACTAGATGAATGAAACTTGCAACATCTCTGGCTTGTTGTGGGTTACTTCCTGCTCGGGCTTGTTGTGGGTTACTTCCTGATGAATACCAAGCCAATGCTGTTGCTACAGAGTGAGAAAAGAAGCTGAGCAGCTAACTACACATTCTGTCTCTTGAGTTCTTTCACAGTTTATATGTAGTGGTGTAATTTTATGGCATGAGTTAATTTCTGAAGATGTGCCTTCTATTAATTTAACTACCGATTGTTTCTTGATAACGGTACCATCTTGAAGGCAGAATCCAGTGCCAATGAACCAGTTATGAATTAATTTAAGCAGGTGAGGTGCGTCTGCGAAAAAATAGAATTTTTCCTCTGTCATCGGATGCACGTAGTGTGTAGTTTCAATGGTAATACAGAGTTCTTTCCACAGTGCCATATTCCCCCCCGCCACAGTCCGAAACACAAGCAACTACATCGTATTCAATATTATGTAGTGACTTCATTTATAATGTCTTTCGACATTTTCTTGTCGAAATTAATGTACACAGGTTGCTTCCAGTTCTGAAATAGCCCTCTTGCCATTACAACTTGCATGTATGTGTGTGGGCCCACTACTTTGTCTGCTTTAGCATCATATTCATAGAGTGATGACACTTTTATTTCGTCAAAAGATAGAACAGTGACTCTCTCTCTCGACCATTCTTCTTTCGTCCACTAATTTTCATTACCGTATTTCCTCGCATAATCGTCGCACTTTTTGAGCCTATAATTCGTGGAAAAAAGCAGGGTGCGACGATTATGCGAAGAATATTTAAGTTCAAAGAATATACTGTATCATTATTTGCTGCACGGGCCAGTCATTCGCGTAGCGTGAGTCTGGCGTGAGTCATAGCCTGCAGTCAGAGACAGGCTTCTTTCTTCTAACAAGGTCACGACAGGTTCAAGCTCGCGGAATGTGCTGACGAAGCTGGCCGTTCGCGTCACGATCCATAGCCCGCAGGCATAAAGACGAGATTTACTTTCTCCTAACAAGATCACGCCAGATTAGGCCTATAAGATCGCGGAATGTGCGCTGGCCGCTCGCGTCGCGGTTCATAGCCCGCAGGCATAAAGAAGAGATTACTTTCTTCTGACAAGATCACGCCAGATTATACGCTCGCGGAATGTGCTAAGTGACGAAGCTTGCCGCTCGCGTCAGAGTTCATAGCCCGCAAGCATAAAGACGAGATATTTTTCTTCTGACAAAGTCGCGTCAGGTTATAAAGTCGCGGCAGCATGTGCAACTGACTGGCGCAAAAATACAAATATGCTATGCGACGATTATGCGAGGAAATTTTATAAACCTATTTTTGTGTTTGAAAAGTGGGCTGCGACGATTACGCGATGGTGACAATTATGCGAGGAAATACATACTTCTATTACGTTTTTCAATAAACCGTTTCGTAATTCAACATTGCCTGCCCAGCGCTTCAAAGTTTATAATCCAGGTAATGGATATTTCAGTGTGTCTCTGGTATACTTGTATGCTCGGATGCTTAAATATCTTAAGGTAAATGCCTTCGCTATTTCCTCGTTTGTCCATCTTGCCTTTGTTTTCTGTTTCCTAACAATGTCGACTTGATTTGGTGTCAATAAATCTTTAAACTTATCTTTAATTTTCTTGTCAAAATCACATTCATACTTCTGAATTGAATTCTCTAATTCCACATTTCTTGATTGCAAACAGTTTGCCCTAGTCTCTAATAAGTGTTGCATGTTTTCCTTCAGTTTTTTGGCCGCTTCAAGTAATGCGTTGTATTTAATGAGGAGATCGTCATATTTTGTGTCAGTATCATTGACGACGGCATCATCGTCACTGGAAAATGTCGTATCCAATATTTCGTTTTGTAATTGTTGGTTTTATTTCTTCTGGGAACGTTCTGAACGTGAAGTTGTGTCTTGGGTCTGTGTTTGAGTCAGTAAATTTAAAGAAGGTATTGACGTATTTTTTAATATTCTAGGGTGAGTATGTGTCAGTCGAGCTCGAATTTAGTCTTCAAAATCACTTGGTATGAAATGTTTGCTGCAAATCCGTTTGTTATTCGGATCGAATTTATCTTTCCTATGGCATTTCTGCACCCACGTTTTCCTATGATTAGTACCTTTGGAAATCTGAAGAAAGATACTTTTTCTCCCGTTTTCTTAACAATTTCCGAATTACTTTTGCAGACTGCAAATTTTTCTTGGCATCTTAAACAACTGAAAGAAAAGAAAACCCAACGTAAAGAAACAACTTACCCATGGCCTAGAATATGCAAATATAGATTCCATATTAATCTGATGTAATTAATTTACATTATATTCACCTGTTTATTAATGTATAATACACCACGTAACACAATTCATATCTTGAACAAAAGAAATACTGTATTAACAAACAAATAAATAACACACGTAGTTTCCTCTGTCCACTCTGTAAATGGAGACTGGGACGACTCTCGCAGGCCCGATGACTCGTTCCCCCTCCCTACTGCCAGCGGAAGGCAAGTTACGAGCCAACCTCTCTTCTACTAACCTTGGCTGTGGCTAAGTAGGCCAAGTACAGTGGTAACCATGTTGATGAGATCGCTGGTAAAATGGTACTTCCTGTGAGCAAACTGGTGTAGGCTACATATGCCCAAATGAGGTTTCTGGAAAACAATTTGAAGTCGAACAGACTGGAGCTCACATGAAATTTCATGTCGATTAGATAGGCTAAGCAGATTCAAATACAGTAGAGCGTCGTTTATCCGGACTAATTGGGACCGACAGTGCTCCGGATAACGATTTTTCCGGATAATCAAACATAGATTTATTTCATAGGAAAAAACATGCACAGTACAACAAGTAACAACCACCAAGCTTCTCATTTCACTGCAACGATTTCTCACAGAACAAAGGTTCAGAAATGGGATCTCCCTTACTTCTTGTCTGAATAAACCATAAGTACACCGCTTCTTCCAATTTTTATCCCTAGCTGATCTCATGGTTCTACTCTTTTTAGACCCTTCTTTCCTATCTAACTTCAATGCATAATTCCGAATTTCAACTTTTCTTTCTCCAAATCTCAAATTGTGGATGTTCCAACACTAAGTTTTAATTAGACACTGCACTCTCTCACCTTTATCCAGTTTATTAATGATCTCCACCTTCTTCTCAATGGATAAAACATTGCGATTTCATTTTTCTTTTTTTGTCACTCGTAGAAGCAATTTTCACAACGTAATACAGTACAATACACACACTCGCATACTGTAACACATTGAAACATTATAGAGTAAACAAACGGTAGGAGACAACCAGACAACAATTGAAAACGAGAACAGACTCACTACTGTAGGCAGCGCGCGCTGTTCCGTCTTTTTTTTTTTTTTTTGCTCGTCCGGGTAATTGACGTTCCGGTTGTTTGACGTCCGGATAAACTACGTTCTACTGTACAGTCTAACCTCGATATCTCAAATTGTTAGCAGATGTCAAAATGCATAGGTTGCTTTTTTTAGTTTTGGCAACTATGTTATAAATTGAGACGCTGGGTGCAATAACCACTTAAGTCGACTTTAGTCGTTTTTCCGGCGAATGCAGTTTTGTAATCCCCAATGTGTTCTTCATCTATCCTCCAAATATTAATTTTGTTATGTCAACTCTAGATGGCAGGAGCTTGCATCATATACAGCTGTGTAGCAAGTCATTCTTCCGGCGAATAGCTTGGCCGACTTAGGCGCTTCGAGCGCCGGTATCGCACACACGCGGGAATCAGTGAGTGTTGTCTTGTGACTGTTGCGTGTGGTTTTGTTATTGTTATTCTGTAAAGATATGTGATCAGTCAGATGAAGTAAACATGAGAAGTTAAATGAAGGATCGGATTTGGAAATGCAGAATAAAGGAAAGAAGAGATTACTTTAGCGAGACTCTTGGAAACGCGTGCAGAACAAAGCCAAGAGGAATCGTGGTGATAGCTATGTGAGTTCTAGTGGCAAGAAGGTTTCCAAGAAAGTATTTAGTTACACTGAAAATTGTTGCAAGGGAAACTGCCACTCATTTTTCCCCAAAGAAAATCACCGGAGAATGCAGATGCACTTAAGCACATATTAGAGAAAGAGACTGTTGTGGAAGAAAGTGAACTGCAAAGTGAAATCAGTAAGGCTGAGGAAACCATTGAATGTCCATAAACTCCTGTTGTTTTATTATCATTATTATTATTATTATTCCTATTTAAATACACTTTTACTTCACTTAGTCTATCCTATCAAGGCAATGCTGGTGTATATCTATTCATTTAATCATTTTTTTTTATTGAAATTGGGTAAACAGAACCAGAGTTCATGCATGAATGTAACCATTCTAAGCCTTATCTGCATATCCGTTTGCATTTAAATGTACTAATTACACAGGATTATAAAAAATGGCTGTGTTTGGACACCTTCGTAGTTCTTTTTTAGGTAAAATAATTGCAGTGATACTTTTAAAAGTTCCTTATTAAAAGATTAGTTTCAAAATTATGTTTTTGGTGTTAATTTTATATATACTGTATATATATTATAATTTTATTATAAAAATATACTTATTGTGCAGTATACGGTAGCTATTTTTTAAAATTAAATTAATTTGAACGAATCTACTATTCATAAATGGTAATTTAAGATGCTGATTGTCAGTCTCTGCACCCCCCAGGGGCTCACATCTAGTGGGACGTGGGTTGGCAACCACGGGACCCCAGCTGAGTCCGGCATTGCTTCCACTTACTTGTGCCGGGCTCCTCTCAGTCTTCTTTCCTGTCGACCTCACTTGGTCAACTCTTGTTCTCTTCCGATCCCGACGGTATTAGGGTATCCGAGGCCTAGGGAGTCTCTTCCTTTCCCGCCTTAATTGGCCCTTGTCTCATCTTTTCTGATACCCTCCTTCTGGGAGGGGTCAGCCTTCTTGTTATTTTCCTTTTTCTTCCTGCCTTGTGCTTAAGGCCCTTAAGGAGGCAGTGTGTATGTAGTCCCACCACTTCTGGTGCACCCCAGATGATGCTACACCCTCAGGGGCTCACGGCTGGTGAGTTCGGGAGTTGGCGATTCCGAGGGATTCCTGAGCTGGGTCCGTTTTTCCCTTTTGTCCCTTACTTTTGGGGCGGACCCTCTCCTCTCTCCTCTCCTCTCCGCCTTTCATATATTTCCTTTTCTCTTTAAGTTTCCCGCACCTTTTTGTTGGTATTCTTGATCTACGATGCATTTTGTAAGTTTTTTCTATCTAAATTGCATTTTGTAAGGATTGCCAATCAAAATTGCTTTTTAGTAAGTCTTTCAATATAGGGGGGGGGGGGTCTTCTTGTGAGTATTTTGAATTTCAATTGCATTTTGTATTTTCAACCTACCCCGCTTTGTTCAAGTAGTTAATTCTCAATTGCATTTTGTGGGTATTTTGAATCTACATTACATTTTGTGCATATTTTCAATCTCATTTGCATTTTGTAAATATTTTGATTTCACTTGCATTCTGTAACTGTAAGTTGCTTTTTGTACGTATTTTGGACTTAACCTAAATTTTGTGCGTATTTTTCAATCTATTCCTTTTGTGAGTATTTTCGTTCGAAATTCCCTTCGTATTACCGCTCTCCATTTGGTGAATAGTTTCAATATGAGTTCCTTTTTGTAAGTATTTTTCCTGCTACAATAGGCATAATTGTTGGGGCTCACTGTCTATTTTATCTAAACCATTTTCGTTTCATCCATAGCAGTGACCTGTTTTTTATCTTCATCCTTTCATTCCACGCCATTTCATTTCGTCAGGGGCCGATAACCTCGATGTTAGGCCCCTTAAAACAACAATTATCATCATCATCATGTCAGTCTCTGCAATAACGACTTAAGTCAATCCATATTTAAATTAAAATATTTAAGAACTGGTAAAGTTTAAATTCACAGTGACATTGATATATTGTTAAGGACTATCGTTAAATGGTGTGTATAAATCAACGTATCCATAAATGAAAACCTCAGACATTTACAGTGTTTCAAAACTTGAGGAGTGATTTTCTCAAAACAGTGTTTTCAGACTTAAGTTGTTATTGCACCCATCGCCTCAATTGATAAATAACACACCTACATAGTTCCAAGTTTCATAGACCCTTGATGTAGTCTCCAGCACTGCGTACAACCTGTTCCCAGCTATGCGGAAGCCGTTGTATTCCATTGGCACTGCCCAATCTATCGATGGTGCGAAGATAGCGCTCGGCAGCCTGCACAACATCTCCAATTGTAGGGTAGCGGTTTCCGCGCAGTGGCTCCTTCATCTTCGGGATGAGATCAAAGTCGCAGGGACTTAATTCGGGAGAGTAGGGGAGATGATCGAGCACCTCCCAGTTCCAGCGATTCAACAATGCAGACACAACTCCTGCTATGTGTGCCCTAGCATTGTCATGCAGAACGAAGGACGGAGTATCCATGTGGTGTCGCCGTTTCCTTCTCAGAGCTGCTAGGAGATGGTCTTGCAGAAACAAACAATGGTATACCACATTAATGGTTTGCCCTGGGGGAACGGTATATTTTATGATCACACCATCCCAATCATATTGGTGGGGGTTTGTCAAACTGTTCGTTTTCGTGGTGATCCGTGGTGCCGCCACTCATTCGATTGGCGTTTCAACTGTGGCTCATAAGATTTGGCCCACGTCTCATCAATGGTTATGATACCCCGTAAGAAGTCCTCTCCTTCGCGCTCATAACACTGCAAGTGCGTGCGAGAAGCGTCCAATCGCAGCCATTTCTGCATATCGGTTAAGTCATGCTGAACCCGTTTTGATGTGATTTTCAGGCAGTCCTTCAGGATGTGGAGGACAGTCGAATTCACCAGTCCTGTCCTGTATCTTGCGCTAATTCACGAAGCGTTACATTCTGATCCGCCTCCACTAACGCGGACACCATCTGTACATTTCATCACTTACTGGTGGGTGACCAGATCGAGGCATGTCCTCCACACGTTCGCGCCCATCTCAAAAGGTTGCTACCGTTCTGTAAGGTAACGCAGCTGCACTGCACGCCTTGTGCAGTCCTTGGTGGCACTCTCGAGCCGTGCGACCCCTAGCACATTGAATTTTTATGCACGTTCTCTGCTTCGAAAACATTACGACCGTCTTGCGCGAGCGCTTGTCCACAACTACTCATCTAACAGGCGCCACTGCATACGAATAGGGGAGGGAATGGACGAGGTCATGTGCTCTAAGGGAGGGGATACTGGTTAGCAACTTTTGGTAACAATGGCAGGGTCCAACACCATTGCAACATAAAGCAGCAGCATCGTTACCAAAACTAAAAATGGAACCCTAGTATTTATACTTGTTGATAATTCGAGATAGCCTACATGGGAAAAATATTACGTTTTTGATATACTTCAAGATTAATTGGAGGATTATCCATTTCACAAGGTCCGTATTGACGTGTACAATAACACAATTTGTATTGATTGGGCGGAGACCCCCTCACCCCATTAGAATCGTTATTTGATATACTTGTCGCAAAATACAATGCGCCGTGTGTAACATAACTGAAGTTATGTTTAAATACGATAATGTGCTCTGTTATGAAACTGGCGGTTAGAGTAGAAAACAGCAACAAATGAAAGGGGTTAGAGTAGAAAACAGCAACAAATGAAAGGGGTTAGAGTAGAAAACAGCAACAAATGAAAGGAAGTTCTGTGTGTTCAACTAAACCCTATGCAACTTCCCATGATGTCAATACTGTATCAGCCAAAAGTGGCAGATGCCCCGCGCTGAACATATTGTAATGACCCTGCCTGGTGTTACGGACTTAAGCCATAGGCCGCCAAGGGGTTCTTCAGTTACAAGTTTCAGGGGGTTCAGCAAGCTCAGATACCGGATCGTTATCGTGTCCTTACCTGTGGGTGGGTGTTTGGCGTTCTAGTATACGGCACAGATTTGGCCTTCCTACACTGCTCTGTAGTCTGACGCTTTGAAGCCTTTTGGTGTCTTTTATTCATAAAAGCACCTCTCTTTTGTTTAGGAAACCAAGTACCTGTGGTGGGAGGTGGACTAGTGTGGGTTTGTAGCCCTTGACTATGGAACCTATTCCAGCGCAGCGTACAAGATGAATCCTCGCTCTTCCTTTCATTATTTTTACCTTTCATGGGAACACATGGGGAAGAATGGTTCATATGACGAGGATTTAATCTAGTGTCCCTACTTTCTTGGTGTGACGAGTGCTCATGTACTCGCAAGTGAGAACGATGAATTTCCCTCGCAGAAACATGCTCCACTCAGCATGAAAGTGCATTGGCAACCGGCATTATAGGTGCATGTTTTCGTGCTTGACTGTCTGTCTTGGGCCTAGGATGAAACACTTGAGTGCGTTCCAGGTTACCTGTACCTAAGAAACCGATAGTGGTGTTTCTCGGTAGCATAATGGGCCTATCACTGTTATTAATTATATTGATAAACTCTGCCCGTGTACTTTGTCGGCAGGTGTGATTAGGAAGGGATTTCTCTCCATTAGTGTTTTACTCCTGAAACTAAGTAACATTTTCTTCGATGGGGTCTTCGAAAAGAAAATCGCTACTTGTGTAATTGAGTTAGGAGCCAGGCTAACGTTTCGTGCAGTGGCTAGTCTGAGAGGCCGCTTGTCAGCTGTGCTGCCTGTCCGCTCACTTCCGGATATACAGCCTAGTTGCTGCCTCAGCGGAGAACTCAGCTTGCAAGACCTCCTCGAGTCATTGAGTGCAAGTCGAACTCGTGAATCTGCTGGCTTATCAATGTCAGGCTGTTTACCTGCAGAGCATGTCTGCTGCTTACACTGCATGTTCTTTGGCGTGCGTGTCTTAATACTGCCGTTGGCCTTGTGTTTGTAATGAAACTGCTTGCGAGCGTCAAATTTTGTACCTGCCGTCATTGACGGGGTCAAGCTGCCTTTTTGTGCTTCGGCTTGAAATTTCTTATGCCAGTAAACTAAGTTACGTTTCTGGGCCGGAACACAATCCTTCAATTTGTGCCCGCGTTTCTTACAAAAGAAACACGTAGCATCGCTACCATTAGCGAGTTTATTTCCTGCTAGTTCTACCTGGCTACAAATACTTGCGGCTCCAGGTTTCAGCTGTGTCTGAACACTGAATATCTGAAGACTACTCATGTCTTCCTGAGTATTCGCGGCAAGTGTACTAATGCTATCTCGTTCGCTAGGGGGTGTGTGCGCCCTCGGAAACTGTGCAATTTCCAGATCTGTTTGCGTACTTATCGAAACCATGTTAACCCCAAATGTTACCCGAGTGGATTTGTCAACCGAGTAGTGTTCCTGCTCATCACTTTTGAGATAGGTGCTTCCCACAGTTTCAAGTTCTTCAGAATCATATAAGTGCAAAGAGCTGTGCGACCCGCCCTGTAACTGTGCGGTGTCTGTGTCATCTGAGTAAGCATCTGCCAACACACTGAATTTGTGGATCTTTTCAATCATGCTTACTTGAGATCGTAACTCATCTAACGTTACTATCTCGATAGAAGACACTTTATTAATTACCGCCGGTGGGAGTCCCTGAATTATGTGGCCTACTTTTTATCCTTCTGAGTTATCAGTTGGCAGTCAAAGTGAAAGGTCGTGTTTTTCCCGAGCTCTCAGGTGTGCTGAAATGGGTTGTTCTCTGGAGTGTTATCGGGCGAGGATCGGACTGTGGTATGCGAAGGGTAGTCGGGATTTCCGGTGTTTGTGTGTGCGTAAAGGGACCTAACAACTTGTGGTTCATAGCCCTAGTGATAGCTGCATTGCTAGTTATTGGTGGAGTGGAAGTGAATCCAGGGCCTGTTACTCCAAATGTGAATCAGGCAAATGATCCAGTGGCAGCTTTAAAGTGTTCGACCTGCAGTAAAACATTGAAGAATGGTGTTGAGTGTGGACTATGTGAGAAATGGTTTCACTTCGGCTGTATTAAGGTCAAAAAGGAGGATTGTGATGTCGGAAAATGGTTTTGTAAAGTATGTGATACGCCGGACTGTTTGAGGGTGCAAATCAAAGCAAGGGATCAAATAATACAGGAACTTAGAGTAAAGCTTCGTGAATCAGAAGAAACGGTGAAGGATGTGACTGAACGGCTTTCTACTGGGATCAGTGTGGAAGAGGGCGTGCAGGAGCAAACTGAGGATGACGTTATCATAATGCATACCTGCCAACTTTTACGGTTTATCCGTAAAATTTACGGAAATTGCAGCATTTTACGGTTTTACGGATGAACGGTGTCATTTTACGATTTTGCGGACAAAAATTTGAAACGATAATTTACATTCGATAATACGCCCACTTCCGTACAATCGATTGTTTGCGTGGGTCGAAGGCAAGTCCACGATAGTCGATAGCTCGTTCTTTGATATGATTCGTACTTTTAACCGTGTGATGGTTGTGTCGTCGTTTGTAATTGAATTTGAAGCCGGGATAACCGTTCTTCCATGTGTCGACAGGCTCTGCTTCGCATATTCTTTGTTCCGCTCCGTTCGCTCGTTGTGATTTAAACCATATTCTTTGACCACGTTAGCATTGTTCATTGTTCGCGAAGTTGGCGTTCCTTGAATGTTTTCGTCTTTTAAGGTTATGGCATATTTTAATGAAGCGTTCGAGTTTTTGTGCTATAACTTCGTGCTTCGCAGTTTCCTGTATTCCTTGAACTAATTACATTCGTTCCACGTGTGTGTGGTTTTTCTACCATGTGCATATTCTTTCTTCACGAGGTTGGCGTCGTTTTCATTTAATGGCTTTGTGTGTCTTGACATGTTTTAATGAAGTGTTGGCTGTCTTAAGTGTTTTATGTTATAATTTTATGTGACGTTCAGTGATCCAGGTTCCTTTCGATGTTTTAGTAGATATCGAGAATGAACAAATCCTACAAGAAACAGTACTTCCAGACATTTAAAGAATCATACTCGGTTGATTTTCCGTGCATACTAAAATCAAGAAAGGGAGAAAAATTTGCCTTTTGCACGGTATGTGGGTGTGATATTAATATTGCACATGGTGGAAAAAACTATTTAAGTAATCATGTGAAGTGCGGTAAACACATTAGTTATGTTAAATCGAAGGAAGATAAGCAAGAAAATCAACACCTTTTTTGCTAAGTCTGGAAACGTTGACAGTGACGCAATTAGGGCCGAGTGTCTGTTTACTTCCTTTTTGGTGGAACACAATGTGCCCTTAAGTGCTGCTGATCATGCTGGTGCTTTATTTAAGAAGATGTTTCCCACATCAGAAGTTGCAAAGAAATATAGTTGTGGTCGCACGAAAACGACATGTATTGTAAATAAAATGGCAAAAAATGCATCATCTGAAGTTGTTAAGGCCTTCAGAACGGACCGGATACAGATAAATCCCTTTTCTTTTCATCAGTGAGAAACTACTTTTGTACTGCCTGTGACTACATCATCAACAAGTTTCCACTCAAGGATGACGTGTTAAAGAATGCTCGAGTTGCTAGGTTAGACAAAATTGAAGATGCACAGTTATCTTCCGTTCGTTTTTTCTTGGAAAAGTTTCCTATCATGTTATGCAAGGAAGAGAATGAAACTACAGATGAGGTGGTGAATGAGCTTCAGAGGCAGTTCACAGCTCTTCAGGTAGATGACACTTTGGCTGCACATCAAGATGCTGCAAGTGATTCCAGTTGGGCACAAATATCAAGAATTCGTGGAGCCGATGGACTTCTTAAGTATAACCGAATTTCTAGAGTATTGCTCTCTATTCTCACCATACCCCATAGCAATGCAGAATGTGAACGTTTTTTTTTAGCCTTGTGAAGAAAAATAGAACAGTGTTCAGGTCATCCATGTCCAATTAATCTCTGGAGTCTATTTCTATTTTGAAGACCAGGAGTTCTGGTCCCTGTTATGACAAAACATTTTCTCCAGACTGTTTGCAGGAAGCTAAAAAGGCCACAACCATGACTTAAAAGTCGAACTAGCATGTGATTTGCAGTGTGTATTATATTATTTCTTGCCTGTGTTACGTTAAACAAGTTTTATTGTTTAAAGCCTTTTTCAATTATCGTATATCAGCTTAATCTATAAAGGAAGTCCTGTTATGTCTGCTCCAAACCAATATTCACCACGCCTGCTGCTGATTAACATGGATTTCTTCTTGATTGTTATGTTCATCTACAAATCATGTAAGTAGATATGATTTCATTGAAGTATCCTGTTTAAAGCATGAATTATTGTATTTTGTAGCCCAGAAGTATTATTATTTTCGTCAAGCCGGGGTATGTCGAAAATCGTTATTTTTTTTTGTCGCGCGTGAGTTTTACTGATAGCCCTTTTCAAAAGTTGGCAGGTATGATAATGGGTGATTCAATGATACGATGGAGTGCGAATATCTCTAGGAAATCAGGTGCGAAAGTGCGGTGTTATCCGGGGATTAAAATTGACCAGCTTGCCCAACAAGTGGAACAATAAAAAATGTAGAGGACTGTGACAAAGTTAAAGTGTTGTTGCTACATGTTGGGACGAACGATTTGAAGAAGAGGGCTACAGCTGATAACATCATGGGGGAGCTCTACAAACTAGGCAGAAAAGCTAAAAGCAAGTTTAGAAATGCAAAAATTTAGTGGCATTGTTCGGCGGGGAGATGTTCCGTTAAGGCGAGTTAAGACTGTAAATGACCGCATGGACTGGGTATGTGCACAACTGGGATTAGTGTACGTAGAAGCTGACTGCTGGATTGGTGGCCGTGGCTTCGCCCGAGACGGGCTGCATCTAAATCGACGGGGTGCTTTTAACCTACGGAGCCTACATGACAGGGTCATCGGTTCGTGCCGGCTTTTGTGAGGAGGAGCAGGTCCAGAGGTTGCCAGCCGATGGGAACAGAAGGAGCTATTTCGAGATATTTGCTGCGGAGGTAAGACTCTAAGATTACTGCAGGTTAATTGAGGGAACAGTGGGAAACATTATCATGGTTTAATGATAGGCAACATGGATTTCGGAAAGCTAATACAAAAACTACGTTTCAATGTATCAAAGGGCCCTGATAATATTGTTAGTGAAGTACTTAACCTAGGAGGTAGGGCCGTGGCACGATACTTGGAGGTGATGTTTAATGTGTCCATAAACAATGCGCAAATCCCAGATGACTGGAAAAGAGCTACGGTAGTCCCAATATTTAAGGGAGGGAGCAGACTTGAATTGGGAAACTACAGGCCGGTTAGCCTTACGTCCATCGTTTGTAAACAGATGGTGCATCTCATTTGCGACTACTTGAGGGAACAGTGGGAAACATTATCATGGTTTAATGATAGGCAACATGGATTTCGGAAAGGTTACTCATGCGAGAGTCAGATGCTATCACTTTTTCAAGACAGTAGCGAATCGTTAGACCATGGAGTTTCAGTCGACGCCGTGGTTATAGATTTTGCGAAGGCATTTGATGTCGTGCCGCATGACATGCTACTCCATAAATTAGCTTCGACGAAGATTGATAGAAGAGTAATTTTATGGATCCAAGAATTTTTGACGGGTCGTTCACAGAAAGTGAAAGTCGAAGGCATATTCTCGGATGAAATTACCGTAACGTCGGGTATCCCTCAGGGCAGCGTAATCGGAACTTTGTTATTTTTGGCGTTTATAAATGACTTACCAAATGGGATTCGCAGTGACTGTCGATTGTTTGCGGATGATTGTGTAATATATCGAAAGATACATGACTCACAAGACAATGCAGTGCTTCAAGAGGACCTGAACCTAGTCTATAAGTGTGCGATTGAAAATAAAATGAAAATAAACACAAGAAAATGTAGTCTCTTAAAAATAGGGAAAGTGTGGAGGCAGGATTTTCAATATAACATTGGCTCGGAAATACTTGTAGAAGAAGATTCTTGCAAATATTTGGACGCTCACTTTGTAATGAGGGTATTAAAAGGAAGTAGTACCTCTGCTAAAGAATTAGGCTATTTGTCACTTGTAAGACCTATTCTGGAATATGCCTCGGCGGTTTGGGATCCATATCAAGTAGGGCTCATCAATGAGTTGGAAATGGTACAAAGAACGGCCGCAAGATTTGTGCTCAGTGACTTTAATCCCAGGAGCAGTGTGAGCCGTATGTTAAAGAAACTTGGGTGGGAATCACTGGAGGCTAGGAGGATGAAATCTAGACTCTGCGCTATGTTCAACACGTATACAAATCAACCAGCATGGGGTGAGCTTAGCAAACGATTGGGAAAGCCCACTTACATGGGTAGGAGCGATCATCCTTTCAAAGTTAAGGGCCGACCACAGCGAACAAATTATGGTAAATATTCTTTTGTAAACCGTGCCATTGATAACTGGAACTCTACCTGCCGCAGTCTTAGAGCCTTTTCCCAAACATATAGGTGTGTTTAAGTAAAGACTGACTATTTGTGTAAATACTCCAGTTTAATTGTTGTATAATTGTTATTGAATTGTTATGTATAATTATTTATTTGTTATGTATATCCAATTTGCCACCGGGGGACACTCCCCCCATTGCAAATAAATGAATGAATGGACGTAGCTGTGGCGTCGACACTCTCGTCCACTCTAGCCTCTTTAGTGAAGAGGTGCCCCTGCGTACTCGGTTAGAAGCAGTTGCAGTTCATACTTCGTTGCCAGTAATGGCAACAGTATGTAACGTGTACATCCTGCCTGATTCTCAACTGGATTACAACCTGCTGGTGGATCTAGTCTCTCATCTTCCCCCTCCTTTTCTCCTTCAGGGAGATGTTAATGCCCTCAACACCATCTGGGGCTCCGCTACCGCTAGCGGTAGAGGGAGAGATTTTGAGGGACTAATCAGGCAGCTGGACCTGTGTTTGTTGAACACAGGGGAACCTATGCAGTTCTCTGTTGCACACGGCACTTTTTCGAGTATCGACATCACCTTGTGCAGTCGTGCGCTGGTTCCCCTGCTACAGTGGGGTGTACACGACGACCTTCGTAATAGTGACCATTTCCCGATTATCGTTACTCTTCTGAACCAGAGAGCCATCGAATTACCAAGTCGATGGCTTTTCCGTCGGGCTGATTGGCCCACTTTCACAGCACGTAGGTTTTTGCCGAAGATACCTTTGAGAGTGTCGATGATCATACCATTCATAAAACGACTGGTATTTTGGCTGCTGCAGAGGAAACAATTCCTTTCTCATCCGGCAACTCCTGCCGGAAGCTTGTCCCTTGGTGGACAGCCGAGATTGCAGCAGCCATTAAAGATCGTCGACGTGGTTTCAAATCTATTGGAGGCAAAACACCATGGCCAACCTTATCCCCTTCAAAAGGATGCGTGCTAGATTCCGATATCTGATTCGGGAGAGTAAGTAAACGACGTGGGAAAAGTATGTGTCGTCCATGCCGGCGCATACTCCTTCATCTCAAGTGTGGACTAAGCTTCGGCGGATCTCTGGACTCCCGACATCATTGACGATACCCGGAGTCTCCATCAACGGAGACATCATCACGGACCATCTCGCCATTGCCAACAATATTGGATCACACTTCTCCGATGTATCCTGCTCTCGGAGTTACGACCCTACATTTCTGACTCTGAAGCGGAAGGCAGAGGCTCACCCCTTGTCCTTTGCCACTGCTGCTTCGGAGTCCTACAATGTACCATTCTCTGAATGGGAACTGCGCAGTGCGCTTGCACTGTGCAGGTATACGGCTCCTGAACCAGATAACATATATAATCAAATGTTAAAACATCTGGAACAGCACTCATTCCAGGTTCCGTATTGACCATGTTTACACGAAGTATAACATAATTTTCTCGCCAAATCAATACTTTACTTAAATAAAAATTTCTACACGTACATGTTTCGGAAACCTATTTTGTTTCCTTCCTCAGCCCACATTTTGGTGTAAAACATCACACAACGTCGAAATCCTCGCCAAATAACAAAAAACACAGTTCACACTTATTCTCTCGTTCTTCCATTGTTAGGCCTGTGTCATTAGACACATTAATGTCACTCACGGAATAAACACTTATTAGTTGAAGTATTGAATATGGTACGAGGAACATTGACATATTTACTCCTTGTTAGTTTCAACGTGGGTTGTTGAATTGCTCACAAGTATCTGAAGAACAGAACAATGGAAAACGCCGGAATCGTACAACCCTGTCAAAAGCGGAGAGACATTAACTAGCCCCAAGGTAGGGTGATTGGGTGTGGCGTCAGGAAATTTCATCGAGTCAGGATGTATGTTGGAATTTACCTATTGCGGCGGGGGTTGAGGAGGCTGTCTGCGTTTTTTATTATTTAAATGATCTGCTAATATATCAGATAATTCGTTAGTTTCAAAATTAATCTCGTTAAGATTATTGCATTTCTTTGATTTCTGATAAGTATTTATATGAATATTTGCCAAAATATTCATATAGCTGCCCTTCGATGCGTAATGCAAAATTTTGACGTCATTATTTATGTCCGTGAACTTATGTTCCGTTTCTTCCATGTGTACCGCCATGGCTGAAAACTTCCTGTGCTTCATGGCCGAAACATGCTCATCATAACGAGTATGTATGCTCCTACCTGTTTGTCCCGCGTAATTTGATTTGCATTAATTACATCTGAGCTCATAAACTCCCGATTTTAAATGATTATCAATACTGTTAACCTTTGTCACCGACAACAACATATTTTTTGTTCAACAAGAAAATGTTTAAACACAAATAGTGCTAAATGGTCCGGCTTAACTCAACAAAACGACAGCGTTTCGCCCCGGTGTGCTATTGGGCTCTTCAGTTGGTTAAAGCACACCTCACCAAGACACTGTCAAGTACACACTGGGAAGGCCATTGCAAGACGTATTTGATACATGTGTATCCGCGTCACGAGCAAAGCCATTGCACTATGGGAGTCGAAACTCCACTCCAAAGCAATTATAACCTTACCTTGGCATTGAATATACAATTTTCAAAAGAAAATTATGTATTGCCCGTTGAGCCATTATATATTTAAACACAAATAGTGCTAAATATTCCGGCATAACTCAACAAAATGACAGCGTTTCGCCCCGGTGTGCTATTGGGCTCTTCAGTTGGTTAAAGCACACCTCACCAAGACACTGTCAAGTACACATTGGGAAGGCCATTGCAAGACGTATTTGATACATGTGTATCCGCGTCACGAGCAAAGCTAGTGCACTATGGGAGTCGAAACTCCACTCCAAAGCAATTATAACCTTACCTTGGCATTGAGTATACAATTTTCAAAAGAAAATTATGTATTGCCCATTGAGCCATTATATATTTAAACACAAATAGTGCTAAATGTTCCGGCATAACTCAACGAAATGACAGCGTTTCGCCCCGGTGTGCTATTGGGCTCTTCAGTTGGTTAAAGCTAGGGAATGGAAAAATTCGCGAATTTCGCGAATTATTAAATGAAGTAATACACAGATGGTAATGTGTTTTAATAACCCTAAAAATGGCGAATAAAATGGGTTTTGAAGTCGCGAATTTCGCATGAAGACTCGAATTATGCATGAATTTCGCACGAAAACGCGAATTTTAGCTTTTTCGTTGTTTTCTTTACAGTGCACTTCTGATAATTCGCGGCAATCAACGCACGAATTTCCGCGAATTATCCACAGTAATGTTTTTAAGCCTAGCAAAGAGAAAAATATTGTTTAAAAATATTGAAATGTATTTTATGAACACGCAAAAAAATAAATATAATACTTTATAACATAGTATTGTAAGACACACTATGTGGGCTTGACCAATATTAAAAACAAGAAAAATGACTGTCATCACTTTTTGTTTCTTAGGTGGTTTATTTTTTCTAATTTAAGATTGTACAATTCTGAAGAAAACAATATATGAGAACGAAAATTCATCTTGATTTTCTATATAAGAGATAAGTGTGACTATAGACACACTAGCTTGACTGTGGGAACTTTCGTGATTTCCGTTGCATCACTCTTTCACTCGATATGTACTGGATCTCAGTTTACCTCACCGACAGTCAAATTCCGTACAATATCCTCATCGCTTTCATGTCTGAAACCATGATTGTCTTTATCGAAGTCGAACTACTGAATGTCACTTTCTTCTGCATCTTGATATTCATCTAGGTTTTGCCCTAATGTCATCGTAGTGAAACCACCTTGCCCGTTTAAAATATCGTCACCGAAGCCGACAAACGCTAGTTTTTGTGCGAGTGTAGTACCGGTAATCTTCTCCCATGACTTGACTGCATGGAGAGCATCCAACAAACACGGAAAGATCGGTCACTTAACGGTAGATAGTCGGCCTCGCTTTCTTTATCAATCTGGGTGGTCATCCTGGTAAGTTACTTAGTTATTGTGGTATTAAGGGCCAGAACAGCGAGGTCATCTGCCCCTTCATCCTAGTAACTACTCGCCACGTGGCGTCATATAGTGCGCCTTTCAGACATGAATATCTAGATGGCAAGTATCCAGATCAAAATGTGCCACTGTTTCCGGAACAAGAATTAACCAGGTGGTCTTCTTGGTTTCATTCTGTAGTGTATCTGTCAGAGTACTTGAAAGATATTTTGCAATTTATGAGTGAAGTAGTAGGGACATAACTCTGGTGTTGATTTTCTCAACAATACTTGAGATTCAAAGAATTTGGCACAGACATCACTGAACTCATCCCTTTATTAGAAGGCCAGTCTTATCAGACTGTTCACCTTCTAGATGGACATCTATGGAGAATTCAGCAAGCCCTTAAACTTGCTGTTTCTGGAAAGTACGTTACCAACTTTAAGGAGCAGTTGGAAGGTTGTGGAAATGTGTTAAAAAGAGGGAAAATAAATTCAGTTTTAGTGAATGCTGGGTCGCATGTTCTTGGACAGCTTGAGATCCGTTGACCCTGGGAACAGGATTTACAAATGTGTGCATTTGATCAAGCAGAAATAGAGCCAATGAACATCAATGAGGACCTTGCAAAGAAAATTAAGAAGTTGCCGGTCTGCGGAAAACTGGAAGAAAGTGAGGTGTTACGAGGATACAAAGAACTGCAAACTTTAATCACGAAGCAGATGCATGACAGGACCAAGACAAACATTGTTGGAGTTTTGCAAGGAATGTCATTTGTATTTCCAAAGTTCTCAGAATCTGTGTTGAAAACCATTTGGATCCCCTGTTCAAACGCTGTGAACTTTTGTTTTTCAGCTTACACTAGCACGTTAAGTGATATGCGTCACCGTTAGTCACAAGGCAATTTGGATCTCTACACTGAAGTATACTTTGAAGGATGACTGTAATGTGTTATGTTATCCATGATATTTAAAAAATCCCGCCTAAAATTCATGATTTTGAAAGTACCGAAAAGTGCACTTGAAACCACCGAATTTGACACTTAAAATACCGCTTTCTTCACTCTGAAATCACCGAAAAATTCCAATCTCTAGTTAAAGCACACCTGACCAAGACACTGTCAAGTACACACTGGGAAGGCCATTGCAAGACGTATTTGATACATGTGTATCCGCGTCACGAGCAAAGCCAGTGCACTATGGGAGTCGAAACTCCACTCCAAAGCAATTATAACCTTACCTTGGCATTGAATATACAATTTTCAAAAGAAAATTATGTATTGCCCGTTGAGCCATTATATATTTAAACACAAATAGTGCTAAATATTCCGGCGTAACTCAACAAAATGACAGCGTTTCGCCCCGGTGTGCTATTGGGCTCTTCAGTTGGTTAAAGCACACCTCACCAAGACACTGTCAAGTACACACTGGGAAGGCCATTGCAAGACGTATTTGATACATGTGTATCCGCGTCACGAGCAAAGCCAGTGCACTATGGGAGTCGAAACTCCACTTCAAAGCAATTATAACCTTACCTTGGCATTGAATATACAATTTTCAAAAGAAAATTATGTATTGCCCGTTGAGCCATTATATATTTAAACACAAATAGTGCTAAATGTTCCGGCATAACTCAACAAATGTATCAAATGCGTCTTGCAATGGCCTTCCCAGTGTGTACTTGACAGTGTCTTGGTGAGGTGTGCTTTAACCAACTGAAGAGCCCAATAGCACACCGGGGCGAAACGCTGTCATTTTGTTGAGTTATGCCGGAACACTTAGCACTATTTGTATTTAAATATATAATGGCTCAACGGGCAATACATAATTTTCTTTTGAAAATTGTATATTCAATGCCAAGGTAAGGTTATAATTGCTTTGGAGTGGAGTTTCGACTCCCATAGTGCACTGGCTTTGCTCGTGACGCGGATACACATGTATCAAATACGTCTTGCAATGGCCTTCCAGTGTGTACTTGACAGTGTCTTGGTGAGGTGTGCTTTAACCAACTGAAGAGCCCAATAGCACACCGGGGCGAAACGCTGTCATTTTGTTGAGTTATGCCGGAACATTTAGCACTATTTGTGTTTGAATATATAATGGCTCAACGGGCAATACATAATTTTCTTTTGAAAATTGTACAAGAAAATGTATAAACTATCCGAAGGCTTTGCAATGGGATCTCCATTGTCGGGTGTCTTAGCCATTATTTACCTTGACCACATTGAACATGAGAAGATTATTAACCAAATTAATGGCATCGTTATCTGGGGAAGTTATGTAGACGATTTTTTTTTTTTTCATTTTCAATAACCTAGTTCAAGCGATAGAGCATATATTGGATGATTTGAACAAAATAGACAGCAATATTAAATTTACTTTAGAATCAGAAGTCGATAATAAAATTAATTATCTGGATGTAACTTGTGATTAAAAAAGACAATCGTCTGCTTTATAAAGTATACAGAAAACCATCGCAAAGGAGTACAGTTATACGGCCACAAGAACGCAACGTTCATAAGCCTCATAAATAGAGTGTTAAGTATCCCTTCCTCTGATCATGACCGGAAGCAGGAAATTGACATTATATATCAAATAGCTAAACTCAATGGTTACAACCACAATTATGTCAGCAGATTAATTTACAAGTTAAAAAACAGACCCTCAACAAAATTAGTTAGTGAGGACACAACAAAGAGAACTTATGCCACCTTCACCTACGTGGATCGAAGCGTATACACAGTAACCAACATCCTAAAGAAACACAAAATGATCATTGTCTTTAAAACCAATAATTCAAATTTCAACAAATTTTTCAATTCCAATAAAGTTAACAGTATTGATAAACATTTAAAATTGGGAGTTTATGAGCTCATATGTAATTTTTGCAAATCTAATTATGCGGGACAAACAGATAGGAGCATACGTACTCGTTATACTGAGCATGTTTCGGCCAAAAAACACAGGAAGTTTTCAGCCATGGCGGTACACATGGAAGAAATGGGATATAAGTTCACGGACATAAATAATGACGTCAAAATTTTGCATTGCGCATCGAAGGGCAGCTATATGAATATTTTGGAAAATATTCATATCAATACTTATCTGAGATCAAAGGATTGCAATAATCTAAACGAGATTAATTTTGAAACTAACGAATTATTTGATATATTAGCAGATCATTTAAATAATAAAAAACGCAGACCCTCAACCCCCGCCGCAATAGGTAAATTCCAACATACATCCTGACTCGATCAAATTTCCTGACGTCACACCTAATCACCCTACCTTGGGGCTAGTTAATGTGTCTCTGCTTTTGACAGATTGTACGATTCCGGCGTTTTCCCTTGTTCTGTTCTTCAGAAATAGTTCATCTACTGTAAGTTTGCACTTTTTTGACAGCTAGGGTTGCCAACCTTCATAAGGAAAGACTCAATTTATAACCTGTAGTCCATAACAACTACAGTAGAACGTCGTTTATCCGGACTCCAAACAACCGGAACGTCAATTATCCGGACGAGCAAAAAAAAGTCGAAGCAGCGCACGCTTATTGTTATGCGGAAGTGCGCGCTGCCTACAATAGTGAGTCTGTTCTCGTTTTCAATTGTTGTCTCCTACCGTTTGTTTGCTCTATTACGTTTCAACGTGTTATAGTAAGCTGTGACTGTGCGTACTGTACTGTATTACGTTGTGAAAATTACTTCTATGAGTGGCAAAAAGGAGAAACGAAATCGCAATGTTTTATCGATTGAGAATAATGCGGAGATCATTAATGAACTGGATACATATGAGAGTGTGCAGTGTCTAATGAAAAATTACAGTGTCGGAAAATCCACAATATTTATGATTTGAAGAACCGAAAAGGTGAGATTCTGAATTATGCATCGAAGTTAGATAGTGAAGAAGGGTCTAAAAAGAGAAAATCCATGAGATCAGCTACCGATGAAAAATTGGAAGACACAGCGTACTTATGGTTTATTCAGACAAGAAGTTAGGGATATACCATTTCTGGACCTTTGTTGTGTGAGAAAGCGTTGCACCTAAATGAGAAGCTTGGTGGTTCTCCCTATGTTTGATTATCCAGAAAAATCGTTATCCGGAACACTTTCGGTCCCAATTAGTCCGGATAAACGACGTTCTACTGTATATACACGTTTTAATCACATGTAAGTTTTTTCAGGTTATTTTTTCGCTTGTCCCAGTAATTGTGAATATATTGGCAACTTATTGTGTCGGCCAGACTGAAAAGTTGCATTATCAAACTGAACTACCACGTGGTCGTGGGATGGGCGTGCGGTTGGTAATAGACGCTTTACTGTGTTCATCCGCCTGAGAAAATAACGTGTTATTTATATTAAATAATAATAATTATAATTGATAATATTGCGCAAAGTCGTCTAAAAGTATTATTTCCATTTGAACGCGTGTTCACTTTTCAGATAAATATATAGTGGTTATGTTAAATGTTGAGTAAACATGTAGCCTGAGAGGTCTCCAGGTCGGGCATCTTTGTTTTGAATATCGAGTCGGAAGCAGATACGGAATTTCTTGTTCAGGATCTTTATTTTATTTTTCTCTTTCTGAAGGTAAAAGAAAAGGCATCAGAGCTATTGATTTCCCCATGGACATTGGCCTGGTGAATAATTTTCATATGGCATGATTTGTGCAAAAAAGTAGGCCTAAAATATGAGTTGTTGTGTAGGCCTAGGCCTAAATGTTAATTTACCTGGTGAAATGTTGGGTACGTTTTATTTTAATATCAATCCAACAGGTCAAGTAATGATCGTATCGTCTTAAGGACATCTTACACCATACCTTAGTAAGCATTTTCCTCGAGCTGTGAAATGATGGGCCTAAAATAATTCCACTCGTACATTTAAGTTATCAGCTGCTGTGTCATGGCCAAGGTCTTGCTCATAGCGCGTCCAATGATGTAACAGCACACATTAGAACGATTATTATTTGATAAATGTCACAAAGAAATACAAGTTTCCTTTAAAAGGGGCAATGAATTAATATTGCGAGATGAATGTAGGTTTAGGCAACTCATAACTGCTGTTGCCACTTGACTGAATACAGCGGCCATTGCTGGCTGCCAATCTGCCATGTGGGATATAGCTCATTGGCTGGAATGCACGTGGTAGAGGCGGATTGATATATTCTGTAGGAGTATTGTTCCCGCGAGAACTGTCAAAAAAGTGCAAACTTACAGTAGATGAACAATACTTGTGAGCAATACAACAACCCACATTGAAACTAACAAGGAGTAAATATGTCAATGTTCCTCGTACCATATTCAATATTTCAACTAATAAGTGTTTATTCCATGAGTGACATTAATGTGTCTAATGACACAGGCCTAACAAAGGAAGAACGAGAGAATAAGTGTGAACTGTTTTTTTTTTTTTTTTTTTGTTATTTGGTGAGGATTTCGATGTTGTATGATGTTTTACACCAAAAAGTGGGCTAAGGAAGGAAACAAAATAGGTTTCCGAAACATGTACCTGTAGAAATTTTTATGTAAGTAAAGTATTGATTTGGCGAGAAAATTATGTTATGTGTCATGTTAAAACATCTGTGCGAATCCAGTATAAAACAACTGCTGATCCTCTTCAATTGTATATGGATTGAAGGGGAGTTTCCTTCTCAATGGCGAGAGGGGGATCGCGATATCGATTCCCAAGGCTGGAAAGGATCCCAAGCTTGTCAGCGGCTATAGACCCAGTTGTCTGACAAATGGCCTATGTAGGCTGCTGGAGAAGATGTTGAACCGTCGACTGGTGTGGTTCTTGGAAGAGAGAGGTCTCCTGTCTGAGTACCAGTGTAGCTTTCGCTCTTATAGATCCTCCACCGACCATCTGGTGCGACTTGAAAGCGCCATACAGGAGGCGTTTCTCGGAAAGCGGCACCAAGTCACGGTTTCCTTTGACCTAGAGAAAGCCTACGACACCACATGGAGCTACGGGTTCCTTTCCACCCTTCACGAGTGGGGTATCAATGTTAATCTACCAACTTTCAGTGCGAACTTCATGTCCGTCCGACTCTTCCGTGTAAGGGTCAAGAAAATAGAGTTCATCAGGTTTCTGTACTGAGTGTCTCCTTGTTCGCGGTTGCCAAAAAACGGCATTGTTGCCGCCGCAGGGCCCATGGTAGTACCATCGCTGTATGCAGACTAGTTAGCTCTGCATTACAGCTCTGGAAGTATGGCAATCGTGGAAGAGCAATTGCAGCTATTTATTAACCGGGTCGACAGGTGGGCTCACGACCGAGGTTTTTGTTTTTCAGCAGCGAAAACCTCCATCGTCCATTTTAATCGGCTCCGGAAGCTACATTTACACCCTGGACTACATCTCAGGGATGCTGCTTTGCCATTGGTTGACACTTATCGCTTCATGGGGCTCCTTTTGACAGCAAATTATCGTGGCAGCACCATATACGGCAACTAAAGATGGCGTGTCTCAGGAAACTGTTTCTTAGTGGCACTATGTGGGGGGCTGACCGTGCGGTGCTGCTACTGTTCTACCAAGCCCTCGCCCTGTCCCTGCTGGACTATGGTTTTGCGGCATACGGTACAGCAAGGCCGGCAACCTTAAAAATGCTGGACAGTATCCACCCTAGTGGCGTTAAGCTGGTTATTGGTGCCTTCCTGTCCAGTCCGATGCCCAGCCTACTTGCCGAATCCACCTCTAAATCCACCTCTAAATTATAGACGCCAACATATGCTTTCAGCATATGCTGCCAATGTGCGTCAAATGCCGCAGCATCCGAGCTATGGAGCTCTCTCAAGTACCCAATATCACCAGAGGTACCCCAGCCAGCATCGTGCCACTCGGCGGGTTGGTGTTACACTCGATAGCTCGTGTACTGAAATAGGAGTGGCTGTAGGTCCCTGTATGATCCGGACTCGTAGCGAGGTGCCTCCGTGGCAAGTTCCGCATCTGGAAATTCTGTTAGATCTACACAGAGGTCCTAAGGTGAACAGGGCCTCCATTTATCGGAAGTAGTTCCACAAGTCCAACCCCTCCTCCACGTGGTGGGAGACGGGCAACGGCATGAAGTAGGGGATTGCCTGTAGGGGTGAAGTACAGTGGGGACTGTGTGTGCCCCGGGACCACTACGGTGGCTGTGAAGGCTCTATGGGAACCCTGAAAAGTGACGGCTGACGGGGCTCTGGTGAAGCTACGATAGGCCTAGCAAGCCAGTAGTGGATATCATATTTGCTTTCAAAACCGGAACAGGCCTCGGAAAGGACGGATGCAATCGACGACGACCCGGATATGCTAATGGACTACGAGTTGGGACATTAAACATACAGACACTGACAGGAAAGGTGGAGGAGATTGTAGATGTGATGGAGAGAAGAAAGCTGGATGTACTGGGCTTGGCAGAAACAAGATGGAAAGGAGAAGGTCGCAGAGAACTGAGGAAAGGGTTCCGGTTGTACTGGAGTGGGAACAGTGAAGGAAGGAGCAGCGGAGTAGGAGTAGTTGTGAGAGATGGAATGAAGGAAGACGTAAAGGGAATAAGTGACAGGATCATGAAGATCAGAGTAACTGTAAAGGGAAGAAGCCTGGAGATAGCCCAGGTATATGCCCCTCAAGTTGGATGTACAGCTCAAGAGAAGGAAGACTTTGAGGAGGAGCTACAACAGCAGTTGAATGGTCAGAGCATCATTGTCATGGGAGATTTGAATGCACATGTAGGAAGTGAAAGGCAAGGATATGAAAATGTAATGGGAGCAGAAGGATGGGGCAGCAGGAATGAAGAAGGGAGAAAGTTGCTGGATTTTTGCAAGAGAAACTGTTTAGTGGTAGGCAACTCCTGGTTCCGGAAGAAAGAAAGCCACAAGGTAACGTGGTACAGCAGTGATTTAACAAAGAAATCTTTGGTAGATTACATGCTGTACGACTGGGAAATGAAGAGAAGTGTCAGAGATAAAAAGGTAATACCATCAGAGGCCTTAGATAGCGACCACAGAATACTTGTTATGAACCTGGGAGTTGTTAAGGATAGCAAGAGGACAGAGTACCAGGAAAGGAGAATCAAAGTATGGAAACTCAAGGAAAAGGAAGTCAAGGAAGAATTCCAGAAGATAATAAGGGAAAGGATGCCAACAGACAATCCTAAAACAGGGGAAGAGGAATGGAAGCAATTCAAAAACACAATGGTGGAAGCTGCAGTGGCAGTATGTGGAATAACAAGCAACAGAAAGCGGTGTAAAGAGACACCATGGTGGAATGAGAGAGTAAAAGAAGCTGTGGGAAGGAAGAACATGGCTTTCAGACTATGGTTCCAGGAAAGAACTGATCTGGCAAGGGAAGATTATAAGATAAAGAAGAAAGAAGCAAACAAGATTGTCGCAGAGGAGAGGAAGAAGTGGATGGTAAAGTGGACAGAGATGATGGAGGAAGACAGCAGAGGAAATAAGAAAGTACTTTATGGGATGGTCAAAAGTAAGAGAAGAGGTCTGCGAGAGGATGTGGTAATGGTGGACAAAAACGGAAATGAGGTACACAACAAAGAGACACTCAAGACAGTGTGGAAAGAGTACTTTGAGGATTTGCTGAATCCAAATGGTCATAGGGAGGAAGACAAGGTATTGGAAGATGGAGAAGACAACACAGGAATGGAAGAGGACCTGAGTTGGAGAGAACTGGAGATGGCTATTGACAAGATGAAAGGAGGAAGGGCACCGGGTGTGGACGAAGTGAGTGTTGAAATGGTGAAGGCAGCAGAGGAGGTTGGGAAACAGTGGCTGTACCGTGTGATGAGGGTGATATGGAAGGAGAAAAAGACCCCAGAAGATTGGAAGAAAGGATTAATTGTCCCAATATTTAAGAAAGGAAGCAGAAAGGAATGCAGAAATTACAGGGGAGTCACACTCATACCACACTGTGCCAAGATATATGAAAAGATATTAGAAAGTAGAATACGAGCCAAAGTGGAGAGAAAATTGAGAGAGGAGCGGTGTGGATTCAGACCTGGGAGATCAACAGTGGATCTCATATTTTCAGTGAGACAGCTCCAGGAACACCACTATGAATTTGGAGAGGATCTGTTGATGGCCTTCCTGGACATTGAAAAGGCCTATGATAGTGTGTGTAGGGAGAAGGTTTCGGGAGCAATGGAAAACATGGGAGTGGAAAAAGGGACTGTAGGCAGAGTGAAGGAGATGTATTGTGGAAGTGTGAGTTGTGTGAAAGTTGGAGGGGACAGAACAGACTGGTTCAGACAAATGAGTGGCCTCAAACAGGGTAGTGCGCTGTCACCCCTTCTCTTTATTGTGGTTATGGACGAGGTAATGACAGGGATAGCAGGAAAGATAGGAGAAGATAAGCTGAAAGCAATGGTGTTTGCAGATGATCTCATGGTCTGGGGAAACAAGGAGGAGGAAATTCAGGAGCAACTGAAGGCTTGGGAAGAAACAGTGGGAGAGTACGGATGGAAGTTCAACATCAGTAAATGTGAGATCCTAATAACGACCCGGAAAAAGGACAGACTAATGAGTGGGATAACACTTGGAGGTGGACAGCTGAAGAAGGTGGAAAGTCTCAAGTACTTGGGAAGTATAGTGGAGGAAAATGCGAGAATTGACAAAGAGATTACGGAACGTGGCAGACAGGCAGAATCATTTCTGAGAAGCATTAGGAGCTTAGTGTGGAATAAAGATGTCCCACAAAAAAGCAAGGAAGTGTTATACAGAAGCTACTATACCCCGATACTGACCTATGCTTCAGAAATGTGGACAATGAAGAAAAGAGACATAAGCAGAATACAGGCAGGTGAAATGAAGTTCCAGCGAAGTAGGATCGGAGTAACAAGAAGAGACAGGGTGAGGAATGAAAAGGTCAGGGAAATAGTGAAAGAGGAGCCCTTGCAAGGTAGGATTGAGACATCAAGACTAAGGTGGTATGGACACTTAAAGAGAACGGATGAGAAGAAGATTCCCAAGAGGATACATGAGATGCAGATGCAGAAGAAATGACCAAGGGGAAGACCAAGAGATAGATGGCTGAAAGGAGTGGAGGAATGTGTCAAGAAGAGAGGCGAGGACTGGACCAGAGTGACAGCGGAGAGGTGGTGGGAAGCAAGGACTAAGTGGCGAGGCTTATGTTCCAAACAGACCCAGCCTGGGGCTGGAAACTGTACAAGATGATGATGATGATGATGAGTTCCACAGCATAGTTCACCAATTTCCGGACGCTGGCATTCTCTACGCGGATGGTTCGAACTTGGACGAGAAGGTGGGTTGTGCCTACGTTATTGATGGTGCAAATACCAAAATCTCTTTGCCTGAGGCCTTAAGGGCCAGTTGTACGAACTCGGGTTATACCTCGGCTAAAGTTATCTCCGTAGTTAGTGCATAATTGAGTTGTACGACATTGGTATAAGAGATAATCCGGGTATAAACGACGGCATAGCTAACCGGGCATGGAATGGCGAGCTATCTGCTTATACCGAGTATATATATGGCGGACGGGAGAGACCGCTACAACATCCGAAGTTAAATCATCGCAAACTCTAAATTTCAGTGAGCTATTCATAAATGTACATGAGAAAGTATAATTTTAATAGCAACACAATAATTACATACACATTTTTACAGACAAAATACCAAAGCAAGCCAGCGACATTTCAAATGTAAGCATCATATGCATTGTCTTCGGCACTGAATGCCGTGTCGCAGTGGTCCAGTGGTTAGCGCGCCGGACTCACGACTTAAAACGTAAATTTTGTGGATCGAACCCCACCAGTTCCAACTTTTTTTGCTTATTAGTTTTTGTTTCTATGTTATGCTTGGTGTTTCTGCATTATCTTTTATGTGTAGCCTACCAGTAATCACTTGGGGGTGATCCTAGGTTCAACATGAATAATTAATAACTCCGCATCAGTCAAGAGCATCATGCTGGAGATGCCAGGAATTAATGTAGAAAGTGATGCAGAGGCTCACTTCTTAGAAGAAAAAAAAAACTAAGTTAAATCATCGCAAACTCTTAATTCGAGTGAACTATTCATATATGTACCGGTACATGAAAAGGTATAATCTTAATAGCAGCACGGTAATTACATACATATTATTACAGGAAATAACGAAAGCAGGTCACTGACATTACGTACGTTAGCATCATATGCGCTGTCTTCAGAAAATTGCGTTAGGTAGCGGTGGTCCAGTGGCTACCATGCTATTCTCGCGAGTATAAATTTACATTTTTGGCGGATCGAATCTCACCAGATCCAACATTTTTTGCTTATTATTTTTTTGTTTTTATGTTATGCTTGGTGTTTCTGTATTATCTTATATATGTACCGGTAATCATTTGGGGGTGATCCTTGGTTCAACAGGGTATTAATAATAACTTTGCGTCAGCCAAGAGCTTAGGATACCATACTCATAATTATTCAAGAGAGCATTCATGCTGATGCTGTGGAACCATTAATAGAAATAATATTTCTGCAACGGAGAAAAGCAAAGATGATCAGACAGAGGCCGGCTCATTTTCTGAACTGTGATGAAAATTAATTCTTTATACGATTCAGACAGGAAAAATACACAGTTTTGAGGTTATTAGATCAAATTATCGATGGACAGGAACATATGAATGACAGTAAAATGTATGATAATAACATGTAGTAGCCTACCCTGTACCTACCGGTACTTAATTCTTGGATATGCTATATTAGTTTGCATTATATTTATGTATAGCCTACGATTTATACTATTATTTGTAACCAATGCATGGATTTATTACGGAATGTTGGTCCACGGCTGTGGTTTGTTATTTTCACGGCCTCTCATGGAGTATCGCAGAGGTGAATTTGATATTCATCTGTTTCCAAAGAAGTTCAAATTTCGTGTCAATATGTCCACAAAGTTAGCTCCGTTTGTTACCAACTTAGCTAGTCTCTCAGACAAACATGGAATAGCTAGCCCCGGAATAAAATCTTGTCGTACAACCCACCCTTGGAGATATACCAAGGAAGACGCTATCCCAGGTATAGCTATTCCGATGGATAACCCGAGTTCGTACAACTGGGCCTTAGTGTGTTTACTGTGGAGCTCGTTGCCATCTATGAAGCTCTGCAATTTGCACTACAGGATACACTTTCTCGTGTGTACCGACTCTTTGAGTTCGCTGCAGTCAATTGCTACTTGTTTCCAGTATCACCCCCTAGTGCAGCGAATCCACGACCTAGTATCCGGGTTGTGCCACGCTGACACTCGAATCACCTTTCTGTGACTTCCAAGCCACCTGGGAATTGCGGGAAATGAGTTAGCGGATCAAGCTGCGGTATCACTACCACCTCGACCTATGGAGGTACTCGCTACAGATATTCTCTCTCAGTTACGCCGACAAGTACTGGCATTTTGGGAGAGACAGTGGCTAGCTGACCCAATGCCCAGTAAACTGAGAGTGATAAAGGGAATCAATCGCGTGTGGTGGAGCTCTTTCCGGTCACGGAGGGAGTCCGTCATTTTGTGTAGGCTAAGAATAGGTCATACAAGATCCACCCACTCATACCTAATGAGAAGGGAAGACACCCCCCCACTTTGTACCTGTGGAGCCGTATTCACCGTGGCCCACATTTGAACAGTGTGTGTGGATCTTGCTGACTTACAAAGAAAGAAACCTTGGTTTGCAGATGACACTCAAACTATTGCTGATCTCGTCATCCGCTTTATAAGTGTGAGTGGGTTAGGGCCAGCAATCTAAATTTTCCAGTGAACATTGGCTCAACGACTTGTGATGATTTTTTTGTTTTTCTGTAATTTTTGTTTATTTTTATAATTATTAGTTTTTTTTAATTAATTAATTTTCGGTCTTTTCAAATTTAGGTATTCACTCCTAAATTTTAAATTCCATTCCAAATTTGTATAATTTAATCAGTGTTAAGAGGGGCAGATGACCTCGTAGTTCTGCCCCTTAAAACAACAATAACTAACATTTTCTGATGAAATTGTCATGTTTTCTAAAAGTGTAATTCAGGGAAACTCATTGTAGAGCACTGAGATGATGGCAGGAATACTTTGAAATTGTTAATGAAGACTGTCTGGCAATGTAGGAGATTTTGAAATGCAGGAGGAGAATGAGGACGGGAGCAGGATCATGATTGAGGAAGTCCCAGTGAGGGTGGTAAATAAACTACATCACAAAGTGGCTGGGGTAGATGAAATTCTGCCAGAATGGCAAAGTATAGTGGGAAAGCAGGGCTGAAATGGTTACAAAGGATAATCGAGTTGGCATGGGATTTAGGAAAGGCACCCTCTGATTGGACAAAAGCATTAATCACCCCAATTTATAACAAGGTAACATAACAGATTGCAATAATTATAGTGGCATTTCTTTGACAAGTTTCCCGGGCAAATTGTATTCAGGTATTGTAGAAAGGAGACAAGAGTTTAGTGCAACACTGAAAACATGGCTTCAAACACCACAATGTAGAAAGGAGAGTTCGATCATTTGCAGAGAGTAAGGTGGATGAAAACCAGTGTGGCTTCAGACCATCAGAGGGATGTCAAGATGAAATTTTTAGTATGTGCCAAGTTATTGCAGCAGGTGGGACATTTTAAATACTTGGGCTGTGTATTCTCTCAGGATTGTAGTATGGAGAAGGAACTAGAGTTGAGGTGCAGAAAAGCCAATGCAGTGAGTTCTTAGTTGCGATCTACAGTAATCTGCAAGAAAGAAGTTAGTGTAGCGACGAAACTCTCCCTACATCCCTCAGTATTTAGTCTGACCTTGCTGTCTGAAAGTCAGAGCTGGGTAGATTCAGAATATCTGTTATATAAGCTAGAGTTAACTGATATGAGGGTAGCATGCATGTTTGCCGGGACAAATAGGTGGGAGCAATGGCAGGAAGGTACTTGTAATGGATATAAAGACTAAGTTAGAAATTAACATGCTAGATGAAGCTGATCTTATGAGCCGATTGGGATGGTGGGGTCTTGTGATGAAATTGGGGTAGGAGAGATTACCTAAGCGGTTAATGAGTTCAGCAGTAGAGGGTAAGAGAAGCATAGTGGACCTAGGAGGCGATAGTTAGATTAAGTGTTGAACAATTTCAAAGTGAGAGGCCCGGATGTTATGTGTTTATTTTTCATTTAACGAAGTATTTTCTATTTATTTACATATTTTTAGGTTATAGTTTAAAAAATTATTAAACAAAGTTTCCGTTGGTCAATACTTTTAATGAGTGGTTGTATTACCATATATTAATTATCAGGTGCATGTTTTGGGGTCTCTCACTTTAAATGGCCCCTTCATCAGCCTTGTAACAATGTCATTGAAAAATGAAAATCCACAGCCTGCTTCCAGTCTCCGACCGGGTCATTGACCAGTAATAATTTGAAACATTGATTAAAACACTGTGAAACGTGATGGAGATGTTAACACTAAAATGAAGAACAAAGGAAGGAAGGAAGCTTGTAGTTTAACGTGACCGTGAATCTTGAGATCATGAGCCACGGGAAAATGAAGAACAATGCCTATATGAGCATTGAAAATATGAGTATGAATTATGAAACATTATTGTGAACGACTCCCTTAAAATAACTTAAAATATTAAAAACATTGAACATCGTTAGTACATCAATTGTGGAAAACACTGTTTTATGTAAGTTCTGTTAAAGAAATGTTGAGAGACTTCTCTATTTGAAATGAAATCGTGCAGTCTAACCTGTTGGTACATTATATAAATCCTCACCCTTTTCATGAGAATAGTGAACACAAAATAATTAAAAAACCAGTGTGCCAAAAGAGAAATGTTAGTTAATGATCTCCAATTGTTTTCATAAGAAGAGCTGCAGGGGAAGTGGAAGAGGATACTTGGCAAGGTTCCTCTGTTGCCCTGTAAATTTCCATGTTTAGCAATGTGTTTATCAGTGTGTTGTACTAGAATCCCCAAATAGCTCTGAGAATATCAGTTGGGACAGAACCATTACTGAAGCTTCATTGACCTGTGAAAGTCTTGGTTAAGACATTTATGTGGGATAGGGAAGAGCATTGCATCAAGTTGTTCAGTGAATGAAAAATTGGGCAAGTGTAGAGTTCTACTGCCTACTCCAAGTAGTAACAGTTAGTGGAAAAATTGTTCTGTGCTGTACTGTGTGTACTGGTTCTGTTGTATACCTGTGTTACTGTAAGGTCAGCAGTTATATCATTCTGGTATGGTATTTAAACATTCCTAAGCATCCGTGGCTTAGGCGGCAGCACGCCGGCCTCTCACCGCTGGATCCGTGGTTCAAATCCCGGTCACTCCATGTGAGATTTGTGCTGGACAAAGCGGAGGCAGACAGGTTTTTCTCCGGGTACTCCGGTCACAATTTCATTCAAGCAACACTCTCCCCTAACATTTCATTGGGGGGGGCATGGTAGCGCAGCGGTCAAGCCGTTTGCCTCTCACCAAGGTGGACCGGGTTCGATTCCCGGTCAATGCATGTGAGATTTTCTATGTGAAATGCCATGTCCTGTGGTTCGGATTCCACGTTAAAAGGAGGTCCCGTGGCTCATGATCTCAAGATTGACGGTCACGTTAAACTACAAGCTTCCTTCCTTTTTTTTTCATTTCATTTCATTTGTCATTCATTTAATCATTGCCCCAGAGGAGTGCGACAGTCTTCGGCAGCCGGCACACTTCATATCCTCGCCGCTAGATGGGGACTTCATTCATTCCATTCCCTGACCCGGTCAGTTGACTGGAAGCAGGCTGTGGATTTTCATTTCATTGTGGTGTAATAGATGGTTCACCAAAACATAGTTACAATTACAGTCTTGTGATGATTTATAACAGAATATTCATTTACCCAAAATTACCATCGTGGGCTATTAATGAGATCTTACCATTGTGGTTCACATATTGGCAGTGAGTGTGTTACTACAAAATACATCAACTTCATCTACATGACTACCAGCCTCTGTGCGTTACCTGTCTTATCTTTAGATAGTTATACTGGTATCTACTCTCTCAGGTTTGATGGCAGTGATCTCGAGAACTGGCAATTAGCCTTTCAAAAATTAAATTGTACTTTGTTATTTTGAGCATTCAGAGATCTTGGAAACAAACAGGCAGTTGAACTGGTATTCACATCAAGAGGGGCTATGGAAGAAGGTAGAACTAGTTGGAGTCAGCATGTAGGAGTAGATTGGATATTCTAGGGATTGATGAAGTTCAAATAAAGGAAGATAGGTGGAAATAGGAAATTATAAGGTGTACCTGTCAGGTATAAAACAAGGTGGGGCAATTTGGGGAGTAGGGCTGTATGTCAAGGAAGCAATAGAATTGAACATAGCACATTAATATACCAATAACGTGCCACACAAACTCCGTCGGTTCTTGCAACAAATGAAACATTTTAGAATAAATCAGAGAAGAAGGCTGATGCAAACACGACTTCAAAGCGCAATACAAAGAATACTTAAAATAAACAAAAGAATGCAGGCAAGATATGAAACTATAACTTTCATTGGCAGATTTGAAACTGGGCGCTTCTACTCAGCCAATAGTGTGGCATCTTCTATTGGATATCGGGTGAAGCCTATTGGCTACACAATTCGATATCCTGCCCAATCGCGTACACAAAACGGCAGTCGTATCGTCTGAATAACAAAATAAAGTAACAAGAAATATATTTTTTGTCCTAAAAGAGGATGAATTTGTTATAATTTTAAAAGATTTTAAGAATTCATCAATTTCCAAGAATGTTTTATTTTGACTTTCAATAATTAAGGAGGGGTAGGCTACTATAAGCGATTTCCCAGAATTTTGTATTTTGGCTCTCGAAAATTAAGTGGGGTACTATAGGGGAGGGGGTCCTATAGCCGAGTAAATACGGTATATTCCATGAATTTAATTTTACTCCGGCTGGAATAAAATTAAATGCTCATCCAGAGTTTCGTTCCGAGAAGAATTGAATTGTATGGATTGCATTTCACTCCGTCCGGAATAGACTGAAATATTTTGTTCAGAGTTTCATTTCGGGAGGTATAGAATTAAATTAAATATATCTAAATGTTTTATTCATAATTTAATTCCAAGAGGAACAGAATTAAAGCGCATGGATTTAATTTCATTCCCACTGGAGTGGAATTCAATGTTTCCTTCAGAGTTTCATTCCGAGGTGAATTAAATGAAATTCTTTGGATTTAATTTTATTCTTTTCGGAACAAAATCGAGTGTCTCATTCGACATTTAATTCCGAGAGGAATAAAATGCAATGCAATATGCAACGTATATAGTTTCACTCCCGAGCGGAATTGAATTTCATTCAGAGATTTATTCTTAGAGGAATAGAATTCAACGTTTTATTCCCAATTTAATTCCTTGTCGGAGTGAAATTAAATGTTTCACTCCTGGCTTAACGCTACGCCAGAATAGTATTGAATTGGCTGGCTGAATTTAATTCCACTCCTACTCCGGAGTGAAATATAAAATTTCGTTCACATTACCATCCCCGGTTCTAGGTTGTTATATACAATATTGTTAGGTATTATTCTCCATTGCCCATCTTTTTATAACTTTTATTGATATTATTTGCCTTTCGATCTTCTTAATCTGTCGGTTTTAGAATGTTCATTTAGATGGAATAATGTTTCTGCTGCGTATGTGGTTTCTGTTTTTATGACTGTATTGTAATGTTTAATTTTTGCATTAATTGATAAGCATTTCTTTTTGTAAGTTTCCCATGTTCATTTTTGTGCCCTAGATAACTTGTTTGTTCTTATTTGAATCGATGCTTTCTCATTTAAGTTGTTTGTTATTAACTCTCCTAGATATTTGAACCATGTTACAATTTTAATTTTTGTACCATTAATTTGTATTTTTGTGGCATGATTACTGTTGTTTCAAATGATATCTTAAGGCCAATTTTTTCACACTTATCATAAACAAAAGAATTCGTAACTTCAAAACTAAGTGATGTTTTCATAATATATTCACAAAATGTTCCTCGGAACACGTTCTAGGTCCCTGTAAAAATTTGCATGCCTGAGACCAAAAGTATAGGGACAGGAATAATGATCATGAAATTTGCGTGTGTCCGTAAACTTTTGGTAAGGCCTGTACTTCACAGCAATTTGTATTATCACAACTAAGGTATCTTGCCAGCTGCGTATGTAATCAATGCTATGACAGCATCCAGGGCTTCACATCGCGCTGTTGTAATAGGCACATGCTATAAATGTGGCGGCGAGTCATTGCGACGTGTCCGTGCATGGGTATTGGAAGGCCCCCACTGTATATACAATATTTAGTTTACAAAAAAGTTTGTGAAAACTTGTGTAATTTTCGTTTATCGGGAACCACCTTGAGGTGTAGTGGCTAGCATACTTAGCTGTCACCCATAAGGTCTGGATTCGATTCACAGAACAGTCAAAAAATTTGGTTCTGGTCTCAAGGGTTAGAATGGGGTATACTATGCCTCGTGAGGTAAAACTGTGAAGAGGTCAGTTTGCTCACTTCAATTACAAAATACTCGCACATAGTATTGCAGTCACCACAATAACACAGGTTGTCAGAAATTTGAGTTATTGCGTTCGTCTGTATTCAGGTTTCTTTAAAAAGCCATGCACACTGAGAATTATATTTCTTGCCTGGCCGTGCCAAACCGTTCGGCTCCCACTCGGCTTGCTAAGGGACATGGTTATGAGTTCAAAACTTCAGCTCACAGTACTTCTTAAAGCTCCACTACTGAATTGTTAACGCAATACTGTCACTCTAGTTCATATTTCCCCTTCATAAAATGTGTAGACATTAACCATTATGAAGATAGCATTAAATATTATCCGTATTGACTAATATTAATCTCAAATTATAAAGCCGCCTTGTCAAACACTAGAAAGTAGAAAGTACATTGCACGTACATACCTGCCAAGTTATCCAGTTTTCCGATTTTCCCGGAAGATTTCCGGATTTTTGGGGTGTTTTCCGGTTGTCCAGATTAACATAGCTTTTTTTCCGGATTTTCAACTCCCTGACTTGTTTCCGTTCTCTGCATCCAAATCGCATTTCAGTTTTGATTTTCGATAATAGCTGCTATTCTGAGATGCAAGTGTTTGAAATTCGACTGAAAGTCGACCGATAAGTTCATCGATAATCCCGTCGCGTAGATTATAGCTGGGGCAGATGACCTCGTAGTTCCGCCCCTCAAAACAATAACAAACTAGATTATCGCTGCATTTATATTACTCTTGTTTGTTAGCGAGGAAGCTTTGTTTATGCTTCGTTTTAAGTGGTGTTTGCTGTAGTTCTGGTATTCGTGCAATTGTATGACGATTTTTTGTGTGAATTAGTATTTTCGTGATGAATTCAAGTAAGAAACGATATCATCAGTCTTTCAGGGAGGCATATTCTGCAGAATTTCCTTGTTTTAAGCGATCACAGAAAAGTGAAACATTCGCATTCTGTTCCAAGTGTTCGTGTGATATAAACATTGCTTACGGAGGAAGAACTGAATTAATAAATCACATTATGTCCGTTAAACACGTCTCCAATACGAAACTGAAGGAGGGCAGTAGGAAAATTGATTAATTTTTTACCACGTCTGGAGCTGAACGTGATGTAATAAGAGCAGAATGCCTGTTCACTTAATTTTTAATTGAACATAATATCCTGTTATCTGCTGCTGATCATGCTGGTGCTCTTTTTAAGAACATGTTCCCAGGTTCAGAAATCGCAAAAAGATATGGTTGTGGTCGTACGAAAACTTTGCAATACAATAGTTTTTCTGGATGAAAAATTTAGAACTTGGCAGAATATAGAAAAATATATATATATTATTATTTTTTGTCTTTTCAACTTTGTCATGCTACCCTTTATTGTTCAAGCACTTTTTCCAAATGCTCTTTAAGTACAAACTCTGTTTTATATATTTATTATGGCCACTACTGTTACTCAGGAAATTTTCTGATTTATTCTGGGAAAATGCGGGAATTGTCAGGGAAATCGGTTAGTTGGTTTGGGTAGACATCCTGAGTGGGATCTATTAGTTGGGTTCTTTAAAGATCTGGTGCGTGTTAGTGCTCAGTGTGCGTCAACAAGTAGCTTCACATCGTTTACAATCCCGAATGCTGAACTTGGTGATTCTAAAGACCACAGAAAGAGGAAGGCTACAAAGTCATCATAATTGGTCGCCCCCAAGAGATTTGCGTCTGACACTCCTGTTTTGAAGAACAAGAATATTATTCAAGCCCGTTTGTTTCTATCTCCAGGCTTAAACAAGGAGTACTGTGCCTTCCTGTGTGCTGTCATTCCTTCATTTGAGAATCTCAACTCTGCACTTCGGAGTGCTTCCCCTCAAATTCATAAATTGTTAGAACTAATAACGAACCTATTACTGCAGCTTCTTTCCAGGTTTGTTAAGCCTAAAGTGATAAGAGTTCCCTGTTACTGAAAGTTCAGTACCATTGTGTTGAGAATCAGAGAGACAATAATGATCTAGTTATTGACGTTCAGACAATGAACTTGGTGAAGAAACTTAACGATAAAGCCAAATCAACATTCTTTTCGTCAGTCAGGGCTTACTTCTGCTCTACATGTGATTATATCATAAACAAAGTTTTCCCTCAATGATGAAGTACTGAAGCCTGCAAAGGTTGCAGAAGTATCCAAAATTTAAGATGCCAAGTTTTCTTCTGTAGAATTTCTAGTAGAAAGGTTTCCATCATTGCTGTCAAGGAAGGGAAGTGAGTCAGCTGAGGATACAGTGAATATGCTTCAGAACCAATTTGTGGCCCCTCAGGTTGATGTATTTGCTACTGTTGAGAGTGAGAACTTGACAGATGACACCAAATGGGCTCGCTTGATGAGCATTCGTGGAGCTGGTGGTGTTCCTAAGTACGATAGGATATCGAGGCCAATGCTTCCTGTTTTGACTCTACCGCACAGCAATTCTCAGTGTGAGCGTGTGTTCAGCTTGGTGAAAACGAACCGAAATCAGTTTAGGTCCTCCATGTCCAATGAAACTGTGGGATCCATTTCTGTTTTCAAAATAAGAAGTGGTTGGTTCCTCAGTTTAGCAGCTGCGACAACACGGCCATATAGCCCTGTGTACTTTGGATGTGTGTTGAATCGTCTGATAACCGGTGTTAATTGTGATGGCTGTATTAGTGTGTGTTATCTGTTTTTAATTCAAGTAAGGACTGCATACATATCATTTTCAAGTAGTTCCATTTTTTGCTACCAAACTCCACCGTTAACGACCAACTAGTTCGGAACTTAGATGCCACCGCAGTTGGCTCCTGGCGACGAACGTTGGAACCTGAGAGCGTTAGTCAAAGATAACCTATAATTTAGCTTCACACAGGTGTAATTAGTGGAAGGTTCTTTAACATGCCATAAATCTTTGACATGGGACCGCCGGCTTTACTACCCCTCCGAAGGAAGGCATACTGAGGGATTTTTAATGCTCTTAAAAAATCCGATGACTTCGGCCGGGTGTGAACCCGCGACCTTGGGTATACAAGCTCAGTATGTTACCTACTAATCCACCAAAGCCGCCCAAAACAAGAAGTAGTGGTCCATGTTACATGAATAGTTTTCCTCCAGAAATTCTGAAGAAAGCTACTCATCTCCATCTCTCCTCTCCAACCTGTGATGGAATATAGCCAGTGTTCTGTGACTTGCAAGATCCAAGTGCAGAGAAGTGCATGTTTGTGTAGTGTCTTAACTGTTCCCAATTATGTGTTCTTGATGTAATTGCAATATTTTTGGAAACTGGCACAACGATTTAGATAGTCTCACATCAGCAAGAGTTTGTAATCTCTTTCCCTTTAGTCTTTTCTCGCTATGTTTTAACCCTTTCGCTTTCAAGGTAAGGATCTATCGGTACCCACGGGTCGTACGAAAACTGACACGGTAACGATCCATCGTTACCCATATTTATTATTATTTGGTTCATTATATTCGCGCCAGATAGCAGCATTTTTGTACGGAATAAGAAGAGTACAGTTTTAACTCACATTATACTCCGCGGGAACTGCCGGCTATCCGTATTTATTGATATTCTTAGAGTCTGAAACATGTGCTCATTGGAGTTCCGTGTCTTGTTTACATCGTGATTGGCGGCAAACTTGCGTTCATTTCTCTCTGTTTTCGTTCGTGATTATATAGTGAAATTAAGCTGTATCGTAGGCAATATATTTAGTTTCCTTTTACTTCTTCTTCTTCTTCTTCCTCTTTCCGATGAGGCCTGCTAGCGATCACGTGCCAATTTCAATTCTTCACACTTTGTTGTTTTCTCTTCCGTTCCCTCCAGTACTCCTTCATACGTTCACTATGCTGCTTCTTTCTGTCCTTAGACCACTTCGCACCAGGTTTCTTTGGCAATCTTCCTTGGAATCCTTTCATACTTAATACCCTTTTTCTAAAGATCTCGCTGTTCACCGTTTCTTCTTCACTTATATTATTTCTTTCTAAATCTTTCTTTACTTCTTGAATCCAGCTAGTTGTTGCCCTTTTCTCCCAAAGGTACTTGAATATCCTTTTTGTTAATCTGGAATCATCCATTCTGTAAATATGTCCAAAAAATTGCAATCTCCTTTTTCTTATCGTTTCTGTTATATTTTCTATGTTCCTGGATATTTCATCATTAGATCTTAATTTAAGAAAGGAAGCAGAAAGAAGTACAGAAATGACAGGGGAGTCAAACTCATACCTCACTGTGCCAAGATATATGAAAAGATATTAGAAAGTAGAATACGAGCCAAAGTGGAGAGAAAATTGAGAGAGGAGCAGTATGGTTTCAGACCTGGGAGATCAACAGTGAATCTCATATTTTCAGTGAGACAGCTCCAGGATCACCACTACGAATTTGGAGAGGATCTGTTGATGGCCTTCCTGGACATCGAAAAGGCCTATGATGGTGTGTGTAGGGAGAAAGCGATGGAAAACATGGGAGTGGAAAAAGGGACTGTAGGCAGAGTGAAGGAGATGTATTGTGGAAGTGTGAGTTGTGTGAAAGTTGGAGGGGAAAGAACAGACTGGTTCAGACAAATGAGTGGCCTGAAACAGGGTAGTGCGCTGTCACCCCTTCTCTTTATTGTGGTTATGGACGACGTAATGACACGGATAGCAGGAAAGATAGGAGAAGATAAGATGAAAGCAATGGTGTTTGCAGATAATGTCATGGTCTGGGGAAACAAGGAGGAGGAAATTCAGGAGCAACTGAAGGCTTGGGAAGAAACAGTGGGAGAGTACGGATGGAAGTTCAACATCAGTAAATGTGAGATACTGTTAACAACCAGGAAAAAGGACAGACCAATGAGTGGGATAACACTTGGAGGTGGACAGCTGAAGAAGGTGGAAAGTCTCAAGTACTTGGGAAGTATAGTGGAGGAAAATGGGAGAAATGACAAAGAGATTACGGAACGTGGCAGACAGGCAGAAGCATTTCTGAGAAGCATTAGGAGCTTAGTGTGGAATAAAGATGTCCCACAAAAAAGCAAGGAAGTGTTATACAGAAGCTACTATATCCCAATACTGACCTATGCTTCAGAAACGTGGACAATGAAGAAAAGAGACATAAGAATACCGGCAGGCGAAATGAAGTTCCTGCGAAGTAGGATTGGAGTAACAAGAAGAGACAGAGTGAGGAATGAAAAGGTCAGGTAAATGGTGAAAGAGGAGCCCTTGCAAGGTAGGATTGAGACATCAAGACTGAGGTGGTATGGACACTTAAAGAGAATGGATGAGAAGAAGATTCCCAAGAGGATACATGAGATGCAGATGCAGAAGAAATGACCAAGGGGAAGACCAAGAGATAGATGGCTGAAAGGAGTGGAGGAATGTGTCAAGAAGAGAGGCGAGGACTGGACCAGAGTGACAGCGGAGAGGTGGTGGGAAGAAAGGACTAAGTGGCGAGGCTTATGTTCCAAACAGACCCAGCCTGGGGCTGGAAACTGTACATGATGATGATGATGAGATCTTAATTTCCATACTTCTGCTGTTTTCACTGGGCCTAAAATTTTCCTCATGATTCTCCTTTCTAGTACTTCAAGTTTATCTAATCTATAGTTTAGTACCAGACATTCACTTGCATATAGGCGTTCCGGTTTCAGCACTCTAGTGTAGTGCCTTATTTTAAGATTTTTAGATAAGCACTTTTTGTTATAAAAATTCTTAGTGATACCATATGCTCTTTCCATCTTGTGTCCCCTTTCTTCTACCGAAGATTTTTCTAAACCATTTTCTTGAATTATTTCTCCCAGATATTTGAATTTCTTTACTTTTTCCACTGGGCCAATATCTGTTGCCAAATATTTTGAAGCGTTCTTGATGTTTGTAATAAATTTAGTTTTTTCTACGGAGATTCTCAAAACCTGTTTTGTTGGCTATTTCTTCCAAGAGATTGATTTGTGTTGTTGCATTTGTTAGGTTTTCTGACAATATAGCAAAATCGTCTGCAAATGCTAGGCAACTTATTTCAATGCCTTAGTTTCTTCTCCCCAAAGTTACTGGGGAAATGTTATATTCTTTTAGCTTTAAATTCCAAATTCTTACAATTTTCTCTTAAACACAGTTGAACAGAAGGGATGATAAACCATCACCTTGCCATACACCTGTATTTATCTTAATAGATTATGACATCTCACCCATAAATTTTACTTTTGAAATCATGTCAGTAAGGGTTTCACGTATTAGGTTTGCCAATTTAGTTTTTACTCCAAATTCATGAATTGTTTTATCTATGGGTTCTCTATCAACCGAGTCAAGGGCCTTTTTAAAATCTACAAAAGTCACAACTATGTCCTTTGAATTCAGTATCCTATAGTGAATTATGGATTTTAAGTTAAATATTTGTTCTGAACAAGATCTACCTTTTCGAAATCCAGCTTGATACTCGCCCAGTTGCTTGTCAAGTGATGTTTTTACTCTATTCAGCAATATTTTTGAAAATACCTTGTATCCAATTTGAAGAAGAGAAATGCCTCTATAGTTATCAACGTTTTGTTTGTCCCCTTTTTTATGCAATGGGTGTATTAGAGCCACTTCCCATTCCTCTGGAATCCTCTCTGTTCTCCAAATATCTTCAAAGATTAACTACAGTTCTTCAATGATTTTTGATTGAGACCATTTCAAAGGTTCAGCTGTTATAGAGTCCTCTCCGCTAGCTGTATTATTTTTTAGATTGTTAATTGCTTCTTTAATTTCTTCAGCATTGGGTGGTATATCTTCTTCCAGATTTTCTGTTGCTTGTGAGAATTCCAACTTATGATCTGGTTCAGGGCAGTTTAAAAGTTGATAGAAGTGCTTCGCAAGTCTACCATTTTCATCTTTAAAGCATATGCTAGGCGCTTGATACCCCTTTAATTGACTCTTAAAAGTCTGATAGAATTTTCGAGAGGTCAGTAAGTTGTGATTTTTCGAATGATCTTTTAACTCCCCTTATTATTCTAGCAGTGTTCTTTGCTGTTTGAATTGGTCATAATGTTCCGTCTTTCCAGAGCATTTCCACTTTTTCATTGTTTTGTTCTCTCTTGTAATGTATCTTCACATATTTGATTCCACCAAGGTTTCTTCTTAGGTTTGGCTAGCCCAAACGTCTTCTGGGCTGCGTTGGTTATTTCTTTAGATAAATCTTGCCACTTCCCATGATGAGTTACTTTTATTTCTTCCTGAAATGTTTCCAATGTTTCTTGTGTAATTTGAAGTCTGTTTGTGTTATATTTATTTACTCTTCTGGCCTCTTCTGTGGTTTCTGTTAGGTAAAAATTTGAGTTTAATTTTAGACAAATAGTGATCAGAGTCAAATTCTCTACTTCATTATTTAAATAATTTTCTTAGATAATTAGGCGCTCAGTGATAGTGAAGTGATATAGTTCACTTAGGTTAGGCCTAGTTATTTATCGTGTGCGACATGGCGAAGCAAGTTCAATTAGCTGACGATATCACCGAATATCTTGACAATTATACAAGTGATGGTGTTTCTCTGTCCGAATTGGAAAGTAGATGATGATAATAATCCAGCACCTCCAGGCAGTGATGTTAAGTGTAGATAGCATTAATTGTTTTATACAAAAATGGCCAACATTTTCAGCGTTACATCACTTCAAACATTTTAATCTATCCTTAGATCTAATGCACATAAAATCTTGATATTTGCCATGCTAGTAAACAAAAATATAGCCTTTCTACTGACATGAATAACAAATTTGGGCTGTGATTACCATTTCCTAGAATTACTTCCAAACTTTCAAAATCTGAAACTTGTAACTTAGTTTCCACATTTCATGTCTTTTTAACATTAGATCCTTTGGGTTTAGAGGCGTGACTTACTTGCCATGATAATAAGTGATGTATACTCTGAAAGTTTACCAACTTTCATGTTAATATCTTCATTGGTGTGCCTTCCATGTAATTTTAAAAGAAGTGTATGCATAGTGTGGTAAATATTGCTGACAGTTTCCACACATCCATCAGCTGAGAGCTTGAAAGCAGAAGGGTGACTCATGTACGGGTTAAAGTTTTGCGCTTTGGGATCTTCTGGATTTCTATTTTTGAAAGTTGACAGGTATGCACGTACATGATTCGTTATACCAATGATAACTTCGTCAGCGTGAAAAAATCTTAGAAACTATGTTAACAAAAAAATGGATATCCTTACAAAAAGTCATTAATTTAAATAAATGAAATGTAACAAAAAAGAATTAATAAATTCATGTTTAGGAATGAGTTGAAAATCTGTTTGATGAATGTAATATATTAATTAATTAATTTATTAATTCTTTTTTGTGAATTTGTACGGCACAGCGAGCCTAACGAGTCCAGTTATCTAGGCAATGTCATGCTATGGATGGCGCAGGTGAGCGAGTAACTCTGGCTCCTCCATGTTCAGAGTTGTTTGGTGTTTGGTATAGAAATTGGGTATGTGTAGATGCTCAGCTGCATTCTTTTGATGATGGCTGATATCAGCTCCATACCCAGTAAACTGAAAACTATTAAGGGGAGGTTGTAAGCCCTATCTCCGCCATGTTAAATTTGTCAAGTTCATGTTCCTTCTTCTCATTAAGTATTTAACATATTGAAACAAAACCTTTAAGATATTTAGATCTATATTTTATTTTTAAATGTGTGTGTTTGTAAATACTATTTTTAACTCTTTCGCTGCGGCAATCGACTTTAGTCGATTTACATTGATACTGTGTACGGTGCGGCAATCGACTTTAGTCGATTTACATTGATACTGTGTACGGTGCGGCAATCGACTTCAGTCGATTTGGCACTTTCTCGCTGCTTCCTACATGATCTTTGTCAACAAAGTGGCTCTTTAATAATGCATACATGAATATGCATGTCTTGAGCGTGTACTGGGAATTGTTGAAAGCAAAGTCGTGAGTATTACAGTATTTCCTTTGTAGTCTCCCGCCCGGCAACATTCCTCTCGGCCCTCTGACGTCAGTGGACTACCACACTAGTGAGAAGCCATGAGCGCGCCTTCAAAACCATCGACAAAATGGGGCATAAAGTTATGGTCATTGTACGATAGTAAAAGTGGTTTCCTGTGCAGATTTCAGACTTAAGTGGGAAAGAACAGTAATGAGACTGATCCAGGGGATACATTAGGGGAGAAAGTTGTTAGGAGCTTGTCAAAAGACTTGGAAAATACCAGCAGAATTATATATTTCTTTTCAAGCCCTACACTTTCCGCTAATCTTGCTGAGAATAGTGTGGGCGCATGCGGAACAGTGAGATGTAACCGTAAAGGTCTTCCTCGAGAGATGAAAGGTCTGAAGATGAATAAAAGACAGAAACCTAAGTTCTGGCATCATCCAACTAAAAAAATGCTTGTATGTTCGTGGCAAGATACCGGCTGGGTAAATATGCTCACGACCGTACACTCGTCTGAGGTTGTGAAGGTTAGGAAGAGATCAAAGAGGGGTCCAACCGGTTATGTTACCTGTGATAAACCTAAATTAGTTGTGAATTATAATCATGAAATGAATGGTGTTGACAAGTTCAATCAGCTGAAAACGAATTACGCATACGTGCACAAGAAAATCAAGTGGTATCAGGTCTTGTGGTATTTCATCATAGAAACAACCCTAGTCAATGGAAGAATAGTGTACAATAAGGTCCATAACAAGATAACAAGTGCTCATGACTTCAGGGATGATGTAATAACAGGACTTCTAGAAAAGTACAAACGCGCTCCACCTGCGAAACGCGGCCGAAGATCTTCTGACGGGATACCGCTCGCGTCTCACGGAGAGGCACTTCATTGGGGAACGACAGGACAAAAGTCACAAACCCAACTGTGTTGTTTGTTCCATATTGCCGGTACGGTGTTCAAAGAAAGGAAAGGGGCTGTGTAAGAGGAAACAAACAATATTTTATTGCAAGAATTGCCCAGGACAGCCCCCAGTGTGTCCAACTACCTGCTTTGGAAGTTATCACACCAAGGTAAACTTCAAAGTCACATGCCAGTGTTAGATTCCATTGAACCAAGGACCATGGGATATATATCAAGGGTAAAACATCTACTTTGTGAGTTTCATGTGTTATCCTATGATTCAAAATGAATGAAAATGCTCACTAAAGAAAACTACAAGGTCACATGTAAGTTATTGTTTTATCGAACCAAGGACCACAGAATGGATCATAAAGGTGATATATATTTATTTTTTGTTTCATGTGTTATGATATGACTTATAATAAATGAAAATCCACATTAAAACTTTTTTTCAATGTCTTCATTAAATTACGCAGTGAGGGGTTTCTTGATGTCAGAAATGCAGCAGCGAAAGAGTTAATACTTTTTTCAAATGGTAATTTTTTCAACTTATTTCTCTCCGAAAACAAAATATTATTTTTTCTATTTATGATTACTGAAAAATAATTCTGAGTGCTAATGTTAATACTTCCTGAGAAAAAGGAACATTTGTCTCGGAAAAAAAAAAAGGTGAAGAAAAATGCTCTTAAAGATAAGTGTTACCTTAATGTGCACCAGATCCATAATCAGGATCATCTGGGTTGTCTTCATCTTCTATGCCCCTCTTCTGGTTTCTTTTTAACTTCCTAGCTTCTTTAGAGAAAGAGAAGAAGGAGGATGAGGAGGAGGCAAATGAGCAGAAGGAGGAGAAAGAGTAGAAGAAGCAGGAGAAAGAGCACGAGAAGGTGGAGAAAGAGGAGGAGGAAACTGAGAAAGAGAAGAATGGGCAGGAGAAAGAGAAGAATGGGCAGGAAAAGAAGGAGAAAGACTAGGAGAAAATATGCCTGTTCTCAGGAACAGATCTTCAAGGGCGGCATGGTTTTAAATGACCTTTAAATGGCGTTTAGCAAACATTTTCAGCAAGTCAGCATATGTGCATTATTAATTGGACTTCAGGCTATCAAAATAACATAAATTCTAAAATTCCACTTTTTGACCCAAAGCAGCTTACAACCTCCCCTTAAAGTCCCATTCACTCATACCTGATAAATTGGAAGACCATACACTTAGTAGCTGTAGAGTCATATTCATTATGGCCCGCATTTCAACAGTGTGTGGATCTTACTGATCTACGTTGAACCCTGAATCTAATTGATGACTAAAGAAGTAGTGCCTTGTATCTCATGTTCTCAGTTATATGAATATGTTCCATTACCTGCTCTTGCTCAGGGAACATTATTAGCTTGATTAGCCAATGTGAGATTTGAGGTTGCGCTTTTTAGCGATATGCTCAATCTATTTGCTGATGATGTGGTGGCTGCTAATCACATCTTTTGTTTTGCCTATTAGATATGTATTGTGCACAACTTCTTACATCTTAGATGGCATGCTATCAAATAAAAATGATTAGTAAATAAGGAAGTTATTGAGCTTTTGCCTGAAACTGTTGTACAAAAGATCCCCTAATGATGTAATGGCTAGCATCCTTGAGTCCCATCCCTGAGGTCCAGGTCCAATTCCCACTCTGCCAAGAAATTTTATTTTTTGGTTCGAGGGTTGGAACAGGGTAAACATTGCCTCATAAGGCTTAGTCAAGAAGAGGCGAGTTTGATTCTCAACCCTGCCATCCTGAAAATGTTTCACCGTAGTTTCCCATCTCTACTTGTGGCAAATGTCTGGTTGGATCCTAACAAGAGGCCATGGCCACCTCCTTCCCAATCCTAGCTTCAGTTAGAGAACAATAACACAGGTTATCAAATTCTACAAATACCCTAGTACATAAGGCTGATGACCTACATGTCCAAGACCCTAAATGAAACAACCATGTTTTACAAAAAGAGTCTCGTAAAAAAAACAACTACTCGAATGTCACAAGACTGCCATATTGAACATTGCATCCAGCTACCATCTTGAATATACTTTATATAAAATATTGAAGTGAAATTGGTTGGTGGTGAATAAATCTACATCACTTTGGAGTTCTTTTTCTTGTCCCGCAAGTGTATTAAACGGACTACGGCGCAACTTACTATTATGAAACTATGTTTGGTGCTTCCTATGGGAGGAACACTGAGTTAATTTATTCTGTACTGAGGAGACAAGATTAAAGTTGATGAGTTAGTTTCTTCCTCAACTGCATGTCAAGTTGTACCATGTTTATCCATGAGCATGCAGTGTGCGCCAACCATAACACATGAGATAATCACCAAATCTAATTTTGCGGCAATTTCTTGCTGTGTTGTTGGTTGTTGTAAGGAAATTACTACTGTATTTAGAATAATATATCCTAAATGAAGGCAAAAGGACAGTGTGTAGCTGTACTAAATCGGGGTCATGGTTGTTTAGCACAGTGAGGGAAACTTTTAATAATCATATTACTTTTTCACGAATTGATTGCCGGTGGTCGAGATGGGAACTATTCTCTGTTTACTTGTGTCACACGTCAGTCTGCTTCGTTGACAGGTACAGTTGCACGTGTATGATATGACTCAGTTCTAGTAGCTGTCCGTGGTGACATGACGCTTATCTGCGCTTCTAAGACAGGTAGCGCGTGCGTAATGCTGCTTGATTTATGTGCAAACTGCACTGTCTCTCATCACTGTGTCCTCCTCTTTACCCCGCGGGGTTCCTGCTACAATAATCAACAAACGGTGGCGCAGCTATGCTCAGCGGCAATCAAATCTTAAATGGGTAATACTTCATATATTTTATCATAACCCAAACACTCATCACCAAGCTGAATCTCAACAAATCTCCCCAACAACTAGCTTCAGAAACAGTGCACTATCTTCCTAAGAAATATCTATCAGATTAGCACTCCATAAAGCATGTCAGAAAAAAAAACATCATAAAAGAAAATATACACAGATGTGAAACTCAATTAGGCATGGCCCCCTCCTACCTTACTGCTGAACCATTACAAGGAATACCTAAGCTCAGGCACTAAGGCCTTCAATGCAATGGCCCACCAGAAAAAGGTAGCTATGCATCTAACCTAAAATAACAAAAGAAAATGAAATGCTCCTATAATTAATAACCTATAAAATAAACAGTGACATTCGCCCGAGAATCACATATATATACAGGGTCTTTTTTTTAGGTCGCTCCGAGTATCAGGGGAACATGCACGGAAGGCGATAGCCCGGCCGGGTGACTCATTTGCCAAGAAACATATCCGTCATGACGGCTAAGATGACCTAATGCAGTACTGTAGCGATAAGCAAGCGCGCATTATACGGATAGGGACGGAGTGTCATTGGGCCAGCCGTGCCGTGCTCGTGGTGCTGCGGAGCGACCTAAAAATAGGACCCAGTATGTATCTAAAGCACAAAGTTTGTCTGTCTGTCTGTCATTGTATACAAATCTACACCGTTCCACCGATCTGAACCAAAATTTGTATACAGGGTCTTTCATATAGAATAAGAACGCCAAGCGGCGGATTTGTTTTCCGCAGTGCGCTGACCTTGGCCAGCATGTGGCGCGCCACGGCCCCCTGCTGTAGTATTGATAGCGCTCGCATAATACATATGAGGGCTGGTGTTTTTTTTTTTCCAAAGTTCTGATGGACTGTATAAAAATAACAGATTGACATAACCAAACTTGATCTTGCAATAAGCGTGCAGGTGTTCAGTCGTCAGTCTAAACCCCAAGTGCTAACATGGTGAAAAAACAAGTGTATCGAACAAATCCTCATACATTGGAGGAACTGAAAGAAAACATTACGCTGGCAATCAGAATCATTACAGTGGCAGAACTCACTCGCGTCAACCAGAATGTGGTTTCAAGATACAATGCCTGTATAACCCAGGAAGGACAACACTTCCAACATCTTTTATTACTAACGCTAGCAAGGCCGCTGCATCTGTAGCATGTCATATAGGATTGTACACCCGCTTAAAGCAGGGGGCCGTGGCACGCCACAAGCTCGGCCAAGGTCACCGCACCAGCGGATAACAAAGCCACTGCTTGGCGCTTTTATTTTATATGAAAGACCCTGTACTTACTCTTTGGAATCCTGCGAGTAACACTGTCCACTTATAATCTTGGACAGACCACTCCATTCACTGTATTTAGGCCCTTTGGCACAAATCTACACTGTTTCACCGATCTGAACCAAAATTTGTATAGTTATCCTTTGGAACCCTACGGGTAACACTGTCCACTTTAAATTTCAGACAGACCACTCCTTTCCCTGCATTTAGGCCCTTTGGCACAAATCTACACCGTTTCACCTAATTGCACCAAATTTTACATACCCTTTGAAACCCTGCTGATATTTTGGAGAACCTTCTCCATTCCCTAGATTTAGAAAACCAGACAAGAGGAACTTGAAAGCCACGTTTTAAGGCCCTATAACCAATCATGTCTGTAGTAGTGTAACTGTAAGAATACTTAAATAAGTCTATTGTTGGCTGGCAATGTGGGCTGCATCACGCCGCCCCTACCCGTGTTCTGGTGCAGAATTGCAAAAATAGTTACATCTTGCGCTGCTTATAAATTGCAGTCACGGGGAGAAATTAGTGCAATAAGATTTTAAGGCCCCTGAAAACAGTTATCATAATAAAAATATTATGCCTCTGTATAAGTGCGATGGTGTTGGTGCCGTATATTGAGGTTATCAATTGCAGTAAGCGTTGGTGCTTTCAAATTTACTTTTAATTTATTCTGATCATCCTTGAGCGCTAGGTGGCGATAAATAACACTATTGCTACCTCAGGAGCTCGGGACAGCCGAAGTTTTCCAAAGTGCTCTGATTATTTTTCTATGGCGCTATGCGGCAAATGACGACACTGTTGGTCTCTACATTTCTAACAGCCAATGAGACATAGGCCCTAGGCAGTGTCTTTTATTTAACTTAATCCTCTTTCTAATCATACTTTTCAATTCGCTTTTAAATTACATGTGTCAGTTCTGTAGTTAGTAAATAGTCATTTCCCTGTTCATTATTGTCATTACGGAGAAAAGACCTGGATGTTACTGTACTTCTTATCACTCGCACTACCACCACCACAAAACGTTATATTATATATATTTTTTCTGTTAGTTTGAGTGTCATGTGCCAGTTCTGTAGTCATCAACATCATCATCATCTTGCACAGTTTCCAGCCACTAGCCGGGCCTGTTTGGAACACAAGCCTCTCCAACGTCTTCTGTCTTCCCACCATCTCTCAGCCTCCACCCTTGTCCAGTCTTCTCCTCTCTTCTTCACTCTTTCTTCCACCCCCTTCAGCCACCTGTCTCGGTCTCTTTCCTTCCCACTTCGTCTCATGTATCCTCCTGGGTATCCTCTTCTCCTCCATTCGTTTTACATGTCCATACCATCTAAGTCTAGATTTCTCTATACCATCCTGTAATGGTTCCTCCTTCATTAATTCTGTGGTCCTCTCATTTCTTATTTTGTCCATCTTTGTAGTTCCAATACTGCTTCTCAAGAACCTCATCTCACTGGCCTGTATTTTGCTCTTCTCCCTTCCTTTCATAACCCAGGTCTCCGTGGCATAAGTCAGGATAGGGACAAAGTACGTCCGATATATGATCCTTTTGCTGTTCTCAGGGACATCCTTGCTCCATAACATGCTTTTCACACTCCTCCGGAATGCTTCTGCCTGTCTCCCCCGCTCATTTATTCCCTATCGTTTCTTCCATTATCTTGTGTCAGGCTTCCCAGATACTTGAAACTCTCCACTTTCTTCAGCTGTTCTCCACCAATTGTTATTCCCATTGTGGTTCTTTCCTTCTTCCTTGTTGTGATCACCATCTCACTCTTCTTTATGCTAAATTTCATCCCATATCCTTGTATTATTCCTTCCCACACGTCCAACTGTTCCTGTACCACCTCCTCCTTGTTTCTCCAAATCATCAAATCATCTGCAAACACCATTGCTTTCATCTTTTCTTCCCACTGACAGCAGTGGCTCAGCTGGCTAAAGCGCAGCGTTAGGTCATGGGACCAAGCTCTCTGCTGACTCGGTAGACGCCTGGGTTCGAGCCCCACCGTCGGCCGTCCTTGAAATGGTTTTCCGTGGTTTCCCATTTTCAACACCAGGCAAATGCTGGGACGGTACCTCCTGATAGGCCACGGCCGATTCCTTCCACATCCTTGCCCAGTTTTATTCATCTTCATCCATTCCATCTCTCATCCCGACGCGCAGGTCGCCCGCGGGCGTCGAATAGAAAGACCTGCACTCGGCCTCTGAGAAGGCCACACGAAAAAAAAAACTTTTCTTCCCCAATTACTTGTGCCACTCGGGTCATTATGTCATCCATCACCACAATGAAAAGTAACGGTGATAGTGCACTTCCTTGTTTCAGGCCGTTTCTCTGTTCCAACCAGTCCGATCTCTCTCCTCCCACTTTCACACAGCTCACGCTTCCCTTATATATCTCCTTTACCTCCTTATAGTCCATTTTTCTACTCCTCTATCCTCCAGGGACTTCCATACTTTGTTTCTGCATACACTGCCATATGCTTTCTCAATGTCCAGGAAGGCCATCAGTAGATCTGTTCCATACTCATAGTGCTGTTCTTGTAACTGCCTTACAGCAAAAATCAAATCCACTGTGGACCTTCCTGCTCTGAAGCCATGTTGCTCTTCGCTCATCCCTCCTTCTATCCTTGTCCTAATTCTCCTTTCCAAAACTTTCTCAAACAACTTCGCACAATGACTCATCAGTGTTTTTCCCCGATAGTTTCTGCATTCTGTTCTACTACCTTTCTTGAAGATTGGGACAATTATTCCCTTTTTCCAGTCCTCTGGGGATCTTCCTTTCCTTCCATGCTGTCTTCCATCACTTGGTACAACCATTGTATCCCCACCTCTCCTGCTGCTCTCACCATCTCCTCACTCAACTCGTCCACACCCGGTGCCTTCCCTCCTTTCATCTTCCTCACTGCATCTTCCACTGCTTTCCATGTTAAGTCCTTTTCTGTTTGCAGTTCATCTTCCTCTTCCCCGATTTCTTCCTCCTCGCCGTGGTTTCCATTTGGGTTCAGAAGTTCTACAAAATATTCATTCCATATTTTCTTTAGTTCTTCCCTATTTTCTATCTCTTGTCCCCTTTTGTTCACCATTCTAACATAATCTGTAGGATCCTTCCGCCACTTATTTTTTACCATCCCATACAGGATCTATTTTGTACCTTCACTATCCTCCATCATCATCTTTGTCCACTCTTCCATCCACTTTCTTCTCTCCTCAGCCACTACTCTCTTTGCCTCCTTCTTTCTTTCCTGGTACTCTTCCCTTGTCTCTACCGTCCTATTTTGATACCACCTCCTAAAGGCTCTGTTCTTTTCCCTTACTATATCTTTTGTCTTCTCATTCCACCATGGTGTTTCCTTCCTCCTCTTCTTACTACATGTCCTCCCACATACTGCTTCTGCTGCACCTACTAGTGTCTTCGTAAATCTAGCCCATTCCTCTTCCACCCCTCTTTCTTCATCTGTTGGAATTCCTTACTTTACCATTTTGAGGTACTCGACCCTTCTATCTCCTCCTTTCAGTTTCCATATTCTTATACGTCTTTCCTGGTTCTCAGTCCCTTTCTTCTCCTTAGTCCCTCTCAGGTTCATTACCAGCAATCGATGGTCGCTATCCCGGTTCTCCGATGGTATAACCTTGATGTCCGTGATGTTCTTATTTAGTTCTTTCTCATACAGTATATAGTCTCTGCCTATGCTCCTACCTTAGATTCTGATGATGAAGTAAAGGCTCAGTTCTATAATCAGCTAAGTGAAATCATCTCCAAGGTACCATCTGCAGATAAACTCTTGCTCCTCGGTGACTTCAATGCGAGAGTTGAGAAAGATCACAGACTATGGAATAATGTGATGGGCAAACAGGGACTTGGAAAATGTAATCCCAATGGACTGTTGCTTCTTGGTCTTTGTGCAGAACACGAACTTTTCATTACCAACACGCAGTTCCGGCTACCTGACCGCTTCAAAACCACGTGGATGCATCCTCGTTCCAAACATTGGCACATTCTTGATTATGTCATTACCCGGCAATGTGATAGAAAGGACACTCTTATTACCAGAACAGCAAGGAACCTAGACGATTGTTGGACAGATCATAAACTTCTTATATGTAAGCTCAGGATATCCATCAGACCTAAACCACCTAAGAACATCAAAAATTTGCCAAGAAAGAAGTTGAATACATCCAAACTTCAGGATGAATCCATGTACAAACATTTTGGAAACAGGATCGTCACCCAGTTATCAGAAAACCCAGTAACAAATGATATTCAGCAAGAATGGTCCACATTACAGAAGATGATCACACAGTCAGCTGAGGAAACCATTGGTTTTATAGTGCGGAAAAGACAAGACTGGTTTGATGACACCAATGAGGAAATTCTGTCTCTCATCAATGCCAAAAGGAATGCCTATCTTGCCCATCTTCAAGACCCAACTTCCAACACAAAGAGAGATAAATTACTGGAACTCAAGGGTAAATGCCAGACGCAGATAAGGCAGATTAAAAATACTTGGTGGCAACAGAAGGCTCAGGAACTGCAGAGACTATCGGATGCTCGAGACTTGAGGAACTTCTATGCCGTACTCAAGGAAATGGACCATCTCGCTCATCATCAGGTACACTGAAAAGCGCTGATAATTCTACTACCTTTACTGATAGTCAAGAAATCTTGGAACGCTGGAAGGAGCACTTCTCCAATCTCCTAAATCGTCCATCAGAAGCTGCTGAAGACTTCCTCCGTGATGTGCCGCAACAACCTGAACAACTGTGGTTGGCAGTACCTCCTACTTATCATGAATTCAGTGCAGCTCTCACCCAATTGAAACCCAGAAAAGCACCTGGCCCAGATAACATCCCTCTGGAACTAATTCAAGCCAGAGGTCATTCCCTCAAAACAAGAATTTTCATCCTTATCCTCAGAATATGGGAATCAAGAAAGATACCTGGAGACCTAAAGAATGCCACTATCGTCACTATCTTTAAAAAGGGTGATTGCAGTGTTTGTGGCAACTACCGTGGTATATCACTGCTATCAATTGTGGGGAAGATTCTTGCAAGAATTCTACTTAACCGCCTCAAGGTTATCTCTTGAGAGGATCCTCCCAGAGTCACAATGCGGATTTAGAACTTCCAGAAGCTCAATTGACTTGATTTTTTGTGTGAGACAGCTACAAGAAAAATGTAGAGAACAACAGAATCCACTCTTCTTAGTCTTTTATGACTTGGAAAAGGCATTTGATTCGGTTTCAAGACCAGCCATGTGGGCAGTGCTGAAGCGGTTTGGTTGCCCTCAGCGTTTTGTAGATCTAATCATGGCTCGACAGGTCAGGTTTGCCATCAGAATAAGATGTCCGATTAATATCCCATTACCCATGGACTGAAAAAAGGATGTGTACTGGCTCCAACGCTTTTTGCGCTGTACTTGGCTGCAATGCTCTATGATTCACCCACAAACATCCCAGGTGTGGAGGTCAAGTATCGTTTTGATGGAGGGCTTTTCAACCTAACTCGTCTCCGCTCCTTGAGGAAAACTCAGGTTACTAAGGTTACTAACATGTTGTATGCAGATGATGCTGCGTCACCAACTCTCACACCAGAAGAGCTGCAAGAGTCAGTTAATTGTTACAAGAGTGCATGTGATCGCTTTGGTCTTACCATAAATGTCAATAAGACTAAAGTCTTGGCACAACCTTCACCAGGCACACCTCTTCCTCAGTTCAATATCTCCATCTCAAATTTGCCATTAGAACAGGTTGACCACTTCTCGTACCTGGGCAGTACCATTTCTGTGAGCAGGATGTGGATAAGAGAATTGGCGCAGCCCATGCAGCATATGGACGATTAGCGCACCGGGTCTTCATGAATCAAGATCTGTCCATGAGTACAAAGCTTATGGTGTACAAAGCAGTAGTCATTTCTACATTGTTGTATGGCTGTGAAACGTGGACCCTTTACCGACGTGATCTTAGGAAGCTTGAGCGTTTCCACCTACAAAAACTTCGATCAATCCTGAGGATTAAATGGGAAGACCGTATTACCAATATTGCTGTTCTGGAAAAGGCTCAAATCAACAACATAGAATCATCCATAATAGGTCACCAATTTAGATGGATTGGTCATGTCCATCGGATGGATGATGTGAGATTACCTCGTCAAATGCTATATGGTGAGTTATGCTATGGCACCAGACCTCATGGTGGTCCTAAGAGGCGCTACAAGGACCAATTTAAGCAGACCCTGAAATTGACAGGTGTTGATTCACAAACCTGGGACTTGCTGGCAGAAGACCGCTCAACTTGGCGCCGTACCATCTCGGATACTGTAAAGACGTTTGAAAGGGATCGACGCATACATGAAGAGGCCAAGCGTCAAGCTAGGAAACTTCGAGCAGCCCAACCACGTCCTCCTCCAGCAATACTATGTGACTTGTGTGGTCGCTTGTTCCATGCCAGGATTGGACTCTTTAGTCACCGTAAACACATCCACAAACTGGACTGAAGGAAGAAGATTAATACTCGGATTCGAGTTAAAGCCGATGATGATAGTCAACCACCGACTCCCTGGTCAAGTCATCACTGTACCATGTGATTGTGTGGCTCTCTCTTTTCTTGAACCAGAAGTTCCCAACTAGCAGGCTGTTCCTTTGGCAGAAGTCCAACAGTTTCTTTCCTTCCTCATTTTTTCCGCCCCAACCCTCTGGTCCAAGCACACTCTCATACCCTTGTCTTTCTCTTCCTACATGGGCATTCAGATCCCCCATAACAACCATATTCCTTCCTCCCAGCTGCTTCTGCAATTCCTCTTCAAACTCCTCCTTCTCTTCAGAGGTGCAGCCTACTTGTGGAGCATACACTTGCACTATTTATTCTGTCTCTCCCCTCAGTGCTACTTTCACTTTCATTATCCTATCACTTATTCTCTTCACTTCTTCTTTTAAACCATCTCGTACTACTACTCCCACTCCATTCCTCTTTCCCTCTTCATTCCCACTCCAGTACAGTATATAGCCTTTTCTCAGTTCTCTCCTTCCTTCCCCCTTTCCACTTTGTTTCTGCCAATCCCAATAAATCCAACTTCCTTCTTTCCATCATATCCACTATCTCCTCCACCTTCTCCGTCAGCGTGATTATGTTTTAAGTTCCAAATCTTAGTCCATGAACACAGCTAGGTCGTCGTCCATTGTATCCGTCCTTTCCGAGGCCTGTTCCCTTCTTGAAAGCTAAAGTCTTATCCACTACTGGCTTGCTGGGCCTATCATAGCTTCAGAGACCTGTTAGCCTTCACTTTTCAGGGTGCTAATTCGCTTCGTGCTCTCTACTCTAAAATGGTGCATTTAACTTGTTTGGCCCACGTGTTACACTGAGTCGCGGAGGAGGTTCACCGTCATTTTCCAGAAGTTGACCAATTGATAGGATGCGTGAAAAGGTATTCTTGAAGGCACCCTCTCGAGTTTCAAGTTAGAAGCTCCAGACATTCCACTTCCTCCTCCTCCCGTTTGGACAAGATGGGGAACCTGGATTGAAGCCTGCACGTATTATAGCGAGAACTTACAAGTGGTGAAACAAATCGTGGATTCATTTGACAGCACTGAATCCCCATCAATCAAAGCAGCGCAAAATCTTTTGACAGATAGTGAAATTGCAGGGAAACTTGCTTACATAAAAGCAAATTTTGGTTTTCTTCCTACTACCATAACTGCTCTGGAAAAGTCGGAAGTGCCGCTAGTGCAGCAGTTAGAACTTGTGCTGAAAGTGGTGAATGATTTGGATTGTGCATGTGGCAAAGTGGGACAAGCTGTGTCTGAGAAGATGAAGAAGGTTTAGGAGAAAAATAAAGGGTATCAGACAATGTGTTCAATTGCTAAACTTTTGTCAGGTGAAACATTTTCCTCTTTGTGACATTGATGACAGTGAATTAAATTCAAGTGACATTGTTTGCTTTAAGTATGCTTCTATTGTGTCGGTGGAGGTAAAAAGGAGCTTTTCTATGTATACAGCTTTGTTGGCGGACAATAGACAATCATTTTCATTTGAAAATCTACATCATGTATTCGTTGTTCATTGCAACTCGCACATTTTGGAATGAACAATTGGGACCTTTATGGCTGAGAAACGTCTGTTTTGTAAATATGTAAGTAATATTCTTGAATTCATTTTGTTACCACACAAGACTAAAACAATACAGAAATCATAGAAAATCAAAGGTCATTTTTTTTTAAATTAGGTCATTTTCTGCATATTTTTAGGTCATAAGTGCATTTCTTATTTTGCATTTTTTTGCACTTATTTTAGGTCATCATAATCCTAGCCCTAAAATGACAATTAAAATCAAAGAGTGAAAATCATAAAATATGATAATAAAACTAGGAATTTAAAAAATTATGCTTCTAAACATAAATAAGCTCATAAAAATTTAAATTAAAATAATTTTATAATTTATTTTTGAGATTACATTTCCATACGAGTGTCTTAATTACCATTGTAGGCGAGTTGCATACTACTGTTAATGTTCGACGATAATTATTATAACTATTTTATGTTCGAACATAAATATTCATAAATATCTGTCGAGATTTTGCCAGTTTTATGTACTGAACAGAGCGCATGAGACGCAGAGAATGCATTGTATTTGACCATGGCCTCCTCGATTACCCTACTATGACACTAGGCCAGGCACTGAAATTTAAATTAGAAGGCCGTGGAACTCGGCGCTTCTAATTATCTAATTGGTCAAACAACTGTTTCTTGAGCTCTGATTGGTGGGAGAAACTGTTTCATAATGAAAAATAGTGTTATAATGAGCCTCTTTATAGTACAGTTTTCTGACATATAATAGTCAGGGTCGAACATAAAAGTAACATACAAATTAAAATTATCAAAATGTTAAAGAGGACAAACATTAAAATTAACAAGAATTAATTTGGCTAAAAGAATTAAACTGAAAATAAAATAAACACAAATAAAATATCTTTAGTAATATTCTGCCCTATAAAGGGTTCAAACATAGAAATCAATAACTAAGAATGTAATTGAGCAACTTTCGCGAAACTTCGTAAAAGGTCTATGGGTCCTATTTTTCCAAATTCTACAAACTCGCAGCTTGGACAGTGTGCACAACCATCTTGAATAATCCAACATCGATAATAATTGTGTAAGATGCATATTACTGACGGGTTTTTCTCTTTCTAGGTCGGCACACTTCAGCACATTGGCCATTAAACAAAACCCTCTTTTGGCAGAGGCCTATAGTAACCTCGGCAACGTGTACAAGGAGCGTGGACAGCTCCAGGAAGCCTTGGAAAACTATCGGCATGCAGTGCGCCTAAAACCAGATTTCATTGATGGGTATATTAACCTAGCAGCAGCTCTTGTGGCTGCAGGTGACATGGAGCAGGCTGTTCAAGCATATGTTACAGCCCTACAGTACAACCCAGTAAGTACTGTACATCACTTCTTGTTTATCCCATGTAGAAGAATTTTAAAACTTATTTACTATAAAGTACAAATGGTTGGGTAAGTTACTTCTTACAAGTAACTGTTACAGTTATCATTACTTAGCTAAAATACTAACAAAGTTGCTTTGGGGGCAGATGACCTCAATGTTCTGCCCCTTAAAGCTCCAATAACTAACTAAAGTTGCTTTGTTACAGTGATAATCATCATAGTAATGCATCGTCACTTTTGTATAAAATAGTTGCTTAGTAACACTTTCAGCACACCTATAATATTTTCTTAATTTCACCAGAATAGTGGATTCTTTGCTTTGTTACAGTGATAATCATCATAGTAATGCATCGTCACTTTTGTATAAAATAGTTGCTTAGTAACACTTTCAGCACACCTATAATATTTTCTTAATTTCACCAGAATAGTGGATTCTAGTAATATGGGGGGAATGGTATTGTATAAATCATATTTAATAACTGATTATTGTGACAGTCTCATCTCTGTAGATTTTTGATTCGTTAATGAATTCCGTACGGACAACATTTAAAATTGTTATATTCTGACTTTCTCACTGACCGAAAATAACTTCTTTCTCAAATCTTAGTGTGAATGGACTCTGTGATTTTCGCCTCATTGTGGAGTCAATGAGTGATTTGCAACTCCGCGATTAAGTGAATATCCCAGAGTCCATACGTACTAAGATTTGAGAAAGAAGTGATGTGGGAAAGTCAGGGTATAACAATTTTGAATGTGGCCCAGTCAGAAGTCGCCTGCGTTCAGGCACCTGAACATATCTCTGATCTAGAATCCCAAGATTGCTTGTCACTGCCAGTTAAAGGGATAAGATGAGTTATTCTTTCTAGAGTCTGAGGTAAAAGCCAGATTTGGATAAAAGAAAATTTTAAAAAGTAGCCTACTTAATTATGTTTAGGTTTTCTTCGGAAAAAAAATGCTAATGACAAGTCAATAAACATACCTTACCATTTTATTTCAAAATGAATGTGAATAATATCCCGGATGAGGTGTACAATGACCTTAAACCGTATATGGTAAATCACCAATAGTCGCAGAGGTGTATATTGCGGGTGTTCAAGGTGTCCACTGGACACCCTATTAATTTGTGTTTTTTTTCTTTCTCATTCTCCCTCATTAGAAGTTAATTGTATCTGATTCAAGAATATATTTAATTTATTACAGTAGAACCCCTTTTTGATATTTCTTCCTTAGAAGGGGGTTTTCCTTAAAAGGGGGTTCAAAGAAAATAGGCTATATATCACAAGAAATAATGATACCGGTACATTTATGTCTTCAACTAATGTAATGTCAAGAAATAATAAATGAACGTGTTAAGAAATACTAAAAAGTCAAATTAACACAAGAATAACAGAAAATATTTACGAAACAGCACAGGTAACTGATTCCTTAGTGGTCCATTGGGAGCACAAGCTGCAGCAAGGAAAGGAGAAATAGGTATTACTGACTTGTAATTGTAACTTGAAGGAACAGAGGCCTAACAAATATTAAGGATATTTGTGAAGGCAGACCATGAGAACTATGAGAATAAGCATAAGGTATTACCCTTCACTTTCTGAAGTAGTCCAGTAAAGTAGTTTGCTTCCTCTTGCCCAGATGTCTCACAGAAATAAGTTTTCTCTCAATTTGGTTGAGAGTGTTGATGAGCTCTTCATCCACACTGAAGGAGGAGAAGTTCCGGCGTACAATATCCTGTCCTTTCACTGCTGCCTCAAAAGTTGGTTCTGCTTGATCCTCTTCTTCTTCTTCTTCTTCCCCTTCTTCTTCTACTTCTTCGTCTTCCTCTTCAGTACTTTGCCTTTTTGCATCATCACAAAGGTCTCCAACATCCATCTGTGGTGGTGAGGTTAGGATATCATCATCACAAGTAACAAATTCTTCAAATGTTGTGACAGTAGAATCCTTTGATACAACCCCCCAATCTTCCCCAATGTCATCAGTAGCGTCTTCTTCATTAAAAACTTCTGAAATTGCACCAAAACCTGCATGGCCAAAGCAGTTTGAATAGTGGTCGTTGTGAATAGTTGCCATGCTGCTACAAACATATGCATGGCTTGTAGTATGTTCAATTTCATTACCTCATTTCTTTCGAGGAAAGAAACAGCTCTTTGAACCAGGGCCTTCCTGTACTTCACTTTCACAGAATGAATAATGCCAAGGTCCAAAGGCTGCAGGTGACTGGTGCAATTAGGAGGAAAGAAAACCACTTTGATATTCCGCAGGAAAGACGTATCTGAAGGATGAGCTGGACATCTATCTATCACCAGCACTATTTTCCTTCCTGCCGATCCCATCTTGGCATCCAAGCTTTGTAAAAATTTTCGAAATATCTCCGATGTCATCCATGCACTTTTGTTAAAATCATATTTACATGGGAGTGTACGGGTGTTCTTGAAACATCTTGGATTCTTAAATTTTCCAATTATTAGTGGGGGTAATTTTTCACTCCCGTTGCTGTTAACACATAACAACGCTGTCAGTCTTTCTTTACTTTTTTTTTTGCCTCCGTGGCATTTTTCTCCGTGAACAGCGTATGTTTTGGACGGGAGCAAGTTGTAAAACACTCCCGTTTCATCGACGTTAAAAATATCCTTAGCATCATATCCTTAAAGAAGTCGAGGCAACGTTTTCTCTTTCCAGTATACAACTGTATCGTCATTAACTTCCGCACTCTCGCCGCACATGTTTTGGAACGAAAGATTGTGCCGTTTTTTGAAGCGATCAAACCAGCCATTAGAAGCATGGAAATCCAGGGTTGATACGCGGCCGGGAAAATCGGGAAAAGTCAGGGATTTTTGTTGCGGTCAGGGAAAACCGAGAAAAGTCAGGGAATTTTGTAAAAAAAAAAAGAAGAGAGAGAGAGAAAGAAGAAAAAAAAGAATTATTATGGTTTGACAGTTAATTTTTGGTTGGTATACCAGGGTGTCTACCGGTAATGAAAGTAAAGAAAAAGTAGCTAATTTTACAAACGGGTAACGAAAGTAACGAAAAATAGCTAATTTTTATGTCTGGATAGTTGGAGGAAACGAAAATTCGCTGAGGTCGGTTTAAATGATTTAAACCCGCACCTCTAGGCTCACAGATTGTGATGAAGCGAGTTTCACGCAAGCGGCGCTGATTGCGAATGCTTCCCCGTGCACGACCTCAAGGAAATGCATACTGAGGATACATTCAGTCGTACTGTATACATCGGTTCAACGATTATTGTCGGCATCAAGAAGAGAGTTTAATTTTGTGTGAAATGTTTTTCTGTATTCGGAAACCTGACTTTTTGCGAGACGTTTATTCGCGATAACTTCCAAAACTCAACAGAACCTCTAATTTCTGATATTGACCTCTAAATTTGGATATCTCAAATTGACGTCCAGAAATAATGCGATATAATTTATTGTCGCGATATTGCGAAATGATATAGTTTCGAAAAAAAAATCGCAAATTCGCTCCGAAATACATAGACGGCGGTATATTTTAAAAATCTATCCGTCTCGTAAATTTGCGACATCCAGTTTGGTTAGTTCAAAACTCCGTTATATGTCTGATTTCCCTTCGAACGTTGGTTCCGTTGTATATATAATCTAACCGGTTATCTCGAAAACTTGTATAATTTGAATTCCTCTTGTATTATTCGTGCAATCCTCTCTGAATAATTCGTAATATCCGATTCATACTTCGAACGTTCATCCTCCAAAATCACATCCTCAATTCGGCCGGCTGGCCGCACGACTTTCCTGCGGGAATCTCGTCAAACGGACTGAAATCAACGGCAGTTGCGTAAAAGTCATAAAACCCGTGCCCGGTCGCGAACTTGTGTCCACGAGGACTGCGGGAATCCTGTCAAAGGTGGTTGGTCACCCATCACGAAGCATACCGAACCCTACTCCCCACTTTCCCATTACCATATACTGAAAATTGTACGGGGAGCGAGAAGTGCATCAACCCGCTTAGAAATAACAAGCTACGTAGCATCGCGATACTCATTTCTTCTCGTGATCCACCGTGAACTTCCATCCACTGCATAGGGACAGCGGGAATCACGGCGCCGACCATACAACATGTCCGTAACTGCTCGTGAATTTTAACCATGCCCAACCTCGAGCTTGCCTCTGCCATTCTGCCAGGACAGTAAGACAGGCAGACAATCGTGGAACGGCCGGATGCGGAGCCGATTGCATAATATCGCGTTCTCAGTGTCCAACGTGAATCTCGTAAAACGACCGACAGCGGCAGCGATTGCGATACATGCGATATTTCTCTGCATTCGATGAAGAGTACAACTGGATTCTTGTCAAACGGACAGCAAGCGGCGCCGATTCCGTAATACTATATTTTCCCGTGACCGACCTCGAGGACGATAGAAATCTCGTCGAACGACTAAAAGTGACACCGATTATGTAAATCGCGATTTTTCTCCGTGTTCGATCGAGAAAACTACAAATCGCGTCAAACGGCTGATACCAGCGCCGATCTTGTAACGTCTCGATATTTCTCGTACTTGACTGCGAAGACATGATTCGGTGACGATCACGAACGTCGCATATATTTCGTGATCTTCCGCGGGGACAAAGGATATCTCCCCAAACGGCCAAGATCAGAGCAACTTCTTGGTAATCATAACTTCTTGTACACAAGCCGGCATATTAACTGAAAAAAATAATTTTATATTAATTATCTAATGTTAGAATAAAATGTATCAGTTGACAGTTTCTAGATACTTTTATTGTGATTGACTAAAAAGTAAGAATTGGTGATTGATTGCTTTCTTCAGTTATTTTTTAAAATTGATGTTAGCAAATTAACATTTATTGTAAAAATAATGTGTTCCTGTTCTTATCGTAATAAACGTTATTTATTACAGTATGGAAATACCGACAGTAGTGGCTACGCTGGCTAAAGCGCAGCATTAGGTCATGGGACCAAGCTCTCTGCTTACTCGGTAGACACGTGGGTTCGAGCCCCACCGTCGGCCGTCCTTGAAATGGTTTTCAGTGGTTTCCCATTTTCAACACCAGGCAAATGCTGAGACGGTACCTTCTGACAGGCCACGGCCGCTTCCTTCCACATCCTTGCCCAGTTTCATTCACCATCATTCATTTCATCTCTCATTAACTCCTCCCATGAGGTTGGCGTCAGGAAGGGCATCCGGCCGTAAAAACCATCGCCACAAAGACTTCCATCCAATCTCACCCCCGACCCCGTTGGTAAAACGGGAATAATAAGGGGTAGACATACATACATTACAGTAAGGAAATGTTTGGTTTTTTGTTGTTATTTGTTTTTATACTTTTAAAGAAACGCGTTAACTTATACAGAGAACTACATATAAGTCCGGTTTATATAATGAAACATTGCTCGGATATTTTTAATCACTATTATTTTCATCTACTACAACATTTCTCCTCTCGTCTAAGAATAGCCTTTCACAAATAATAGTCTAAAATCAGTTTTTCTACCTTAATCTTAATCGATCATAAAGAAGAACGTTTCCTAAAGGTAAATGCACTTTTGCTAGGTTTGGAAAACCTAAGGAAAAGGGAGGTAAAAGTCGTCCCTGTGGTCAATGAATTTTCTATACTTTGCTCTGGAAAATCGGGAAAAGTCAAGGAAATAAACGACTCTGCGGTCAGGGAATTTCTTAAATTTTGGTCTGGAAAAGTCAGGGAAATTTGAAATCTTGATAGCGTATCAACCCTGAAATCGACCAAACCCAGCTTAAGTGCGATTTCTTGAGCTTTTTGTTTAAGTATGTTCCCGTCAATTGGAGCGTTCTCACTCCTTTTTCCCTCGAACCATTTCATTAAAATGTTTTCAAGTTCCTCGTACGGCGAAGAACGAATATTCTTCCGTAATTTTTGGCCCAGAACCGCACTCAACTTCCGCGGTCAGAATAGCTTCCTTCTGTTTCATGATGCCAAACGGCGTAGAAGGTGCCAAGTCATATTTTTTTTGCCATCTGTGACAAAGGTACTTGGCTATCCCTTTCAACATCCCTGATGATGTCTATCTTTTTCTGAAGAGTCAGCTTCTTACGTTTTGCAGCCATAATGAATGTGGTCCGCCGTAACTCGCAGTACAACTCTTATCACAAACACACAAAACTCGTAGCACAACTTCCAACAACACAGGAACAAAAACAGAGAATGAGCCTTCAGTCCGCACCCCTCGCGTCCGCGTGATTCCTAAGCAGCGATTGGAGCAGTGGGACAGAAGTGCCTAGCCGGTGTAAGAGCGGTGCGGCTATAGGTTAAGGCAGCTGACGTCACTGTAGACATTACCCGACTAAAACTGTCCTAACTCCCTAACGGTTGGAGATAAGTATATGCGTTCGCAGACTTTTTTGTAGAGCTTGAACAGCTCTACATTTCGTACGCATGGGGTCTATCAATGACGGTTCAGGCAGCGTAAGCCATGGAAGGCACGACTTTCTACTTATTCCGTAATTTTTCAAATATATTGAGTAAAAAGTTTCCGCCCAATCAATACTTTTTCTGAAAAATTTTTACTTCTTTCTCACATTAGGGACATGTTTCGAACAAATAATTTGTTCTTCTTCAGCCTATACATATATCAACTTCGTAATTATCTTAGACATTTGCATAATAAAATACATGCACATTGGACAATTCATTAAGAGTATACAATTACATTCATTAAGAAACATACAATTATAAAAACGCAATGTTAAAATACTTGATAACACATTAAAATATTTGGAAAATTTCTTGTTCCCATTTATACTGGATGGCCTTGTTGTGAAGGCTTATTAAACGGTTATAGGCAGCAGTTCAATAAAGGCTCAGAGTCATCCCTCTGGTTTATTCTTGCCGGTGATGTATTGATGGGTTTACATGGCTTTTGGTTGATTTTCTTTAATATCTGCGTCATACGGATTGTTGGTTTTTTGTTGGTAAGGCGATCCTGCCGTGAGTTGTTTATTGTGGAGTAAACTGTAAAGATACGAAATTTAATTAAACCGAAAAATGCGTCTGAGAAGACGAATGGATATGTTTGAAGGGGCTAATCTGTAACTTACTGGGTACGTCTTGAATGTGACTGACGGGTTTAACTGAGTGAAATCTTCTTGCCTGGTGCTGTAATGATCCAAAGGACTAGTATCAGTAAGCGTGTGTAAAACGGAAACAGTTATCGCATGAAGTTGCATTGAACGGCTTACCTGTCCTGCCTGTGAGATGTGTAGCGTGGAGCCGTGTTACACAGACTGAACTGCTATGCGCTGGCTGAGGCAAGCGTTTACGTAGTGTGTGGCGGGGAGGGGAGGGTAAGGAGAGGTGAACTTGTCTTGGCTGCGTGGAAACAGGTGTGTGGGTGTGACGCGTGACGTCATCTGTTTTGATTATTAGCTTCATGGGGGGTGCAGGGTTAGCGTTGATGTGGGAGGGAGAATGGTTTGATTGTTATTCGAAAACGTTTGTTTGTACTGTTTGGAGTCTGGAAAAAATTTATTGATATTCTCATATAGAATGTTTACTTCGAAGTTGATTTCGTTGAGATTGTGTGTTGGGTTGTTGCGCTGCGCATTATCAATTTCTATTTGTTCAAGCACGTTCATTATTGCTCCCTTCTTGGCATAGTGGATGATCTCCATATCATTCTGGATATTTGTAAATTTATGTTTGGTGTCCTGCATGTGTTGTCCCATGGCCGAAAATTTTCTGTGTTTTATGGCGTTAACATGTTCGTAATATCTTGTTGTGAAGCTACGTCCGGTCTGTCCTAGATAATCTGCTTTACATTGTTGGCATTTCAGTTTATAAATGCCTGACGAATGATATTTGTTTGAATCGTTTACTTTCTTGGAGTTAAATATTAATTTGTGGTTGTTATTATTGGTTCTAAAGGCGATTTTTGTGTTGAATTTCTTGAGAATACTTGTTACGTCGTAGGTGTGTTGGTTGATATAAGTGAAGACGGCGAAATGTGTTTTCTCTTTCCTTAAGGGGGTGAGCTGAGATTGAGGTTTGTTTTTGATTTTGTTAATGATTTTTACTATGTCTGGTCGAGTGTAACCATTGGCTTCAGCGACTTGAAAGATTGTGGCTATTTCTTGCTGGTAATCTTGTTCTGACATGGGAATGCTGATTGCTCTGTTGATGTAGCTGACAAACGCCGCCCTTTTGTGACCTTGGGGGTGGTTGGAATTCTTTCTGATTACAGTGCTAGTTTGTGTTGGCTTTCTATATATGCTGTATTGTATTTTTTCATTCTTAGTGGTTATCTTGAGATCTAGGTAATTGATTGAGTTGTTGACTGTGGGGTCACCTGTAAACTTAATGTTAACATCAATGCTATTCAGTTTGTTGAGTAATTGTTCGAAATTGATGGTATTTGCATCCAGAATTACAAAGATGTCATCCACATATCTCCCCCAAAAAAGAATGCCCTCTATTTTATTAATGATGTCATTGGCTTCAAGATGGTCGATGTAAATGTTGGCAAGGATGCCTGAGGCTGGGGAGCCCATCGCCAATCCTTGGTTTTGTTGATATATTTTATCGTTAAACTTGAAATAGTTATTGTTAAGAGTGAAGCTAAGGATCTCCATGAATTCATCTATTTCTACTTTCGATAGTTTCTCATTGTCTAGAAGGTTCTTTTTGATTATTTTAATTGTTGTTTGGACCGGTATGTTAGTATACATGTCCTTAATGTCTATGGTGTGAATGGAGTGTGTGGGCTTGATGTTTAGATTCTTGGTTCTCTCGCAGAATTGGAGGGAGTTCTTGAAAGATTTATTAGCTTTAAAGGCATAGTTAGTACGAAGGAATTTCTGTATAAATTGAGACGTTCTGTAGATTGGACTGTTCCTGTAGTTGACTATTGGTCTAATTGGAATGTTGTCCTTGTGGATTTTGGGGAGTGATCTTAGGGTGGGAATGCTGGGGTTCATGTTAATCAAACTGTTACCTTGTTTTTCGTTCATTATGAAAGATGTGTCTTTGATTATTTGTTTCAGCTTTCTTTGGGTGGTTGCTGTTGGATCTTTGTTTAGTTTAGTAAAGTTTTTGTTGTTGAAAAATTCTTCAGTTTTCTTAATATAGTCCTCTTTGTTAATAATGACGGTGGTGTTGCCTTTGTCTGCTTTTGTAATGATTAGATTATTTTCTTTTACCTTTTTATTGAGCTGTGAAATTTCTGACCTAATTGTTGTGTTGTTAATGGTTTTATTGCGTTCTAAAACTTTATTTATTCTTTTGTTTACTTCGTGACGTGCTCCGTTTTGTTCGTCAAAGGGTAACTTCTTAATCGCGACCTCCGCTTCTGCGATGAGTAATGTGCTGTTTTTTCTGTTGTGTCTAGCTTCCCAGTTGAACTGGGGACCTTTCTCAAGGATTTGTAGCTCTGTTTTTGTGAACTCGGTTTGGGACAGGTTTATTGTGGGTTCTTGAAACTTGTGGATTTGTGGTGTCGGAACCTGCTCTGTTGTGCTGTTATCTAAATTCGTGAGGCGGGTGAGTTTATTGTTCAAAGATTCTCTTTTTTTGTTTATTACGTTCTCAATAATGTTATGAGTGTAGGTGAGGAACTCGTTCCACTCTTTTGTTCCGGAGTTATTGGCAGCTTCCAGGTGGGTGATGTATAACTTATTGTTAATGTGATTTTTCTTCATGTAAAGGAATTTAAGTTCTCTTTGTAGCAACTTTCTATTGATTATTTCTTGGGTCCTCTTCTCATACGCTGTTTGGATCTTTATCTTTTGCATGAATTGAATGTGTTTAGGAACGAGTTTAAGGCTCCTGCATTTCTTAATGAATTCTATGTCTTTGATAATTGTTGATAATTTAACTTTCAGATTTTTGTATTTATATCGCAACCTTTTGGCCTGGCTCGCCTTATCATGAAGATTAACTGGAGGGTTATCCATTTTTTAGGTCCGTATTGACGCTTACAATCAAATATATTGAGTAAAAAGTTTCCGCCCAATCAATACTTTTTCTGAAAAATTTTTACTTCTTTCTCACATTAGGGACATGTTTCGAACAAATAATTTGTTCTTCTTCAGCCTATACATATATCAACTTCGTAATTATCTTAGACATTTGCATAATAAAATACATGCACATTGGACAATTCATTAAGAGTATACAATTACATTCATTAAGAAACATACAATTATAAAAACGCAATGTTAAAATACTTGATAACACATTAAAATATTTGGAAAATTTCTTGTTCCCATTTATACTGGATGGCCTTGTTGTGAAGGCTTATTAAACGGTTATATGCAGCAGTTCAATAAAGGCTCAGAGTCATCCCTCTGGTTTATTCTTGCCGGTGATGTATTGATGGGTTTACATGGCTTTTGGTTGATTTTCTTTAATATCTGCGTCATACGGATTGTTGGTTTTTTGTTGGTAAGGCGATCCTGCCGTGAGTTGTTTATTGTGGAGTAAACTGTAAAGATACGAAATTTAATTAAACCGAAAAATGCGTCTGAGAAGAAGAATGGATATGTTTGAAGGGGCTAATCTGTAACTTACTGGGTACGTCTTGAATGTGACTGACGGGTTTAACTGAGTGAAATCTTCTTGCCTGGTGCTGTAATGATCCAAAGGACTAGTATCAGTAAGCGTGTGTAAAACGGAAACAGTTATCGCATGAAGTGGCTTACCTGTCCTGCCTGTGAGATGTGTAGCGTGGAGCCGTGTTACACAGACTGAACTGCTATGCGCTGGCTGAGGCAAGCGTTTACGTAGTGTGTGGCGGGGAGGGGAGGGTAAGGAGAGGTGAACTTGTCTTGGCTGCGTGGAAACAGGTGTGTGGGTGTGACGCGTGACGTCATCTGTTTTGATTATTAGCTTCATGGGGGGTGCAGGGTTAGAATTGATGTGGGAGGGAGAATGGTTTGATTGTTATTCGAAAACGTTTGTTTATACTGTTTGGAGTCTGGAAAAAATTTATTGATATTCTCATATAGAATGTTTACTTCGAAGTTGATTTCGTTGAGATTGTGTGTTGGGTTGTTGCGCTGCGCATTATCAATTTCTATTTGTTCAAGCACGTTCATTATTGCTCCCTTCTTGGCATAGTGGATGATCTCCATATCATTCTGGATATTTGTAAATTTATGTTTGGTGTCCTGCATGTGTTGTCCCATGGCCGAAAATTTTCTGTGTTTTATGGCGTTAACATGATCGTAATATCTTGTTGTGAAGCTACGTCCGGTCTGTCCTAGATAATCTGCTTTACATTGTTGGCATTTCAGTTTATAAATGCCTGACGAATGATATTTGTTTGAATCGTTTACTTTCTTGGAGTTAAATATTAATTTGTGGTTGTTATTATTGGTTCTAAAGGCGATTTTTGTGTTGAATTTCTTGAGAATACTTGTTACGTCGTAGGTGTGTTGGTTGATATAAGTGAAGACGGCGAAATGTGTTTTCTCTTTCCTTAAGGGGGTGAGCTGAGATTGAGGTTTGTTTTTGATTTTGTTAATGATTTTTACTATGTCTGGTCGAGTGTAACCATTGGCTTCAGCGACTTGAAAGATTGTGGCTATTTCTTGCTGGTAATCTTGTTCTGACATGGGAATGCTGATTGCTCTGTTGATGTAGCTGACAAACGCCGCCCTTTTGTGACCTTGGGGGTGGTTGGAATTCTTTCTGATTACAGTGCTAGTTTGTGTTGGCTTTCTATATATGCTGTATTGTATTTTTTCATTCTTAGTGGTTATCTTGAGATCTCAATCAATTACCTAGATCTCAAGATAACCACTAAGAATGAAAAAATACAATACAGCATATATAGAAAGCCAACACAAACTAGCACTGTAATCAGAAAGAATTCCAACCACCCCCAAGGTCACAAAAGGGCGGCGTTTGTCAGCTACATCAACAGAGCAATCAGCATTCCCATGTCAGAACAAGATTACCAGCAAGAAATAGCCACAATCTTTCAAGTCGCTGAAGCCAATGGTTACACTCGACCAGACATAGTAAAAATCATTAACAAAATCAAAAACAAACCTCAATCTCAGCTCACCCCCTTAAGGAAAGAGAAAACACATTTCGCCGTCTTCACTTATATCAACCAACACACCTACGACGTAACAAGTATTCTCAAGAAATTCAACACAAAAATCGCCTTTAGAACCAATAATAACAACCACAAATTAATATTTAACTCCAAGAAAGTAAACGATTCAAACAAATATCATTCGTCAGGCATTTATAAACTGAAATGCCAACAATGTAAAGCAGATTATCTAGGACAGACCGGACGTAGCTTCACAACAAGATATTACGAACATGTTAACGCCATAAAACACAGAAAATTTTCGGCCATGGGACAACACATGCAGGACACCAAACATAAATTTACAAATATCCAGAATGATATGGAGATCATCCACTATGCCAAGAAGGGAGCAATATTGAACGTGCTTGAACAAATAGAAATTGATAATGCGCAGCGCAACAACCCAACACACAATCTCAACGAAATCAACTTCGAAGTAAACATTCTATATGAGAATATCAATAAATTTTTTCCAGACTCCAAACAGTATAAACAAACGTTTTCGAATAACAATCAAACCATTCTCCCTCCCACATCAACGCTAACCCTGCACCCCCCATGAAGCTAATAATCAAAACAGATGACGTCACGCGTCACACCCACACACCTGTTTCCACGCAGCCAAGACAAGTTCACCTCTCCTTACCCTCCCCTCCCCGCCACACACTACGTAAACGCTTGCCTCAGCCAGCGCATAGCAGTTCAGTCTGTGTAACACGGCTCCACGCTACACATCTCACAGGCAGGACAGGTAAGCCGTTCAATGCAACTTCATGCGATAACTGTTTCCGTTTTACACACGCTTACTGATACTAGTCCTTTGGATCATTACAGCACCAGGCAAGAAGATTTCACTCAGTTAAACCCGTCAGTCACATTCAAGACGTACCCAGTAAGTTACAGATTAGCCCCTTCAAACATATCCATTCTTCTTCTCAGACGCATTTTTCGGTTTAATTAAATTTCGTATCTTTACAGTTTACTCCACAATAAACAACTCACGGCAGGATCGCCTTACCAACAAAAAACCAACAATCCGTATGACGCAGATATTAAAGAAAATCAACCAAAAGCCATGTAAACCCATCAATACATCACCGGCAAGAATAAACCAGAGGGATGACTCTGAGCCTTTATTGAACTGCTGCCTATAACCGTTTAATAAGCCTTCACAACAAGGCCATCCAGTATAAATGGGAACAAGAAATTTTCCAAATATTTTAATGTGTTATCAAGTATTTTAACATTGCGTTTTTATAATTGTATGTTTCTTAATGAATGTAATTGTATACTCTTAATGAATTGTCCAATGTGCATGTATTTTATTATGCAAATGTCTAAGATAATTACGAAGTTGATATATGTATAGGCTGAAGAAGAACAAATTATTTGTTCGAAACATGTCCCTAATGTGAGAAAGAAGTAAAAATTTTTCAGAAAAAGTATTGATTGGGCGGAAACTTTTTACTCAATATATTTGATTGTAAGCGTCAATACGGACCTAAAAAATGGATAACCCTCCAGTTAATCTTCAGGCCAAAAGGTTGCGATATAAATACAAAAATCTCAAAGTTAAATTATCAACAATTATCAAAGACATAGAATTCATTAAGAAATGCAGGAGCCTTAAACTCGTTCCTAAACACATTCAATTCATGCAAAAGAAAAAGATCCAAACAGCGTATGAGAAGAGGACCCAAGAAATAATCAATAGAAAGTTGCTACAAAGAGAACTTAAATTCCTTTACATGAAGAAAAATCACATTAACAATAAGTTATACATCACCCACCTGGAAGCTGCCAATAACTCCGGAACAAAAGAGTGGAACGAGTTCCTCACCTACACTCATAACATTATTGAGAACGTAATAAACAAAAAAAGAGAATCTTTGAACAATAAACTCACCCGCCTCACGAATTTAGATAACAGCACAACAGAGCAGGTTCCGACACCACAAATCCACAAGTTTCAAGAACCCACAATAAACCTGTCCCAAACCGAGTTCACAAAAACAGAGCTACAAATCCTTGAGAAAGGTCCCCAGTTCAACTGGGAAGCTAGACACAACAGAAAAAACAGCACATTACTCATCGCAGAAGCGGAGGTCGCGATTAAGAAGTTACCCTTTGACGAACAAAACGGAGCACGTCACGAAGTAAACAAAAGAATAAATAAAGTTTTAGAACGCAATAAAACCATTAACAACACAACAATTAGGTCAGAAATTTCACAGCTCAATAAAAAGGTAAAAGAAAATAATCTAATCATTACAAAAGCAGACAAAGGCAACACCACCGTCATTATTAACAAAGAGGACTATATTAAGAAAACTGAAGAATTTTTCAACAACAAAAACTTTACTAAACTAAACAAAGATCCAACAGCAACCACCCAAAGAAAGCTGAAACAAATAATCAAAGACACATATTTCATAATGAACGAAAAACAAGGTAACAGTTTGATTAACATGAACCCCAGCATTCCCACCCTAAGATCACTCCCCAAAATCCACAAGGACAACATTCCAATTAGACCAATAGTCAACTACAGGAACAGTCCAATCTACAGAACGTCTCAATTTATACAGAAATTCCTTCGTACTAACTATGCCTTTAAAGCTAATAAATCTTTCAAGAACTCCCTCCAATTCTGCGAGAGAACCAAGAATCTAAACATCAAGCCCACACACTCCATTCACACCATAGACATTAAGGACATGTATACTAACATACCGGTCCAAACAACAATTAAAATAATCAAAAAGAACCTTCTAGACAATGAGAAACTATCGAAAGTAGAAATAGATGAATTCATGGAGATCCTTAGCTTCACTCTTAACAATAACTATTTCAAGTTTAACGATAAAATATATCAACAAAACCAAGGATTGGCGATGGGCTCCCCAGCCTCAGGCATCCTTGCCAACATTTACATCGACCATCTTGAAGCCAATGACATCATTAATAAAATAGAGGGCATTCTTTTTTGGGGGAGATATGTGGATGACATCTTTGTAATTCTGGATGCAAATACCATCAATTTCGAACAATTACTCAACAAACTGAATAGCATTGATGTTAACATTAAGTTTACAGGTGACCCCACAGTCAACAACTCAATCAATTACCTAGATCTCAAGATAACCACTAAGAATGAAAAAATACAATACAGCATATATAGAAAGCCAACACAAACTAGCACTGTAATCAGACAGAATTCCAACCACCCCCAAGGTCACAAAAGGGCGGCGTTTGTCAGCTACATCAACAGAGCAATCAGCATTCCCATGTCAGAACAAGATTACCAGCAAGAAATAGCCACAATCTTTCAAGTCGCTGAAGCCAATGGTTACAATCGACCAGACATAGTAAAAATCATTAACAAAATCAAAAACAAACCTCAATCTCAGCTCACCCCCTTAAGGAAAGAGAAAACACATTTCGCCGTCTTCACTTATATCAACCAACACACCTACGACGTAACAAGTATTCTCAAGAAATTCAACACAAAAATCGCCTTTAGAACCAATAATAACAACCACAAATTAATATTTAACTCCAAGAAAGTAAACGATTCAAACAAATATCATTCGTCAGGCATTTATAAACTGAAATGCCAACAATGTAAAGCAGATTATCTAGGACAGACCGGACGTAGCTTCACAACAAGATATTACGAACATGTTAACGCCATAAAACACAGAAAATTTTCGGCCATGGGACAACACATGCAGGACACCAAACATAAATTTACAAATATCCAGAATGATATGGAGATCATCCACTATGCCAAGAAGGGAGCAATAATGAACGTGCTTGAACAAATAGAAATTGATAATGCGCAGCGCAACAACCCAACACACAATCTCAACTAAATCAACTTCGAAGTAAACATTCTATATGAGAATATCAATAAATTTTTTCCAGACTCCAAACAGTATAAACAAACGTTTTCGAATAACAATCAAACCATTCTCCCTCCCACATCAACGCTAACCCTGCACCCCCCATGAAGCTAATAATCAAAACAGATGACGTCACGCGTCACACCCACACACCTGTTTCCACGCAGCCAAGACAAGTTCACCTCTCCTTACCCTCCCCTCCCCGCCACACACTACGTAAACGCTTGCCTCAGCCAGCGCATAGCAGTTCAGTCTGTGTAACACGGCTCCACGCTACACATCTCACAGGCAGGACAGGTAAGCCGTTCAATGCAACTTCATGCGATAACTGTTTCCGTTTTACACACGCTTACTGATACTAGTCCTTTGGATCATTACAGCACCAGGCAAGAAGCTTTCACTCAGTTAAACCCGTCAGTCACATTCAAGACGTACCCAGTAAGTTACAGATTAGCCCCTTCAAACATATCCATTCTTCTTCTCAGACGCATTTTTCGGTTTAATTAAATTTCGTATCTTTACAGTTTACTCCACAATAAACAACTCACGGCAGGATCGCCTTACCAACAAAAAACCAACAATCCGTATGACGCAGATATTAAAGAAAATCAACCAAAAGCCATGTAAACCCATCAATACATCACCGGCAAGAATAAACCAGAGGGATGACTCTGAGCCTTTATTGAACTGCTGCCTATACTCTGTGAGCTACCTGAATAGGATTGACAGTTCTCGCCTCGCCATGTGGTCTGAGAACGAGGTTGCCAATTTGTACAAGCCAGAGAAACGGCTGACCATGCACTGACGCACGTGGGCTGTAATATTGCAACGCAGAGATTTATGACATCCACTATGCGAACTTGGATTGGTCAAGAGGCAGAGGGATGATGACTGACGTGGAATTTCCGGCTAAATGTCAATCCTATTCAGGCAGCTCACAGAGTATATAACCGTTTAATAAGCCTTCACAACAAGGCCATCCAGTATAAATGGGAACAAGAAATTTTCCAAATATTTTAATGTGTTATCAAGTATTTTAACATTGCGTTTTTATAATTGTATGTTTCTTAATGAATGTAATTGTATACTCTTAATGAATTGTCCAATGTGCATGTATTTTATTATGCAAATGTCTAAGATAATTACGAAGTTGATATATGTATAGGCTGAAGAAGAACAAATTATTTGTTCGAAACATGTCCCTAATGTGAGAAAGAAGTAAAAATTTTTCAGAAAAAGTATTGATTGGGCGGAAACTTTTTACTCAATATATTTGATTGTAAGCGTCAATACGGACCTAAAAAATGGATAACCCTCCAGTTAATCTTCATGATAAGGCGAGCCAGGCCAAAAGGTTGCGATATAAATACAAAAATCTCAAAGTTAAATTATCAACAATTATCAAAGACATAGAATTCATTAAGAAATGCAGGAGCCTTAAACTCGTTCCTAAACACATTCAATTCATGCAAAAGAAAAAGATCCAAACAGCGTATGAGAAGAGGACCCAAGAAATAATCAATAGAAAGTTGCTACAAAGAGAACTTAAATTCCTTTACATGAAGAAAAATCACATTAACAATAAGTTATACATCACCCACCTGGAAGCTGCCAATAACTCCGGAACAAAAGAGTGGAACGAGTTCCTCACCTACACTCATAACATTATTGAGAACGTAATAAACAAAAAAAGAGAATCTTTGAACAATAAACTCACCCGCCTCACGAATTTAGATAACAGCACAACAGAGCAGGTTCCGACACCACAAATCCACAAGTTTCAAGAACCCACAATAAACCTGTCCCAAACCGAGTTCACAAAAACAGAGCTACAAATCCTTGAGAAAGGTCCCCAGTTCAACTGGGAAGCTAGACACAACAGAAAAAACAGCACATTACTCATCGCAGAAGCGGAGGTCGCGATTAAGAAGTTACCCTTTGACGAACAAAACGGAGCACGTCACGAAGTAAACAAAAGAATAAATAAAGTTTTAGAACGCAATAAAACCATTAACAACACAACAATTAGGTCAGAAATTTCACAGCTCAATAAAAAGGTAAAAGAAAATAATCTAATCATTACAAAAGCAGACAAAGGCAACACCACCGTCATTATTAACAAAGAGGACTATATTAAGAAAACTGAAGAATTTTTCAACAACAAAAACTTTACTAAACTAAACAAAGATCCAACAGCAACCACCCAAAGAAAGCTGAAACAAATAATCAAAGACACATCTTTCATAATGAACGAAAAACAAGGTAACAGTTTGATTAACATGAACCCCAGCATTCCCACCCTAAGATCACTCCCCAAAATCCACAAGGACAACATTCCAATTAGACCAATAGTCAACTACAGGAACAGTCCAATCTACAGAACGTCTCAATTTATACAGAAATTCCTTCGTACTAACTATGCCTTTAAAGCTAATAAATCTTTCAAGAACTCCCTCCAATTCTGCGAGAGAACCAAGAATCTAAACATCAAGCCCACACACTCCATTCACACCATAGACATTAAGGACATGTATACTAACATACCGGTCCAAACAACAATTAAAATAATCAAAAAGAACCTTCTAGACAATGAGAAACTATCGAAAGTAGAAATAGATGAATTCATGGAGATCCTTAGCTTCACTCTTAACAATAACTATTTCAAGTTTAACGATAAAATATATCAACAAAACCAAGGATTGGCGATGGGCTCCCCAGCCTCAGGCATCCTTGCCAACATTTACATCGACCATCTTGAAGCCAATGACATCATTAATAAAATAGAGGGCATTCTTTTTTGGGGGAGATATGTGGATGACATCTTTGTAATTCTGGATGCAAATACCATCAATTTCGAACAATTACTCAACAAACTGAATAGCATTGATGTTAACATTAAGTTTACAGGTGACCCCACAGTCAACAACTCAATCAATTACCTAGATCTCAAGATAACCACTAAGAATGAAAAAATACAATACAGCATATATAGAAAGCCAACACAAACTAGCACTGTAATCAGAAAGAATTCCAACCACCCCCAAGGTCACAAAAGGGCGGCGTTTGTCAGCTACATCAACAGAGCAATCAGCATTCCCATGTCAGAACAAGATTACCAGCAAGAAATAGCCACAATCTTTCAAGTCGCTGAAGCCAATGGTTACACTCGACCAGACATAGTAAAAATCATTAACAAAATCAAAAACAAACCTCAATCTCAGCTCACCCCCTTAAGGAAAGAGAAAACACATTTCGCCGTCTTCACTTATATCAACCAACACACCTACGACGTAACAAGTATTCTCAAGAAATTCAACACAAAAATCGCCTTTAGAACCAATAATAACAACCACAAATTAATATTTAACTCCAAGAAAGTAAACGATTCAAACAAATATCATTCGTCAGGCATTTATAAACTGAAATGCCAACAATGTAAAGCAGATTATCTAGGACAGACCGGACGTAGCTTCACAACAAGATATTACGAACATGTTAACGCCATAAAACACAGAAAATTTTCGGCCATGGGACAACACATGCAGGACACCAAACATAAATTTACAAATATCCAGAATGATATGGAGATCATCCACTATGCCAAGAAGGGAGCAATAATGAACGTGCTTGAACAAATAGAAATTGATAATGCGCAACGCAACAACCCAACACACAATCTCAACGAAATCAACTTCGAAGTAAACATTCTATATGAGAATATCAATAAAAAAAATTTCCAGACTCCAAACAGTATAAACAAACGTTTTCGAATAACAATCAAACCATTCTCCCTCCCACATCAACGTTAACCCTGCACCCCCCATGAAGCTAATAATCAAAACAGATGACGTCACGCGTCACACCCACACACCTGTTTCCACGCAGCCAAGACAAGTTCACCTCTCCTTACCCTCCCCTCCCCGCCACACACTACGTAAACGCTTGCCTCAGCCAGCGCATAGCAGTTCAGTCTGTGTAACACGGCTCCACGCTACACATCTCACAGGCAGGACAGGTAAGCCGTTCAATGCAACTTCATGCGATAACTGTTTCCGTTTTACACACGCTTACTGATACTAGTCCTTTGGATCATTACAGCACCAGGCAAGAAGATTTCACTCCGTTAAACCCGTCAGTCACATTCAAGACGTACCCAGTAAGTTACAGATTAGCCCCTTCAAACATATCCATTCGTCTTCTCAGACGCATTTTTCGGTTTAATTAAATTTCGTATCTTTACAGTTTACTCCACAATAAACAACTCACGGCAGGATCGCCTTACCAACAAAAAACCAACAATCCGTATGACGCAGATATTAAAGAAAATCAACCAAAAGCCATGTAAACCCATCAATACATCACCGGCAAGAATAAACCAGAGGGATGACTCTGAGCCTTTATTGAACTGCTGCCTATAACCGTTTAATAAGCCTTCACAACAAGGCCATCCAGTATAAATGGGAACAAGAAATTTTCCAAATATTTTAATGTGTTATCAAGTATTTTAACATTGCGTTTTTATAATTGTATGTTTCTTAATGAATGTAATTGTATACTCTTAATGAATTGTCCAATGTGCATGTATTTTATTATGCAAATGTCTAAGATAATTACGAAGTTGATATATGTATAGGCTGAAGAAGAACAAATTATTTGTTCGAAACATGTCCCTAATGTGAGAAAGAAGTAAAAATTTTTCAGAAAAAGTATTGATTGGGCGGAAACTTTTTACTCAATATATTTGATTGTAAGCGTCAATACGGACCTAAAAAATGGATAACCCTCCAGTTAATCTTCCGTAATTTTTTCTAGAATACATTTTCATTTTGTAGAATATCCATAAACATTTTCAGTTTCTTATTGCTTATTGCTTTTAATCTTTCACCTAAATCACGTGAAGTTTGCAAGAGATCTTTGGCCTAAATATTTATATTTCGTGAAGTTACCCGAGTCTCGCGGCATTTACGCGTAGGGTCAGTCATGCCTCTAGGCTGTATAGCTAGTCTCAAGGTAAACCGCACTTCGTTCCCATACAGCCGTCATTCCAGTACTACCTACAGTTCAATGGACATAACTAACCAACAGCGTCTAATGTGATAGTGACTGCTGCTTGCCGGTAACTGTGGTTTCCAGCGGCTGCGCCAATTTATCACGGTTCTATACATCGCTAAAGGAGCGATTTCGTTTAGCGCGTCAACTTCGGACTGAGATTACGTCAAAACGGAAGTTAATTTACATTCAAAACAAGTTTAGAGAAAAGTATCTTATCGACATATTCGTTACAACGGGATGCGCGATCGTAATTTATGTGAAATATATTCCTTAGAAGCGGACTTTTCCTTATATCGGGGTTCGTTAGAAGGGGGTTTAAATAACACTGTGCTTATGGCGATTTGGCTGGGACTTACGAAATTCTTCGTTAAAAGCGGGCAAGTTAAAACGGGGTTTTACTGTACCATTTAAATCTCAAATGCCTGCTGGCTGGATGTGCACATCATTGCCAGAATGACGAGGAAGCTAGTCAATTGGCTATTTGCTGCGGCTACGTGCTCCCGGCCTGTGCTCTGGATGGCTGTTCCTCCCTCCGGAGATCTTTGCTTCAAAATACAGTTCTTGCCTGCGCGCGCAACTGGCGGGAGGGGGAACTCGCGCCTCACAAGCGGCCAGGTCGTCCGGCACGCCAGCAGATCAGCTCATGCTCGTATACCATTATAACAAAAGTATGGTACTGTGTTTAAGTTTGATTGGAGTTTTTAGTTGTGTGTCAGTGCTAGTAAACAACTTACATACAATAGATAGGCCTAGTGCGGATCTTCCGAGTTGACATCTGCGCTTGGAAATGTATACTGTTGTAGATTTTGCAAAATCCATTCCCTCTTCATACAATACATTATACATTTTTCTATTTCCGAGTATGAAAATGTAGACTGGTTAGCGGGTTATGAAACTTCTAACAGATTATTTTGTTGGGCATGCTTATTGTATTCTAACAAAGTTGATGTTTGGAGTAAGCATGAGTTTGCTGATTTTAATCACTTGTCTAGTGCACAACAGAAACATTCAAAATCTCAACTCGTGTCCAATGTTTTCTGAAATCAAGACATTTTGGCAGACAGCGAATTGATACTTTACTTGATAATCAACGTAGAATTGATGCCAGTAAACATAACGAAGTGGTAAAGAAAAATAGAGCCATATCAATACGAATTTAGCCTATCGATGCTATTAACCTCCTAGCTAACCGAGATCTCCCTCTATGGGGACATGACGAATCAGATGATTCTTTCAAGAAAGGCACTTTATTTAGAATTTTTGAATTTAAAAAAATATGATTCACTTTTAGGAAGTCATCTAAATTCTTCTACAGTATTTCGAGAAACTTCTCCCGTGATTCAAAATGATATCATAAGAACTATTTCTGACGTAGTAAAAGAAAAAAGAAATGAAATTAACTCCGTTTCATTAGTAGGTATAATGCTGGATGAAACGTCTGATATTCAGAATAAATCTCCACTATCTACAGTTATCCGCTATGTAATGGGAAGCACTGACTATGAAAAAGACTCTTGGGCTTCGTAGATGTTAGTGCTGATAGAACATAAAATGGTTTATTTGCTCGTGTAGAACAAGTAGTAAGTGAATTTAGAATTTTCATTAAACTGGTGGGTCAGACGTAAGATGGGGCTTCTGTCATGAGAGGTCATATGAATGGCTTACAATCTAAAGTCTTATCGGCCTATCCGAACGCAATATTCACCCACTGTTATGCCCATGTTCTAAATCTTGTTCTCCAGCAGAATGTATCGGTGATTAAAGAATGCAGAATATTTTTCCAAACATTGACTGAACTCTCTGCTTTCTTTTCTAAATCATCTAAAAGGACACATGCATTGCAAGAATTTGTACAAAATAAATCACCCAAAGTAGCACCAACCAGGTGGAATTTTACATCATGACTTTCCCATACTGCAAAAGAATACAGATCCGAACTTGGTGAGTTCTTCGAAAATATCATAGAACATTCTGGTGAATGGGATAGTGAGACAGTCATAAAATCACAAGGTTTTTCGGCTTTTCTTCAAGATGTTGAAATTATATTTATATTGGAAGTATTTTCTATGTTGCTTGCTTACACATACATATTATACAATCTTCTACAAACAAAGGATTTCGATATTCTTTACTGTAGCAAGAAGGTAAATGACATTCAAGATAAACTTCAGTATGATAGAGAACATTCTTATTCATCAGTTTGGAACAATACACTTTCAAAAAAGGACGAAAACTCTCAGATCAAACCAAAGCGGCACTGTCTAGATAACAATCAACAAGAAAATCGTTATCGCCGCCTATACGTGGAAATTGTCGATTGTTTAATTCATCAGATTGAATGTAGGTTATCTCAACTTGAGAAATTGGAATATTTTCATTTGGTATATCACCATAGGTACAGTCGAACCTCCCTTCTGCGGACACCGTTAGTTCCGAGGGAAAATGTCCGTTATGAGAGGTGTCCGCTAAAACAAGTTTGTAAAAATAATCTAACATTTTAACGGCAAAGTACATCCACCTTAAACATAAACATACACTTCTTTATTTTGATTATTTGTTTATTTGAGTTTTCCTGCATTTGAATTTTTCGGCAAGCTTTCTCACTGAAAGTCCCTGGTCACTTTCTACAATCACATTTCTTCTTGTTTCGAGGTCTAAACACGTTCGTCCCTTGTTACTCATGTTTACTCAATGACTGAAATGCTACGGTATTTCTGTCTCACTAATTAGCGCATGTACTGCAAGTCTTTTCCTTCTCAAGTTGAGTACCTGAGTTCGACCTTATCGGTGGCAATCTGAGTTATGAATAGAATGATGCAAGCAGGGAAGAAAATCCCCTGGTAACTCGTGAGTAAACAGTCACTGGCAGCAATCCTGGACAATTAGAATTCTCGAATGTACACCAGTAGGTAGAACACCATAACAAAAGGTTTGGAAAGAGGAATGTATAGAAGAATTAACTTTACAGCTACTACAGCATTGCCATGTAGCCTGCATTTCACTCTCTCTCTCCTTTGACTCGAAATAGGTGTAATACAGACATTCAAGAGGGATTTCCGTATATCTGCAGAATGGTTTTAAAGAAAGGATGACATGGTCCGGTGTAAAAAATGTCCTGCAGTGTGTGAAGTGTCCGCTTAAGTCAAGTGGACGGGACAGATGGCGATGTCCACTGTCCGGACTTCAAGGTGTCCGCTGAAATGAGGCTAATTTAACACTTGTCTTATGTAAAATAAAATCGGTCCCAAGGAAAAATGTCCGTAGAGGCAGGTGTCCGCTGAATAAGGGTGTCCGTTAGGGCAGGTTCGACTGTATATTGAATATAGGAAAATATTTCTCAAACTACTGCTACAAAAACTTTTGGCTCGTACGGAAATTTATTTGACTGCATTGAATTGAAGAATGAATTAAGTGTTTTCTACACCAGCTGAATTTCATGGAAAAGTTGTTCACGAACTTGTTAGTTTTATGCATGAAAATAATGTCGCTTCTGGATTCGGTGAAACTTGCTATTAATACTGACCATTCCTTGTACTACAAGCTCTGTGGAACGTTCGTTTTCTGCATTAAGAAGAATCAAAACTTACTTACGAAGTACTCTAACTAAACACATGAAAGACTGAGTAACTTAAGTTTGTTATATCAAAAAGGGGTTAGTACACAAAATGAAGGACAAAGACTCATTTTATAATGCTGTGATTGAGAAGTTCTCTTCTCAAGAAAGAAGAATACAGTCGATGTTTAAATGAAAAAGGTACTGTACCCGAAAATACCTACCGTCAGCTTGTTGATATCCCTCGATGGTAACTGGATTAGAGAACCTGAAAACCCCGGCTAAAAAAAACCAGATTCTACTCAACAAGAGACTAGGATAATGGGGCACAAGGATAACCTAACTGAGGGAACGTTAAGAAAGATCATGGCAAAGAAAGAAAATCTAGCTCGACAGAACACAAGAACAACGTAAAAATGTAATCTCCAAAGCGTGGAAAAACACTAAAATGCCTGCAATGGTTTCCTTAACGTGACCTCTTATCGCAGCAATAAAGTATTACTCTGAAAGAATTAAAATGAAATTCTACAAAATTTATTCAGAAAAGGCGTTATAGCAGAAATTGCTATAACAACATAACAAGAAATGAAAAGCAACTGCAGCTTCAACTGGTAGCTGAAATCTATATGACCTGAATACATCTTCTAGTCATCACTAGACAAACTGTATTCCCAAAAAAAAAAAAAAAAAAAGTTAAACACTGTTTAAATGAACAGTCTACTATGACACAAGTAATGCCTTAATAGCATTATCGAAAATCAATTCTGCATTCGTGTAGGTCAATTTTAATCCTACAAATAGCAATATCACTTATGTACAAAATTTACACTAATATACACTTTATGTGGCACACTCCAAGTGTGTTTTCTCCAATTTCACAAGCAACGATTTAACATCCTTCCATTAGAATAAGGTCATTAGTTAAATTTTCATAAATTTTAAAATGTTTTAATTCATCCTCACCGACCAAGCGATAAAGCTCATTAGAGATTAACTTTACTTGAATAGTAATCACCAAAAATAACTGTAAAACCTTTGTCGGCATGGTGATTAAATCCAGAATAATTAAAATTGATATCATTCAACACATGTATTAATCTCTTACATTATAGCTTGCATGCTTCTAAACAATGGTAAAACGCTTGTAGTGATATGCTGAATTACTTACTTGACTACACAATAACAATTATCATGAACTAGTTTCCATGAAATACTTTTTAATATTCAATCGAATATTTATTTAATTTTTAATGCCTCCACATGGCTCTATTTTTATAAATCTGTACTCCCCTGAGTACTCATTTCAAGATTAATATGTCATGAACACATATATTAACACAGATTGGTCACCCTCATTGGTGAACGACGAATTTTATTCTTACATTTCATTCTCAGCTGATTACTGTTATTACTACATTGTTGTTAGAGTTTATACAGAGTTTTACATTACTTTTCAATTATGTAGATTGGATTCTCTCAATAATAAAAATATCCTTTTAGAATAAACACCTATGCTTTCAGAGATTGAAATTACAATAATTTTCCTTTATCAGAGTGTATTTATACATTCATTAAAATTTATACGCTGGTTAAAAGGTAAATGTTGTTTCAGAATCATCCATAGTCGATGGACTATAGTTAAATACAATGATAAATTTCATCAAACATGGATCTCATCTAAGCCTTCATACGTGAGGCTAACGTGAATCAAAATCGCACTTTAAATAAACAGAGAAAGTTTGCCTAGCCAAAGTTCAGTACACCTCGGCACAAATGAATTCTAGAAACATAAGTAATATCTCTACACCGCCGGACATGGTAATCATAGCAATTAGCGCAATAGACCGGTTAGAAAACATTACCAGTCTCTATCCTTCAAAAGCACAGAGAATGGTCCCTAGCATACGCGAAGGATCAAACTCCTCTACAAAATACGCTTCACAAAGCTTATAACTAGCTATCAAAGTCTGTATTGCATTCTGAAACGAATCACACGAACATACAATATTCGAGAATTCAGTAGGAAAATGCAGCTCAAAAACAGTCTACCAATGCGAAGAATGTCACAAACTGACATATAAAAGAGTTCACCACATTGATAAACTACGCTGAATCACAAACGTGCCTATTGAAGTCCTCTTCAATACACTAAGAAAGCTTCAAGAAATAATTACCGAATTTACAATGAAATCTACTTAAACATATTTAAATACAATTTGGAAAATGGTTGCACTCCTTATTGGAGTCTAAAACCTGTTGATTATAAAATTAGTCATGATTAGAACGTCATGTCTAAATTCCATAGTTCGACATACTACTCAAAACGAAATACCGTACACTAGAAATAATGGCAGAAATTAGCATTGAAATATCTACACTTTACTACGAAAGACAAGACTGTGTGTGCTGTACCTTGTTGATTGCTGAAATTCCAAATGGGAGTATTAATATACCCTGCATATTACATCTTCCCCCAAATGTAGCAGTAACTAGGACTCCCCAGGTCGTCGGGAATCGAACCAGAGAACACCTTCTCCACTCCACACGTTCTCCCTGGTTTAACAGGCTTATCCTCCATCCTGGATGAATAGTCGGTTATCGCTGCTTCAAGTCTCCAACATCTTCCAGTACACAGTTCGTTTCCCAGTAGTATCGCGGTATTCATATCGAACCGAAATGTCGATAAACTGAACACGGATGACTGCCCATGCATATAGCATTCAGAACTACTAAAACGCTGGACACAAGTGGCCGCACAATCAGTATCAGTCATCACCGGATCCATGGCAATTATTCATTGAAACGTCCGATACTAGGCCGGTTCAGTAGTGCTCATGTTACTGTGTTTTTAACCTGCCATAATTGAAGAAATAAACAGTACTATAATTATTCCTCTCGACATGTCAAAGAATGTGTCTGTTCGAGATGAGGAATAATATTTAAAGTTCACTAGCATTGCTGCGTATTCGATGTCGATACAATAGTGGAAGGCACTGCTTTTGAAAAACGGAGTTCACTTGTCGTTACTAGCAGCTTATCATACTGTAATTAAAGTTCCTTATAATGCTCATCCTTGTAGCGGTATAATTTTAAAGTCCACACAGTCTAATAAGAGTATGTCTTAGTCGGTGAACAATGCAAGTTCCACTCGCGTGTAATGCTAGACAAGATTGCATCTTGTAAAAAAAATTAACAGAGTCCTTCGACACTGGCTCTGTATAGGCATCAAAGTGATGTATTTATCGCGTCGTACTGTAATTACGAAACACGCTCTCTAGTTTCCAATACAAGATGTGTTTTCATGCACTATGAAAAACTGTCTGCCCACAGCTGTGTGGGAGTGATTCCAAGTAGCCTCCTGCTACCCCCACCACGGCGTGACAAGGATCGAACTGATCTCTCATTGGTGGATGTAATCCATAACTTATAATGTTTCAGACAAATAATTAACATGTATATATATCAAAATACATATCATATTCTGTTCTACAATCTTGTATAATACTGCAAATCTTGCATGTTATTCTCGCTTCTTCTTATTACTGATAAATTTAATCCTGGTGAACGATCAATAAACTGGGTCAATGGTCGCCATGTTGGAGCCTTATTCGGGCGACTTCGTGCGTGCTCGCCAAAACTCGGAAAGTACCGTAATCGCACAGCTGGACCTCACTCCAGTTTGCAACTGAGGGTTGCGCTAAGCTTCAAAATAAACTTCAAGCTGCACTACTCATCATGTCAATATGAGGATAATGGTACAGTACATGATTTTAATTTCTAAATTCATGAAATGTACCCAATATTTCATTTGTAACAATTCTGTGAGACCATAAATCAACTGTATATTTTTTAACAGCACACCCATACTCTTGGTCCAGCATACGCCACCGAATAGTCGTCTTGTTAAGACTGATTTAGTCAAGAAAATATATAATTATATACCTTATACGTTTTGGTGATATAATCAACAAAAGCACTGTACCTAACCTCAAATTCTACTAAAACACTAGGAAACTCTCATTATCGAAAGTATTCGTTTTTAGGAAAAATTATGTATTTTCTAAAAATACAGTGAGTGACCTCCTGATAATTCACGGGTCTCCTAAAAGTATTTCCATAGTAGTAATTCGTATAGCAACGTATCATCCCGCTAAATAAAATAATCTCTCAGAATTTTAAAGTGATACGATGAGTGGAGACAAACTCATAGAGAATTGAGAACACTAACTGCGTTTCTCAGGGATGTAAAATTAGGCCTACTTGCGCACTGCTACCAGAATGTTGCCATCTTGGAAACATACGAGCATGTCGCTGAAGAGGATATCTTTTATCTTCAATGCTAAGACAGTGCAAAGTGGAAAGAACTTTCACTCGAAACCTACCCTCCCTTTCCAACAGCCACACCCCAAGGTCGCTGGCCTATGAGTTGTGAAGGGTAGATGCGCGGACAGCGTATTGTAAGCGATTATTGTCCGATGGCTCAAACCTACGTTACCTGCACCGATAGCGTGCTTGTTAGATGATCTTCGTGCAGTCAACACGCTACTTCACCCGCACAAAAACCAACGTTTTCGGCTTCTGTGACGACGATATTTCCGCAGGGTAAGGTGGTCTCACTAAGATTGGATTAAGGCAAAACCTGGATAAATGTCAAGATGCAAACGAAACTGACATGCTGTAATTGAGTAGTTAGACATCGATTAAGATGATTATGGTTTTAAACATTTTCATGCGAGGAGAATAGTGTACGGAACTCGACTGTCGGTGAGGAAAACGGAGATCTAGTGCGGGAGTGATCCAATGGAAATCCGAAAAGTTTCCCACAGTCAACCTAGTGTGTCTATAGTCACACTTATCTCTTATAGAAAATCGAGTGGAATATTCGTTCTAATATATTGAACGATCTAAGAAACAAACAATGATGACAATCTTAGATATTAATGTTGGCATAATCCATACACCTCTAGTCTAGTGTCTTTTACAATGCAATGTAGAAAAGGGTTATTTCAATATTTTAATAAATTGTTTTGTTTTTACTAGGCTTAAAAATCATAACTGCAGATAGTTCGCGGAAGTTCGGGAGTTCACTGTGTGTGTTTTTGCGCTAGTAATCGCCACGATGTATTTGAATTTTTCCTATATTCGTCGCCCGTTTGGATCAATTGTCATCACATTGTTCGTTTTCCTTATCTGCTATTTATAATGCATTTCTGTCAATTGTGTAAGACACAGATTTGTTGACATGGAGGCTAACATTTACGAATAATACAGTACAGTACCCATAAATATTTATTTTAAGAACGAGCGGAAATGGCGGATAATCCTAATTCTGCTCTAAACAAATTAAGTTATTTTTGTATTAAGTTAAAGTGCATTAGAAATATAATCATCATCAACTAGAGTAGTTCTGTGGTTGGGTCTGCTTGGAGCACAAGCGTCTCCATCGTTTTCTGTCCATCGACCAATTCTCTTATGTCACTGATGTCCAATTCACTTCTTTTCTCTCGACACTTTTCTTCACCACCTTCATTCACCTATCCCTTGATCTTCCTCTATGTCTCTTTTCTTCCACTCCATTTCCAATATTTTCCGTGGTATTCTCACTTCTCCCGTTCTTTTCACGTGTCCGTACCACTGTAGCCTTGATTTTTCAATCCTATCCTGTAGGGGTTCTTCCTTTAATATTTATCTGACTCTGTCCATTCTAGTAACACCTATACAGCTCCTCTGAAACTTCATTACCACTGCTAGTATTCTGTTTTTATCTCTATCCCTCATCACCCAAGTTTCTGATCTATACGTTAGGATCGGCACTAAGTATGTCTTGTATATGATCCCTTTACATTTCTGTGGCACATCCTTGCAACAATAATAATAATTGAAATTCGAACAATATAAACACAGGAATGTGTATTGATGTAGGCTTCCCAGACCGGTGTTCAAGAGCGAATGGTCATTTTCCGGGCTGTTATGCTGTATTTTGCGGAGGGGTAGGGGGAAGCATAGTCATGTAAAAAGTGAGACACCATGGCATAACATAACGTCAGCGTTGAACAGTTGCTGAGGGTCTGACAAGATAGACTGTAAGTCATTTTCCACTTCTGAAAACCAGGTTTTAATTTGATGTTCTGTAATTGAAGCACGGCTTACTATCAAATTTTGAGAGGTTCTTAAAGACAAGCCTGGATTTCTTTTAAGAAATGATGATGATAATGATAATTGTTGTTTTAAGGGGCCTAACATCGAGGTTATTGGTCCCTCTTTTAAGAAATGATTCACACCATTTCCTGCCTGGCCACCCATCTTTGAAAGGAAAGTCCCTCTTCAATTCTTTTGTGAGGCACTGGATGCTATCTTGCAAATCGTCCTTTGTTACTGATTCCCCATTGAACTAGTGCCCTTTGTTAAAAAGGAACTTGGCCCCATCTTTCCTCTCTAGGAGTTTTTCCTTTAATTTTGTCCGAGAAGGTGTTTCTCGGAACACCTTTCCTCTCCGCGGTCTTTTTAATACTCAGCCGTCCTCCACAACGGCTTTAATAGCAGCTTCCATTTGCTGAATATCGTAATTGAGAAATGTGCGTTTCGACATATTGCCTAAATGTAAAGATTTAGTTTTAGAATAATTTATTTTACATCTCAATATAAAAACAAGTAGTTCCGTGAAGAACTAAAGCCTATTTTCATATATCCTACTAATGTTAATTGCCACTATCATAACACAAAATTTCAGCTTGATTGCTGTAATAGATTGCGGACGGTCGCCTTGTTGGATTTTTATATATGTAGGTCTTTGAGTTACGTACTGTTACATGAAGATTATTTTGTACGTGTAGTATTCAATCTTCAATCACACAATTGCATGATTAGGACACAAGAAGCAAAAACGAGATTTAAAAATTTTGCCCAGCTGCCATCTTGTGGTTATGGAAACAATTGAAATAAATTAGTTGCCAGTGGATTAACATTTGTATAAGGATTCACTGTACCAAGTTTCACTGCCCTCGGATGGTTAAATTACGAGAAACGTCCATGTGAATATTTATACTTCACGTCGCCGCCATGTTGGATTTGTGATCACCAGGTTATTGAAAGTCCTATAGGTGAACTTATGTTCATAGCCCCTATGAACATTTAAAAAAATCAGTTTGATTGCCGTAATAAATTCGTAGATAGTGAGAACCGTCTAAATATTTAGGATGGTCACCATGTTGGATTGTTATATGTATAGGCCATAGAGTCTTGTACCATGAAAGGAAAATTATTGCATAGGTTTATTATTCAAACTTTCACTCCGATCGCATGATTACGACACAAGAAATAAAAAGTCTCATAGATTAACTTCCAGTAGGGCCCTTTATCTCCGTACAAAATTTCAGGGTGATACCGGTAATAGTTTCAGAGATATAGAATGCCGGTGAAATATTTCGCCCAGCCCCCATATTGAGGTTATGTAAACAATTGAACGAAGTTAGATGTCGGTGCATTACAATGTGTATAAACATATACTCGACCAAGTTTCATTGTGTTTGTTTGGTTAAATCGCGAGAAACACCTATTTAACCCTTTATAGGGCAAAAGACTGGGGGTATAAAATATTTGCCATTTTTTGCACATTTGTAATTGGGGGTGATAGATGAGTAGGAATATGCAACAATTTTATGGGTGTGGATTCTATTTTATGAAATATGGGGTGGGAAATTATTATCCCACTGCCCATACCCGATAGTATGTTTTCTTAAATGAGCAATGGGGTAACAATCTACTACCTCCAAATTATGATGATACTCTGTTTATCACTCAATAATGAGGTTTATTTAACAGGATATAATGTATAAAAACACCCATCACGCTCTATAATTTAAGAAAAACCCGTAGTTCCCACGCAAAACAAGGTCAGTGACATATATCATCTTTGCCGAAAACTGCACAAAAAATATAAAAGTGATTTTGGAATGTTAAAAGTTAGTATATTCGAATATAATTCAATAATTTCAAAATAGTATTTATTAAAAACTCAGAAAATTAAAATCTAAGAAGTGATTATCCCGGCTGTTAGGCCGTGGTCCAGTAGGGCTGTTGTTTCCCGACGTTTCAGCGAAGACTGCGTTCGCCATTCTCAAGGGTCTTCTCTTTCTGATGGTCAGAGGTAGACTGAAGTTGCGCTTGTCCGCCACCGCTATATATAGTGTGCGACCGGGTCGTTTCACTGCGCGGTCCGGAACTTTCCGCGCCAGGAGTGGAGCGCGCTGATTGGCTGCCAGTACCGAGAGGTGTGCATTGCTCAGCCAATGGTTTGATGTTAGTTGATCTGAGGGCGGGATGCCAGATTTTGTTCACCCGTTCGCTCTCTTCTTTCCGGTTGAAATTGTTAGGGTGTTTGAAAATTTCAATAGCCTCTCGCTGCAGCCTCGCGTGGTAGTGGACACAGCCAGTCTACATACACACAACACACTGTAAATGTTTATTGGTTCCAAAACGGTAACGCAAACTTTAACATTATCGTGCACTAGTGTTCATCACGCATGTGCTCTAAAGATCATCAGCTATGACGACTATTGGACACGATGATCAAATGATAATTTAATTATTACAGGGTGCTTCAGAGCTACATTATAAGTATATTGCCACTGTTAGGTTTTACAAGGAGAAATTACAGTGTGACAGTTTTCGTCACAAATGACGGGCATTGGTAAATTGTTTCTTATTTATTTTAAATTCAGTGTTCGTCACCATCATTTCTAACAAAACTAGGAATGTGAGCACGAAATAACAAATCACATATGTTATAGAAACAATCACCAACTACTGTATATCACACACTGGTAACATTTTTAAATGTTGAAACATAACAGTTATCTTATTATTATTATTCTTTTCTTCAGCATTTGTCCCACCTGGAGGCAGGGTCCGCTACGTGGATTCGATGTCTACATTTAGTTCTGTCCTGGGCCATGTCAGGGAGGAGATTGACGCTCTTAAGTTCTTTGTGAAGGGTATCACCCTTGCCAATTTTTACGACAATTAAGTCTAATTACCTTCCATCTTTCCAAATTTTGCGAGCCTCCGTGGCTTAGGCGGCAGCACGCCGGCCTCTCACCGCTGGGTCCGTAGTTCAAATCCCGGTCACTCCATGTGAGATCTGTGCTGGACAAAACGGAGGCAGACAGGTTTTCCTCCGGGTACTCCGGTTTTCCCTGTCACAATTTCATTCCAGCAACACTCCACTATCATTTCACTTCATCTGTCATTCATTTAATCATAGCCGCCCCAGAGGAGTGCGACAGGCTTCGGCAGCCGGCACACTTCATATCCTCGCCGCTAGATGGGGGCTTCATTCATTCCATTCCTGACCCGGTCGGAGACTGGAAGCAGGCTGTGGATTTTCTTTCCAAATTTTGCAAACACAAGATATTCCAGCCGGGAAACACTGCTCTGTAGAAACAGTTAGTTGTAACTCTTCAGTTGGTCAACATATTATCACATTTGTAAACAAGTATTATTATTATTTATTCATTCAATTCACCATTACAAACATGGGTTACTCTAAAGCACGGGTTAAACCAAGTGCTTTACAACAATACATAAAAACTATAATACAAACTATAATACATATCATGTATATACAAAATATAAGAGTTCATTATCACTCATTCACTAGCAAGCAAGGATCGCACAATATTGCATGTGGACAATAGGACCGAATGCTGCATACTCTTGTAAATGGTCGGCGGAAGATCCAATTTCTTCAGACTCTTGTGGAGTGTGTGAGGTATGAGGCCGTTGACTGACAAGATTACAGGCACTATCCGGACGCAGTTCATCTTCCATATCCTCTTGATTTCCTCTGCAAGCTGTCTATATACTTGGTGATTTTTTCATTGTGTTTACGTTCGATGTTGGTGTCGTTGGGGACTGCTATGTCTATTATAAATGTAGTGCCATCAACCTTATTTACTACTATGATGTCTGGTTGATTGTGATCTATTGTCCCAGTATATTTTACACAATTCATTTTCGAGGAGGGATGGTGGATGATACTTGTAGTAAGGGATATACTCCTCAGTATTATTATTATTATTATTATTATTATTATTATTGTTGTTGTTGTTGTTTGAGTCTTCAGTCTTTTGACTGGTTTGATGCAGCCCTCCATGCCTCCCTGTCCTGAGCTAATCGTTTCATCTCTACATAGCTACCACACCCTACATCCGAGGCAATCTGTTTAATATATTCTAACCTTGGTCTACCCCTACAGTTCTTGTCCTCGACCCTTCCTTCCATAACTAAGCTTGCTATTCCTGGGTGTCTTAGTATGTGTCCTACTAACCTATCTCTTCTCTTCATTAGCAGTCGCCAGAAACATCTCTCCTCTCCCACTCGTCTTAATACCTCTTCGTTTGTAACCCTATCTACCCATCTGATCTTCATCATTCTCCTGTAACACCACATTTCAAATTCTTCAATTCTCCTCTTTTCTGCTCCACCAACAGTCCAAGTTTCACTTCCATAGAGTGCCACGCTCCAGACAAAGGCTTTCAAAAATGATTTCCTAATACCTAAATCTATATTCGATGTCAACAGATTCCTTTTTTGTAGAAAAGCTTTCCTTGCCTGAGCCAACCTACTTTTTATATCCTCTTTGCTTCGTCCATCACAGGTTATTTTGCTTCCTAAGTAACAGAAGTCTCCTACTTCCTTCAGCTTTTCACCTGCCAATTTGATGTCCATAGAGGTTTCTGATTTATTTCGGCTGCATTCTAGTATTTTTGTTTTACAATTATTAATTTTCATCATGTATTCTTTCCGTAAGACGGAGTCCATACCATTCAAAAACTCATTCAAATCCTCAGGCTTATCGGCCAAGATGACGATGTCATCAGCAAATCTCAGAGTTGAAATTATTTCTCCTTGAATCTTCACTCCCACTTTAAATTTTTCTCTAATTTCCTTCATTGCTTGTTCAATGTAAAGATTGAAAAGTATGGGTGATAAGTTGCAGCCTTGCCTAACACCTTTCTGAATATCAGCTTCTCTCTCATGTCCTTCAGCTCGAATGACTGCTGTCTGGTTTCTGTATAGATTGTAGATTACCCTCCTATCCCTGTACTTTATTCCAATAGATTTCAAAATGTCAAACAATTTAGTCCAATCAACATTATCAAAAGCCTTTTCTAAGTCTACAAATGCCATGAACGTTCTCTTATCTTTTCTTATTCTACCTTCCAAAATCAGCCTAAGACTTAGTACAGCTTCCCTTGTTCCTACATTTCTCCTGAAACCAAACTGGTCTTCACCCAACTCCCTTTCTATCTGGCTTTCAATCCTCTTGTATATTATTCTAGACAGGATCTTTGAAGCATGAGTAATCAAGCTGATTGTATGGTAATCTTCACATCTGTCAGCTCCCACTTTCTTTGGTATAGGGATGATTACATTCTTCTTGAAATCAGGGGGTACCTCACCTGTCTCATAAATCCTACACACCAAGTGAAATAACCTGATCAGACCTTCATCTCCTATGCAGCGTAGAAACTCAATCGGTATATCATCTATGCCTGGTGCTTTGTTCCTGTTCAAGTCTTCCAAAGCTCTATCAAATTCTGATCTCAATATTAAATCTCCTTTCGCATCTCAACCTTTTCTTCCCTATCTGTTAGAGGCTTTCCATTTGTGTCCTTAATATTATAGCACTTAGTCTTCTTTTCCCCAAAAGTATTCTTAATCCTTCGATAAGCTGTGTCTACTTTTCCTAATTTCAGACAATTTTCTATACCTGCACATTTTTCTTTCAACCATTCTTCTTTCGCTTCCTTGCACTTCTTGTTAACCTCATTTCTCAGACGTCTGTATTCTGCTTTCCCCTTTTCATCTCTTACATTCTTGTGTTTCTGCCTTTCATCCATCAATTCTAGTATATCCTGAGTGATCCACGGTTTCCTACCTATTCTTTCCTTCCTACCAATGTTTTCTTCTGCGGATTTTGTTATTTCATTCTTCAAAAGTGCCCATTCGTCTGCAATTGAAGTTTGTTTTGGGTTTTTCATTAGTCCTTCCTTTATACTCTTCTTGAATCTTTCGTTTACATCCTTTACTTTCAGTCTGTCTATTGCCCACCTTTTGGCTTTTGACTTTTCTTCAGTTTCTTCAACTTTAATCTGCATTTCATTACAACCAGATTGTGGTCAGTGTTTATGTCGGCACCAGGATATGTTTTACAATCCAAAATCTGGTTTCGAAACCTCTGCTTGACCATAATGAAGTCAATTTGGTAATGCCCTGTATCTCCTGGTCTCATCCATGTGTATATTCTTCTATTGTGGTTATTGAATAAGGTGTTAGCTATGACCAACTCATGCTCGGTGCAGAATTCCATCAGCCTGCTTCCTCGATCATTCCTTTCACCTAATCCGAAATCTCCTACTATCTTCCCTTCTCTCCCTTTTCCTACCACAGCATTCCAATCTCCCATTACTATAACATTTTCATCACCCTTGATATACCTCAGAATTTCATCTATTTTTTCGTAGACCTTTTCAACCTCCTCACCATCAGCTTGACTGGTAGGCATATAGACTTGTACCACTGTGGTGCAGGTAGGTTTAGTATTGATTTTTGCTACAATAATCCGTTTACTATATTGCTCATAACATTCCACCCGCTGTCCAAGTTTCCTACTCAATATGAGACCTACCCCTGCTTGGCCATGATTTGATTTAGTGCTAATGACCCTATAGTCTCCTGACCAAAAGTCCTGTTCTTCCTGCCAGCACATTTCACTAATCCCAACCAAATCCTACCTCAACCTATCCATTTCCCTTTCTAAGTTTTCTAACCTTCCAATTCCTAGCAGACTTCTAACATTCCACGCACCGATCCGTAGAATGTCAGATTTACAAGATGTATAACACAATTTACACTCGCCAAATCAATACTTTACTTTACTAAAAATACTATAGGTACATGTTTCGGAAACTTGATATGTTTCCTTCTTCAGCCCATATGTTGGTGTGAAACATATGACATCGAAATCCTAACCAAAAATAAAATACAGAGAAAAAGTACGAACTGTATTTTTATTTTTGGTTAGGATTTCGATGTCATATGATGTTTCACACCAACATATGGGCTGAAGAAGGAAACATATCAAGTTTCCGAAACATGTACCTATAGTATTTTTAGTAAAGTAAAGTATTGATTTGGCGAGTGTAAATTGTGTTATACATCTTGTAAACATGGTCAATACGGAACCTGGAACGAGTGCGGTTTATATGAATGTCAGATTTCCTCTTAGTCACTTCTGTGATGTTAACCCCCTCTCGAGTAGTCCCCACCCGGAGATCCAAACGGGGGACTAGTTTACCTCCGGATTGAAATTTTACAAGGAAGGAGGCCATCATCACATGTAATTATGCATAGAGAGGTGCATATCCTCGGGAATAGGATTACGGCTGTAGTTTCCCGTTGCTTTCAGCCGTGCAGCAGGACGCAGTGTAGCCATTATTTGGCTTATATTATCAATATCTTAACCGTCTATAAGACTAGTAAAGAATTGATTTATTCTGTAAGGCTGCTACTCCCTTTCAGAATAAGTAAAGAGCAATTCTACTAACAAAAATACTAACCTTCTACTAACAATTAAATACCAAAATTCTACTAACAAAAAAAATACTTAAGTTCCACCAACAGCAAATACTACCATTAAAACAGTCTGTCACCAGGCACACTCACATGCACCCTCACACGTCACAGTCTACTGAAACAATGAACTATAACTAATAAACAATGCAACTGCTACCAGACACGCTCACACACCACAGTCTAATAGAACACTGACCTATATCTAATAAACAAACTAACTACATACTTACAACTAAAACTAACTACATACTTACTGTACTGTAATTTGAATTGACAATATTTACAAAGTACAATTTAGATAGAAAATACTTACAAAATGTAATTTAGATTCAAAATAGTCACAAAATGCAATTGAGGTCCCATCTCCCCAATGTGATTATGGCAGTGAACATCAGACCATCCAACACATTATATCAAGTTGCAGCCGTCGAGCATACCCTGGAAATCTTAACGATTTCTATGAAGTGACAGAGGCAGCCCTTCAATGGATAGAGAATTTAGATATTAAATTATAAATTTAATGACTTAGTTAAATTAATTTTGTATTTTTATTATATTGTAATTCAGTTTGGTTATTGCCATACGCTAAATAAATAAATATTCTCCGAAATCACTTCGCGATGTAGCGGCTAGCATTCTCGGCTGCCCCCCTTTCCCCCGGAGGTCTGAGTTCAATTCCCGGCTCTGCCACGAAATTTAATTCAGCTCTGAGGGCTGGAACGGGGTACACTAGTCTCTTAAGGTGGAACAGAGAAGAGAACATGAGAAAACATTGTATGAGGCGCATAGCACGCACAATGTTTTCTCATTTGCCTAAGTGCTTGGAGTGCAAGATATGTTCCTCGTACAAAATAAGACCATAACTCAGAAGATGTTATGTTTACTTCCAATATTTATAGGAAATGTTTTTCTTCTTTTGATACATACTAACTTTTCTGCAACTTATCACCCATATTTTTCATTTTTCACATTGAACAGGCAATGAAAGAAATTGGAGAAAAATTTAAAGTGGGAGTGAAGATTCAAGGAGAAATAATTTTAACTCTGAGATTTGCCGATGACATAGTCATCTTGGCCGACACGCCTGAGGATTATAATGAGTTTTTGAATGGTATGGACTCCGTCTTGAGGAAAGAACTCATGATGAAAATTAATAAATGTAAAACAAAAATATTGGAATGCAGCCGAAATAAATCAGAAACCTCTATGGACATCAAATTGGCAGGTGAAAAACTAAAGGAAGTAGGAGACTTCTGTTACTTAGGAAGCAAAATAACCAGTGATGGACGAAGCAAAGAGGATATAAAAAGTAGGTTAGCTCAGGCAAGGAAAGCATTTCTACAGAAAAGGAATCTGTTGACATTGAATATAGATTTAGGTATTAGGAAGTCATTTTTGAAGGCCTTTGTCTGGAGCGTGGCGTTCTATGGATGTGAAACTTGGACTATTGGTGCAGCAGAAAAGAGGAGAATTGAAGCGTTTGAAATGTGGTCTTACAGGCGAATGATGATGATCAGATGGGTAGATAGGGTTACAAACGAAGAGGTATTAAGACTAGTGGGAGAGATGTTTCTGGCGACTGCTGAGATAGGTTGGTAGGACACATACTAAGACACCCAGGAATAGCAATCTTAGTTATGGAAGAAAGGGTCGAGGACAAGAACTGTAGGGGTAGACCAAGATTAGAATATGTTAAACAGATTGCCTCGGATGTAGGGTGTGGTAGCTATGTGGAGATGAACGATTAGCTAAGCACATGGAGTGCTGCATCAAACCAGTCAAAAGACTGAAGACTCAAACAGAAACAACAACAACAACTCTTCTGTAAATATAGGAACCTTTTTCACAGATATTCTGTATATAAATATTTGCAATATTCGAGGATGTTGTGTGGAAGCGAATATCGTATATCTAACTACATGCTGTGAATACCCTGTGCTGCTGCCGTGTGTAGGTGCTATGTCCACACAGAGTCAATGACATTAAGTCGGACGTGAACAGGAAGTACGGTGATACGTGCCATACTTCCCAACATACCACTCCTCTTGTATGGTGTCGACACTAGACAACGTACAGGGTGGGGAGAGAATGTCAAGAAAGATATAATTTAATTCAAAAACATGCGAGACTGTTCCATTGAGCAGATGTACTAATACTCAGATCTATACTAATATAATAAAGCTGAAGAGTTTGTTTGTGTGTTTAAACGCGCTAATCTCTGGAACTACCTGTCGGATTCGAAAAATTATTTTTGTATATGATAGCCAGATTATTATTAATATTTGTATATGAATTTAAACCTCAACCTCAGTGAACAGGGTCTGATGACGTTCGCTTGGCAGTCGAGAACCGTAATCCTAAATTATCCCATTGTTAATAGTGATCATAATTAATACATGCAATTTCTGTCAGGAGTGTTCATTTACTTATCAAGTTACATTATATACATTGTACACCCACCCAGTCATCATCTTGCACAGTTTCCAGCCACTGGCCGGGTCTGTTTGGAACACAAGCCTCTCCAACGTCTTCTGTCTTCCCACCATCTCTCAGCCTCCACCCTTGTCCAGTCTTCTCCTCTTCTTCAAGTTTTCTTCCACCCCCTTCAGCCACCTGTCTCTCGGTCTTCCTCTCGGTCTCTTTCCTTCCCACTTCGTCTCGAGTACTCTCCTGGGTATCCTCTTCTCCTCCATTTGTTTTACATGTCCATACCATCTAAGTCTTAATTTCTCTATACCTTCCTGTAATGGTTCCTCCTTCATTATTTCTCTGGTCCTCTCATTTCTTATTCTGTCCATCTTTGTAGTTCCAATACTGCTTCTCAAGAACCTCATCTCACTGGTCTGTATTTTGCTCTTCTCCCTTCCTTTCATAACCCAGGTCTCCGTGGCATACGTCAGGATAGGGACATAGTACGTCTGATATAATATGATCTTTTTTTCTGTTCTGAGGGACATCCTTGCTCCATAACATGCTTGTCACTCTCCTCCGGAATGCTTTTGCCTGTCTCCCCCGCTCATTTATTTCTCTATCGTTTTTTCCATTATCTTGTATCAGGCTTCCCAGATACTTGAAACTCTCCACTTTCTTCAGCTGTTACCCACCAATTGTTATTCCCGTTGTGGTTCTTTCCTTCTTCCTTGTTGTGATCACCATCTCACTCTTCTTTATGCTAAATTTCATTCCATATCCTTGTATTATTCCTTCCCACACGCCCAACTGTTCCTGTACCACCTCCTCCTTGTTTCCCCAAATCATCTGCAAACACCACTGCTTTCATCTTTCCTTCCCCAATTACTTGTGCCACTCGGGTCATTATGTCATCCATCACCACAATGAAAAGTAACGGTGACTGTGCACTTCCTTGTTTCAGGCTGTTTCTCTGTTCCAACCAGTCCGATCTCTCTCCTTCCACTTTCACACAGCTCACACTTCCCTTGTGCATCTCCTTTATCCTCTTTATAGTCCATTTTTCTACTCCTCTATCCTCCAGGGACTTCCATACTTGGTTTCTGCATACCCTGTCGTATGCTTTCTCAATGCTCCGTCTTCTTTCCTGTCGACCTCCCTTGGTCAACTCTTGTTCTCTTCCGACCCCGACGGTATTAAGTTATCCGAGGCCTAGGGAGTCTTTCACTTTCCCGCCTTAATTGGCCCTTGTCTCATCTTTCCTGATACCCTCCTTCTGTGAGGGGTCAGCCTTCTTTTTCTTTTCCTTTTACCTCCTGCCTTGTGCTCTAGGCCCTTAAGGAGGCAGGGTGTATGTAGCCCCACCACTTCTGGTGCACCCTAAATAGTGCTACACCCTCAGGGGCTCACGGCTGTTGAGTTCGGGAGTTGGCGACCCCGAGGGATTCCTGAGCTGGGTCCGTTTTCCACTTTTGTCCCTTACCTTTGGGGCGGACCCTCTCCTTTCTCCCCTCTCCTCTCCTCTTTTCCTTATATTTCCTTTTCTCTTTATGATTTCCGCACTGTTTTTGTTACTTGGTTCACCGTGTATCTAAATTCCCTTTTAGCGATTTTTTAAGGAATTTTTTATCTACGTTGCATTTTGTAAGTTTTTTCGATCTAAATTACATCTCGCGATAGTTTTCAACCTCAATTGCATTTTGTAAAGATTGACAATCTAAATTGCTTTTTAGTAAGTCTTTCAATGCAGGTAGACAGGCCTTTTAGTGAGTATTTTGAATTTCAATTGCATTTTGTAAGTATTTTGAACCTCAATTGCATTTTGTACATATTTTCGATCTCGTTTGCATTTTGTAAGTATTTTGAATTTCAATTGCATTTTGTAAGTATTTCGACGCTACATTGCATTTTGTACGTGTTTTGAATCTCGCCTACGTCTTGTGGGTCTTTTTTCAATCTATTCTTTTTGTGCAATTTTTCGTTCTAAATTCCCTTTTGCAAGACCATATTGTGAGTTGTTTCCATCTAAGTTCCTTTTTGTACGTATTTTCCGTCTCCGATAATTTTGTTCTGGTTTCCATTTCATTATCATTTTCGCTATCACCCAGATCATTAGGGGCCGATAACCTTGATGTTAGGCCCCTTAAAACAATTATCATCATCATCAGCTTTCTCAATGTCCAGGAAGGCCATCAGTAGATCTGTTCCATACTCATAGTGCTGTTCTTGTAACTGCCTTACAGCAAAAATCAAATCCACTGTGGACCTTCCTGCTCTGAAGCCATGTTGTTCTTCCCTCATCCCTCCTTCTATCCTTGTCCTAATTCTCCTTTCCAATACTTTCTCAAACATCTTGGCACAATGACTCATCAGTGTTATTCCCCGATAGTTTCTGCATTCTGTTCTACTACCTTTCTTGAAGATCGGGACAATTATTCCCTTTTATCAGTCCTCTGGGGGTCTTCCTTTCCTTCCATGCTGTCTTCATCGCTCGGTACAACCATTGTATCCCCACCTCTGCTGCTGCTATCACCATCTCCATACTCAACTCATCCACACCCGGTGCCTTCCCTCCTTTCATCTTCCTCACTGCATCTTCCACTTCTTTCCATGTTAAGTCCTTTTCTGTTTGCAGTCCATCTTCCTCTTCCCCGATTTCTTCCTCCTTGCCGTGGTTTCCATTTGGGTTCAGAAGTTCTTCAAAATATTCTTACCACATTTTCTTTAGTTCTTCCCTATTTTCTATCTCTTGTCCCCTTTTGTTCACTATTCTAACATAATCTGCAGGATCCTTCCGCCTCTTATTTTTTACCATCCCATACAAGACCTTTTTTGTACCTTCACTATCCTCCATCATCTTTGTCCACTCTTCCATCCACTTTCTTCTCTCCTCAGCAACTACTCTCTTTGCCTCCTTCTTTTTTTCCTGGTACTCTTCCCTTGTCTCTACCGACCTATTTTGATACCACCTCCCAAAGGCTCCATTCTTTTCCCTTTCTATATCTTTTGTCTTCTTATTCCACCATGGTGTTTCCTTCCACCTCTTCTTACTACTTGTCCTCCCACATACAGCTTCTGCTGCACCTACTAGTGTCTTCTTAAATCTAGCCCATTCCTCTTCCACCCCTCTTTCTTCATCTGTTGTAATTCCTTCCTTTACCATTTTGAGGTATTCAACCCTTCTATCTCCTTCTTTCTGTTTCCATATCCTTATACCCCGCCCAGTAATTGGGCAAATTCGTGTTCACAGACTGAAGAGTTCGAACTAACCGCGTTTTACAGGCAACACTGGCTTCAAAACTTGATATTTACATCTATAGAAGCAACCTTATAATATGATTATGTGATTACCTTGTATACGACATTAGTCGTATTTCCTCCAGCAGTGAACACGAAAAGATTTCGGTTTGATGTAACATGCGATAGAGCCACTCAAAGCTGTCCATGAGAAAAACATTCCCCACTGAGGTCAACTCCAGTCACGCTAACTGTCTGACGCTGTGCTTTGTTTATAGCCATGCCAAAGCAGACTCTTACTGGGAATTGTATGTGTTTGAAATGATAAGGCAAATCTGAAGGAATTATAGGGATTCTGGGTACTAAGACTGTTTCTCCTGTACCACAGCTAGTTTCGATAGTTGCTACAATGAAACAGTTTTTCTAAGTTTTCACTACCAATCGCATCCCATTGCATAACTTTGGTGGGTGTAAATTACGTAGCAATATAATAGGCACTCCCACTTTTAAAATAAGCTTGTGTGGTGACAAGCCAGAAGGAAGTAAAGAATTTAGGAATTCTGTAGGGTAATGAACAGCTTCTTCACTATCGACTACTGCGTCTACTGAGTAATATACTTGATCCTGGGCAGTGAGTTTGGATAACACCAAGTCATTAATTTTCACAACTTGTTCGTTTGTCGGCGATAATATTGCTCCTTCTTTAAACCATGAATGAGACTTGTTAGATAGGCCATGGATTTGAGGATAAACTCTTATCAATCAATTCTTGAATGCTGCTTACTAAAACTCAGAAATCGTGACTGAGGATAATTTTCCCGTCAATGACTGGTAAATCTCCATTTCCGACTCTAAGGACCGTATTCACCATCGCTGGTAAACTCTTCCATTATCTAAGATTTTGAAAACTCTGTTAATACTATTATCTTGGATAACATAAACATCAGTATTCACCATTGCCTTTATTATCCCGGTTTCCCAAATCTCGGTTTTCGTTTCAATGTGTACTGCATCGCTGAAATTTTCATATAGATGCACTGGAAACAGTTGACTAGTGCTGCACAAATCATATGTTTATTGTCAAATCAAAGGCCTGTTCTGTAGCTTTATAGGTTAGGTGTGAGATATAGTACAGTAAATATTCGTAAATAATGTCAAGTGTTGAATTGAAACGTAAGAAGAGGCCAATTAAAAACACAAATAATGGAAAAGCAATTAAAATCAATGTAATTCAATATTTTCATTCTCATTATACAAGTGTTACATTCCCAATAAAATACTTCTGTAGTACGTATCAATTGGTGTTCTTCTCACAAAATTGTCCCGACGAGCCACATTATATTGATCAGCTTGTCCATCAAGTTGACCGTCCCTTTAAAGTTCAGCCCATGGTACTGGTAGTTCTAGCTGTGGATCGTCCTGAGGTAACTCTTCTCCTGCTTGTCGCACAATGTTATGTAGAACGGCTGTGGCAGTTATCACTGGAAACGTGTGCTCTAACCCTAAATTCATACCTAAAGCAAGAACCGGAAATCTTCGCTTCCATATGCCAAACATTCACTCTATCACATTTCTTGTTCTTATTTGTGACTCGTTATAAAGATTCTCTTCAGGTGTGCGAACCACATCTAGGGCCGTATTCACCAACGCCAGTAATTTGATTATCTTGGTTTATAGCTGCAAGAATCTCAGATAATAGCTATGTCGTTATTCACCAACACAAGTATCTCGGTTAATAGGGATTATCCTGGTTATTCACTTTACTGGAGGATGGTTGACCGGTAAAATGCCAAAAACTAAGATAATCAACAGAACAAGATGGCGTGCAGATGAATGTAATACTTAATAAATGCTAGAGAAAATGATAGTGACAAAGAATATCAGCAATAATATGTAGGGGAACGACATAAGTGGATAAAAGACCGTGCCTCATATTTTGAGGATTAGCCTACGATGGTGTTGATTTTCTCACACTTTTTAGGTTATCTAAATCTTCTACTTTGTCAGTATTGTCCATCATAGAACCTAACCTTGAATTTGCAATGGACAGGTAAGATGATTACTATAACTACAATAGGGAGTATATAGAAAGCATTCACTGTAAATTTAACAACTGAATAGTTATATTTGTGGTCTTTCAAGAACCATTCTCTGTCGCCAATAAATCAATTGCTACTTGAATTAAGGTTTTATGCTACTGGTAGTAATCAGCTGTGCGTAGCGGATTATGCAGGGGTGAGTCAACCAACAGTTTGCCAAATCGTACATCGTGTGAGCGCTGCCATAGCCTCTTTACGACCTCGCTACATCAGTCTTCCGCAAAGGAGGCTATAATGCAAACACAGATGGATTTTTATAACATTGCCAGATTTCCAAAAGCAGTAGGGGCAATGGACTGTACCCATATTCGAATACGTTCTCCTGGAGGTAATCATGCCGAATTATTCCGAAACAGAAAGGGTTATTTTTCGCTAAATGTGCAAGCAATATGTAATTGTAATATGGAATTTACTAACCTCGTGGCTAGATGGCCTGGAAGTAGTCATGATAGTACGATTTTCAACAACTGTGTACAACGAGCCAGGTTCGAACTAGGTGTGTACGGGGATTCAGTATTACAGTAGAACCTCGATGCATCGTTCCCGGAACTGTCGTTTTCCCGTATGCATCGTTCAATTAATTTAGTCCCGAAAATTTTCCATATAAACTAATGTTAAATTTCCCCGCATGTATCGTCCCTCGAACTATCGTTTTTTCGCATGGATCGTCAAAAAATCACTAGTCCTTGGCCACAATTTTCCCGCATTGATCGTTTATGAGAAAAATATATGCTAAAGTTCTTTTGAATTTGAAGCAGCATAGCGGCAACCTGTTACGCGAGAATGTACGAGGTACGAACGATTAGGAGTTCCTAGGCTTGAGCAAGTTTCTCGGCTGAAGCAAGTTCAAGTAGGCTGGACTGCAGTGCGCCGATTGTTTACGCGCAACCACACTATATAACCACGCCTACGAGCCTTCAGGCGCCAACGATTCTGCTCGAAGCGCCAAGCCGTCATTGTGCTGTTTCATTTCATTCTGAGTGGTTCCGTGTAGTATCTTGGTCGTGTGCGGCGATTACAATTTTATCTGTAGTTCGTAATGAAAACTTTACTTCACTGACGACGCAATTCTCGTAATCTCAATAATGTTACGCTGCGTTTGGCAATGCTTGGCTAACAAGTTAGATCACACAGAACAGCAATGAAAGCATTTAGAAGGTCTTGAGCGGGTGTTGTCATAGCGTGACGTCATTTAGCCTTGAAATAGCTTGCCCGGTCAGAGACCCGCGAACACTCGGAACTGCTGTATTCTTTCATTCGGAACACCGGAAGTATCTCCCGCGGAGATTGGCGAGCTGTGCGATGATGGCGCGGGGCAGAGGAGTGATGAAGAGAAGACGATCGTGAGCCCCAAGTCGTCCCGAGTTTCGCCGAACCGCATGCCGTCTTAGCGAAGATGAAATCCTTCATGTACTCGCATGTCATCAGTGATCGTGAAGAAGAGAACATTATGCAAGTTGAGAAGGCTTTGTTTCGTCTGAAACGTAAAGCTTTGACGAAACAAAAAACAATTAATGACTTTTTTACTAAAAAGAGCAAGTGATAAAATGGCATATGAAATCATATCGCGTACATCGTGGTTGCAATATTTTGACGTCTCTATAAAGTTTACATGAAGAAATATGTCCAAATACAGTACCCGTACTTTCTTTATTTTTTTACTCAATTTTTTTTATGTTACCCGCATTTATCGTTTCCCGCATCCATCGTCATTTTCCCCCTCCCCCTTGAAAAACGATGCATCGAGGTTCTACTGTATTAGTAGATGCTGGCTACCCTTGTAGATCGTACCTAATGCCTCCTCTGGATGCAGTTCACACACCCGAAGAGAATCTTTATAACGAGTCACAAATAAGAACAAGAAATGTGATAGAGCGAGGGTTTGGCATATGGAAGCGAAGATTCCCGGTTCTTGCTTTAGGTATGAATTTAGCGTTAGAGCACACGTTTCCAGTGATAACTGCTACAGCCGTTCTACATAACATTGTGCGACAAGCAGGAGAAGAGCTACCTCAGGACGATCCACAGCTAGAACTACCAGTACCATGGGCTGAACTTTTAAGGGACGGTCAAATTGATGGACAAGCTGATCAATATAATGTGGCTCGTCGGGACAATTTTGGGAGAAGAACACTAATTGATACGTACTACAGAAGTATTTTATTGGGAATGTAACACTTGTATAATGAGAAGGAAACTATTGATTTACATGGATTTTAATTGTTTTTCCATTATTTGAGTTTTTAATTGGTCTTGCTTAAGAAGCTCCTTCTCTCTTTCAAGCCTTATTTCATCTGCCACCAGCTTTATTTTCTCCTGCTCCATTTGAAGGAAGTGAAGCTCCTTTTTCCATAAATGTTCCTGTGTGGCTTCTTCAGTGCTCTTTATTATTGCCCCAGCCTTCAACCTATGAATTTTTTGCCAAAGGCTCTCCTGACTTGCTTACCATGGGTCTTCGGCGCGCAGCCCTACCTGAAGAGGTCAGGTTTGAAGCTAATGGAGTTCTAACTGACTCTGAGGAGTGATCAGGCGTATCAACTTCATTGACGTACTCGACTTGGGCACTGGTAACACTATTGCTGTTTTTATTGGTTTGTAGTGTTGGATGTATCGGAGACTTGAGCATATTTGATGTGTACTTGCTCCAAGTCACCTCAAAATTGGTAGTTGTAGGACCAGATCCCTCCGCTAATACTACAGCATCATCACTGTCAATAACTGGCGTCTCCAATAGTTGTGATAATTCACTGTCGTCGTCGTAAGGGTTTCTCAGTCCTTCTACGGAAGGTTTAATAAGTTCAATAGCTCTTTCTAGAATAGGATCTTTTTTGATGTTACTAGAGCCTCCACCTGTCTTCAGCACTTCAATCTTGCCCTCCGAGGATGCTTTTCTGGCAGCTTTCTTGATGTTATCCCAAACTGTTCTTAAATTTACTGCATCTCGAGCAGGCCCGTGCCCTTGTGTATTGAATTCTGTAGCCATTTTTTCCCATCGCTCGTTTTTAATTAATGTTGTAACACCGTCTGTTTTCTTATTCTCTATGATGCTGATATTCTCAGCCACTAAATCTATCAGTAATTGCTTCTCCTGTGGTGTCATATTAGGCCTCTTCCTACGTTTCAATTCAAAACTTGACATTATTTACGAATATATACTGCACTATGTCTCACACCTAACCTATAAAGCTACAGAACAGAACTTTGTTTTGACAATAAACAAATGATTTGCGTGGCGCTATTCAACCGTTTCCAGTGCTTCTATATGAAAATTTCAGCGATGCTATACACATTGAAACGAAAATCGAGATAATAAAGGCAATGGTGAATACCGATGTTTATGTTATCTCAGATAATAGTATTAACCGAGTTTTCGAAATCTTAGATAATGGAAGAGTTTACCGGCGATGGTGAATACGGCCCCTAGAGGAGGCATTAGGTACGATCTACAAGGGTAGACAGCATCTACTAATAATACTGAATCCCCGTAGACACCTTGTTCGAACCTGGCTTGTTGTACACAGTTGTTGAAAATCTTACAATCATGACTACTTCCTGGCCATCTAGCCACAAGGTTAGTAAATTCCATATTATAATTACATATTGCTTGCACATTCAGCGAAAAATAACCCTTTCTGTTTCGGAATAGTTCGGCATGATTACCTCCAGGAGACCGTATTCTAATATGGGTACAGTCCATTGCCCGTACTGCTTTTGGACATCTGGCAATGTTATAAAAATCCATCTGTGTTTGCATTATAGCCTCCTTTGTTTGCGGAAGACTGATGTAGCGAGGTCGTAAAGAGGCTATGGCAGCGCTCACACGAAGTACGATTCGGCAAACTGTTGGTTTACTCACCCCTGCATAATCCGCTACACACAGCTGATTACTACCAGTAGCATAAAACCTTAATTCAAGTAGCAATTGATTTATTGGCGACAGAGAATGTTTCCTGAAAGACCACAAATTTAACTATTCAGTTGTTAATCTACAGTGAATGCTTTCTATATACCGGTACTCCCTATTGGAGTTATAGTAATCATCTTACCTGTCCGGTGCAAATTGATGGTTAGGTTCTATGATGGACAATACTGACAACGTAGAAGATTTAGATAACCTAAAATGTGTGATAAAATCAACATCATCGTAGGCTAATCCTCAAAATATGAGGCACGGTATTTTATCCACCTATGTCGTTTCCCTACATACTATCGCTGATATTCTTCGTCACTATCGTTTTCTCTAGCATTTAATAAGTATTACATTCGTCTGCGCGCCATCTTGTTCTGTTGATTATCTTAGTTTTTGGCATTTTACCGGTCAACCTTTCTCCAGTAAAGTAATTAACCAGGGTAATCCCTATTAACCAAGATAATTGTGTTGGTGAATAACGACATTGCTATTATCTGAGATTCTTGCAGCTGTAAGCCAAGATAATCAAATTACTGGCGTTGGTGAATACGGCCCTAAGTAACAAATTAGCAAACAGACTATTCTCTTCTGAAGATAAGAGTACCGTACCCTCATGTTAGTTTTGAGTGCCAGTGTTATATTCGGCCAAATGTAAGATCTTTGTAATGAAGCGTTCACTTCGTCGGCTCTCGTTCCTCTGGTAACAACTGGTAAGAGTTGACGAAAATCTCCAGCGAACAAAACTGTGCAGCCACCCATAGGTGTGTTCCGATTCCTTAGATCACGCAAGGTCCTGTCTACAGCTCCAACGGTAGTTTTTTGCATCGTTGTAGCCTCATCCCATACAACTAAAGAACAATTTTGGATTAAACTGACAGTGTTACTTTGTTTCGAAATATTACATACGCTTCCATCATTACTGCTGACTTTCAAAGGATGTTTAAAATGTTGCATGTGCTGTTCTTCCCCCTTCCAAAAAATGGCTGCAATTCCAGATGATGCGATGGCAAGAGCAATAATACCCCCAGACCTCACTTTGGCGAGCAACAAATTAATCCAGAACGTTTTTCCTGTACCTCCGGGGCATCGAGAAAAAATATCTTGCCTTCCTTCTTAGTGATGCTAGATGTGATGGCGTCATAAGGTTGTTTCTGATCGTGGTTCAGACGGTGTTCTTCTTGAGCAATGGTTTGAAGAAGCCGAGGACGAAGTCTTTCTTTCTCTTGTGACAATCGAGAAATTATTTGTTGCTCTGTTTTATTGTTAGTGATAAGCGCTTTTTTTTCCCTGATATCAATGAACTATGACCTATATCCGTTTTACATCTCTGCATGATGGCTTAAAATCACTGACTGGACTATTAATTATAAAGGATTGTCAGACGTAATTTAAGAATGGCGAAGTGCATGAAACACAAATCCCCCTTCCGTTCAATCTTAAATCGAGTGTGTATTTTGCGGAACGAAAAGTTCACAGGCGAAATGAAGAAAATCTGAGTTGCACTTCCAGGGGAAAGGCGAGGTGCTTGAAACACAAATCCCCCTTCTGTCCAATCTTAACTTGACTGTGTATTTTGTGGAACGGAAAGTTCACCGGCGAAATGAAGAAAAAACGAGTTACACTTCCAGGGAAACTCCAAACACAACCACCCTTCTCCGAAGTCTTAACACGACTCGACCGTTTGCTGCTGGCTGTATCTGGGGTAAAAGGTTCGCCCGCTAGTTAGGCTGTAACGGGAGTGATAGGCTCGCCCTTAGCTAGCTCGTAAACTGTCGCCTTAGTATTTGAATGGACATGGTTGGAAGAAATGAAAACGTAAAAACCCTTATAGTGGGCGATGTATTGAAGATAGACATACGCTCTCCCGGACTTTTTGTAGAACTTTTCATGCTGAACAATTCTTACACTCTTAGTATTTAGATATTTTTAACGGTTTGCCCAGCGTAAGCTTCGGCGCTCGGACGTCAGGTTTTTTTTTCTCGACTATTCACTGAAATAGTTATTGCTCGGCTTCCTTTGATCATGAATAAATTATCTTCTACAGAAATCATCCTCGAGATATCCTGTACAGAACGGTGGATACCGCATCTCAATCCATCCAGAGGTTCTCGTGATTGCCCGTGACATCCAAGAATCGGGGACTTGGTTTTATACTAAGTAGAGATTATTAGTTTTTTTATTATTAATTTTCGGTCTTTTCAAATTTAGGTATCCACCCCTAAATTTGAAATTCCATTCCAAATTTGTATAATTTAATCAGTGTTAAGAGGGGCAGATGACCTCGTAGTTCCGCCTCTTAAAACTACAATAACTGAGTTTCCCTTGCGTAAAGGACTCCAACGGTAGTTTTTTGCGTCGTTGTAGCCTCAGTGTGTTGTAGTGCCGAATATTTTTCTGTGTTGACATAGATTGTTTGTTGTAGATATTTTGGACTAACCCTAATGCCATTTTGACTTTTTGGAGACTAATTTGTTGTGAGATTTTTTCAAGGCATTATTATTATTATTATGTTAATTGAATTATATTTATATTTGTATTTGCATATTGTATAAATGCTTCCAAACTGTGGCCAGCAAATCTTTCTACAGCACAAATATGTACTTAAGGGAGAAAATATCTGCAACTCTTGGTTCAGAAGCTCACCCTTTAAGACCCTCTAGTGTCTGACAGTGTAAACAACTGTGAGCCACTAAAGGTGGGTTACCATTTATTAGTGCAAGGCTTCTAATTCAGAAAGGCCACGAGTATGTGTACACTAGCCTTTTTATTAGCAGTACAGCATGATTGAAAGAGTACACATCTCCTGGTGAGAATCAGATTAAATAGGTGTTAACTTCACGCAAGGTTAATCTTCAATGGGAAATGCTATTAAGAGTTGAATGGAATCGTATTTCCTAGCTTTCAACATTGTCTAATGATTAGGATGATTAGTGAGGCTCGTCTTATTGTGGGCAGGTGTGTTATGGCTTAAGTTGTTGTATAATTCCGAGACTAGTTCAGAATGTTACTGTTACCTTTGGAAAATAATCTTACCATTTTATGTAGTTCATGAATCTTTGAATTGGATTTTGTTCATTCAGTTACCAGTAGTTCAGTTGACTTGGAACATTTGAATACACTTTTAAAGCCCATTAATTGGAACATCATTGAGCCTGAAGACATTGCAATGGTAAGAGAGATACAAGCATTATTTTAAAAGGAATTACTAAATACGTTGTGTAGTTTATATTTGCATTGCTCATTACAGAAAGGTTAAGATCAGATATCTTCTTTTTGTGTTGCAGATGTAGGATTCTGTGCTTACAGATTGAAAAGTTGATAACTGTTGAAAAATGTATGAAAAATCGTTAATTATACAAAATGTAATTTATAAAAATCTATGCCATTGAAATACAGAAAAGGGGCGTGGTGACGCAGCGGTCAAGCTGTTGGCCTCTCACCACGGCAGACCGGGTTCGATTCTCGGTCAATGCATGTGAGATCTTCAAAGTGAAATGTCATGTCCTGTGGTTCGGATTCCACGTAAAAAGGAGGTCCATTGGCTTATGATCATGCGATTAACGGTCACGTAAAACTACAATCTTTCTTCTTCCTTGAAATACAGAAAATTTGTCAAATTAAATTGTAGACATGTCATTCACAAATAAGAGTATATTTTAGTAGAACAAAACAATATGGCCAAAAATGTGTATCAATTATAGTAAAGCCATCATCTTATTGTGGGCAGGTGTGTTATGGCTTAAGATGTTGTATAATTCCGAGACTAGTTCAGAATGTTACTGTTACCTTTGGAAAATAATCTTACCATTTTATGTAGTTCATGAATCTTTGAATTCGGAACAAATACCAGAGGAATGGAGAATGGCTGTAATCCACCCCATTCATAAAAAGGGTGATAGATCAGACCCGAACAACTACCGTGGGATTTCTTTGCCTGATGTAACATACAAGATTCTATCTAGAATTATCTTGACAAGAATTCAACAACTCGATCAAGAACTAGGAGAATATCAAGGAGGGTTCCGACCAGGTCGCAGCTGTCCGGATCAGATCATCAGTCTGAAATGGATAATGAAATATCATAGAATGAGACAAAAGGATTTGGTCATTACTTTTGTGGATTTTAAGAAAGCTTATGACAGTATCCATCGAGGGTCATTACTTAATATCCTTAGGGAATTTGGGTTACATCAAAAGCTTATCAACCTCATCGGCGTTACTTTGAAAGATACTAAATCAAAGGTTAAATTTCGAGGCACCTTGTCTGAACCATTTGATATCCGGACTGGACTTCGACCGGGAGATGGTCTATCACCGTTATTATTTAATTGTGTTCTTGAAAAGATCATGCGTGAGTGGAACAAAACTTGTCCTCCAAATGTAAAGATTGGTACTAATATAAAACTGAATTGCTTGGCCTTTGCGGATGACCTTGCACTGCTTGCAACCAGTATAGATGAGGCTAAACACCAAATTGAAGAACTTGGGTCTATTGCAGCAAAAGTAGGACTTCAAATTTCATTTGAAAAGACTGAAATAATGGCATCCTTTGATGTGGAAACACAAGCTATTACATTGATCAACAATAAAGAAATTAAAGTTGTACATAAATTTAAATATTTAGGGGAGATTATAACATGGAATTTGAATGAGAAAGCGTCAATCGAAAATAGAACAACAAAGTTAAGACAAGCGCAATATATTACTTGGTCTAGTTACAAAAAAAAATCACTCTCCATAAATGCCAAATTACGACATTACGAATCAGTTATTAAACCGGAAGCAATATATGCTTGTGAAACACTTTTCAAGTTAAACACTCGATCAGTTACTGACACATTACAGAAGATTGATAGAAGAATTCTCAGAACTATAATTAATAAATACATCAGGTGGATGGTCAATGGCGTCTATTACCAAATGAAGTGGTTTATAAAGAAACAGAGTCTATAGTCGATACTATGCGAAAAAGGCGAATTGCTTTTTTTAGTCATATCTCACGCCTGCCGGATACCAGACAATTAAAAGTATTATTTAATTATTTTTTCAAAAGTAAAACAAAGTCTAAATAACAATAAAACAAAGAACTCTTGGTTTATGGAAATTCAAAATGATCTGGATGAACTCGGCTTGACAATGTCCCAAATAGCTAACAAAGATGAGAAGAATATCTTGAAAAACAAGAACATCCGACTTCCCTTAAAAACCTTTACCCGCAAAACTTACACTATAAGCGATGCAGAGAGAGCGGCAAGGTCAACTAGAATGAAAATGTTTTGGGAAAAGAAGAAAAATAAGAAGCTGAATCTTTAATATTGTTTTTGAGATATGTATATACTTGTTTTGGTTAAGTGCTCCAATGCGGGCGTAACATATGTAAGTAAATAAATAAATAAATAAAAAGCTATCATTACTTCCGACTTGTCGTTTCAGTGTTGCTCTAGAGTTATCTTTTGGTCAGAAGGAAAATCACTTGAACTAGACAATCACGGGCAGCCATTCAAATCGATATATATCATGACAAATTGAGTTTCGTTCGCGATGTCGCAATTTACCGAACGAAACTCTAGCCTAGCACTGAAACGTCAAGTCGGAAGTAATGACTGCTTTACTGTAGGTTACAAAAAGCATAGAAGTTCCTCTGTTTGCCACCAGATGGCTGACTGAAGATACTGTATGAACGTTGGCAGACAAGGCGCCATTTTTAAGTAAAAGAATTTTATTTGTTCGTCTAAATGTTTTTTTTTTTTTTTCATCTACGGATACAGTCAATAGAACAAAGCTTTTGGGGAAATTATTTTGTTATTTCCTTTGGTTGTGTTAATAAAAGGAATGTTCTAAGCATTTGCATTTATTTATTTATTGTTTTTTTTTCTTACTCTAGGAGAAGTAAGGTAATTTTTATATTGTTTTATATCCTGTTGGCCACTTGACCATGACGTTTTGAAAAGTATTTTTCATGATGTGAATAGGACTATGTTTCACATTGTCCAATTTCTCCTTGCGTCGACGTACAAGTTTAATATGATTTGGACACTATTGGATACATTATCTGTCAAGAGTTGCAAAACAGTAGGCCTATATCAGGAATAGTATGTTTCCATTCATCGCTTTTGAATAGTTTGGGGAGGTTATGTGCAGTTATTTAAGAATCTATAATTCAAAGCCCTCTTTTCACAGTCACAATCGCATCAAATTATCAAGTTTGTTCGGTATTGTCAGTTTATGTAGTAATTATAATACTGTAATGATAATATACCAGCCAGTTGAGACAGTATGAATATCTTACTTATGTTTAGACCTAATTTGTATTCCAGCTTACAAGGCAGATTTAAATTGGGATACACTTGGCTGAGCTTCATAGCTTTATTACTTTCTTCCATATAGTTTTGACCCAAGCTTTGAGGGTGACTAAACGTACCCTCATGTAGCCTGATATGTCAGTATTCTTCTTACCATAACAATTTTTATGAGCCAGTGTATACAACAGACAGACTCCCTGTTTATTCAACGTGAAGTGCATACATTGTCACCCACAGTATGAGTGTGAAACATTATGTCACAAGGTAGCATGATGTCAGAGGGCCTTGTTGAGCCATCCATTAGGAATTACAGTATTGCACTAGGTTCTTGCAGTGATGTGCTGAAATTAATTGGGGGAGACCATTTTTATGGAACTTGCATCCTGGTTTTATATAAATGTGTTTTTATTAAGTGGTGAAGGATTCTTTGATATGTAATTTAAGATGTTAATTCTTTCAAGTTATTGTAAAATATTATTTTCTGTTGTTTCAGGATCTGTACTGTGTGCGCAGTGACTTGGGCAACCTGCTCAAAGCCTTGGGAAGATTAGATGAAGCCAAGGTAAGAGATAGTCCTTCACCTGACCCTTCCTCACTAGTCCTCTCCTTTTGGTAATTAGGAACGAAGCTTGTTTCTATCTACAAATTTCATTAGCAATTGTTCTGGCTCTTACAAGTTGTATAAAGGTAGTCTGAGGTAATGGAAATGAAAGAGATTGTCATTTTTCAACATCACCCCCCATAATTTCAACACATCTATTATCTCATAATTAACAACACAATGCCTTTCTTAACAGTAGAAAGTTCAAATGCGACTTGTTTTACCTCTTAATAACTAGACTTCTTTTCTGCAATATATTTCTTCTTCTCGGAGAATAGGTGATAGTTGCCACTTGTTAGATCTCGACTGAAGAATGGGCATCCGATTTCCTGGAAGCCAGTGTCCATCACTATAAATTTTGTAACAGCACCCGTTTATACTAAGCATTGTTGTCAAGGACAAGAAGGCGGCCATGATTCAGTGTTTTTCTCCTCCCATCCTTTATGCCATTGGGGTGTCTGTGAAGGAATGAAGCATAATACAATTCATCAAAAGTTTAGTTCCTTTCTTAGAAATCAATCAAAAGAATTGCCTTGCAATTACAGAAGTGTGTATCTATTATCTTCTTGGAGGACAGAGCCACCTCGCTGTAGTGTTTCACATAATTTACGCCAGGGTGGTCCAACCTTTAGTTACCCGAGGGCCAATCAAACGTTAGTATAGGAATGTGAGGGCCAGAGACATTCCTGAAAGAAAACGTATTAAATATTTCACTCAAAAACATTTACTAAAATTATAAATTAAAATTTAAAAAAAGTTTAATATTAGTAGTTGAATATACCAGTTAATTTTAGTCCAGAAATCAATGTGATGATTGGCACTGCTTTCCTGACACAAGTGTATCAATGTCCACTGTAAGTTCAGTAAGGCAAAGTCTTAGGCTCGATTCCAGTGAAGCACTTTCAATTCGATTTCTCGTTTTTTATTCAATTTGTTTGGGAGCAGAAAAAGCACTTTCTCACGCATACGTACTGCCAAACAGCGATAACACTTGCAGAGAAAATTTAAGCAGTTTAGGAAAACGTTCTTTAGAAATCAGTTTCCAGAAATTTTCAGCGACATCACACTTTTTAGTCTGAAAGAATGGGTCTGTCTGAAGATCGCAAATTTCCATTTGAAGGTCGCAGGGCTCCTCACTCACTTCAATTTCCATGGGGTTGTTCAACAGTGCAAGATTTGGTTTTAAGGAGTGAAAATCATGGAATTTGTTCTGGAACTCTTTCTTGATATCTAGTATTATTTCATGAACATACTAAAATTTGTCACTTTTTTTCTTCTTTCAACTGCTGACAAGATGGGAAGTGTGCCATATTATTTGCCTTCAATGCAATTTGCATTACATTTTTTTGTGGAAGCCCTCAATATGTCCATAAAGCTGGAAGATATTTTGTTTTCTCCCGTGTAGTTTCAGGTTTAAAGCATTTAGATGTGATGTTAAATCTGTCAGAAAAGCAAGATTATTTGAAAACTGGATTTCTTCCAGTTTTTTCTTGATACTCGTGCTCAATGTTTTCATTTTTGAGGAAAGCAAGAATTTCATTCCTCAACCCAAAAAACTGTTGCAAGCAATTTCCAGCACTTAGCTAATGCACTTAACAGTACTATGAAATTTCACCGTACTCAGCTTCCAAATTGTCTAAGAATGCAATAAATGCTCTTTGTCTACAGGCTTTATTGCCTCCCCTCATTAAATTTTCAGTATTTACAACAGTTTTCATTGTCTCACTGAGCCTTATAATTTTTCCACAGAGAGCCTCCTGGTGGATAATGCAGTGGAAAAACAAAAGGTTCAATCCTTTTTCTTTACACAGTCCTACTAAACCACTGTTTGGACAAACCATTTGCTTTAGCTCCATCTGTTGCAATGCCAGAGCACTTCACAAAACCTCCATATTTAGAAACGACATCATCCAGTGCGTTGAATATGGCAATACCTTTCTTTGCTGGTTTCTAATGATCTTAATTCCAACAGTTCTTCGTGAATTTCAAATTCTTCGTTTATTGTGCTGACAAAGGTAAGGAGCTGGCCGATGTCAGCTATATCTGTGCTTTCATCTTGTGCTAGAGAGTAAAATTAACATTTATCCAAAATGCTCTTCAGAGAACCTGAAACTTAACCAGCCTTGTCATTAATTCTTCTACTGACTGTCTTATGAGACAAGGAAACTGTTTCAAAATTTTTAGCCTTCATATTACTCCAAATGAAGATGCCATTTTTACAGTTAAACTCCCTAAAAGATTTTTACTTTTCGCTAGCTCTAAACATACCTCATAAGATGCCTTTGAACTGGCAGTGTTTGATGGTTGCTGAAATATATTCTTCTGTGTTGTTAGTTTCAGCTTCAAATCATTAAACACACAACTTCTGGCACTTGTCTAGAATTGATCGTATTTTGATACAGTGGAACGTGGCTAATTCGAACTTCGATAATTCGAAATCTTCTTTAATTCGAATTTTTCTCTTGGTCCCTAGCATTTTATATACAATCAATGCTAAAAAATCGTGGTTAATTCGAATTATATTTTGGATAATTCGAAGTTTTTAGTGTAAAAAGCCGATCGGAAGCCAAACAGTTGGGACAATTCCCGAAAAAACTGTTCCGAGTGCAGCCCCAAGGAACAAACCACATCACAGAACTTAAGCGGTTTGTTTAGAGTACAAATGACGTAAGTAGTTCTGTTTTCCATCCCATAACTTTGTTAGATTCTTTTGTGATGGCTAAGAGACTTAATTGTAGGAAACAGGTAAAAATCTCAAACTATTTTGAAAAACAGTAGATTTCTCTAAGACTTAACTAGATAGCTGGATTACTACTGTCGTTAAATAGGTGAATAGTACATTTGGGTTTTATTTTTCATTTGAAACTTTTGAGGTTATTCACAATACAGTCTTTATAAAGTACCGTTGTCTGTTAATCTGCTTTCTTGAACGTAAATCAGTATGTAAACTTAATTCAATGTATTTTCTCTACCCTTTTCAAAGAACTTTCTTAATTCGAATTTTTGGATAATTCGAATTTTTTTTACTAGTCCCTTGAGGTTCGAATTATCCAAGTTCCACTGTATATGCTAGCTGGTACAGTGTGAATTCACGTTATACTCCTTTGAAACACCTAATACTTGAGAACAGATAACACACTGTGGTTTTCCATTATGTTCAACAAAATAGTAACTTTCCTGCCACTTTGACGTTTCTCATCTTCAACACGCCGTTTATTAAGCCCGCCTTATTAGGTACCGCTCTCGCAACGATGACAACAAACTCTCGTCGTACTATATCTCTCGAACAACCTCTCTCGTCAAAAACAACCTCTTCGAACAGCCTTGCGCTCCCTTTTATAGGGAAGTCCGCCGCAGCACACGAACGATCGCGAATTTATCGGCAACCAATCACTGGCAGCCAACCAGTTGTCGCATATGTAACATCATCTTGTTGCTCTCCAAGCAGATGTTCAAAAAATCTAAACTTGTGACAGTCTTTTAGATTTACGAGCAGAATTTTCAGGGCTGAACCTAATGTCACCTTTTAGTTCCATTAGTGCAGATTTCTTCCTATAGTACTCATGTCTCCAATCAAACCTATGTTTCTTACTTTCTTAATTTATAATACAATTATTGAAGTGGCAGGTATAGTGACAAGGATATTTCCTAAGAATTCTTTTCCTGCAAGACTTAGTTGGCTGCTTTATAATGTAAATGTCTTGAAAATGTGTTGGCAAGTTCTTACCATGTTAATAATTCAGTGATAAAGCACAACAAACAAACCATCACTGCCTTTATCACAGAGCCAGCTGTTGGTAACGTATCGTATCAGTGACTGATAATCTACTGCAGCCGTGAGAACCTGACTGAAAATATTGTTCACAGGTAGCGGGTAGACTTGACCAGGCCTGATGCCTCGCTGCCCCACAACGAAAATGTTTGCGGACGGGCATATTAGAAAGCACTGGCTGAGAATGACCCTGAATTAAATGAATGCACCCAAACCAAGCAGGTTCTTACCCTGTTAATTAGGGAACAAATTACACATGTTGACACAATTTAGCATAAAATATATGACGGTAATTCATAATTTAATCACTCTGAATACTAAGAACAAAACACTATTTTTAGCCTATTTTCATTTATGAAAAAAAAATAGACTTAATAGATCACCTTTTGTCTGTTTGTGTGTGTGTGTGTGTCCCCAATAACTTCTAAATGGCTATAGCAATTTCGATGAGACAAGGTAAGGTCATGGCTCAATTTCGGCCGACCCCGACCGTGCCCTTCAAATTTTATTACTTCTTACCAATCCAACACGACGACAGTGCGAAGTATTTCACCGGCATTCTATATCTCCAAAACTATTACCGATATCACGCTGACATTTTGTACGGTGATAAAGGGCACTACTAGAAGTTCACCTATGAGACTTTCAAAAACCTGTTAACTACAAAACTATGGTGGCCGAGCGAAGTTGAAACTTTTAAATAGACTTTTCTCACGATTTAACTATCCAAACGTAATGAAACTTGGTACAGCAAATGTTTATACACAATGTAATGCACTGGAGTTTAATTTAGTTCAATTGTTTACATAACCTCAAAATGGCGGCTGTGCGAAATGTTTAAATTAAGTTTTTATTTCTTGTGTCCTAATCATGCGATCGAAGTGAAAGTTTGAATAATGAACCTACGTAATAATTTTCATTTAATGTTACATAACTCTATTGCCTATACATATAACAGTCCAACAAGGTGACCATCCGAAATATTTAGACGGTTCTCAATATCTACGAATCTGTTACAGCAATCAAACTGAAATTTGGAATGTTGATAGTGGCAATTAACATAAGTGGGTTATATGAAAATATGCTTTAGTTCTTCACGGAACTGCTTGTTATATTTTTAATCACTAGTAAGATTAACATAATCTATAAAGTTCATGAGCTTATACTGAATTTTGATCAGCAGACCCAAGAACTCAAACAATTATCCAACTGTTAATGCCGGTAACTAAAATTATTTTAGAATAAGCAAAATTCACATGTAATTCACTATTTTAACAATAGGAGTTTACAACGTTTAAGCGGCATAATGCAGATTGGGAATAAAGTCTTACGGTTTAATTTTTTCTGGAATTTACTATTTGCCATTTAAAAGTAAGCTTGTGTAGCCCACTGGCTTGCTGCAAGTCTTAAAAATTTACACCACTTGGGTGGTTTGCATATCAACGATACCATTCCTATACATAAGACCAGAATTAAATTTCTTGCCAGAGCCGAAAATTGAACCCGAACCTCCAGGGTGGTACCCAACCATGCAAACCACTACTACATGGGGCGTACATTGAGTTTGAAGATTTGCCTGTATTGAGTGCATCAAGCTGGAACCAACTGGAACCAACCTCGTACATACTCGTAGTATGATTTTGTGGTAATTGTTTGTTCAAACTGTCATAGTTCCATAAATTTGGTCTTTTCCAAAATGTGAATGAGAATAATGCTTTGGCTGTCACGGAGGAAGCTCTGGTTCGATTCGTGGCTCTGCCAAGAAATTTAATTTTGGTCTGAAAGCTGGAACGGAGTACACTCTACCTTATGAGACAGAACTGAGAAGAGGTGGTTTCGATTCCTACCTCAGCCATCCTGGAAGTGGTTTCCCACTTCTACTCCAGGCAAATGCTTAGTTGGTACCTAACTTGAGGCCGCGGCCTATTTCTACCCAAATCCTACCTCGATTACAAGTACACACACTAATACAGACGTCACATTGACACAAGTTACCAGAACACGTTTACACACACACACAAGTACACAGTGCTACATGACCACGATGTTGCAAGGCCTCTTAAAGGATCAACAACAACAATAGAATATTATTTGAGTGGAAATAATTTTCATCAGCCTTGAAAAGTTTCAAAATCCTCCATTACACAGAAAATAATTGGCAAATTGATTGCAAGAGTTTGTTATTGCCCTTACTGCATTAACGTTTTCAGTTAACCTTTTAATATTTGTGGGAGAATGTGTTAATATGTAATATTGTGATCATTTGGCATCCTAGAAAATGAGTTTACAGAATTTTGTGAACCTAATTCATCAATTGCCCTATTTACTTATTCTCAGAGTTGAACAACACTTTCTGTCTTTATAAGGAATGTTTGGTTTTGCCGTTATTTTCGTGAACATAACTGTTAGAACTAGAAATTTGGAGGAAATTAAATACCATACTGTAAACCAATGCTTGGAATGAAACCTTGTTTGTCAGATTGGTCCTCTCCAAGAAATGTATTGTGTGTGTTCATTTTTATTCTTAGAAGATTGGGTCTCCTTTTACCATGCATATCATGATTTTTGATATCAGCAAAACAAAAAGATGCATTGTAGCAATTCCCCACATTTCACAAAATGTATTTATTGTTATCAAACAAGCTTCTGACCTTAGTGCCTTCCTTTTTATCCTTTGGAGATTAGTAATTTACATATTTAGGCTTCTTGTTTGGGATATTTGCTATTTGGTTGAGGACTTGCTTTGATTTACATTGCCAAGATTTTATGAAATGAACTATCAAAACAGCTCTTTAAGAAAAATGAGGATGCATAGTTTATAATAATAAATTATTCTTCATCATATGGTTTTTTGTTCTCTTTGTGATAGTCTTAACTTTTACCTGAAGTAGTTATGATGTTTCCAGCTTATTTAATTTGTTTTTATTGCAGTAGCACATTATAAGCTGGAGGCATCATGGCACTTTTAGTGTACTCTATTCAGTAGAAATATCTATGGCTCATGGGAAACTCTTTTACTTTACAAACTTTTTCCAGATGGATTTGAACATGTAAAGTAACAGAGTTCGTTGGTTATTTGAACATGTTCAGTACTTGTGTTAGTTTTGTTACAAGGCAACGCTTTGCCCATCAGTTTTTTGACAGCCGACTTTGAGCCATGCGCTTGCGTTTATGGAGAATCTACTCAAGAGTTGAGGGCATATCCATCTTCTTACAAAAGGCTATTTCTGTGCACTCACCTCTTGATAGACTCTCGGCGCGCGTTTTCTTCTTGAGATATTCCCTGGGTTTAGAACCAATGTTGTGAAGGTGAAGTAGTTCAGTAGTTACACTGCTCCTATTCGATACCTATCACTTAAGTGTAAATACGTCAATTATTTACTAATTTTTATTTAAACCAGTTCGATAACCAGGGAGTATCTTGCGCTGCTGCGAATCTTCCTTTCTCAGTCCTACATGGGTAAAAGTTTTGACACATCACATATATTGTTATGCTCTGTAACTTGGCAAGAGGCACTTTCTTCACCATTTGATGCTATGATCATCAGTAAGGATAAATAGAATAAATAGAAATCAGGTATTCAGATGCTATAACCTGTCTTTCATTCACACAAATGGTTGTACCAGTTACTTGCGAACAATTCTAAGGCTGTTATTGTTTCTTTCGTCTCAGTTGGTTGTAACATTGAAGGACTATTCAGTTTAAATTTTTCCTGTTCAAAATTTACCAATGTTCTGGAAGTGTATAGAAACCTTCCCATTGTAGTTCATCTGTTTGAACCAGTTAGCAAGTTGCATCACTATGGCTTGGATATCTCCTTCCTTGTATAAATCGACTGCAATTATATCTACTCCAGGTACATGTTTCAGGGTCATAAGCAAACATCTAACTATGGTTTTCTGTGGGCTTCTTGACCAGTATTCAGAAGGGAATATGAAATTTGTTGTAGCAATACTATCACTGCTGCACTATTGTGATTACTTTGAACTGTTCATTAAAAATACTTCATACAATACATTATTGATATTGCATTTTCTTGTTTACTCAGTGTGTCCAATGAAAACTAAAGGCAACTAAATAGTAATTTATTATGCTAATAAGCAGCTTATGTAGTGGGATGTGATGGCGCTGCTTGCTTCTCACCTAGGTAAACTGGCGGTCAATGCATGCAAGAGTTTCAAAGAAGTTACATCCAGTAGTTTGATTATTACAATAAACGAGGGAATCCAATGGCTAATGATCGTGAGATTGAAAGCCTCACATAAACTACAAGATTGCTTTTATATCCACCCTAAATAGATTTCAAGAGTCTGTCAATTTCATTCCAATTTGTTTTGGTGGTGATTTTTGTTTTCAATGGGTGGTACATCGTGGCCTTCTATCCTAGCTTCACTTTGATCATAGTCAGTGCATTGATATATACAGTATATTTCTGAAACTCTATAAAAGTTAATTCTGGAGGTCTCGGCACACATTTTAAATTAACTCACTAATTCTAGTCATCGGCGGCGGCTTTAACTCGTTTCCGAGTATACATCTTCTTCCAAAACAGTCTAAAATAATCTAAGGTTGAGGTCTGTGGGCATGTTTGCGGTGACTGAACAGCCCAATGCGTGCATGAAACAAACGTCCACACAAATCACACAGAACTGTTGGTGGAGGACGTGGCTGTGCTGCACGGAGCTTTCGTGCTTCTAATTCTAGTAAATGAAAAGGGAAGACCCCACACTGTCGTGTTAGATTTATCATGGCTCACATTCTTTCCAACTGTGCAGTTCTTCCACAACCTACTAAGAAACATTGATCTGTGCAGTATTTTTAGTCTCATATTAGCCAATGACATGGTGGCTGCTGATTGTGTCATCCATTTTTCGGGAGAGTGGGTTGGAGCAACACATCTAAATATTCCAGTTAATTTTATGACTCAAATGCCATCTTCTTTCATTTTTTAAATGTTGAAAACTTTTTTAAAATTGTGATAATCATCGTCGTCTTCATCATCATCAGTTCCAGTTTCTTGGGTACTGTTGACAAGCCTCTTTAACTCTCCTCTACTCTTCACGACATCTTCTAGTGTCTTCCCTTGGTAGCAATATCAGTCTTGATCATGTCCATCCAACGGGTTCTAGGTCTTCCAACCCTTCGTTTTCCATCAATTTCTTTTTTTTTTTTTTTTAGCTGAATTCGGGCTGTCCTTGTAGGTTCATTCTCATCACATGTCGGAATCACTTTAGTCGTGACATGCCTTAATCCCAGTTTCAAGGCCACCACACACAGAAAGCTAGGCTAAGCTAAGCTACGCGGTGTTATGAAAAATATCGCTCTCAATGCATTTAAGTACAGTGACACAGGCCGCTATGCTAAGCTATACTATGCGAAGCTAAGCTAGACAGATCGCTAGGCAGGCGATTTTCTTGGCTGTAGCTGGCCTGGCGCATGCGCTTTTCATTCCGGAACAGTTGATCTGGCGGGCTGTCGCCGACCTTTGAGTTGTGTGCGTAGCCGTGTCGTGTTAGTGTAGTGTAGTGATTCAGGTAGTACCGTACAATGGGTGACAGGCCAAAAGAACAACTTTGTTCATTTCCCAGCCCTACAAAACTGTGATAATCAAAAGTACGCAGCAATTATATCAGAATTAAGAACCGAATTCCACGTTCGGTTTCAAGACTTCATGGAGAATGTTATAAGTTTCAATATGTTTTCTTGCCCTTTCTCCACTAATGTATTTAGTGTATCCACTGCAGAAGAGGAATATTTAGCTTTAAGAAATAATAATCTTCTTGTATTTTCTTCACATACAGTAATACCCATACTGGTCCGTCCAGCCTCCAACAACAAAATGTAATTATAACTAACGAATAAGACGGAGGCAATTAATTAATTAATTAATTAATTGTTTAGTTTTAATTTGTAGTAGAGACTTAGTCAGAGGAGGGGGCAGGTCCGGATTCTCTCCGAAATTTTAACCAAGAGGCAAACTTATCGTTTGACAATTGTGATAGTATCGTATTATTCTTATTTTCTTGTTAGTAGTGCCGGTATTATTACAGTTTTAAATTCATTTTGTCAAATACGGTAACCCTTATAGTATTAAATATAGTTGATAACGCAAAGAATCTAATAATATCATTTTTAAATGAAGACATATGCTATTCAAATACGGTAATATAGAAGTATCTACTCTATTGCTATTTTATATACGTACATACCTGCCAACTTTTACGGTTTATCCGTAAAATTTACGGAAATTGCAGCATTTTACGGTTTTACGGACGAACGGTGTCATTTTACGATTTCGCGGACAAAAATTTGAAACGATAATTTACAATCGATAATACCGCCCACTTCCGTACAATCGATTGTTTGCGTGGGTCGAAGGCAAGTCCACGATAGTCGATAACTCGTTCTTTGATATGATTCGTACTTTTAACCGTGTGATGGTTGTGTCGTCATCGTAATTGAATTTGAAGCCGGGATAACCGTTCTTGCATGTGAATCTTAGGTGTTGACAGGCTCTGCTTCGGATATTCTTTGTTCCGCTCCGTTTGCTTGTTGCGATTTAAACCATATTCTTTGACCACGTTAGTTGTTCATTGTTCGCGAAGTTGGCGTTCCTTGAATGTTTTCGTCTTTTAAGGTTATGGCATATTTTAATGAAGCGTTCGAGTTTTTGTGCTATAACTTCGTGCTTCGCAGTTTCCTGTATTCCTTGGACTAATTACATTCGTTCCACGTGTGTGTGTGTTTATTTTTTTCTACCATGTGCATATTCTATCTTCACGAGGTTGGCGTCGTGTTCATTTAATGGTTGGTGTGTTTTGACATGTTTTAATGAAGTGTTGGCTGTCTTAATTGTTTTATGTTATAATTTTATGTGACGTTCAGTGATCCAGGTTCCTTTCGATGTTTTAGTAGATATCGAGAATGAACAAATCCAACAAGAAACAGTACTTCCAGACATTTAAAGAATCATACTCGGTTGATTTTCCGTGCATACTAAAATCAAGAAAGGGAGAAAAATTTGCCTTTTGCACGGTATGTGGGTGTGATATTAATATTGCATATGGTGGAAAAAACGATTTAAGTAATCATGTGAAGTGCGGTAAACACATTAGTTATGTTAAATCGAAGAAGATAGCAAGAAAATCAACACCTTTTTTGCTAAGTCTGGAAACGTTTACAGTGACGTAATTAGGGCCGAGTGTGTGTTTACTTCCTTTTTGGTGGAACACAATGTGCCCTTAAGTGCGGCTGATCATGCTGGAGCTTTATTTAAGAAGATGTTTCCCACATCAGAAGTTGCAAAGAAATATAGTTGTGGTCGCACGAAAACGACATGTATTGTAAATAAAATGGCAAAAAATGCATCATCTGAAGTTGTTAAGTGCCTTCAGAACGGACCGGATACAGATAAATTCCTTTTCTTTTCATCAGTGAGAAACTACTTTTATACTGCCTGTGACTACATCATCAACAAGTTTCCACTCAAGGATGACGTGTTAAAGAATGCTCAAGTTGCTAGGTTAGACAAAATTGAAGATTCACAGTTATCTTCCATTCGTTTTTTCTTGGAAAAGTTTCCTATCATGTTATGCAAGGAAGAGAATGAAACTACAGATGAGGTGGTGAATGAGCTTCAGAGGCAGTTCACAGCTCTTCAGGTAGATGACTCTTTGGCTGCACATCAAGATGCTGCAAGTGATTCCAGTTGGGCACAAATATCAAGAATTCGTGGAGCCGATGGACTTCTTAAGTATAACCGAATTTTTAGAGTATTGCTCTCTATTCTCACCATACCCCATAGCTATGCAGAATGTGAATGTTTTTTTTAGCTTTGTGAAGAAAAATAGAACACAGTTCAGGTCATCCATGTCCAATGAATCTCTGGAGTCTATTTCTATTTTGAAGACCAGGAGTTCTGGTCCCTGTTATGACAAAACATTTTCTCAAGACTGTTTGCAGGAAGCTAAAAAGGCCACAACCATGACTTAAAAGTCGAACTAGCATGTGATTTGCAGTGTGTATTATATTATTTCTTGCCTGTGTTACGTTAAACAAGTTTTATTGTTTAAAGCCTTTTTCAATTATCGTATATCAGCTTAACCTATCAAGGAAGTCCTGTTATGTCTGCTCCAAACCGATATTCACCACGCCTGCTGCTGATTAACATGGATTTCTTCTTGATTGTTATGTTCATCTACAAATCATGTAAGTAGATATGATTTCATTGAAGTATCCTGTTTAAAGCATGAATTATTGTATTTTGTAGCCCAGAAGTATTATTATTTTCGTCAAGCCGGGGTATGTCGAAAATCGTTAGATTTTTTTTGTCGCCCGTGAGTTTTACTGATAGCCCTTTTCAAAAGTTGGCAGGTATGTACGTATAAGCAAATTTGAATAGTTTTGGAAAAAAACACGTACCGGTACCTACATAGCTATAGTGGGCCACAATTTTACTTAATAAAATAGGAACACCTGGACCCCACCTAAACAGAATCCTGGCTACGTTCCTATTTTTTAAGTTACATATACAGTATTACACAAAAATTAATTTAGAAAGCCATATTAAAATAATATTATTAAAATAATATTATTAATCTAATTTTATCCTGTAGGATCTTTTCCAATAAAGATACTATACATTTTCATTAGTAGGAAAGCATGTAATAAGAAATATGCTGCCTAGCATAGTTTAGCTTAGCTTTTTGTTCGTGTCATAGCACACCATAGCTTGGCATTGCTTAGCATAGCATAGCTTAGCTTAGCTTAGCTTAGCTTTCTGTGTGTGGTGACCTTCACTTCTCACCACTTCATTCCTTAACTTATCCATCTTGGTTTTCTGGATGGTTGACCTCAGGAATTTCATCTCTCATGCCTGAAGTCTTGATTAATCTCTCTTTTTGAGGGTGCATCTTTTGATACCATAATCAAGGTTAGTATAAAGTAACTGTTGAACATAGTTTTTCTTTCTTTGGAATCTTGTCATCCCAAAGAAGGGTCTAAATTTGTTGGTAGGAATTGGAACTCTTTTGCACCCAGGTGATGATTTTTGTGACAAGATTGTCCTTAGAAACCATACGACCCAGGTATGTGAAATAGTCCACACTTTTCAGCTGATATAGTCCCTCGCACGTGTGTGTGCCCCTCTCCCTAATAAAATCTTAAGAGGCTGGAGCAATTTCAATGAAACTTGCTAAGGACCTACTACAGGGTCTTCATATTTGCTTGGCAAGGACATTCTCTGTCACGCACTTCCGCCAGTGACGGCTCAGTTGCCGGCTACCGTGCCCGCAGATGTACAGCAGAATACGGAGCTTAAAATCAGTATCATACATTTTTACTCGCCATGTTTACAGTAGATGCTGAAAATGTGCCCCATCCGCTGCCAAACATAATCGGCATCTCCTTATGAAGTTTCCGGTTACTCTACTAAGTTCTTCAGCACTGATGGTTGCCATAGCAGCTCTTATATTATCTTTTAAGTTCATCTAGTGTGTGAGGGTTGTTCCCATTAACTGTATTTTTTAACATTCCCCACAAATAAAAATCACATGCCGTTAAATCTGGGCTACGAGGGGACCACAGATTTTTACTTATGATCCTTTTACCAAACATGCGGCGTAATAGGGATGTAGCGGGAGAAAGTTCGCGCCAGATAGCGCTCGTGTAGTACTGGGTAAGCGCAAGGCGATCGTCTTATGTTTCTACCAGTCAGCTGCGAGGAATGTATAAATTGTGACAGAGTTTTCTAAGCTAAAGTAAATTATATCTTCTCTAATTTTACTCCAAGACTATATTAATTAATTCTAGCGGCTTCGGTGGCGTAGTTGGTAGCATGCTGAACTGCTATGCCCAAGATAGAGGGTTCAAACCCGGCCAAAGTCGTCGGATTTTTTAAGAGCGTTAAAAATCCTTCAGTATGCCATCCTTCGGAGGGGAAGTAAAGCCGGCGGTCCCATGTCATAGATTTATGGCATGTAAAAGATCCTTTCACAGACTAAACTTGTGTAAAGCAAAATTTGTTAGGTTAGATTTCGTCAGAACGCTCTATCAAAGTTCCAACGTTCACCACTAGGTATCATTGATATCTAGTGGCGAAAGTTGGAACTACTTGAAATTGAACGGAACTTGTAGCTCACCCTTTAGGGTGTCCGCTGGAAGCAGCTACAGACTCAGGCGAGCCGAACATGTCCTCGGACACTCCCGGCACTAAAAGCCATACGATAAATAATAAAAAAATTAATTAATTCTATAGGTATGTCCCCTAATATATTATGGACGATTTTCAGCGTTTAAGCGTTAAACAGCTGCAAAATGAGCTACGGACTAGAGGCACTAAAACATGCGGGAGGACGGAAGAATTAATAGCCTACAGCGGTAATAACAAAATTCTAACACGCTTCATTATTCAAATAATGAATATGAGTCAGCATGCTTTCTCCTAACGATTACAATTACTAGAGTATTGTAGGCCTATATTGATAAATATATCTCCATAAGACTTAAATCATAAATAGAGATTTAAATATTCACTTGCTCCCCCTGCTTACAGACTTCGATTCATGTATTTTTTTAGGTTGATAGCTTACATGAAACTGTCGTGTTTTAAGGTAAACATAATCAAAGAAAGTTGATACTGGTAATGTGTACCTCGAAAATGCATCGCAACGTTTGGTTCTTACGTAATGTTGTCAATTTCTCAATAAGAATCGTTCCCATACCCCTGGGAAAGGACCTGGGGGTACAATTTTTTTAAAGTTTGAGAATCCCTGCTTTAGGGCCACGAACTGTTTCCATTCATCTGACTATATCTCAAGAATGTAGAAGTCAGTCGCTACCACATTCTCCGTTGGGCAGATGGAAGTTGACGATTAATTCTGATTTCAAGAAAGCAACCATAATACGTTTGTGGCTGTTAATGTTGCAACATTTATTCTTGAAGTATTTGACCGAGTATTGATGTCTTTGAAAATGGGAGTCAGAAATGTTACATTCACTTCTTAGTGTATATTGACGATTTCTTCCCATACTTCAGTGGAGATGATTTCTGCATATTCCGATGTAGGCTTATCGTGATAATCCGGCAATTTTCTTGTGTATGGCCTCTTCCTAAATAATTTTTGTTGTGTTCGTGGTCCACAAAAAAAGCGATGGAGCAGCGCCCGGTTTTAATCTTGCTCTCTCACCTTCAAATACAAACGCATAAATTCAGTGGTTGTTATCGAAATGTCTAATCAGTATATAGGTACGAAAGAGGAATTATTTCCCTTTGTAAATCACACTTATCCAACACAGTTTTCGTGAAGTCATCGGGTTGTGAATGATGGAAACACACTTTAATATATTCGGTCAGATTTTTTTCACCGACATTTTTCCTTCTAATAGCATGTGACCATTTCTTCCTCATTTAATTATTTTGTGGAAATTGGTGAAATGAAAACGGGCTTCACTGATTTTTGCAAAGAGAAACACTGAAATAGCTCGGCTTAGTCACGAAAATAACAATTTAAACAACTTAAATTCGTACATATTAGCGGCATGAGGACACAGGAGACAAATGAAGAGCGCCTTGCGCTTACCCAGTACAACAGCAGTGCGCTCTATCGGTGCTAGTTCTATACATCCCTATTCAGTAATTGATGCATCAGCTGTATGAGCTGTGGCAGAATTCTGCTGAAAATATGCTGAATAACATTCTGCATATGTCAGTTCATAAAAAAATGTGTCATGGATTTCATTTCTATAACTCACATTGTTAATTGTGCCCTCATAAAAAAATCGGGCCTATAATTCTATGCCCGTTCAAAGACACCCAGACCCCGATTTTCTCGTTATAAAGTGGTTGCTCATACACTAAATCTGGTTTTGTATCACTGTAGTACCGTATCTGTTATTTTGTGAGCTTACATAGCCATGCAAATGGAAATTAGCCTTATCTGAAAAAGAAATTAACTTGGGATCAATTTCTCCCGAGTCTACCTTCCCTATAACCTAAGTGCAAAAACTAATTCTCTTAACAGTATCTAGCGGTTGTAATTTTTGCACTGGGATGATCTGTATGGTTTGAGTTTAAATAATTTTGTTGCCTTCCAGGCAGAAGTATGAGATACCCCACTTTCCTGCCACAGACGCTTAAGTGATTTTTGTGGCGTGTGTTCCAATTTTTCGCCAATGTCATCTAATTTAGCTTCAGTAAGGAAATGACGACCTTTACGTCTATTTTTATTGTTTACTGAATCTGTACATTTAAATCTTCTAGCCAGTTGTTTTATTGTCCGTTGTATGGGAATGGGTCTACCTGGAAATTTCACTCGAAACTTTTGTCTTGTTCTAGTGCACTATTTCCTGTATGTACGTATTGTGCAGATATACACATTCACGTAACGAATATTTCACATACTGCATTATAGCACTATACACAATCATAATAAAGCACTATACAATACGATATAGAGTACACAGTAGCTTTATTTAACACCCAATTAGCTCGGAGCTCACACTTCTACCACAGGAAGAGCGTGGGAATGCCCAGAGAACGCGTGCGCCAACCTGTAACAGCCGGCTATTGGCCGGGGAACTGGCTACAATGGTCGAGCAGAATCGTCTTGCCAAGCAAAAATAAAGGCCCCGTACTATCTCGTCCAACCTCGACCATGCCTTTCAAATTTTAATAAATTTTACCAATACAACACGAAATATTTCACCACCATTCTATATCTCCGAAACTGTTGCTGATACACCCTGAAATTTTGTAAGGTGATAGAGGGTTTAGTTAGTAATTGTTGCTTTACGGATATCTTCCCCAAGGTGATAGGGAATACTAAGAAAAAATCACCTATGAAACATATATAATCCTGTGAAGTTCTAAACCAACATGCCAATATTTAAATGGAATTTTCTCACGATTTGATCAACCGAGTGCATTGAAACTTGGCGCAGTAAATGTTTATACAAGATTTAATCTACTGGCATCTAATTTAATTCAGTTCTTTTCATAAACTCAAGATGGTAGCCGTGCAAAGTTTTAAAATTATTTTTTTATTTGTATGTCCTAGTTATGCAATTGAAGTGAACGTTTTTGTAATAATAATATCATATCTACTGATACATAACTCTATGGCCTACATATAGATCACTACCATTACCCGTCGTGGCTTTGCCGGAGAAATTGTGGTAACACTTCACTTTAAATTTAGCAATGACTCGCTCATCAATGCCATGATTTATTTGGAGTTCAATTTTGAAACAGACTGCTTTACGATACGATCCAAAAGATGTAAGGCACCATGCTGAGCATTCTACTCGCTCCTGGTATAATGAACAGTTGCTAGAATTGTATCTTCATATAGTTCTAAACATGATCAATATAGAAAATATCCTATTTTATTCACATCAAAGTTAAGTTCTTTTTTTAATTGTAGATTTTGTTTTGTTGAATGTAATACACTCCTTATCACCCTAGGCTACCATGTAATACATTCCTGATCACCACACGCTAACATCAATGCTCTACTACAGCATATTACCACTTCCACTGAGTTTTCCTTGCTCCTGCTTTCACATTCCCTCTACGTAAACCACAAATAAGAAATTTCTAGTAGCCACAAACTTAGTGGCTATAGAGAAAGAAAACTCAAAAAGCCATTCCCTGTGATCATAACATCGCTATAAATCAGAAAGTATGATGGTAATATTTTATAAATCATACTGTTTTCAAAATATACAACTGATCACTTGAATCTTGACTTGAACGTTATGCATGGAACGTATTGTTAAGTCTTGCAATGATAATTGTATAGTAAAGCCATCATTACTTCCAACTTGACGTTTCAGTTTTACCCCAGAGTTATGTAGTGATTAGTGGGAAAACACTTTTAACCAGCCAATCACAGGCAGTCATTCAAATCAATATATCACGACAAAAAACAATAAAATTAAAAATCGTGTCCACACTCGCGTAAATAACGGTTATATTGATGAAAATTAAAAACCTACTATAATGACAAATGAACATAAAGTATCAGAAAATTTAGGCTTTATATATTTCAAAATGGCACGTAGTGAAACCTCTCTCAACGGACACTCCTCTAAGGCGGACATTCCTTCGTAACGGACGATTTTCTAGGTCCGTGACCAAACCTCTATTAAGTATATTAGTAATTTCATATTTATTTATTTATCGTATGACTTTTAATGCCGGGAGTGTCCGAGGACATGCTCGGCTCGCCTGAGTCTGTAGCTGCTTCCAGCGGACACCCTTATTGGGGTGAGCTACAAGTTCCGTTCAATTTCAATTAATCTCTCTTATGCGGACACACCGACAGCATTAAAAACAACCAACCTTCCTCAGCGAACAGTTGTTTTGCAAATAAATCTCATCTCTGTATGTCTCTTAGTCTTGTATAAAAACTCTGTTGTGTTAATGTACTTTCAATACATTCTGTGTTTCCTGGAAGCCCTGCACCAAAAGTAAACCAAGACCTAACGGTATCACTCTCATTGTTGTCTTGAACTTGAAATGGTCGGGATAAGGGAATTCATACTTCCACTATTTGGACAGTTTTACCATGAAACGTCTTAAATCTATTGTAGGACCTGTGCGTTACAGTAGCAAGTGAGTGAATCTGAAATGGCTCCTCGTAAAAGTTTAACTTTAAAAGACAAAGTAGACATCATAGATTATCACAAACGTGAGAAATGGGGTGTATTGAAACTATCTGAAGTGTGTAAGATTAGAAAGACTCAGCCAGCAGGTATTGTGAGAAAACAAGAAGAGGTAATTAAAGTATGGCATCTTAATGGTAATGAGCTGCAAATTAGACAGTTTCAAAGTGGTAATGGTGCTGTTATTGATAAGGTAGTGATACAGTGATTCAGCAAAATAAGAAGTCATAAAGTCCCTGTGTCTGGACCAATGATACAGGCCAAAGCATTGGATTTTGCGGCAGAATTAGGTATTGGAGATGTCAAAGCCTCGAACGGCTGGCTTGAGACATTCAGAAAGTGCCAAAATATAAAATTCAGAGCAATATGCGGAGAATCCTCTACTGTTGAGATGGATATTGTTTCAAGCTGGGAAGAGAAATTACCTTCCATCACAGATGGCTGTTCGTCGGAAAACATTTTAAATGCGGACGGAACTAGACTGTTTTACCGTGTGTTACCCGATAAAACTTTGTTTTAAAGGAAATTCTTGTGCTGGAGGAAAAGTTGCTAAAGAACGTCTTACTGTGCTATTATGTGCTAGTATGTGTGGAGAACGTCAGAAACCTCTTGTCATAGGCATAGCCGCGAAACCAAGATGTTAAAGAACATCGACATAGCAAAGTTCTGCGTTGACTGTAAATCGAACAAGAAGGCATTGATGACCAGGGAAGTCATGACGGAGTGGTTGAGTCAACTAGACAGACAAATGTTACGCCAGTGGAGAAAAGTGTTGTTATTCCTTGATAACGCGGCATCGCATTCAGACATTCAGCTTCAAAATACCAAGTTAAGGTAAATGCACCAATGGTCATCATGTTAAGGGAGATTTAGACAAGAAATCATATACACCGTACACATTTTGGTAAATTTAATCAACAAAAGCACTGTACTTAACCTCAAACTCTACTCAAACACTAGGAAAGACCAAATATCAAAGATATTCGTTTTAGGAAAAATGACGTATTTTTTAAAAAAGTGTGTTTTTGCGCCAGTGTTCGGCACGATGTATTTGGATTTTTCCTATATTCGTCACCCGTTTGCACCAATTGCCGTCACATTGTTAATTTTCCTTGTCTGCTGTTTATAATGCATTTCTGTCAATTGTTGCATTATACACCGATTTATCGACTTGGAGGCTAACATTTACGAATAAAACAGTACCAGTAATTATGTTTTTTAATAAAAATGGAATATTAAATTTAAAAAACACGGCAACGGGAAGCGGGATTGGTGGGTAGAAGACATACGAGCAGGAAAATATCGTAATTCTACTCTAAACAAGTGAGACCATGGCATAACAGCCCGGAAAATGACCATTCGCCGAGGCCTAACACTGATTGTTGCCATAGAAACCCTCTGAATTCGCCACTCATGTACATATTTCTTCCAGGCAGTCTTTAGTAGCTTAAAAACCCCTACATCCGTGGGTTGAAGTACGTGTGTGACATTAGGTAGTAAAGCGACCAAAACAATTCCATGATCCTCACAAAATTTACTAGTATGTATGGTTAAGTGTGAGAAGTGCCCGTCTATGAGTAATGTCAGGGAGTGGAATCTCCTTCTCAACCAACCCAGGATGAAATATGTTACTGAGAAATTCGTAAAACACTTCCCCCCGTCATTCACCCGTTTGGCGATTTGCCAATGCCCCAGTGTGCTGGCATTGAGGCAATAATGATGTCTTGCGGCAGACGTTCATACTTGAACACTACAAGGGAAGGAGAAATATCGCCGTGGGCATTGCCTGTTAGAAGTACCGTCAAGCATTCTTTCTCATCCGAATTCACTTGCTGATATATTGTCTTGTAACCCCTGTTCGCCAGCACTTTGTTACCTTTCGGATTGAGAAAGAAAACAGTCTCGTCAGCGTTGAACAGTCGCCAAGGGTCTGACAAAATAGACTGGAAGTCGTTTTCCACTGAATAGCTGTAGACTTCTGAAACCCAGGTTTTATTTTGATGTTCTGTAATTGCAGCATGGCTTACTGTCAAATTTTGAGGGGTTCGTAAAAGATAGACCTGGATTTCTTTTTATGAAAGATTCATGCCATTTCCTTCCTGGTGGCCATCTTTGAAAGGAAAGTCCCTCTTCAATTCTTGTGTAAGGCACTGGACGCTTTTGCAAATCTTCCTTTGTTACCGGGACCCCACTTTTCGTAGTGAGATTACCCATTGAACTAGCATAACCTCAGCTTCCTTTGTTAAAATGGAACTTAGCCCCATTTTCCTCTAGGAGATTTTCCTTTAATTTTGTCCAAGAGGGTGTTTCTCGGATCACCATTCCTCTCCGCGGCCTTTTTAATACTCATGCCGTCCTCCACAACGGCCTTAATAGCAGCTTCCATTTGCTCAATATCATAATTCAGAACTGTGCGTTTCGACATATTGCCTGGGGCAGATGACCTCGTAGTTCTGCCCCTTAAAACAACAATAACTATCTAACATATTGCCTGAAAGCAAAGATTTAGTCTTAGAATAATATATTATTTATCATCTCAATAAAAAAAAATCCTCTGTACCACGCCTAGCCAAAAAAACCTAGGCCTACTGAGGTGCAGCCGTCATGAAGAGAGACCTACGTAATAATAACAATACCCTGTAAATGTTTATTGGTTGCGAAACGTTAACACAAACATTAACATTATCGTGTACTAGTGTTCGTCACGAATGTGCTCTAAAGTTCGTCAGCTATGACGACTACTGGACACGATGATCAAATGATAATTTAATTAATACAGGGTACTTTAGAGTTACATTATAAGTATATTGCCGCTGTTAGTTAGGTCTTGCAAGGAGAAATGACAATGTGACAGTTTTCGTCACAAATGACGAGCATTGGTAAAGTGCATTTTTTAAAATCCAGTGTTCGTCACCGGCATTTCTAACAAAACTAGGCATGTGAGCACGAAATAACAAATCACATATGTTACAGAAACAATTACCAACTATATCACGCACTTGTAACATTTTAAAATGTCGGAACATAACACGCATGCACATAATTAACTCACGCGCGTGCTTAGCACATGCGAGAAGCAAATGGCGCGTCAAGACAGCTCTGCTCACAGGAGATGTTTGACGCAGGGAATCGCCTATTACATCGCACGCATGATTTCGCAAAGTTGCTCCTTCTCGGCAAGGAAGGTATGACGCATCTCGTAAGACTTCGTGCGTTGAGAAAGACCCGTTGACATGCTTATTTTTTGTACTTATATACGAGAGTGACGAAGACTGGATCAGTGACGAAAACCGGTACAGTTACCTTAAGTGTTCCTTCCACCGAATGTAACATCAGTCTCTCAGCCACTTGGCCAAGGAGTGATTCAAAACTTTACTAGGATACAAGGATGATTCTCCAATCAGTTCAAGACAAGGATGATGATGATGATGATGATGATGATAGTGATGACATTTATGCCAGTATTGAAATTATTAGTGCAACTGATGTGCCACCAATAGCATCGTACTGTGAAGCACTAGACATGGTTAAGAGATTGAAAGTGTTCTATAGTGCAAGAAAAGATGAAAGAGGTGTAAATTTGACATAAGACTTGATTGTACACAGTCAAGACATCACAAAACCAAAGTGCACAAAGCAAACAAACATTAAGGATTTTTTCAAATGTTAATCCATGATCGATTTGATCATTGAGTCAAACATAAAAATAAAAGATATGCCAGTCAAGATAAGTGCTTTTAATCCTCGATAATGCATCCAGGCATTCAGCTTCAAAACATCAAGAAAGTGTTTCTTCCACTAAACGTAACATCAGTCCCTCAGACACTTGACCAAGGAGTGTTTCACAACTTTAAATATACTGTAGTTAGCAAAACAAAGCAAACTCTAACTTCAATATTTATTATGTACTGTGTGTAGTGGTGTACAATGAACTCAAAATACATTTACAGTACTGCATACATTATGTACTCAGTGGTTTTTCTCCTTCGTACCCTGTAGCTGTCACCTACGTTTTCATATAAGTAAACATACTGCACGAGTACATGTGCCAAATTGCATTCATTTTCTCTAACCCTCTCTATAGTGGACATCCCTCTTTAGCAGACAGTATTTATGGTCCCAAGGGTGTCTGTTACAGAGAGGTTTCACTTTATTACAGTAATATCAAAATCTCACAAACAAAACATCGCACTGCATGTATAAAATCTGACTCAAAATTACTTCACAGTTTCTGACAACACAAGTCAATATAAAATTAAAGGACATTATTTATCACAAAGGCAAAACACAAAATCCGTTTAACTCACTTCGGATTTTAAAAAAACTGTAGAACTTAGTTGTATATAACTGATAGTGGAACTTGGAAAACCTAATGGTAAAAATCTAAAGTTAGTTATTGTAGTTTTAAGAGGCAGAACAGAACGGTCATTTGCCCCTAAAAAAATCTCAAGTCCTAAATATCTCGCTTATAATGTGTGTTACGATAAAATAGCAAGATACACAAAAGGTCCAACATGTTGTTGCCTTCATTTTTTGGTATGTCTAATATACATTAAGACTAATATTGAGAGATATTTAAAGTTGTAATTTCAAATTTTTTCCTTGAGGTCCGTAAGTAGGATTTATGAAAAATCGATTGAACACCTTTTGACTTATTTTTTTAAATGAGTTTCTTTCCCCAGAGTTGTAAACTTCTTGCTTGTGTCTCTTCAGAGATACAGACACCATTAGGAATCCTTCAGCCGCCAATTTTCGCCTCGAAAAATACACCAAATCGATAAAAACTCTACTATTAGCCATGGCATCACATTATGATATAGTAATAAAAATAAGGATTTTGAGATCTCTGTGATAAGCAACATTCAACGTTTTAAAGAAATCTTTCTTTCTCTGTTGGATGTGTTTGCTACTATTATATTTTCCTTTTATCTTTTGAATGTATTGCTCACCTTATTTTTTAATCCAAAGCAGTTATTTTCTGTGTGAAAACAGAGTTGAAAATGAAACCAGCATTGAGACTCAAACCTGTGGTGGACAGGTGCTCTTTACACTTGGATCTCAACACTCCATGCCCAGTGAAAGTTCATTTCTAACTTTTGGGTGTAAGAAAACAAAAATTGCATCAAATATTTAAAAAAAGAACTCTGACACAACCAATTACATTGCAATGCTTATCATATTTATCCTCTTCGATACGAGGTTCTTTATGGTAGATTGCTGATTATGAATCGAGAGTCAAGATCTTTATTACACACTTCATGGTGTGTGTTTTTTTTTTTTTCCTGCTTTCTTTTATTAACTTAAGTTAGTTTAAATCCCTGATGTTTGCTGTCTAACTAGATACCTGGAGATTTTGTCAAATAAAATGTTCGAAATTTCTCAACTTATATATTGAGAAGATTGTTGAAATTGTAATCTCGACAACCATTTATTGCCATAACCAATTTACAGTGGGCTTTAGTTTTTATTGAAGTGTATATATCTCTTCTTGAGCTGTCAGTAATCTCTTTGAAATCTTGGCAGTAAATAATCATTCTAAAGTGAATTTAAATGAAACACTGGAGGTTGGTTGGGAAATTCAGTTATGGTAATACATACGGGAAGGGATTAATGCATTTTGAAAATGCTGCAAATGAAATGTTAAATATCATTGACATTGCAAATAATACAAATTTAGAGAATTAAAAGATACTGTATGAGATTACAGTCAGTTTGCTGGACTACAAACTTTTGAATTTTAATTCTGTTTTCTGAAAGAGTTGGTTTTTAAAAAAGCTCCAGCTCTGGTGCTGTCCAAGTTTGCCAAGTGTGCAGTGTGTGCTGATTAATGACATGCTTCTTGTTCTTTCTTCCCCGTCTGGAAATGGCTCTATTAGATGGAGACGTCCGGCGTGGCCCTGCAAACTGTCGTCAGCTGGCTTGTTGGTGTTTGTGTAGTCCTAGTGGCTGGGCTTGGTGCCCCCATCAGGTAAAGTAGATTCCCAGGCCAGTCTCCTACCAATCGCCACAACAAGTGTCTCATCCCAGGGAAATACAGTCTGGTGGGTACATCATGATTGATAAAACTGTAAAAAGAAAAAAAGTAGACTGGCTTGAGCGTTCCCCATTTTTTGTATTATTTAGTAGCTGTTGACTTAGAACAGACATAACATTCTGAATACAGTCGCACATTCCATGCATTGCCTCCGATCAGTAACACATAAATAACAAGTTAGTAGGTAAAAAGAAGCTCTTTTAAACATTTGCAGTTGAAACCAATATTGCTAAAGGATCAAGAGAAAAGGGAAGCATTGTTATTCTATAAAGTACATTACTTCTACGTTACCAAGTGTTTTATCATCTGGATCTTAAACTTATGCTCTTATTATAATAATAATAATAATAATAATAATAACTAGAAGACCGTTCTGCTTCGCAGCATTCATTTCAACAATCGTATAGCACTTCTTTGTATTTGCTCGCATGCCTTCTGTTTCTAATTGAACTTGGACTTCTCGAAAGGATTTTGCTCGAGATATAGCTGCAGCATACAGCTGTCCATCACTAAACGTCGGTTGAGATAGTGTTCGACATTGAGCTTGTTGATAGTGATACAATATGCCAAACGTACTGGGAACTGGCTTTTTTAAGAAAATGGCATAGTAGAATCTGATAGCGTGAGGTCAATGCCAGTAATAATTTCCACTTACATCTAGCTACCGAGATGTTAGCGGGGCTTCGGGGCCCTTTGCCTGCTATCGCATTAGCTCGGTACTCTCGGCACTCAGCGTGCAGATAAACAGCAGGCTGTGGAACTGTGCATCGCTGTGCATTGGCCTTAGTGGCGGTTCGAGTTTGGAGTGCGTCATCTTTTATTGTAGGTTTAGCACACTACATTATATTACGTACTCAGAAACTAGAAGCTGGGCAATACTGCGGGGTGGAGCAAGTTCCTCGCTGGCTAATCGCTTTTCAGGAGCTCTGATTTATATTTCTTAAAATTCTGTGTTTTCTTTGGTTGTCGAATAGTAGCCCTGTGGCGATGTTTGCATCACTGCAGCCATATGTCATATTGTTTCATTCAAAATTTTTACTGTAGTGTTTTAAGGTAGTTTCAGTCATTTATAATTGAATTTCATTTTGCAAACTAATGTATCTTTCTTCCCTTTAGAAATCATCGTAAGTTTTGTCATTAATGAATGCAATGTATGGTGCTTTAATATCTGGTCTCAACTGCATTGTCATCAGCTGTATGCGTTCATAAAATTTAAGCAAATATCAATCAAAATAATATGACTTAAATCCAGAGTAGGTCCTAGGATGACAATCATTTTCTAAATTAATATAAACAGGAAAAAAAAAAGAAAGTACACAGTATGCCAGAATTGGTTCTTTCCTAATAGATATTTTAACATACTGTATTAAAGTTCATTTTAGCAGTTCACCAACATTGGTGAATGCTGGTTATGCTTTTTCCCATCGAGATTTAGTTTCTAAATTGGCATGTCGAGCATGAAGTCATCTCAGTTGATTTTATAATTTCTGTGAATCAGTCAGCATAAAGTTACCTCAAAACAGCTTCTTTTTTAATGAAATAATTGTGCAAGAGATAAATCCAATCAGGAGTTAAACATGCCACATAATTATACAGTTTTCTGTCATTCATACATTTGTAACACACATTTCTAATGTAGACTACTTGAAAGCAAATTTGATGTACAAACCTAAATAATCGGAGGAGACTGGCTTTTAAAAATTGGAATTTTTGCTGTTGACATTTTGTGTGTTTTAGGTTACGGAGCAAATAACAAACACTAGTTATTCTTCCTCGTCTCCCATGCGCTCTAGCGAACGTTTTCCTCCAGTTGCTGCGTTTTGTCCCATCGGTGCGCTAGCGTTGTTAATGAAGCTGATCACATGTCCTGCTTGATGTATGATCTGTTTGAAGTTAATGCCCTAATTTTTACTTTCTGAATATTTTGTTCCTGTCAAAGATGATGCTTGATGATAGATCAAGCAGGACAGGTTAACAGCTGTGCTGCGTTGCGCTTTGCGGTACAGGTCTTTCTAGCCAAGTTGGCTTCCTTGAATTTGATTCAAAAGAAGTGGCCTTGTACAAACAGCTGATCCCATTGACGAGTCTAGTTTCCCGCTTGTATTGAAGGGAATTCAAGGTCTTAAATTATTAGGGCTAAGAAAAATTCATTTAGTTATGGGTTCATTGGAACATTTTTATTAAGTCTTCAGAAAATTACTATGAATTGGTATAGTTTTATACATTTAAATGCTGTGTCGTTATGGGTGAAGCTGAGTATAGATTCTCTTGGTATTCCCTTCTTGCAGTTTGAAGTGTGTTTCAGCTAACGCTGAAGTTCTGTGGAATACTTTCAATACCAGGCTGCAGTGTGGAATGCCAAGATGCGCTAAGCGAGGGAGCGAGGTTGGCGCTGCGAACTTTTGTTGTACTTTATAGAGTTTCAGCAGCATTTTGATCTTATGTTTTCTTCTTCCCACCTATCCTTGTGTCCCATCGTCTCTTGTCCCCACAGGCATGTTACTTGAAGGCCATAGAAACACGCCCAGATTTTGCAGTGGCCTGGAGCAACTTGGGATGTGTGTTTAATGCCCAAGGTGAAATTTGGCTTGCTATCCATCACTTTGAAAAAGCAGTAGCATTGGATCCTAATTTCTTGGATGCCTACATCAATTTGGGGAATGTTCTGAAAGAAGCACGTATATTTGATAGGTAAGTTCTTGCTTGCAATTATTTTTATTTTGTAATTATTATTATCATCATCTTCAGGTGTACCTTGTCAACTGTGCTTATTATGAAGGTCTCTCAGGTAGTTTTTAGACATCAGCCCCACAAAATATTTGATTCAAAACTTACCATCACATTTTCTGAAAGTACTCTCCCTCAGCTCCTAATCATTATCCCATCCTTTTGAACCACGAGTGAAAGCTCTGGCGACAATAGTTCTCATCTATAGTGCAGAGTTCCTCTTCATACGCTCAAACAGCATCTTCAGGCAATGAAAACTGCAAATGGTTCTTCACCAAGGGTACAGGAAGAAGTCGTAGGGTGCCAGGTCGTGGCTGTATGGAGGATGGGTTAGCAGTTGAACAGGTGAGAATGAAAATCCACAGCCTACTTCCAGTCGAGCGACCGGGTCAGGGAATGGAATGAATGAAGCCCCCATCTAGCGGCGAGGATATGAACTGTGCCGGCTGCCGAAGCCTATCGCACACCCCTGGGGCAATGATTAAATGAATGACAAATGAAATGATACTGGCGAGTGTTGCTGGAATGAAATTGGTGACAGGGAAAACCGTAGTACCCGGAGAAAAACCTGTTGCCTCTGTTTTGTCCAGCCCAAATCTCACATGGAGTGACTGGGATTTGAACCACGGACCCAGCGGTGAGAGGCCGGCGTGCTGCCGCCTAAGCCACGGAGGCTTATTAGTTGAACAGGTGCCTGGAGAAAATCGAATGTCACATTGTTTAGTGTCATGATGATAATCATCATCATCATCATCGAAGTCCCACTCCAGTCACCCGGGTGTGGTTAGTGTCATAATATTGTAAATTTCAGTCAGTAAACACAAAATAATTACAATTACTGGAATATGTGGGGGAAAAAATACCTAAAAATAAATTACATATGATTAAGATATATATATATATTGTCGTGGACTATTGAAAAGGAGAGCTTGACGAGCGAAACATGTCGTGCCTTCGTTTTCTCCTTTTTCAATAGTCCATAACGATATAGGCCTATATACATTTTTATTTTCAGGTTATTTTTTCACATATTCCGTTCTTCTTCTTCCTATAAATGTTTCCGCTTGCACAGATCGTTCACATAGCTTCCTCCTTCTTCTATGTGCCCTGCCCAGTCTCCCGGACGTTGGCGATCAATATGGATAGTGTTTGTCTATCTTCAGCAGGTGGTAGAGCTATTCAATAGATCTTGTTCCAGTCGAATCTTGAAGGTTCTGAAGACAAGACGTCCTTCTCCTTCCCGCTCTTCGTTGCCCATCAATTTTTCCTTTTAAAATGAGATGTAATATTGTATATTTTTCGCCACGTAACACATGACCCAGGTATGCAATTTTCCTGCAATTGATGGTGGTCAGTAGCTCGCGTTGAGAATTTGCCCTTTGGTCATTAGAGATATGATCTATCCAAGAGACTTTCAGCATCCTTCCATGAAACCACATTTCCAGAGCTTCGAGCCTCTTAATGATGGACGATTTCATAGTCCAGGCCTCCACTCCATAAAGCAAAATGGACCAAACAAAACATTTTACAATACGCAGTCTTAGTTCTTAATTAAAGGCATCATCGCACAATAAGGGTCTCATTTTCTTAAAAGTTGATTTTGCCATTTCTATCATAATCATCGGCCACTGGCCGGGTCTGTTTGGAACACAAGCCTCTCCAACGTCTTCTGTCTTCCCACCATCTCTGCCATTTCTATACGGGTCTTAATTTCAAGGTCTGGATTCAAATCCTCTGACAACCAACAACCAAGGTACTTATATTTATCAACTTGTTGGATTTGTTGTCCTTTCAGTGTCAGAATTACTCTAGCTCTTCTTCGACTGAAAATCATAAGTTTTGTTTTCCTGGTGTTGATCATCAGACCCATTTCTTCTCCAACTCTATTAAGCTTATCAATGTACAGTTATAGACTTTCAATACTACTGGCAAGAAGTACTGTGTCATCAGCATATCTAAGTGTGCGTATTAATTCCCCATTGACATTGATTTCCACTTCTGTATCTTCTACTACCCGAAAAACAGTTCCTGAATAGATGTCGAATAGTAATGGGAATAAAATACAGCCTTGCCGTACACCTCGTCTGATGTCCAGAGAATGTGATGTATCATCAATCTTAACCACAGCTTTTTGATGCCAATATAGGTTTTCGATGATTTTTATATATTTACCATCGATTCCAATTTGTTAAGTACTTTTATGAGCTCAGCATGTTTAACTCTTATCAAATGCTTTTTCATAATCTATGAAACAGCCTCCTCCAGTAATTGGAATTATTTTGTGTTGATCGAATGAAAGTTACTATATCAATTGTTAATAAGGTAACACTGAAAAATGACTTCAAAGCTATCTTTATAATGCAACAAGGTGCCCCTCAGTTTAGTTTTCTTATTTTCCCACACTTTTTCAAATAACCTGAGGATTGTAACTAGTGTATTATTGTGCAGTGACAGTAATTTGATTCTCAAGAGGTGCTGTTGGAACGTGACCACTTGACCTTAAAAAAAGAAGTCTGCACCATTTTCTTGCCAACTCTTTGCCCATTTCACCTTCATAGACTAATTACCCACATCGGTAGCTACGCTCACTAAAGCGCAGCGCTAGGCCATGGGGTCAAGCTCTCTGCAGACTCTGTAGACTTGGGTTCGAACCTCACCATCCTTAAAATGGTTTTCCGTGGTTTCCCATTTTCAACTCCAGCAAGTGCTGGGACAGTACCTTCTGACAGGCCACGGCTGCTTCCTTCCACATCCTTGTCCAGTTTCATTCATCTTCATTCATTTCATATCTCGTAGAGTCCTCTCATGATGTTGGCATCAACAAGGGCATCCGGCCATAAAAACCATCCGCCGCATTGGAATTTCATCGCATCTCATCGCCGACCCCATTGGAAACGGGAATAATAAGGGGTACATATACATACAGTTACATACATACCTTTTCAGATGAATTGTCGTCGGGGAAGACCTACACTTAAGACTGGCATTTTGTTTCTGGGTCATACTGGTAAATCCATGTCTCATCAACTGAATCGGTCATTGCAAAACGGTCATTAGTCAACTTTTTTATGAAAAGGAGTTATACATTGGAACTGCATGGTATGGGTGCACATATGATCATTGATTGGGTTTTTCTTCTTTTATCTTTAGACATGCCACAATAATTAATGGGGTTTCCTTCGGTTCCACCATTTACTTCGTTCGATTTGATCTGACGCATCTTCATGTTCTCAAGACAATAAGCACTCAAACTGCAATCTTGTACAGACAGGAATGAGTGCATATTTGAGGTTACCTGACAACAGCTACTGAAAAGATGGTATATTGGCTTTCACGGCCAGTGAATTAATACTCGGCAATCATTCTAGGTTTGTGCCGTGTCTTGTGTGGGGTTTCGCCTAGGACACCCATGCTGGCTCATCAGCGGACTCTTGGTGTCCCCGCCCGGACCCCCCTAAGCTTATAGCTCAGACTCACTTTCCCCATGTACCACTAGGTGTGCTTCATAAAAAGGGAGGTAGCGCACAGTTCGCTACTCCTGTGGGGGTCCGGACAGGCACACCAAGAGCCCGCTAATGAGCCAGCTTGGTGTCCTAGGCGAAACCCCACTCAAGACACGGCACAAACTTAGTAAGATTGCCGAGTTTTAACAGCTACTGTGTTCCAGGAATTTATACGCTGACCATACTCGGGTCTGAACAATCAACTTGAATTTTTAGATGTAGTGTAAATCTAGTTTTTAACATAATGCAACTTAGTGCTTTTTATACAGTGGAGTTCTTTTTCCCACTTTTTAATATGAGTATTCCAAGTGCCTGTTTTTAATGTTTTTCATATGTATGATATGAATGCTGATGAAGGGTGCAGATGAGCCCTGAAACATGTACCACTAGTTATAGGGAAAAAATATTGTATTGATTGATGGACATTTTCTAACAGTATATATTAACAATTTGTCAATGTGGACCAAATATGGAAGAAGATAATCCCAGATGGTATGGGGTAACCAGATTCGTCTATGCAAGAAGGTCAGGGGCAAACAATTATTCGTTGATATCTAAATAATTATAGATTCTTAATGAGAACGAATAAACAGATGGATAATAAATACTGTGCGATATTTTTTCCTTCCCCTGGAAAATTTTACTTTTGTGACTCGTGACCTTTTTGAAATTACCGATTCAACTGTTATGATCACAGAAGCACTGTGAGAGCTGCCATTATTGAATCACTAGAGCATTTGATGGCAAATTTCCTCTCCGGTGTCCTTTTGGGTGTGTGTGAGGTTGTAGGGCATCCTTCAGGATGAAACTTGGCTGGACTTCGGAAAATCGTGTAATATTTTTGCGACACTCCCTGGTTCATCCCTTGTATGTGACACCATGTTCCCCACAGCATTGATGTTTAATTTTTTTATTATTACTGCTGCGGATGGCCACCCACTTCTTAATTCATCTTCAAGACATGTCTGACCCCTTCTAAAATCAGTAAACCAATTTGAAATGGTAACGCGAAAAGGAGCAAGGTTCCCAAAAGCCTGGATGAGTCTTTCAAGGCATTCATTGCCTTTGATCTACATCTCTTTTAAAATTGTACGGAATTCTTGCTCGAAAATGTGCAGCTCCAACGTGCGTAGGGAATTAGCTTGTAACCCTCAGTATCCTGACTGCGGCAAGCAAAGGATGAAGGTTAAAACTTCCACTTTAGACAACAAAGGATAGTGCAATTTGCTGATGAAATTCTTATCTTCCTATCTTATATATAAAAATGTATGTATGTATGTGGGTGGATTTGTTCCGTATACAAATCCACACCGTTCCACCAATCTCAACCAAATTTTGCATACACATAGTTTAGGACCTAGAAGGAACGGCTGGCTACATGAATTTTCGATAGTCTTTCTCATTCTTCTGATTTCGGCCTTTTTGCACTCGAGCAAAGGCTAATAAGTCAGAAAATTAACTGATGAAGTAATAGCAAGGCTGGCCATCTCCATGGCAACAATAGCTCAAGACGGGACCACCAAGCTTCCATCTATCTCGGTACGAGGCCATGCTACACCCACTGCCAGCTAGATCATATCCACTCCTCAAAGTTTAATACCGTAATTGACATTCCAATGATTTAATAAACTATATATCTGGGTAATGAGTTTCTTCTGTACCCATAAAATATGACAATAACGTGTAACAAAAGACAAACCATAGCTGACACAAAATTATAGTTTTACCTCAATTAATAATATATTTATTACAGCCAATGGCCAAAGCAAAGAAAAAATAAGAACTATAACTATACGTAACTATTCACTTCAAATTTCCTTCAAATTTCTCTTCATGCAAGTAGCAAGGTGATAACGCTCACATGTTTCCTCGCAGAGAGAACAAACACAGTTTATGTTAGGTGTGTCAAACTGTAATGTGCGGCAAACTCTATGGTGAAAACCATGTACCGCATATCGGATAACAAGATGACGCAATTCGTAGTTGGCAACTGACCACTCTCTGTAAGTAAGTTGAAAATGTAATTTATTATATTTCAAATATTGCTAAACCAGATAATATCTCATCGCAGATAATTCCAGAGCATTCTTTGTAAGATGTTATTTCGGCACTGCGGCTTCATCGTTTTTACAGCTCTACATCTGGTGAAGTATTATAATCTTTACAATACATTTCCATTGTCACTGGTGATTCTATTTGACATGTTGACATCATCTCGAGGGCTGCCACGGAGCAAATTATATCTCTGTTAACGTCTGCAGACCACAGTGAGGCAGAACTGATACAGAGGTGAACCATTACCATTTCGTTGGCGTCTGCAAACCACAATACAGCACGTGTTTGTCTTCAAATTTGTAATTGTTTTGCCGCATGTTTTTCGGAAGCATTAGACCACATGACTGTTTCCCTAATGAAGAGTGAACAATACAGTGTTCTACAGGAAAGGGTGACAATTTGGAGTTAGTTCATATTGTGTTTTGGTTTTCAAATTTCAATTACTTCTTTCTTTCTTTCTTTCTTTATATTCAGTCACTTATTTTTAATGTATCTTTGGGGTAAGCATCTTCCACCTTTCCATTATGGTGCACCATAATAGGGTTATTGATGGGATTGTTTTTTGGTGTAAAGCTTCCCAACCACTTGTTTTCCTTGATATTTAAATCTATATCGGCTGATGAAGGGGTCAAAACAATTAGGCCTCGAAACATGTACCCAATGACCACCAAGTGATCATTTATGAAAATAAAGGTATTGATTAGGCGGAACTTTTGCCACAACTATTACTAACTTACATACTAGACGAGATGAAAAGAAAAGAATAAGGGCAATAAAAGGCAGGGAAAAGAAATGCCACCGGCCGCCGAAGAATGGGATGTTGATTAATTTAGGGGCTTTGCAACATCGTGCTCATGTAGCCCCGTGTACTTGGCTATGTGTTGAATTTGTCTGATAACCCATCTTATTGTGATGGCTGTATTAGTGTGTATTTATAAGTCAAGTGAATTGCCCGATGGTTACTCAAGAAATGGGATTCCTCGGCCTTCAAACTTGCCCTGTTCTGATTTACAAAAGCGCACATAACAGTACGCCATCATAAAATACAAAACGCAACTTCACCATTAACATCAATACAAAACAAATGTCTGTAACAGTGACTTCAAAAAGTGGTTATCACAGTGAGTTGGTGCTGCTCTTAGCACCTATATTTGGAAACGAGGTTGTACGCATAAACCAATGAAAGGAGGTTGCTGTGGCCTTCAGTTAGGAACTATCCCGGTATTTGTTTCAGTAGAAGTGGGAAACCACAGAAAACAATTACAGATTCTGTTGTTGTTTATTAATGTAGAGGCTTTGTGACGACATGGTCATATAGCCCCATGAACTTGAGTGTGTATGGAATTTTTCTGATAACGTGTGTTACTGTGATGGCCGTAGTAGCGTATGTATTCGTAATTCAAATAAGGATTGAAAAGGAGCTTGCTGTGGCCATCAGTTAGGAACTATCCCGATATTTGCTTCGAGTAGAAGAGGGAAACCACGGAAAACAAATACCAAGTTTTGCCTCGGGAGGCACAGACCAGACCAGAATTAAAATTTCTTTACATAGCCGGGTTCAAACTCGGACCTCCAAGCCGAAAGCCAAGAATGTTAGCCGCTAATACGTGTGGTCGTCTGAATTATTTTTGCATTTTATGCATAATTTTATTTAATTTTTAGTCTTTAGGCGGCACCGAAACCTATGTGACATTTTGAGTCTAATTTTACACTCTTGATACCGCTGGTGTTACGGAAGATTTTGAATCTGTACATTATGACGAAAAGTATCACGCGCAATATATTGTATGCAATATCTACTAGAATTGACGTGTTATACACACCGTTAAGGTGTGTTCTATATCTGATAAGTTGATGTTTATGTTTTATTAATCATAATGTCCTTATACTGCATTTTTTAATTCTTGACAGTGTTTACCTCTACAAGCTGTCTGGGGGCGTGGTGGCTCAGCGGTCTAGCTGTATGCCTCTCACCAAGGCGGTCCGGGTTCGATTCCCGGTCAATGCATGTGAGATTTTCGAAGTGAAATGCCATGCCCTGTGGTTCGGATTCCACGTAAAAAGGAGGTCCCGTGGCTCATGATCTCAAGATTAACGGTCACGTTAAACTACAAGCTTCCTTCCTTCCTTTTACAAGCTGTCTTTTGTATTGCAAATCAGAAATATGAGTAACTTTTGCGTGATATTGCAGATTGTTCTATGAATAGTATTTGCCTTTCTTATTCGGGTTATATTGTAATTGGTAATTACCCTGCTCTATGACTATGCTAATTTGTAATGGAACCGGATGTTAAATAATTAATTTAGTTCATAACATGTTAATAACCTAATTAAACTACTAAACGTTCACAATGTTTTTCCTATGTTTATGTATTTATATTAGCCATTTTAGTGCTTACTGACAAAAGCTATTGAATAGCCTGATGTTATAATTGTCATGAGTTCTAATCACAGTGGGTCCCACTATAGCATTTTAGAGATTATTAAGGATTGAGTTTAGAGAATGTATTTCCTATCTTATGAAATACTTTAGAGGCTAAGGAACTCCTATACATGCAGAATCTAAGCATCATATTTGACAATATACCGGGATTATACTTTGCTTAATTTACTTCAACTTGATGTGGATGAGATCATATGCATATAAATTATTCTTACAGCAATAATGTTCCTTAATATGCTGTTAGAGTATAGAACACACTGCCCTACGTACAGGAATAAGTCATTCGCCATTATTCACATAGCTTGTGCGGGGTTAAAAATCATCAGACGTATATTTGACTCCACAATAATGACTTCCAATCATTGAACAATTTAAATATTATTTCGTAACAAGAAGGTAATTGCTACGTTTGAAAAATAATAGAAATAACTATGTGAACACTGCTATAAGACGTCTATCAGGAAAGTAATTGTGAGACTGAGTTCTCGAGGAATTGTGTATATACATTCCCTTATACTATTGTTGCATGCTCTGCTACGTTTACACTGTACTTTTCGACTAGGTTTACAGTGAGTTAATATTGCACTTGAGTAACATGAGAGTCGAGGAGAACTATGCTCTAAGCGCATTTAGGGGCAGAACGAATATGCTCTGCGAAATATATTGCCATGTATCTTTCTACAACATACACTGACTGGCAAAAAAAAGTGGAGCACTTCAATTTTTTATGTAATTTCTTAATTTATTCCACTAAAATGTATCGGTTTTCCAATATTTGCATTATTCATGTAAATGTTAGATGGTTGGCTACAGAAAATACTGAAACATGTTTTACAACACGCTTTAACTCACAAATTTCGTTACATTTCACAAATCTAACAATTTTCTATCTTTTACTAATGTTCTTTTGGGCTGGTTTTTATCAAACATATTGCCAAACAAAACAGTGTTAATTTTTGCACTGCACGGCACGGGAACACTGGTCACTAAAAACGAGTGTTTCCACCCTTAGCGTCCATGACAGCTTGTAAACGCTCAGGCATACTGTTCACAACTCGTCAAATGGCATCTGCCGGGATGCGATCCCATTCCTCCAGCAGCGATGTTCTCAGTTGTGCCAAAGTGGTGTGGTCACGCTGTCTGACGTTCCTTCCAAGCATATACCATACATGTTCGATGGGGTTCAAGTCAGGACTACGAGCTGGCCAGTCCAGGGTTTGAATCCCCACTTTCTGAAGATATTGTACATCACAGCGAGCAGTATGAGGGCGGGCATTATCCTGCATCAGCATGAAATTCTGACCTACGAAAGGCGCAAAGGGCATCACATGGTTCACCAACGAAAGGCGCAAAGGGCATCACATGGTTCATCAGGATCTCTACGATGTACCTTTGGGAATTGAGAGTCCCGTGATCGATGCACACCAACTCAGTGCGGGCCATAACGTTGATGCCACCCCACACCATAACCGAGCCATCTCCAAATGGAGGAGAAAGCAACAGGGCTGTACCTTCTCCACACTCTCTCTTCCATCAGGAGATCCAAGGTTTTAAAGCGACTCTCGTCAGTGAAGAGAACAGAGGCCCACTGCTCGTGGGTCCATCCCAGAAGCTGCCTTGCGAAGCGAAGACACGCCTCTCTGTGATGTCGTTCGAGTGCGGGTCCACTTGCAGGTCTCCGAGATGAAAGATGAGTTCTTCAAACCTTCTTCTTACTGTTCGCTCACTCACTCTCACATTTCTGACATTTTCCAGTTGATTTCGTGCCTGGACTGCTGTGGTATGGCGATCACGCAGTACTTGCAGGGTGAGAAGTCTGTCATCCCTGGCACTTGTGCTTCTTCTACGGCCTGACCCTCTTCTCCTGTCGTATGTTTGGAGTTCTCTGTAACGTTGCACTGCACGGTGAATGCTACCGAGAGATGATCCAATGACCTCACCAACATAACGGAAGCTGCGGCCATCTTCCACCAATGCAACTGCCTGTGCAGCTCCTTCACGGCTAAGAGGCATGTTTTAGTGTGAACTGCACATGGATAACCTACTAAAATGTATGACAATGGTTCCCAGGTGTTCAACAAATGCCAGTTGCTATCCCTAGAACAACAATAAGCGAGCGGCAACACTCATAAACCTTCAGCGCTTACAGTGCACTTCCTGCCATAAAACCATTAAGTTAGGCTCATCGAAGATTGGGGGTAATTGGTGGTAATAAACCACCCTAAGAAATGTAAATTTCTATTCACGGATGTTTCAGATGTGTGTTCTAATGCGTGAAAAGCTTTTAAAATGTGATTACATCTTTTTCATGGCTAATTTTATACTTTTTAAATTACTGTTTTAACTGTTCCACTTTTTTTGCCGGTCAGTGTATAAAGACACCTCCCGGGCAACGCCGGGCACAATAGCTAGTTGTAAATACAGAAGCAGAAGGTTAATACTGTGCGATATTTTTTCCTTTTGTGACTTGTGACCTTTTTGAAATGACCGATTCAACTGTTATGATCACAGAAACACTGTGAGAGCTGCCATTATTGTTCCTTCGCATTTGTCCATCATTCCTGGGTAATAGTCACTTGTCTAGCAATTGTCAGGCAGTAGTAGTAGTAGTAGTAGTAGTAGTAGTAGTGTTCGTAATTCAGGCAAGGAAGGAGGCAGCCGTGGCCATAAGTTAGGGACCATCTCGGCATTTGCCCGAAGTAGAAGCGGGAAATCACGAATAACCACTTCTAGGTTGACTAAGACTTGAATCTAACTCACTTCTTTTCAATTGTGCCTCACGAGGCTGAGTGTACCCCCGTCCCAGCCCTTAGACCATAAGGAAATTTCTTGGCAGAGCCAAGGCTAAAAACCAGTGAAGAATGCTACCACTACACCACTGTACCTAATTCTAAGCTGATCAATACATACATTTTCATTTGAGACTGTTTTGCCTCTCAGCATCCAGTCTAGTCTGCAAGCCTCCATTTGCGAACAGGTCACCTCCATGATCCCCTGTTTGCAGTTGGCACTGTGGCCTCCTACTTCTACACCGCTCACTTTGAACACTGAATCTGACCAATGCCTCCTGCTCTGCTTCTCTACCATCTATTGCTTAATTAATTTACCTCTTGGGTATTCTCTTCACATGACCCCTCCATCTAAGTCGGCTCATACGAACAGCTTCATCTAGCGTGTGCATTTCTAACTTAGCCTTTATCTCCTCATTATGTGTACCCTCCTGCCATTGCTCCTATCTATTTGTTCCAGCAAGAACTCCTCCTACCATCAACTCTGACTGCAGCCCGATTATCAACATAAATACTTTAGATTGTCTGTAGCAGAGTTCCCTTGATACCATTATCCCTCAGGATGCTCAGCATCTTCTCCCTTCGTACTCTATCATACGCATTCTCTAGATGTACAAGAAACAAACACAACTGTCTATTTCTCTCATAGCATTTCTTAATAACTCGGTGCATAGCCTACTAAAGATTTGATCTTGACATCCTCGTTGTGGCCTAAAGCCACACCGGTTTCCATCCACTGCTCCTATCTATTTGTTCCAGCAAGAACTCCTCCTACCATCAACTCTCACTGCAGCCTGATTATCAACATAAATACTTTAGATTGCCTGTAGCACAGTTCCCTTGATACCATTATCCCTCAGGATGCTCAGAATCTTCTCCCTTCGAACTCTATTGTACGCATTCTCTAGATGTACTGTACAAGAAACAAACACAACTGTCTATTTCTCTCATAGCATTTCTCAATAACTCGGTGCATAGCCTACTAAAGATTTGATCCTGACATCCTCGTTGTGGCCTAAAGCCACACCGGTTTCCATCCATCTTACTCTCGGTCTATGATAGAACTTTCCTTTCTACAATGCCTGATTACAATTTGCGCGGGCCACATTGTTGCATTATTTCCTGTTACCTTGTTTACCCGGCCGAAGTCGTCGGATTCTTTAAGAGCGTTAATATCCTTCGGTATGCCTTCTTTCGGAGGGGAAGTAAAGCCGGCGGTCCCATGTCATAGATTTATGGCATGTAAAAGATCCTTCCACAGACTAAACTTGTGTGACGTTAGATTTCGTCGGAACGCTCTATCAAAGTTCCCACGTTCACCATTAGGTATCATTGACATCTGGTAACGAAAGTTGAAACTACTTGAAATTGAACGGAACTTGTAGCTCGCCCTATGGGTGTCCTCTTGAAGCAGCTACAGCCTCTGGCGAGCCGAACATGACCTCGGACACTCGCAGCACTAAAAGCCATACGGTAAATAAATAAATTATTCAATGCAACCATTTTACCCGTACGGTTTTTTGACATTGTAGTTTATTTACTACCCTCTATTTCTGACTGTCTCCATTTACATTCAGCAAGTTTTTTAATATTATTCTTGCCATCTTCCTTGACAATGAGTTTCCCTGAATTATCCAACACACAACTCATTTCTTTTACTCCTCCATTTCTAAGATTCTTTATCATCATCATTTCCCAACTCCAGTTTCCTGGGTATGGTATACAAGGGCTCGCCATTTCTTTTGGTCGGAGTAGAGTCGCTGTTCTTCTACATCTTCCCATTTCGCATTCCGTTTGTTGACCTCAGACTTCACACTGTCTATCCATCGATTTCTTGGCCTTCCTGCTGGTCTCCTCCCTCTAACTTCCCTGTCGAAATAATTTCTTGGTGTTCTATTTCTGTCCATTCTCATGACGTGTCCAAACTACTGTAACCTGTGTCTTCCTAGGAGTTCAGTGACAGGCATTTTGATACCAACTTCCTGCCTGTTAATTTTCATTCCTAATCTTCTTTCCAGGTCCTCTGGTTCATTGTTCTGATGAATTTCATTTCTGTTGCCTGGATTGTATTATTAGCCTTGTTGAGTAGGGTACATGTTTCAAGTCCATAGGGAGAATTGGAATGAAGTAGGTATGAAACATGCTTAATTTTGCTTTCTGTGGTATTTTTCATCCCATAGTAGATTTCTCACTTGACAATAAAAAAGAGAAGCTCTTTGGGTCCTGTTAAAGATCTCTTGCTAGAGTTGTTCTTTGAGACAACACTTCCAAGGTACTTGAAGTTAGAAACAGATTGCAGCCGAGTTCCCTCTAGAAAGATGTTGGAACATGAGCCGTTCCTGTTGATAGTCATTTCAACTGTTTTTGTTTGACTGATCTTTAATCCAAGTTCTTTAAACTTGTCTTTCCAAAAGTTTAGTTTCTCCTGCACTTCTGTTTCTCCCCATATCAACACATCATCTTCAAATACCAGTGTGTTAGGCTCATTGGAATGTTCTTTGACAGATTTTATGATCCGATCCATGGTGACGATGAACAGGAGTGGTGACTAGGCACTTCCCTGTTGGACTCCTCTGCTTGTTTCAAACCAATTTGATCTACCATCCCCTACTTGAACATAGCATAGGCACTTTTGATAAAGCTTCTTTACTTTATCAATTAGGAATTTTGGCACATTCATATTCGCCAGGCATTCCCAGATTTTTGTCCCGGGGACACTGTCCTAGGCCTTTTCGATGTCCATAAAAACCATTACCAAGTTCTTCCAATGTACCCAGTACTTCTCTGATAGCATTCTCTTAGCGAATATTAGGTCTACAGTACTTCGGCCCTTCCTGAAGCCATGTTCCTCCAAGAGTGGTTCTATCATCGTCCAGCCTCTTCTCAATTATCTTCTCCAAAAGCTGGAGTGAATGAGAAAGTAGAGTGATGCTTCTGTATTTCCCACATTTCCTCCTATTTCCCTTTTTTTATGTATAGGAATTATGATGCCTTTCATCCTGTTTAGTCCAGATGCCAGATGACAGAGAGTATTCTGTATAACCACTGTATACCCGGTGCTCCAGCTGCCTTGATCATGTCAGTGGTGATTTCATCAAATCCTGAAGACTTGCTATTTCTCATACTTTTAAGTGCAGACTCTACTTCCAGCCAAGTTAACTGGTGTGCTAATGTTGTCAAAATTTTCTCCATTTAATAAAGTGTTGAAGTAGTTCTTCATTTTTTCTTCTCTGATGCCTTGATCAGTCTTCACCAGGTTCCCATTATCTGCTTCCAATGCAAGGATGCTGCCATGCTCACTTCTTCTATTCTTGATTACTTTGTCAAGCATTTTCTTATTGCCTTCACAGTCTTCTGTCAACATGGTGGCGAACTCATGCCAACACCTTTGTTTTTCTTCCTGCATCAGTCGCTTAAGAAACAATTTCTTGTTCGGATACTCCTGTGCTAGTTGCTCAATTTCATCTTCTTGATGACCTGGTTTCTGCTTTGCATAGTCTAAATCCATCTTAGATACATTTCTTTCTTTCACTGCAGTTTTCACTCTGTCATTCCACCCTGGTGTTTCTTTCACCCTGCTACTTGCACCAGTCTTTACACATAGTGATTCAGCTTCTGAAACCAGTGTATTCTTAAATGACATCCACTATTCCTCAACTCCTCCTTTATCATTGTTCGGTAGTTTAGCGATGATTTTTCTTTGATATTCTTCTTGTTTCAGAGTTTCTCTCAACAGTCAGGTCTCAATCTTTGCCATTTTCTTGTGCTTAGTATTGGCCCCAGTTACATTTGTGGTGTGTGCTACCAAAAGCCGGTGATCGCTGTCGAGGCATTCACTAGGAATAACCTTAACATCTGTGATAAACTGGTTAGCTCATCTGTCAGTTATTATGTAATCTTTTACATCCCAACTGTAACGTGTAATTTTATGGCTGTCTCTCTTCTTGAACCAAGAATGTTGTGTGCACAGACGGTTTCGTGTGCAGAAGACCAGGTTTTCACCCTTGTGATTTCTGTCACCATAGCCATGGGGACCGATGATATCTTCACAGCCGTGTCTGACTGTCCCAACCTGGGCATTTAGGTCTCCTATGATCATGATGTTATCTTCTAATATAATTATGATCCTCTAGATCTACGAGGAACTGATCTTTCTCATATGTAGAACAGGCTGTTTGTGGAGCATAACTTGGAGTAAGGTATGGAATGTCTGGCCAACACGTGTGGGTTGCGGGTTAATATACCCCCACGGTATCCTCTGCCTGTCGTAGGAGGAGACTAATAGGGCCGACAAGACTGACTGACATGACTGACTTTAATTTGGAAGACCTCCTGTGGATGGGGAGGGAAGTATTCTTACGTGCTGAGGTGGTCCGAGGTGAGGTGAACCGCGCTGGGGCGGTCCGAAGTGAGGAGGGCCGAGGTGAGGTGGTCCATGCTGAGGAGGTCTTTTCAAATTTAGGGGTCTATCTCTAAATTTTAAGTTCAATTCCAAATTTGTATTCTTTAATCAGTGTTAAGAGGGGCAGATGACCTCTAAGTTCCGCCCCTTAACAACCATAACTAACACGTAGTTTCATTTTAATAATTCTGTCATTCACGTAGCTGATGTCTGCCTTTTCACCTACATCCTTGTGGAGAACAAAAGCAACTCCATTCCGGGCTTCTTTAGTATTTCCACTCCATTACAAAACAATCTTTTCGCAGTGTTTTCTTTCCTGTACCTTTCCATTTGGTTTCGCTTAACCCCAGTATCCCAAGTACGCGTCTGGTCATAAGATCAATTTCTTCGCACTTCCCTGTAAGGGTTAGGATATTGAGGGTTCTAAATCTGAGCTGCTTCTTCTTGGATGGTGTTTGTCTCTTTATGCATCTCCGAGGAACTTCAGGTTTTTTGACCGTGAAGAGTTACTGTCAAGTCCAGTAGTATTAACGTTCTTACATCCGAGGCTTGTTTTAGGTTTGAAAGCAAATTCAATCAACTCTTTCCAGCTGGCTTGCTAAGCCTAACACTGCAGAGGATTTTCTGTTGGGGTTTACTCCCCTAGCCTTTGAGAATCCCTTCTCATCCCACAAGGCAGTGGGTTCCATCTGTACAACCGCAAGATGGGTGGGGTGCCTCCTCCGCCTGCTCAATCGTAATGACTTACACTTTCTCAGCCTTCGCCGCCGTTGAGGTCTTCACACGCCACCCTGTACAAGGGGCCTGTGTTATACCCCACAGGACTGGGTCCCCATCAGAACTTAGCCGCTAAGATTATTTATAACATGCCAAAAAGGCTTTCCTGCTGCTTGATCTAATGTTTCCAATTATCTCCAAATTCCTCCCAGGATTTCCTTTTGGACTTTGCTATCATTTGTGTGGCTCTGTTCCTTTCCACTACATAAAAAGCTCTCTATCTGTTGGATGCCTTGTTTGGAGCCTTTTTCTTTTCTCTTTTTTCCCCCTTTTTCAAACTTCACTGTGTCATTCCGCTAGGATGTAAAAGTTTTCCTGTCTTTACACATGGTTGTCCCAATACAAGTCTTTACTACTTCTAGCACCACATCTATGTATCCTGACCTCTTCGTTTCAATGCACTGCAATTCTTTAACATCTACTCTTTGGAATTTCTCATCAATCGTTTCCATGTACTTCTGCCTAAGTTCCTTATCCTGGAGATTTTCAACCCTAATCAGTCAGCAAACAGCCCTCACTTTCTGTGCTATAGGTCTAATTTTGCTTAATCCACAGCAGATCATTTTGTGGTCTGTTTCATCAAAGAAGCCCCTAAATACCCTGCAATTCCTTATCAATTTCCTAAATTGAAAGTCAGTACTATGATATAGTCTATTATTGACATGGTTCCTCTACCCTCCCATGTGTATCTGTGAATCTCCTTATGCTTCAAGAATGAGTTTACAATAGATAACCTCATGCTAGTACAGAAGTCAAGTAAACATTGATGTTTGCCTTCCTATCCTCACCCCACTTACCCATTACCTTCTATCCTAGCATTGAAATCTCCCATCAGTACTGTACTATCCTTATTGTTAACGCTCAATACCACATCACTCAGTACCACAAAAAAATCTGTCTTATTTCGTCCTAATCTGCCCCCTCGCATGGAGTGTACATTGATCTTAACCCAATTCCTGACATTTCTTAATTTATCTACATTATCTGAGCACTAATCCCTAGAATATCCAATCCCATTCTACTTGCTGACTCAGCTCTACTTTCTTCCTTCCTTAACCTCCCTCAATATTAATAGCACCCCATTTAAGTTAAATTGTCTGCCTTTTCAATTCACATTCATAGGGACATGTTTCTGGAGTTCCTTAATATCTCTTCATCAGCCAGTACACACACTTTCATATAAAAACATGAATTAATTTAATTTTAAACATAAAATTAACTAAGTCAATATGGACCATTATGGAGTCTATTATTCCTGGAGACCCCATCCAATACCAGTTTGATTGCCTGTTGTTTCCAAGGAGTCCCTCATCTGTCAGATGCAAGTGAGACGTGGTCTCTCCCATAAGTCTGAGGCTTGCTCATAACATTTTTAGAAGGTACAAGTAAAGCAGGCCACTAGCCTTACTTACACAGGGCCCCATGAGTTTCACGTTAGGGAACAAACAAGTGAGTTAGGTAGTCCTAGCCACCTGAGCACAAGGAGGGCCATGACGCAGAATACAGTATGTCTCCTATTCCATAGAAACCAGAATCCCGACTGTCAGGACCACTTGCTAGGCCACTCAACCTTTCTTCATGGTTCACGAACTGGGACGTGACTACACCATGAACCATTCTCCCAAGTGGTACTTTTTGTTATCCCTACAGCACAAACTTGTCGACAATCTGTACAAAAGGTAATGTGAAGACAAGAGCAAGATGGTTTCTGGTTTAGCTCTCTTCACAATGGGTACATATGTTCATGTGAAGATAGAGCAAGATGGTTAAGTTTAGCTCTTTGCTTCGGCTCCAAAGTAGTTAGCTTGACAAGGTCAGATCCTACTTGCCTCATGGCTCTTATGTCCTATTTTCAGTTTTGTCAGCTGCACTTTGTCTTGCTAGCCTTAGGCTCTCGCCAGCTCTCGTATACTTTAGCTCTGGCCTAGTAAACTAGCAACTCTTCTAAACAAGCCAGAGAGTTTTCAGCCCTTTGCCTGGTGCTTGAACATAAATACAACAAAATTCATCTAGCCATTGTCAGCTCTATGTGCGATTCTCCCTGCGATCTCATGACCTATAGTGGTGCCTGCATATGGCTATATCTGTATTGTTTGAGGCTAGAATTGTACCAACTGCCAGGGGCTTAAAAGTAAGATACTATTGCAAAACTTTTCTCAAGTATTGGAAAAGAGAAAATATTACGCTTAGGACAAGACAGTTGCCGTGACCCAGGTTTGATGTGCTAGGCTTCTTATGGTTGTCTCTCTTAGCATGCATAGTCATTAAGGTAAGTAAGCAATATTGTATTGTGGAGGGGAACACAATAGTGATATACACTGTTGGCTTTTAAACTTATTTATTTGCAAGAATTTCTTTGCCAATTACATTTTTGTTTTTCTTGTGAACATCAATTATTTTTTCGTTACTGTAGACAGTCTCCCACAAGTCCAACCCCTCCTCCACGTGGTGGGAGACGGGCAACGGCATGAAGTAGGGGATTGCCTGTAGGGGTGAAGTACAGTGGGGACTTTGTGTGCCCTGGGACCGCTGCGGTAGCTGTGAAGGCTCTATGGGAACCCTGAAAAGTGACGACCGACGGGGCTCTGGTGAAGCTACGATAGGCCTAGCAAGCCAGTAGTGGATATCATATTTGCTTTCAAAACAGGAACAGGCCTCGGAAAGAACGGATGCAAACGACGACGACCCGGATATGCTAATGGACTACGAGTTGGGACATTAAACATACGGACACTGACAGGAAAGGTGGAGGAGATTGTAGATGTGATGGAGAGAAGAAAACTGGATATACTGGGCTTGGCAGAAACAAGATGGAAAGGAGAAGGTCGCAGAGAACTGAGGAAAGGGTACCGGTTGTACTGGAGTGGGAACAGTGAAGGAAGGAGCAGCGGAGTAGGAGTAGTTGTGAGAGATGGAATGGAGGAAGAGGTAAAGGGAATAAGTGACAGGATCATGAAGATCAGAGTAACTGTAAAGGAAAGAAGCCTGGAGATAGCCCAGGTAGATGCCCCTCAAGTTGGATGTACAGCTCAAGAGAAGGATGACTTTGAGGAGGAGCTACAACAGCAGTTGAATGGTCAGAGCATCATTGTCATGGGAGATTTGAATGCACACTTAGGAAGTGAAAGGCAAGGATATGAAAATGTATTGGGAGCAGAAGGATGGAGTAGCAGGAATGAAGAAGGGAGAAAGTTGCTGGATTTTTGCAAGAGAAACGGTTTAGTGGTAGGCAACTCCTGGTTCCGGAAGAAAGAAAGCCACAAGGTAACGTGGTACAGCAGTGATTTAACAAAGAAATCTTTGGTAGATTACATGCTGTACGACTGGGAAATGAAGAGAAGTGTCAGAGATATAAAGGTAATACCATCAGAGGCCTTAGATAGCGACCACAGAATACTTGTAATGAACCTGGGAGTTGTTAAGGATAGCAAGAGGACAGAGTACCAGGAAAGGAGAATCAAAGTATGGAAACTCAAGGAAAAGGAAGTCAAGGAAGAATTCCAGAAGATAATAAGGGAAAGGATGCCAACAGACAATCCTAAAACAGGGGAAGAGGAATGGAAGCAATTCAAGAACACAATGGTGGAAGCTGCAGTGGCAGTATGTGGAAGAACTAGCAACAGAAAGCGGTGTAAAGAGACACCATGGTGGAATGAGAGAGTAAAAGAAGCTGTGGGAAGGAAGAACAAGGCTTTCAGAGTGTGGTTCCAGGAAAGAACTGATCTGGCAAGGGAAGATTATAAGATAAAGAAGAAAGAAGCAAACAAGATTGTCGCAGAGGAGAGGAAGAAGTGGATGGTAAAGTGGACAGAGATGATGGAGGAAGACAGCAGAGGAAATAAGAAAGTACTTTATGGGATGGTCAAAAGTAAGAGAAAAGGTCTGCGAGAGGATGTGGTAATGATGGACAAAAACGGAAATGAGGTACACAACAAAGAAACACTCAAGACAGTGTGGAAAGAGTACTTGGAGGATTTGCTGAATCCAAATGGTCATAGGGAGGAAGACAATGTATTGGAAGATGGAGAAGACAACACAGGAATGGAAAAGGACCTGAATTGGAGAGAACTGGAGATGGCTATAGACAAGATGAAAGGAGGAGGGGCACCGGGTGTGGATGAAGTGAGTGTTGAAATGGTGAAGGCAGCAGGGGAGGTTGGGAAACAGGGGCTGTACCGTGTGATGAGGGTGATATGGAAGGAGAAAAAGACCCCAGAAGATTGGAAGAAAGGATTAATTGTCCCAATATTTAAGAAAGGAAGCAGAAAGGAGTGCAGAAATTACAGGGGAGTCACACTCATACCTCACTGTGCCAAGATATATGAAAAGATATTAGAAAGTAGAATACAAGCCAAAGTGGAGAGAAAATTGGGAGATGAGCAGTATGGTTTCAGACCTGGGAGATCAACAGTGGATCTCATATTTTCAGTGAGACAGCTCCAGGAACACCACTACGAATTTGGAGAGGATCTGTTGATGGCTTTCCTGGACATCGAAAAGGCCTATGATGGTGTGTGTAGGGAGAAGGTTTGGAAAGCAATGGAAAACATGGGAGTGGAAAAAGGGACTGTAGGCCGAGTGAAGGAGATGTATTGTGGAAGTGTGAGTTGTGTGAAAGTTGGAGGGGAAAGACCAGACTGGTTCAGACAAATGAGTGGCCTGAAACAGGGTAGTGCGATGTCACCCCTTCTCTTTATTGTGGTTATGGACGAGGTAATGACATGGATAGCAGGAAAGATAGGAGAAGATAAGATGAAAGCAATGGTGTTTGCAGATGATCTCATGGTCTGGGGAAACAGGGAGGAGGACATTCAGGAGCAACTGAAGGCTTGGGAACAAACAGTGGGAGAGTACGGATGGAAGTTCAACATCAGTAAATGTGAGATCCTGTTAACGACCAGGAAAAAGGACAGACCAATGAGTGGGATAACACTTGGAGGTGGACAGCTGAAGAAGGTGGAAAGTCTCAAGTACTTGGGAAGTATAGTGGAGGAAAATGGGAGAAATGACAAAGAGATTACGGAACGTGGCAAACAGGCAGAAGCATTTCTGAGAAGCATTAGGAGCTTAGCGTGGAATAAAGATGTCCCACAAAAAAAGCAAGGAAGTGTTATACAGAAGCTACTATATCCCGATACTGACCTATGCTTCAGAAACATGGACAATGAAGAAAAGAGACATAAGCAGAATACAGGCAGGTGAAATGAAGTTCCTGCGAAGTAGGATCGGAGTAACAAGAAGAGACAGGGTGAGGAATGAAAAGGTCAGGGAAATGGTGAAAGAGGAGACCTTGCAAGGTAGGATTGAGACATCAAGACTGAGGTGGTATGGACACACTTAAAGAGAATGGATGAGAAGAAGATTCCCAAGAGGATACATGAGATGCAGATGCAGAAGAAACGACCAAGGGGAAGACCAAGAGATAGATGGCTGAAAGGAGTGGAGGAATGTGTCAAGAAGAGAGGCGAGGACTGGACCAGAGTGACAGCGGAGAGGTGGTGGCCAGACCCAGCCTGGGGCTGGAAACTGTACAAGATGATGATGATGATGATGAGACAGTGAAGAATTCCATGGTGGTGGTGAGCTTGGCCCTAAATTTTTCCACAAGCTCATGTCCTTGTTACTTCACTTTTGAAATCATCTTATTCAGGCATGTATCCAGGGGAGGAAGTGGTATAGGCCTGCAACTCCCCCAAGAGGCTCCCAAAATCCTTACAATAATAAGAAACTTTTAAAACAGAAGTTAATATTTATAATTGAACTAATATTTCTCAGCAGCTTTTCATAGCACTTCACTCTGAATACATTATATTTGACCCCTTAATATTGTAAATTTGGTCAAGAACTATACATGATATCAGCTTAACAGGTTCAGGGCAAAGTCAATTAAACAACAGTTTAAACAAACGACTATTTATTTACTGTAAAATACATACTACTTTTGACCCGACATGAAATGAACCGAACTGTGTGTAAGGTTGAAAACAAAACACTGTGCGTGGATTGTGTGTGCATCACAGATGGCAGCACTTGATTTGAGAAACACCGATACTCGCGTACATTTGTTTATTATTGTGTTAGTATGTTAGTGTGTCAATTGTGTCCAAACACTTCCCCTCGTGTGAGGTGTTAAGATTTCTTCTCATGGTTGGAACTGGAGTCCTGCAGCCTTCGTGCACCAGCTGTGCTTGGGTCTCTGAAGACCTTTCGCCAGGAAATCTGCAATCTGGTCCGACGTTTGGACGTAGTTCACGATGCGAGATTTGCTTTAGATTGCATCTCGTACAAAATGATGCTTTATGTCGATGAGTTTCGTCTTGGCGTGAAACACGGGATTCTCGGCGAGTTTGAGTGCGCTGCGGTTGTCACAGTAGACCGTGAGTTTGGACAGGTCGTCGTGCCCCAGCTCTCGTAGAAGTCGCTGTAGATATGTCTTCCTTTGTGCATTCTGCTTAGGCCATATATTCCGCTTCCGTAGTGGATAGGGCGACAGTATGTTGCTTTCTAGCGTCCCAGGAAATCGGGCTTCCTCCGATCATGAAAATGTAGCCCGTATACGATCGACGATCCTCGGTGCAGCTACCCCAGTCCGCGTCCACGTAGCCTTTGAGAGGTTGGTGGTCACGTTCATAGGATAGGCCGACGTTCGGTGTCCCCTTGAGGTATCGTAGGACTCTTTTCGCTGCGGTCCAGTGCTGAGGGCCGTAGCAATTGTTGAATTGACCTAATTAGCTGACGGCGAAGGCGATGTTGGGCCTGGTGGAGACGAACAGGTATGCCAAGGCTCCCATCAGTTCATGAGAATTTTTCGTCGTCTTCGGAAAGATTCAGGTTTTTCGGCAACCTGGTGTTGGTGTCCACAGGGGTGGTTACGGTCCGGCTCTCGGTCATGTCGAATTGGTTCAGGAGTTCCTGAATATATCCTTTCTGGTCCAGGGTGATTCGTCCATTGGCTTGACAAAGCTCGATACCTAGGCAGCACTCGGCGAGGCCGAGATTCTTAATTCGAAAGTGCTCCCCCAATCGACGTCCTATTTGAGAAGTGCTTTTTTGGGTGACGACAAGCAATCAGAATGTCGTCGTCGTAAACTGCGATCAGCACAGCATCTTCCCCTGTATCGGTGATGAACAGGCATAGATCCGATTGAGTTGGGACGTCTCCAATAGACCGAAGGATCTGATACAATTTGTTGTACCAATTTCGTCCGGCCTGGCGCAGGCCGTACAAGGATTTCTTTAGGAGACGAACGTTGTTGCATTTTCGAAACTCTTTGAGAGCATCATTGGCCTTGTTAGAGATGTCGTTGATGGGCTCCTTATCGACGATCCCCTCCAAGATCTTTTCGAAGTGTTTCGGGACCTCCATATATATTTGGTCGTCGAGATCTCCATTTAAATATGCCGTGGTGACGTCATACTGTAGCACCTTCATCTTGAACCTGGCGGCGAGAGACATCATCAGACGAATTGACCCAGAACGAGCGACTGGAGCTAAGGTTTGTGTGAAGTGGATCCCAGGCTGTTGACTGAATCCTTTTGCGACTAGCCTCGCCTTCCGCTTCTCGAGAGAGCCATCGGGATGGAATTTATTACGAAGAACAATCCTACTGCCGATTATTTTGATGCCCTGTGGTCGATCGACGAGTGCCCAGGTGTCGTTTTCCAAGATTGATATCATCTCGTTGACGATGGCTTGAACCATTCGTCGACCTCTGGGCTTTTCATTGCCTGCCCGATCGGGATTTCGGCAAAGAATGTCTCCTCGACGATTGCGCTCTGCTCGATGTCTCTAGTTGCTCTGGCTTTTCTGCTGCGAAGATTGTAGCCGCTGTTCTCGGCAACCTCCGTGGCGTCGCTAGGTGGCACCTCGACGATGGTGTCATCGCTGTCGTAGTCTTCTTCTGTGTCGTGGAAAAATTTGATCATCGATTCGAGAATTGAAATGTCTTGACGCGGTTCTTCTTCTGGATCGAATCCTCGAAACTCTTCCATTTCTTCTTCCTCGTACGGAGGAAGTTGTTGTCCAGCGTGGAGGATCCCAATAAGACTCCGCGTATTTCGGTTGGCTCCTCTGGCTCACGTTTTTCTCTTGATTTTTCGTGGCGGTGACGATTTATCGACGATTGCGCTCGTCCTTGGGTTGATCTTTGTCTTCGCGTTTGCGCTCCAAGAACTTGACGTCACGGCTCACTATCACCTTCCTCTTGTCAAGAACCCAGATCCGGTAACCCTTGGATTCTGTCGAGTATCCCACCAGAATACCGTCTCGTCCGCGTTGCTCGAACTTGTTTTTACCTGGTTCTCGGTCGAGATAAATCGCGGGGCTCCCGATGATTTTCAGGTGCGAAATGTCAGGATACTTACCCGTCCATGTCTAGGTAATTTGAGGCGTTGATGAGCTCGGTCCAAAGTGAATATGGTACGTCAGACTCCAACACCCGACATCTGCCGTCGTGTAACAGAGTGCGATTTTTCCTCTCCGCGACGCCGTACTGCTCCGGATTGTAAGATACGGTGAGCCGTCGAGTGATGCCCTTGCTCTTCATGAACTTTTCCATTTCTCCACTGAAGTATTCGTGGCCGTTATCCGTCTGCATTTGTTTGACGCGCCGCCCGGTGAAGTTCTCAGCGAATGCGACGTACTCTACGGTTGCGTTGAATGCCTCTGCTTTTTATTCTAGGAATCGAACTTCGCACCATCTGGAGGCGTCATCGATAAACGTGATGAAATACCGAGATCCGCCCTTGGATGTGATCGGATGTGGACCCCAAACATCGGTGTGGATGATGTCAAGTGGTTCCGTCTCTCTCTCGGAACACTTCGGGAAGGGCGTTCTTGTCATCTTCCACTTGATGCAGATGTCACACTCCAGCTGAAACACTTTGCCATCGAGTTTTATGCCGGTCACTAGTTTATCGCGCACTGCGTGGTGATATCACGCGTGTTCGCAAGTCCAAAAAGTCTATATAATCTCTCAAGTGACACTTGTCTTTTCGGTTCGCGACTCGGCGCATGCGTTCTCGTCGTGTTCGCGCACATAATATAAGTCCCCGGCTCGATCCGCGCATAACTCGATTTCGCCACTCCCGTTCACGACCACTGCACCGTGCTTGTTTACAAAAACACGACATCGGAACCGTGATCGGTGATTTTGCTCACCGACATGAGATTTGTGAAGTCCGACACGTGAGATGCCTTGTTAAGAGTCACATTCTCTTCGGTTCCCGACACTTCGGTTTTGAATGAAACTGTCCCTTTTCCGGTGATTGGAGTTGAATTGTCATTTGCAAGAGTGAGTGTAGTGCGTTTGTAGATGTCGAGTTGATGAAAACTCTCCGGGTTGCGACACAGGTGTGTCGTGGCGCCACTGTCGAGGCACCAGTCACGACTCTGCATTTTCGACGCAGCACCATTACCGACGTGGTAGCAGACGTTTCCGGATTCCGTTGCTTGTTCCTCGTTGGCATTTTTGTTTTTCTTGTCGTACCAACAATCCGATTGTTTATGACCGATTTTCTTGCAGATTAGACACTTTGGTTTTTTTTTTCTTTGGTTTCCATCCTTGTCTTTCCGATGCGGTGAATTCTTCTTTTGCGGGAATTATTGATTTTTTTGCGAACATGACGGCTGATCCATCGTTGGATGTTCCATTTTTTCGGGCCTCGCTCTCCTCCGTGATTTTGGCTCTCGTGAGTTTTAGTGGTTGGCATCTCGTCACGTACCGGTAACTCAATCGCGCAGCGAAAATTTTCGAAGGACGATGGCAAGCTGTACAGCAGCATTATCGCCAGTTGATCTGGGTGGAGGTTTATCTCCATGTCGCCAAGTTTGTCTACAGTGTCGAAAAACTCGTTGAGATGGTCGCGCATGTCCCCGCCGTCCGCCATCTTACGCAGGGTGAGCCGTTTCAGGAGTGTCGCCTTCCGTGCTGGTCCTTGTGACTGATAGATATCGCGCAATTTCGTCCACATGGCTCGTGAGGTTTCACAATGCTTTACCTGTTTTGAGGTCGGAAGGTGAGATGGCCAAGATAATGTCGGGTTTCGCTTTCCTGTCGTTTTTGGCCCATTCCAACGGCAGCAGCGTTGGCGTTGTCGGCTGCCGGTTCGGGTTTGACATTTACACCGCTAACATACTCCCATATGTCGTTCTTCACCAGGATGGCTTCCATCTGGAGCTTCCAGGTATCGTAGTTTTGTTTGTCGAGAAGTTCGATCCTCGCGCTGTGTGCAGCCATCTCGAGATACAAAACGTGGCCGAGCTTGCGGCCGAACGCGTGCTGATGCGGTTAGAGTTCTTTTTGTTCACACTGAATTTTTCGTGTTCCGGTTACGACACTCGGCCCATAACATGTCAGCGGAACAGGCTCAGGGCAAAGTCAATTAAACAACAGTTTAAACGAACGAGTATTTATTTGCTGTAAAATACATAGTACTTTTGACCCGACACGAAATGAACCGAACTGTGTGTAAGGTTGAAAACTAAACACTGTGCGTGGTTTGTGTGCACATCGCAGATGGCAGCACTTGATTTGAAAAACACCGATACTCGCGTACATTTGTTTATTATTGTGTTTGTATGTTTGTGTGTCAAATGTGTTCTAACAAAAGGCAAAAGATTTTACTTTCACTGTTCATCCTGTACAGGAAAGAAATTGAAATAACCCTTACCTTATCTTGCATGTAAATGTACTTAAAAGACACTTCGTGTGTTAAAAACAAAGCCTGTCCGGATAACATGGACGGCTGGAATCGAGACCTCAATATACACTGTAAATCAAAATGCTCTAACCCAAAGCTTCTGGCACATCATCTGCAGGTAGTGAAAATGGCCTTACCCAAATACATCAAATGAAAGATGTAAACTACGGATTCTTTAATTAAATGGTTGTGAGTCGGTCCAGTTGGTACAAATGATTACTGAGTATACAGTAAAGAAATAATTCTCTTCAATTTTGAGTGACCTCTTTTTGTGCGAAGAATGTAAATGGGCTTAATTAGAGTCAAATATTAGCCTGCATTAGTTACGGCAGTTTTTTCATGACCCCATCACCAGGAGCAGTAACACAAACTACTCCTTGAGGCTTAGTAATAGTTTTCCATCAGTTCCCGTTGGCAACTCCAGGCGGGACAGTACCTTCTAATAGGCTACAGTCGTTTCCTTCCAATTTCTTGCTCGTTTTCATTCATCTTCACTTCATCTCTCATTAACTCCTCATGTGGCATCAGGAAGGGCATCTGGCATCTACGTGAATACTGCCCATCCTGGCATCGACCTCATGAGGAGTTAATGAAAGATGAGTTGAAAATGTATTCAAAAATGTCATAAAAATTTGAATGAAGTACGCTATCCACTGAAGCATATTTTGGAAAATTTTGGTTGATATCTCTATAATGTAAGGGGCAGATGACCTCGTAGTTCCGCCCCTTAAAACAACAACAACAACAACAACTAATTCTCTATAAAGTAAGCTTCGGTGGCGTAGTCGGTAGCATGCTGAACTGCTATGTCCTAGATCGCGGGTTCAGACCCGCCCGAAGTCGTCGGATTTTTTAGTGCGTTAAAATCCTTCAGTATGCCTTCCTTCGGAGGGGAAGTAAAGCCGGCATGCATGAAAACCTTCCACTACGATTGATAGGTTATTTGGCTAGAAACGCTCTATCAAGTTCCAACGTTCGCCGTTGAGGTCCGTGATGTCTGGTAGCCGGGTTGGAACTACTTGAAATTGAACTTGTCCAGTTTAATTCATCTTCATTCATTCCATTCATTACGCGACGGTACTTCTACAAACTCTGGTGAGCGGAACATGTCCTCGGACACTACCGGCACTAAAACTCATACAATAGATAAATCTATAAAGTAAGCTGTCTGAACATTTAATTTTTCCCGGATAAGCTGTTTAGGCTAAAGACCAAATATATCCTCAATTTAATTTTTGTCTGTTTAATTTTGTCTTTATTGGTTGGTGTCAGTGCTCCGAATGGCATGAAAAGAAATATTGCTCTTGGCGCTGTTGGATCAACATTTTGCGATCGAAACAACTTCCATCAATTAGTTGAGTCCGTACGTTATTATTATTATTATCATCATCATTCGCCCTCCGCTTGGTGGAAGAATTTTGAGCTCTACTCTTGAATGTCTCAGAACTGGCCATCCTACTCTTTAAAGCATTATTCTATCAGCATTAGTTATGTTGACGACCAAGAAATTTCAAGGGGGAAATAATATATTTTTCTTGCATTGTAATGTTTATCACCCGCAAATTATGAATTGTCTATTACAACTTCGCATCAAGTTTTGAGTATTGTGCAGTCTCTATTTCGATTTTGGTTGTAAGCTATTACTGCAATAAATATTTATTGATGGATTAAAGAACGGTCTTCGAGCTTGCCAAGGTCGTGCGTGACGTTAGGTGGGTTATTTCTAGGCCACTACAGTGACGGGCAAGACTCCAACCCCATGAGAATTGACCTAGTCCGCTTGTCGGGCACATAATTCACGGACTGCTAGCGATATGCAACACAAGAGACCGCGTGTCCCCAGAATAGCCGCGAAGTATTTCGGTGAATCCGGTTGGAACTGGAAGTCAAAGGGGGAGTGTGTGCAGCATTTAATAACAATTTCCATTAAGTCAGCGGTACTGAGAGGCTGGTGACCTTGCATTACAGCCATTTCTCCGTATCATTTAGTACGTATGCTACTTAATTATTAGATCAAATTATAACATTAGCCTGCAATTATTTCCCCGTTTTTTGGTGAAAATAGCTGGTTCATATGAAAAACGATGTGCTGAATTCGAAAACATCGACCGTTTTGCCGTATCACATACAGATTTTATGTCATTGGATATTTTACATATATCGAAGTTCGAGATTTAATGTAAATTTGAGAAAGTTTTATTTCATTTCATCGTGTATCGACATTTTTTGCCACGCATCAAAAACACGTATACAACGCTAATATTAGTTTGCAAAATTCAGTGAAGAAAAACACAAAAATGCTTTATCATGTACCGTTTACAAGATAGCAATAAAAGAAGGTGTCCTAAAATTCTTGTATAATGCAAATTTACAGAAATACGAATTATATATAACAGATGCCGAGGAGAAAAATAAAATTAACACCATTCTTAAAACTCACAAATTTTCTGCAGAAATGACACATAGAAAGCCTATGGAGATTTCAGATGAGTTGAGAAAATCCCGATCTGACAATGAAAAAGTACTGGGAAGAGCGCAAGAACCAAGCAGTACTACCTTCAAAGAAGTGATTGTGGAACGACTCAAGTGGTCCAATATGACCAATCTACGTTAGTAATAGTATATATATATATATTCTCCTTCTTCTTATTATTCTTCTTCTTCTTCGCGTGTTCCCGTTGGAACGGGGTCCGCTTTTCGGGCCAATGCACTCCATTTCTTTCGATGGGTTTAGGCCTCTTGATCTTAGATCTGAGTTTCTAGTGTCTAGCCATCTTACCTTAGGTCTCCCACAGTGTCTCTGGCCTCAACAGCGAGATGATATGCTGAGCTGATGACTGAACCATGCGGTGCTCGTACCACAATGCCATACCAACGAAGTCTTCATTCCTGCATTTTATTTAAATTCTTATGCTATTAATTGCAATGTTAGAAATTGCATTTAATTAGATATTTAATATAAACTAGATGTATATTTTTATAGATAATTAACAACTGTGTGATTTAAACAAAAAGAAAAGAGTGAGATTGCAGGATCGAGATTGAAATAAAATAAAATGTTAGCAGCAGTATAGTAGTTGCTATGACATATCAGTTTTCATTCTTCAGTTTGGTGGTGAAATTATGATAGTAATTTATAGCTTGTATTTATTGATGCGTCGAAGAGAAGCCTGAAATCAGTGTTACTACATAGCGAATTTTCTTCGATTCCCTTTGGGTATTCTGTTTTTCTCAAAGAAACTTATGGATTTTTTTTAGTTGATTCTAGAACAAAATTAACTACTAGAAACGTCAGTGGCTGTTGTATAGAGACCTATTGGGAACTACTATCTTGCTTGGCCAACAAGCAGGTTACACTAAATTTCCTTGCTTTTTGTGTATTTGGGTATGTAGAATTGGAGATTAAAATTGGACAACGAAAGAGTGGCCTTAGAGGGATAGTTTTTCGTGGAGAGTAAAATGTATTCGTGCTAGTCTGGTTGATCCTAAAAAGATACTACTTCCCCTTATCAAACTTGGGATCACTAAGCAATTCGTTGTAAAAGCACTGAACAAATGTGGTGTCTGCTTTGAGTATTTAAACCAAATATTTTAACTCTTGTCAGAAGCTAAGATAAAAGCGGGAGTATTCGATGGACCGCTGATAAGGCTCCTGATGAAGTACACTGCATTTTTTGGAAATTATGAATAATGCTGAACGTTGGGCATGGTGTGCTTTCAGGGAAGAAATCGAAATGGCTTTTGGAAAGCAAAATTACGTGAACTATGAAACAATATTGTGAAAAATATGTTAAAACTATTTGAAGATTTCGATTGCAACATGTGTTTAAAACTTCATTTCTTGAACCATCATAGTCCATATTTCCCTGACAATTTGGGAGCCCTAAGTGATGAGCAGGGTGAAAGATTTCGCCAACAAATAAAGGAAATGTAAAGACACCTCTTAGACCTTTTACTTGAAGGAAAATAAAATAAAAATAAAATCTTTCTAGGGTAGTGTAATCGCATGGCCTCAGCTACCTGTTGTAAATCTTAGATGGAGCCATCCAGGTGGTCTACTCTCCAGTTTCTACGTTCCGTGAGAATCCAACAGAGAAACCGGAACTCTGTTTGGTGACCTGTGGCAAGTCATAATTTACTTTGTCTGGTGGGCATCAAATGTGACACAAAGCATCTTTTGCGAGCCGACATTAGAGATTTTTCTTGCCCTCCAAAAATCCGGCTTCCTCTGTCAGGATTCAAACCCGCGGTCTTAGGATCATGAGTCGTACACTCTACTATTGATCCACCAGGGACCTAATGAGGTGAAAGTGCAATATAAATAGCAATGTTCTTTATCTTATCAATTTTTCCTGTATTACCATGTCATTTCTTCCAATTACAGTGTGAACATTGTTACGCAGCATGTAATTTACCCGCAACTTTCACACGCGTGGAAATTTACAGAACTGATAAACACTATTAATTGCATATTATGTAATAGCTTTTTAGTTTGACCAGCGAAGTGATTTTGTTGGACAAGTGCCACGCAGATGCATGCTATCAGTGGAACGCAACACTTACATCTCTTCTGGCATTGTGTAGGTTACACAAATAATGCTATTTCTGAGCTCCTTTATAACGGATTGAAATAAACCAAGAACAAAGAGCTTTTGAACGTCTGTACTTAAATATTGGCAAGTTAACAGACGGGTGTAATTGCATTTAATCAAATCCCAAATGGATTAATGGAATGAAAAGATTTGTTTTTAAATTGATGGACATTGCTTCTGCATCGTATATATCAATGAACACTGTAAGTTACATTCTTATTACTCTAGTTGATTTAGAATTACTAGTTCTATCGCCCGCATGAAGTATAGACGTAGGGAAGTCCAGGCACAAAATATGACAATGTGGATGCGTCTAGATACAAAACAAGTTGGAATATGCCTTTAGAAACATTAAAGGATGGGTGATAAATATTATTTCTGCCGCCGACGTTTTGCTTTTATCTCAATCAGGGCTGGTTCTAGCAACTGTATCAAAACAAACACTTACATTTCCAATTACTTTTTATGAATTAAATTGGTCCGTTCCAGATTAGAGAAAAAATACTGCCCCAGCTTAGCTCCCTCGCCTGTACCTGTTGCGAAATATTGTGTGACCTAGTTTTCCCTTTATTTGTTTTGCCTTGGACGCACATTCATTACACGTTTATGTGTATATTATGCAGTCGTTTTCCCGTCTGTGGGTGCGGGTTAGAATACACCCACGGTATGCCCTGCCTGTCGTAGGAGGCGACTAATAGGGCCGACATGGCCGAATAACTTGCCAGTTTTGATTTGTTCAGACCCCCTGTGGATGGGGAGGGCAGAATTCATCCACGGTATCCCCTGCCTGTCGTAAAAGGCGACTTAGAGGGGGCCTTATAAAGGTCAATTTTGGTTTTCTGGTCCCAGCTCTGGTTTGACCAATAGAAATAAACATGCGTGCTGTTAGGGGAAGGGCCACCAGCTTGGCCATCTGGCTAGAAAGCCTAGACGGTATGCCCCATCCCGTCAGGTGGGTGCGCCATGTACCCTACAGTAGTATCCGCCTTACAACGAAGGTCCCTGCATGGCCGAATACTGGAGCTGAATAAATCCTGTGCATGCCGAGGGGGAAGTGCCTGTTCGAGGCACTGGGACCCCGGGCAATATCTGCTATGCCAGGTAGGTATTGCCTTGGCTGGGTGGCGCCCACAGTGATAGCCCCCGTTCGGAGTGGGCAGTATTCGGGGAGGATTTCGTCCGGGATGCCATCAAAGCGATCACGGACACCTGTACAGGGTGGCACCCTTAAAAAGCCGTCTCTTGAGTGTCGAGCTAATCCCAAGGTGTATACGCCTTGGGATGAAGCCTTTAATAGAAGATTCCCCGCTGATAAGTCTCCTCGCTACCTGGTAGCTACGAGGACTGACGGGGGTGATTTTAAACTAGTAAAATCAATAATTTTTTCTGAGGAAATCGAGGGGAAATTTGGGGACCTAAGCGGGATTTCCAAGCTCCGGAACGGTCAGCTGCTGCTGCACACCGTTGATCGGAAGCAAACCGAAGCGTTGCTGGAATGCACGCAATTCGGCGAAATTCCCGTTAAGGTCTCAAAACACGAAACGCTGAATGAGGTCCGAGGAGTTATTTTCCATCGTGACCTCATTTTAAATAGCGATGCGGAATTGTTGCGGGATCTGGGGAAGAGAGGCGTCACCAAGATTAGGCGCATCACCCGAAAGATTGGGGAGAACAGCGTCGATACCGGCGCTTTTATTCTCCATTTTGAGGGTGATGTAGTACCTAAGCAGGTGAAGGTCACATCGTACCACTGCGATGTTCGACCGTACATCCCTCCACCTATGCGCTGCTATCAATGCCAGAGATTAGGGCATGTTTCCGCCAGGTGCACTGCCAAGGCCGTGTGTAGAGAGTGTGGCAAGGGGACACATGAGGGTGAGAGGTGTACGCCTCCCCCGATTTGTCCTAACTGCCAAGGAAGCCACTCTCCACGATCGAAGCAGTGCCCTGAGTTCTGTAAGGAAGCAAAAATTCAAGAAATAAGAACTCTTGATAGGCTTTCATATCACGACGCTCGCAAGAGGTACCGTGATATGAATGCCCCTGAATTTCGGGTATCGTTTGCAGCTGCAACGACGCCCTCATTCACCCCTGCCGCATCTTTACCGAGTGTAGTACCCTCGACGCCCGTATTTTCAGCAGTATTAAAATCACCCCTCGCTGTACCAGCGAAAAATGTCAGCCCGAAGGAGGTACAACAACCTTCTTCGGCCCAGCAAAAGAAGGCGCCGGTTATACCATCTAAACCGGCGCAATCGGAGAAGAAGTCATCTTCTTCTCCGAAACGGTCGGCGAATAAGTCTTCCCCAGTTAAAGGGGGAAAGAAGACTTTGCCGACCAGGGCTGGTCCTTCTTCCAGCCCACCTAATACGAAAAATATAGGGGAGAAGAGGGAGACGGTTCGTCGCCGTCTCTCTCGCCCTCCTGCTGACGGGGTGGCTACTGTCTCTGCTGGCTTTTCCGCTCCCACTACCACCAAGGGAGCGAAGCCTGCTGAAGCCAAGCCCGTCCGTATGGAGGAACTCCCCTATAGAAAAGAAAATAGATCGGCGGAGGAGAGGGGAACGGTTCAGCGCCGTTTCTCTTCCTCTCCTAAAGGCAGGGCTGCTCACGTATCTGCTGGCCATCCCGCTCCCACCACTACCAGTGGAGCGGTGCCAGCAGGAGCGACCTTGTTTTATAAGGACCCGGCGTCTGTGGGGAAGGGACCATCTACTTCCCCAAACACGCGTCGGTGCCGATCCAAGAAGAAATCTCTTCGGGACGTGTCGGGGACAGACACCCAGTCTTCGGACCGGGAGAAAGTCCCTCGACACCGCTCTCGCTCTTCCCCAAGAGCGAGACTCGTGAGGTCCGACGACGACCGCGCGCAACCCAAGAGAGCGCCCGCTCCATTTTCTTCGTCTTCGGACGGAGATGTGGAGATTGAGGTGTGCTCTCCTGCCCCATCATCTCCAACTAGAGATGGGGAAGGGTGGCAAACGGTCAAGCATAAGTAGAAGACCCACTTCTACTTAAGTCCACACCATGGCACTATTACAATGGAACTGTAATAGCTATTCTGTTCATCTCGCTGAGTTACGACAATTAATATCTTCGTTTTCGGCAACCATTGTCTGTCTTCAGGAATCCAGGTTTCGTCCTGGACATGCGACAACAATGCGTCACTTCAAACTCTTCTCTAAAGACCGGGTGGACGGAGCTGTGGCCGCTGGTGGCGTCTGCACTCTCGTCCACTCTAGCCTCTTTAGTGAAGAGGTGCCGTTGCGTACTCAGCTAGAGGCAGTTGCAGTTCGTACTTCGTTGCCAGTAATGGCAACAGTATGTAACGTGTACATCCCGCCTGATTCTCAGCCGGATTACGACCAGCTGGTGGATCTAGTCTCTCAGCTCCCCCCTCCTGTCCTCCTTCTGGGAGATGTTAATGCCCACAACACCATCTGGGGCTCCGCTACCACTAGCGGTAATGGGAGAGATTTTGAGAGGCTCATCAGGCGGCTGGACCTGTGTCTGTTGAACACAGGGGAGCCTACGCACTTCTCTATTGCACACGGTACTTATTCAAGTATCGATATTACCCTGTGCAGTCGTGCGCTGGTTCCCCTGCTACAGTGGGGTGTGCACGATGACCTTTGTAATAGTGACCATTTTCCAATTATCGTTACTCTTCCGAACCAGAGAGCCATCGAGTTACCAAGTCGATGGCTTCTCCGTCGGGCTGATTGGCCAACATTCACGGCACGTGCGGTGTTTGCCGAAGATACCTTTGAGAGTGTCGACGATCATACCACTCATATAACGAATGGTATTTTGGCTGCTGCTGAGGAAACAATACCTTCCACATCCGGCAACTCACGCCGGAAGCTTGTCCCTTGGTGGACAGCCGAGATTGCAGCAGCCATTAAAGATCGTCGACGTGCTTTCAGATGCTATCGGAGGCAAAACACTATGGCCAACCTTATCACCTTCAGAAGGATGCGTGCTAGAGCCCGATATCTGATTCGGGAGAGTAAGAAAACGACGTGGGGAAAATATGTGTCGTCCATGACGGCGCATACTCCTTCATCTCAAGTGTGGACTAAGCTTCGTCGGATCTCCGGACTCCCGACATCACTGTCGATACCCGGAGTGTCCATCAATGGAGACATAATCACGGACCATCTCGCCATTGCCAACAGCATTGGCTCGCACTTCTCCGATGTATCCTGCTCCGGGAGTTACGATCCTACATTTCTGACTCTGAAGCGGGAGGCAGAGACTCACCCCTTGTCCTTTGCCACTGCTGCTTCGGAGTCCTATAATGTACCATTCTCTGAATGGGAACTGCGCAGTGCGCTTGCACTGTGCAGGGATACGGCTCCTGGACCGGATAACATACATAATCAAATGTTAAAACATCTGTGCGAATCAGTGGCGTAGCGTGAACTTTTGAGCTGGGGACGCCAAAGTTTTAAACGACAGTTAAACTAAGGAACAAATCAAAAAGCTAATATGAAGGATACTGTCACATACCTCACACAGTCTTGTGCTTAAGCTCCATTCGTCTTTTCTTATTTTCTGCGAAAACGTCTATGATGTGTTCAAGAAATGCGGGCTCTGATGAAAGCTCACCTTTTTTTTTTTTTTTTTTCAATAGCCAATGAATTATACACGACAAGCGACTATTGCTCATAGAATTTCTAAGGTAGGTTTTAATTCTTTTCAGCGTGCTCATGCTGCGTTTACTACTAGCTGTAGTAGTTTGTTGGTTGGTTCTTAAGTTTAGGGGCTGCGACAACGCGATCATGTAGCCCCGTGTACTTTGGGTGTGTGTAGAATCTGTCTGATAACCGGTGTTAATTGTGATGACTGTATTAGTGTGTGTTATCTGTTTTTTTATTTAAGTACAGACTGCAACTTAGAATTTTTCAAATAGTTCCTACTTTTGTCGCCAAGCGCCACCGTCAACGACTACTAGGCCAAGTTCAGAACTTAGCTACTAGACGCCACCGCAGTCGGCTCTTGGCAACGAACGTAGAAACCTAAGAGCGTTGTTTACATTCTTAACCTATCCAATTTAGCTTCACACAGGTGTAATTAGTGGAAGGTTCTTTAACATGCCATAAATCTATGACATGCGACCGCCGGCTTTACTTCCCTTCCGAACGAAGGCATACTGAGGGATTTTTAACGCTCTTAAAAAATCCGACGGCTTCGGCCGGGTTTGAACCCGCTATCTTGGGCATAGAAGCTCAGCATGCCACCAACTACGCCACCGATAGCTGTAGTAGTTGGAATAGTCAGTACAAAGCGTAGTAGTTTAGTTACTTCCTGATAGATGGAGTCAAGACCGTTCGTAACAAAATATTTTAAAAGATCTTTTAGAGCTAAATGCTTTGTCTGATCTGGATAAACAATGTGAAGTTCATTTATAGTAATTGGTTAACATTATGGCCTGTTTGCCATCTCTTGATGAATACAGTACATTTGCATTTGTCAGTTGGCACAGGCTAGAGTAAAAGGTGGCTTTTCACCGATGTCTCAGACTCACTCATGGCTGTGATTATATGGAAGCTACTGGGGTATGGGTGGTGCTTAGTAATGGCATTCGGGGCACAGTCAGTGCCTGTGAATGCTGTGAAAGGTTCTACTCATAGGGTTAGGACTACTGTTCTGACTCAGTGAGGAAAGCAATGGCAAACTACCTCACTCCTCTTCTTGCCTAGAACGCCTCAAAATAGCGCTGCCTTGGGTTTTTGTGGGTATCGACTCACATAATGTAATGGCGGTACTTTTTGAGGATCCAACCAGCCTTCGGGCTGAATACCTAACAGACAGAGGTTAACATTAAAGAATGGATACTGTTTTACCAAAAAATCTAATTTGCTCTGGGGGAATGTTTCGGGGTATTTTTAAACTTCATTTTCTTGTACTAACTCTATGAAATTTAGATGAGTGCGATCTTCAAATCTACTTTTCATTTGAGCTGTTAGTGAATCTACTATTCCAAAAGACAGCACTCTCAAAGTGTTCTTTTGATTGCCATCATACATTACGTTTTCATTCATCTGGATGCTTTTTTTGAACGCGTATGTCAGTGAGATCTTCATTTCTTAAGTTTTCTATGCTTTTGACGACAGCCGCTTTCTCATTATGGCAAGTTACAATACTCACTGTCGATGATTGTAACAATTTGAAAATATGATCAGTGTAAAAGAAACAAGCTTCGAATACACATAGGTAATATACAAAGATTGGGTCATCCATATGTTATTTGAGACCAATGGCACAGTTCACAGAATCGTCATCCCATTCACTATTTTCATCATAAATAATTTCATCAAAATACATTACAATTCTTGGAAATGTTTAATAATGGTGAAAACTGCCCTCGAATGAAAATTCCATCTCGTATTGCTTGCTCGTGGAAGCTTAAATCCTCTTTTGGTCAACAAAACTGTCCTTTTAGAAGATTTGCTGAAAAAACTGTGAAAAGCAGTCAAGGTACAGACAAACAAACGAACCTGATTTATTGTTTTTGAGCCATACAGGAGTACCAAATTTAATTGGTGGGCGTAACAATGGACGAAAAGAGCATATGGGCAAAACTGTTTCATTAGCTTTTGAACTCCTCCTTATCTGCCTGCCATTACAGCTGCGCCATCGTATGTCTGGCTTACGCCTTTTTCTCCATTTACTTCCCAGTCAAGTAAAACTCTGTGCACGATTTCTGACAATCCCGCAGCTGTTTTATTCTTGGAAACGTCATAAAAGCCGACGAATCTCTCCTCTATTCTATCATCCACACAATATCTAAATATTATGCTCATCTGGCTCTTACATGACACGTCTAAAGTCTCATCCGCTTGTATGGATAGAAAGGGGGGATTCATTTATTTCTGATTTGATTTTTTCATTTAATGCAATTGTTTTAACTTCTATCAAGTCATTTTGAATGTCTGGAGATGTTCCTTTTAATAATGATGATGACTGTAAATGGTCTCTAACTATCGATTCATTTTGAGCGAGCAGATTCAACAATTGCAAATAATTACCCTTGTTAATAAAACTTTCATCTTCTCTATGCCCTCGGAAGGCTAGTTCTTGTGTACTGAGAAATACTACAGATTGAATGAGTCGTCGCGCATACTGCCTGTTTGAAGACACGATCTCATTATGTTTTACTGCTTGTAGTCGAGCAACTTCAGAAAATGCATGCTCAATGCGAGTTTTACCTAGCAGATGGTATGCTTCACAATGTAACAAATGGTATTTTGAAGACTGGTGTTTTACAGCTCTGTTAATTGAATTATTCAGGTCCGAAATTCCTTCTGTTGCACCATTCAGTATCTTTCGGCCCAGTTAGCCAGGATAACCTGTCATACCAAGAAAACTGAAAACTCCGTGTGCGATTTTTACCAGCTTCTTTAATTGATAAATTTGGCTTTGGTCTTTTTGTTTTTAATTCACATCACTGTTCATATGATAAAGTGCTCAAAGGAGTTGCCTTTAGAAAATTAATAATATTCGAGTCCTGTGAACTTACTTCAGTCATATTGGCAGCATTAAACACACTCACGCACAATTAAAATTAACTACACTTTACAGTTCGAACTAGCACTAGCGCAGCGATTGGGCCATTGAGTTAACAGAACAGTGATCATCTGATCATACAAAGTTTACGCCAGTGGGTGTCAACCAGATAGGATTTATTTGGCACCATCGGTGTAGTACGTAATCTGTGGTTTACGCCAGCCAAACGCCGGCGTACGGAAGCACTTTCCTTCCGAGAAGCAAGAATGAACTCGCGCATGCGCTGATCCGTGGCCTGGCCGGGGTGGTACATAGCTCTTGACGCCAAGAAGTTCTGGCGTACAAGAAAAGCAAAGCACAGCAGTGGACCGCGGCTGGGCTAAGACTAGTTATATGGTGGGTGCGGAAATAAAATAACTAAGCGCCATGTAATATGCCATCGCCGCATTTATATAAATTAAAAACGATGTTATATTTTACTCTTTGATGAATACACATTCTAATTTTTAAATCAGGGAACGCCCGGCGTATCGGCGTATTATAGCGCTACGCCTCTGGTGCGAATCCAGTATAAAAAAACTGTTGATCCTCTTCAATCGTATATGGATTGGAGGGGAGTTTCCATCTCAATGGCGAGAGGGGATCGTGATACCGATTCCTCAGGCTGGAAAGGATCCCAAGTTTGTAAGCAGCTATAGGCCCATTTGTTTGACAAATGGCCTATGCAAGCTGCTCGAAAAGATGGTGAACCGTCGACTGGTGTGGTTCTTGGAGGATAAAGGTCTCCTGTCTGAGTACCAATGTGGATTTCGCTCTCATAGGTCCACCACTGACCATCTGGTGCGACTTGAGAGCGCCATACAGGAGGTTTTTTTCCGAAAACAGCACCTAGTCACGGTTTTCTTTGACCTCGAGAAAGCCTACGACACCACATGGCGCTGCGGGATCCTTTCCACCCTTCACAAGTGGGGACTCCGTGGTAACTTACTGACTTTCATTGCGAATTTCATGTCCGTCCGACTCTTCCGTGTAAGGGTCGGTAGGACATTATCGCAATACTATACCCAAGAAAATGGAGTTCCTCAGGATTCAGTGCTGAGTGTCACCTTGTTCGCGATTGCCATTAATGGCATTGTTGCCGCCGCCGGGTCCGCGGTAGTTCCATCGCTGTATGTAGACGATTTAGCTCTGCATTACAGCTCTGGAAGTATGGCAGTCGTGGAACGGCAATTGCAGCTAGCTATCAACCGGGTCGACAGGTGGGCTCACGACCGGGGTTTTCGTTTTTCAGCAGCGAAAACCTCCGTCGTCCATTTTTGTCGGCTACGGAGGCTACATTTACACCCTGAACTACATCTCAGGGATGCTGCGTTGCCGGTGGTTGACACTTATCGCTTCCTGGGGCTCCATTTTGACAGCAAGTTAACGTGGCAGCACCATATACGGCAATTGAAAAGGACATGTCTCAGGAAACTGAACATGCTCAGGTTTCTTAGTGGCACTACGTGGGGGACTGACCGTGCGGTGCTGCTACGGTTCTACCAAGCCCTCGTCCTGTCCCGGCTAGACTATGGTTCTGCGGCATACGGTTCAGCAAGGCCGGCAACCTTGAAAATGCTGGACAGTATCCACCATAGTGGCGTTAGGCTGGCTACCGGTGCCTTCCGGACCAGCCCGATACCCAGCCTACTCGCCGAATCGGGTGTTCCACCTTTAAATTATAGACGCCAACATATGCTGTTAGCATATGCTGCCAATGTGCGTCAAATGCCGCAACACCCGACCTATCAAGCTCTCTTCGGTACCCAAAACCACCAGGGGTACGCCAACCGGCCTCGTGCCACTCGGCCGGTTGGTATTAGACTTCATAGCTCGTGTACCGAAATAGGAGTGGCTGTAGGTCCCTGTATGATCCGGACATCTAGCGAGGTGCCTCCGTGGCAAGTCCCGCGTCCGGAAATTCGGTTAGATCTGCACCGAGGTCCTAAGGTGAACACGGATGCCTCCGTTTACCGGAGGCAGTTCCACAGCATAGTTCACCAATTTCCGGACGCTGGCATTCTATACACGGATGGTTCGAAGGTGGACGAGAAGGTGGGTTGTGCTTACGTTATTGATGGTGCAAATACCAAGATCTCTTTGCCTGAGGCCTGTAGTGTGTTTACTGCGGAGCTCGTTGCCATCTATGAAGCTCTGCAGTTTGCACTACAGGATGCTCGAATCCACTTTCTCGTGTGTACCGACTCTTTGAGTTCGTTGCAGTCAATTGCTACATGTTTCCCGCAACACCCCCTAGTGCAGCGAATCCGCGACCTACTAGCCGGGCTGTGCCACGCTGACACTCGAATCACCTTTCTGTGGCTTCCAAACCACATGGGAATTGCGGGAAATGAGTTAGCAGATCAAGCTGCAAAAGAGGCGGTATCACTACCACCTCGACCAATGGAGGTACCCGCTAGAGATATTCGCTCTCAGTTACGCCTACAAGTTCTGGCTTTTTGGGAGAGTCAGTGGCTAGCTGACCCACTGCCCAGTAAACTGAGAGCGATCAAGGGAACTACTCGCGTTTGGCGGAGCTCCTTCCGGGCCCGGAGAGAGTCCGTCATTTTGTGTAGGCTAAGGATAGGTCATACAAGATCCACCCACTCGTACCTAATGAGAAGGGAAGACCCCCCACTTTGTACCTGTGGAGCCGTTTTCACCGTGGCCCACATTTTCACCGAGTGTGTGGATCTTGCTGACTTACGAAGAAACCTTGGTTTGCAGACGACACTCAAACTTATATTAGCCGATGACGCGGTGGCTGCTGATCGCGTTATCCGCTTTATAAGTGAGAGTGGGTTAGGGCCAGCAATCTAAATTTTCCAGTGAACTTTGACTCAACTACTTGTTCGTTTTTGAATGATAATGTTTTGTTTTTTCCGTAATTTTTGTTTATGTTTATATTTTTTATTTTATTTAATTGTTTGTTTTTGTTTTATTAATTTTTGGTCTTTTTAAATTTAGATGTCCACCTCAAAATTTTAAATTCAATTCAAAATTTGTATTCTTTAATCTGTGTTAAGAGGGGCAGATGACCTCGTAGTTCCGCCCCTTAAAACAACAATAACTAACTAACTAACGTTTTCCCGTGCTGTCACGTGCAGTATGGAACAAAAAAAATGAAGTTTACGGACATAAATACAATGGTGTTACTGGTAGCTGTAGTGTCTCGGGTTGTTTCGCCGCGTCCGGAATGGCTTCGTTGTCAAAGTTTCGCCATCGTTATAGTAGACTTCGTGATGGCAGAATGACTGGCACGTGATCTATACCTCTTATTTATTTTGAAGTGTTGGACTGCGTAAGGAACCCGTGCCTGCCTGGAACTGTTTCTGTATTTCTGGACGACGATTTAATGGCAATTTCCAGACACGCCCTGGTCGCGGTTGAAAATGTCGGGATGCTTGGATATCTCTTTGGCCTCTCTGATTTTTCTATGGTAGAAGTGACTGTTATCTCGAGGTTAATGGAAATCTCGTCAAACGACAGAAGGAAATGGAAGGAAGCTTGTAGTTTTAGGTGACCGTTATTCTTGTGATCCCGGGATCTCCTCTTTACGTGGGATCCGAACCACAGGACATGGAATTTCACCTCGAAAATCTCGCATGCATTGACCGGGATTTGAACCCGGTCCACCGTGGTGAGAGACGAACAGCTTGACCGCTGCGCCACCACGTCCCCGATTGCGTAAATCGCGATGTTTATCCGTGTTAAACCGTGAAGACTGCGAGAATCTCGTCATACGGCTGAGAGCAGCGCCGATCGTGTCACATCTCACCATTTCTCCGTACTTGACCGCGAAAACATAATTCGGTGACGAACACATAACGTTGCCATATTTCTTCGTGCCCTCCGCGAGGACAAAGGAAATCTCGTCATCAGAACAATCTTTGGATAATCATAGTTACACAAGACGACGACATCATAAATGTCCATTCTATATTTAATTTTTGTTTGTTGTTGTTGTTGTTGTTGTTTGAGTCTTCAGTCTTTTGACTGGTTTGATGCACCATGCCTCCCTGTCCTGAGCTAATTGTTTCATCTCTACATAGCTACCACACCCTACATCCGAAGCAATCTGTTTAACATATTCTAACCTTGGTATACCCCTACAGTTCTTGTCCTCGACCTCTTCTTCCATAACTAAGCTTGCTATTCCTGGGTGTCTTAGTATGTGTCCTACTAACCTATCTCTTCTCTTCATTAGCAGTCGCCAGAAACATCTCTCCTCTCCCACTCGTCTTAATACCTCTTCGTTTGTAACCCTATCTACCCATCTGATCTTCATCATTCTCCTGTAACACCACATTTCAAATTCTTCAATTCTCCTCTTTTCTGCTGCACCAACAGTCCAAGTTTCAATTCCATAGATTGCCACGCTCCAGACAAAGGCTTTCAAAAATGACTTCCTAATACCTAAATGTATATTCGATGTCAACAGATTCCTTTTCTGTAGAAATGCTTTCCTTGCCTGAGCCAACCTACTTTATATATCCTCTTTGCTTCGTCCATCACTGGTTATTTTGCTTCCTAAGTAACAGAAGTCGCCTACTTCTTTGAGCTTTTCAACTGCCAATTTGATGCCCATAGAGGTTTCTGATTTATTTCGGCTGCATTCCAAAATTTTTGTTTTACATTTATTGATTTTCATCATGAATTCTTTCCTCCAGACGGAGTCCATATCATTCAAAAACTCACTCAAATCCTCAGGCGTGTCGGCCAAGATGATCAGCAAATCTCAGAGTTGAAATTATTTCTCCTTGAATCTTCACTCCCACTTTAAATTTTTCTCCAATTTCCTTCATTGCTTGTTCAATGTAAAGATTGAAAAATATAGGTGATAAGTTGCAGCCTTGCCTTACACCTTTCTGAATACCAGCTTCTCCCTCATGTCCTTCGGCTCGATTGACTGCTGTCTGGTTTCTGTATAGATTGTAGATCACCCTCCTATCCCTGTACTTTATTCCAATCGTTTTCAAAATGTCAAACAATTTAGTCCAATCAACGTTATCAAAAGCCTTTTCAAGGTCTACAAATGCTATAAACGATCTCTTATCTTTCCTTATTCTACCTTCCAAAATCAGCCTAAGACTTACGAGGGAACAGTACGAAGTCGGACCACGAATTTCGACTTTATTTTTACATAGTCGTGAAGGTCTTTTTATGCTGAAACAGGCAGTGGAGGTCTAATTTTTCGCTGGTCCTTTTTAAGGAGCCATTTGGGAGCCCCAAGTTGGCGGTGCGCGCTCTGAATTGTACAGTACATGCCGGCACACGTCAGCGCGCACAGCCAGCGGCCGACTTGCCTAGCCTTCCCTCTAGCCTCGTTCGGTTCTCCACTATCACCCACCATAGGCTACGGTTGCCTACAGTGGTTATGTATATGGGACTGCGAGTCGTTTTCTATACGGTCAAGTTCTCCACGACTGATGGCTATTCCACATACAGGCGATCGCGTTGGAGTCTTTGCGTTGTAATGACCGCTTGCAACATTATTGTAGCTCTTATTAATGCCTGCGGTGTTCAGGAAGCTACAGAGCTTTCTGATAAAGAGCAAATAATGTTCATATAAATGATGACAACGTTTGATGCAATTATGGAAGAGAGTTGTTTTGCGACTCCTACTAGACAAACCTTAAAAGGCGTTTGAAAATTCGGTCCCGAAAAGTAACCATATTCTTCGGTGAAACGTTCAAAACAGACGAAGAAGCACGATATGAAGAGGCTAAAATGTTTGTTAAATTCATTATTGAATTGCAAGAAGAGAAAGAGATCCCGGACGCCAATATCTGGAATTCGGACCAGTTTCGGTTCGAGTAGGAAATGGCAACATAGAGAAGTTATGATTTTTGTGGTGTGAAAGACGTTCTTGCTACGCTCGTTTGCCGACATAGTTCTACGCACACCCACACAGTGCAACATCACATTTCTAAAGCCGGAGAAGTGGGACATTTGTTCTTGATCGTTTTCAAAGAAATTAAAGGAAAGTTTGGACCTAGGGTACAAGAAAGTATCAACGCCTACATGGATGTCTTTAAATATGTCGTCATTGATTGTTCATCTTCCGGTAAAATGGGGAAAGGGCATGTACTGCACGTGCCTGGTTCCAAGACATTTTCCATCCGCAATTATAGGACGACGAACGAAATCTTCTTCTCCTAGATTCATTCAGTGGCCAGGGCAAACATGCACAGCTTGAATCTCTGGCAAACAAACATGAACAAATTGAATGCATACCGAAAGGAACTACATATCTTTGCCAGCCGTGGGATCTTGGGACTCTTCCGACAACTAAAATGTTTAGTCCGTCGAATGGAAAACATTTGCAAAGTAAGGAATTTACACGGCCAGTCAAAATGAAAACCCAACAACGGACTTTTCATTATAACTAGTCAAATGCTAGCGCATAACCGATTACAAGCTGATTGTTTCGTACCAATGCTGAAATATGCTTGGAAAACGGGTGGTTATTCCATAACTGACAATATACCACAATTTTATACTGTCTCACACTTATTTTCATGATTTGACTGATAAAGAAGTATGCTGGAATTGATTGTACCAATTTTTCTTTTCTTGTGTTTTGTTATTCACATTTTGTGTTGGATTTTCACCATCATGCCATGAACAATGCACCCATGCCAGACTGTGTTAGAATAAAGGCATTTCTTGAACAGTTTGAACGGCATGATAATGAAGATGATATTATATGATTTATAAACCATTATTTTTGTTTCTATATTCCACAGTGAATTCATCTTTGTGAATAAAATATCCAAACTAACGTCAGTTTTAACCCGCCATCCCGAGTACACAACTGTATGTGGTGAGTGATAGTGGAGAACCGAACGAGGGTAGAGGGAAGACGAGGCTAGACAGCCGCTGGCTGTGCGCGCTGAAGTGTATCGGCATGTACTGTACAATTCAGAACGCGCACCGCCAACTAAAGGCTCCCCTTAAGAAGGATCAGCGAAAAATTAGACCTCCACTACCTGTTTCATCGTAAAAAGATCTTCACTACTATGTTAAAATAAAATCGAAATTCGCCGTCCGACTTCGTACCGTTCCCTCATTAGTACAGCTTCCCTTGTTCCTACATTTCTCCTGAAACCAAACTGGTCTTCACCCAACTCCGTTTCTATCTGGCTTTCCATCCTCTTGTAAATTATTCTAGACAGGATCTTTGAAGCATGAGTATTCAAGCTCATTGTATGCCAATCTTCAGATATGTCGACACCTGCTTTCTTCCGTATGAGGATGATAACATTCTCCTTAAAAATTATATGGTACCTCACCTGTCTCATAAATCCTACCCACCAAGTGAAATAACCTGACCAGACCATCCTCACCTAGGCAGCGTAGCAACTCAATCGGAATATCATCTATGCCTGGTGCTTTGTTCCTGCTTAAGTCTTCCAATGCTCTGTCAAATTCTGTTCTCGATATTAAATCTCCTTTCGCATCCTAATCAATATCCTCTTTTGGGCAGATGACCTCGTAGTTCCGCCCCTTAAAATAACATTAACTAATAATTTCCTCTTCCCTTTCCATTACATGATTCTCAATCTCCTTTCCGTTATACAAACACTCTATGTAAGCTTTCCATCTCTCAACCTTTTCTTCCCCATCTGTTAGAGGCTTTCCATCTGTGTCTTTAATATTGCAGCACTTAGTCTCCTTTTCCCAAAAAGTATTCTTAATCCTTCGATAAGCTGTGTCTACTTTCCTAATTTCTGATTTTCTATACCTGCATTTCTCTTTCAAGCATTCTTCTTTCGCTTCCTTGCTTTTCTTGTTAACCTCATTTCTCAGACGTCTGTATTCTGCTTTCCCCTTTTCATCTCTTACATTCTTGTGTTTCTGCCTTTCATACATCAATTCTAGTATATCCTGAGTCACGGTTTTTTACCTATTCTTTCTTTCCTACCAATGTTTTCCTCTGCGGATTTCGTTATTTCATTCTTCAAAAGTGCCCATTCGTCTGCAATTGAAGTTAGTTCAGGGTTTTGAATTAGTCCTTCCTTTATACTTTTCTTGAATCTTTTGTTTACATCCTTCTCTTTCAGTCTGTCTATTGCCCACCTTTTGGCTTTTGAACTTTTCTTCAGTTTCTTCAACTTTACTCTGCATTCTTAACAACCAGATTGTGGTCAGAGTTTATGTCAGCACCGAGGTATGTTTTGCAATCTAAAATCTGGTTTCGAAATCTCTGCTTGACCATAATGAAGTCAATTTGGTAACGCTCTGTATCTCCTGGTGTCATCCATGTGTATATTCTTCTACTGTGGTTGTTGAATAAGGTGTTAGCTATGACCAACTCATGCTCGGTGCAGAATTCCATCAGCCTGCTTCCTCGATCATTCCTTTTACCTAATCCGAAATCAACCAACTATCTTCCCTTCTCTTCCTTTTCCTACCACCGCATTCCAATCTCCCATTACTATAACATTTTTATCACCCTTGACATACCTTAGAATTTCATCTATTTCTTCGTAGACCTTTTCAACATCTTCATCATCAGCTTGACTGGTGGGCATATAGACTTGTTCCGCTGTGGTGCACGTAGTTTTTGTATTGCTTTTAGCTACAATAATCCGTTCACTATATTGCTCATAATATTCCACCCGCTGTCCAAGTTTCCTACTTAATACGAGACTACTCCCGCAGAGCCCTTGTTTGATTTAGTGCTAATGACCCTATAGTCTCCTGACCAAAAGTCATATTCTTCCTGCCAGCACATTTCACTAATCCTAACCAAATCTAACCTCAACCTATCAATTTCCATTTCTAAGTTTTCCAACCTTCCACTGCGTAGCAGACTTCTAACATTTCACGCTCCGATGCGTAGAATGTCAGATTTCCTCTTTTGTCACTTCTGTGATGTTAACCCTCTCTCGAATAGCCCCCACCCACCCGGATATCCGAACGGGGGACTAGTTTACCTCCGGATTGTAATTTTACAAGGGAGGATGCCATCATCACATGTAATTATGCATAGAGAGGTGCATATCCTCGGGAATAGGATTACGGCTGTAGTTTCCCGTTGCTTTCAGCCGTGCAGCAGAACGCAGTGTAGCCATAGTTGGCTAATGTTATCAATAGCTTAACCGTCTACAATACAAGTAAAGAGTTTATTTATCCTTATAGGCTGCTACTCCCTTTCAGAATAAAGTAATAGAGCAATTCTACTAACAAAATACTAACCTTCAACTAAATACTAAAATTCTACTAACGAAAAATACTTAAGTTCTACCAACAATAAAATTCTACCACTAAAACAGTGGTTCTCCGTGGTTTACTCACTTCTACTCCAGGCAAATGCCGGGATAGTTGGTAACTTAAGGCCTCCTTCCCAATCCTCACCTGCATTACAAATACACATACTAATGCATACTGCACAAAACACAGATTATCGGTCACACACACACACATACGTACACGGGGCTGGAAGACCACGGTGTCGCAAAGATCCTATATGAAGTAACAAAACAACAGCATTTTCAAGGCTAATCATTAAATATGATCAGAATTTGTGTGCGTTATAACACCGTACGTGTGTTTTACTTACCGCTTTAAACACAGTTCATTGTTGTTTTTCACTGCGCGATGAGCTTCTATAGTTGCAGACCGCTGAGACATCTTTAACTTTAGTAGCCTATTTTTTACCTTATACTTACTCGTACAGTAGACACTAATTTTGTCTGACTCAGTGCGTAGTGGCTAGCATTCTTGGGTGTCACCGCGGAGCCCCGGGTTCGATTCCCGGCTCCGCCAAGAAATTTAATTCTGGTCTGAGGACTGGAACGGGGTACATTCAGCCTAGTGAGACAAAACTGAGAAGAGGTGGGTCCGATTCCTACCGCAGCTATACTGGAAGCGATTTTCCGTGGATTCCCAATTCTACCCCAGGCAAATGCCGGGATGGTAGTTAGCTAACTTAAGGCAACGGACGCTTCCTACCCAAATTCTAAACTAATGGAAGATGACGTATGTTCTTACAGATAAAATAAACTTTTAAGGAAAAGCAAGTTTAGCAATGAAGGCGTCCTTAGATAAACTGAAATGAGAAACTTACGGAAACTAAAATTACAAATCAGGGACAGAAAATTGTATAGCCTTCTTGTGATAGGCCAATACAAGCTCACCATTCCATATTGTGCAGCAATCGGTTAGTAAATAAGATCCTACAAGGTTCATCATGCGTTTTATTAATGAATATTTAGACTACACTAGAAATCGACTAGGACAGATAAAATTAATGACTTTTTAAGCAATCACTTTGTTTAATAATGATATTAGCTTGCCATGGTGGGTAAGTGGTTATCGTGTCGGACTACCAACCCCAAGCTTGCAGGTTCGCTCCTTGCCATGGTATTACCCTTACACGAATTGATTGCCGGCGGTCGAGATGAGAACTATTCTCTGTTTACTTGTGTCACACGTCACTCTGCTTCGTTGACAGGTACAGTTGCGCGAGTAGGATATGACTCAGCTCCAGTAAATGCCCTTGGTGACATGAGCTCCTGTGACATTTATCTGCGCTTCTAAGACAGGTAGCGCGCGCAATGCTGCTCGACTTAGGTGCAACTGCACTCGGTCATCGCTGTGTTCTTCTCTTTACCCTGCGGGGCTCCTGCTACAATAAGTTTTTGAACTTAAACTTTCCCCTGCTAACTCCCGACTTAATAGCAGTGGACCCACTCGCTCCTTCCCTTTTCCACGGGGAAAAGGGGTTGCTCCTAGAAAGATAATTGAATGTTTCCTCGGCTGCTTTCGGCGTTACTGATAACATTAAGTGCAGGCTAATGGGGTTACTGTTCCACTCGGCTCGCGACGAGATTCATAGGCGTACCGTGCTGGAGAAACTTCTGCGCCGGATGCGAATTAAATCTTCGTAAATGCTGTACCTTGCTAATTACGTCGTCTTTCGTATTGCGCATGGGATGAAGAGATCAAGAGTCGTGAGATGGAACTGCTTTTAAATTGGGGGTATTCATATTTTGATGAACGTATTACGGCTATTCTTGCTTCGGTGCTCTAATTTCTCATTTCTACTGCATGAAAACTTTCTTAATATCCATAGTTCTTCGTGGATATATTACTTATCCCTAATAGATTGTGATCCTAGTGAGTGGCAGTAAGGACTGGCTCAGGGAGTGTGTTAACCCGCTTTCTTACATTAGACTGCCGTTCAGATCCTAGTAACATTTAATACTATACTGTGATAAACATTAATTTATGTTTCAAATCATTGTAAAGTTCTTATGATTTGTATCAATCCCTTGCAGATACATTATTGGATATTAATCAAATTCCTAAAACTTTTGCCTGAAAGAATGTTTAATATGACCCACCCTTACGCCTAGGGAGGAGCAAATTTTTTTCGGAACTATAAGATGGTGATGGGGATACTCGTATGCTAAACATCTGGAACTTTTGTAGGTGTACAACGATTGTTAAATTGATTGCTGGGACAAATAGATGGGAGCAATGGCAGGAAGGTACTCGTAATGAAGAGATAAAAGCGAGTTAGAAATTAACACATTATTAGATGAAGCTGTTCGTATGAGCCGACTCTGAGAACGGGGAAGGGGGGGGGGGGGAGATTACCTAGTATGCTAATAAGTTCGTATGTAAAAGGTAAGATAAGCCGATGTAGACCTAGGTGGCAATGCTTAGATTCAGTGTTGAACGATTTCAAAGTGAGAGGTGTAGAAGCGGAGGAGGCCATAGTTCTTACTGCTAATAGGGGATCATGGCGGAGACTTGTTCGCAAACAGAGGCTTGCAGGCTAGGCTGGACGCTGAAAGGCAAAACAGTCTCAAATGAGAATGTATGTATCTTCACAGCTTACTCGTAGTAGCCCAGCCCTGCCGGACGAGATTTTAATGTTCTATCATTTCGAGCGATTGGCAGATAGAAGGCTGTTTAAATAGTTTTTATTTGCTAACAGTCTTCTTCGAGACTGTATGCTAAGTAATCTCATAAACAAATACTGTGGTATTGCATTTGTTTGAAGACTGTCGCTTGCTATCGATTGAGAACAGTGAGAGAATCCAGAACCACGTTTAACTGAGCTCTGATATATATATACACACATCAAAAAAAGTTTTGCATCACCTCGGTTCCCAGATCTCCGGCATATAGACGTTGACTGTGTATATTGTAACCAAGATACAGTCCCTTTGACTGTTCATAGATGTCACTAAAACTGCTCAAAGATGTAAACAACCATGCATGAGCAGGGCCTATTAGACGGAGGGGGTACGACAGCCGATCAGTTCCAGTCATTCCACCAGGACGAAGGTACGCTGCTCATGTTGTCTGTAGTTCTACCATGCCTAGAAGGTCAATACCGCTGTTCGATCGCGTCCGCATTGTTACTTTGTGTCAAGAAGGGCTCTCAACAAGGGAAGTTTCCAGGCGTCTCAGAGTGAACCAAAGCTATGTTGTTCGGACATGGAGGAGGTACAGAGATACAGGAACTGTCGATGACAGGCCTCGCTCAGGCCGCCCAAGGGCTACTACTGAAGTGGATGACCGCTACTTACGGATTGCCGCTCGGAGGAACCCTGACAGCAATGCCACCATGTTGAATAATGCGTTTCGTTCAGCCACAGGACGTCGTGTTTCAACTCAAACTGTGCGCAATAGGCTGCATGATGCGCAACTTCACTCCCGACGTCCATGGCGAGGTCCAGCTTTGCAACCCCGACACCATGCAGCGCGGTACAGATGGGCCCAACAACATGCTGAATGGACCCCACGGAATTGGCATCACGTTCTCTTCACCGATGAGTGTCGCATATGCCTTCAACCAGACAATCGTCGGAGACGTGTTTGGAGGCACCCTGGTCAGGCTGAACGTCTTAGACACACTGTCCAGCGAGTGCAGCAAGGTGGTGGTTCCCTGATGTTTTGGGGTGGCATTATGTGGGGCCGACGTACGCCACTGGTGGTCATGGAAGGCTCCGAAACGGCTTTACGATACCTGAATGACATCCTCCGACCCATAGTGCAACCATATCGGCAGAATATTGGAGAGGCATTTGTCTTCATGGACGACAATTCTCGACCTCATCGTGCACATCTTGTGAATGCGTTCCTTCAAGATAACGACATCGCTCGACTACAGTGGCCAGCATGTTCGCCAGACATGAACCCTATCGAACATGCCTGGGATATGTTGAAAAGGGCTGTTTATGGACGTCTTGACCCACCAACCACTCTGAGAGATTTACGCCGAATTGTCGTTGAGGAGTGGGACAATTTGGACCAACAGTGTCTTGATGAACTTGTGGATAGTATGCCACGGCGAATACAGGCATGCATCAATGCAAGAGGACGTGCTACTGGGTATTAGAGGTAGTGGTGTGTACTGCAATCTGGACCACAAATGCTGAAAGTCTAGCTGTATGATGGTACAACATGCAATGTGTGGGTCTCATGAGCAATAAAACGAGCTGAAATGTTGTTTGTGTTGATCTCTATTCCCTTTGTATTTAACGGTTCCGGAACTCTTGGAACCGAGGTGATGCAAAACTTTTTTTGATGTGTGTATTATTGTCTCCTATAAATGCTCGAAGGTTATACTATTAGTGGAAAATGCATCACATACAAATTAAGCATCATATTTTGCTATTATCCGGAAGACCGCCGCCTCGCCGTCGACTCTGTATTGATTTCTGTCCCCTGCCCTCTCCCAGTGCTACCTAACTCCCCCTTGGCTACACGGACAGCGAATGTTCAGTCCCGCTCTTCAACGACTGTCGCAGCCTTTATTCGCTATGACACTAAAATTCTACTATAATACAACATTCATTTATATTCTTGGAGCCATATTTCACTTTTGAGGACTAGCAGTAGGCTACCTGTGCGATTCATTGCACTTATACATAGCAATAACATTTTAACGATATTTGAGTGATGTGCTTGTTACCAATTAAATAGGCCGAGTGACATGATAGTATTACCGATAATAAACTAATGGAACCAAGCCCATTGCAGCACACTCAATAAGATACGTATTATTTATGGATAGGTATATTTGAAATGTTTAATGCGTTGTCTACGAACTTGCTTTGTTCCTATGGTCAAGGTTTCAATGTAACGTACACCATTTATCTACTGTAGGTTATTTTAATGTTTATCAATCGATATCATATAAATATAATAAGTGGTACTGGAAAATTGCATTTGTTAAATGGCTTTCCACTTGTGTTGGATAAGTTGTAAGTTTGTAGTTAGATTTACTGTCTTATAGTCACATTTTCACAATCACCCAAAACATCAGGGGCCGATAACCTAAAAATAAATGATCATCAATAACTTCTTTCCTAGCAAAAATCACTTTACAAACCTCAGTATGCCTTCCTTCGGAGGGGACGTAAAGCCGGCGGGCCCATGTCATATATGTATGGCATTTAAAAGAACTTTCCACTAACTACACTTATGTAGGTTAGATTTTTTTAGCATATGGCTTTTAGTGCCGGGAGTGTCCGAGGACATGTTCGGCTCGCCAGTTTTGTAGGGGCTTCGAGACGGACACCCAATGGGTGAGCTACAAGTACCGTTGGGGAGGAAAGTGGGAATGTAAGGACTAGGAGTTGGGAGGTAGGGGCTGTGGCCTATAGTTAGGGACCAACCCCGGCATTTGCCTGGAAGGAAGATGGGAAACCACAGAAGACCATCTTCAAGGTTGCCGGCGGGGGGATTCGAACCTCCTCGCCTCCCGGATGTGAGCGACTGCCAGCAGTCATGCCGTAACGACCACGGCTAACTCACCCGGTATTTGATTAATGTTCTAGGCCTATTAGTTCCAACGTTCGCCGCCAGGTGCAAGTTGCGATGGCATCTAGTAGCCAAGTTTACAGCTAGGTGTCGTTGACGGTAGCATTTGGTGGCAAAAGTAGGAACTACTTGAAATTATCGTCTGCAGTCCATACCTGAATTACAGATAACATACACTAATACAGCCATCACAATATTAACACCGGTTATCAGACAGATTCTACACACACACACACACACACACACACGAAGTACACGGGGCTACATGACCGCGTTGTCGCGGCCCCTAAACTGAAGAACTAACATCACTATACAAACAATTGGATATATCATTATAAATGTGAATAAATGACTTTCCAGTTAATTCGAACTAGCTACCCTCTCCCTCCCGCACAATGCAATTAAGTGGAAATGTTATTAAGCGACGTTTGTCTTCTCGTGACGAGTGATAAAGCATCGATGAAGCTCATCTGGAACGCACAAGGGAAGGGCTGATAAATGTTCTCTGCGGTAAATTTTGAGTGGCATTTCTCTCTATCATTTAACTGCTAGCCGCCTTCCAAATAAAGATTTGTTATTTCATGTAACGTATGTTGTTATAAAGGTAATTTATCTTTGATATTTATGTACAGGCTGAGGAAGAAGGAGTTAACCTTCGAAACATGTACCTGTGAGTAGGTTCAATATAAGTATTGAAAAGGCAGAATCCCTTTATTTTCTTTCTAATATACGAAGGTATCGTCCACATAACGTAGCCATACTTTCGGTTTGACGGGTGCAGTCTCGATCGCCAACTGCTCGAACTTTTTACAGGGCTTAGTGGGCTACCCATGGTAACCCCCTCTATTTGCTCGTAGTGAGGCAGTCTACGCTCACTTCTACGCTCTCAAGCGAGGATTTGGACAACATCGACCGCATCACGCACTATTCCATGCACTCCACCTTCGACCAGTTTAACATATTATCGATAACATCGAGCGAAGAGGTACAGTACATATTCACTCCGAAAGTAAGACATATTGCAGTGTGTAACAGTCAACAACTGGTAGCATGCGTTTCACATCCCCCAGACTCCAAAACCACCGTCAGATTTAAATGTAGTCTATAGGCCTATATAATTTATATATACCGTATATCACTTTCTTCTGGACACTATAACTACCGCCATTTTGCGCCATTCACTTTCAAATGTATACATAAAATATAACCATTCACAATTTCGGTCGATTTCGTTAATTGGCAAAATTGGACCAATAAATGGGGTGTAAATGGACCTTTTTCAAAAGTGATATTTCGCTATAACTTTCGTAGTATATCAAAAAGCGAATCCATTCAAAGGTCGTACTATTCTTCGGATAAAGGCCAAAAACTTACCTCTGTACAGTTTCTTGATAGTACCAACCTATGACCAAAGGGGTGGGGAAAATGGAGTCAGACCTCCCTTAATAGGCATAATATCAAAACCGTTTAAAATGGTCAGTAGCCCTTAAAAATTACCTTGAATTTTTTATATGACCCACCCTTACGCCAAGGGATGAGTAAAATATTTTCGGAATTATGAGGAGATGGGGCTTCTCGTATGCTAAACACACGAAACTGAAGTAGGTATACAAAAAACAAACCGAACCCCGGGGCACTACAGCCCATGAAGCGCCTACCAAGCGACCGCTGCCCAGTCATTTTAACCTGCAGATTATGGGCCGTGAATCTTGGTCTCCGTGACCGGGGTGCTGCCTCACTGTCTGACAGCTACTCAGTTGTCCTCACAAGGCTGAGTGCACACCGTTCTTAGTAGGTAGGCCTATTTGTGAAATTTAGTGAATTCGAAATACTTTTCTTTGCCCGTTGAAATCTACCTCCGCCTTCCGGCGTGCCGAGAGAGATATTTCTTATTGTCATTTTCTAAGTTAACCTCTGATTTCTTCACCCTCTCCATCAGAGTTCATTAATACAATTACTGTACTAGACAGTTTATGCACTTTTATAGCTTCATATGATAGGACCATTCTATCTGTGTTCCTGCTACGACATCCTTGATGTACCGTCTGTTGTTTCTCTTGTTGTGACATATTGTTTTAAATGTTAAAGAGTGGGGGGGGGGGAGGAGGAGGAATGTGTATCTTAACCTGTTCATTATCCGTCTGGTGCACTGTTTCGTCCACCTCCTGCCGTAGCGGCTAACATTCTTAGCTGTCGTCTCGGAGGTAAGAGTTCGATTCCCAGCTCTGCCAAGAAATTTAATTCTGGTCTGAGGACTGGAACGGGGAACACCCAGCCTGTTTAGGCAAAACTGAGGTGGGTTCGATTCCCACCTCAGCCATTCTGGATGTGGTTTTCCGTGGCTATAGACTTCTACTTTTGGCAATGCCGAGATGGTTCCTAACTTAAGGCCACGGCCGTCTCCTTCCCAATCTTCGCGTGAATTACAAATGCACACACTACTACAGACACAACAATAACACAGATTAAATATCAGTCAAAATCTCCACAAACCCAAATACTCAAGGCTAAATTACCATGATGTCAAAGCCCCTCAAGTAAAACAATATTCTTACTTTTGAATGTCATGCTGCACCATGCAAATTGTGTATTTTTTAAAAATTTTGTATTGGGTAATATCATGCATCCAATTTGTATTGTTTGAAAAACATATCCAGAACTACAAAGATCTGGTCTGAGGACTGGAACTACCTGTAGAGCTATATGAAATGAGTGGAATGAGTTATGCAAGATTAGTTAACAATTATGCTCTGTTGTTTAATGTGTCCCATCAGCAACTTTTCTTCTTCGATTAGTCCTATCTCTTTCTTTTGTAAGGAGGGGCCCGATACCCAAGATTTCGCGCCGCTTCCAACAACAATAATATTAATTACTTATGTCCAGAATTCATTCTTTATTGCTGATTATTTGTATTTTTTCCCCTTTAAGTGTGGAATAGTTGAAACTGAAATTTAGTTAGTTTGGACCCGGTAAAGTAAATTACAGTAATCTACTATAGGTTTGTCAGCGGCCACAAGCCTCTTAATGCATTAGGACACCGGGGTTACAGCCCCACTTACTCCTCTCTTTAGTCAGGTACGCATCGAATTTCCCAAAAAATAACACTCCGATAGGAAAGGTGATACCACACAATCTACCCAATGAAGAAGTTATACTGTAGTCTTTCCCTAGTGAATTAAAACTTGTATGACGTCGGTGACGACGGGGATACGAGCTAAGTATACCCCCATTTCTTTCTGTTCGATTTCTCTTGCATTTTGTTTCTTCTATTCCTACCCTGATTTTATAACGCTAGTTTACCCTTTCCCATCTTTCATTGCCGTGTCAGTACATTTACTGGCACGTTAAAGATCCCCTTCGGGGCAAAATTCCGGCACCCCGGCGTCTCTAAAAGCCAGTGTAGTTAAAAGGGACGTAAAATCAATAACATTATTATTATATCTTTCATTGCCGACGCTTCTAAGATGATGCCCTCAATTTTTCAAGTGTCAGGACTCTTCTTTTCTCATAAATTGAACTGATGACTTTGATGTTGACACCCTAGACCGGAACAGCATATTAAATCGCAATTTTGTCACAACCTGGTTAGAAAATTTACGATGAAATAGATCTTTCATTTATCCTTGTTCGGTGTGCTTCTTGAGTAGACGCAACTCGTGCTTTCCTACAGAAGAAATGGTAACTTTGGTGAATTTTATTTATACCAAAGTATTCATGGTTTATATCGAGAATCATTGTACATTTCAAGTGTGAGAATTCGTCTCCACAAATCCCTACCTGCCGGAGAGAATAAAGAAGCCAGTGGCCATTCAAGGGAGTGCAGTAGCAGTAATTTTCGTAATGCACTAGCATGTTCTTTTGAGTTATTTATAGTTGCTCTGCTTATCAGAAACGTGTCCCTGGGCGACGTAATGTGACGACGCAGATGTACCATTACTTCCGAGTAGTCATTCATAATGCATTTTCTATAAATACCCCTAACTTCAATCCAAGAAGCTGTACGGGTGTCGGCATCTTTCGTAAATCCTACAACTTTTGAGTAAGTGAATTATTATGTTCTGTGACGATTACTTGATTTATATCTTGTGTATCATTATGCTTAAGATGCATATTTCGCAGAGTTTCTAGACATTAATTGAGCATGTCGCAATCAATTGAATCGGCCGGAGCTGAAAAGTATTAAGTCGGTTTTCACTACTTTTCAGGAGACAGATAAAACGTCATTGACAGAATAGAACTTAACACACTATATTAGTCACCTATTTTGTGAAGCAACTATTCAGATTATAATTGTGTTAGCGGGATATAAATTTTAATTTAATAAACATATTTTTCAAATCAATTTTGGAAACTTGACTTAATTCTTTTCTGCTCCGTGGTAACTTTAGTGGGGCATAAAGCCATCCAGAATGAATATTTCACATGGTATTTTATTTTAAAATGGATTTATACCACAAAAACCTCCTAAACCCTGTACAAATGTAATTTACAATAGCACTAACACGCGGGAATCTCACAGTGCGGCCAACATTAAGTACGGAATACGCCGCTGAAAGGCAGCAAGTCATTAACTTAATGCTTTCCTACTCTGATCGCACTATATGTAGCAATGGTTTCTGAGTTAAACAGAAGGCTGACTTAATTCTTTCCTATGTCGTTCCAAGGCCCTTGGGTCAATACTTCAAAATACTAATTCTTTAAAAAATGACCATTTTTGACTCAATGCTTTTCAGCTCCGGCCGATTCAATTGTTATAGAAGCAGATGTTGTTCAGAAATACTTTTGAAGATATCTTATAGAACACCTGATTCCGCACAATTAATTTATTTACAAGCATCTTGAAGGAAACTTGTAGTTAATCTCGCGATCATGAGCCATGGGACCTCTATTTTTTTACGTGGAATCCGATCCACAGGACGTGATATTTCACTTCGAAAATCTCACGTGCACTGACCGGGAATCAAACCCTTTCCACTTTGGTGAGAGGCAAGCAGCACTGCACCATCACGCCCCTACAAGTATTTAGATGCGACATCATGCAATAGGGGAGACACGTAAACGAGCTATCGGTATGATAGACCGTACAGTACTGGAACTTTCTAAAGATTGAGTTCTCTAGTAACTATTCTGCTTTTATGATCCATCATTACCATTCTTTAATATACTTCGACGTCTCTAAAACATAAAATCTTCATGTTCTTACATAGTTTAATAAAAGTCATTGACGAGAACGCTGAGAGTTATTTTAATATACTGTACAAACACAGTGTCCCAGGGATATGTTACAAACACATCACTTACCACTAAGGGTGAGATTTTGTGGTGTATATTTTACATCAAATTCTGTGCTTATTTTGCAACAATGTTGGGGTTTATTTCTGTGCTTATAACGATTCCGGTGCTTATTCTGGGAAAATACTGTAACTAAATAGCAATTAACTATGTTCTGCGAAACAAATTACAAAACATGCTTACTAACATTTATTATTACTTGTTAAATACATATGTACGTTGACTGGCCGACATCGTGAGCTAGCAGAAATGCTTAAACACAGGCGTGTCAACATTGCCTGCATCCAGGAGACCAAGTGGAGGGGTTCAAAGGCGAAAGAAATTGGAGATGGCTACAAACTCATCTATCACGGTACCAGCGCAGCACGAAACGGTGTAGCAATAATCGTAGACCATCACTACCGCAACAGTGTCACCAATGTCGACAGGGTGTCAGATAGGCTTATGTCTATCAAGATTGATTCAACAGAAATCACTGCCCACATTATATCTTGCTACGCACCTCAAACTGGATGTACAGAGGATGAGAAAGATGAATTCTGGAACAGTCTGGATACCCACCTTCGAGCAATCCCCAGGATGAGTCCATTATTCTCGGAGGAGACTTTAATGGACATGTTGGGTCTCAGCTTGAAGGATATATGAGATGCCATGGTGGACATGGGCTTGGTGTGCTCAATGATGACGGATATCGGATACTTGACTGTGCAGAAGCTCATAACTTGATTGTGACCAACACATATTTCAAAAAGAGGCTAACGCATCTGGCTACTTATACCAGTGGAGGACATGCTACTCAGATCGATTACTGGCTAGTTCGGCAACAAGAACAGATACCAAAGTGATTCCGTATGACAGCGTTGCCCCTCAACACCGATTGCTTGTCCTTGATATTCATAAAAACGTTAAGCGACCCAAAACAAAACCTAAAACTGGGCCTGAGCGTATCAAGTGGTGGAGATTGAATGCCCACCGCAATGAGTTGGTCACAGCCTTGGCAAACTTCTCCGTGAAGTCTGATCAATCAGTTGATGGCATGTGGAGGGATGCTGTGAAACAGACAGTTGATGGCATGTGGAGGGATGCTGTGAAACAGATACATCAGGCGGCGAAAGAAACTGTGGGAAAAACCATACCCGGACGAAAATACATTGATAAACAGACCTGTTGGTGGAGTGATGAAGTCAAGCAAGTTATCAGGGAGAAAAAGATGGCCTACAAGACTTGGTGGAACTCGCGTCTTGATACTGACCTCCAGCAATACCGTAACCTGAAATCAGCAGCAAAAAGAGCAGTAGCTGCTGCAAAGGACAATTATTATCAAGACCTGTACGACCAGCTTGACACACCATCAGGAGAAAACCATGTATATCGTCTTGCTAAGTCCCGTAATCGTTCAACTCAGGACATTGGACATGTCATGCATATCAAGGATGCGAACGCTAAGCTACTACGAGAACAGCAATCTATCCTCCAACGTTGGGCAGACTACTTTTTTGGCTTCTGCAACGAAGAATTTCCACACCCACCAATTGCAAGTCCTGATCCTACCGTAGGACCCGTTCCTCCAATTACATCCGAGGAAGTGATGCTTGCCATTAGCAAGATGAAGAGTGGGAAAGCAACTGGCCCAGATGACTTACCGACGGAAATATGGAAAATTCTAGGAAGGCCTGCCTCAGAATTCCTTGCCACACTCTTTAACCGGATCATTGCTGAGAACCAACTTCCCCATGCATGGACAACTAGCATAACAGTTCCAATCTGGAAGGGAAAAGGTGATGTGGGTGACTGCTCAACTTATCGCCCTATTCGACTCCTCTGTCATACGTTTAAAATATTTGAGCGTGTGCTTGATTGCAGACTCAGAAATATTGTCACTGTAACACCAAATCAGTGTGGGTTTGTTAAGGGATGCAGTACCATCGATGCTGTCCATGCCACACGCCTTTTAATGGAAAAGCACAAAGAGAGACAGCGGAGTGTACACCTGGCATTTCTCGATTTAGAGAAAGCTTTTGACCGTATCCCTCATGATCTTATTTGGCGAGCTCTTCGTTGCCATGGAGTCCCTGAGGAATATGTAAGCTGGGTGCAACTTCTGTATCGCAATGCCACTAGTGTAGTTCGGAGTCCAGCTGGAGTCTCCCCACCTTTTGAAATCACTGTGGGTGTTCATCAGGGTTCTGCTCTATCACCACTGTTATTCATCCTCTGCATGGATACAGCAACGGCGGACATACAGACCTCACATCCCTGGACCATTCTCTATGCGGATGATGTGGTACTTGCCCAAAAAACCCGCCCTGAACTCCAGCACAGGGTTCAAACGTGGAACGACAGACTGGCTGAAAATGGACTGCACCTCAATATCCAGCAGACAGAATACCTGGAATGTGGCCCCCAAACTAGAGGTACCATCAGTACCAGCACAGAAAATCTGCAGAAGACCATGCATTTTAAGTACTTAGGGTCCACTGTCACTTCAAATTGTGACGCCACTCGTGATACTCGGATGAGGCTAAACGCAGCCTGGCTCAAGTGGAGACAAGTCACTGGAGTTCTCTGTGATAAAAATATGCCTCTGCATTTAAAGGCAAAGGTCTATAAGTCTGTGGTACGCCCAGCAGCCATCTATGGGACTGAATGTCGCCCATGACCAAACAACATGAGCAAATTTTGAATACGATGGACATGAAGATGCTCCGATGGTTGATGGGGCCGACCCGATTTGACCACGCAAGGAACACAGACGTCCGGCGAAGATTTGGTGTTGCACCAATTGTCGAGAAGGTGAGGGAGGCTCGTCTACGCTGGTAGAGTCACGTCATGAGAAGACAGAACAACTCAGTTGCCAAAAGAGCACTCCACATCAACCCAGGTGGAACAAGACCATGTGGAAGACCTGCAAAGCGGTGGACTGACAACATCAGGGCTGACATGCACGCTGTTGGTCTAACACCAGAAGATGTCAACGACCGAAAGTGGAGGAGAGTAGCAAAGTAGCAGACCCCGCAAGGGATTAATGCTAGGAAGAAGAAGAAATACATATGTAGGCCGCGGCTTCGGTGGCGTAGTTGGTAGCATGCTGAGCTTCTACGCCCAAAATCGTGAGTTCAAACCCGGCCGAAGTTGTCGGATTTTTTAAGAGCGTTAAAAATCCCTCGGTATACCTTCCTTCGGAGGAGTAAAGCCGGCGGGCCCATTTATGGCACGTAAAAGAATCTTCCACTAACTACAAATGTGTGAAGCTAAATGCGTAGGTTAGATTTGATTAACGCTCTATAAGTTTCAACGTTCGCTGCCAGGTTTCTGTTGACGTGGCACCTAGTAGCCAAGTTCACAGATAGGTGTCGTTGACGGTAGCATTTAGTAAGTAGGAACTACTTGAAATTGATCGTCTGCAGTCATTACCTGAATTACAGATAACACACACTAATACAGCCATCACAATTAACACCGATTATTAGACAGATTCTACACACCCAAAGTACACGGGGCTACATGACCGCGTTGTCGCAGCCCCTAACTGAGGAACCAACCAACCTACATATGCCTACAGGTGCAAACAAAAAAGAAGAGACGTAGTCGTGTACACTGCGCTGAGCAGCTGTCGCAAGTCGGGAGATCAAAGATTCGAATCCCGGAGCTAACAGCGACCATCCTGAGGACGGATTTTCCACCCTTTCTCGAGGCAAATGTTAGGATTTTCTGGGATAATTTGGTTGTTTTTACGAGTAACTTATTTCGTGATAAATGTATCCGTACTTCAGTTATGTTTCTGAAATTTTCATTTTTCATTAATACCAAAACCATCTTACCCGTTTTTTTTTTCACTGTTCAGAATGACGCCATAGTGGCACGCATACATATTCTTGTGTGTCTGTCGCCTCTCATCAATTGATTTACGTAGGCCTAACGTGCGTACCCACAGGAAAATCTGCCACTTAAACGAGAGCGCTTCAGACTGTCAATATTGAGGTGTCTTTTCTAGCAAGCCACGTTCTTAACATCCAAAGCATATGCCACAATTTGTAGTCCAAAGGGTTTAGGTCAGGACAAGCAAGCAGATGGCCAATCTACAGTGTAAATGAAGTCCGGCACATTCTGTTCGAGTCACTACTGGGTTGTCCGATTTTTTGTGAGCTAGTGCTGAATCATGCTGACGGCTCCAGTCCTGGCCATGAAAACGGGTGGTGTTGAGATCCATGACCAGTAGTTCTCCAGTGAGCTCTACTCTTGCGAATTAATAAGATAAATTAAAAAATAAAAATTGTGAAAACCTCAGCTAAAAAATTAAAAATGGTGAAAACCTCAGCTAAAGTATAATGGGAGGCATATGATATTGCGCGTTTGAGTGTAGAGATTATAAATGGGATATAATAATACAACTAAGGCGGGAAAACGGCACCCAAGGCCTTGAAAACATTGTATCTGTATTGGAAGAGAACAAGAGTTGAACAAGGGTAATCCTGTAGGAAATATGAAAGGGTAGTCTGGACTCTAGAGGAAGCAACACTCGTGGTTAATGTACGTTAAAGCCTGGTTTTTATATGCCCGAACACATTTTCCTATTTTTACTTAAAGTACATATTTTCCTAATTTGTAGTTGATACAAATATTTTCAAGTATATAGCCTATGCCATGCCGTAATACATAAAGAAAAGCTGACCTTGGTGCTCATATCCTAGTCTACTGTAGCCACTGCTGTCCATTTGTGAATTCGCACACTCAAACCTGACATCGGCGGACTTGTATTCTATTTTCTGTGAATGGAAGTAACTTTTATTTTAATGTTGGTATTTTACATTTATATTATTTATTTTAGCCAATAGGTGATTAAGTCGATGAAGTTACCAAGTTGTATCATCATTAGTGTAGTAAGTTTTGACCCAAACATTAAAGTTTCTTAGTGTTGGATATGTATGATCCAGTACTTGGTTATATCTCTTAAGATTTCATTGTGTATTTTTTTATTATAATAATCATTATTATTATTATACTTCGTTATGCCCGTCTAAAGAGCGCGATTGAACCTATTTAGCTGATCTTGCTTTCTTGTATTCTCGCTATGGCTCTGTCTGCACTCCTCTGTCCAGGTTCTTTTGGATGCAATGTTTGGGTGGTCTGAAAAATGATGATTGTCAACTAGTTGTCTGTATTTAGATCTGTCCAGTATCATATCACTTGAGATGTATATTTCCAGAAGGTCTTTTTCAACTTCAACGAGTCAGTTGTTCTTAGCTTTATTTGAGAGAGTACAATTTAGAATTCTTTTAGTTAACATATGATAGATCATTTCGAGAATATGCCCATAAAATCTAAAAACGTCTTTTCCTGAACGTGTCATAGATTTTCTCTGAGCGCTCATTGTTATTAATACCTACTGTGGTAGCTACGTGTGTTAAGAGAGCAAGTCAATGGAACTAAGTTATCTCCAGACTCGGAAGATGAATTGGTTTAATCCCCGCCGTTGGTCGCCCTTGAAATGGTCTTCCACAGTTTCTTATTTTCAACTCGAGGCAAATGCCGGGACAGTACCTTCTAATAGGCCACGGCTGCTTCCTTCAAACTCCTTACCAAATTTCATTGATCTTTTATCGTTTCATCTTTGCGAACTGCTTTGATGAGGTTGGTGTCAGGAAGGGCGTCCGACCGTTAAAACCATTCGCCTCATATACCTCCTCCCGACCCTTAGAAATGGAGTAGAAGTATGTTGCTACTGCTGCTGCTGCTGCTGCTGCTGATGATGATGATGATGATGATAAATTTGTTCGGTTGCGCCTCGTCGCTTGTATGCCTCTCCGTAACGTTTTTCGTGAAGTCTCGTTTTCTCAGATAATGTGTGCTCGTTAAAATATCTTTTGAATAAGCTCCTTAAACTCTTACACGATTGTTTAGAGCCTGGTGTGAAACGCTGTACCATCATTTATTTATAACTTGCTCAAGAGATGTGTGTCAAGTTAAGCCGGAGGTGGAATGAATGAATGAGTGGGTGGATGTGGGGTGGTTTTGGGATGTCTCCATGGTAACGAATACTCGGGGGGAGGGGGGGAGGTTGTTGCCATCGTAACAGGGATGGTTTATCTGAACCGGGCGGGCTATGCGCGCTGTGGGGTGGGGTTGCCACGTGGTATGCATGGGTTTCCATGGAAACATGAGAGGCGACCCAGCAACTCCAGTCAGTCCCCAGCATCTAGCAGCAGACACCGGCCGGCGGCGGGTCGTACAGTAGCTTAGCATTTTACACGGTAGCGCAGGCGCGTATTTCATTGCCTAGGTGTTTTCCGTTACACGTGTTGCCGTGGTGGATCTTTAACACCACGCATTCCTCCAGTCGATTTACCGCGAATTTCGTTCCTGATGGCATGACAATGAACTCACGACGCGCATCCCTTATAAACAAAACATGTGTGATGTGTGGTTACAGGGTGTTATCGTTGGTGAATCTCTCTGTGAAGAATTTATCTATGTGCTTCTTTCATTGTGCCTTCCGAGTGTATTCTCAACATCAGTTATGATTAATGTTTTTTGTATTCACAACTTGGTATGTAGTATGTTATACAAGGAAGCGTTTAATGTAATAATTTCAACAGTCTCCGATTTGTGAAAGTTTTTTTTTATGCCAGTGTGCGAATTTAGTCGTAGATTTATATTGCGTATTATTTCCCCGTGTCATTCTTTCAACATAGGTCCTTGACTGAGGCGCATTGTACCATTGAGATCAGGTGCAGCTAACTGGTTGTAACTTGAAATATGACGCATTTATGAGGCTTTTCGTTAACTTGCCAAAGATATTTGGCAACATTTAGCAAGCACAGTAGTAGTTACGGAGAGTATGCGGGCACGCCACGCGAGCCGAGGCGGCTGACTCGGGTACGCCCACCTCTGAGCAATCAATTTGCATTGGCTTTAACGCCAAGAGGTTTTGCATGAAATAATTGCTTCGGGGTTCTGAGGTAGACCTGCTGTAGAAAATTAAGTTGCATCTGTGGATTTACTTTCAATTTCCACGAGCAACTAGTTTATTTACACTAACGCTAGCGATCTTGATTAATAGTCTATAAATGTTCAGTAATAATTCTACTGAACCTTCTTACTTGAAAATATGCCAATAACTTAAAGTTACTTCTGATAACTTAACTTGCATTTAGTATTGATTTACTGTTGCTAAGTGTACTCTTCCGTCACTCCACTTCCCTCCACTAAAATCATGTATTGAATACCACTAGTATCCATTTGAAATGGCTTGGCTCCGTTGTCAGGTAAGAGAGAACAGACTGCTTAAGTAAGCTATTCACACAAGTCATGATTTGGCTAGGAAATGTAATGTGTTTAGAGGAATTGCCTTTTATCTTGTTAGGGTTACCTGTTGCCCTTCGAAGATTGAAGAGAGACAAAAATATTTCGTTGCCTTATGATGGCGCAGTGGTCAGTTTGCTTGCCTCGTCACCAAGGCGGACTGGGTTGGATTTTGGGCTAATGCATGTGAGGTTTACAAAGTGAAGTGTCACGCCCTGTGGTTCGGATTCCAGTGTATGCTTAGGGAACTTCTCGACTTCGATTTCCACTTAACATGGTGCTGCTTGTTCTCTGTCGCATGCCAATGATTTATTTTCCTTTATAAGTGGACACCTCACTGAGGGGGGTCCTTGACACACATCGTGAAAGTCTGGAATAGAGCGAGATACAAAGATGGGTGCAAGTCGTGGTTAATACATGTGAGATTTTAAAAGTGAACAACGTCCCGTTGTTTCTGATCGCAAGGTTAAAATTTCTTATTTTCATCTGCCGTCCAGGAACTAAAGAATATATATTGGGTTAGCGGGAAAGGCACTTAAATTCAAAATTATTTAATTATTGCCGAGAATGATAGCTGTGATTGATCTGTCATTTATAATACTAGAAATTTAACAAGTTACAAAGTTCTCACCGTCGACCCTAGACATGTCACCACTAGTCTAGATCCTTTGACACCTTACCTAACCTTCAGATTGACGCACAGGAACGATCCGTAAATACAGATTTTAAACATTATAAAACTGAGAAAAGTTAACGGCTCAGTTAGTTATTGTTGTTTTAAGGGGCGGAACTACGAGGTAATCTGCCCCTCTTAGCACAGATTAAAGTATACTAGCAAGCTACATGAAATTACGTTTACGTTCTAATACTGCTAGACATACTTGGCATCCAATAATACGTGTGTGATTTTTCATTTTGTTCGGAAACTTCCAACTTCCCGATAGCATTTTCCTCAGGATTTCTCAGAAGGTAGACCGGCCCCATCCGTGTTCTGTTAGTAGCTACTACCGACCCGAAAGAAATCAACGGATGGCGAAATCAAGCTTGATTTGAAGTTTTATTGAAATGAACTAGCCTCAACGGTCATATTCTTTTAGATGTCCATAGTATTGTGTTATGGTGTTAACATACAAGCTTTCATGATGAATATAAAAATTTTACCTGTGTGAAGCTAAATTGGATAGGTTTCTACGTTCGTTGCCAAGGGCCGACTGCGGTGGCGTCTAGTAGCTAAGTTCTGAACTTGGCCTAGTAGTCGTTGACGGTGGCGCTTGGCGGCAAAAGTAGGAACTATTTGAAAAATTCTAAGTGGCAGTACTTATATTAAAAAACAGGTAACATACACTAATACAGTCATCACAATTAACACCGGTTATCAGACAGATTCTACACACACACCCAAAGTACACGGGGCTACATGACCGCGTTGTCGCAGCCCCTAAACTTAAGAACCAACCAACCTAAAAATGTTTAGTTTTGAATTATGTTTAGTTGTATCGCTTAATGAATATGTTGACATCCCGTTTTCTTCCTTACTGGACAGTTGTGACACTCCCATATTTTCCCGAGTTTCTTTCGCCCTGCACCTTACCAACAAACTACAGCGTTGCTTGGCCTGCCTTTCTAGGTATTCAGCAGTACAATAGTTCTTGACAGACTAATAAGTGCATGTTGTTTCTGAAGCAACATATCCTGTCCAAACGGCGGTATTGTCCTATGTATTTTGCTCATGTTATTCCATTGTGGTAAATTTCGTTCAAGTGTTCGCTTTCAGTTGTTGTGGATGGTATTTGTCAGTCCTGGATCAATGTCCATTTCTTCGAATTAAAATGCTCTTTCCCATTTAAAATCCGTCTAATAACATATGTCCATAGTCCGGGTGCAGTCAAAACGTTTTCGTCGTCTGGACCCTGTAGCATCAACCCGCGGCCCACCATTGTGATCCTCCGAGCTATTTTGTGTGGTACGTGAGCCAATTTCCAACGGTCCTCTTCATAAATCGATGGTGTTCTTGGGTATCAGTATTACTGAAGATTCATGTACAAATTGCAGGACGCAAATGTACGTAAGAAACAATTTCAGGGGTATTAATTTTAACGCTCTCCTGATACTTGCCCTTACTCGAAATGCCAACAATGGTGAGCAGCTTTTCTTTTGCTTAGAATGGAAATGCTGAATCTAATACGGAGCCACAAATAACCTCTCGAGTCTTAGAAACTCACTAGGATAGCGGTCATAAATCTAGAAACCGACAAAAATCTTTAATAATTGTTAATTAATAAAAATGTATGACTTTATAATATACTGTAGGTATACCATTGAAGAAAAAAAAGTGGGTGTGATATTGTGCTCTAACCGCTCGCTTCTCACCAAGATGGCCCAGATTCGATGCCCAACCATTGCATGTAGGTTATTCAGAAATAATAAATCTATTTCAGTGGTTTTTTTTAAGCAGGTCCCGTGCATTATGATCATGAAATGTGGGCACATCAACCTACAAGCTTGCTTTCATTAAGGAAAGCAATAGCGTTTTCCCATTTCTACTCGTACCAATTGATGAGAACTGCGCACATGATTGATAGATCGAGTGTAATTCAATAAATGGAACTCGGCAATTCCGTGCATTTTCTTGTAGGGAAGAAATGTATTGGTTGATATTCGTATGTTACAAAAATGTGTTAATTTTGAAAAATATCTACACGGCGTGCGAAATATTTTCTCAGATGGAATACCGTCCTGCAATGAGAAAAGTTCTAGATCTCCTTTTCAGTGTTTAGGTACTTAATGTGATAAGCAGTTCAAAGTCATCTCCGATCCATGTAGTGCTCGAAAGTTAGCAGAAAAGTTGGTTAGCTTTCCGTAATTTGGTGTCCGCTTTTTTTTATTTTCGCTTCTTCTCAACCTGTTAAAAATCTTCTGAATTCTGTATACAGTTTGTACTTGTGTGTTGTGGTGGTTCATTTCTGTTGTAAAATATCAGTGAACCCAACTATGCTGGGACATATCGTTCCTGAAATGGTAGAGCATCTTCCTTTGGACTGTTGTGTCAGCCTTTAAAGGGCCTTCTAATTGAGACTACTGAATTGAGGGTCTAGGATTTAATTCTAGTGTAGTCTTGAATGGAAGTCCCTCAACCTGGTGAGAACAGCTGAGAAGACGTGGATCCGAATCTCGCCTCAGCTATCCCAGAAGTGGTTTTCCCATTTCAACGCCAGGCAAATGCTACAGTAAATTGACCTATCGTAGGAGCTGTGAAACCTTTCTCTTATAACCATAAGCGCACAGTATTGTAGAATTCCAAATCCTCATTGCCTCTCTCCCCTCACGTGTACTCGTTCACGCCCCGAAAATTGGGTGTACTCGTTTTCCCTCTCGAATCGATTTCTACATGGTCAGATGATGTCCCAGTCTAGAAGGCCGTTGTTACCCTTGAACACAGAGGATCAGCAAGCAAATCTATATTATTACGAGTCTGTTAATCTAGTGATATTAAGATTTACGTTTAATTCGAACCACAAGGACAGACTCTACATTGCAAACATCCCATGTATGGACTAGAAATAAACTACGGACGCTTTGTTGAGAAGTTACCGACAATATCACAGCCATCACGCCTCTCTTAGAGAGTGGGTGAGCTAGCCTATATAACTCCCATGTTACGGCTTTTATAGGAATGAGATCGTATCCGTTTAGAGGATCAGATTCGAGTCTCTCTATTTTCAGCTTTTTTTTCTGTAAACACGTCTGCCTAAGACAGAGCTAATCTGCAAAACTATTTGTAGCATTCCATTGATATATTGTTTGTAATATGCTTCTTCTAATGTTCGTTTATCTTAGCCGGTTGAACCCCGTTACGGGTTTACTGAAATACATCAGGAATGAGTCGAACTTCAAGACAGTACAAACAATCGACGTTTTCTTCCATGCTGGATAGAGAGTGCCACGCCCCCCTAGTGTTTGCCCCATGTGTACTTGTTGTCTTGGTGGCGTGCGTAAACAGTAGACTGGATCGATTCTGCCGCAGAAACAGAGGTTGGAGGGAGAGCGGAGGATTTGCTATCCCTCTTCTTTTAGCTTATTTGCTCGGTTCACGTATTTGAAATAGGGACATACTAAATAATCCATTAGATCCAGTCATGGAACAAAATCATGCTAACAATTAGTATTGAATTTTGTTTTTCAATTGGTCTCATTCTTCATTGATCATTTTCTCCCGTTCTATATTGGACAAGATCACTATACACTTTAGTTTATTGGGAAGTGAAACTTAAAACCTGAAAAAGAGATGAATATTATTCAAACCTACTTGCTGGAAAAGGAGAATAATATGTTTCCGTAAATCCCTTCGTTGAGATAGTCGCTATATTATTCACCGCCTCTGCTTATGGCTCTGTAGGATTCATTAATATATTAAAATACACTACTCAACAAAAGTTTGGAATAGCATGGATTTTACTACAATGACTTATTAACAAACTAAACATCAGCCCTTCTGAAAACAAAACGAACTCTCTTCTAAGCGTCCCTTTTGAAAACAAAAAACATTGAAAATCTGTATATCATGATGATCAGTATCAGTCTTTAGTAGTCCTCCCCGCACATGGAAGAGGCATGCCCTGAATGAGACCATCAAGTTTATCTTGTGGTAAGAGGTCTCCTGTATGGTAGCGTCAGCAGGACATATTTCAGTCGTACGTATCACGAGCGCTTTCCTGATAGAAGACTACCGACTACCAATTCGTTTCCCAGCCTTGAACGAAGACTGAGGCCTACTGGCATACTTGGAAGGGTACCTCCTATTAGAGATGCCCATATAACGTCTATCCAGAATAATCCTCACCTCATATTAGTACACGTACTCTTGCACAATAGACCATCATCAGCCGGTCATCTGTCATGCGAATACTGCATAACAATAAGCGGCTTCGGTGGAGTAGTTGGTAGCAAGGAGGATATATGGGTAGAGCTGCAACTTAATGCAAAATTTTGACACCAACCTATTGCTCGGCGCACGTAGTTCCAACTGACAATATGAGATGGCGCGACGATGCACTTTCGAGCGCGATCCATCCCCGACCTGGCCTACTGGCCCCTCTCCCCTCCCGGCCCGTGCCTACTCGACCCTTTCCCCTATTCTATCCCCCCTCCCCTACTTTATATTCCTTTCGAACTTTCCCCTGCCTTATAATGGTCATATTTAGTAACTGGTCTAATAATAGGCGATTTCTTCCCCCTGTGATATCAGGTAGAGAAGAAAACATAGGCTCTTTCAGAATAGTTGTGGATGTTTCCACAAAGCACATAGCATGACATAGACCTACCCCACAGATATGTACAAATAAAAAGAGTAGGCTACTATATTACAATATTAAAAATGGATTGTAAGACAAAATTACAGCTGCACTTATCACACACCAGTATTATTTAATTGTCAATGCGGCACTTCCTATCGATCGAATTAAGAAATATCACGTTTGAATTACGGAAAGCGTTGGAACAACTAGCTCTTATTTTGAATTATATCGATAGTATCTGATATCGTTTTCGAGCGCAGTGTATCGACTAAATCGATGTGTGATTCAATATAATTCAATTTCTTCGTATAATATTGTTCGAAACCGATTCAAGAATACTCACCAATTTTCCGATTTTGCTGCAATCTATAGAAGTACAACTCAACTACATCGTCGTACGCGATGACTGCTAGCGTTTTTAACGTTGTCAGCAGGTACTACTACAAGGCAAGCTACCGTTGGCACCAAAACATCCTATAAAGTTTCACCCACTCGGTTGGTAGCATGCTGAACTGCTGTGCCCAAGATGGCTGGTTCAAACCCGGCCGAAGTCGTGGGATTTTTTAAGATCGTTAAAATCCTTCAGTATGCCTTCCTTCGGAGGGGAATTAAAGCCGGCGGTCCCATTTCATAGAATTATGGCATGTAAAAGATCCTTCCACAGACTAAACTCGTGTGAAGCAAAATTTCTAGGTTAGATTTCGTTGGAACGGTCTATCGAAGTTTTTCTGCAAACCGGACTCCCACAGTTGCTGGAAAACGTGCTACTGCGCGAGCGATTACGAATGTTGTGGCAACAGGATGGGGCCCTACAACACGGATCAGTAGTCGTCCGGAACCATCTTCATGATACATATCCAAATAAATAGATAGGAAGGGACGGACCCGTTCACTGGCCTGCCAGATCATCCGATCGTATGCCACTTCTTCCTGTGGGGTCACTTAAAGCAGGCAGCGTATGCACAGGGGCCTGAAGATCCTGACCACCTTCGACAACTGGTCACCGAGGGATGCCTAGTTGTTACAACGTACAATACTGTCTTTAAAACGTCGTGCTGAAATCTGTATAAACCAACGTGTCCAACATTTAGAGCACTTGCTACACTGAATATGCAGAGTACCCTGCTTCCTTCCGTCGTCCAACCTGACTTCGTACCATCGAATAAAAACGGTCCTTTTCGGGACCACATAAAAATTCACTCGTTGGAAAAAGGTATGTGGCCATAGTAATCCACCATAAACGGCATTAGGCGGAAAAAATGCACCAGTCTTGGGATCGAACCTGGTACCTGGCAACTTGACTGACCTAACAGCAGTGGTGCATGATTTAGCCACCTTGAGAGCTGTGGTGTGATGCTGTTACGTTTCGTAGTCCTCATAGGCCTATTCACTTCCTGTCCAAACGTAAGGTAGTGTTGTTCGGAGCTGTGATCGTTTTAAACCTTCATTTTAGTTGAGGTCATTGAAAAAAACTCTGCTAATGATTTCGACTATATTCGCGAGCGTGAACTCAACAGTATGGTTGAACTAAAGCAGTAAAGGAGCAGGTACTAAGTTTTTTTTAGAATGACTATGATATACGCGTTAGTTGGGTTGCTGTTCTCCGAAAAAAAATAAGGAGCTGGTGAACCACTCTGTATATATTGGTATAGATGGCAGATCGAATATTTTGTCCGATTTGTCATACTTGATTGTAGCGTATTATTAACGTAAGGAGTACGAATAGGTTCTACGAAGACTGATCAACGAATGAGATCGACTTTCTTAGATGTTTATTACTCTGTTGGGAGGCTAACATAATCTCCTTGGTATTAGTCTCCTCATATTTTATTACACTTTTCACAACGTTTCTTCTAATTCCTTAACGCACAATCGGCTATAAGCAACGCCTTCTCCACTTACAAGCCGTTTCATTACCTTTGGCAACAACGCCATCTGTCATCTGGTAGGCCTAGAGCAAGCACGAAGTAATTACTAAACACTGACAAGGGAAGTCTCTGAACCGGGGAATCGCGGATCCTGCTGAAACTCAGCAAATATGTTGCTTGAGCCCAACTAGGCAGAACCATGAAGAAAAATCTTTCGGAAATTAACTCCTGCCCTCCGAAGACGGCAATAAGTACAACAATTTTGAACTGTGCGCGCTGGTCAAGCGCGGGTGTGCCTCACGCCTGATTGGTGGCTCAAAAGGTCATGCTCCAAACAACTGCCCTCCCGTACTCGCGCTCACAACCTGCGCTGCGGCGTGGACATTAATGCTGCATCTTTACAATATATTGCACGACGTGCTTTATTAATGATCATGCAATGTAAGGTATCACAAATACATATCATTACAACACAACACAGAGTAAACTGAACCAATAGTCAAACAAGTGAGTAAGTGACCAAGCTACTTCACATAGTTCTAACAGTGATGTTCGTGGTAATAATGTTGGAAACACAAACTGGTCTTACACCATCCACACCGTATGAAACACGGGCGAGTGCAAGTACTACATTGTATTGCACTGATATCGAAACAATATGGCACAGGGTGTTAAAACCCACCGGGATTGTCAGACAGGTACTGACTTCGGTACCATGCGTATTGCCACATTGAAGTAAAACGAGGGGACGACAATTGGTGATATGTCAGAGACTGCATTTTCAAGATTGTATTTCTCTGGGCCAAATTGATGTCAAAATTCATTAACCGAACGGTGTTCGAAAATCTACGGACAAAGCTTTTCCAGACCCTAAAGCCGTATACATCCAATGGTTGACAATAGGCTGTGGCTCCAGGAGGTATCATCATCAGTCGTATGCGCTCTTCACTTTCTAACGATTTATGTCCAGAAAAGGAATCCAGAAGGAGTGCCACATTGCCGGACGGTACATGCTGTTTGAAAACATTGTGAAACCAATCCTTCAATTGTGCGGATCCCATTTTGCCAGATTTTGTATGTACAACGTAAATATTGTCATGTGCAAACATAGTTTCTTTCACCCTTTTTCCAAACACACCTTTTGATTCTTTCAGAGTTATGAAGAGAGGTCCTAGTAGCTTGCCGGCTGCTGTTATTGTTGGCATTATTGTATAACTGTGCGTTGTGGCCCCCACTGATTGCACTTTGGAGCAAACCGTTTTCGACCCTTTTATAGCCAGTGTCCTACCCGAACACATCTCCAAATTGAACCCACTTTGATCACTATTACATACGTTCCCAGGGCCGAGAGAATCAAAAACCGATGTAACCTCTTCTACGAATAGTTCTGCTGCTGACATAATATCCATTTCTCGATGGGCATTCTTTGATGTCGTCACAGTTGTTATTTTTCGCGAAATGATATTATAGCGATGTGCTGCACACAGGAATGGCTGGCTTTGGCTGGCTTTAAACCCCGTACATTTTACGTCCTGTGCAGCTAGCATAGCCCATTGCTGAATTGTCACGTCGTGTATAACTTCATTATTCTGATGGGCAATGTCAAATTGGGCTTTTACGACACATGTTATTCTCCTCAATTTGTCGCGGAGGGTGCCTCCCCTTTTCACTTGCTCTGCCCACAAATATAAATCTTTCTTGCTTTTTAAACGGTGAAACTTACTTTTTACCGACGAAAAGGAAAGCGGGCGCCTCTTACCGCTTTTCCAATAATCAACAGCATTTTGTTTGTATTCCATACCTACAGCTTCATCTGACACTTTCCTGGGTGAGCTATCGGTGGCAGTCCAAATATTATCTTCATCAGAGTTGTTGGTGTTACTGGTGTTACTGTCATCCGGTAGCTCATGTGTGGCGACAGTAAGAGTAGAATAGGAGTCCACGTTCATAGTGCTGTTCTCTATACAACCAGTTATGATACCTGTAAATATCAATAAGCACAACAAATAAACACACTTGTTACAAGAGACGAACGCCAGAAAGTCAGATAGGCACAAAACCATCAATAGCCTATAGCCTACCATCCAAACTGTCCAACAGGTCCTGTTCTTGAATGCTGAGAGGCCTTTCCATACATTTTCCATATTTTTCCTCCAGACAACATATAACTTTTGCAATGTTAATATTCATCATGCAATGCATGGGACACTCTCCGTATACGGATATAAGCGTATGCCGGGTCTGTCGCCTCTCATTCGGTGACTGTACGCCGTAGGCCGGGAAGCAACCTCTGACGCAGCCAATGAAGCTCACGCCGCTGGCGCGCCAATTTAAACGTGTAAATCTTAATTTTTCATCTAGTACAAGGGGAAGTTAATTTCCGAAAGATTTCTCTTCACGGTTCTGCCTATTTGGGCTCACGCAACGTATCTGCAAAGTTCCAGCAGGATCTGCGATTCCCCGGTTCAGAGACTTCCCTTGTGAGTCAACACACAGATTTTCACGCGAATTATTTCCGAAAATACAACACATAACGTCCGCTAAATCCACTCCTAAATATCACAAATAAAAGATAAATATTATCATGCTATGTACTGTCAATTTCCGATAAGGTAACAATTAAATGCATGACTGTAGCCTACCTCAAATGTCCCAATGTCTGAAGTTACCTTTCTTGCTGCTGTGCTCACTGTCGTCATCGTCGCGCTCAGAAAAAATATTTTAAACTATTCTAACGATCTTAGGGACTGCCTTTGATATTAAATCCTGCAATTTTTGTCCACAGTGTTGACAGTCATAACAAGAATGTTCCACTCGTCACTTAATTTGAAGAATGCACTAGCCAATTTAGTAGATAAGAGTTTATAACACATACCTGAATATAGAGATCACATTAAGATATATGCCCAAAACTAAATTACCAGGCACTGAAAGTCCTCCACGTTGTTAATGATCAAAATATAGCCTACATCACCAACTTCCATTCCCTTTCTCAACAAACCAATACAAAGTTCAGAATTCAAAACCTCACTGACTCTGTGTGAAACATAACCACATGCATACAATACTTCCGAGCACAATTGGGATATTCGGAAACTTCGAGGGCACTGCTTCTTCTCTTAATTTGGGAGATTCTCAGAGCAAGTTTTGTAACTGTGTCATATGGTTGAATCCAATCTTCAAAAGCTATTACAGTACGTCCTTTTCACAAACACTTGATGTTGGGTGCCTATCTTTTCGTGGAATGGCACGAATCCAAGCCTGTTCCTAACCTCGTCTTCAGGGAAGGAAAATTTAGTAGCATAACCATTTAATTTCAAGAGTGCTGTCGTAATTTACCTCAGAGCAAGGCACGAAACACTTCCCGGGCATCTTGAAATATTTTGATGAAATATTAGTGAAGAATTTGTTTATTAATACCGGGCATTGGTTATACACACAACTTAATACGGAAAATACTTCTACAACTTCTAGCAGATCTGATTTACCACGAGGAATTTCACAGGAGTTGAAAGAGTTAATAACTGATTTTAAATGCTGTCTTATTAAAATAATAATAATAAATATTTATTGCAGCCAAGTGGCCATAATGGACAGTTATAAGGTGTACTTACAAATAATTATTACAGGTAGATTAATCTTTACTGTATTCAACTATGCTCTTTGTCCGTTTGCTGCATGATGTGATGTGGTATGTGTCGCAGGGGTTATTGCACAGAGAACATATGCATTCCTCATTCGGTTCATGGTATTTAACATTTTTACAGATCTTGTGGTGGAAACCGTGGATGGCGAGTCTTGTTACCACATGTCTCATCTCCTGGTTCTCGTTTGTCCATCTTCTGTCCACCATTGCTTCTTTTGCGTAGAATTCAAGCGGGATTTCGTTCTGCTTCTGATGCCTTATCTCGAGGAGTTTCTTCATATGCTTAGTAGATGGCAGTTGTAGTCTTAATCTGAGATCTTCAATGTAGTATGTTTCTTTTGTTAGGACATATGCCAGCCTGGACTGGGACGTTCTTGCAATTCCTAGCACCCTTTTCAGGAAAGAAGCCTTTACTTTTTCAATTGTGATTAGGTCTGTCATGGATAGCCTTTCCCATATCAGTTCTAGACCATATGTAATGACGGGGGTTATTTTCGCGTGGAAGAGAATCATTGCTGTTTGTAGAGATAGTTTGGTAATATTGTTCAAATCGTACATTCCTCTAATGGCTGCTGCTGCTCGTTCCTTTATATGTAGTCTAAAGGATTGGCACGTTGTCTGTAGGGTGAGGCCGAGGTATTTGTAGGAATTGACTGTCTCAAGTTCAGTCTCTCCTAGGATCAGTCCTGAAAGACTCGGCTGAAATTCTAAGTGAACTATGGTCAGATCTGTTTAACAGATGCCTAGCAACAGGGGAAATACCCGACGAATGGAGAAAATCCATAATTAAGGTTCTACACAAAGGCAAAGGAGAAGACAACGACCCAAACTCATACCGAGGAATCGCTCTAGAGAACAATATATTCAAAGTATTTTCAAACATTCTGCTCAAAAGGCTCACCCCGACAGTCGATCAACTGATTCCCGATCAACAATTCGGGTTCAGGAAAGGAAGGTCCACCCTTCAAGCTATCAACAATCTACTGAATGACATAGAACAAGCGCTTAGACACCCTAAAGGAATTTTCCATGCAATATTTGTCGACTTCTCGAAGGCCTTCGACCTACTAAACAGATCGAAGCTCATTATAAAACTGGAGCAAATGATGGATGAAAAATCCGAAATCATGTATATGATAAAAAACATCCTGGCTTTCAACAAAGTAGAGATAAATGATGGGATATCAACCTCAAGAGAGATCACCCAAACCAACGGAGTACTCCAAGGCGACCCATTGAGTCCCACTCTGTTCAACGTCGCGACAGCGGATGTTATACGGACTATTGAAAACACAAAATCAGTATCCCTTTACCTGTAGGCAGATGATATGGTTCTGGGGTCTACAAACAGACAGGAGCTACAGGAAGTGCTCAACAACTTGCAAGACTGGGCGGAGGAAAATGAGCTCAGTATAAATGAAAAGAAGACAGTGCATATGGCCTTCCGAAAAGGAGGAAAACCAGCCGCCGAAAACAAAATGATCGTTATTAAAATAATACATACTTGAATATAGAGGTCACATTAAGATATATGCCCTAAACTAAATTGACAGGCACTGAAAGTTAGCATGTGAGCTTAGCATGTTTACACCCCTTACGGCCTCCCCACAGTGTTATCAATTCTACCAACAGTACGGCTAGATAATTATTGACGACGATGTTCTAAGGCATTTTTGTGAGATTATTGAGAATTTCCTCCTGTATCTTTAGCAATGCGTGCGAGTTCTCAAATCGATGGCTCCATAACTCGTTGTGATGGTAATACATACCTGCCAACTTTTACGGTTTATCCGTAAAATTTACGGAAATTGCAGCATTTTACGGTTTTACGGATGAACGGTGTCATCTTACGATTTCGCGGACAAAAATTTGAAACGATAATTTACATTCGATAATACCGCCCACTTCCGTACAATCGATTGTTTGCGTGGGTCGAAGGCAAGTCCACGATAGTCGATAACTCGTTCTTTGATATGATTCGTACTTTTAACCGTGTGATGTTTGTGTCGTCATTGTAATTGAATTTGAAGCCGGGATAACCGTTCTTCCATGTGAATCTTAGGTGTCGACAGGCTCTGCTTCGCATATTCTTTGTTCCGGTCCGTTTGCTCGTTGCGATTTAAACCATATTCTTTGACCACGTTAGTTGTTCATTGTTCGCGAAGTTGGCGTTCCTTGAATGTTTTCGTCTTTTAAGGTTATGGCATATTTTAATGAAGCGTTCGAGTTTTTGTGCTATAACTTCGTGCTTCGCAGTTTCCTGTATTCCTTGGACTAATTACATTCGTTCCACGTGTGTGTGTGTTTTTTTTCTACAATGTGCATATTCTTTTTTCACGAGCTTGGCATCGTGTTCAATGTTATAATTTTATGTGACGTTCAATGATCCAGGTTCCTTTCGATGTTTTAGTAGATATCGAGAATGAACAAATCCAACAAGAAACAGTACTTCCAGACATTTAAAGAATCATACTCGGTTGATTTTCCGTGCATACTAAAATCAAGAAAGGGAGAAAAATGTGCCTTTTGCACGGTATGTGGGTGTGATATTAATATTGCACATGGTGGAAAAAACGATTTAAGTAATCATGTGAAGTGCGGTAAACACATGCTAAATCGAAGGAAGATAGCAAGAAAATCAACACCTTTTTTGCTAAGTCTGGAAACGTTGACAGTGACGTAATTAGGGCCGAGTGTCTGTTTACTTCCTTTTTGGTGGAACACAATGTGCCCTTAAGTGCGGCTGATCATGCTGGTGCTTTATTTAAGAAGATGTTTCCCACATCGGAAGTTGCAAAGAAATATAGTTGTGCATTGTAAATAAAATGGCAAAAAATGCATCATCTGAAGTTGTTAAGTGCCTTCAGAACGGACCGGATACAGATAAGTCCCTTTTGTTTTCATCAGTGAGAAACTACTTTTGTACTGCCTGTGACTAAATCATCAACAAGTTTCCACTCAAGGATGACGTGTTAAAGAATGCTCAAGTTGCTAGGTTAGACAAAATTGAAGATGCACAGTTTTCTTCCATTCGTTTTTTCTTGGAAAAGTTTCCTATCATGTTATGCAAGGAAGAGAATGAAACTACAGATGAGGTGGTGAATGAGCTTCAGGGGCAGTTCACAGCTCTTCAGGTAGATGACACTTTGGCTGCACATCAAGATGCTGCAAGTGATTGCAGTTGGGCACAAATATCAAGAATTCGTGGAGCCGATGGACTTCTTAAGTGTAACCGAATTTCTAGAGTATTGCTCTCTATTCTCACCATACCCCATAGCAATGCAGAATGTGAACGTGTTTTTAGCCTTGTGAAGAAAACTAGAACACGGTTCAGGTCATCCATGTCCTATGAATCTCTGGAGTCTATTTCTATTTTGAAGACCAGGAGTTCTGGTCCCTGTTATGACAAAACATTTTCTCAAGACTTTTTGCAGGAAGCTAAAATGGCCACAACCATGACTTTAAAGTCGAACTAGCATGTGATTTGCAGTGTGTATTATATTATTTCTTGCCTGTGTTACGTTAAACAAGTTTTATTGTTTAAATCCTTTTTCAATTATCGTATATCAGCTTAATCTATCAAGGAAGTCCTGTTATGTCTGCTCCAAACCAATATTCACTTCGCCTGCTGCTGATTAACATGGATTTCTTCTTGATTGTTATGTTCATCTACAAATCATGTAAGTAGATATGATTTCATTGAAGTATCCTGTTTAAAGCATGAACTATTGTATTTTGTAGCCCAGAAGTAATATTATTTTCGTCAAGCTGGGGTATGTCGAAAATCGTTAGATTTTTCTTTTCGCGCGTGAGTTTTACTGATAGCCCTTTTCAAAAGTTGGCAGGTATGGTAATAGAAAAGTAGTTCCATGAAGAACTAAACCGCCTATTTTCATATACGGGTCCTTTCTATCTCTGTTAATTAAGTATCCATGTGATGGCCTAACACATATCAATCCGAAAGCTTGTAATAGGACGCGTGAAGTAAAATTTATTTATAGAAATTCGAACGGTCACCATAAAATATTTTAAATAATTGAATTGCAATCAAGTCCGTAGTATTTAGCTCAAAATACATATTTGTTCAACCAAGTTTCACTGCACTACGACGATTAAGTCCGTAGAAAGGGTAAATTTGCGTGGCATTCATGTTAGATCATTGCTTACGATTTCGAAAGGTATATCAGTCAATTATTTCTATTTATTATTATTATTATTGTTGTTGTTTCGTGGCACAAATTTCAGTATTGGAGGTGTAATAGGTTCCGAGAAAAAGCAGTCCAATTTTGAGCATTCGCATTATAAAAATGCACGTGGTTAAAGAATGCTAGTTTATTGCGTGTCACTTTCCTAAAGTTATATCTGTGAACTAGTTTTCATAGTTCTCTTGTCATGGAGGAGGCCTGATGGTGCAGCGGCCAAGCTGCTGGCCTCCCGTCAATGCGAATCGGGTTTGATTTTCGGCTAATGCTTGTCGAATTTTCGAAGCGAAATGTTACGTCCGGTGGTTCGGATGCCGCATGAACATGAGGTCCCTTGACTTAAGATCGCGAGATTCACGGGCACTTAGAACTACATAATTCTTTCCTGTATCATGGGAAAATGTTCATTTTTATAACTGATGTAAGTTCCGATGAAAATATCGATTACTGTACATTTTAAAAAGGCCTTTGGCTGCCAGTTTGTTGTATTGCTTGTCTTGATCTCAAAAGTCATAAATTGTGAAACATGGCTTTAGGGCTCCTTGGAGCTGTCACATCTGTTGCGTAAGACTTGAAAATGCTACCGCAGTCGGGATTCGAACCTCCATCGGGTACCAAAGTTCAGGTTTACAGCTATAGTAGGTCTCAAGATAAGACAATTGAATTTTAAAAATGCTAATGCAGCTAACCACGTAAAATCGTTTGTGAAAGATAGTCCCGTGTTCGTTTGCTATTAGTCCTGAGCCTGAAGGAACTGTGGTGGCCTGTTGCCAAGTAATAGACTCTGTAATATTTCATTGTGATTTCACAACCCATGCTTCTCTTTGGTTCACACACAGGAATGGACCGACCTACCTTACACAACATTGGGTTACCCTCCAATTTTGTTCACGCCGTGGAGTATTCGAGACTCGGAAATGAAATTGGGAAGATATTGCTCTGCTCTTTGCGTCTATTGAAAGTTTTGTTTGCTCTCTGCTTGCAGCTGATATTCCGTTGTTGATTCATTTAGGGTCTTTGCAACTTCCATCCCCCATGTGCTTGGGTGAATCTGTCTGATGACCTGTGTCTTTGTAATGACTGTAGGACTGAATCGAACCTACCTCTTCCCATTTCTGGCTCACGAGGTTCTGTGTACGCCGTTCCAGCCCACAGACCAGACTTAAATTTCAAGAATGCTAGTCACGCCACGATCAAATAGTATTCTTGTATTTCTTCTGAATTAGGCCTGCCTTCCGCCGTAAATGTGCATCTTCCATTTCTTAACTGAAAAGAAGTCGCCAGTAGCGGCATTATTAGCTTACGCTATAATAATTCGTTTTGATTTCATAACGCATGCTTCTCTTTGATAGCTGCATTATCAGGTTGCCGAAACTGTTGGCTAGTGCAGCCGGTCGGTCAGTTCCAGGGTTTCACAGTGAGATAAGCAACACATAGTCATTTCAAACATTAGCTAAAACCGTGATTATGCCTGTACTGTTCGTTGATGGCCATGAAAAATGTGTGGTTCCTTTTTAGTCGGTGAGCACCTCTTGATTGATGTTACATCATGTTTCATTTTGGAATCTTGTCGAGTGGTCTCTATCTCTTTCAATGCAGATTTTGGTTTTGTTTATCACGTAAACACTGTCTTACTTTACAGTTCAAAATATATCTTCACCAGTATCTGTGTTTTTGTAAATATACATATCATTTAATTAAGTTGGACTCGGATAAGCGGAGCATGATCATCGAAGTGGAAACTGGAGCAGTCGCGGAACTGTGGCATAGGATAGGTAATTTTCCAGAGTGCGCGTCACCGTCTCTCGTGCGATATCCTCGTGAAATTATGATTTGAGGCTGTAGTGGACATGTGCGCCGTGAAGCAGCTGGTTCCTCCGTGCTTTTTATTTTGGGCTCACGCTGAGCGAGAAACTGTTGCATAACAGATAAATGTGTATGAGTGACAGGGGCGAAGTAACGTAACGTAGCGTGGCATGGCTAGGACCTGCGGCGAGCGGTAGAACCATGCCATGGACTACCAGTGCATCATCGTATACACAATCATCACCATCCTGCCCAACCGTCCACTGCCGGCTCCAGACTACGAGCCATCGTCGTCGGCCGGACGGGCGTGCTGCTTCGCCTGGATTAAGTGCTGCATTAAGAGGTGCTAGTATACACCAGCTAGGAATGTGTCAGTCGATATCGATAATTCCATACCGCGTCATTAATATGTAATACTCTTGAAGTACACAACTTGTCCAATAGGCTTATTTGTGATCCTTAGAGACTCAATAATGTCCATTTTAGGGGCAAACATTTTACAATAGTGAGCAATTGTATTTCATCATTGTCACAAATTATTTATTTAGAATATTCAACAGTTATTCTGTTATATGTATTTACTGTTCAATTTATAAAGTTTATGGCCTTGAAATATGCCTTAATGAGGATGGTTATCAGACTTCCAATGTCTTGCTATGCCATTTTTCAAAAAGCAGTCCTCAGCTGCTATTTAAAAATTAAAATATACTCTTTTTGCATAGTCCATCATCAATGAATGTTCTAGAGTAGACTAATTTGATGCCGCTCTATCAGTTAGTCAAATAAAATAGTTTAAACCAGTTTTTCTCAATGATAGATAGAAAGATGTTTAACCCCCGGACACTCGCGCGGGCTACATATGTAGCCCAAACAGTTATTCGATCTGATGGACTTGCACACGTTATTTTTGGTGTTCAGTTTTAATAATATGATAAATCTTAGTATATAGAAGTATTCTAAGCCAAATCTGAGGATCTTATGTAGGGTTTTATTTTCATATGGAGAGAAAATACAATCCTAAGAAGAAAATTCAATTTTACCGTACATCTTCGGTAAAACTGCAACAGAAATAAAACTAATGGAACTAGAACTTTTAAATTATTTGTATGTAAACCTGAATAATTACATTAGTGCATATTTGGATTGGAATTAAACAAAAATAATACTAGGTTAGATAATTTCTTTAGAAAATCAGCACTTATTATGAACAATTTCAGTATTTACATTTATTTTTTTCTCGAATTTTTGAATTTTATTTTTGCCCTTTTGGCTACAATCTATAGCCCAGGAAATCCATAAGCATGCTCACACAAGCCTTCAGTGCAAATGGACACACTGATCCGAGATGATTTTTATTGCACTTTACACATCTGCTCCTTGTTGATTTATCCCTTCCTTGTCCACACAAGAAGCAACAGCCTACTTTATTTCCATTACACTCAACCTATCACTACTTTCACCTAAACTCTGACTGATTAGAAAGTCATCTACATGGCCGCCTCCTGTGAGGCAGTTTCCTTTGTACGCTCAATTCTGTATCAGCGATGCTCGTGTTCTAATGCATCTGGTGTCAGTTTGGTGCAATTAGTTCAGTCGGAAACACACACGTCGGTTAAATACAGCATCAACAGGCAGCTACAGATAATCTCGATATTCCTAGATATACTCTGCGCTACAACAAAATAAATCGCTGGGCTACAGCTGTAGCCCGCGCGAGTATCCGAGGGTTAAACGTCGCAAGAGGTAGCTGGTGTGTAGGGCTTATTTGGGTTCACTTGCTTACACATTAAAAAGATAGATTAAAAATATTGGAAACACAAAAGAAAGCTGCTTTTGACTCTTAGGCGATACACCTGGTACATACACAACACAGAAATGTGCAATTAAGTATTCAGAATTATAGTATGCTTATAAACATTCTATTAAGCCATTAAAATGTAGTATTTTCATATTTGGCCATGGAAGAGTTATTTGCTCAAATGCACAGTGAACCAAAAAAGAGCTACTATCATACCGGTATTACTGATGTATGAATATCTAAAGCATTTTGTAATTTTTACAAAGGATACCATTACTTCTTATAAACATGTTACATATTTTTGCTGAAAGTGGGATTTTACATTTTATAGCCAATCTAAAACTGCTAAATCCTATACTTCAAGGTAATTAAACATACAGAGGTTCAAATTAACAATAAACAATTATTGAATTGGTCATTAATGTTAAATGACACAAATTCTATTCATAATATATGGCTGCTGATGTAAGAAACTTTCCAATCCCTGAATCATATCCCTTAAGAAGCAATGAATTGGATACCGTGTTTGTTCGACTATTGGTATGGAATTTCATATCGAGTAACACCCCTAAATTGTGGGGAAATTTCAGGTATAATCTATACTTTGTTTTTTATGATATAAAATAGGTAGTTCAAGTAGAATTTAACAATGGTCTTGTAAATTCAACCACCCTTTCCATATGCAATTTTGATGGTTCTTTTTACAGTAAGTATTCTCATACTTCTTGTATTAGGACAGGGCTGATATTGATCATCAGCCTCATTGTTTAGAAAGCTTGAGTATGAACCTCTCAAAATATGTTTTTTTTTTTTACGTGTGGCCTCCTGAGAGGCCGAGTGCAGGTCTTTCTAGTCGACACCCATGGGCGACCTGCGCGTCGGGATGAGAGATGGAATGGATGAAGATGAATGAAACTGGGCAAGGATGTGGAAGGAAGCGGCCGTGGCCTGTCAGAAGGTACCGTCCCAGCATTTGCCTGGTGTTGAAAATGGGAAACCACGGAAAACCATTTCAAGGACGGCCGAGGGTGGGGCTTGGCCCCATGGCCTAACGCTGCGCTTTAACGTGCGTAGCCACTACTGGGGGTGTCAGATTAGGGAAAATATTTACTTTAAACCAGAGCTTGGAATTTCAAATTTGTAAGTACTACAGTGGTTCTCAAATGAGAAACTGTTTCTCCTCAAGATGTCTGTTGAGTTGCCATCCAAATCCAGTACTTGCAATTGCTTACAACACAGCATTTGTGAGTTTCAGATTGTATCACACTTGATAGACATTTGATGATAAAAATCAAACCAATACAAAGTTCAGAATTCAAAACCTCACTGACTCTTTGTGAAACATAACCACATGCATACAATACTTCCGAGCACAATTGGGATATTCGGAAACTTCGAGGGCACTGCTTCTTCTCTTAATTTGGGAGATTCTCACCCTGTCGGTCCCCTATGTAATCATTAATATTTTGTTCTGTATATGTTTCGAGCTTCTGGAGCCTTTCTTCTAGGACAAACCACTTCCATCTAAAAGTCACTCTAGTCATACTGAAAGCACATGCTGCCATTGTTTTTCATGACTTCTGTGATCATGAATTAAATCCTCTCTCCCTGCCCCCTCATTTTAGTTTCTTCTTCATGGACAAATTAGTCCACTTAACACTATCCAAATTTTAATAGGATGGTTGGTGGTGTTGTTTTAAATTATTTAGTTTGGAAATTAGCTGACTCTGCAGTTACTTGTTGCAGGCTGATAAAATATTATGAATATCTTTAAGTGTAAGTTTGTAATGCTGTCCAGACTGATAATTTCTTCAAATGAAATTGTTCATACTGTCAAGTTTAGAATGTATTGTGGATAAAATGTGCTCATCCTTCCCTTTTCTGTTTACAGAGCTGTTGCAGCATATTTACGAGCTCTTAATCTCAGTCCTAATAACGCTGTTGTCCATGGCAATCTCGCCTGTGTCTACTATGAGCAAGGGTGAGTAAATTAAAATAATGTTTTGTTTTTACAAGGAAGTGTTTTGGCATAAAAATTATTGTGAAGGAAATGCAAATGGGGAGGAATTTATAAAAACTTGTGAAAACTTATCCCTCTAGATCAACCCATCCTATAACCTTGTAGGTATATGAAGAGAATCTAGCAATCAGGACAGTAACACAGCTACAGGAGAATTAGGTTCCCAGGGTGGCTGTGTCATTTGAAGAACCTGGCAAAAATATTGTCACCAAATACTTCATAGTTCAGAAGATAATGTTGGAAAGATTCTATGCTAATGCTGAATGAGAGCCAAACGTATGAAATTAGCAATATTACCTTTTTCTAATGATGAAAAATGAATCTGGAAATGATGAAGTAATTGATGTTTACTCCTTCGCTGCCTATAACCCACCCATCTTCCCCGTTTTAGATGACGGCCTATATAGTAAAATTCCAGCTGTGTCCGCCATTATACATGTGAATTATCGTCAAATACAGTATTGCCAACCCCACGCATACGGTACTAGTGTATAGGTGGTATTGTAAAACAAAGTAGCGCTAAGTAGCATATGTAGTTTACCATGGATTGTGCAAGTTTTGCTGTTCTGTAATTAATGTGTGTAATGTTTGTTTGCACCACTGTAAGTGTTTTTTGTGCGCATACGGTACTACTCATCAATAATGTTTATCCAGACCCATGATTTTTGCCTAGACCAATATTAAGATCGTTGCCTTATATATACTCCCCTAGTTTTCGTCATGCACAGTGGGAGTACTCGCACACCAATAATCTTTATCCAGACCAATCATTTTGCCAATTAATGCTTTTTCATATAATTAAAAAAGGAAGCTTTTAGTTTTACGTGACCGTTGATCATGAGCCATGGGACCTCCTTTTACGTGGAATCCGAACCACAGGCCATGGCATTTCACTTCGAAAATCGTCCATGTATTGATTGGGAATCGAACCCGGTCCACCTTGGTGAGAGCCAACAGCTTGACCGCTGTGCCATCACATAATTAAAAGGTCTATTTTGTATCCCATATGTTGCTAACAATAATGTGACTTCAATGTGTGCTCATCAGTAACAGTTGAAGAGACCTGATGCGCCAAACAAACATAGCAATTATCATTGAATGAGCAAAAAACAAAAACACACATTTAGGTAATTTAGCACATATTTCCCATGCAGTAGTGATAATGGACAGTAATTTTAATTGGTAATGACTCTCAGAATATAAAATAAGGTATGAAAATCATGAAAATGACATATTATCCAAGTGCGAAGTGTAGAGTCCAGGTTCACCACTCATGTCTGTCTGTCTGTTATGTAGTCAGCCCAGAAGCTGGTTGGATCCTAAAAAAAAGTATCACCATATGTAGCACTATAATGAGGCATACTAAGCAAGATGAGGAGTGAGGTAGTTTGTCATTGCTTTCCTCGCCGAGTCAGAACAAAGCACTAACCTTACGAATAGATCCTTTCACAGTACACACAGGTACTAGTTGTGCCCTGAGGCCATTACTCAACACCACCCATACCTCAGTAACTTCCATATAATCACAGCCATGAATAAACCTGAGACATTGGTGGAAAGCCACATTTTACTCTACTCTGTGCCAACAGACAAATGCAAATGTACTGCATTCATCAAGAGATGGTAAACAGGCTACACCACTCATGAACAATTGCCATAATTTCTCCAAAAACATAGTTTTATCAGTTGTAAGCAGTGGATACCATGCGAGAACAAGTCATTTTCAAATTGATTTCAACTACCGTAATCGATATTCGTATGTATCGATTATTATATCAATATTTTAATCGCTTAAAAACTTGCAAATTTTAAGTGTGGTGTGAAAATTATGTAACAAGATTTTCATGTTCATATTTTTCGGTAAATTGGCATTTTTCGATTTTATTCCCAAATTCACTAAAACTCATTGACATCGCACTGCCGCATATTCAGTTTCACAAATTGTGGGTATACATATTGATAATAGTTAACAAATAGATGAAAAATCGAGAGGTAAAAAGTAAAATTCCCATTTATCGCAGTTGTTATTTTCCCATATCTCTACTCATTATACCAAGTATAATGAGACCACACATATATTTGTATGTAAATTTAAACGTCACCCCAGTGCTCAGAATCTGATGATGACCGCTTGACGGTCAAAATATGCAGTCCTTAATTTCCCCATTATTAATGGTGATACTAATTAATACTCGTAATTTTTTTCAGGAGTCTTTATATACTTAATTTATATTATATACATTGCACCTCCGCCCAGTCATTGGGCAAATTCAGGTTGATCAACTGAAGAGTTACAACTAACAGTTTGTATATGCAACAGTGAAAAAAAATTACTTCAAAACTTTACATACCCAGAGTTTAGTAAATGCATTTAAATCTTTAAATGCAGTTTCCCCACAAACATCATATTTTGAATTATATCACTGTTGCAGCAAATGAGTGATGTATGTACACACACACACACACACAGTTAGAGTCCCACTAATCCAAACTAATTGGGACCGAACCCTGTTCGGATTAGCGAAAATTCAGACTGGGTGGATTATCGTCAAATACGACAACATATTGACTTTAAGTTTCGAAAACCAATTACACTCGCGAGGAATACTATGCAGATGAAGAAATTGTAGCAGTGGTGCAGGGGTCGTAAGCTGAGTTCAACGCAGATGATAGTGAGGATGAGGGGGGACAACAAAACTGATGTTATTTCACACACTGCAAGTGCCCTTGACCTCCCCCTACACTATGTCGAGCAGCATGCCGCTACAACTCCTAGTGATATAATGTTTATGCGACGCTGGCAAATCACTGACCTCACTTTTTAAGTGTTGATTTGCTTTTCCGTTTGTTTTGTCGTCGACGTAAAAAAAATTGCATTTAACTTTGTTATGCACATTGTTAGTAGGTCTAGGCCTTCCATTCTTAGTTTTTGTGTATAAGATAGCCGACAGGTTCACTGTTTACTCCTGTAGCATTTATTTAATGTTTTTCTGTGCTAATAAATTTACATTTTTACTTGGAAAAACTAGTTTAATCTTAATCTTTATTTTTTCCTGTTTTAAATTCAAAACAAATTGGGTAGATATTTTTTTCTAGCCCTGTTCGGATTAGCAGGGTTTGGATTGGCAGGACTTGACTGTACTCGTATATATTCAGAAAACTGCCTTATAAGATATGAATTCAGCAAGTATTCTTGGTCCATCTATCACGGTGAAAGATATACCAAGTTTTGTGATGCATCTGAATTGACTGTTCAATTTTGAGTGTCTGATCGTATCAGAAGCTTGTTACTATTGTCACAGTAGATGAACACAGTTCTGCTGTGATAGCTCAATGAGGCATGTTTTACATTTTTGTTTGGCTCTCAAACCCTTGGTTTACAGTTCAAATCTTCAGAGGTACGTTTAAATCGGCTGTTAATTTTGGTTTAATTATGTGCCCTTTTATTGTCATGTTCTCTGTACAGATTTGGATGTAAAGGTATGACAATTGCACTACCAAAACAAAATGTATTTCTCTAATGAGTTTCAATACTTTGAGAATGTGCAGATATGAAATGTAGAGGGCATTCACATCTGTTAGGTAGATAGCTCAGAGGCTAGTTATATCCCTATAAAGCTTCGCCACAGGTTATATCGGTAGAAACCCACATAAACTCAAGGTTGTGCTATTGTCCCAGTTTTACTCCATATTGCGTAACAGACGAACAAGCCAATATATCCAATTTAATGAATTACCCCTGATTTACTACAGCAACATGAGTAACTCAGTTCCAATGTAATGTTGCAAGAGATGCTCAGTCATATCAGTCTTTTTGGATGCATCACAACACAACACTTGGCACAACTTAGCCCAAAATGACTGGACTTTCAATACTAGTCAAATTCATGTATTGATCTTCTTAATTGGCAATTTTTTTACAATATGTATGTAGGTTTATCACAGCCTTCCACCATTATATAGTTTGAGCAGTCCATTGGAAATCCATGCTGCATGTAACGACTTGAGACTAGGGGAGATACTGTATAGGGAAACAAGATACAGCATTGTGGAGATATGAGAACAGCATGGCTTCAGCTACTCGGTTGATATATATTATAATCCTTATTTTATTGGTATTATCCCTCAAAGGGTGGAATTTAATATATTAAATCGCAAGACAGGTTACCCGCGTGCGGAATTTAATATATTATATGGTCAGCGATCCACCTATAAACACTAAAAACTCAACAGATGGCAGTAAACTACACGTTTAGGTCTGACTAGCAGTGAATCCCCGAATCGAGTGGTGTTATCTCCCTGCTAGCTTCTCACAAGCTGTGAGAGATTATAGTGTTCAGTCGAGCTTGCGTCGCGAGTTCTAAGAACTGCTTTTTGTGATTTATATAGTTATTTTGCGATATGTGCAGTCAAATGAGGGTCAGTGAGCAAGAGATTGCTTCAATTTTGGACTCCACGGATGTAGTTGAAAGTGATTTTTCAATTGACGAGTCCGAAGAAGGATATTCAAGTATTGTATCTTATGACCTTTATGCACTAAAAAATTTTGATAATATCCTATGCACTACTGAGACGGAGTACATCCAATAATCAAGGTAAGCCATTAATATTACGTACATATGCGTGCTTATAGCTAGTGTTCGATAATTCTGGACGAGTTTTATTTTGCCGTATTTTCGGTCCGCGTTCAGACATAAAACGCATCCGCCCGCATAGGGTTAATTATATGTTTGATTAAAAATACCTTCATCTATCTAATCTTCATCATTCTGCTGTAGCACCATCCACAAAAGCATGTCAAAACAGAACAAAAACTAGATGGAATGGTAAAATCAGTTGCATACATTGTAATCGGCCAGGGACACTTCACAGGTATTTTTTAAAATATCTTCTGTTTTAAAGATTGATAGTTCTTTTCTTCTTAAAGACACATTCTACAGTTCCTAGAGCGATATGGGATATGCGGAAAATGTATGGGAATTTCAGTGAGCCGGGAAAAATGCAAGAAATATACGGAAGTTTTGCATCTGATCCGGGAAATCTTGATAAGTCTCATGGCCGACTTCTTAGCCTCCGAACGTTCGAGAGTCTTGCTGCTCGGTCTTCTCTTCCGCCTGCAGACCACGCCGCCACCTACATTTTGCACCACTCTCTCAGCCCTCCTCAGTAAAACTATTTTCTTTCAGCCAATCATCATCTTCATTTCCTGGTTCCAGTCTCTTTCTGGGTTGGGTTGTGAATTAAGGACCTCCATCTTTGCCTGTCCCTTCACCACTCCTTTCCTTCTTGCAGTACATCTTCTGGTTTTCCTCCCTTTTTCTCTACACACGCCTTCACCGAATCCATCCATCTTTTTCGGGGTCTTCCTCGTGGTCTCTTTCCTGTTAACTTTTCCAAAAATATTTTTTGTAGTACTCTCTCTTCACTTATTCTCATCATGTGTCCATACCACTTCAGTTTAGTTGTTTCTATCGTATCCTGGAGATTCCAGATACATGTCCTTTTTCTAATTTCCTCATTCCTTACTCTATCTTTCCTTGTCTTTCCTTCGATGCTTCTTAGAAACCTCATCTCTGCTGCCTGCATCCTGCTCTCTTCCTTTTTTGTCGTCGTCCATGCCCCAGCTGCATGTCAGTATGGGTTCATAATAGGTTGTGTATAGAACCCTATTACACTTCTTTGGGATATCCTGGTTCCACACAATACCTCTCACACTCGGGTAGAAACTGTTTGCTTGTTGTATTCTTTTACCAATTTCTTCGGTTATCATTCCATCTTCTGTGATCACACTTCCCAAGTACTTGAAACTTTTTACCACTTCTAGAATATTTCCATTTAATTTTATCTTTCGCCTTCCTTCCTTACTTCGCCTTGTCATCACCATCGTTTTGCTCTTATCTGTGCTTATTTCCATCCCCAAATTGTCAATCTCTTGGTTCCAAATATCTACTTGGTTTTGAACTTCCATTTCATCATCACCCCATATCACTGTCATCTGCAAACAGCAAAGCTTTTGTTGCCTCACTTCCCAATTTCCTTTTGACGTATGGATTTAATCCATCACTATAATGAATAATATGGAGGAAAGTACACTACCCTGTCGTAGGCCTGTTTCAATTTTAAACCAATTGGTTTCTCCTATTCTGGTCTTTACACTGCTGACACAGTTTTTGTGCATAGCTTTTATTATTTGCCCTTCTGCCCTGTTGCCCTGCTTTCTTCGTAGAACATCCCAGACCAACTGTCTAGGCACACTGTCATAGGCCTTCTCAATATCAATGAACGTCATCACCATATATCTTCCAAATTCCCATTTTTGCTCCATCATATTTCTTAAGCTGAAGACCATTTCAAATGTTGATCTGTCTTTCCGAAAACCGTACCGTTCTTCCATTTCTCCTTCTATCTTTCCCCTCAGCCTTCATTCCAACTCTCTCTCAAAAATCTTAGCCACGAGGGCAATAAGAGTTATCCCTCTATAATTGTTGCATTACTTTCTGTCGCCCTTCTTGCATATCGGAACAATCAAGCCTTTTTCCCACTCTTCTGGAACCTCTTTTTTCTTCCAAATTAATCTAATTAATCTACTGTATGTAGCCACTGCAAGCCTGTTGGTCCTGCTGCTCTTATCATTTCTGTAGTCACTTCACACACACCTGCTGCTTTTCCAGTCTTCATCTTTTGTATGGCTTCTTCTATTTCTAACATGGATATCTCTTTTCCTTGGTTCTTTCCCCGTTTCTTCTTGCTCCACTTTGCCTACAATCTCCCTGTATTTGATATTTAGCAGTCCGGAGAAGTATTCTTCCCATCGTTCAAGAAAATCATCTCTCTCCACCAGCATTTGTCCAGCCTCTGCTTTTACAAATGATGTATCTTCCCTAGTCTTGACTCTGCTTTTCACCAATCCATTTTTAAGAGCGTTAAAAATCCTTCAGTATGCCTTCCTTCGGAGGGGAACTAAGGCCGGCGGTCCCATGTCATAGATTTATGGCATGTAAAAGATCCTTCCACAGACTAAACATGTGTGAAGCTAAATTGTTATGTTAGATTTCGTCAGAACGCTCTATCAAAATTCCAACGTTCACCACTAGGTATCATTGATATCTGGTAGCGAAAGTTGGAACTACAGTCGAACTTCGATATCTCAAAGTGCCTTCGGAGATAAAAATTACTTCGAGATATCGAATTTTTTTCATCAAGAAAGAAAAAAAGAGGGAGGGATACCATTACAGTATTATAAACATACGAATAGACAATTATTGCTACTTCTAATATTATTGTTACTAGAACTTTTCCCATGGGCTAGGGTTTAGGGTTTAATGCTATCGTATTAATTATTTACAAGTTTCAATCCATTCTACTACATTGTGTCTATTTTGTTAAACTACAGGGCGCCCGAGAATGTTCTCCGCAGTGGGTATGTGCAGCTGTGAGTGGTTGAGTCATGAGTTTTAGTTGGCTGCACTGCACTGTATCCTTCAAAGCAGGACTTCCCCGTGTGAGCTGTCGATGTGCATCGCGATAAGCGCGCGAGCCTGCAGGTCTTCAGCGAGTATTACAGTCAGCGAGCGTTCGGATAGATTATTATTGGAAGAGTGCAACAGTATACAGGCGGTAATGTTTACTACTGAAGAGAGATTTTTTTTTTTTTTTTTTGTGGAATACGTTTTTTGCGAAGGCGATCGGTTTACAGAAAATGTAAAATTCAGATTTCAGGCGCGGTTTCCTAATTCAAAGTGTCCAAACCGTGATACCATTCGGGATTTGGTAAGTAAATTTTGTGTGACTGGCTCAGTTCACGATGTACCGGGAACAGGCAGGCCTACGCTTTTAACAGCCCAAGTAAAATCAACACGAAAATTAGCTCAACAAACAGGAATCTCCAAGTCGACAGCACATAAAGCTGTAAGAGACAAGCTTCAGTTGTTTCCTTATAGTGGGCGATGTATGGAAGATAGACATATGCTCTCGCGGACTTTTTTGTAGAACGTTTCATGCTGAACAATTCTTACACTCATAGTATTGTTACAGCTGTGAGTTTGTGTCATCACTCGCCGCATGAGTCACAACTGCCCCAGGGCTGGGCTGTGGCCTGCCTCCTGTATTGCGTGTGCCTTATGCAACAGGGCTACTAGGACAAAGGGGTAGTCCAGAATATTCGTGACTGGACCAGCGATGGAAACCTCGAGAAGCCGTGAACTCTGGAAGGATCTAGAAGCATTTATTGAGTCACCGGCCTGCTATATAAGAGTGACCCGTCAAGCAGTGGTCGTTGTTGTGTTTTACGAGCTAGTGCGAGCGATTATCTTGTGCGAGTTACGAAATCCAGTGACATTGTTTCTCCAGCTTGTGGACAGCGAAATAGCCTGCAGCAAGTGATCGTAAGTAATTGTGGTCGGTGAACATAAAGGAGAGGAGCAGGTAGTTTCTGTCAAGGCCTCCGTACTCATTAGGACGGATTAACTTCTGTGATCTGTTGACAAGTGGAAGGGCCAAGAGCGCTCAAGGAAGAGACTTGAGGAAACTGGAGTAAGGCTCCTAATTGCTTGTATTTGCTGATTAGTGTAGTTTTCTGGCCACAATAAAGTTAATTATTTCTTTAAGCAGTAATTGGTGTTGTGCTTTGTACCCCCACCGTAATCCAGTTAACAAAAGTGCCACTAGGGGGTGGCACGTAACAGTATTTAGATATTTTTAACGGTTTGCCCAGCGTAAGCTTACAAAGCGCTCGGACGCCAGGTTTTTTTTATAGACTATTCCACTAAAATCGTTACTGCTCGGCTTCCTTTGATCATAAATAAATTATTTTCTGCAGAAATCATACTCGATATATCCTTTACAGAATGGTGAAAACCGCATCAAAATTTATCCAGTGGTTCTTGAGTTTACCAGTAACATCCAAGAAACGTGGACTTTGTTTTATACTAAGTAGAGATGATGCAAGCGGCAGCCGTGCTACCAACGTAACTGCTGTAGCTAGCTCTCGCAGACGCATGTAGGCGTTGCGGAGAATATTCCCGGACTCACTGTACTACACAGTTATACAGTATTACTAGAACATTTTCATTTTACAGTACTTACAAATTCAAATCTTTGAAAAGAAGTCCGTCAGTTTCTTTTGCTTTCTTTTCTGCAACACCCGGTTCTCCACGAAGTTTTCTAAAAGGTTAACAGCTTGAAAAAGATCCTCTTCAACTGAAGGTTGTCCCTGTACATAGCGACGAAAAGCTGCCAGAATATCTAGAGCCTGTTCTCCAGTTGGCACTTCTTTCGATAGCGGCATTTCATTGTTTGTGATGTCCACGTCCTCTTCCTCCAAACCATCTTGTTGCACTGTTACTGTTCCTAAGATTTCACTGTCTGCGAGATGCTCAGTTATTAATACATGTGCATCAAAATTAATGAAAGAGTCGTAATCTTCTTCACAGGAAAGAACGTTTTGATAATCCGACCATTCTTTAGGCACAGGTTCATCCAGATCTCCTTGTTCTTGAAACTCGAATTCAATTTTGACAAAACCGGCTTTAAGGAAGCAGTTTGCAATTGTTTTTTCCGTTACATCGTCCCATGACTTCTACAACATCACAACAGCATTCAGAAGATTGATATCGTTAGTTGTTTTCCTGTCTCAACGTTTCTCAATAACGTTAGACACATTTCTTCCTGTAGTGGTGTTTCAAGTTTTTTATAACACCTTGGTCCAGAGGCCGCAACTTTGACGTCATATTTGTTGGTAAAAAAACAACAGGGATCGCTTGCAAGTTTCCTGTGACCTTAGGATGAGAAGGACAATTATCGACAAACAAAAGTATTTTCCGTTTTTCGCATAAAAACTTCTTATCGAGTTTATTTAACCAGGATTTGTAAATTTCACTTGTCATCCATGCTTTCTTATTGTTTTGATAGTCCACAGGTAATGATTTTACTCCTGAAAAACACCTTGCTTTCGCAGACTTATCGATTACCAAGAGCTTTAACTTTTCAGTAACAGTCATACTTGCCGCAACCATTACTGTCACTCTTTCCTTGCTCCTTTTCCCACCGTGACACGTTTCCCCTTTAAATGCGAGGGTCTTTTCTGGCAAACATTTAAAAAACTGACCAGTTTCATCGGCATTGAAACCATCACGAGGGTCGTAATCTGCCCGTAGAGTTGGTAGAATGTCTCGTCGATAGTCTTCAGTCAATCTCAGGTACACTAGCACTTTCACCTGACATAACTTTCTGCACAATTCCGTTTCGATGTTTAAATTTATCTAGCCATCCTGTACTAGCCTGGAACAATTCTATGCCTAACTCCTCAGCAAATTTATGTGCTTTTTCACAAAGCATGGAGCCTTGAAGTTGAATGTTTTTGTCCCTCATACACTTTACCCACTTAATCATAGCTTCCTCCAACTGAGGGTAACTTAGCTCTTAAAATGTTTCCTCTCTGATGAAAAACATGATTCCTGAATAGCACTAGCAATCTTGTCCTTATTTTTCATAATCGTTGACAGTGTGTTAGCTGGAATGCCGAATTCTGCCACAATATCTTTCTTCCTTCTCATACCCTTTTCCACTTCGTGAATTAACTTTAATTTTTCACTTGCACTTAAACATTTCAGAATACGTTTCTTCTCCATGGTGTTTGCATTACTGATTTACACAGTAGGTCAGAAACTACAGGACAGTGCTCTCTCACCAGGCTTATCAGCAAAGGACACGAAGGGTGTGGGCACGCCATAAATATCCGGAGTTTCCCTCCCACTGTTATTGTCTGAGGCGCACATTGACCCGAACCCGCCTCCTTGCCCTCAGGCTGCTCTGGAATGTAGCAGACCGCACAATACTGACAGAAATAACTTCTCCAAGTATACTGTACCGTACCCAAGGTGAACAAAAATCTTATATTCCAAGCCCCAAGTCACAACTCCAGTCTTCAAGGCAATTGTATTTTCACCCCAACTTCGAGATATAGAAAAATATTTTACGCCTGGGGAATGAAATATTCCTTGAGTAATCGAAATATTCGAGTAATAGAACTTCGAATTATGGAACAAATGTAACTTGTGAATTAGATACGATACCGCCGGGAAATGAAAATTACTTCGAGTTATCGAGAATTCGAGATATAGAAGTTTGACTGTACTTGAAATTGAACGGAACTTGTAGCTCACCCTAAGGGTGTCCGCTGGAAGCAGCTACAGACTCAGGCGAGCCGAACATGTCCTCGGACACTCCCGGCATTAAAATCCTTAGATAAATAGATAAATAAATAAAACCAGCCCATACGCAACCTTTTTACTTAAATTCTCCTGCAAAGTCTCTATAAAACTTTCCCAACTCTTTCTTTTATGTTCTTGTACTATCTTTCTACATGATTTCTTGACTTTTTTGTAGTTTTGCCAATTCTCTGTACTCATGCTGGCTACCCATTTCCTCCAGGCCACTTGTTTCTCCTTCATTGCTTGCTTCACCCTGTTGTTCCACCATGAAGTCTCCTTTTCTTTTTTCCTCCCTGACAATCTTCCACTCGTGTTTACAACACACTTTACAAATCCATTTTTAAAACACATCCATTCCTCTTCCACGCTGCTTACTTCTCCTTTGGGAATTTCTTTCTTTGAGCTCTCCTGAGGTAAACGGTAATTTATTTGTGTTTGTAGCTTCTCATATCTTTTTATAGTCTGTAATATGAATAAAACTTTTCCATCAAATCAATACGTACTTTATATTGCGTTACTTAACGCTTATTCGTGGTACATGTTTCGGACTATTTTCATATCTTCTGCGAGAGAGTTCAACTTTCTCGCGCAAGCGCATTGCTCACGCTACGGAAATCTCTCCATCACCCCTGCGGAAGTATCTACAAACATTCTACTTACGCTATAAAAACTTGATTCACGCTTTAAGTTTCATTTTTCAGCCATTCGGTATGAGAACTAGAGTCTTAGAGAGTTCTAAAATATACGGGAATTTAAAAACCGGTCATTACTCGACACCATGTTCTAGCTACCAAAACACTCTCTCTTATCAATGGGTAAAATTAACTACTGAAATGTTTTTCTTATTTGTAAGAGTCGCTCCAGCTCAGTACAGTGAAATTTGGCATGTACGGTAGTGTAATTAATTTGGGCCACCATTTCTTGTGGCCATTATTTTGAATGAATCTTTTTGCATGCCAGTCTTGAGTATTCATTATTAAGAGTAACTGTATTTAGTTTATTTGGTTTCTATCATGGGTTGCTATGTATTTAATATACCATACTTTGAATCACTTTAGACATGGGGGCAGTGGTGGTCTAACGAACATTTCTATAAACACAACTTCTTCCAATGTTCCAATATCCTTAACCTAGCAACTTATATAATCAACAATTTATATTAGTGTACAGTGGATTATTTAGGTTACATATTATATATATGATGTGTGTGCAATGTGCCTCCGGAGAGGCCTGGTGCAGATCTTTCAAGTTGATGCCTGTAGGGGGTCTGCACATTGTGATGAGGGTGAATGACATCACAAAGGCCCAGTCTCGGAGCTAGGAGAATTAATGGTGTGAAGTCTAAATCCCACTAATTAGCCAGGAATCGAACCCGGGGTCCCTTGCATCGAAGTGTAGCAGTCTTTCCACAAAGCTGGACAGGTTACAAGAGAGGAATAAGAGAAGTTTTTCAGTTTGTTAGAATTGTTGCATCCCTTGGTCATAAAGAAAAAATATCTCCTGAGGACTGCATAGAATGGAGTTGGAATTAAATTACATGCATAAGGTGTGATTTCAAAACCGTAGTTTTCAGTTTCTGATCACAATACAGTGGGAAATTTGGAAATAATTATTGGTATTTTTAATTGGGAGGGAGCACATACAATGAGCTTTCATTGTGGGAAAGTATAAATATTCCCTCAGGATGATTGTACCTTAGATATGTAGATAAAGAAGCTAGTTTTTATGTGACAGTTTCATGGAGAAAATAATTTACTTGATACCATAATTGAAATATACATGTTGATCCATAATATCTATTTCACAGTTGCCATCTACATACATGTGGTTGTGTGCTTATGAATCACGAAATGTTACCAATTTCACATCCTTCCTTCTGCTCCTGTCCTGTGAACCAAACTGAAGTTACCAGAATTGTGGTTCATCCATATGTTTGGTACGTTTTGTAAGATTCTTGTTAGCCTTGACTAGATTACTGTAACATTTGGGCAAGGGTAAACTCTTTGACTCTTGTGCTAAGAAACCATTGTTCATACATTCCACATGCCAGTAAGTATTGTCAGTATAAATTTTGTAATCTTAAAGTGGAAGGAGATGAGTGTTGTAGCTACCATTCCCGACAATATACAGAAACTCTAAAGAAACCTTTTCTGCATATTTAATATTTGTTATATGTATGTCATATGTGTGCAATGTGTTAATGATATCACTTATATAAGGGGTGTTGTTAATGAGCACAGTACATGTGTTACTGTCCAGTCAACTTGTCAAACAATTATTCCTAGAGCATGGTTCTTTAATCAATGGTGCAAATACACTGTCAAAGACATCACAATGACTATAGGAAATGATCAATCAGTCAATTGCAAACATCAAGGATTGTTTAGTTCTGGTTGTGCATAGTTGCACAATAATATCTGTTTTAAGTCTTCATTGAAACAGATGATCATCTGAACAAATTCTACTGCACTGGAACTTACAGTGTAGACACTAACCCAGTTCCCAATGCTGGATTTCTGTTGAGGAAATAATGATTAATTGAAAATTAAACTGGATGATAAAGCAGCTTCAGTGCCTCTTAAGAGTGCATCCTGTTGTTCACGTATGGTGCACATGTATCGTAAAATACCGTATACAAAACTTGTTTCATTTAACCAATATTGGTCTTCTTAAGAATAAGGCGATTTTTTCTCCTATATACTCATATATTCATAATTGAACTATTTATGAACAAAATGCATCCACTAGCAAAGTAAAGTGGAACAAAACAATTGTTTGTTATCCCAACATCATAACAAAATACTTGTGTTATTTGATACATGTATTTCCCCTTCTCCCAATGTAAGGCTTTGTACTAATCACTCGGCTTAAAGACCAATTTGTCACTAGAAGGGCAAGGAACATAATAATTGGCATTTCAGACAAATGTCTATCTCATGCATAGCCATTCAACTACGGGGTCATCCATTGATTCTTATTTTATACCAGGGTTGGGTAAGTTACTTGCCAAAAATAGTAACAACATTTCAGTTTCAACTATCGAAGTAACAAATCTTAACTTTTGTATAAAAATATAGTTTCTTAGTAACATTTTCACTGCTACTATAATTTACTTCATTTGAAGAGAATAGTGGATTCCAGTAATATGGTACAACAAAATGAATCGGTAATTTATAAATCCTGGTAACCCACGACCTCTTCAAATTATTGTCTAATCTTAGCCAGTCTGAGGTAACCCGAGTCCAGGTACCCAGTCGTATCTCTGATCTAGAACCACAAATTCCCGTCATGTTAAGGGCTAAAACGAGTTATTCTAGCCTGAGTTTGAGGTAAAAGCCAAACATGTGTAAACTAAAAGAAAAGTTGTTAATGTTTCCATTTCAATAACATTTCAATTTTAAAAATATAAATAATATTAAAACCTTCAAAATGCTTAATTTATATAAATAATACAGTAATTACCGAGTGGTAGCTACGCTCGCTAAAGCGCAGCGCTAGGCCATGGGCCAAGCTATCTGCAAGACTCGTTAGACGTAGGTTCGAGCCCCACCGTCGCACGTCCTATGGTTTTCCGTGGTTTCCCCATTTTTAATTCCAGGCAAATGCTGGGACGGTACCTTCATGCAGGTCATGGCCGCTTCCTTCCACATCCTTGCCCGGTTTCATTCATCTTCATTCATTTAATCTCTCATAAACTCCTCTCGTGAGGTTGGCATCCGGCCGCAAAAACCATCACCATATAGAACTTCATCGCATTGCATCTCATCCCTGTCCCCGTTAGAAACGGGAATAATAATACAGTAATTGGATTTGAAACTAAAGCGCCTGGGACCAGAATTTCCGATGCCCGCTATCTAGGACTTTCACTTCAGACATTGAATTATCAATATAATATCAGTATGTATTGTAATATAGAATACTGAATGCTGAAATATATAAAACCATCTCCAAAATCACAGACAAAATGCGTATGCGACGAATCCAATTCTTGGGGCACCTGGAAAGAATGGACCCAAATAGACTAACTCACAAAATTCACACATACTTGAAAAACAAAACAACTAGATCAAATTGGTACAAACAGACTGAAAAAGACTTGCAAGAATTAGGATCGCCAAATCTCCTAGACCGAAATGTCATCAGAACACTTGCACTCACACGGGGTTTCGAGGAGGAAGATAGACGGCCATACCACCATATCTGGTCTGCACAATGGAAGCAAACCCATTCGTTGCGTATGAAGGAGTACTGGGCTGCAAGAAAGGCTAACCATTGTTGATTCCGCGTGGTCCTAAGAGACCCATTTGCGACGAAGAAGAAGAATACAATTTGGCATAGTCGGTAGCATGCTGAACTGCTACGCACAAGATTGCGGGTTCAGACCCGGCCGAAGTCGTCGGATTTTTAAGAGCGTTAAAATCCTTCTGTATGCCTTCCCTCTGAGGGGAAGTAAAGTTAGCTGGCCCATGTCATAGATTTATGGTATGAAAATGAATCTACCACTACAATTGAATGGTGTTATGCAGAAAGCGACCAACCAACAAAAATCTAAAAATTGAGTAAAGACATTGTCTGGATAGCTATGCTCTATTCCTACGATCTTCAGAAAGCATCCAAGCTCCATCTGCACTGTGATACGCTCTGCAGGCAGAAAATCCAAACCACAAACTGCTGTCCTTAAATTCCTGGTCTGCAGAAAGCGACCAAGCTCCTTGGTCTAAGAGTAACATTAATTCGAATTATGCAGAAAGCATCCAAGTGGGTTGGTCGCTTTCTGCTTAATTCAACTTGAGTAAATGGAAGTTCTTTGACTTGCTGAAACTGTCTGCAGCACTGCGAGAATTTAAGCAGAGAGTTCGAACGACATCTTACGAACAGTGATATTCGCGGGAAGTCTATTGTTAGTGCACTGTTAACTAGTTTCCAACTCATGAATAATAAAGGCAGTAGAGGTCAATTTCTGGTTGACCTTGCCTTAAAGGGAATTTGTGAAACATCAATAGTTACAGACAAAGGAACGGAAGAAAATGCACTGAACAAGGTAAGCACCAGATGAACTACAGTAGTTACATAGGTTATGTCAAGAATTAAACAAAGTATGCATTATATTCATGTGATTTATGATAATGGTTTTACAATTAATAATGTTCTACGCAATTAAGAAATGCAAATTAATTACATTTATTAAACCAAGTCATTAAATATAATTATCTAATTAATAATATAGGGCTTGTGACAAAAAGTATTAATCGATCAGCAGTTTGTGAGGTTTAAGCCCTCTATTATTATTTTTTACCTACTTTCTTGTGATTTAAAACATTTTCTTACATGATTCATTAGTAAACTACGTCTGCAGAAGCTCGGTGGAGTTAGCTTCATATTTATACACATAAAGTTTCATTATTGCTTTTCTAACTTACAATCCTTTTAATGTTGCAGGAAAAGTCACAAACAGATGGTAGTGTATCTAACGGTTCTAAATGTACTGAAGATCAAAATGAAAGTGACATCATTGTTTTTTCGGGACTAGTCGGTGAAAATGGGGAAGTAATTCCAGAAAATATTCCTGATCTGTCAGATTTATGGCAGAACCCAAACAATCATTCCAGAGAGGTAAGCGTAACGTATTGCTGTTAAAGGAAATGGAGATTATCCGTATGCTTTATTAAAGTACCTGTTGTACATAATATTATATTTTGCAGGTTAATAGAATGGATTACCCTGATTATAGACCGGAATCATCAAATTCATCATATTCGGATAAAGAAGAGGACACGGGGGTAAGTCAGTTCTTATTTTTGTTCAAAAATATTTCAGTGGTTAACGTAATGTTTAAATTTAAATAAAACTGTTCACTGATTATATTTCTTGTTTACAGGAAAAGAGATGTAATCTGACGACAGGACGTAAACCTAGAGGTAGGAAAAGAAAAATTGAGAGTGAAAGACGAGAGGACAAGAGAAGAAAGCGAAACGGGAATGAATCATGCCACAACTATAAGCATCGATACGTCGAGTCAAAGGTGTTTGCAGATCACGATTGTCACTGCCCTCTTCAGTGCAATTTCAAGGCTAGTGTAGATAACAGAAAGGAGGAGTTTGAAAGATATTGGAATTTAGGAGAATATACAGCACAGAAGGCATTCATTGCAAGCCTAGTGACAGAACATCCAAAGAAAAGGCAATATGGACAAGATACAACCAAGAGACAGTTTTCACGAATATATTCATTGTCATCAGTTCGAGTATGCAGGGATATGTTTTGCAAAACGCTGCGTGTTTCTCCATGTAGAAAAAATACTGCTCTCAAGAAAGCACATGGGCGATTACCTCTGAATGACCAAAGAGGGTTGAAGCAAGGAGGCTGGAATAAGATATCAGCTGATAAAGAGGGAAAGGTCGTGGCCCACATTAATGCCATACCAAGATACACATCACATTACTGCAGGTGCGTTGTATCTGCAGAATATTTGCCACCAGGGATGACGTTAGAAAGTATGTATGCTGTTTACAAAAGTGAGACAGATGATCCTGTATCTCTTGCAAGATATAAGAGAATTTTTTATGATAAATTCAATCTTAAATTCAAACCTCTCAAAAAAGACACTTGCAATACATGTGATAAGCTTCATGTTCAAATGCAGACTAATGGACCAGATCGTGACAGGCTTAAATTGGACCAAGAAAAACACATCAGTTTGGCTACTGTTGCTCAGGCCAAAATGAAGGGTGATCTACTGAAAGCGAGTGAATGTACTGACACAGAATGCTTAACCTTTGATATGGAGAAAACACTGCCCATGCCTCGTATACCCACCAATGTAATGTTTTACAAGAGACAGCTGTGGCTTTATAATCTCAGCATACATAGTGGCAAGACAAACAAAGGCTACTGTTATATTTGGGTGGAGGGTCAAGCTGGAAGAGGAGCCCAAGAGGTCGGATCCTGTCTGCGAAGGCATATTACTACATCATTGGTGCCAGAAGTTGAAAATCTGATATTATGGTCAGAATCCTGTGGTGGACAAAATAGAAATATCAAAATTGTACTTATCATGAAAGAAATTCTCCACAATCATCCAAAATTGAAAACAGTAACTTTTAAATATTTAATCCCAGGACATAGCTACCTTCCAAATGACAGGCAATTTTCAGATATGCTGTAGAGAAGGCTTTGAAGCATCAGCAAAGGTTGTACACTTCTGATGATTATATATAAGTAATGAGAACTTGTAGAAAGAAGAACCCTTTTGTGGTAACCAGTATGGATAATGAAGACTTCATAGGGACGAAGAAAATTGAACAGAACATTACCAACAGAAAGACAGCTGAAGATAATAGAAAAATAAACTGGTTGAAAGTGAGACAAATAAAACTTAATCGAGAGGAGCCTTTTCGCCTGTATATGAAGACTGAATTTGGAAGTGAAGATGAACTGGTTGTAAATCTAATGAAGACAACACGGGGAAGGCCCAAAGGTCTGTGGGAGTTGGTTCCATTGTGGCCAAATGGAAAACCAATAACCATAACCAGCTAACAGATATTGAATCCATCTTGCATCTAATTCCCTCTGATACAATTGACTACTTTAAGAACCTCAAGTCTTCAAATGGCTCTTCTGAAGAAGATATTGATGGTTTCAGTAAGTCTCTTGATTTTGACATTGAACAAAGTTAGATTCTTAACAAAGTTATGGACATGAAAAGAACTGGCTCTTGTAACAAAGATCACGCATGTATATATTTTATATTTAAAACTTTGTAATTATGCACCCAAAATATTATGTTCATTGTGTTTAGTTTATGTATGTGGATTAACACAGTGATGTATAACATTATGCAATACAAACACGAATGCTAGAAAAAGTATCATGTAGAATAACATTTTCTTAAAACCATTTTTTGCAGAAGGCATCCAACCCACATTAATTTAACACAAATCAAATAAATGTAATTGGAATATGAAAAATTACTGTGAATTAACCACAAATGCATTCTACATACTTCATTTTGCTTCAAGTTTACATTATTTTTGCTTCAAATTTCATAATGTCTAAGAACTTTCAGATCCACTTTTCAGCCATTTTAACTTCTGTGGCTTGGATGTATTCTGCATAACACCATTCAATTGGTAGTCTGTAGCTAAATTTGTAGGTTATTTGGTTTAGAAACGCTCTTATCAAGTTCCAAAGTTCGCCGCTGGGTGACAGTGGCGTCAGGTAGCCAAAGTTGGAACTACTTGAAATTGAACTTCCATTCATCCCTGTGGTGTTGGGCTAGCGCACCTGCCTCTCACCCGGAGGCCCCGGGTTCGATCCCCGGCTCCGTCAGGGATTTTAAAAACTGACGTGAGGGTTGGAACGGGGTGCACTCAGCCTCGTGAGGACAATTTAGTAGTTGTCATACCACGCCGCCGAGAGACATGGCCAGATTAGAATGTTGCCGATGCCGACAACAATGATGCCGCCTTGCTTCAATTGCTTTTGCAACGACAGCAGCTTTTACTTCTTCTTTGTGCCCGCTTCGGGTTAAACATCTCGGTATTAGCGGTTTCTGCCCCCCCCCCACCTGTCTTACCAACATTCCTCAACTTCTTTAGGTGCGCCTCACAGGCCCAGTGCCCTGGCACTTGACCCCTTTTCCCCCCTCACTCTAGTTGCGGCCCTGCTTAAAACTGTAGGTGGTGTTGGGGTAGCGCGGCTCTCTCTCACCCGGAGGCTCTGGGTTCTATTCCCGGCTCCATCTGGGATTTTAGAAACTGACGCGAGGATTGGAAGGGGTTCACTCAGCCTCGTGAGGGCATTTGAGTAGCTGCCTGATCAAAGAGGCAGCGGCCCGGTGACGAAAACCAAGTTTAACGGCTGAGGGATCAGACGTGCAGACCCCGTTGCCCCATAATCTGCAAGGCAAATGGCTGTGCAGCGGTCGCTTGGTAGGCTTAGGCCCTATAGGGCTGTAGTGCCACGGGTTATTTTTAATTTTTATTTTCTTTAACTGTAGGTTTTATGACTTATGGTCACAAGATCTGCAATCACTTTAAACACCAAGTTTGCTTCCTCGCTTTCTTTTTGTAATTTTGAACCAAAATCCCATAGTTTATACTACAATACTGTAGTTCCAAGATTACACTAACAGTTCACTCTTGCATTGATTTAACTTATAATCAGAAGAATATATGAACTTCTGCAGTAATAGATGAGGACCTAATGGGCCCCCCCCCCCCCAAACTAAAATCCTGTCTACGCTACTGCATTGGGAGTATGGGAAAGACCTGGTGATGACCACCTTAGACATTGTAAAGGCATATGACAGTGTTCCCAGAAAGAAGGTATGGGCCAGTGTGGCTAGAAAGGGTATCAGACAATGGATATTGTACAAGTGATGTATGACAAAAGCTTTAGCTGTGTGAAAACACAATTGGAATAACAGATTGGTTCGAAATATAACTGGATTTATGACAGGGAAGTGTTTTGTCACCACTATTATTTATAATGGTAATGTACAAGTGATGTATGACAAAAGCTTTAGCTGTGTGAAAACACAATTGGAATAACAGATTGGTTCGAAATATAACTGGGTTTACGACAGGGAAGTGTTTTGTCACCACTATTATTTATAATGGTAATGGGTGCAATCTTGAGAGATAAAAAAGAATCTTATGTAGGAAAGGAGTTGAAAATTGTGCTTTTTGTGGACAATTTGGTTTCAGGAGTGGATCTAGAACAAGATATGATTTACTTTGTATACAAGTTCTTGTGCAACGTGCCATTGATGTCAATAGGAATGTATACCTTTGTTTCATAGATTATGAAAAGGCCTTCAACAAAGTACAGCATGAGAAGTTACTGAAGATAGTGCAGACTGTAAGTCTAGATGGAAGGGACATCCAAATCATCGCCAACTTATACTGGAACCAGACAGCTGCAGTGAGAGTGGAAGGAACATTATCAGAAGAAGTAGATATTTGTAGAGGTGTCAGACAAGGATGTGTTTTGTCCCTGCTCTTATTCAACATATATTCTGAGATGATTTTGATAGAGGCAATACATCAACACGTGGATATCAGAATCTGTGAATGGAGAATGTTTAAATAGCATCGGATGAGCAAACAACACAGTACCTTACGGCTGAAAGTAAAGATGATCTACAAGAACTACTGAATGAGATACAAGAGTTGTGGTTTAGATATGGTCTAAAAATAAACTCGATAAAGACTAAACGGTAGTCGGCAAAGATACTCGAGCACAATTACAGCTGGCTAGTGAAAATATTGAATGTGTTAAATCCTACAGATGCTTTCTAAATTCTTGGTGGTAGTTCTCACAAGAAGTCTTTGTTCGAATTGAAAAAGCAAGGAACACCTCCAACAAATCGAGGACGTTATTAAGCAGTCAATACCTCTGCGTTGGGCACAGACTTTGAATGTTATGTATTTTCAATTTTCAACACACTTTAACAGGTAGGCCTCTGGAAGGATGGACACTCGCTTCCTATTGTGCAAACAATTAGAGGCTTTTGAAATGTGAACCTATCGGCATATGCTTCATATCATGGATGGCTAGGATTACAAATTTCGAGTTTTGAATCGTACGGGTACATAGGTATAAATTCTGATGACTATAAAAAAATACAGAAATTGGAATACTTTGGACACATAAAGCATGACAAATAGTATAGAATTTTGCAAATAATTCTGGAAGAGAAAATTGATGGCTCACATAACCCTGGCCGAAGAAAGATATTTTGTTGTGTAACGTGTGTGATTGGTACCAACAGGATATTTCATGCGGCAAATGATCAATATCTCATGGCCAGGATGATGGCCAACCTTCATTGAACTTAGGTGGCACCTGGTCATCATAGAAGATACCTATGGTTTTATTTTTTCTTTCGTATATGCTGATCTTGATTTTTCATTTCACCAAAATGGTACTTGGTCTCTTGTTGGCAAGTGTGTCTTTCTACTGAAGATTAATGTGCAGTTTCCACTCCTACACATTTTTGTCGTTTTATCACCACTGCTGATTGTTTGTTTGCCCCCTCATTGGGATTGTTTATCTTTTGAGTTATTAATCATCTCATGGTGTAGTATTTATACTTGGTCGTTGTCCCAGAGGTCTGGGTTCGATTCCTAGCTCTGCCATGAATTTAATTCTGATCTGAGGGCTGAAATGGGATACGCTCATCTTTGTGGGGCAAAACCAAGAAGAGGCGGGGTTCAATTCCCAACTCGGCCATCCTAGAAGTGGCTTTCCTTGGTTTCCCATTTCTCCTCCAAGCAAATGCCAGGATGGCTCCTAACTTAAGCCATGGCCACCTCCATCCCAATCCTAGCCTAAATTACAAATTCACACACTACTACAGACATCACAATAACACAGATTGTAAGATAAATCTCTCATATATCCAGTTTCAAAGAGTATGATAGCTTTGTTGGCAATAATATTATTACTTTCGTGATTGCGGTCTTTTGAACGATATTGTAATCAAGATACAGCTAAATTGTGAGTTTGTTTGAAAAAAACGTGGGTATTTACAGAGTTAAATAAAATGTGTTTATTGTAGATAACGCTTAACAAATTTGTGAAATTTTGGCTTATGTCCATTGAAATTTCTTTAATGACTAGGATCGAAAATCTTACTTTTTCTAGTCCTTTACTGTCAAAATTTCACAATTTATATTGTACTGTTATTTGAATCTTAAAAAGGTAATAAGTAAAATATTAAAACTTAAAATAGGTAACAACCATCACTTCTTGGAGTATATAAATAATAATGATGATAGCATTGGTTTATACAGTAAAGTGTTGGAAATTATAAAAGCAAAGTTTAAGTTTTTTCTTTTTTTATTCCAAAAACCTACATAGTTTACTGTGCATCTTGAAAGCCATAGAATATTGTAAGGGAGAAATTCTGTGAATCACTAAATCGAGAATTAATTACGATAGTTTGACCGACTTCCCAGTAAAAAGATAAAAATTGGCTCAAATTGAAAAGATTCAAATTTAAGCAACATTAACTCTGAATATGCTGTAGTTTCAAACACACATCAGAAATTTAAAACTAAACAAAGGAACGAATTAACCGATCATATGGCTAAACAAGCAGCAGGCAAGACAGACCTAGAAGTAGCTTTCGATAAAATTCCGGATAGTGTAGTGAAAAGGGTATTGCGTGAGAGAAGTTTACAATTGTGGGGAGAAGAGTGGAGAGAAACTTCCAATGGATCCATGACAAAAAAGTACTTTCCAAGTGTTCAAGCGAGACTTGCCTCAAACATTCTCCTAAGCCATAATATGACGGTTATGATGACAGGACATGGAAAAATAGGGACCTATCTGTATAAGTTTAAAATACAAGAGCATATGACATGCCGGTGTGGCGAAGAATCGCAAAGTGTGGACCACTTCCTATATGAGTGTGAATTACTAAATCACGAAAGGGAAAAACTGAAGGCAAATGTAATGAAATCAGGAGGCCACTGGCCTGCAAGGATGAATGAACTTGTTGTTAAATATGTCAAATTCTTTAAGCTATTTGTGCAGAGCATCAATTTTGATAACCTGATGTAGGACATAATTATGTCAAGAAAACATATTATATCTAGGCTAGACACACTACAATCAACCATGTAGATATAGATTACATAATGTAAAGAAAGTTTTATCATACTTGCATATAAGATCACCAATGCATGTAGTATTACTTCAATTGTGATGGAGCATGCAGTTAATAAATATGATGTTTAATAAAAAATACATTAAAAAAAAGGAGTAAATACTGTAACATACTCCTCAAATTTCAATTCTCTATTAGGAAATGCTGCAATGTGAGAAAATGACCCTCATTTCACTTGCTGAACTTGCTGTCAAAAATTGTAGTTCCAAGTTTTGAAATGTGCATAGCACAATGTTCTACTGTAAGAGCCAGACTCCATCCTCAACATTTCAAACTTATTATTCCAGATCAGGGGATATCCTATTACAAGTCTCGAGTTCATTTTTCTTGCATAGATTACCGTATATAGATCAAGTTAATGTTTGACCAGACTCGCGGACACAGCTCAAGTGAAGTGGGGCTTTGCTTTTTTCAGAGACTCCCTTCAGTGATATGTAATTGTAGTGTATATGCATTGATAAATATGAAATTAAATTAAGTCTAGTGCATATACAGAATATCTTGTCACAATTCAGCTTGTATGTAACCTGCCCTCAGTTTCTTACGTGTAATCTCTTTATTGCCAACAGGCTCATTGACCTTGCTATTGATACCTATCGGCGAGCCATCGAATTGCAGCCTAACTTTCCAGATGCATACTGCAATCTGGCCAATGCTCTCAAGGAGAAGGGGCAGGTACGTCACCACACTCTTGTTGGATCAAAATAGCTCCTCTCTCAAGTCAGCAGTAACTGTCTGTAATTCATCATTTGTGCCAGCTGAGTTGGCAGATCCACTAACAAGTTGGATGCTAGTTCTCTCACAATGACAAAAGTACTGGTTTATGTTTTAGGCATTGATAAATTTATTTGAATTTTATCATATGAATTATCGGGCATTGTGAATCAGATTATGTAAGTAAAACTTAACCCATTGTTAACAAATGTAACAAGTATTCTTTTGGGAATTTCATCAAATAGTTCATAAACTTCTTGTGGATTTCTTCAATTTGTGAATATTGTTTAGTCCTGTTCATACCTCATCTTGACTTACATGAATGCTAAATGTGTGCGACTACTGCCTTTTAGTAATTGAGGAGTGCCAGAACAAAAACCGATAAGTCAACTAAGCATTTATTAGAAAATATAATAAATACTGATATCTTAATGGCATTCAAATGACTTTCAAGGTACCGTAGATTGAACGGCTATTGAGAGAAAATGTTTGTGGCATATTTGAAATCATATTTCATCTAGTACTCTGCCCAGGACCACAAAAGCATGAATGCAGCAAAAGTGGATTAATAATGTAGACTCACAGTATAGTCATTTAACTATGTTGGTAATATTCAGCAATTCCACTTCATTAAATCTCACAGTAGCTGATGATGCAATGACTACTGATCATGTCATCACCTTTATGGTGTAGGAAGAGACATCTAAATTTAAAATGTAAATTTTTAGTTTGAAATAGAATTTTTTGTTCTATTTTCTAAGTTGAAATTTACTTCTCCATTATTGTTTGTTCATTAATATAGTTTTTTGTATGTACCCTCAAACAGGGTGATTTTAAATAGTTATTCTTCTCTTGTATCTCACAAAGCGTTGCTTTAAGTGTATTATTTACACCAAAATGAGATATACAATATACTGTATATCCAATTACTGTATTACAATACCCTTAAAAAGAAAGAAAGAAAGAAAGAAAGAAAGAAATGTGTTTTAATTTCACATTTCGCTTGCCCACGGGGTCTGGTAGGGATGTCATTCACCAAAAACTTTATTTATTGTCAAATTGTATTTCTTCTTAACTTCAATATCAAGGTGCCTGTGAAATTTTATGTTAGATGATATCTTGCGAGGTTGTACTCCAGAATTTCAAAACAAAATTTACCAGATGCGTTATGTTCTTCCCAATTCTCTTTAAATCTTCTTGTTGCTTCAGTTTGGGTGGAAGGTACACTTGTAATTTTTTTAATGTGTTACTAGACAGACTCGCTAAAGAAATCTGAGGTAATACACTGTGGATTTAATTGGCCACTTTTTTTCCTCATCTATTTGTATTGTCCAGTACTTCTGTTGGCAGCCCATTGACTAATGCCCATTTTTATTATGAAGAATGTAAATTGAATATTTTTCCAGGGACCATACAGTAGTTATCTGATTCTGAGATGTTACAAGGCTACAGAAATATATTTCAATGTAAAGTAAATATAGCTGTATGAAAAAACACAATTAGCTTGTATTTGTCTCTGGGTTAAGTTTGAAAGACCTTCTTAAAAAATAATTAATTGCCCTTGCATTAATCTGTTCATGATCGAACCTTTCCTTATTTTTCTCCTCTTATTATGGCAGGTGGCGGAGGCTGAGGAATGTTACAACACTGCCCTCCGGCTGTGTCCAACTCACGCAGATTCTCTCAACAATCTGGCCAATATCAAACGAGAACAGGGTTATATCGAGGAAGCTACACGCCTCTATCTCAAGGCTTTGGAGGTGTTCCCCGAGTTTGCAGCTGCTCATTCAAATCTGGCCTCTGTGCTGCAGCAGCAGGGCAAGTTGAATGAAGCACTAATGCATTACAAAGAAGCTATTAGGTGATTATAATTTTGTTTTAATTTCCATATACGGTATTAGTGACTGATTTTGTAATCTAGAGCACTAATGATTTTATTTTAATTCGGCTTCATCTGACTTTCGTACAGAGTCTTAGGATGAGAACACATAGGATCAGATGTGAAATGGTACAGTGTGAGACGTTTATATGATGGTACTGGATTCTCTGGATTTCTTGTAAGATGCACATAAACTTGGGTGAGGCAAGGCGGTCTTAAAGAGACTATATTGAATGACTTCTCCAACTTGGTAGCAAGAGTGAATGGCCTAGTCCACAGTAACGTGCTTCGGCTAGCGACTCCTTGGCTTAGACCATGAATAGCCTAGAGCCTGCACATCATTAAGATTGTAAAGCTTGTATGTTGTTGGTGGTTGGAAAGGTGTACCATATTGGATGTGGTACATCAAGGGGATTTCGAAAGAATGAGGTTTCAGGCACAAGATGTAATAACGAAGGAAAGTGCGGGAAGAGACCAAAATGTTAAAACTTAGATTTTAATTATATTTATTTATTATAAAGCAAATATATTGCAAGGAATGAATACTTTCAAAGAAATTGCCTTAAAATTGACAATAAGAAACAATAACAATTAAAAATTACTCGTTTCTCCAGGAAACGTAAATTGCTTGCAAGCTGTAACTCCCTATAAAGGATTAAATTCAAAATTACTGAATAAAAGGAGCATAATAAAATAACCTACAATAATTTAAATTCATCCCAGAGTAGAATTAAAACTAATACTATTACGGAAAGAATCCGGGCAGAGTGTTTGGAGTGAAAGGGTTACCACCTTTTCTGATGTGTGATACAGGAAGTATCGGATCCCCTTAAACATCTTCCAAAGGTAGGCCGGTTTCTTGAGGACATCAGTAGCTGGCGGTAGCTTAGTACGCCCGCTCGGGGCTTGTGCGAGGTCAGTCAGGCATACTCCAGGGTTCCGGGTTCGGAACCAGAGTCGATGATGGTAGATTCTCCTCATAAAAAAGAGACCAGCAAAGAGGAGTCTCTTGGTAGTAACTCCCTCGGCTGGTGAAGTTATGTCCTTATAATCACGACTTGCAGAGTAGATCCGTGTTGAAGATTTGGCCCAAGTGCAGGCCGATGAGGTTTAAACTGTCCAGGCTGGCAGGCAGGTCCAGAAGAGAGATGTTGACATCGGAGAAGAGCCTCCGGCTGCAAGAGGTACCTCGAGAGGGCAATAACCCCAGCAGGTACGTGGTGAGCAGTGTTGACCAGCGGAGAAGAGTCGACACAGGAGGCCGAAAGGCCGGCTGTTTTATAGCTGGTATGACGTCATAGGAAGGCGGCGTTACCAAAGCTGGAGGGAGAAACCAGGAGCCAATCGGCGCATAGCACAGCGCACGAAGCCAGGGTAACGTGACAGCTCAGCTTAGTACAATCGTGATATTGGGAGAGAGAGGTGCACTATAACATACTTCCGAAAAGGTAAGTAATTGCAACAAGAGTAATTGAACACATAATACAACTGATACAAAAGTTGTATGTAAAGAAAATAAATACATAAGACCGCGTTCTCACTGCAATTACGGGTGAAGTAAAAAATTGGGGCAGATATAATAAACAATGTTTCAAACCGATTGGGAAACAAAAACTTACAAAACTATTCGCAAAAGCGAACAGTGGTTGTTGTTTATTTATTTATTTATTTATTTATATATTTCAAGAGGTCCTGGCCAAAACTAAATTTAAGATTGTGCTCTACATAAGTTAATGAATATTAGGCACTAATATTTCCTTGGCACCTAGAAAGTGGGTTTTAATTTTTTGCTCACAGTAATAGTTATAAGTCGGGTGAAATGTGTAGAAGTTTATGCTGCATGTGCATAATAAAGGGCTCACTAGTTCACAGTCCTATTTGTAAAGCATTCTTGCAATCCCAATTTCTTCATATGTCCAAACAAAGAACTGTTCTACATTCAAGGTGAAGATACACTGTCAATACTGTCGCTATATATATCAATTATTGAATTATTGAAATGAATATTTATTGTTTATCTACTCAAAATAACCAATTGAAAATCCAGTATTCAAAATAATCCTAATACAGTAGAACCCCTATTTAACGTTTTTCTTGGGACTGATATTTTTTAACCTTAAATGGGGGTTTACGTGGCAGACAGGCAGAAGCATTTCTGAGAAGCATTAGGAGCTTAGTGTGGAATAAAGATGTCCCTCAAAAAAGCAAGGAAGTATTATACAGAAGCTACTATATCCCGATACTGACCTATGCTTCAGAAACGTGGACAATGAAGAAAAGAGACATAAGCAGAATACAGGCAGGTGAATTGAAGTTCCTGCGAAGTAGGATCGGAGTAACAAGAAGAGACAGGATGAGGAATGAAAAGGTCAGGGAAATGGTGAAAGAGGAGCCCTTGTAAGGTAGGATTGAGACATCAAGACTGAGGTGGTATGGACACTTAAAAAAAATGGATGAGAAGAAGATTCCCAAGAGGATACATGAGATGCAGATGCAGAAGAAACGACCAAGGGGAAGACCAAAAGATAGATGGCTGAAAGGAGTGGAGGAATGTGTCAAGAAGAGAGGCGAGGACTGGACCAGAGTGACAGCGGAGAGGTGGTGGGAAGAAAGGACTAAGTGGCGAGGCTTATGTTCCAAACAGACCCAGCCTGGGGCTGGAAACTGTACAAGATGATGATGATGAAGAGTGAGATGGTGATCACAACAAGGAAGAAGGAAAGAACCACAACGGGAATAACACTTGGTGGGGAACAGCTGAAGAAAGTGGAGAGTTTCAAGTATCTGGGAAGCCTGATACAAGATAATGGAAGAAACGATAGAGAAATAAATGAGCGGGGGAGGCAGGCAGAAGCATTTCGGAGGAGTGGGATGTCCCTCAGAACAGCAAAAAGATCATATATCGGACGTACTATGTCCCTATCCTGACGTATGCCTCGGAGACCTGGGTTATGAAAGGAAGGGAGAAGAGCAAAATACAGGCCAGTGAGATGAGCGTTCTTGAGAAGCAGTATTGGAGCTACAAAGATGGACAGAATAAGAAATGAGAGAACCAGAGAATTAATGAAGGAGGAACCATTACAGGATGGTATAGAGAAATCTAGACTTAGATGGTATGGACATGTAAAACGAATGGAGGAGAAGAGGATACCCAGGAGAGTACATGAGACGAAGTGGGAAGGAAAGAGACAGAGAGGAAGACCGAGAGACAGGTGGCTGAAGGGGGTGGAAGAAAGCGTGAAGAAGAGAGGAGAAGACTGGACAAGGGTGGAGGCTGAGAGATGGTGGGAAGACAGAAGACGTTGGAGAGGCTTGTGTTCCAAACAGACCCGGCCAGTGGCTGGAAACTGTGCAAGATGATGATGAAATGGGGGTTTACCTTAAATCGAGGTTTCGATAGGATTTATCACTAACTGCAGCACTCGCACGAACTTCCGCGAATTATCCGCAGTTATTTTTGTTATGCCTAGTAAAAACAAAACTATTGGCTAAAATATTGAAATAGGCTTGAACACGCAAAATAATAATTATAACACTTGATTGTAGTGTCCTATAGACATGCTGGGCTGGAGGTAGGCCTATGTGGATTATGCCTACATTAATATTTAACACACACAAAAAAAAAAACAGTTATCACGTTTTGTTTCTTAGATCGTTTATTCTAATTTTCGATTGCACATTTCAGAAGAAATCATTATAGGAGTACGAAAATTCATCTCGTTTTTCTATATAAGAGATAAGTGTGACTAGACACATTAGCTTGACTGTGGGAAACTTTCGGGATTACCTTTGCATCACTCCCGCACTAGATATCAACTGGATCTCCGTTTTCCTAACCAACAGTCAAATTCCTTGCTATTTCTTCTTTGTTTTCATGTCTTAAATCATAATCATCTTTATCGACGTCTAACTTGCCCGTTCGAAATATCGTCGTTACAGAAGTCGGCAAGCGCTTGCTTTTGTACGAGCATAGTAGTGGTTTTTTTTTTCGAGTGAAAGTGCATTCCTCTTGTATTGTTTGGGCTTCGAAGATAAAGGAAATCTGTGCTATACCACTCGCGCCAACATGCTCATATGTTTCGAAGATTGCGCAAGTAGGCCTACTGTTCCATCGCAGAGAAACGCAGTTCAGTCTTCTCGAATCTCAATGATTTCGTTTTTATGCATTGCGTCTTATCAGAGCTCGGCCGCGTGCAAGCATGCAAAGCGGAGTGAGTGTTAGCACGCTGTACATCTTTAGGCTTCGGGCGTGGTCGGCTTAGTTCGAGATTGCTCGTGCATGTAGCGAGGAATCGATATGGAAGATGATTGAATCGATCGCTAAGCATCTGCGCTCTAAATTCCTTTTCTGCCTTGAATCATTTTTAACGAGCTTATGACGCAGTTCAGTCTTCTCGAATCTCAATGATTTCGTCTTCACGCATCGCGTCACATCAGAGCTTGGCCGCGTGAGTGTTAGCACACTGTACATCGCTAGTCTTCGGCCGCGGTCGGCTAATTTCGAGCTCGCTCGTGCGTGTAGCAAGGAATCGATATGGAAGATGATCGATCGTATCTATCGCTAAGCATCTGCGCTCTAAATTCCTTTTCTACCTTGAATCATCCTTAACGAGCTTATGATGCCTTTTTCATAGGTTCTTAATGTCGCTTTACCATAACGAATAGAAATAAATACTTGAGAATTTTCAAATTTCCTAACGCTTAATGCGGGTTTTGCCGTAATGCGAATTACGTTAAATCGAATATAAAATTGCATTGCACTTATGGAATAATTTTCGGGACTTGAAATTTTTTCCGTTAAATGCGGGTTTACGCTAAATCGAGGTCACGCAAAATCGGGGTTATACTGTATTACCCATTACACACAACCTGTGGTGGTTAGACACTCATTACACACTCAGCAATTTTTCTAGGTTTATGCCGTGTCTTGTGTGGGGTTTCGCCTACGAACACCAAGCGGGCACATGGTGTCCATGCCCAGACCTCTACAAGAGTAGCGAACTGCGCGCTACCTCCCTTTTTATGAAACACACCTGCACCTCTTTACTGCAAGAGCTAAAAGCTTGAGCAGCCTTCATAGGGAGGTTCAGGTTGCTTGAACTTTTAGCTCTCGCAGTAAAGAGGTTCAGGTGCCCTTCACAGAAATGGAGGTAGCGCACAGTTCACTACTCCTGTGGGAGTCCAAGCACGGACACCAAGAGCCTGCTGATGAGCCAGCTTGGTATTCCTAGGCGACCCCACACAAGACACGTCATAAACCTAGAAAAATTGCAGAGTTTTAATTCACTGGCTGTGAAAGCCAATATACCATCTTTTTGGTAGCCTTCATAGGGTGGTTAAGGCTGTGGGAGCTTTTAGCTCTCGCAGTAAAGAGGTGCTGGTGCACTTCATAAAAAGGGAGGTAGCGCACAGTTCGCTACTCCTGTAGGGGTCCAGGCACGGACACCAACAGCCCGCTGATGAGCCAGCTTGGTGTTCCTAAGCGAAACCCCACACAAAATGACTAATTCTGTTATAGGTTATTGATCACAAATCTCAGTTTCTCTTTTAGGCTCCACTCTTAAGTTGAAATCGCACCCGCGCTGGAAGACTGCCAGAAGTCAAAAAGGACACTTTTTCAGGAGAAGCATTTAAAGATTTTGAGCTAGTAGGAAAAGTATAAATATTTGCATAAGTAAAGTGAAAGTAACGTATTAGAGTATTACTAACTTCTAACATTGTCTAGTACTATGCAATAACATACGAAGTTATTTGAAAAATGAAAATCCACAGCCTGCTTCCAGTCTTCGACCGGGTCAGGAATGGAATGAGTGAAACCCCTATCTAGCGGCGAGGATATGAACGTGCCGGCTGCTGAGGCCTGACGCACTCCTCTGGGGCAATGATTAAATGAATGACAGATGAAATGAAATGATAGTGGAGAGTATTGCTGGAATGAAATTGTGACAGGGAAAACCGGAGTACCCGGAGAAAAACCTGTCTGCCTCCGTTTTGTCCAGCACAGATCTCACATGGAGTGACCGGGATTTGAATCACGGACCCAGCGGTGAGAGGCCGGCGTGCTGCCGCCTAAGCCACGGAGGCTTCACGAAGTTATTTCATGGATTATAATTAGGTGTTTCAATAAAAAATATTAACCATTTTGAGTTATGGCAATTTTCTATTCAGTGCCGTAGAATTGCTATTTATAGGATCTGAGTTGTGGCAGATTTACAGGACACTGACTTGATCATAAGCATTTATAAGTACCACATAATTCAAAATTCATGTTTTTTGACTTGTGGCAGTCTTCCACCGGGGGTGCGAAATGTTGGTAATCCATTTGTCTTAGTTTTAAGCGTGTTCGAAGGTCGTGGAGTGGACATATATGCGTTAACCACTTAATTACCCTCAGGTATGAAGCTTTCTGTGATAAGTAGAAAATATGTCATCTATACTAAAAGGGGATTTAGGTTCAAAACCTGAGGTAGATTCATTTTCAGCTCTTATTCTTCAAGAGGTATAAGAAGTTTACATGTGAAACCTTCAGTTACCATACCGCGCACTTGGATCTCATCCTAGACCCAAGATGTACCTGTTACCCAGGATCAAAGTTCCAATTCTTCACACATTAGTCCTGCTGATTGGAGGCTTAAATTTTTAGTGGATAATTTTTGTTGAAAAGGAAAGTTTTTATCCAGTAGTTGGTTTGCATGGCATGTAGATATTTGCCTATTGCAAAGAAATTTCACCAACAGTCGTCTTAAATACAGCCCTGGAGAAAGATCTGCCCTAAATCTTCCCATAAACAAGGAGAACGCAGAAGGCCATGAGCCTGACCAAAATAGCTGTTAAAGAGAGATAGACTGAAGCGGCGCGGTGACGTGGACAAGGAGGTGCAACACCAGATAAACCAAAAATGGCATAAACAGATGTTAACAAATTTATTAAAGTTTGTTTTAAATATGACATCAAATGCACAAGAATACTCCTAGGGAGACTGTACAAAAATTACTAATTTTAAATTGTATTAACACATAGAAGACGGGCCCCGAGAAATCTCGTAGTACGCTCGCCAGCGGTAGATGACGGGCCCCGAGAAATCTCGGTTTTATACACGTCATTGTTTTCAGTCTTCCTGCGACATCTCTTGACCATGTATTGAACTATTTCGGTCTAGCACATTGAGAAGGATATTTGTAGATGTATATGTGCCATCTTCCGTCTATTCATGGCCTTCTTTTATTCTTTGATTTTGTTTCGAAACATCGAACTTCCTTCTGTTGGTTCAATCAATGACAAGATGGAGGACTTGTATAATCAGATGATAAGATTTACCATTTATATTATCCTTCAAATGGCACAAGTTATAGTGAATTAGTGGAAACTGAATGAGAGAGTGATATTCAGGTCTCTAGGCGACGTAATAACAACCTAATTACATACCGTACTTTGATTATTGACCAATCTAACCTCAAATATACTCCATCTGCTCTTTCTGTAAGCCGCCACTGCACATTATGTCATGTTTCCAAATACATCACCCCTTTGAGCATTACTAGGGGTATGTGTATACTCATATCAACTAGAAAGATAATATCTAGGTTATTTCCACAATTATGCACTTTTTTATAATCTAGTGCACTGGAATATTCTCAGTAGCAAAATGTCCGGTCCACAGGAGATGTGACATGTCCAGGCATCCGGTCACCAATGTGTTACAGAGTAAAGGTCTGGTAAGATAACCCAATGAGAAGTTAAACCTTAAATAAGAAATACACATTAAGACAATGATGAAAATGAATGATGTAAGTAAAATTTATATGTTTCATAAAAGTGAACTTATCTTCTTGATTCGTAGTTCTGACTAGCATAGCGTTGATTTAACAAGTTCCTTGTAGTTTCTGCGGAAGGAGGCGCACATGGCCTCAGGACGTACATGCCGTAGAAAAAGTTTAACCTTTCTTCTTCTCTGGCTAAGGTTAGCAACCCGTACTATAGCTGATACTTTAAATAATAAGAGGAACACACCATTACTCGGTGGCCCGTTGAGTAACCCAGCCGGCAATTGCTCTTGCCTTCTGAGGCAACATGTTATAGCGAAGACCTCATGACGTAACTGCCAGGTTTTGCAGGGACTTATGAATGCAGCACTTCCATATAGTAGCGTGTTGATAATAATGCAGGCTCAGATCGCGGTGCAGCGGCGAAGGCCGCGTACTGAGTGCAGTGGGCAGAATGTTGAATGTGTAGAGTAGCTGCGGGCGGCCATAGAAAGCTCCAGAACAAAGACCGCCTGACCAAACAAAGTCTTCCGATTGGTCAGATGAAGGTCAATGATGACGTCACCAGCGATAGGCAGGAAGTAGGCCACTGAACGTATCAGTAGTGACAATGAGTTTGGAGATGAAGGAGCGCTGAAACACTCGAGGTAAGAACTTAGAAAAACCTGAGTAACTAAGCTTATACAAATTGATTAATTACAATTCATTACCAATAATAATAAGATAATTATCGCTTCTATAGAGTTTTTCGGGAGAACAAGAATTAAACGGACAGTCAAAGAGGGCTATCTCAAAAAGAAACAAAACATACCCGAGAAGCGTTGACTGTCACGAAAGTGACCATGTCCCTTAGGAAGAGAAAATAAGTTAACTTTGTGATTAAATCTCGGTTGTTTTGAATCAAAGAATGATAGATGGTGAAATATATTTTTACTGAAGGACATTTGGGAATGATAAATTGAATACAGTTGCTGATGCTAATCAAAGACGAATAATTTCCTCTTGAAATATATTAAAAGGGAATCAAATGCTCTGAAAATCTTTTCTATCTTCCAAAGAAATTTTTCTCAGAAATAGATGAAATAATAAGATTAATACAGTGTAGCTCAGTACATCATTAAAACAATCAACCTCTGCAGTTTTGTGTGTTTAATGAAATATCATTTCAACCTTGTGTGTTGCCAAAAAAAAAAGAAAATCGCTCCTTTTAAAAAATTTGCATGTAGTCTTTCAAAGTTTCAACTGTCCAGATTCGGCCCTTTACTAACAAAATTTTGAAGACCTGTTCTAGTCTGAATGGCCCCAGGAAATTATGATAATTTAGTTGCATAGCTCATAAATAATTTGTAGAACACCTCCTCGTGTAGTGGCTAGCATTCTTCAATGTTGCCCCAAAGGTCCAGGTTCAATTCCCAGCCCTGCCCAGAAATTTCAATATGGTGTGAGGGCTGGAATGGGGTACACTTGACCTCGTGAGGCATAACTGAGTACAGGTTGGTTCGATTCCCACCTCAGCCATCGTGGAAGTGGATTTCCATGGTTTCCCCACTTCTATTCCAGGCAAACGCCATGATGGTTCCTAACTTGAGGCCAGGGCCACCTCCTTCCTAATCGTCACCTGAATTACAAATACATTCACTAATACAGCCATCACAATAACACAGGTAATCAGGCAAAATTATACACACGCATACCCAAGTACATGGGGCTGAATGACCACAATGTCCAAGCCTCTCAAATAAAACAATAACAAACAAATCGTTTGTAATGTACTAGTTTGTTTCATGTTGGATTATTTTTTCAGGATTCAGCCCACATTTGCTGATGCCTATAGTAATATGGGCAATACTTTAAAAGAAATGCAGGACATACAAGGTGCTCTCCAGTGTTACACAAGAGCTATCCAGATCAACCCAGCATTTGCTGATGCTCACAGCAACCTTGCTTCAATACACAAGGTAATGTAACAAATGTTTCCTACTGAAATATCTGACTGATATGTCCAGTGTACTTTTCCTGTGAAAAGCCATTCCGTCACCACGGGTTGTGTTCTGTTGAACCACCAGCATTACGATATCGCACAACATTGCCATTTCTGCTGCAACAAATAATGTTCAAGCACAAGCATAGGAAATCCATCTCATCCCTCCCTGCAGGCTTCCATAGGCCTGTGAAGATGCGAGGTTGGGGGCAGTACTGTATCAGACAGACATCCCCAGCATTCAGCCACACTGCCACCATGGCACGAAGCTGGAAACAAAAATCTATATCATTCCCTGATGGATTTCTGTGCATTTGCACTGTTGAAACAATGTCTACACTCCCTGTTCCCACACATTCACTGGCCTATTCCACTATTTGATTGTATGAAAAATATGCATGCAGTCTCAAATTACCGTATTTACTCGTCTATAGGACCCCCCTTTTTTTTCTACATTTTTAGTTCCGAAATTCAGGAGGGGGGGGGGTACTATAGATGTGAACTTCGCAAAAATCCATTTTTTTTTTTGGGACAAAGAGAGAGTAAAAATAAGCTACTTTATTTTGATGCTACATAGTACGATATATTTAATCAAAATATATAAAGTTTACATCTTTAATCAGCCATCCATCACCACAATGAAAAGAAACGGTGACAGTGCACTTCCTTGTTTCAGGCCGTTTCTCTGTTCCAACCAGTCCGATCTCTCTCCTCCCACTTGCACACAGCTCACGCTTCCCTTGTACATCTCCTTTATCCTCCGTATAGTCCATTTTTCTACTCCTCTGTCCTCCGGAGACTTCCATACTTTGTTTCTCAATGTCCAGGGAGGCCATCAGTAGATCTGTTCCATACTCATAGTACTGTTCTTGTAACTGCCTTACAGCAAAAATCAAATCCACTGTGGACCTTCCTGCTCTGAAGCCAGGTTGTTCTTCCCTCGTCCCTCCTTCTATCCTTGTCCTAATTCTCCTTTCCAAAACTTTCTCAAACATCTTTGCACAATGACTCATCAGTGTTATACACTCACCGGCAAAGAAAGCAAAACACTATGAATTTCAGACTGAACTCAGTGTTGGACGTTCAAACCTCGTATTAATCAAATACTATGACATTACAACAATAAAGCAATGTATCAAAAGTTAATTACCCTAATTAGCACAATAATTAATAATTGCTAAACATTAATGACCATGACAACCACAACATTGCACGTAGGCCTACGGTACACGAATTTGGAAATGTCGAAACCTGAAATTCATCGTACTGTCCTCCGACCTGTTGCACTGTGTGTTTGCGAATGTTGTAGACAAAGCATTATAATCACAACAATACTTAACACGAGAATTCACAGCAATAAACCTTAAGACAGCTGTTTGTAGTTATTGTTGTCCAAAGGCGGGATACGGTGACATTGGCGTTACGATTATCACGATCAACAATGTTTATCAATTTTATTGCGCCTGAAACTTCTCAAATGAGCTAATTAAATCACAGCAATTTTCCATATCGCTGCAAAGTCACAGCATTCAATTTATACTAGGTATGAAACTGTCAAATGTTGAGTTTTTTCTGATATTCGTTGTGTTTCGCTACTTATGCCGGTGAGTGTAGTTAATCTACTGTAAGTTTGCACTTTTTTGACAGTTCTTGCGGGAACAATAAACCAAGGCCGGCATTACCTGCCTTATTAAAGGTTCCGGGACATTCTCATTAGACCAGGTAGCGCTTATATGGCTTTTTTAGTTTACACATAGTGAGAATGATAACCGGCCTTTGATAGTTGAAGAAGTCTAGAACACAGTAACATACACCATATTAGGATGTTCTAGACTTGGCAATACACTTGTTACATTGCTCGATATACACAGGCAGCTAGGAATGCGGAGGGGTAGGCCAAGGAGGTTAAGAGATAACATAGACAGGAAATACCTTTTAGTTCAGTGCAGGCAGCCGGAGGTGGCAGGTGGCAGCTGCGGATACGGATCACACATCGCTCAAACAGCTATGTGCACAATCCGCAATAACCTGACCATTTAATTACAATCACATAATCACATTGTGAGGTTTGAAGCCATTTTTCAGTGTTGCCTAAGTAAACAAAAGTTTGGTGCTTTTCAGTCGGTCAACGCGAATGTGCCCAAAAAGAGCTGGGTTGTGCCCTAATCGTGAAATAAATTACATGAGATTAATAAATACTTATAAAATAATACTAATCTGATGATGATCGCTTGATGATCAAAACTGGTCATCCAAGTGTATTTATTAATTAATTTCATGCTTTTTTTTTTTCAGGATTAGTAAACCTCCTATTACAATTGGGCACAATCGTGTTGACAGACTGAAAACATTAAAATTCGATCAGTAACTACCCATATACGATAATTGAAATGGTGAAACTTTACAAAATGCAGTTCTGAATAACTTCAATAATATTTTGACAAAAATTGTAGTAAAGTCCTTTGCCAAAATATATATGGTTAACAACTATAGGCTACTACAGACTGAGAAAGAGCTTTTTCTTTTAGAAATTTGTATGAATCAGATGATATTGATCTCTTACAGTTTATCCTTCTTGATATGGATTGGTGTGTTTTGTAAATAGAGTCGGAAGGAAGGCGGAACCGTATAAACTTTGTTTCTTATCTTTAGTATACAGTTAAAGATAACGATGGTGGCATTGCTGACATACCTGAACTATTCAAATGCCAATTCTGCTGTGGACAATCGATATGAATTTAGAGTTACGTTTGGTATTTGATAAATTTGTCTCGAGAGGACTACATCAGAATGCTTTTCATGGCCTGGAAAATATAGAGAGAGAAATTATGGTGTAAAAGAAATTAAAGTTAAATTTTGCACTTCACAACACGGGATATGGAAAAAATAATCAAACTAATACCGTAACATGATCTGCCTTCTGTATTCTCAACGTTTAATGTCTATTCAGTTGATACAAAGTCGTTGGGTTATGATAGAATCACCGTAGCATTTTAAAATATACTGCTTAATTTTCAGCTTTTGTTCCTACAAGAAATGGGATTTGAAGAGACAAACAAAATAACACACAAAAAAATAATGTACTTTGTTTAATCATTTTACCTCTTTAATGCAAGAAAATAATCAATGATGATAATAATAACAAAACTTGGAAATGTTTAAAATGATTTGCGTAAATTATTTTTTTAAATCTTGTTATCGCTACTACTCATTTCTCTTCTTTCTTCGCCTTATACCATATTTACTCAAATATCAGTTGCCATTGCTTAAAAGCCACACCCCTAATTTTTTACTGAAAAATTGGCATAAATTGTCCCGCATAAGAGCTTGACGCAGAACTTGGAGGGTTTCTACCCTAGGGATTGAATGCTATTTCTAATTTTTCTCTGTAGGTTTATCATTATATACTAACTCTAATTACTGTATTGTTGTCCCAGTTTTCTATTGTATACTCCCAGTTCTTTGCACCGTTCCAAGTTCCCAACTTAAATTACCGTAAGAGCGAAGTACACTAAGTGCACAGCAATAAATGGGTTCCTTCATCTTCTTTTTCACAGAGGAGTTTTCAATGTTGATAAAACTGGATTTAAACAATAGTAATGTTATAATATCTAGCTGATAAATCATATTTGGTTGGTTCCTTAGTTTAAGGGCTGCGACAACATGGTGTACTTGGGGTGTGTGTGGAATTTGTCTGATAACCAGTGTTAATTGTGATGGCTGTATTAGTGAGTGTTATCTGTGATTCAGGTGGAAGGACTGCAGACGATTAATTTTTTCAAGTAGTTCCTACTTTTGATGCCAAATGCTACCGTCCACGAGACCTAGCCACGGACGTGACTACTAAATGCCATCGAAGACAGCTCCTGGCGGCGAACGTTGGAACTAATATAGCTTTCAATATTATTATCTCCCATATTGGAAGATGTTAGATCGTATTGCCGATATAATCAATATAATAATCAATACTATAATATAGTATTGTTCAACGGATTTCTTTGTTGATTATTAGATTAATATAGGGTTATCAAACTAACCTACAAATTTTAGCTTCCACAAGTATTGTTAGTGGAAGGTTCTTTTTCATGCCATAAATGTATGAAATGGGACCGCCGGCATTACTTACCCTCCGAAGGAAGGCATCCTAAGGGATTTTTATCGCTCTTAAAAGACATCCGACGACTTTGGCCGGGTTTGAACCCGCGATCTTGGGCACAGAAGCTCGGCATGCTACCAACTACGCCACCAAAGCTGTTAATCATATTTCAAAGTATGGTAGCTTAATCCAACAAAAGAAAATTTGAAAATCATACTGTAACATTGAAGGAGTTTTGCACCAGTCACAAGAAAACAAACTTCTAGTGAGCGGTAAATTTGCCTCACTGGCAGCCTCCTGGCCTTGAAGGAAAAGAGACGATTCCTAACATACATATTGCACAGACCAGCTGTGTAGTAGTGCACTCACACACATAGGCCTAAAAATTATGTTGTCTTAAATATGGCGGCGACAGAACCTGGAAATCAGGGAAATTTGTCTCTGAAAATATCAGGGGAATGTCAGGAAATTTTGCAAAGGTGTAGAAAAAAAATTTGAAGAAAATAAATCTAAAATACAACAAATTTCGCGTCGAGCGAGTGAGAATTATTTTGCAGCCGTAACCTAGTGCAGTGCAGGGTGTTTCCGCGTTTCTTTTAAACTATGAATTTCTAAATGAATCGTTAGGCAAGAGGGGAGGTACCATATAAGCAAGATTATAAGGTACCATATAAGCAAGATTATATACTATACCAGACCCAAAACAACTGTGAACATGAGGGAGGAACCAGATTACCTTGCTCACTCGCGCAGCCAATAGCATAGTGCGGCGTTGCCTAGTTAACTCAACTCGCAGGGCTCGCTGCGTCGTACAAAATCGTTATTTCTCTCCGTGCACGAAAATAATTCTTCAATTGTTTTGATCACCCTATGTTACAGAGCTAAACATTTTGAAGCTGACTGTTCAAACCCCGTGACGCTACGACCAGCCGTTCGAGATATATCATCTGCTCTTGAACTGAAGGGATAATTAGAGAGAATGGTTTAGGTGTTGAAATATTTCGGTTCGCTAGGGAAGATAACGAAGAGTGACGGCATTGCTGTATCAATTCAGTAGTGGAGCTTTAAGAAGTGTTGTGAGCTGAAGGTTTGAACTCATAACAATGTGCTTTAGCGAGCCGAGTGGCAGCCGAACAGTTTTACACAGCCAGGCAAGACATATAATTTTCAGGGTATAAGGCCTTTAAAAGAAGTTTTCGAATACTGAAGTACGTGAAAACACAAAATCTGATAACCTATGTTATTGTGGTGTCAGCAATTATGTTATTTTTTGTAATTCAGTCGAATAAAACCCACCTCTTAACAGTTTTACCTCAAGAGGCATAGCATACCCTGTTTTAACCCTGAGACCAGAACTGTCTTGATTGAGCCGTGAATCGAATCCGGACCTTACGGGTGGTTGTTGTTGTTGTTGATGATGATTGTTGTAGGGGCTTTGCGACATCGTGGTCGTGTAGCCCCGTGTATTTGGGTGTGTGTGGAATTTGTCTGATAACCTGTGTCACTGTGATGTCTGTACTAGTGTGTGTATTTGTAATTGAGGAAGGATTTGGGTAGGAAGCGGCCGTGGCCTTACCTTAAGTACAATCCTGGCATTTGCCTGGAGTAGAAGTGCGAATCCACATAAAAACTACTTCCAGGATGGCTGAGGTGGGAATCCAACCCACATTTTCCCAGTTTTGTGTCACGAGGCTTAGTGTACCCTGTTCCAGCCCTCAGACCAGAATTCCGTTTCTTGGGAATCGAACCCGGGCTTCCGCGGTGACAGCCAAGAATGGACAGCAATTGTGCTAGCCAGTACACCACAAGGTGGTCTCCAATAAACAAAAACTGATCCCAATAAATTTTCTGTATTTCTATTACCTTATAAAGAGTCCACAAGCAATGTTAATCAGAATGACTTGGGGTGTAGATTACGTCATTTGAAATAATAACGTTATTGTTGTTTCATTTGAGGGGCTAGTACATCTTGGTACTTTAGCCCATGTACTTGTCTGAAAATCTGGGTTACTGTGGTATCTGTATTAGAGTGTGTGTATTTGTATTCTGGTGAGGATTGGGAAGGAGGCGGCCGTGGCTTTAAGTTAGGAACCATCCCGGTATTTACCTGGAGTAGAAATGAGAAACCACTTCCAGGATGGCTGAGGTAGGAATCTAACCCACATCTTCCCAGTTTTGCCTCACGAGGCTGAGTGTACCCCGTTCCAGCCCTAAGACTAGAATTAAATTGTTTGGTAGAGCCGGGAATCAAACCCGGACCTCCTGGGCCACAGCCAAGAATACTGGTCGCTACATCAGTAGGTGCTCACTTGCACGAATAATGTTTGCATGGCATCATATATCTGGCTCAAATCACATTGTGCGCACTCCGTTGTGAGCATAGATATTCGTAGGATTAGGCCCCCCAGCTCGTACATGCTCTTACATTTGTGCGCCTTGTGTTCACGGAGAAGGTCGTGCGTATACTGCGAGTGTAGAGCTGTGTCATCTCCGCCAGTCTCACTGTGGCAAGAGTGCTCAGCTGGACGCACGCTACTGGGCGAGCCTATGTTCACAGTTGTTTTGGGTCTGGTATAATTAATACATTATCCGCTAAATTAATATCAGGGAATTTTGTGGCAACATCAGGGAAATTTGTCAGGCACAGTCAGTCGCCACCATGTTAAATGGAGAATTAATAAAGTTCAGTAATTTTCCCTGTTATAAATTTGCATTGCAAACCATGAGTTGCTGTTCAACTGACACCTATTATCCAGTTTGTATACATGTTTGCTAGCGTTCATCCAGTTAGGACAGGGAACGGACGATGTGCACCAATATGACTATTTGATTATTTTCCAGTACAAACCTCCTTGATGTCTTTGGAAGGGACAAATGGATCGCATGTTTTGAATGGGGCATACAATTTTGCATCCGTACATACACAGTAAATTTTGTTAGCTCTCACACAAATTTATTGGTTTTCTTTTGTGTGGAAGCACACTTTGTGTATGCAGAGTTGATTTGCTGCCCCTCTAAGTGGGCATCTGGCCCTCGCGAGCAAGTGCGGATGACACAGACAATGGGTTTCTGGTCCCACACTACTGTTGGTATTGGCCTGTACAAGTACAACTTGACTTTTTTACTTGCGCACCTCCGCAAATAACCCAATCCAGTAACGCATACCGCATTACAAAAATCGAGAATGGAAAATAAAATTAAGCAAGTTTTGTAATGAGAACACTGCTTTCTTTTTTTTTTAATGTAGTTTCCCCAGCATTAAACTCGCACAATTTGACTGTGCAAGTACCAGTATTTGCTCATTATAACGTTAGGCAGTCAAATAACCATACGCATAATACCTCGTTATGACTCCTATACACTGCTGTGCAAAACTTATGGACAAACTGTCACATGTTATGTCACTGCCAGTAACAAAGCTCAGTGACCCCCAAACCATACATGGGAAGATCTGCTACGGTATGGTACGGAAGGCAACTGAAAGGAATATTCGATGTGACGAACAGAAATGCCACTTTTATACAGAGACAATACCTTACACTTCAGTCCCTGTAACATTATGCCTTCCCACACCATAACACTTGGACCACCGAAATGATCGTGTTTGACAATGTTCCTGGATGCATTACATATTCCCACCTCTCGCCATATGAGGGTACGTCTCGAATCACTACGCAGACTGAATTTGCTCTCATCTGAAAAGAGCACGCGACTCCACTCGTCGTTGGTCCAGACCTGATGCTCTTGGCACCATCGCAAATGATGCCGCCGATGTGCAGGTATCAACGGAGCACGCCCAGTTTCTATGCACGTGTGAGGGACCATGTTACCGCACTATCAGTCATTTCCAACGAGGCGTTAATATATTATGTGGCTTCATCTATCTCGTCCTTCAGTTTTGCACAGGAGTGTATAAACACACATGAACATGCATATTAGCCACACCCCCTATTTAGGGATTTAGGGATCTTAAATTTGACCAAAAATGTACTGCTTATATGCAGTATTTTTTTCTTATAATTTTTGTACCAACACTGAAATAGTTCTAAATGTATTTCATTCTCTTGTATGAAGTGTATGTGTTGAGTTTTTTTATGCTAGATAATTTAACATAAATTTAAAAATGAAAAATAGCTGCCTCACTCAGTGATTGTGGCACTACCATAATAATTGTTATTTTCTTTTCATTATAGGATTCAGGAAATATCCCAGAAGCCATACAGTCATATCGCACAGCTTTGAAGCTGAAGCCTGATTTTCCCGATGCATACTGTAATTTGGCACACTGCTTGCAGATAGTCTGCGACTGGACTGACTACGAAGCTCGTATGAAGAAGTTGGTTAGCATTGTGGCAGAGCAATTAGACAAGAACCGTCTGCCTTCTGTTCATCCTCACCATTCTATGTTGTACCCCTTATCACATGAATTCCGCAAAGCAATCGCTGCCCGTCATGCAAATTTATGTCTTGAGAAGGTAAGCTTGAACCATCCTAGTCAAATAGGTATTTGTATTTGAAGATTCTTAAACGTTCAATTACATCAGTTTAAAAAAATTCATTATCATTACCGGTATGCATTTGTTATACAGTTTATAAAGTTTATTTTGACTTGCTGATTTCCTGTCAAATTTTGTCAGGAACGAAATTTTATTTGATAGCGGTTGCATAGGAGTATTTTACAGTTACTTTTCTCTGTATGTTTGCAGTGTATGAGAGTGGTTTGATAAGTCAATGACTTTGATCAATTTCATGGTCAGTATCAGTCTCTTCATATCTTGTTTCAACTTTCTCTTCAGTATCATCAACTAGCGATTCATTATCTTCCAGCAGAAAGCGACATACATCAAGTAGATCCTTAAATCATGTCTACTATAGATACGAGAAAATAGCATTTTGAAATTGATTTTGTAGCACTTTCATTTTGAAAAATAGCATTTTGGAGCATTTTGAAATTTAAACATTAACCATTTTGGAGCATTTAAAAGTTCGTCACCAGGAACGATAAAATTTAACAGGTTCAAAATTAATATGCACGAAAAATAAATTCAAACATGCGCAGGATTGGATATATCGGTGTTTCTGATAAAGGGCATAAGCTTAATATAATAATGTGAATTGTGCATTTACTTAACTTTAGGTAAATACCATACAATGGATAATTAACTAAATAATGAAATGTATGTTTACTCCCTCATTATTCCCTTTTCAAGCCGGCTCCGTAGTGTTGGGGTAGCGCGCCTGCCTCTCACCCAGAGGCCCCGGGTTCGATTCCCGGTTCCGTCAGGGATTTTAAAACTGACGTGAGGGTTGCAGCAGCCAAGTACAAACAGGCTGGCGGAACAGCTCTTGCTCTTCCTACAGGCAGATGTACGCTGGAATTCTTTAGCTGACTATATAGAGTCCTATTTGGGTAACTGGCATATTATTGTCAAAGTCTGCACTAAAAATCGAAGTGCCATTGAACCAATTATAAGTGCAAAGGTAAATGATATCAATATGAAACAAAATGTTCAAGACTATCTCAAAAAACTTAAGACTGCATCAGTCTCATTAGATAAGATGCAGCGTGATGACTGTACCATTGGGGAAGCAGTAGAGGTTTGTCTTGACCTACTCAATTTTTTTCAAAAATGAAAACAGTCCCAATAACTTAAAGAAATTCATGAAACGATTTAACACCGCTGTAACTGATACCCATCTCCTTGCCAATCTCATGGATCCACGCTATCAAGGACAGAGACTGAGTGAAGAACAATATCATTCTGCTATGGAGTATGTTGAAGCTTACCACCCATATGCAATGCCTGACCTAATTAAGTACAAAGAAAAATATTCACTCTTCAAGGAATACCTGTTTGGTCCTGCAATACTAAAAGAAATTAAACCCCTGACATGGTGGATGGCACTGCAGAATAACATTCATCACACAACTTCAGGCCTAGCACATCAGCTGCATAGTGCAGTTGCTTCATCACCTGGGATAGAACGTCTTTTCACCACTTTTGGGTTTGTGCATAGCCAAGTCTGAACTCGACAAGAAACCTGTTCAATAAAGACAAAATGGCAGTGACATTTGGATTTATAATATTTTAAATACATCCCTATATTTTCTGATGGATGTTCGCTTGCAAAAAATTTTAACAATGACATCAAAACCATTACAAAATAACTCTATAAACTTTATATTATTACGTAAAACCTTCAGTAGAAGGCAGAGAAGACCACTGTACTCTACTGTATTGCAAAAAACAAAACAAAAAAATCTTCTAAAGAAACATATTTTAGACGGTTGTTTGAAGCATTGAGTTTAAAACTAATTTTAAACAATGTGCATTGTTTTAAACAGTTTTAAACACTCTGTTTAAAACATGTTGTTTATGCCAACCCTGCTTGCAAGAAATGAAATGTGTTAAAAGTAAAACTGAGAAGAAGGCTGCCGCAAACACCACTTCGAAGCTCAATACAAATAATTCTAAACTAAAGAATGCAGGTAAGATATGAAACCATAACTTTCAATGGCGGATTTTAAACTGGGCGCTTCTACTCGGCCAATAGTGTTAGCCCAGGCAACGAAGCGAATATAAAAATAATAAATCCGATACTCCTGTGGAGGTCCGGGCAGGGACACTAAGAGCCCGCCGATGAGCCAGCTTGGTGTCCTAGGCGAAACCCCACACAAGACACGACACAAACCTAGAAGAGTTGCTGAGTTTTGATTCACCGGCCGTGAAAGCCAATATACCATCTTAATAAATAGAGTTAGACTAAAAACCATAAAAGTGCACCCTTTTTCCAAGATGGCGGCGATTGCGGACCTTTAATTGGTCAGGACTTTTGACAGGTTCAATAGTAAGCTCTAATAAACATTTTCATCAAATTTCAAAACTTTCGTATTTTATTATCTTTACTGGTATTTGCTGAAATTCCTGCCTTCGTTACCTGGGCTATGTGGCATGTTCTATTGGATATTGGGTGAAGCCTAATGGCTACACAATTCGATATCCTGCCCATTCGCGTACACAAAATGGCGTTCATATCATCAGAATAACAAAATAATGTAACAAGAAATATAGTTTGGTCATAAAAGAGTTATAATTTCAGTTATAATTTCAAAAATTTTTGAGAATTCTTCAATTTCCAAGAATGTTGTATTTTGACTTTGAATAATTAAGCGATTTCTGAGAATTTTGTATTTTGGGTCTCGAAAAATAAGGGGAGTACTATAGGCAAGGGGTCCTGTAGCCGAGTAAATACGGTAATCGATATTTACGAGTAATAGTCGATAGGTACAAACATCGATTGTCGTGAAAACAATCGATTACTGTAGAAACAAATTTGAAAATGGCTGCTGTTATTGCCGCATGACCACTGTTTATTGCCAATATTATTTCCTAGTTGCATTTGGTTGTGCTAATAAGAGGAATATTCCAATCGTTTGTATAGATTCTTTTTTAAAAATTAGAGTAATAAGGTTATGCATTATATTGGTTTATATCGTGCCGGCCCTCATTTCTAGTATTTGACCATTATAAATAAAACTGTAAATTACGTATCGTGATATGAACAGACAATGTTTGTTAGGCGTTCTCCTCGCTTTGGGGATGGTTGTATAATATTATGATGAAAGTATTCTCTACAATGTGTGAGCTATAGGTTATGTTACATATCGTCCGGCGATTTCTTCTTGAATTCGGATACTGTTTTACAGATTGTCAGTCAAGAGTCGCAAAAAGGTATATCAGTAATTGCATGTTTGCATATTCTGTTCAAATTAACTTAAGAAATCCTTTGAGACTGATAAAATGTGATCATTTAAATCTTTGGAGTGTACAACAAAGTTTGCAAGATTGTCAACATTCGTCTATAAAAATTGCATTGGCAGCAGTGTTAAGTCTCCTGTTTTTTATTTTATTAAGTGAGTGTTAGAAGTACTAAAATCCCAATATCAGTGTTAAAGAAATTTAGAAACTTTTCAAAATTGTGAGATCTCTGAAAATAAAGGCATCAGCCTGGCCACTTAGCAAGATTGAGTTCAAGTGCTGTCGGTTGGTTGTATGACGTGAGATGAGGGCACCTGAGCTATGCTGAAGAGATCCAAAGGTCATGTTCTCATTATGCAATTGACAATATCGAATGTTGTGCAGCAACTCAAATTACCCTGAGCTGATGGTGTTATCAGTACGGTGCTAACTCCACAAGTGAGATGGACAGAATGTCGAGAGGCGGTGGAGAGTTCCCTGATACCAAGGAGCCGATTGTTAGAATCAAGTGAGCTGTGGTCAGGCATCAATGCTTGTCTTACGAAGTTTACCGTGTGGCAGGGGGAATTACAACAATACCGGGCTGTCCTGGACTCGGTGGACAAATTGGTTCAAATTCTATGAAATATCTATGAAATCCTTTTGTATGGTTTCCCTACTGGCTACTCCTTACCAAGTTCATTCATATCTTTTAATAACTTGTCTTATGAGGTTGGATTCAAGAAGTGCCATTAAACCGCCCGGCAAATAGAAATTCAATGCACATCATCCCCGGCCCTCATTGAAATGGTAATAATGAGGGAGTAAACATACTTTTCAATTATTCGTTGTATGGTATTTATGTACGATTCACATTAGCCTATTATATTAAATGCTTATGCCGTTTATCAGAAACACCGATATACCCAATCCTGCACGTTTGAATATGTTTCCATACATATTAATTTTGAACCTGTTAAATTTTTTCGTACCTGGTGACGAACTTTTAAATGCTATGAAATGCTAATTTTTAAAATTCAAAATGCTACTTTTTCATAATGAAAGTGCTGCAAAATCAATTTCAAAATGCTACTTTCTCGTATCTTTACTAATGATAAAAACATCTATATATTTGTTATGAACTGGTTGTAAATTGAGTCTTTCCTTATGAAAGTTGGCAACCCTAGTTGTCAAAAAAGTGCAAAGTTACAGTAAACAAACTTACCTAGCCCCCAATGATTTTCATTTCACCCCTTGCTAAATTCTTAATGTCAATGAAATAGAATGGAAGGGCAAAGGGGAATCAGACTTGGAAATGCAAACTTCATTTTTATTTGAACATAAGGAGGGAGATCGCATCAATTAGGAATGAGTGATGATGCTGAACGATAACATCTCACCAGCGGTTGTAAACACTTCCGATACGTGTTATTCACATTGCATATAGTTAATATACCAATAACGAGTCATACAAACGCCGATGGTTCTTACAACAAATGAAATATGTAACTGAAACAAAATCAGAATCACAATGCTGCAAACACCACTTTGAAGTGCAAAACAGACTAGAATAGATATGAAATCATAACGTTCATTGGTAGATTTTAAACTGGGTGCTTTTACTCGGCCAATAGTGTGACATTTTATATTGAATGACAGGTGATGCCTATTAAGTACACAATTCAATATCCTGCTTTTATCACCTATTCGCCCAATTGTGTACGGTACATGTACGGAAAGTTACATCATATCATCTGAATAACAAAGTAATGTAACAAGAAAAATATTTATATCATAAAACAGGATGAATCTCAGTTATAATTTGAGGAAATAAATGTACATATAGGCAAAAAAGGGAAATTTTATTCGTTACCGGTATACTGAAAATTTGAAATTCGTTAAAATGACATGTTTTAACATGCAGTAAATAGGGATGAAAAACACAAGCTGACAGGGACAAACTGCTATATAGAAGACGACATGACAAGTGAGGCGTGACAAACACAAGCTCTGATATGTCAACAGGCGAAGGCCGAAAGAGAGAAAGGGAATGAGTAGGAGTGGTGAATTTTGGCATTTTGAAATCATAAATTTAGCATTTTGATTTGAGCATTTAGCATTTTGTAGCATTTACACATCTGCAATTTAGCATTTTGTAGCACTTGGGAGAAATACATGTAATTTAGTTTAATTCTGATAAACGAGTAATCTCTTTTGAAAGGACATTAATGCGAAATTAAAATCACATTTGTAAAAGGCTAATATTGAGATAAAAGTGCATGAAGTAAATCGTACATTTATTGTAAATTAATATAGGTTAAAGTAAACAAAGAAAGAAACTTCATTATTGATACAGCCTAAAGCATAACACAGAAAAGGAGATAAATTTATACCGGTGCAAAACCACAATAATAAAGACAGAATACACAGAATTAACTGAACTCTTGCAGGTTCATGAATCAGTAACACTGTTGAATGAAATCATTGAACATACCTCAACATTTTGTTCCGTCATTCGTGTTCTCCTGTCACTTACAATTATATTGTATTTGCTGAAGTATCGTTCAGCATCTACGCTGTTGGTAGGAGCCCAAATGCACCGCAGTGCTGCTTTGGCAAACTCTGGGTATTTGAGCTTAACTGCCAACAGCATTTGCAGGCAATCTACGTCTTAATTATTCGGCATGATTTGTACCAGTTGGGAATGAAAATATTCATATCCCTCAACAAAACTATCCATATTAACATCCCCAAAAAATGGGATCTTCCTTTTACTTTCAATTAAATCCTTCAAGTCGATTGTCAATACCCGGCCAGCAGTGACAGGATTAAAAAGCTTGCCAACCTCTTGGAAAAAACAATTTGTCGCATTTTCTGCCATGTGACTGCTCAGCTTTTTGTTGCACTTAAACATACACTCCATAAGTATGTTTTTCATTTCGCTTTTTACATTCCCATTTGAAAATTAGTCCATGAATTGCAACATATCTGTGGGTCCTCCAGCACACCTTTTCAACATAGTGCTTAAAGTTAACAACTCATCCCACAACTTATGTGCAAAAGGGTAGGAAGAGCCTTCCAACTGGGTAATTAATTTACTAATTTTGACTGGGACCTGAGTCACAAATTTAGCCTGACACTGTACTTCAAAATAATGACATCCGTCATTAAAAATATTTAGGAGAGCTGAAGAACTGCTGTTTAACAAATTTTCATCCAAAGATGAAAAAAATCTTTTAAAGCATCTAAATACTTGTTAACATATTCCACAGACTGAAACCATGAATTCCAGCGTGTGATCACGGGGAAAGGAAATGCTACTGCTGGAAGATCTGGGTACCTTTCCTTGAGAAAACTGACATAAGCACTTTTCATTCTCCTTGAATGTAAGAAAGCCATTTTCATTTTGGATACAAAATGGTTTAGTCGTGACATTTCTTTTAAAATCACATCTCCAACCAAGTTTACCTTGTGCGCAAAACATTGAAAGTGCAAAACATGGTCACCTATTATTGTCTCCAGTGCTTTAAAGCATGTCCCCATGTACCGAGCTGAATCTGACACCAAACCAAGTACATTTTCATATGAGATTTCATATTCTTTCAAAGTGTCAATGATTGCCCTGCTACAAGTAGTACCATTTGCTTTGTCAAGAAAGCTACAACTGCCTATAAATACGTCCTGGTTTGCTTTGTCACACATTGTTCGGAATAAAACCCCGAAAACACATCTTCCCAGCCTGTCTGAAGTCTCGTCTGCAACTATAACAATTGGCTTTCCTTGTAGGCACTCCTTAATCTCAGCTTTCATTGTTTCTCCACAGCGAGGTACATATTCATGTTGCAATGTACTTGCTTTTGGTAGATCTCCCGATCCTGGCATGTACCTAAACACAGAATTGAAATAAATTACCTAAAACGAGTTAAGCAGAAGATCTCTTCCATGCGGCCGATAACCTAGATGTTAGGCCCCTTAAAACAACAACAACAACATCTCTTCCATGCTACAATAACTAATATCGGGCACTTAATACGGTTTTGTAACACACCCCTAAATATAGATATTTTTAGTCTTCAGACATTTTATCTTTATGTTTTTTATGTCTTCGCTGAAATGTAAACGCGGAAATGACCTCGTTAAATTCATGGCTCTCCCTTAGTTTTTGAGAATCGGACAAAATTAAATACGTGGTATACAACCTTAAAATAAGGTAGGCTTACTTACTTTGACAAGTACTCCCGAAAAGCTGGATGGTCCACTTTGTGAAGAGGGATGTTCGTCTCCAAAAACATCTTCACTGTATCTTCAACAAAAGCACTTTTTTCAGATTTTGCACTTTTCAATTTATCTTGCATCATTTGGATCGTGGCTTGCCGCTTTACTCCGCATTGCTCCTCCTCTGATTTACTGTTAAAACATTCTTTTACACTGACATGTCCCAGACTTTTGACGTGCTTGTCTAAAGCGTCCTTCTTTTGCCATTCCAGGCGCTGATTACACAATTTACACATTAAAATGTCACTATCACTGATACAAAAATGTTCTTGTTTATAATTTTCTGCCCGCTGTTTTATAGATATTTTCGATCTCACCATCTTAGTAGCTTACTTGTTAACTTGTCCTACGCGAAGAGAATAGTCATACACGGAAAGGGATAGTGCAAGGCCTTGCCTTTCACGACGCGTTTCAACCGGCTACAGGACTGTTCGTTGAAGAGCAAGACTAGTTTGAAGCGCCATGTGGTGCAGACGAGACATCTTTGTCAGCACCTCAACGGAAAGAACGTGACAGGCTTGGCGCCACACTTGATGGCGAACAGCAGGCCGGGTCTCAGAAATCTTTCCGTGTAAGTGTAGCTTATGAAACCACCGGTCGAGCAACGAGTTCCGGAAGGGATTACTTCCCGCATTCCAGGTCAGTGGTCAAGCTGTCGTAAACACGTCAAGGGTGTACAAACTCCTCAGTAGGAACTTAGACAAGAAAGAAAAACGTTTTATTTGAAAAATCGTGGATTTCACATTTATATAGGGTTCTAGTATGATTTTCGCTTTTTGAGTCAATTTCGCATTTTGTCACATTTACAAAACACATTAAAACGTTGTTTGCAGGTCATGAAAAATGAAAGTACAAGAGTACGAGCGTTTGTGAGCATTCCGCGCTTTGTCGCATTTGCGAAAATTCACCACCCCTAGGAATGAGGTGAAAATAGGCTTCCAGAGAATTAGGATAAATGTAAAATGGTCACACATATACAAAGAAGATGCAAAAACTTACAGGTGAACATGAAACGGAAAATTCCCGAAGTGGTACATCTGAATCCAGAAACTCAGGTAGGAGAAACGAAGAAAACATCATTATAGGTACTCTAAATGTCAGAACATTATGAACTACGGAGAGAGAACTTTGCAATAGACGAAATTAATTACAGTGTATTAGGTTTAAGTGAGGTTAGGAAAATAGGCGAAGCCGTAATAGAGAAATCGAATGGTAACATACTGCATTACATTGGAGAAGTACAAGGGCAGAGAGGAGTGGGATTCGTAATAAGTAAAGAACTTAAAAGCTGCATCCGGGAGATAAAAGGAATTAAAGATAGAATAGCAGTGGTTGTGCTAATGGTGAATAGTAATGATATCACAGTTATTCTGATTTATGCACCAACCGAAGGGCATACAGAAGAAGAAATAGAAGAGTTCTATGATACCTTGGACAGAACTATGTTCACATACAAAATAGACTATTCATAATAGGTGATTTCAGCAGAAAGGTGGGATGCAAAATTAATTTTGAAGAAGAACCAGTAGGACTATATGGTTATAAGACAAGAAATGAACGAGGTGAGAGACTAGTGCAATTCGTCCAAGAAAACAACCTGAAACTGGCCAATACATTCTTCAAGAAACATCCAGATGCAAGATGGAACTGGAGATCCCCGGATGGAAAGACGAAGAATGTGCATGTGCAACAACTGAAGAGACATAAAGGACATTCGAGTAATAAATGGACTGAAGTTTGACACAGACCACAGAATGATTCGCATAAAACACAGAGTGAAGAACTATAGAAGAACCTTCAGAATAAAACGTAAACCTGAGGTCGAAGAAGTGGTGAAAGAAACATTCAGAATATTACTACAACAAGCATTGGAACAGAGGAATCGAGAACCGATAACTATTGTACAAGGTTTATACAATGCCGGCTGATTTAATTTCATTTGCCACGACAGATTTTATTTCTTTTGCTACTGTGTTGATACTTAGAAATGTCACGGTACTTTCTCTGCCCACCTTTTTGTTTTTGCTTTTTCCTACATGTTCCACGTCAGGTTTTTTATCCTGACCTTTTAGACATGCGCATATTACTTTCTTCGATAGCCTTTATCAAGGGTTTCTCTAACCGTGGATTATACTTAGACATTAATAGAATAATTTCTAAGAAGTTGCCATGGTTGATTGTGTCATCTTTAAGAGAGTAGGCAGCTTCCTTTGATGCACAAGAAGCCAATCCTTGCTGTCCTATAAGCTTCAAGACATCTATTACAATTGTCCCCACATGTAAAATTTCTTGTTTCCTCTTCTCTAGTTGATCACAAAAAAGAAGGTCACGAGTACTTTTCTTACGTTTGGCTAACATAAAAGCCTGCATATAAAATCCAGTGTCTCTGAAGGGTTTCTCCATTGTTTCGTTTTACAATGGATAAAGGTTTTTTGTCGAAGCCTCCGTGGCTTAGGCGGCAGCACGTCGGCCTCTCACCGCTGGGTCCGTGGTTCAAATCCCGGTCACTCCATGTGAGATCTGTGCTGGACAAAACGGAGGCAGACAGGTTTTTCTCCAGGTACTCCGGTTTTCCCTGTCAAAATTTCATTCCAGCAACACTCTCCACTATCATTTCATTTCATCTGTCATTCATTTAATCATTGCCCCAGAGGAGTGCGTCAGGCCTCGGCAGCCGGCACAGTCCATATCCTCGCCGCTAGATGGGGGCTTCATTCATTCCATTCCTGACCCGGTCGGAGACTGGAAGCAGGCTGTGGATTTTCATTTCAAAGGTTTTTTGTCGTTGAAAGGCAACTCTCTTTCATCAGGTTAGATTGGATGATAATCCAAATATGCCGATAAATCTCTTCCGCTTGATTTTTTGAAGTAATTCATTGTAGAGTCTTGAGATTCTTCTACTGTAGGATTACATCCTCGAACAGAATTTCCTGTGTCGAATGAAGGTTCTTCTAGTTTACAAGGGCTAAGGTTAATCGGGTCTTCCTCTTGTATTTGTAAATTTTCCACTACTGTGAATCCTTGAAATTTATTAGAACTGGAATCGGAAAACTGGTTCATCGTCGACGAGGCCGTCTGTGGATTCTCTATTGTTTTGGAACAATCAAGATTTTGTGATTGTGATACAAGATTTTCATCTTCGGATGGGCCTTCAGGTTTTTTAAACAAAGTTGTTATTTTTGAACATGATTTTGCAGACTCGAGTAGAAGTTTGTTTTTCTTTTCTTGATAAAATTCATGTCCACTTTTTTTCTTTTATTTTTCTTGTCCATTATTTGTTGCCTACTAAAACAAATATGACTAATTAATTTATGTTCTTGCAAAAAGCAATTTATAAATTTATTTAGATTGTTAAACAATTCACTTATTTAGGTAAATAACACAATTAATTAAATTGATAAAGGTAAATTTCTCCAATGATTTTGAACGTTTATAATTTATCAGATTATTATATTTTTGAATCGAATTTACGATAAATAACATTTTTTCAGTATTATTATTGAAAAGAGATGTGAATTTTCAATAGAAACTATGAATGTTTGAATGAAAAAATAAACTTTAAAATAATTCGGACGAAACAGAGAGGCGTAAAATACGTAGCACCAGAGATAAGTTGAGGTTGTTAGAGGCCAGTCCAGAGGGCACAGTCAGTCCCTCATTACGTAGCAATGAAAAGGTTAAGTAAGTCGACGGCAACTAAATTAAAACTAAATGTGTGTTTATTTAATGTAATGCAACATAAAATTGAAGCGATGTAAAATTTAAAAATCCAGAAAAAGCCTACTCGGCCTAATATTTTTAGTTTTCTCAAAATATTTTTTAGAAATAATCTATTTTATGTTTGATATATTTTTTATTAATACAGGTAACAATGATTTACATTGTCATATTTGTCATGTTCTTAAAATATTTACATTGCATGATACGTGATACGGCTTTCTAAAAAAAATATTATGGATAATTACGCTATGATAGTGTACAATTCTCGGAACTTGTAGAAATTAGGTGAGATGTGAAATATAGGTGCACTTGCATTATTATGTTTTCAAAGATTAATATGAACAATTAATCCAACCCCTCGTGGGAGACGGGCAACGGCACAAAGTAGGGGATTGCCTGTAGGGGCGAAGTACAGTGGGGACTTCGTGTGCCCTGGGACCGTTATGGTAGCTGTGAAGGTCCTGCAGGAACCCTGAAAAGTGACGGCTAACGGGGTTCTGGTGAAGCTACGATAGGCCCAGCAAGCCAGTAGTGGATGAAAACTTATGCTTTCAAAAATGGAACGAGCCTCGGACAGGTCAGATATAATAGACGACGACACGACTGTAAATGCGGACTAAGATTTGGAACTTTAAACATAAGAGCGCTGACGGGGAAGGTGGAGGAGATAGTGGATATGATGGAAAGAAGGAAGTTGGATTTATTGGGATTGGCAGAAACAAAGTGAAAAGGGGAAGGAAGGAGAGAACTGAGAAAAGGCTATAGACTATACTGGAGTGGGAATGAAGAGGGAAAGAGGAATGGAGTGGGAGTAGTAATACGAGATGGTTTAAAAGAAGAAGTGAAGAGAAAAAGTGATAGGATGATGAAAGTGAAAGTAGCACTGAGGGGAGAGACCGTAGAAATAGTGCAAGTGTATGCTCCACAAGTAGGCTGCGCCTCTGAAGAGGAGGAGGAGTTTGAAGAGGAATTGCAGAAGCAGCTGGTAGGAAGGAATATGATTGTTATGGGGGATCTGAATGCCCATGTAGGAAGAGAAAGACGAGAGTGTGCTTGGACCAGAGGGTTGGGGCAGAAGAAATGAGGAAGGAAAGAGACTGTTGGACTTCTGCCAAAGAAACAGCCTGCTAGTTGGGAACTCCTGGTTCAAAAAAAGAGAGAGCCACACAATCACATGGTACAGTGATGACTTGACCAGGAAGTCGGTGGTCGACTATATACTGTATGAGAAAGAATTAAATACGAACATCACGGACATATGGTTATACCATCGGAGAACCTAGATAATAATAATATCGTTTGGCCTCGGTTGCCTGGTGCAAGCTTTGTTAATTGACACCCAGAGGGTAGCTTGCATGTCGAATTTCGTCGTTCCTTTGAACGCTATGAAAGTCAAGGAGGTTAGATATCTAAACTCCTTGACACTACTACAGCGCTTTCAAGTAGAGAATGGAGGAACTTTGTGTTGGCGGAAAATCCCGAGATTAATTTTGCCATTGAACACGGCCTACTGAATTCAAATGGGTTATTTAACATGCCAACAACGTATGACATGAGTATCGTGATTTTTGTCGCCTTCAAAAATCACTTACAATGGCCAGGGGCGAACCTGCAATCTTGGGGTTGGTAGTCCGACACTATAACCACTCGCCCACCGTGGCAAGCAGAACCTAGATAGCGACCATCGTTTGCTGGTAATGAACCTGAGAGGGACTAAGGAGAAGAAAGAGACTGAGAACCAGGAAAGACTTATAAGGATATGGAAACTGAAAGAAGGAGATAGAAGGGTCGAGTACCTCAAAATGGTAAAGGAAGGAATTCCAACAGATGAAGAAAGAGGGGTGGAAGAGGAATGGGCTAGGTTTAAGAAGAGACTAGTAGGTGTGGCAGAAGCAGTATGTTGGAGGACAAGTAGTAAGAAGAGGTGGAAGGAAACACCATGGTGGAATGAGAAGACAAAAGATATAGTAAGGGAAAAGAATAGAGCCTTTAGGAGGTGGTATCAAAATAGGAAAGAGTACCAGGAAAGAAAGAAGGAGGCAAAGAGAGTAGTGGCTGAGGAGAGAAGAAAGTGGATGGAAGAGTGGACTAAGATGATGGAAGATAGTGAAGGTACAAAAAAGGTCCTGTATGGGATGATAAAAATAAGAGGCGGAAGGATCCAACGGATTATGTTAGAATGGTGAACAAAAGGGGACAAGAGATAGAAAATAGAGAAAAACTGAAGAAAATGTGGAAAGAATATTTTGAAGACCTGCTGAACCCAATTGGAAACCACAGCGAGGAGGAAGAAATCGGGAAAGAGGAAGATGGACTGCTAACAGAAAAGGACTTAACATGGAAAGAAGTGGAAGATGCAGTGAGGAAGATGAAAGGAGGGATGGCACCGGGTGTGAATGAGTTGAGTGTGGAGACGGTGAGAGCAGCAGGAGAGGTGGGGATACAATGGTTGTACTGATTGATGAAGACAGCATGGAGGGAAAGGAAGACCCCAGAGGACTGGAAAAAGGGAATAATTGTCCCGATCTTCATGAAAGGTAGTAGAACAGAATGTAGTAACTACCGGGGAATAACACTGATGAGTCATTGTGCGAACCCCTCAGGGGCTCACATCTAGTGGGACATGGGTTGGCGACCACGGGGCCCCAGCTGAGTCCGGCATTGCTGGGCTCCTCTCTGTCTTCTTTCCTGTCGACCTCACTTGGTCAACTCTTGTTCTCTTCCGACCCCGACGGTATTAGGGTATCCGAGGCCTAAGGAGTCTCTTCCTTTCCCGCCTTAATTGGCCCTTGTCTCATCTTTTCTGATTCCCTCCTTCTGCATGGGGTCACCCTTCTTTTTCTTTTCATGTTATCTCCTGCCTTCTGCTCAAGGCCCTCAAGGAAGCCGGGTGTATGTAGCCCCACCACTTTTGGTGCACCCTAGATAATGCTACACCCTCAGGGGCTCATGGCTGGTGAGTTAGGGAGTTGGCGACCCCGAGGGATTCCTGAGCTGGGTCCGTTTTTCCCTTCTGTCCCTTACCTTCGGGGCGGACCCTCTCCTCTCTCCCCTCTCCTCTCCTCTTTTCATTATATTTCCTTTTCTCTTCAAGATTCCCGCACTGTTTTTGTTACTTGGTTCCCCGTGTATCTAAATTCCCTTTAGCGATTTGTTTTGTAGGTATTTTTAATCTGCGTTGCATTTTGTAGGTTTTTTCGCACTAAATTACATCTCGCGATTGTTTTCAACCTCAATTCCATTTTGTAAAGATTGACAATCTAAATTGCTTTTTAGTAAGTCTTTCAATGTAGGTTTCAGGGCATTTTAGTGAGTATTTTGAATTTCAATTGCATTTTGTAAGTATTTTCAACCAAAACCGCATTTCGCAAGAATTTTAAATCTAAATTGCATTTTGTTTGGTGGGCATTTTGCAAATATTTTGATTCTCAATTGCATTTTGTGGGTATTTTGAACCTAAATTACATTTTGTCAAGTGTTTTCAATCTAAATTGCATTTTGTAAGTATTGTCAATCCACATGAGTCGTTTGAATCTGCCGTGCATTTTATAAGTATTTTCAATTTCAATTGCATTTTGTAAGTATTTTGAATTTCAATTGCACTTAGTGAATAATTTGGATTGGATTGTGTATTTTCAATTTCAATTGCATTTTGTTAAGTATTTTTAACCTCAATTGCATTTTGTATGTATTTTCGATCTCATTTGCATATTGTAAGTATTTTGAATTTCAGTTGCATTTTGTAAGTATTTCGACGCTACATTATATTTTGTACGTATTTTGAACCAAGCCTACATTTTGTGGGTATTTTTCAATCTATTCTTTTTGTGAATCTTTTCGTTCTAAATTCCCTTTCGTCAGAACATTTTGTGCGTTGTTTCAATCTGAGTTCCTTTTTGTAAGTATTTTCCGTCTCACTTAATTTTCGTTCTAGTTTCTATTTCATTATCATTTTTGCTATCACCCAGATCATTAGGGGCCGATAACCTAGATGTTAGGCCCCTTAAAACAACAATTATCATCATCATCATTGTGCGAAGATGTTTGAGAAAGATTTGGAAAGAAGAATTAGGACAAGGATAGAAGGAGGAATGAGGGAGGAACAACATGGCTTCAGAGCAGGAAGGTCCACAGGGGATTTGATTTTTGCTGTAAGGCAGTTACAAGAACAGTACTATGAGTATGGAACAGATCTGCTGATGGCCTTCCTGTACATTGAGAAAGCATGTGACAGTGTATGCAGAAACAAAGTATGGAAGTCCCTGGAGGACAGTGGAGTAGAAAAATGGACTATACGGAGGATAAAAGAGATGTACAAGGGAATCGTGAGTTGTGTGAAACAAGGAAGTGCACTGTCACCGTTACTTTTCATTGTGGTGATGGATGACATAATGTCCCGAGTGGCACAAGTAATTGGGAAAGGAAAGATGAAAGCAATGATGTTTGCAGATGATTTGGGGAAACAAGGAGGAGGAGGTACAGGTGCAGTTGGACGTGTGGGAAGGACTAATACAAGGATATGGGATGAAATTCAGCATAAATAAGAGTGAGATGGTGATCACAACAAGGAAGAAGGAAAGAACCACAACGGGAATAACAATTGGTGGGAACAGATGAAGAAAGTGGAGAGTTTCAAGTATCTGGGAAGCCTGATACAAGATAATGGAAGAAACTATAGAAAAATAAATGAGCGGGGGAGACAGGCAGAAGCATTCCGGAGGAGTGTGACAAGCATGATATAGAGCAAGGATGTCCCTCAGAACAGCAAACAGATCATATATCGGACGTACTTTGTCCCTATCCTGACGTATGCCTCGGAGACCTGGGCTATGAGAGGAAGGGAGAAGAGCAAAATATAGGCCAGTGAGATGAGGTTCTTGAGAAGCAGTTTTGGAGCTACAAAGATGGACAGAATAAGAAATGAGAGGACCAGAGGAATTAATGAAGGAGGAACCATTACAGGATGATATAGAGAAATCTAGACTTAGATGGTATGGACTTGTAAAACGAATGGAGGAGAAGAGGGTACCCAGGAGGATGCACGAGACAAAGTGGGAAGGAAAGAGACCGAGAGGAAGACTGAGAGACAGGTGGCTGAAGGGGGTGGAAGAAAGCGTGAAGAAGAGAGGAGAAGACTGGACAAAAGTGGAGGCTGAGAGATGGTGGGAAGACGGAAGATGTTGGAGAGGCTTGTGTTTCAAACTGACCCGGCTGGAAACTGGAAACTGTGCAAGATGATGATGATGACCTTTATCATGAAGGATTTGAAACTTGCATGAGAAGAACAGTAACAGCACAGAGTAACTTAAAATAAAATACTACACAAGTCACAAACAGGCCGACTGTGTGAGTTAACTGACTACTGAGTGACAGACAAGTATCAACAGGCAGATGAAATTCAGGCGGCCTTGGCTGACGTCTCGTTCTTCCCTTCCACCGCCTCTCCCCCCACTTCCCGAGATTGCACCGTGCGGGTAGTAGCCTACAGTCGCAACACTCAACCCGGCCGTTCGGCAATATCGACAATACGCCTTGTTCTAAAACTCAGTTTCGGAGCAAGAGGGCGCCAAAATTTCCAGGCTGGAAGGCTCACCGGAATACGTCCCGGCAGCCCAGCATGGGCCTGTTAACCTAAGAGGAGAGAGATTTTCATAGTGTACAATAGCAGCAGGGTTGGTCCATACTGTTCACAGGGGCAGATTATCATAACATCCCTAGCTCATAAGCATATTACAATAATGCAAAGTCTGCCATATTTCAGTAAGACAGCTTGATATTCACCCTCTCAGATTAATTATTTGCTCACCAGATTCTCAAGTCTGGAGCCATTCCTGAATAATCACAAACTTTTTGTTTTTACTCATATCAGAAACAAATTGTGCTATGAGATGTTAGTGATGCAGAGATGGTTCTTGACTTAGTGCAGATAATTTGGTCTAGTACAGTATATCAGGTGATATACTTTCCCTGTGTTTCATTGCTCATATTGTGCATAAAAAAAGAACTTGGTGTTTGGAATGCACACAACCTTTTGCACTGGGGCATCTCTGGTTATAAGCAAGTCTTAGCAAAACCACATGCTACGAGGTAATGTGATGTATGTGGAGTAAATTTTCAGTCTGTGTAATTACATTACTATTTTCTGCAAATTTTATATTCATTTCCAGATTCACGTATTGCACAAGCCACCGTACAAATATCCTAAAGAGCTTGCCAATGGTCGACTGCGCATTGGCTATGTTTCTTCAGATTTTGGTAACCATCCTACTTCTCATCTCATGCAGTCCATCCCTGGACTTCATGATAAAGCAAAAGTTGAGGTATTTTGTTATGCTTTAAGTCCTGATGATGGAACAACCTTCAGGGCTAAGATTGCAAGAGAATCGGAACATTTCATCGATTTATCACAGGTAAATATCCTTGTTTACTTAATTTATTTCCTTTATGTCTGAACTTGTCCCGTGTCATGATTTAAGCACACTTATCAAATGAAATTTATTACAAGTTTTCCACTATTCGATACAACTTACTTTTACTAAGAACTTATGTTCCTATATATTTGTGGTTCATGTTTCAGGATTTGTAAACACCTTCCTCGACCAATAACATTCTCACATGGGCCAAAAAGACCATAAGGTTCAAATCAAATAAATTAAAAACATTATAAAAATTAATGTTATTTGATAGTTTGTCTGTATGTGTGTATGTCTCTTATGCGTTCATATACCATTCATCAGATTGCGATGAAACTTGGGTGAGATGTTGAGTATACTCCTAGGAAGGTTTCTGGCTTAGTAAATCCGTATTAACAATAGTTAGCTCACGAGTAGATTCAACAAATGAGCAACAACGCGCAAAGTGTTTCAACAAATTCCCGTATGCATTCATATACCATTCATCCGATTGCGATGAAACTATGGTGAATTGTTGTGTACACTTACGTGAAGGTTTCTAACTTAGTAAATCCATTTCACAGTAGGTAGTGCATGAGTAGATTCAACAAATGAGCGACAGCGCACGAATCGTTTAAACAAAATCCCATATGCCAGTCATCCGATTGCGATGAAGCTTTGGTGAGTTTTTGGGCACGCTCCCAAGAATGTTTCTAAATTAGTTAATCCATTTTATGATAGTTTAGAGGCAGTTAACGGAAATTGAAAAAAATATTGTGTATTCAAAAGCACTTCAAGAAACAAAATTACAATGCCAACACTTTGTTAGATTGGCATTGCAACGCACGCCTGTTATTTATAAATTTGACTTGCACCTTATGGTGTTTTTGGCCCGTATGAGAATGTTATTGGCTGAGGAAGGTTTTTACAAAAGCCGAAACATGTATCTCAAATATATAGGAACATATCGTATTTCCTCGCAACTTTTCAAACACTAAAATAGGTTTATAAAATTTCCTCGCTTAATCGTCGTATAGCATACTGTATTTGTATTTGTGCGCCAGTCAGTTGCACATGCTGCCGCGACTTTATAACCTGGCGCGACTTTGTCAGAAGAAAAATATCTCGTCTTTATGCTTGCGGGCTATGAACCGCGACGCGTGCGGCCAGCGCACATTCCGCGAGCTTCTGGCGTGATCTTGTCAGGAGAAAATAATCTCGTCTTTATGCCTGCGGGCTATGAACCGCGACATGAACGGCCAGCACACATTCCGCGAGCTTATAGGCCTAATCTGGCGTGATCTTGTCAGCGAGTAATCTCGTCTTGATGCCTGCGGGCTATGAACAGTGATGCAAACAGCCAGCGCACATTCCGCGAGCTTATAGGCCTAATCTGGTGTGATCTTGTCAGCAGAAAGTAATCTCTCCGTTATGCTTGCGGGCTATGAACTGTGACGCAAGCGGCCAGCGCACATTCCGCAATCTTATAGGCCTAATCTGGCGTAATCTTGTTAGGAGAAAGTAAATCTCGTCTTTATGCCTGCGGGCTATGAACCGCGACGCAAACGGCCAGCTTCGTCAGCACATTCCGCGAGCTTTAACCTGTCGTGACCTTGTTAGAAGAAAGAAGCCTGTCTCTGACTGCAGGCTATGACTCACGCTACGCGAATGACTGGCCCGTGCAGCAAATAATGATACAGTATATTATTTGAACTTAAATATTCTTCGCATAATTGTCGCACCCTGCTTTTTCCCATGAATTTTAGGCTCAAATAGTGTGACAATTATGCGAGGAAATACGGTAAGTACCGGTATTTAATAAAAGTAAGTTGTTTGAATAGTGGAAAACTTGTGATCTTATATTCTTCTTCGCCTTTTGAGACCACATAGGATCACTTTAATCAACCATTAGTTTGTTGTGTTTTTTTTTTTTTTATTTTTTTTTTTTTTTATTTTTTTTTTTTTTCAGGTAATGTATCAAATTGCATCCAATGTACACCTCTTTTTTTTCTCTTTCAGGTAATGTATCAAATTGCATCCAATGTACACCTCCACTATGCAATACACTATGTCTTACCGTTACAGTTACCTTTATTTAATCATTCAAACGTAACATGAACTTCTTACAGAGGTAAACGACCCCTTGTTTCGTTCATGGCACAAATAAATCCAAAGTACAAAGAAGCACAATACTGTAGGTAGCCTACACTAGAATGCCCATTATGGTACGCACCATAATTCCATAGTGTACCTTTGACGTCCAGTCTTATCTTCACAGAGCCGGTACGTACACGTACGAGCAACGCCTTCACTTCACAGCAGATATTCAAAGCGACCTCCTTGCATTTGCAAACACTTTGCCACTCGTTGTAGCATACTTTGCCGGGCCCTATGCAACACACCATTACCGATGCAGCATGCACGCGAGCTATTAGGTCTTATACATCCATGGGTGGAACTATAAACTTGTTCCTATAAGTGTCCCCACAAATAAAAATCTAGTGGATTAAGGTCCGTGGAACATGGCGCCCAGAAGATTGGACCTCCACGACCAATCCATTTCCCGGAACCCGCTTCATTTAAACAGTTTCGCACAGTCATTCCAAAGTGTAACGGTGCAACATCATGCTGAAACTATAGCTGTCGCCGAACACCAAGTGGAACGTACGATAGAGGGGGGTAATAAACTTGTCTGGCAATAGGTAAGGGCCTAAAAGCACTCCTCCCACGATTCCAACCCACAGGCTTATGCCAAAGCGTGCCTGAAAGCCACGTTCACGGGTGACATGTGGGTTGTGGTCAGACCAATAATGACTATTGTGATGGTTGAAAATACCTTGCCGAGTGAAGCTACATCCGTCACTCCATAGCACATTCTTGATAAAATATTCATTATCTTTAACTTATTGCAAATGCAATTCACAGAACTGTACTCGTTGAATGTGCTCTTCTGGGCGCTGGTGTTGAGTTAACGTGTAAAGATATGGATTCAGTTCTTCGTCGTGCAACACGTCAACAACCAGTGTTGGAGATACCTGGAACTGCCTTGCAATATCACGGGTACTTCGCCGAGGTTATTGGTGAATGGTTTCAAGAATTGCGTCCTCCGTTTGTGGAGTTGGCTACGTCTAGTCCTTGGACAACCTCTGTCCACTACTTGTGGGCGAAGATCACTGGTTTCCCACAGGCGTTGCTCAAAGCGACGAAAAACATTCTTATCGGGATGGCGCCTTGGAGGGTACCGTACCGCATACTCACGAGCAGCACCCAACACTAAAAGCATATCGACGTATTCACCATTTGTGAACTCCCATCATGAAGCCACCCTACATGAACTTGACAGGACTAGTTATGGTTGTGCAATGCGTGGTTAGTAGACTCATGCATGCCGTTTAATGGATCACACTGTGCATTATTTTTTCGTTTTACGGACTAAGCGAGGATCCCACCATTCCCGCCACTGAGGACAGTGTCCTGGAGCTTGGGACTCTGAGTCGGGGATACAACTGGGGAGTGTGACTAGCACTTGGTTCAGGCGGCCTCACCTGCAAAGCGAACTGGGGCCTGATGAAGGGATGGGAACCGTGGGAGGGTTAGGCAAGGAAAGGGGAAGGAGGCGATCGTGGCCTTAGGTACTGTACCCGTAAATCCGGAAAGTAGCCTGTCGGAATATCCATAGCCCTAGCTGGATTGCCCATTTCTAACAGCATCGGCTAAATTACATCATTAGAAATCGCTCCAACAAGGTCTTTAGGGATTTACATACAGCAGTTGCAAGGATATTGTGGATAACAACCAAATTAATGGGGCTCACTTACCTTTACTTACCTGTCTCTTGGGTATGGGAACTAACTCAGCTTCGCCTGAAAATGGATCCACAATACCTTGATCCTTATATTTAAAATGAATCACTCGCCAACGACCAAGAACAACGAACTGTGTAAATTTATTTAACATATGTAAACTAAATCTAACATAAACAATAAATAACAATAAACTATACTAATAAAAAATATCCATACACTCATACATGCTTCTCCTCCACTACACATGTTTTACTGCAATTAATGGACTGTAAGTTAAAAACACAAAAATTTTGAACTGTCTAGGCCTACTGTACGTATTTAAAAACGTTTAAGACAAATGCCACGCTTACTTGTATGACACCTGGCCATACGCGTTCATTGACACACTGACACACATTTGCGTCGGCCGTGAAACTGTTTCATTGTCAAGGCTGTGGCTGGACACCGCGCTTGTTATTTAATAATCTGGCCTTGAACGGACTGGTGGAAATACACTTCCCAACATTTGCTTGCTGCATACACACACAGTTCTGCAGTGCCTTTAGTAACCTCGTTTGAAAAGAGATTCTTACATTATAAAACTGCTTATAACTCTTGTAATTCTTTACCAATTTAACTGAAATTTAAATACACCCTTCCTTTCACACTCCTTAATCGTTCTAGAACCGATTAGGTTGTTCAGTCAAATTTAACAACTGGCAATCATCCATTCTAAAAACATTCGCTCACAAAATATGCACTATTTCAAAAACATCCTACTAATTAATCCTAACAAAATTATTTAAGTAATTAAATCATTACGGAAAAATATTTACAAGTAATCTGGTCGTTATGATAAACGATATCTAACGTTGACAACACGTTATCTTGGAGAATCTTAATTCTCTCTTACTATACAACTTGAAATTAATTATTTACAATGTTTCTCAACACAAAGATTTGCTAACACTCGTTAGCGTTCATATACTGCACACACATAGTCTTAGATAGGTTTATTTACATTATCAATCAGATACAATGAACTGGCAAAGGTCAACTGTACGTTTCTATACAACTCCGGGTTTAATAAGGTTTAATAATGGTATAAATGACATGAGTAGACAATAGTTTTCTAATTGCCTTCCACTCAAACCCTCTTGTCATCACAGCTAAAACGTTTCTTCACAAGAACTGGAATTCTTATATACAACGACTCTTATCATCTATGCCTCGGTTCTTATCAAAGAACTATACTTCGTTGACTTCCCTTAAAATGCGGAAACGCCTTCGCACGAGCTCAATACAGCTCTCCATCACCTCATATAACACTATATATGGCATAAACAATTATCATCCACTATGTTAAACAATCACCAAAAACGGATTAATTGTTATCAACATTTTTTCTGTAGGAACCTCCTTCAATTAACGGCATGACCATCAGTGTCGTCACACTCGACTACTGATCTAAAATTATACATCCTTTAGTTCTTCAAATAAAACTTCCAACAATAACGAACAACTTTAGACTGTAGTGATTGACCTCCTAGAGTTTACTACACAATAAAATAATTAATTCTTAACTCGACTGTCACAAATACATGTAATAAAAATATTAATTCTGTTTCATCTTACTTGTCAGCCGGCCCCGTGGTGTTGGGGTAGCACGCCTGCCTCTCACTTGGAGGTCCCGGGTTCGATCCCTGGCTCCGTCAGGGATTTTAAAACTGACGTGAGGGTTGGAACGGGGTGCACTCAGCTTCGTGAGGACAATTGAGTAGCTCCCTGACAGTGAGGCAGCGCCCCGATCACGAAAACTAAAGATTAACGGCCGAGGGGACCCGATGCGCTAATCACGCGTCACCCCATTATCTGCAGGCCAAATGGCTGGGCAGCGGTCGCTTGGTCGGCCTAGGCCCTTCATGGGCTATATAGTGCCAGGGGTAGTTGATCTTGTCAAGCTTTAAATTGCACGTTGTTGCAATATCAGGTCTACATTATGACGTGATATTACCCAAATAGTGTATAAATAACCACACATGTTATTTATAGTGTCAAATAGAATTCAATTTTGACCGGGATAAACTAGATTTAAATAATCTTCTATCAAAAGATATTTCCTCTAACAATTAACTGACTAAAGCTTTCAGCTTTACAAATAATGAAAGGGTTGTCAATTTCGTAATGTCTTTCCATTCTACACGAAGAATGTCTATGTATTTAAGATTTCAGTCTTATTAAACGACTAGTTTTTGCTAGATCACCATAAAGTTTATATACAATAAAGATATGACAATATCATTCGATGTTTCTTCTGCTCTTGAAGTTGATACATTAAAGTGCCTAAATTAAATTACTAAAAGAATTTAATTTGTAACTATGACACAGTGTCTGAATACTTGGTTCAAATAAAAATTAAAATTCGATAGTCAAAACGACTAGCCTTATATAAGGAAATCTGATTCCTCAAACAAAATTTTTAATGTCAGTTCAACAACTGATCCGTAGAATAAAATTGAAAATAGATGAATGACAATCATCTCTAATAATCTTGAAGCATAAAAATCTTAACACACATCTGAAGTGTAAATTACATGGGAACACTGGAATACATGAAGTATGGAGTAAGGACGTCGGCTCAGAATGTCACTAATCGAGCTCTATACTACAAGTAAATGACACTGCTACCTTATTTGGACGATAACTTGAAGATCAGGGTAAATATTTACACAATACTTTAGATGTTTCCTCAGTCCAATATACTGAGATGGACCTCCATTCGAACCCCGGAACGGTGACCTCGGATTTGGGAAGACGTTCCCTCTCCGGTATTCACCAACCTCCTTCTGGTATCGAACGGCATCCTTCTGGCATATTCTTCTGGTTTTGCTGGGAATTATTTCTATTGCTAATCATTGTTACATTAGTGTTCGTAGACTAACGAAAATGTACAAGGTGAAATGTACACTACGTCTGTATTCTGCAATACGTTGCCTATCGAAGCTCCTTTGTTGTATCTTAACTCTGCATCAAATATGTCCCTGGCGCATGACTACTTAGTCGATCATCTCAAAAATGTTAATAATGTTGAATGAAACTAATCGATGAATATTAATAGCCATCATATAAATGTTTGTTTGCTGCGCCAATGTTAAAGTTCTCCAATGCTGTTCACTTGAACTATGTTCGCCAACTTCACGTTGCAACAAAAGTGTTGTTCAGCTTCTATTTCCAACACATTTGAAAAATTGTCTTTACAGGCTTATTTCGTCGAAGTGGTTTGAAATAAAGCGCTAGACTTTTAATAGAATATAGTATTCGACCTGTACTATCTATTTATTCACTTGGCTAAAGTTTATTCTCAAATATAAATGAGATATCTTAATTTCAGGCCTCTTAACTTCGCCTATAATGCTAGCGCGGGAATCTCCACTGTTCCACCCTGCTAACGTATCATCTCCACGTGTCGTCAATCGCCGCACTCAGACTAAGGCTTTGGGATCTCCGTTAACCCAAGAAACACTTCCTCTCTCTTCAAAGTCTGCCGGAATATGAACCTCGATCCTTGGATCTCCCTCTCCAAGTCGAAATTTTGGCGGCCATATCAATCTCCCACCATAATTTTAGCGCGTAGATTACCAATGCTTATTACTGTGTAGATTAACCGTTCTGCGGCTTTTAAAGTATCAAACATATTTTCTTTAATTTTCTCTTCATTACCAATTAAGAAAATCTCCTTCTAAGGGCCTGAATGCATAATTTCATCAAATTATGTAGTTGAAGTTAATCCCATCTTCATTAAGACCTCTTCTCATTGGCTCTGGGCTGGTATCCAATAGCATAATTTATAACATTATTTATTATATTTTATGACTAATTCACTGTTGCTATGCTGATTTCAACCTTCCAGAAACTTCTGTTGCGCAACATATCACGTGTATAACAAAGGAGAAACTGTTCCGCCTAGTCAATACTTTTTTTTTTTTTTTAATGATGAGTGAATGGATGAAATGAGGCGAAAAAGAACATATTACTCATGAGAAGTAATGTGAGTGCACATCAGTAAAAATTAATGTACTGACTAGGCGGAACAGTTTCTCCTTTGTTATATAGTGAATCTGTCAATACGGAAAATGAACTTCTTTCAGAGCACAATTTACATATCACGTGATCGGGCTCTCCCACTGCCTCGAGCTTGTAACACGACTCACTTGTCACACTTCCAGGATTTAGCTGGTTAAATTTTACCATGGGGACGGAAAATACTCTCATTTTGTCCCAAAATAATTCAATTTCCGGGGGCAGTACCATCCCGGCATTTGCCCGAAGACGAAGTGGGAAACCACGGGAAACCACTTCGAGGATGGCTGAGGCGGGAATCAAGCCCCCTCTACTCATTTGGACCATCCGAGGCTGAGTAGACCCTGTACCAGTCCTCAGACCACTTTTCAAATTTCGTTGCAGAGCCAGGAATTGAACCGCGGACCTCCGGGGTGGGAGCTAATCACGCTGACTACTACGCAACGGAGGTGACTCACACTGTCATGTGACAAAATGTTGTGATGTCATGCTTACAAACTCAGTTAAACGACGGGAACTGACGTAACACGCAAAAAAAAAAAAAAAACTGTCGTAGATTCGAACCATAGCTCGATGGTGCATGTGGGTTTGATAACCCAATAGTCTACTCAGTGAGCTGCGACGAATAGTATGGTACTGCGGGATGATACACATTTATCTGTACATTCCGATGCACTTCAGTATGTGACAGTGTTGCCAGCTCCTCGCTTTCATACTTGTGGTTTTAAACAGCACCCGATCCGATTTTGCTATAGAAACTTTTGTCTTGCAATTGGATGAGGAATCGCATGCTGACCTCCAAGTGCGGCATTTTACGTTCACCTACCGGTAACGAAAGTAACGAAAAAGTAGCTAATTTTACAAACGGGTAACGAAAAGTAGGTAATTTTTATGTCTGGATAGTTGGATATGTCGAAGAATGTTCTCGAATGAGAAACTGTTGTTATGGTCCTTTGAGCTCCATTAATTCAACAAAATTATGTTAAATGGTCCGGCTAAGCTCAAATTATCAACAGTTTCTCATTCGAGAACATTCTTCGACATATCGATAACCAAGGTAAGGTTTGCATTTGTTTTGAAAGGAAGACTATACTTCCTGAAGTGCTTTGGCAATGCTCGTGTCGTCGATACGACATATTATAATGTGACAATTTCAATGGGTTGAGTGGTCTCCGCCCAATCAATACAAGTTTATTATTGGCATCTATTAATTTATTGCCATTAAGGACATGTTTCGGGCCTCATGGGCCCTTCTTCAGCCGCAAAAATTAATAACATATTCACATCCATCATAATACACAACACACTTGCACTTTAAGAAAAACATTAAAATAGACACTCAATTATAAAATATCAACTTATAAGTTCCCTTTGGAGTATTCTATTGTGTATTATAATGTGTATCAAAGTGTCTTGCATTGGCCTACTCAGTAAGCACTTTTCAGCGTCTTGGTGAGGTGTACTTACCAACTGACAAGCCCAATAGTACACCGGGGCGAAACGCTGATAATTTGAGCTTAGCCGGACCATTTAACATAATTTTGTTGGATAGTTTGAGGTAACGAAAATTTGCCGAGTCTGTTCAAATCATTTAAACCCGCGCTGCTAAGCTCACAGATTGCGATGAAGCGAGTTTCACGATAGCGGCGCCGAATGTGTAAGCTATATTTCCCCGTGCACGACCTCAAGGAAATGCATACTGTGGATACCTTCAGTGGTACTGTATACATCGGTTCAACATATATTTTCGGCATCAAGAAGAGTTTCGTTTTATGTGAAATATTTTTCTGTATTATTCGGAAACCTGTCAGTTTTATAAGACGTTTATTCGCGATAACTTCCGAAACACAACTAAAACCTCTCATTTCTGATATTGACCTCTAAATTTGGATATCTCAAATTGAAGTCCAGAAATAACGCAAAATAATTTATTGTCGCAATCTTGCAAAATGATACCGTTAAGAAAAAAATCGCAAAAATGCTCCGAAATACATAGACTATATTTTAAGAATCTATTCGTCGCGTAAATTTGCAACATCCAGTGTGGTTAATTCGAAACTCCGTTATATCTCTATTTTTCCTTCGAACTTTGGTTCCATTCGATATAATCTAACTGGTTATCTCGAAAACTTGCATAACTTGAATTTGAAAGAAAATGTGCCCTCTTGTCGTATTATTCGTATTATCCGATACCTACTTCAAAAGGTCATCCTCCAAAATCACATCCACAAGACGGACGGCTGACCGAACAACTTGCCTGCGAAAATCTCGTCAAACGGACTGAGGTCGATGCCAGTTGCGTAAGATTATAAAACCCGTGCCTAGTGTCGAACTTGTGTCCACGAGCACTGCGCCTTTCTGCCAGGACAGATTAGACAGGCATACAATCGTTGAACGACTAAAAGTGACACCAATTATGTAAATCGCGATTTTTCTCCGTGTTCTATCGTGAAAACAACAAATCAAGTCAAACGACTTAAACCTGCGCGGATCGTGTAACGTCTCGATATTTCTCCTTACTTGACTGCGAAGACATAATTCGGTGACGATCACGTAATGTCGCATATATTTCTTCGTGATCTGCCATGGGGACAAAGGAAATCTCCCCGAACGGCCATGATCTGAGCAACTTCTTGTTAATCATAACTTCTTGTACACAAGATGGCATATTAGCTGGAACAACTCATTCGATATTAAATATCCATTATTTATTTTTATCTCTTAATCTTATATATATAAAAAACGAATGTCTGTTTGTTCGTATTTTATGCGTTCATAAACCATTCATCCGATTGCAATCAAATTTTGGTGAGTTGTTGTACACACTTCTGGGAGGTTTATAGGCATAGTTAATCCATTTCAAAATAGATAGCACGCGAGTAGTTCAAACAAACAGTAAGTAAAACCTGAATTTTCCGCCGAATCAATACTTTACTTAATAGACAATTCTATGGGTACATGTTTCGGAGACCCTACTGTCTCCTTCCTCAGCCCTCTTTTGGTACTACAAACATCGTATGACACATTCGAAATCCCCTAATAAAACAACACAAAATACACATCACAAATTACAAAGCCACAACTACGAGCTTAAAACACATCAATTAAAATTCAACAACAACCATGAATACAGCATGTAATGCTCCTCGCATTTTCAGTCATTCAATTCTTGTTAAGTTTATGTCTTTGGACACGTTAAAAAACTGTTTATGCACAACCATTCATTTTGTTCACAGTGTCTTCAATCTCTAAAATGAATGTAATCAATCTATGGAGATTCTTGCGTACGTAGGGCTATGTTAAATTGAAAGCATCTAGAATTTGCTTATTGTCGAAGGACACTTATGATTTGAGGTAGAGCATGAAATATTATGGTGTTCGCTCTCTATAATACTTAACAATATGCCGTAGTGAAGCGACTGTTGTTTATGAATAACAGTCCAATTAGATGGCTAGTATAGAATTGAGGACGGTCAATTCAGGGCTTCTAGATGATGGTAGCTGACGGTCGGCGGCATCGATTAAAAATTTTCTTTACTATTGTTTTGGTCTTGAAATGAATCTAGTACGTTTTAGAAAATTGAATGCCAAGAATCTGAATATTATCAAGTTAAATATTATCAAGTTAGATAACTTGATAATATTCAGATTCTTGGCATTCAATTTTCTAAAACGTACTTCATTCATTTCAGGACCAAAACAATAGTAAAGAAAATTATTAATCGATGCCATTGACCGTCCTCAATTCTATACTAGCCATCTAATTGGACTGTTATTCATAAACAACAGTCGCTTCACTACGGCATATTGTTAAGTATTATAGAGAGGGTCTGTCTGTTAGGTAGTCAGCCCGAAGGCTGGTTGGATCCTCAAAAAGCACCGCCGTTACGTTATGTGAGTAGATACCCACAAAAACCCAAGGCAGCGCTATATTGAGGCGTTCTAGGCAAGAAGAGGAGTGAGGCAGTACCAAAAGAGGGCTGAGGAAGGAGACAGTAGGGTCTCCGAAACATGTACCCATAGAATTGTCTATAAGTAAAGTATTGATTCGGCGGAAAAATTCAGGTTTTACTTACTTACTGTAAACACGGTCAATACGGAACCTGAAATGAGTGCTGTACCTAATAGTTCAAACAAATGCGTAATGGCGATGCGTTCATATACTATTCATCAGATTGCGATCAAATTTTGGCGAGTTGTTGTGCACAGTCCCGGAAAAGTTATAGGCGTAGCAAATCCAATTTACAATAGATGGCGCGCGAGTAGCTTCAACAAAATGGCGTGCGTTTGTTCCAAAAATGTCCCACATGCGTTCATATACCATTCATCCCATTGCGATGAAACTTGGATGAGATGTTCTGTACACTTCAGGCAAGGATTTTGGCTTAGTAAATCAACTTAACAATAGGTAGCACACGCGTAGATTCAACAAATGAGCGACAACGGGCGAAGCGTTTCAACAAAGTCCTGTATGCGTTCACATACCATTCATTCGATAGCGATGAAACTTGGGTGAGAGGTTGAGTGCACTACAGGCAAGGTTTCTGGCTTAGTAAATCCATGTTATAATAGGTAGTGCACGAGTAGATTCAACAAATGAGCGACGACTCGTGAAGCGTTTCAACAAGTTCCCGTATACGTTCATATACTAATCGTCTGAAAGCAATGAAACTTGGGTGAGATGTTGTGTACACTTCGGGGAAGCTGTCTTGGTTAGTAAATCCACTTTACAATAGGTATCGCACAAGTAGATTAAACAAATGAGCGACGACTCGCGAAGCGTTTCAACATAGTCCCGTTTGCGTTCATATACCATTCGTCCGATAGCGACTAAACTTGGGTGAGTTGTTGTGTACACTTCAGGGAAGGTTTCTGGCTTAGTAAATCCACTTAACAATAAGTAGTGCACGAGTAGATTCAACAAATGAGCGACGACGGGCAAAGCGTTTCAACAAAGTCCTGTATGCGTTCACCTACCATTCGTCCGATAGCGATGAAACTTGGGTGAGAGGTTATGTACACTTCAGGCAAGGTTTCTGGCTTAGCAAATCCACTTTACGATAGGTAGGGCAAGAGTAGATTCAACAAATGAGCGACGATGCGCGAAGCGTTTCAACAAAGTCCCGTATGCGTTCATATACTATTCGTCTGATAGTGATGAAACTTGGGTGAGATGTTGTGTACACTTCGGGGAAGCTTTCTTGGTTAGTAAATCCACTTTACAATAAGTATCGCACAAGTAGATCAAACAAATGAGCGACGATGCGCAAAGTGTTTCAACATAGTCCCATATGCGTTCATATACCATTCGTCCGATAGCGACTAAACTTGGGTGAGTTGTTGTGTACACTCCAGGGAAAGTTTCAGGCTTAGTACGTCCATTTTACAATAGGTAGCGCACAAGTGGATTCAACAAATGAGCGAAGATGCGCGAAGTGTTTCAACTAAGTCCCGTATGCGTTCATATACCATTCGTCCGATAGCGATGAAACTTGGGTGAGATGTTGTGTACACTTCAGGGAAGGTTTCTGGCTTAGTACATCCTCTTTACAATAGGTATCGCACAAGTAGATTCAACAAATGATCGACGGCACGCGAATCTCTTAAACAAAATCCCGTAGCGTTCAAATACCATTCATCCGATTGCTATGAATCTTTGGTTGAATTGTTGTGCACACTCCAGGAAAGGTTTCTGACTTAGTAAATCCTTTTTACAATAGGTAGCGCACGAGTCTATTCAACAAATGAGTAACGGCGCGCATATCGTTTTTAAAAAAAATCGTATGCGTTCATATACCATTCATGCATTTGCAATGAAATTTAGAGAAATGTTGTTTTCACTCCCGAAAAGATTTCTGATTTAGTAAATCCATTTTTTAATTGGTAGCGCACGAGTAGATTCAACTAATGAGTGACAGCGTATGAATCGTTTCAACCAAGTCCCGTATGCGTTCATATACCATTCATCCGATTGTGATAAAACGTTGGTGAGTTGAGTACAGTCCTGCGAAGGTGTATGAATCAGTAAATCCGTATTTCAACGTGTGGCACACAAGAAGATTCAACAAATGAGTGAAGGCGCGTGAATTGTTTAAACAAAATCCCGTATGATTTTATATGCCATTCATCCGATTGCGATGAAACGTTCATGAGTTGTTGTGTACACGCCAGTGAAGGATTTTGACTTAGTAAATCCATGGTACAATAGGTAGAGTACGAGTATATTCATCAAATGGGTGATGGCGCTTGAATCGTTTCAACAAAGTCCCGTATGCGTTCATATACCATTCATTTCCTTGCGATGAAACTTGGCTGAGTTGTTGAGCACGCTCCCATGATTTTTTTTTTTTTTTTTTTTTTTTTATTTTTTTTTTTTTTTTGAGATAGTAAATCAATTTTACAATAGTTTAGAGGTGGTTAACGGAAAATAAATAAATATTGGAAATCCAAACACTTAAACAAACAAAGTTACAACGCCAACACTTTCTTTGATTGGCATTGCAACGCATGCCGGGTAAGCTAGTTTTTTATAAAACCATAAGTGAATTAGATTCACTGCTTTAAACACAGGTCATTATTGGTTTTCTTCACCGCACGATGAGCTCCTATGTTTGCCGACCGCAGACGTATCTTGAATTAAAAGGTAACTAAAATTATCTAAAAGGTAGCTAAAAAGTAACTAATTTGTATGTCATCCTTACAGTAGTCACCCTGAAAAAGAATGTTTGTTCAGCTTTTATGCGTTCATACACATCCGATTGCGATCAAATTTTTGTGAGTTGTTGTGCACACTTACGGGATGGTTATAAGCATAGTAAATCCAATTTACAATAGAAATCGCGCGAGTAGCTGTAACAAATGAGTGTTGGCGCGCAATTCGTTTGAACAAAGTCCCGCATGCATTCATATACCATCCGATTGCGATGAAATTTTGTGTTGTGCACACTCCTGCAAATGTTTCAGATTTAGAAAATCTATTTTACAATTGGTAGCGCACGAGTAGATTCAACTAATGGGTGATGGCACGCGAATCGTTTCAACAAGGTCCCGTATACGTTCATATACCATTCATTTGACTGCAATGAAACTTTGGTGAGTTGTGCACGCTCCCACATGAAAATGAAAATCCACAGCCTGCTTCCAGTCTCCGACCGGGTCAGGAATGGAATGAATGAAGCCCCCATCTAGCGGCGAGGATATGAAATGTGCCGGCTGCCGAGGCCTGACGCACTCCTCTGGGGCAATGATTAAATGAATGACAAATGAAATGATAGTGGAGAGTGTTGCTGGAATGAAATTTTGACAGGGAAAACCGGAGTACCCGGAGAAAAACCTGTCTGCCTCCGTTTTGTCCAGCACAGATCTCACATGGAGTGACCGGGATTTGAACCACGGATCCAGAGGTGAGAGGCCGGCGTGCTGCCGCCTAAGCCACGGAGGCTCACGCTCCCACATATGTGACTGAATTATTAAATCCATTTTACCAAAGTTTAGAGGCAGTTAGCGGAAAAAGAAAAAACATATTGTGTAATCTAAAGCACTTGAACAAACAAAGTTACGACGCCAACACTTTATTTGGCATTGCAACGCATGCCGGGTACAGCTAGTCAGTTCTATATTTCAATACGGAAAGATGACTGTGTTTAAAGATATTCAGCTTTTTCTTCTTTTTCTTTCTTCATTAGAGTTCCAAGTGAGGTTTTCACCAAAATATTTCAACTATTTACAATTTAAATTTATTTGTTATTGTTTAATAGAATAAGTTAGCTGGTCCTATAACTTTGAAGGTTGGCATTATTTCTGTTTTTTTTTTTTCATACGAAATTTTACTCCAAATTTTTTGCTATGCTTTCAAGTTCTTCTAGTGGAAATTTATTCTTTTTCATTTGTAAGTAGTACAAGATAATCTGTGAATGCTAATCAAGTAGGTTTAATATCTTGTCCAATCTTGATGTGTGGTTGACATATCTTAGTCCATTCCCAAATGATATTTTCCAACACACAATTAAATTTTAATGGCGAGCGTCCATCTCCTTGTCCAAGTCCAGTTAATTTCAAATGGTTCAGAGAATTCATTTCTGAATCTAACTTTAGATTCAGTGGGTGATTCCAATATGGCTTTTGATGTAGACCAAATTCCTTAGGGATATTCAATAACTCAACAATGGATACTATAATACACCTTTTAAAAATCAATAAAAGTGATGACTAAATTTTTGTTTCTTGATTCTATGATGTTTCATACCCCACTTTAAACTGGTAATTTGATCTGGAAAACTTGACGAAATTCTAGTAGATATTCTCCAAGTTTGCAGTCAAGTTCATGAATTCTTATATATACAATCTTAGAGAAAATCTTTTAACACTAGAACGGCCAGAATTCCCTAATTCCTCTAAAGGCCGCAGACGGTCATTTTGACCGCTGGCGCTTAATAATATCCATGTGGCATACTAGGGCTGGAAAGCATCTGAATATTCAATAATGTGTTATAAAACAACTCAATTAACCATTGGAATTTATTATATACAGTAATTCAAAACCAAACCATTGTTCAACAAAATTAATATAATTATTGTAAATTTTAATTTAGTTCCAATAGTAACAGTAAAATATTTTGGCCTACTTACAATTGAAAAAGCTTTAAAAATTATTAGGGAGCCTACTGTCGATCAAAATACATGGGTTGGTTTTTTAGTTTTGGCACCAATGCTTCAGTGCCAAGTTGCAACAATGTTGGGCGCTGCCACTTTTACCGACGGTTGCTGCCCTGCATCCCCTCCCTCAGAGCACATGACCTCGCCCGGGCTCACCACTGCTCGTGCGCAGTCGCGCCTGTTAGATGAGTAGTGTGAGTGCGAAAGACAGTCGCAATGTTTTCCAAGCAGGAGCAGAGAACGTGGATAAAAATTTAGTGTGCTAGGGGTCGCAGTGCTAAACAGTGTCACCGAGGATTGCAGGAAGTGTGCAGTGCAGCTGTGTTACCGTTCAGAACGGTAGCAAGATGGGTTGCAGCCTTTCGAGATGGGTGCGAATGTGTGGAGCACATGCCTCGATCTGGTCACCCACCAGTAAGTGACGACAATGTACAGATGGTGTCCGCGTTAGTAGAGGTGGATCGGAACGTAACGGTTCGTCAATTAGAGCAAGATACCAGACTGGCACATTCAACTGTCCTCCACATCCTGAAGGACTTACTGAAAATGAGGAAGATTGCGTCCAAATGGGTTCCGCATGACTTAACCGACATGCTCAAATGGCTGCGATATGACGCTTGTCGTATGCACTTGCAGCGTTATGAGCCCGAAGGAGAGGCCTTCTTACGGCATATCATAACCATTGACGAGACGTGGGCCAGATCTTATGAGCCACAGTTAAAACGCCAATCGAACGAGTGGCGGCACCACGGAAACAAACAGTTGATTCTTGCCTATGATTGGGATGGTGTGGTCATTCACCATACTGTTCCCCGAGGGCAACCCATTAATGCGGCATACTATTGTTCGTTTCTGCAAGACCATCTCCGAGGAGCTCTGAGAAGGAAACGGCGCCACCACATGGTTACACCGCCCATCGTTCTGCATGTCAATGCTAGGGCACACACAGCAGACGTTTTGTCGGCATTGTTGGATTGCTGGGGCTGGGAGGTCCTGTATCACTCCCCCTTATTCTCCAGACATCAGTCCCTGCGACTATGATCTCATCCCGAAGATGAAGATGACAATGCGCGGGGAGCGCTTCCGTACCATTGAAGACGTTAAGCAGGCTGCCGAGCGCTCTCTTCGTACCATCAATAGATTGGGCAGTGCCAACGGGATCCAACGACTTCCGCATCGCTGGGAACACGTTGTACGCAAGGGTGGGGACTACATCTAGGGCCTGTGAAACTCGGAACCATCTAAGTGAGTTATTAATCCAGTTATAACTAAGGTGCCAAAACTGAAAAACCAACCCATCTATTATGTGCACTTGAGTTTAAAAGTGGTTTGTGAAGTACCCAATAGGCCTACATAATTCCAATAACATCATCATTTTTGTCGTTATATTGTACGTTAGGTCATATGAGTTTGAAATTTTTCATTTATATTTTAATATTTTTTATCGCAGTTGGAACACAAAAAGTGTCCGCTTTTAAGCGTGTTTCAACCATGTGCCAGCTTTGAGAATTAGTTTCTCAAAAATCCGTCATCAGATCGAATTAAAATTTTAACAAAATGTACATTGGAATGTTTTCTAACTCGTATATTAATTTCAAAATGTTGTGTGTCCAAGGAACTAAGTTACCATTTTTGTAAGGTTACTTTTTCTCGGCTCGGGTGGCTGGAAAATTGTGTTCTTGGTCGATTTGTAATCCTTATCAATGTGAAATAGGTAAATGAATTCACTTATTTTATATCGGTTTGTATTTGTACAGGATAAAACGACATGGTTCAGCAACTCACCGATACGGCGAAGGCTGTACAGCGTTGTCAAAATGGAGCATCCTCACGCGTCATGCCGCGCCTCACTCGGAATTGCATGGACACTTTCCTTGGCTATTTAAAATTAACTTGTGTTTAACTTCATTAATTCAAGCAAATGGTATTAAAAAGATGTGAAAAACATTTTCCATCAGCTTTTCTCATGAGGACTTTGAACCTCCAATAGCAGTTCTTTTTTTTTTAATATATATATATATTTTTTAATATATATATATTTTTTATTATTGTGTTTCTTAATGTATTTTTTTAATTATTTGCGTTTATCTATTTACAATATATACATTGGTTTAAGTCACCAACAGTGGTAGCTACACTCACTATTGCACAGTGCTAGTCCATGGGGCCAAGCTATCTGCGAACTCTGTAGACGTTGGTTCGAGCCCCATCGTCGGCCGTTCTTGAAATGGTTTTCCATGGTTTCCCATTATCAACTCCAGGTAAATGCTGTGATAGGCCACGGCCGCTTCCTTCCACATCCTTGCCCAGTTTCATTCATTTCATCCCTCAATAACTCCTCTCATGAGGTTGGCGTTGGCAAGGGCATGAAGCATTAATTGACTCCATTAATCGAGCCATTTTTATGGAAAAGAAGCAGCAGGAATCATTTGTACAGTTCAAAGGGGAAATTCCAACAGTCATCACCCGTGACAAAGAATGCATGAACGTTAAATGAAATATTTATACTGTGTTTTTAACAAGTTCTTAACATTGTTTTTGGTGTATACTGTATGTATAATGAGCTGCATGCAACCGTGCATTTCATGCATGTCGTTTATGTTTGCCCTGAGATCTTATATTCAATGTTTATGTGTGCATGATGGTATCCATTTTCTTTGTATATTTTGGCTGATGAAGAATTGTAACAGAATTCGAAACATGTACCAATAAGTTCCACTTATTTTGAAGTATTGATTCGACGGACAATAAAGTATTTTAATACATTTTGTAATTTGCAACGTCAATACGGACCAAAAAATGGAAGCAAATATTCCCAAGTAAGGGCATCCGGCCGTAAATACCTCCCGCCACATCTCATCTCGTCCTCGACCCGTTGAAAACGTGAATAATGAGGAGTAGACATAATCACACATTGGTTTAAGTCACTTACAATTTATCACCAGTAATATCATCATCAATGCTTAATGAATCAGAAGTTTCAAGACTGATTACAACTTGTACTTCAATATCTTCCGGAAGGAAGCCTTTTTCCTTTTTTTTTTTCAATGGCGTGTTATACATTTTTTTTCAGAGCTCACGCGTTACGGAACCAAAGGTTTCTTGCCAAATGTATACTTTTTTCCTTGTCTTCTGCGTTTGCGAGATCTCCTATTCCTATAGTAAATTTTACAGTTTTTCCTGGTGGTTGGCTACTTGAAGCAGTCGAGTTCTGCTCTGAATATTTATTTTAATCATATTGCTCAGTTAACGCTTCTGTAAGTTATGTTGTGACAAACGTTTACAACCATTTAAATCCATAACAAGGTCGAGATGTGTAAAGCATTGACGTGTTTCGGGACACCTGCATGCTACAGTACTGTCGATCAGTATTATTATGTGCACTTGAGTTTGGAGGTGGTTTATGAAATAGCCAATAGGCCTACAGATAACTCAATAACACTATCATTTTCCTCATTCTAATTAACGTTAGGTCAATAATAATAATAATAATAACAAAAAACAAACCCTGTGGCACCACAGCCCAAGAAGGGCCTAGGCCTACCAAGTGACCGCTGCCCAGCCATTTGGCCTGCAGATTTTGGGGTGACGCGTGGTCAGCGTGTCAGGTCCCCTCAGCCGTTAATCTCGGTCTCCGTGACCAGGGAACTGTCTCACTGTCAGACAGCTATTCCATTGTCCTCACGAGGTTGAGTGCACCCTGTTCCATCTCTCACGTCAGTTTCTAAAATCCCTGAGGGAGCCGGGAATCGAACGCAGGACTACCGGGTGTGAGGCAAACGCACTACCCCAACACCACGGGGCCGGCAATAATAATAATTGTTTTACATCCCTTTTAAGTACTGTGACTTTTAGAGACGCAGGGCTGCCTGAATTATGCCCGAAGGGAATCTTTAACGTGCCATTAAATTTACTGACACTGCTTCGTCTTATTTAAGCGCCCTGAAATGCCAACTGATTGCGTCAAGATTCGATCCTGCAACTTTGGCCACAGCAGGCGAATACGTAATGTTAGGTAATAAATGTTTGGATATCAGTTTTTATTCAAACAAACGGTATTAGGAGGTAATGCCGTGGTAGATCGTGGCACACGCAATGCTTCCTGTTGACTTCCGAACTAGACCTCACCCCTGTAACCTACTGGCTTTTCAACATATGAGTCAGTGGAATTAAGATGTGGCGGTATTCCACCCTAAAATAAACACAAATTTTCCATCTTCTTATCACATTAGATCAGTTCAGTCTTGTTTAGTGTGTTGTAAGTGCAGATTCCTGCAAGATGCCTCCAAGACTTGCATTTACTGTATTTGAGCTTCAGATGATCGTGAGTGCCGTTAGATTTTTTTTACTCTAGAGGCCGAAAAGCTAGATAAAAAGCGGTTTCCTATTTATCAACGAACTGCCTTGAAATATCACTTCGGTCTGTAAAACATGCAGTGAAGAAGAATAAAGAAAAAGACAGCAAAGAAAACGGAAGAATCTCCTACGGCAAAGGAGAGACGACTGTCAGCAGGATGACTTCACTTTGTAATCAATTTACCATTGGAGTTATTAGGCGTACCATTCTCAACTATCTTTTTGGAGAAGGTGTTTCCAACAATTTCAAAATTAAAAGAGAGACTTGAAAATTCAATGAAAGTCTTTTCGGAAAAGTCCCTTGAAAATCTTCGGCAAATTGTCCACAGCATTGGATTTTGATTTAAGAGACTGAATTGATTGCAGCCTCTATTCACACGTTGAACTGTAAGGTGACTTAAACCAATGTGTTTGTATGTCTATCCCGTAATTATACTGTATACAAAGGGGTCGGATGTGATGCGATGAAAGTCTATGTGGCGGGTGGTTATTATGGCCGTTTTGAGAGATGAAATTAATGAAACTGGGCACGGATGTGGAAGGTAGTGGTCGTGACCTATCACAGCATTTACCTGGAGTTGAAAATGGGAAGCCACGGAAAACCATTTCAAGGACGACGACGGTGGGGCTCGAACCTACGTCTACTGAGTATGCAGATATTTTGGCCCCATGGCCTAGCGCTGCGCGTTAGCGAGTGTAGCTACCGCTGTCGGTGACTTAAACCAATGTACCTAGGTCATCATCATCATCTTGCACAGTTTCCAGCCACTGGCCGGGTCTGTTTGGAACACAAGCCTCTCCAACGTCTTCTGTCTTCCCACCATCTCTCAGCCTCCACCCTTGTCCAGTCTTCTCCTCTCTTCTTCACGCTTTCTTCCACCCCCTTCAGCCATCTGTCTCTCGGTCTTCCTCTAGGTCTCTTTCCTTCCCACATCGTCTCGTGTACCCTCCTGGGTATCCTCTTCTCCTCCATTCGTTTTACATGTCCATTACATCTAAGTCTCGATTTCTCTATACCATCCTGTAATGGTTCCTCCTTCATTAATTCCCTGGTCCTCTCATTTCTTATTCTGTCCATCTTTGTAGCTCCAATATTACTTCTCAAGAACCTCATCTCACTGGCCTGTATTTTGCTCTTCTCCCTTCCTTTCATAACCCAGGTCTCCGAGACATACGTCAGGATAGGGACATAGTACGTCCGATATATGATCTTTTTGCTGTTTTGAGGGACATCCTTGCTTCATAACATGCTTCTCACACTCCTCCGGAATGCTTCTGCCAGTCTCCCCCGCTCATTTATTTCTCTATAGTTTCTTCCATTATCTTGTATCAGGCTTCCCAGATACTTGAAACTCTCCACTTGCTTCAGCTGTTCCCCACCAATTGTTATTCCCGTTGTGGTTCTGTCCTTCTTCCTTGTTGTGATCACCATCTCACTCTTATTTATGCTAAATTTCATCCCATATCCTTGTATTATTCCTTCCCACATGTCCAACTGTTCCTGTACCTCCTCCTCCTTGTTTCCCCAAATCATCTGCAGACACCATTGCTTTCATCTTTCCTTTCCCAATTACTTGTGCCACTCGGGACATTATGTCATCCATCACCACAATGAAAAGTAACGGTGACAGTGCACTTCCTTGTTTCAGGCCGTTTCTCTGTTCCAACCAGTCCGATCTCTCTCCTCCCACTTTCACACAGCTCACGCTTCCCTTGTACATCTCCTTTATCCTCTTTATAGTCCATTTCTCTACTCCTCTATCCTCCAGGGACTTCCATACTTTGTTTCTGCATACACTGTCATATGCTTTCTCAATGTCCAGGATGGCCATCAGTAGATCTGTTCCATACTCATAGTGCTGTTCTTGTAACTGCCTTACAGCAAAAATCAAATCCACTGTGGACCTTCCTGCTCTGAAGCCATGCTGCTCTTCCCTCATCCCTCCTTCTATCCTTGTCCTAATTCTCCTTTCTAAAACTTTCTCAGAGATCTTTGCACAATGACTCATCAGTGTTATTCCCCGATAGTTTCTGCATTCTGTTCTACTACCTTCCTTGAAAATCGGAACAATTATTCCTTTTTTCCAGTCCTCTGGGGTCTTCCTTTCCTTCCATGCTGTCCTCATCACTCAGTACAACCATTGTATCCCCACCTCTCCTGCTGCTCTCACTATCTCCACACTCAACTCATCCACACCCGGTGCCTTCCCTCCTTTCATCTTCCTCACTGCATCTTCCACTTCTTTCCATGTTAAATCCTTTTCTGTTTGCAGTTCATCTTCCTCTTCCCCGATTTCTTCCTCCTCGCCGTGGTTTCCATTTGGGTTCAGAAGTTCTTCAAAATATTCTTTCCACATTTTCTTCAGTTCTTCCCTATTTTCTACCTCTTGTCCCCTTTTGTTCACCATTCTAACATAATCCGTAGGATCCTTCCGCCTCTTATTTTTTACCATCCCATACAGGACCTTTTTTGTACCTTCACTATCCTCCCTAATCATCTTTGTCCACTCTTCCATATACCTAGGTATATATTGTAAATAGATAAATGCAAACAATAATTAAAAACATTAAAAAACTTATCAATAATCTAAAAATTACCAAAAAAAAACTAGAGCTGCTATTGGAGGTCCAAAGCCCTCATGAGAAAAGCTGATGGGAAATGTTTTTCACGTCTTCTTAATACCATTTGCTTGAATTAATGAAGTTAAACACAAGTTAATTTTAAATAGCCAAGGAAAGTGTCCTTGCAATTCCGAGCAAGGCGCTGCATGACGCGTGAATTTGCTCCATCTCGGCGAGCTGCTCAATCATGTCGTTTTATCCTGTACAAATACAAACCGATATAAAATAAGTGAATTCATTTACGTATTTCACAGTCATTCGCCATAACCTTTTGATATATAAGGCCCCCCCCGAACCGAGAAAAGGCTACTTTACAAAAATGATAACTTTGTTCCTTGGACACACAACATTTTGAAAATAATAAACCAGTTACAGAACATTCCAATGTGCGTTGTGTTAAAGTTTGAATTCGATCTGATGACGGGTGTTTGTGAAACTAATTCTTAAAAGTGACGCAGTGTTGAAACACGCTTAACAGTGGGCACTTTTTGTGTTCCAACTGCGATAAAAAATATTAAAATATAAGTGAAAAATTCCAAACGTACATGACCTAATGTAAAATAGAACAACAAATATGATAATGTTATTAGAATTTATGTAGGCTTATTGGTTACTTCACAAACATCTTTCAAGCTCTTGATGAGCATTTTATGCAAGTAATTACCTTCCACTAACACTTTCCACACACTGCTTTGTTGCATGAAGAACATGTTTGAGGTTTTGTTTACAATTGGAGTTCAATTGACATTGTTATCGCTTACGATCACCTTGGACCTGAGGCTGTGGTTTAGGGAGGTGGATCAATCAGAATCTTGTCAAAACGAATGGCGATCTTAGTTCTTGGGTTGCTTGACGGATTAGCCATGTTGAGAAATTTTCTGACCAGTAATTTCCTTATAGACTATCCAGGAATAAATCGCAGCTTAGACTATCCAGGAATAAATCGCTGCTAGATCAAGTACATTGTAAAACACATGTACCAGCTATCTTCGGGATCCTGCTCTAATGGAGTATTTGTGCGCCATTTGGTCCACTATGTCCACACCATACTTTGTTCCATTGTAGAACTCGGTAGTATTGGGAAGCTTCTTCCCTCCTTCGCTCACTTCAATGCTCGGGTGTAGCACATTTTTGTTTTCTTGCCTTGATACACTGTGAGGGTAGTGTACAATAGTTTCGTACAGATTCATGAGTGATTCTTTTACTGACTCTGGGATTTCCTTCCTCACGCGATTCACTGTTCCAACAATGCTCTTCAGTCTCTCAGCCAACATAACCGATGTAAGGAAGTTATCGGTGGTCACGTTACGTCCTTTCTTGAGGTATGGGCCCATGAGATTCATGGCAACATCTTCTGGTAGTGACTCATTAACAATAATAATAATAATGTTATTGGTTTTACGTCCCTTTTAACTACACTGGTTTTTAGAGACGCCGGGGTGCCGGAATTTTGCCCCGAAGGGGATCTTTAACGTGCCAGTAAATCTACTGACACGGCTCCCTCGCATTTGCGCACCCTCAAATGCCAGCTGACTGCGCCAGGTTTCGAACCTGCAACCTTGGGCTCAGCAAGCGAGAACGTTACCCCTGAGCCACGCAGCCAGACTGACTCATTAACAGTACACATATCATCTTTCCCAAGGTAAGGAAACCTGTTGCACAAATAGGCTACTTAGAATCGACAACCGCCAATAGCCAGAATTTTGACAAATTTGTCTGGTTTGTTGGCCATGTACTGCGTGAATCTACACCGAGCTTTGCTGGGGAAAAGTTGCTCATCAGCAGTGACATTCGCCTCTGGTTTATAGCACGCATGACAATTCTCAATAAATCTATTCCAAACAGCAGATGCCAAAGCAAATTTGTCTGTCTGCAAACGAGAAGATCTAGTTTTATGCAGATCAAAGCGCAGGAACCTCAATATTTCCTTGAGCCTGTTTCTTCCCATAGTGTTAGTGAAGACAGGGGAACCCCATTCAGATGACCACATATGATCCACGGAAAGACTAGTGAGGTTATAAGCTCCACGAGCGTATAATAAAGCAATAAAGGCTTCCAGTTCTTCCAAAGAAATAGACCAATTGCTGTCCATTTTCTGCCTACGAGCTTCAGTCTCTGTGCACATCTTTATATGCTTCAACATGGATGTATCTACAAACAAATGCCAAGAACTAACCTTGCTATTAGTCTCGACATTACGTTTAGCATGAGACGTAGGCCCTGCTGCCTTTTTCAGTACATTGTGTGCTGCAATCCTGTCAGGAGGATTCCCACTATCAATAACTGTCCAAATAGTCGTTCCATCCCTACCATGTAATTGATATCCTGGTGCAAAAGGAGTACGAGTTTCCAGTTCACATTCTCTGCCACCAGGTCCACTTCCTCTTTGGATAGTCCTCTACTGCATGACTGATCACCGCTAATTGCAGGAAGAACTAAGTCTGTTGTAGATACGGATTCCACTTCATATTTTCATTATTTGAATCACCATCCCTACCCGACGTATTACCACATTCCTGAGGTATATACTCATCAGCACTCATTACTTCTATGTCCGATAATGCATCTTTGTTGCCTGACTCATCTTCTGCTAACATTTCAAGTTCTGCCAATAATTGAGCAGGAGTAAGTTTTTGCTGCCGAGCCATTGTGACGCACTGCGATACACGAGAGACATACACTCACTTGTCCACTCACATCAGCCACTGGCAGTGTACTGCTTAGTTACAACATGTGATCCTACAGCGCCACATGGATACATCCCAGGAAGGAAGCAGTGAACAGAATAGAGCTCAGCGTATCAAAGAAATGAAGCAGTCAAAAAGACCGCTTATGGCCTTCCTAGGTATAACGGCCTATATCAGTGTTCCTATATCATCTAATAATGTATTTTTTTGTGTGAATGCGTAAAACCCTAAATGATTAAAATTCACAAAAGCACAACCTCGTTCATAAAAAATTACGAACGTGGCATTGACTTAAAATTCCCAAACGGTCAAAGTGACCGCTCCGGCCGTTCTAGTGTGACGAAATTCTAGTAGATATTCTCCAAGTTTGCAGTCAAGTTTATGAATTCTTATATATATAATCTTAGAGAAAATCTTTTAAGCTATATCCTGCAGAGATACCCCCGATAATTGTTTGAATCTGATCTATCACCCTTTTTTATTTAATGGATGTATTATCACCATGTTCCTGTTTCAATATTCCAAATGTCTATGAGGTTTTTATGTAAATTCTGAATGGTTTGTTCATTTGCATTCTTCCATATTTCCACAACTAGTTTATTGTCTCCTGCTGCCTTGTAATTCTTAATAGAATCAATTGCTGTTAGCACTTCCTTGTAATCTGTTGGTATAACCTTTCTAAATGTGTTTGAGATGAAGGTCACACTGTAGAGGTATTGTGTTAGTTCCTCGCTGTTAAGTAATACTTTTGCCTTGTAATTCTTAATAGAATCAATTGCTGTTAGCACTTCCTTGTAATCTGTTGGTATAACCTTTCTAAATGTGTTTGAGATGAAGGTCACACTGTAGAGGTATTGTGTTAGTTCCTCGCTGTTAAGTAATACTTAAAAGTATTTAGCTAAAATTTCAGCGTTATCTTTATTATGTGCCTGTTTTTAATTTGTATTTCTCATCATAAGTGTTGGTGGAGTATATTTTGATTGGTATTGTTTGAACGTTTTATGATAATTCCTTGTCTTATGTTGACTGAATTACGACGTCACACTCCGCATTCCACCATGCATGTTTGTTTCTTTTTTTTTTTTTTTTTACAGGAGCAATTTATTCAGCTGTGGTTCTTAATTTTTTAATTACGGCCCCCAAATTGTCTCTTGCAGGAGTTTTTGCTCTTTAAAAATATAGTTTATTATTAATTGGATAACTAAAGCCATAATTCTTCTTCCTATTTGATTTGGAGAGTTTGTGTTTCTTTTGTGGAGTTAACTTATTTTAATCTTTGAAATAAAGTTAACGGAATCTATGTCTACCCCACGGAGGACTTTCACATTATATTTATTTATTTAATCCTATGGTGAATTATATACAAAATTTATATTATATCCACATTCTGCAACCAAGTTATGACATTTGGAGTGACATGAAAGAGTTCAGCAGGGTTCCCAGGGAACGAGGGCAGTGTCGGAGCAGATGATCCATTGTCTGCTCCTCTTGATCACAGTCGAACATTGCTGAATTGGTCTAGCCCCATCTGTGTTGAAAGAATTTACAGCAGCCATGGCCGGTTCTGAATCTGTTAAGACGGCACCACAGTTTCCTTGGGAGGTCAGAACCTTTCAGTTCCTTTGTAGGATCAAGAGAATGGGCACTTGTCCCCGCTGTTTTAGTTGACCACTCGTTTCTCCAACTTTGGTTTAAATTAAACCCATCCACATATAGTATTTCTGCAGTAACACATGTTGGCCTCCTAGACCGTAGTCGCTGTTGTGAGGGATGGCAAAATTCCTGGTATAGTGGTAAAGTAGGTGAAGCCCTGATCTTCTTTGCCTCTCTCAACAATGCTTGTTTCCTTCTTAGATGTGGTGGAGGAATGTGGCTCAGCACAGGCAGCCAATGGCAAGGCGTTGACTTAATAGTACCAGTGATGCATCGCATTGTATCATTTAATCTTGAGTCTACTTTATGCACATGTGCACTTTCCAACCACACGGGTGCACAGTATTCTGCTGTTGAATAGACGGTTAATGCCAGTTAGGCGTAAGCAGTCGGCAGAGGCTCCCCAGGAAGTACCACTAAGTTTATGTAGGATGTTATTTCTTGCAGCAATTTTATGGGAGAGCTTGGTGAGATGCTCTTTGTAGGTCAGGGTTCTATCCAAAGTCACTCCAAGATAAGTAGGAAAGGGATTGTATCTAAGTTGTTGTCCATCATGCAAAATATTTGGTTTGTAATTAGAAAACCGATGTGCAAGGTGGATGCAAGATACTTCTGTTTTATTCAGGCTTGGAATCAATCTCCAGGACTGAAGGAAAGCTGACATTCTCTTAAGGTCTTCAGTAAGGGTGTTTTCTGCATCTTCAAAATTTCTGCTCTGCGTTACAAGCGCAATATCGTCAGCATAAATGAACTTTCTTGCCTTAGTATTTGGCAAGTCATGAATATACAGGTTGAAAAGGATTGGGGCCAAAACAGATCCTTGTGGGAGTCCATTATTCAGCTTCCTCTTGTGACTTTTAGAGTCACCCAAGAACACCTCAAACTGTCTTTCACTGAGAATGTTTGATAACAAATTCACAATTTCAAAAGATGGAATAACTTAAAACAGTTTGAAAAGTAACCCTTGTCTCCTGACAGTATCATAGGCTGCCGTGAGATCAATGAAGACAGCTGTGGATTTTAGATGGTTTTGGAAACCTGCTTCAATATGTATTGTAAGGGCAAGAACTTGATCTGTGCAACTACGACCGTTTCGGAAGCCAGCTTGTTCAGGTGGTATGACATCTTCAATGTACGGTGCTATCCTGTTCAGAAGGACACATTCCAAAAGTTTAAACATGGCACTAAGCAGGGCAATGGGACGATTGCTTTCGGGATTGTGTTCAGATTTACCTGGTTTCAGAATAGCTATAACTTTGGATAGTTTAAACTGTTTGGGTAGGCGATTCTTTTCAAGGATATATGTGAAAAGAGAAGTAATCCAGTTTATACTGAGTGGACCCATGTGTATGATGAATTCATTATAGATGTTAACAGGACCAGCTGCCTTGTTGGTCTTCAACTGCTTGATAGCTGCTACAACTTCTTCAACAGAAAACGCCCTGGATAGTTGATTATTTCTCTGGGCGTTCTTTTTGAGGAGAGTGAGGTTACGTTTCACCTTTTTGGTGTGACTCTTGTCTCGCTTTGCCCTTGTAATATCTACCATTCTATTGGCAATGGTGTCAGGACTTAAAGTACCGTATGTCTTTCTGGAGTTTTTCTTACCAGTCAGTCCGTGAAGTATTCTCCAAGCTTTTCTGCTCGACTTTACAAAATTCATTTCTATAACAGTTGCTTCCCACTTCTCTCTCTTGCTTTTATTGAGGGACAGTAGTAGCTGAGTGCCTAATGATTGATCTCCAGTACTTTGATATTCTTTTTACAAGTCCTCACTGTCCTTATTCCATCCAGGCACATATTCCTTCCTATAACCCCTAGGAATGTTTGCTTTTGCAGCCTTAATAACGAGTTCAACAAATTCGCCATAGTTGGTTGCTGTTGATTGTAAGTTCTTCTCAGTTAAGTTTTTATCAAGTTCCTTAGAGAATGCGTCCCAATTAGCGCGTTGGAAATTCCGTCTGGGTAAGGGCATCGAATTCACAAGAGGGATTTTCAGCCCTACCTCTACAATTACAGGACGGTGTTGGCTGTTTGGAAAGTTAGACAGAACATTTCGTGAGGTATATAAGGGTTGCGATAGTTGATCCATAGAAACAAATACTAGATCTGGGTTGTAGTCCCTATTCCAGCGTGCGGAATGGAAAGTACCTTTGTCCTTTACATCAAAGACCAGATGTAAATTGGATATTTCTGCCCATAAAAGTAATGTCTCTCCATTATCATCTACTGTATCATAACCCCATGATGTGTGGTGGCTGTTAAAGTCACCAGTACAGATATATGGATGGTCAAAAGTAGGCAGTACAGCTGGAGTCCAGTTTATGCATGGAGGCTTGTACACATTGACAATTTTTAGGCCATTAACCTCAATCACTAATAGGAAGGTATTGTTCTATGACTTTGGACTCGAGAACTTGGACTGCAGTCAAGCTGGACTTGGCATAAGTGGCTATACCATACTGTGGGTGGTGGATGGCATTTACTAGGGTATAACTTGGAAGGTGTCCTCTTCTATGGAAGTCCTGCTCATCTTTGATATGTGTCTCTTTGATATTAACGATGTCAATATCAAGATCCTGTAGCTGTTTATGTAGATAAACACATTTGGCTGAACTTTAGGCCTTCAATATTGAGTTGCATAATGCCTATTGAGTGTCCAATATCTCTAGTTTGGTGGTTCTGGAAAGAACCATTTTTACATTGCATTCTTGGCGTTATATGTATAGTTCACCTAATTTTGTTGCTCATTTAGCACCACCCAGGGGTCACGTGTAGGGTTAAGTTACAAGTTACACCTACGGACGTGAGCAACATAAACCCCCTTCACATTATATATTTCCTAGTGATAATTCCTGTCCATGAGAGGGAGAAGGTTGGAATGATGGGGCTGAGTGAAGTGAAATGGAAAGGTAAAGGAAGGAAGAAATTGAGGAAAGGATATACATTATACTGGAGTGGTGGCCAAGAGGCAAAAAATGGCGTGGGACTGATAACCTCGAAACAACTGGAGGAGTATGTTGAAGTGGTCGAGTGTGTGAGTGACAGAATAATGAAAATTAGAATGAAGATGAAAAATGACGTGATGGACTTCATACAAGTGTATGCACCACAGACTGGAAACAGAGAAGAAGATATTGAAGTATTCCTGGAGGATGTAGAAAGAGTAATCTCAGATGTAGAAGTGATGATCATGGGAGACATGAATGCACAAGTCGGAATTGAGAGACAAGGAAAGGAAGAAGTCGTTGGACCATATGGATATGGGAAAAAGAACCGGGAAGGAGAGGAACTTGTTAACTTTTGTGAAAGGAATGGACTGATAGTTGGTAATTCATGGTTTCGTAAGAAAAACAGCAGGAAAATTACGAGATATGGGTGGGGTGATAGAAGAACAAAATCAGTAATTGACTACTTCCTGGTGGAAAGGACAAATCGCAGAAAGCTGATGGATGTGACAGCTTTACCAGGAGAAGCATTTGATGGGGACCATAGAGCTGTGGTGGCAAAATTTAGATGGGGAAAATTGGAAAACCTAAAGGAGATCAGAGAAAGTAAAATAAAAGTATGGAAATTGAAAGACAAAGCTGTACAGGGAGATTTTCAGGAGAGATTGAAGCAACAAATCCCAGTTACTGAAGTGGAAAACATAGAAGAGGAATGGTCCCACTTTAAAAAGGCGTTTGCTGGTGCAGCAGAGAGTGCTTGTGGTAGGAAGTCAACAAGAGTGAAAGAGAAGGAGACACCGTGGTGGAATGAGGAAGTGAGGAAAGCAGTGAAAGAAAAGAAGCCTGCATGGAAAGAATGGAACCGAGATCAAACAGAAGAAAGCAAAAGGAAGTATCACGACAGCAAATGGAGGTGTAAGAAAGTGGTAGGAGAAGAAAAGAAGAAAAGTTGGGAAGAATTTACACGAAGAATGGAAACAGATGTAAGTGGCAGTAAAAGGATGCTGTATGGGCTTCTAAGAAGTAAGAGGAAAGAAAGAGTTACTACAAAGCTGGTGAAAAAGGAAGATGGAGAGTTGTTAACACACCCGGAAGAGATAAAGGGACGATGGAAGGAGTATTTCGATAAGCTATTGAATGTGAGCAATTGTACTGGTGAGATCGAAGTGACACAGCCTGACGACTCTATAACAGAAGATGATATAACAATGCTGGAGGTGGAATTAGCAGTACAGAAAATGAAGATGGGAAAAGCAACAGGGGTGGATGAAATCAGTGTAGAAATGATAAAGGCTGCTGGACCTGTTGGTATGCAATGGCTGTATCGACTGCTAAAGTGTGTGTGGAAATGGAAATGTGTACCAGAAGACTGGGAGAAAGGGCTAATAATACCAGTGTTTAAGAAAGGGGACAAGAAAGTGTGTGATAACTATAGAGGGATCACCCTCATATCACAGATAGTAAAAATACTGGAAAGGATATTAGAAAGAAGAATGAGAAGAAAGGTGGAAGGAGAGTTGCAAGAGGAACAGTATGGCTTCAGGAGTGGAAGATCCACAGTGGACCCAATCTTTAGCTTGAGGCAGGTGATGGAAAAGAACTGGGAATATGGAGTGGATTTGATCCAGACTTTCATAGATCTGGAAAAGAGAAGGTATGGGAAACCATGGTTAAGAAGAGACTGGGAAGAGAAATGTTGGAAATGGTGCAAGCAATGTACAACAACTGTGTTAGCAGGGTACTGACCCCAATTGGAAAGACAGACTGGTTTAGGAACAAGACTAGACTAAGACAGGGGAGTGTGCTGTCACCTCTTTTATTCATAATGGTAATGGATGAAATTGTAAAGGAAACAAAGGAAGCATATGGACATAAAGAAATGAAGTTACTATTATTTGCAGATGATATTGTGGTCTGGGGAAGGAACACCGAAGAAGTGCAAAAACAACTAGATGCACTGAACGAAAATATTCAGAAGTATGGCCTGAAAATCAGTATAGAGAAAAGCAAAACCATGGTGATGACAAGAGGGGAAAGACAAGGAAAGGGCACTGTGAAAATTGGAAGTCAGAGTTTGTAAATTGTGGACACGTTCAAATACCTAGGAAGTGAATTGATGCAAACTGGTAGGTTGGACATTGAGATTGGCAGGAGGGTACAGCGGAGCAATGCATTCTATCAAAGTGTAAGAAAACTTGTTTGGGATAAGGAAGTACCAAGGAAAAGCAAGGAGGTAATGTATAAAATGTACTATGTACCCATATTAACTTATGCAGCTGAGACTTGGACCCTGACAAGCAGGCAAGAGAGTAGAATCCAAGCCAGTGAAATGAAATTCCTACGAAGTATGATAGGAAAGACAAGGAAAGACAGAGTGAGGAATGAAGATGTTAGGAAGGAAGTTGGGATGGGAAAACTAAATGAAAGAATTGAGAAGAATAAACTAAGGTGGTTTGGACATGTAAAGAGGATGGAGGAAAATAGAATACCAAGACAGATGCTGGAGGCCAAGTGCAAGGGGAAGACCTAGAACAAGGTGGATCGATTCAGTGAAGAACAGCGTGAGAAAAGGGAATCTGGACTGGGACAAGAGCGTGGAAGAAGAATTGTGGAAGGAAAGAGTAAAGTGGAGAAGTTCCATAAATACCCCGACCCGGCAGGAGCTGGATAAGGGGAAATGATGATGATGGTGATGATGATGAATTCTTGTCCATGATCAATCTGGGCATTTATTATTATAAATTATAGTGATCTACTGTCATTGCAGATCATCGGCTTTAACTCGAATCCAAGTACAAATCTTCTTCCTTCAGTCCAGTTTGTGGATCTGTTTACGGTGACTAAAGAGTCCAATCCTGGCATGGAACAAGTGACCACACAAGTCACATAGTATTGCTGGAGGAGGACGTGGTTGGGCTGCTCGAAGTTTCCTAGCTTGACGCTTGGCCTCTTCATGTGTGTGTCGATCCCTTTCAAACGTCTTTACAGTATCCGAGATGGTACGGCGCCAAGTTGAGCGGTCTTCAGCCTGCATGTCCCAGGATTGTGAATCAAGACCTGTCAATTTCAGGGTCTGCTTAAATTGGTCTTTGTAGCGCCTCTTAGGACCACCATGAGGCCTGGTGCCATAGCTTAACTCACCATATAGCATCTGACGAGGTAATCTCACATCATCCATCCGATGGACATGGCCAATCCATCTAAATTGGTGACCTATTATAGATGATTCTATGCTGTTGATTTGAGCCTTTTCCAGAACAGCAATATTGGTAATGCGATCTTCCCATTTAATCCTCAGGATTGATCGAAGTTTTTGTAGGTGGAAACGCTCAAGCTTCCTGAGATCACGTCGGTAAAAGGTACACGTTTCACAGCCATACAACAATGTAGAAATGACTACTGCTTTGTACACCATAAGCTTTGTACTCATGGACAGATCTTTATTCATGAAGACCCGGTGCACTAATCGTCCAAATGCTGCATGGGCTGCGCCAATTCTCTTATCCACATCCTGCTCACAGGTACAACTCACAGAAATGGTACTGCACAGGTACGAGAAGTGGTCTACCCGTTCTAATGGCAAATTTGAGATGGAGATATTGAACTGAGGAAGAGGTGTGCCTGGTGAAGGTTGTGCCAAGACTTTAGTCTTATTGACATTTATGGTAAGACCAAAGCGATCACATGCACTCTTGTAACAATTAACTGACTCTTGCAGCTCTTCTGGTGTGAGAGTTGGTGACGCAGCATCATCTGCATACAACATGTTAGTAACCTTAGTAACCTGAGTTTTCCTCAAGGAGCAGAGACGAGTTAGGTTGTAAAGCCCTCCATCAAAACGATACTTGACCTCCACACCTGGGATGTTTGTGGGTGAATCATAAAGCATTGCAGTCAAGTACAGCGCGAAAAGCATTGGAGCCAGTATACATCCTTGTTTCAGTCCATGGGTAATAGGAAATTCATCGGACATCTTATTCTGATGGCAAACCTGACCTGTCATGCCATCATGGAGAGCCTTGATTAGATCTACAAATCGCTGAGGGCAACCAAACCGCTTCAGCACCGCCCACATGGCTGGTCTTGGAACCGGATCAAATGCCTTTTCCAAGTCATAAAATACTAAGAAGAGTGGATTCTGTTGTTCTCTACATTTTTCTTGTAGCTGTCTCACACAGAAAATCAAGTCAATTGTGCTTCTGGAAGCTCTAAATCCACATTGTGACTTTGGGAGGATCTTCTCAGAGATAACCTTGAGGCGGTTTAGTAGAATTCTTGCAAGAATCTTCCCCACAATTGATAGCAGTGATATACCACAGTAGTTGCCACAAACACTGCGATCACCCTTTTTAAAGATAGTTACGATAGTGGAATTCTTTAGGTCTCCAGGTACCTTTCTTGATTCCCATATTCTGAGGATAAGGGTGAAAATCCTTGTTTTGAGGTAACGACCTCCAGCTTGAATTAGTTCCAGAGGGATGTTATCTGGGCCAGGTGCTTTTCTGGGTTTCAATTGGGTGAGAGCTGCACTGAAATCATGATAAGTAGGAGGTACTGCCAACCACAGTTGTTGCAGCACATCACAGAGGAAGTCTTCAGCAGCTGCTGATGGACGATTTAGGAGATTGGAGAAGTGCTCCTTCCAGCGTTCCAAGATTTCTTGACTATCAGTAAAGGTAGTAGAATTATCAGCGCTTTTCAGTGTACCTGATGATGAGCGAGATGGTCCATATATTTCCTTGAGTACTGCATAGAAGTTCCTCAAGTCTCGAGCATCCGATAGTCTCTGCAGTTCCTGAGCCTTCTGTTGTCACCAAGTATTTTTAATCTGCCTTATCTGCTTCTGGCATTTACCCTTGAGTTCCAGTAGTTTATCTCTCTTTGTGTTGGAAGTTGGGTATTGAAGATGGGCAAGATAGGCATTCCTTTTGGCATTGATGAGAGACAGAATTTCCTCATTGTTGTCATCAAACCAGTCTTGTCTTTTCCGCACTATAAAACCAATGGTTTCCTCAGCTGACTGTGTGATAACCTTCTGTAGTGTGGCCCATTCTAGCTGAATGTCATTTGTTACTGGGTTTTCTGATAACTGGGAGACGATCCTGTTTCCAAAATGTTTATACATGGATTCATCCTGAAGTTTGGATGTATTAAACTTCTTTCTGGGCAAATTTTTGATGTTCCTAGGTGGTTTAGGTCTGATGGATATCCTGAGCTTACATATAAGAAGTTTATGATCTGTCCAACAATCGTCTATATTCCTTGCTGTTCTGGTAATAAGATTGTCCTTATCACATTGCCGGGTAATGATATGATCAAGAATGTGCCAATGTTCGGAACGAGGATGCATCCACGTGGTTTTGAAGCGGTTAGGTAGCCGGAACTGCGTGTTGGTAATGAAAAGTTCGTGTTCTGCACAAAGACCAAGAAGCAACAGTCCATTGGGATTACATTTTCCAAGTCCCTATTTGCCCATCACATTATTCCATAGCCTGTGATCTTTCCCAACTCTGGCATTGAAGTCACTGAGGAGAAAGAGTTTATCTGCAGATAACCTTGGAGATGATTTCACTTAGCTGATTATAGAACTGAGCCTTTACTTCATCATCAGAATCTAAGGTAGGAGCATAGGCAGAGATGAGTGTCATAAAGAAACCTCCTGAGAGTGGTATGCGGAGAGTCATGAGCCTTTCGCTGATTGCAATGAGCGTAAGTTGGTGATAATTTACCAGTTTGGTCTTCACAGCGAAGCCCACACCATGAATACGACATTCACCCTCCTCCTTTCCAGAAGATGGTATATCCTGTTCCAGATTCAGTAATCTTGCCTTCAGAAGACAGCCTAGTTTCACTGAGAGCAGCAATGTCAACGTTGAGTCTTGATAACTCGTGGGTTACGAGAGCTGACCTTCTCTCAGGTCTAACGTTATTGTCCAAATCAATCAAAGTTCTGATGTTCCACAATCCAATAATCAATTTGTGATTCTTTACTGTTTTTGAGTTTCGACCTCATGCGGGGTGACCTGCTGAGTGCGGTTGCCCACCTTTTCTATGGCCTTCCCCATGTGGGGTGGGCAGCGGTGATCCTAAATAGGCCTGCCCAAACACAGATGCAGGACCGAATTCCTGAGTAGTCACAGAGTCTCCGGAAGGCGACCATCACACATCTGCTGCCAACGTGCAGGTCCGAACTAGGAGCTTCCAGTTACACCCATAACCTGCCCCCACCGTCCATATCCCATCGCCATTGGACTTTGAAAGTAAGTGACGTTCGGAAGAAGTGCCACTGGCGTGAATTTGTTTAGGGTGGATCTCAGCTTGCCAGGACGAGACCCACACACTATGATCTCTGAGCCTTATCCTGCGGCTCACAAAGAATGAGACATGCAGGCGAACACAGAGACTGCAACGAACTGCCGCATACTCAAGTACTACTGAGGTGTGTCTTTACAGCCAGTCCATCTGGTCTGACCTCTTCCGCCTCTATGACCGTTGGGAGCCATGAGAGTGATTGGCTCCTCCTCCGCTCATTTTGCCGTTGGGCCAAAATGTGCCCATCATAACTATGGACAATAGTTTGCCCTATTAAACCTGAGCAATAGGCTGCCCCTTCCGCCAACGACACTGTGCCAGAGTTCACCTCTTTCACTGCAGGTACCGTAGAGGACTCCACCGTAACCCTGGCAAGGGACCCTAACAAGGTACTACCAGCCGGGCCAGCTGGACCAGGGTTTTTTAAAGAGGTGTTACTCCTCTATCCTGTATGACATTACACGTACTGTAGTACTGTAACACGGTATTATACACACTGTAGGTTATACAGGCACACTTGCTAATGCCTATACTATACAAGATACTACTACTGCTCCATGTACTGTAGTACATATCATCTATATCCCGTAAATTGCTAGGCAGTGCCCACTTCCATTCAAAAACTTGGAAGTGATCTGTTCTTATTCATAAACTGTTGTGGTGTAAACGAAGAGCCAGGCACACCTGCCCAGGATGCTGGAGATCCAGGGTTGAAGCTGAGGGTAGTGTCATTTTCAAGTCTTACTGTACAGGTACACCACTTCAGAGGAGCTATTCTCTAAGTCAATGATATACTGTACAGTAGATAATGCCTCACTGCTTTGAGAATCTCTTTTATGCAGCTAACAAGTGATAGAAGAAATTCTCTGTTGAACTATTTCTCCGTTCTATTTAATATCCAATAAACAATGGTAGTCTGAAGACAGCGAGTTCACATTGATTTATTTCAGTTTTCACATGGCAGACAATCTCAAGTCAGTCCGACTAAACTGTTTTCTAGAGACGTCAGCCAACATGAGTAGGTGGTATGATTGAGGTCTGAGCTCGTTACAAGCAGTGTTGTCACACTTCAATCTGATTGATAAGTGAAACATTGCATTGTTCTATCCACATTCTTTTGTATATTGAACATTAGTCACCAGTCCTTATAATTACTTAGTGAATATCATGTCAGTGAGGTTCGACTGTATTTCCATGTGTTCGTGTTTCAGATTCCATGCAATGGAAAGGCAGCCGACAGAATTAATTCTGATGGTATCCATGTTCTGGTGAACATGAATGGATATACGAAGGGTGCTCGGAATGAGATCTTTGCCCTTCGACCTGCGCCTATACAGGTGATGTGGTTGGGCTACCCCGGAACCAGTGGCGCCTCATTCATGGATTATTTGATCACTGATGAAGTGACTTCGCCTGTTGAGTTAGCATCTCAATACAGTGAAAAGCTAGCTTATATGCCCTATACATATTTCGTGGGTGATCACCGACAGATGTTCCCCCATCTCAAAGAAAGAGTAATCCTCACTGATAAGGTAAGTACCATACAAGTGTTTATTTATTTATTTTCTAATTTTTTTTTTATCAGTTCTTTGTCATTTCGTTCATATAATGGGTAGAGAATGCTTAGAAATTATATATGTGCAAAAGTTCCTCCATTCATTGTATTAAACTGGAAGGAACCTCAGTGTCATCTCATATTGCTGTCAGTAGTTCTACATAACAGAGCCCAAATTTACTAGAGCAGCCCTCTTAAATCACCGGGGGAGATACTGAAGAATGAGGGTGTCCTTTGTAGGCCTCCGATATACTAATGCTGATACGGCTAGGAGAGATCAGTGGAAGAAGCAATGGTGAAAGTTACTACCTCTTATACCCAGTGCCTGTGTGTACAGTGACAGGTTCTATTCATAGAGTTCTGCCTCAGTGAGGAAAGCAATGGCAAAACAAACTACCTCACTCCTCGTCTTGCCTAGTACGCCTCATTTTAGTGCTGCCTATTGTGGAACATTTTGAGGATCCAACCAGCCTCTGGGCTAGATACCTAACAGACAGACCTCTTATATGATAGGTTTACGTAAGACTCTAAATACCGTATATTTAAAGCAATGTTCTTTTCAATCAAAGAACCGTACAAATAACTAGAGCCCCGGATGTTTGGTTTTAACGATACCTGTGAAATATTTCAGCAAAAATATAAAAAATGTTTTCAAAACTATAAATTTCCCAAATATGCTATTTTCTTCGATATTGAAGCTGCGAAATGAAGTTATTTTGTGAAATATGTTATTTTAACTCTAAAATGCCAAATACTAACAAAATGCTGGTAAGAAGATTAAATAAAACATATTTATTTTAAAATTAATTGAAATAGTTCCACTATCTGTCCTTTGACAGAAGATAAGAAATCTTAAATATAAATGTTTCATAAGATAACGAAGTCCTTTCTCGAGCTTGATTGGTTGAAGTCCTGAAATGATGGAAACTATGCTCTGCTTCTAGTTAGTGAAGCCCTCGTATGTAATACGCGCGCGCTTTCAATAGTTCAGCAGGGGCCCATGGCTCGCCACAAGCTGGGCCAAGGCCACCGCAGCAGCGAATTAAAAAAAAACTGCCGCTTGCCGTTCTTACTTTATATGAAAGATCCTGTACAGTCATCACAATTAACACCCTTTATCAGACAGATTCTAAATACACCCCAAGTACACGGGTTTACATGACCGCATTGTCGCAGGCCCTAAACTGAGGAACCAACCAACATCTCTGCGGGAGATAAAATTTTGCGTGAAGAAGTAACAAACTGTTAGATAGTTACACAACAGTTCCAAACCTTCCATAAGGACAGTGTGACCACAAGTATAAAAATGTACCCCAAATGACAAGAAGGTTACCCTCCCCATAAGACAATAAAATGTTAAAAATATGCATAGAAAGACGGAAAAAAAAAGTAACTAAGTTCCAATTGTAAAATACTTTCTCGCAATAAATTTGGTCTGATCCTTCTACGAAAACCTGCATATTTTGTCTATTATAGCCTAGTTTGCCCGGTGAAATCTACCACCGCCTTCCGGCGTGCTGAGAGGAATTTCTCTTTTTTTCCGTCACATACACCCAAATCCGAGAAATCCGAAGTAATTGAGGCTGTTGCCTTTCGGATCTCGAAAAGTTCCGATTTGCCGAAAAATATATAATATGTACTTGGTACGTTCTGTAAGCTATACACAACACCAGTTATGTTTAGGGACCCTGATTTTTGGTAATATAAAGGGCTTCAAAGTGGTGAAATAGAACATCCATAGCGGTCAAATGAAAAAAGTGAGGTGTGAATGTGCTTATTAACTAGGCTATGTGTACGGTGTGCGGATTTGGTTAAATAATGAACACTATAGAAACATTTGGAGGAATATGACACAATTAATTCTAGTTTTTTTAAAACTCAAATGAATTATATTTTTTCTGTTTAACCCGGCAGTGGTCGCGGGTAAGATTTTTGCTCACCCTCGTAATTTCAAGTTTTATACACAGTGATTGATTTGAAAGGGACGGTAATACATTTATTTGCTTTCGCGAAGTATCCACCTGTTCTTCTACTTGTGTGTATGTCTACCCCTTATTATTCCCGTTTTCCAACGGGGTCGGGGATGAGATGCGATGGAAGTCTTCGTGGTGATGGTTTTTACGGCCGGATGCCCTTTCTGACACCAACCTCATGAGAGGAGTTAATGAGAGATGAAATGAATGATGGTGAATGAAATTGGGCAAGGATGCAGAAGGAAGCGGCCGTGGCCTGTCAGAAGGTACCGTCCCAGCATTTGCCTGGTGTTGGAAATGGGAAACCACGGAAAACCATTTCAAGGACGGCCGACAGTGGGGCTCGAACCCACGCGTCGACCGAGTCAACAGAGAGCTTGGCCCCATGACCTAATGCTGCGCTTTAGCCAGCATAGCCACTACTGTCGGTATCCACCTGTTCTTCCACTTAATTCACTTGAGAACAATGAAAAGTAACACAAAATAATTCCATTTATGGTTGCGGGTGAGGGAAAGTCTCACTTCTGTGCAGGCACGTACAATAATAGTAACCGTGTTAATGTTTCAAGTGCTATTGTTGCGGGAGGTGTCTCGTTATGCCCCCGATTAGGAATACCTAGGAGGGTAGGTGAATCCGTATGCGGGCTGCAGAGTTACATGTAAGACATTTCCAAAGTGAGACAATCCCTCCCACCCACGACCACTGCCGGGTTAAGACCTAACCTAACATTTACCTCAACCCATAGTCTTCATGACTACCATAGTCCTTCTCTCACTAACTCACATTCAGTGCTGGTTTGGACTAAACAGCAGATGGTCCAAAACTTCACACTTGAATTCTTTGTAAAAGTCTATCGTAACATTGGTACAGTGTGGTCGTGAATGATTTTCACCTTTTTCGAGAATTGAAGGTATGGTTGGGCGGCAACGCCTCGTAAAAAGGAAAAATTTCAGGAGACTGTCCAGACGTACCCACCACAGTGAGGGCAGAATATTTTTGCCAAGGGCATTTGAAAGCTGGTATAACGATACGACAAATGTTTCTATCGTTTTGGCGATTATGTTGAGACATACGAATAAATCAAGCAAACATTTAGTAGTAAAATCAGTTTGGTATGTCAATCTGTTATTTTTATATAGTCCATCGGAACTTGAAAAAATAAACCAGCCCTCATATGTAATACGTGTGCGCTTTCAATAGTACAGCAGGGGGCCATGGCTCGCCACAAGCTAGGCCAAGGCCACCGCAGCAGCGAATAAAAAAAACTGCCGCTTGCCGTTCTTACTTTATATGAAAGGCCCTGTATTAGTCTGTAATTCAGGTAAGGACTGCAAATGGTCAATTTCAAGTAGTAGTTCCTAATTTTGGCACCAAATACTACCGTCGACGACACCTAACTGTGAACTTGGCAACTAGATGCCACCGCAACTTGCAACGAACGTTGGAACTTCCCCACCGAAGGAAAGCCTACTGAGGGATTTTTCGCGCTCTTAGAAAATCCGACGACTTCGGCCGGCTTTGAACCTGCGACCTTGGGCATAGAAGTTCAGCATCCTACCAGTTACGTCACCAAAGCCGCTTCCCACAGAGTCATATGGAAAACTGAATGAGATCTCGTGCAATGGCATTGTCATGGCAATCTCCGATAGCTCATCCCTGATAAATTTAGAAGCGTTGGCATGGTAACCTCTGATGGCTCTTGGCATTTTCTTCTAATTCCGAAATCAGTTTTCTCATCCCTTGGCGTAATGATGGGTCATATCAAAAATTCTTTCAGACAAAAGTTTTAGGTAATTATTAGGGGAATATTGTCCATTTTGTACGGTTTTGATATATTGCCTATTAAGAGAGAGATGATTAATGTTTCCCGAAAAACCCACCCTTTTCCACCCCTTTGGTCAATTGTTGGTGCTATCAAAAAACTTTTTATCATAAATTTTTGGCACTTATCCGACACATAGTATGAACTTTGAATGGATTCGATACTTCACGTATTAAGAGAGTTATAGCGATATTTCACTTTTTCGGAGAAAAAAAAACCCCATTTTGACCCCCTTCGGCCGATATTGCCCATTAACGAACTCGAACGAGATTTTAAAGGGATACATATTATGTAAAACATTCAAAGAGATTGGTGAAAAATTACGGCAGTTATCGTGTCCACAAGAAACTGATATATATACAGGGTCTTTTATTAATTTCGCTCCGCAGCACCACTCAGAGCACGGCACGGCTGGCGCAATGACACTCCTTCCCTAGCCGTGTAATGCGCGCTTTTCCTCCCCACTACATCGCGGCAATTCACACTTACAGAAAGCCATTTCTAGTGAACTATTAGTCTAAAACCTACCTGGTATTACATTTGATGTTCAAAATGTTGTGCCTCAGATGTCAAACACGCCTGACATCTCGTAAACAGGTTTGCAGATACTCGGCCAGTGTGATGTTCGAAATAACTTGTGTAATATTCTCTTGTAGCTCTTCTCTTGTGTGAGGGTTGTTCACATACACTTTTCCCTTCAGCATCCCCCTCAAGTAATAATCACAGGGATTTAAATCCGGTGATCTAGGGGGATAATTAACCACGCGATCTTCGAAAACTTCCCGTATTACTTCCATAGACTGATTAGCAGTGTGTGCCGTCGCATTATCTTGCATGAAGTAACCATTACTCCTTTCTTCTTCCGTCAGCTCTTGAAGGAATGGTCTGAGAATGAGGTTTATATATCATCACCATCATCTTGCACAGTTTTCAGCCACTGGCCGGGTCCGTTTGGAACACAAGCCTCTCCAACGTCTTCTGTCTTCCCACCATCTCTCAGCCTCCACCCTTGTCCAGTCTTCTCCTCTCTTCTTCAAGCTTTCTTCCAACCCCTTCAGCCACCTGTCTCTCGGCCTTCCTCTCGTTCTCTTTCCTTCCCACTTCGTCTCGTGTATCCTCCTGGGTATCCTCTTCTCCTCCATCGTTTTACATGTCCATACCATTTAAGTGGGGGGCGTGGTGGCTCAGCGGTCTAGCTGTATGCCTCTCACCAAGGCGATCCGGGTTCGATTCCCGGTCAATGCATGTGAGATTTTCGAAGTGAAATGCCATGTCCTGTGGTTCGGATTCCACGTAAAAAGGAGGTCCCGTGGCTCATGATCTCGCGATTAACGGTCACGTTAAACTACAAGCTTCCTTCCTTTCCATACCATCTAAGTCTAGATTTCTCTATACCATCCTGTAATGGTTCCTCCTTCATTAATTCTCTGGTCCTCTCATTTCTCATTCTGTCCATCTTTGTAGCTCCAATACTACTTCTCAAGAACCTCATCTCACTGGCCTGTTTATATATATCGATCAGCATTTATTGTTTCACGGAAAAATACAGGCCCTATAATTGTACGAGCACTTACTGCGCACCAAACTCCTATCTTTACATCATGAAGTGGACAGACATGCAGCTGGTGGGGATTTTCTGCACACCAGTAGCGATTGTTTTGACTATTTACATAGCCACTTAAGTGTAGCCATGTCTCATCACTATAAAATAAAAGTTCTGGGTCAACATACCCATCGTGAACTGACTGAAGCAACCAGTTACAATACTGAACCCTAACGAAGCTGTCAGGTCCTCTTAATTGTTGGGCAGGGATGGGTTTGTACGGTTTGGCATTTAACAGTTTTGTTGCTTTGTGGGTGTACGGCATGACGTGACAGGGATTTTGTTGGAGTTCTTTCCAAGAGAACTCCTATTTCGTCAAGCTTTTCCTCTGTTAAAACAGTTCGTCTCCTGCGTGATTTCTTGGTAAGAATGGATCCAGTGGTGCGGAACTTCTTTACTACCGGTAATTTACGTACCGTACTCCTATGGGGAGTGAGGATGCCAGGAAATTTGTGAATGAATTGAAAGCGGCACTCCTGTATAAGAAGAATGCTTCTCATAGCACAACACAATGAATACACGCTGTTCCAATGTATACATCACTCGTTCAACACACGATAACTTTTGTATTCCTACAGAAACTACGCTATTTTAAAGCGAACACATTGAACTCGCTACCAGTACCAAGGATGTTAAACTAAACTATTGCTGTGAAGCAATGGTTATCGCTACCGTACTGCATTAGATCATCTTAGACGTCATGGCGGGATATATCTCTCAGCAAATGAGTCACCCGGCCGGGCTATCGCCTTCCGTGCATGTTCCCCTGATACTCGGAGCAAACTAAAAGAAAGACCCTGTATATACTGTCCCCTTGAAAGAAGCGTACACAAGACTAATTTCGGGGGTGTTCAGTTCATTGTCGTGAGGTTGGGTATTTTGTACTTTTGCTTCCACGAACATCAAGGTAACATAGGTAAGAATATAACTAGCAAGAAAGATGACCCAAGATTAAGAGAAAATAACTTTAATAAACAAACAAAAATAGACACAATAATCACAAAATCTCCCTTATGACACCCTTTTATAAACCAAGGAACAAATATCAAAACAAATAATTACATGAATAAAATACAGCTTCAAAAATGCTGTTAAACCAATAAAATATGCATGGACCTCGTCCGTAAGTTCCTAATTGTTGTGTATATGCGCATGATGATATGACAAGACTTAACCTAGAACGAGTACACTGTCATGAGATACGCTTCCATTGATCCAAGTCGCAGGATGTGTATCCATGATCTTCACCAGACTTTGGCACCGGGAACCACATTTACTATGGCTAACAAGAAATAAATTACCAAGCGACTACGCTACAATTTAACTATAATACAAGATCACTTCCGCATGACATCTAATTCACGTGCGAACGCGCAAAATCAAACTGCCTAACAACTTCGGTCATACAGACACAAATAATGAACACTCAATCGTGGCCACTCACAACCAACACCTGGGCAAACCGATTGTTTCCCGAACACTTATAACATTACAATTAGCACACAAAAATATGCATCAAAAATATCAATATTTATTTGAGACAGTAATTAACATGAAAATGAAAACACAAATATCAACATATTCCTGAACTGCATATCTGACATGGAGAACTCCCAAAATTTAATAATCTAATTCACTTCCAATTATACAGGCTCCAGAGATGATTCTTATCTTATGAGCCTTGCCTGACCATTCTTATCTGAGATCGGAGCTAGCAAGTGGACTTCGAACAGCCCTCACCATCTGTGTCGCAAACCAGGCAGGTCTTACCAAATTGTTTCAAAGCTCCTTAGCTTTTGAGAACCATAGAAACAGCATCACACATCCTGAAATAAAATACATATCATCGTATCGCAGATTTGTCCCCAGAAATTGCACCTTGCAATTCAGGACCAAAGAATTATGACAGCTTCCTCTCCCTTGAGAGTACTGTTTGTCGCATTGCAGCAGACAGGTATATGACCCAGTGTCACACCCCGCGCAGAATAAACATCATGAGACCCCATACCTTGGTTTGACACTTGGTACTCCACCAAATCGCTCCAGATCACAGAAATACCTCACTCAAATGTGTTCCAGAAACACAATAATTACAATGTGCTCAATTTACGTTACAATGATTACCAAAGAAGCTTATGGCTTCTTGCTAATAAATATGCAATATCGCATGGGTTATGGCCTGTGTAACTCGAAGTTCTCTAACAAATTCCATTTTTCCCCCAACACTGCAGTTACGTTATCTATAAAATGCTCCATTTATTGACATACATAGTTCATTCCTGTGTTGTATTTTGTCAAAATACACCCTCTTTTTACTCACTGTCCTGCACAAAACTTACACAAACCAAAAAAATGAATAACCACGATGAGCTCCACACACGAAATAAGTAGTCGTTTAGAACAAAACAAAACTATAAGAAAAATACAACAAACACAAAAATATATACAAGATTTCCCGTTTACCAAAGCTAGCTACATAATGAAAATTAATTCATTTGGTACTCATCCTCGGCCATCTTTTTCATTAAATCAATGTCCCCGGCCATGACCCCAGCATTGCAATTAACACAAGGTCGTCATCTTGGTGCTTGTAGAATTTCGAGACATCCTTCCTTCGTCAGCGGATACCATGGGCTTCATTGTTGACTTGCTGCTTCAATTAAAATGTCAGTTAGATTCAAAATGTTTTCTAACACTGTTAACCCTTTCTGGATTGCTCCGGTAGACTACTAAATCCATCTACAGTCCAGTGGAACAATACTGATCGATGACTTGCCCTAAATTATAGCAGTGTGCTGTACTACATAAGTTCACATGCAAAACACTTCAATTATTTCAACTAGAGATGTAATGATAATCATCTCCATTAGCAAAGTTTTACTCCAAAAGTTATAAGTTTTTCTGCTCTCATGCAGACTAGAAATTGTACTAAGTCCTCAATCAGACTCGCGAAGCGATAGATATGGTAACGTCTTCAGAATACAGAATACTGAATGTAATGAACGTTGAGTGAACACCTCACTCGGTATTTATACAGTTTTACCTGAAAAGTAGGAGTGGGGACTGCATAAAATATCTAGTTGATTAAGCAATGATCGCACAGACAAGCAATTTATATCAAAGAACTCGGCTTGATGCGAAGCGTGCGTTTTTTTTCATGCGGGAATCACTCTTATCGTAGGATTAATCAATATCGAGTTCCCTCCAGAATATCTGCTGATAGCTTGTCTTCATAAGATCGCAAAATCACCGGCTTCCCTTCTCCTCATTCGTCAATGTGATTTCCAATATCGCGGTATTTTGCAGACCACTCCCTTGTGGGCGTCGACGAAACGTATCTCCTTCTTGATTTTCACAGCTTTCTCTGTCATCTCTCTTCTGCATAAAGCACATTTCTCCAGGGTGAATCACATCCCTCGCGCGCCAAGGCTAGTTTGTTGAACTGGAGCTAACGGTGTTCTGCCAGCCTCTTGTGTCTTCACCACATTCCAAATTTTACCCTTTCTATTGTTCGCGCAGGAAGTCTGGCATCCCTTCGTTGCCAACAGGTAGATCTTTGTTTCAACATTTGCAGGTGTAACTTCTAATATTCAACCTCTCTTCTCCACACAGATCAGAATTCATGAAACAGTAATATAATGACTTTTATATTAAGGGTTCAATACTTATATACATAAATTATATATAAACTTTTGAACTGAAGGTGGTTTTGGGGTCTGGGGGATGTGAAACACGAAGATATGTCGAAATTTTCCGAAAGTCGAAACATGGTACCCATTGCAATAGTTAGCTTTCTAATGAAATCTACCTAATATGGTCATTGAAAATCAAGAACTAGAGATATTCCAAATTTTAGTCAAACCCTTTGAAATATTAATGAGATCGATCATTTATTATAGGTTGATCATGAATTTATATTGCACATTAGTAATGTAGATTTGAGTGTGGGAGTATTTGACATAACTTGTGAATAACATAATAGTTCTAGAATCTTTGTAAGAGTATTGTTGGATTTGTCAATGTTCGGACGACTTGTCGGATGTACGGCAGGACTGCGTTGAATTATGTGCATATTTAAGGGACTCCGGAATGTCCTGTATTGCCCATGCTAATTTCCAACTTTTTATTTACCTTCTTCTCAGAAACAATTAAGAGGAACTAATCGATTTTTTTCGGGCTAGTCTCTTTTCTTACTTTGACACCGTTATTTTGGAAGGGAGCGGATTTCTATATCCAGAAAGAACAGGAGAAATTGACATCAAAGATTGTAGAACACTGCATTACCGAAGGGTGCCTCATCTTCCATTTGAAGCACTACAATTCATTTTGATGCAGTTCCATGTCCTTTTTGCCCTTGCTTCTAAGTGTTATTTATTTTATTTTATTTTTTTCTTGTATCGATCGTCTAATAGAACTATAAATGAGCCTCCGTGGCTTAGGCGGCAGCACGCCGGCCTCTCACCGCTGGGTCCGTGGTTCAAATCCCGGTCACTCCATGTGAGATCTGTACTGGACAAAACGGAGGCAGACAGGTTTTTCTCCGGGTACTCTGGTTTTCCCTGTCACAATTTCATTCCAGTAACACTCTCCACTATCATTTCATTTCATCTGTCATTCATTTAATCATTGCCCCAGAGGAGTGCGACAGGCTTCGGCAGCCGGCACACTTCATATCCTCGCCGCTAGATGGGGGCTTCATTCATCCCATTCCTGACCCAGTCGGAGACTGGAAGCAGGCAGTGGATTTTCATTTCATAATAGAACTATAAATGTACTTTGCTGGGTTTACTAATAGCATGCACGATTGTGGGGAAGGATAAGGAACGTTGCCTCAGGAGTGAGATATAGAAAAATAAATGTACTGTTAGAAAGCTAAAGTCTGTAGATTAATATGGCGCAAAAATAAAATGTTGGAAGATTTTGGACATTCCAGAGTCTCTTCAAACAATGAATGGTTAGTAACGTTTGACAAATGGAGTACAACTTTTTAGAAATTGAGGATTAATGACAATGTGCAGATTTTGATACATGGAAAGGAAGCTTTGTCCACGAGGATAGTTAATCAAGGAAGTAATGTTTATAATAATTTGAAGAATGTCAATAATGTAAAAGTCACAGGTCATGTTTATTGTGGAAGTTCAAAACCAGAGAGATAGAGAACATAATATAACGTTATTGAAGCGGTGTTTGATATTCACCAGACTGCATAAAAGAAGGAAGTTTCTATACGAAGGTATTTATTGGAATAAATAATCTATTATTCAGGGCGCCAGGCAATGATCTCCGCAGTGACTACATGCTGCTGCCAGGGGTAGCATCAGCAGTTTAGTTGGCAGCACGGTGTTCTTGACAGGACAGCGGTACAATGATGGTCACATGTGTGGGTTGTGTGCATTGCAGTAAGCGAGCGTTCAGATTATTGGAAGAGTGCATCAGTATACAAGCAGTAATGTTTACTACTGAAGAGAGAGCTTTTTGGTGGAATACGTTTTTCGCGTAGGCGATCGGTTTACAGAAAATGTAAAACTAAAATTTCGTTGTGGTTTCCTAATTTAAAGTGTCCAAACCGGGATACCGTTCGGAATTTGATAAGTAAATTTCGTGTGTCTGGGTACGTTCACGATGTACCTGGAATTGGCCAACCTACACTTTTAACAGACGAAAAACTTGATGAAATCTCCGATATAATGCTGCGTAGTCCAAGAAAGTGAGCACTCAAATTAGCTCAAGAAAGTCTTCGACAGTATGTGTAGACGTGTTGAAGCCTGTCTTCGAATACTTCCAGCATCTGTTATGAATGGCTGTAGTGAGTACAACCTACAACGTTTACTGTTTGTTTTGTTACAAGCGGCAGCCGTGCTGCCAACGTAACTGATGATTTCAAACGGAATTACCCACAACAGTGACAAATTTGCACTCTGATTTCATAAATATCGACAATTTGTTTAAAAAGTGTGTTTAAACAAATAAACTATTTATAGAAGCCCGCATAACAGTAAAGCTGGGCGGGTAATTTATGCACATGCGAGATTTCTTGTACAGGTCCCCTAGTATACATAATCTAATTTCTTTAATAAGCAGCTGACTAGCAAAGTTGTAAATATGAGAGGCAGATACTAGTGAGCTAGAATAATGCAATATTGTTGTAACAAAGCGAGGGTTCAAGTATTAAATTAAGTTAAATTAAGGAATTTGTTAGTGGGGTATAGGTTACCAAGAAGATTTTATGCTGTGAAGTATTCAGTGATTATATTTTTGTTGTTAAGGTTTACAACGGTCAGGTTATAGACAATCAATCAGCTGTTTTGAAGTGTTTATTTCAGTATCCTGGATATTTGTGAGAACTACGGTTATTTCAATTTATATATTACACTGATCAGTTTGCCAGTGACCAAAGCAGACCAACAACAACACATCTTCAAATAATGAGGTGTTATCTCCAGCGTCCTCAAATCTACGGTTGTTGAACCAAAATGACAAAGTTTCAAGCAAGTAACTTCCATTCACCCGTAGCCACAAGGATTTTTCACACACGATTTTTTACAAGACACTTGTACAATGGGTCCTGTGTTTGAATTGTGATTCCAACGACGAAGGGCCTATGTCCTGACCTTCTGCACATAGTCGAATTCTTTAAGTATTTTATGTCCATTTTTAAATAACTTTGACGATTGTAAAAAGACTTTTTTTTTAGTTTTTAACAAGATCAACACATAGACTGCCATATGAATATCATTAATGTGTTTTGACTGAAGAAGGCTCACAGAGCCCAAACATATCAAATAGTGTAAGGACATCGTATAAAAACATTTTTGTATTGTAAAGTGGATATTGGTGTATTATATCATAATCAATACGGGAAAATCTAGAATAATGACAAAAGTCATAGATATTCATATTTCAATTTAATGAACATACAGACAATTTAACAAGTTCATTTCTTGTATCGCATAACGTTGGGTAGGGAACTTAACAGGAATTTTAGGTGTGTATTTTATTGTGTGTGTAATGCTGAATAAATATGATGGTGTGTTTGAATATTTTTATTAATATCAGGACTTGTTTTTATAGTTGCTAGAACCTTGTTCAATGACTAGTGGAAGAAGGATTTATGCATTGTTGGATCCTACAAACCTACCTGGCAACAATCCTCACTAACACACCAACATACAAGATCTCTGCCTACCGCACTATTTATGAATTGAATCCAAACTTTAAATTAATGTCAATTACAGATGTGACTGTTTTAGCCGGGTTGTCGTCTCTGCTTTCTTTCGAGTGGTCGAACGGGCACAAAAAATACTTACACACTCAAGACCACTGAAAAGTAATACTATGATATAAATATTAATACTGCATGTAAATACATTGCAAAAGAAAAGCAAAAAAAGTGAAAAACTACCGTAAACTGAGGTGGTCTTTTCCAAAAGCATTTTGTTAATTAATTTTCAGGAAAAATTTTACTAGATCACCTCAATTATGCCAAAATCAATAAAAAAGAAAATAGTGTTGTGATTGATTTGACTACAATTTCTCCAATCTTAGATTCAGGAGCCAAGTCCCCTACTGTGATCCCCATTCCCCATAGGCACAGCCAGCCGCTTGATTCTCTCTTTTTATTTCCATCACGGGATCCTTTCCACCCTTCATAAGTGGGGACTCCGTGGTAATCTACCGACTTTCATTGCGAATTTCATGTCCATCCGACTCTTTCGTGTAAAGGTTGGTAGGACACTATCGTAATATTATACTCCAGAAAATGGAGTTCCTCAGGGTTCTGTGCTGAGTGTCACCTTGTTCGCGATTGCCATAAACGGCATTGCTGCCCCCGCCGGATCCATGGTAGTTCCATCGCTGTATGTAGACAATTTAGCTCTGCATTACAGCTCTGGAAGTATGGCAATCTTGGAACGGAAATTGCAGCTAGCTATTAACCAGGTCGACAGATGGACTCACGACCGGGGTTTTCGTTTTTCAGCAGCGTCCATTTTTGTCTGCTCCGGAGGCTACATTTACACCCTGAACTACATCTCAGGGATGCTGCGTTGCCGTTGGTTGACACTTATCGCTTCCTGGAGCTCCATTTTGACAGCAACTGAAAATGACGTGTCTCCGGAAACTGAACATGCTCAAGTTTCTTAGTGGCACTACGTGGGGGGGGGGCTGACCGTGCGGTGCTGCTATGGTTCTACCAAGCCCTCGTCCTGTCCCGGCTAGACTGTGGTTCTGCGGCATACGGTTCAGCAAGGCCGGCAACCTTGAAAATGCTGGACAGTATCCACCATAGTGGCATTAGGCTGGCTACCGGTGCCTTCCGGACCAGGCCGATACCCAGCCTACTCGCCGAACTGGGTGTTCCACCTCTACAATTATAGACGCCAACATATGCTGCCAATGTACGTCAAATGCCGCAACATCCGAGCTATGGAACTCTCTTCAGTACCCAATACCACCAGAGGAACGCCAACCAGTCTCGTGCCACTCGGCCGGTTGGTATTTGACTTGATAGCTCGTGTACTGAAATAGGAGTGGCTCAAGGTCCCTGCATGATCCGGACACCTAGCGAGGTGCCTCCGTGTCAAGTCCCGCGTCTAGAAATTCGGTTAGATCTACACCAAGGTCCTAAAGTGAATACGGATGCCTCCGATTATCGGAGGTAGTTCCACAGCATAGTTCACCAATTTCCGGACGCTAGCATTCTCTACACGGATGGTTCGAAGGTGGACGAGAAACTGGGTTGTGCTTACGTTATTGATGGTGCAAATACCAAGATCTCTTTGCCCGAGGCCTGTAGTGTGTTTACTGCGGTGCTCGTTGCCATCTACGAAGCTCTGCAGTTTGCACTACAGGATGCACGAATCCACTTTCCCGTGTGTACCGACTCTTTGAGTTAGTTGCAGTCAATTGCTACATGTTTCCTGCAACACCTCCTAGTGCAGAGAATCCACGACCTACTAGCCGGGTTGTGCCGCGCTGACACTCAAATCACCTATCTGTGGCTTCCAAGCAACATGGGAATTGCGGGAAATGAGTTAGCGGATCAAGCTGCAAAAGAGGTGGTATCACTACCACCTCGACCAAAGGAGGTACCCGCTAGAGATATTCGCTCTCAGTTACCCCTACAAGTCCTGGCATTTTGGGATAGTCAGTAGCTAGCTGACCCATTGCCCAGTGAACTGAGAGCGATCAAGGGAACTAGTCGCGTTTGGCGGAGCTCTTTCTGGTCACGGAGAGAGTCCGTCATTTTGTGTAGGCTGAGGATAGCTCATACAAGATTCACCCACTCGTACCTAATGAGAAGGGAAGACCCCCACTTTGTACCTGTGGAACCGTTTCCTCCGTGGCCCACATTTTAACCAAGTGTGTGGATCTTGCTGACTTACGAAGAAACCTTGGTTTGCAGATGACACTCAAACTTATATTAGTTGATGGCGCTATGGCTGCTGATCGCGTTATCTGCTTTATAAGTGAGAGTGGGTTAGGGCCAGCAATCTAAATTTTCCAGTGTACATTGACTCAACGACTTGTTCGTTTTTGAATGATAATTTTTTGTATTTCCACAATTTTTGTTTATTTTTTATAATTATTAGTTTCATTTTTTTTTTTGTTTTATTGATATTCGGTCTTTTCAAATTAGGTATCCACCTCTAAATTTTAAATTCCATTCCAAATTTGTTTTTTTAATGTGTTGAAAGGGGCAGATGACCTCGTAGTTCTGCCCCTTAAAACTACAACTAACTATTTCCATCACAGGAATTTTTACCAAGACTTTTTCTGAGTAAAATGATAATATCATACTAACCTTGAATCCAGATACAACATTGCATGCAACTGTCTCGAATGTCTCTTTCAGTAGATAAGGAAATGGAAATACATTCTTCAACCATGCGCGGGGTGGGTGAGGGTGGGGTTTTTTGTTTTTCACCAGGATAGATGTGCTTTGTTTTATACACTGTTTAGGATTGCAGGACGACTCCATCTGTTGAATTACACATAATGATACTAATTCTTTTTTGACAGCTCCATGACTGGATGTGCTTCCTGCCCCATTTAACAATGACTTTGGTGGGCCCTGGATCATCTGTAAGATTTCACTTGCCATTGTTTAACACAGGGTTCTCCTTGCACATGCAATAAATAGTATTACTTCGCTTACTACAACATACAATAGTGTAGGCCTACCCGTATGAAGGTACAACCAAATCAAATGTACCACATATGATCAAAAACCTCAAAATCATTGTTTTTACACGTTAGTTCACTTCTGACATACATAATTGGTGCATTCCATTTTTATGGTTTCATTTTATTTCAGTCGGGATCAAGGAAGGAAGTACCTGACAATGTAGCTGTGATTAACGCTACAGATCTTTCACCAATTATGGAGAACACGTCGGTGAAAGAAATAAGGGAATTGATTTCATCAGATAGTAAACAGAACTCTCGGACTGTCGAGATGTCTCTCAAAGTTGCTGAGCTGCCAACTACGACTCCAATTGAGGTAAGATTAGGAAATTTTAGCTGTAGTTAATTGTACAGCAATAATTGTTTGACAACTTAGATGTAATATAACTTTAGTTGAACAATGACTTGCGTGGGCCCTGGATCTGCGAGATTTGTGTCATCACTTGCCATTGTTTACCATTGGGTTCTCCTTCCAGAAGTAGCTGAATACTGTAGCTGTAGCCTGGTTTCTGACAGTCTGGATACACGGCAGAAAAAAGCAATAATTCTACTTTTCTGCATTGTATCTATTATTGATTCACTCTCTTGATATACCACTGCATTAGGCAAGAATCTCCTTTGGCCATCTACTTGGTGTTTCTTGTTGATTGTTCTGATGATTCTTCTATCTGCTTTCTGCAGTTTATCAGTTGTTGATTTGATGTCCAACTTTAAGAGTGTTTCACTAGCATAAATTGCTTCAGGTTTAACAATGAAATTGAAGGGCCTGTCAAGAGCCCGCCGTGTTATCTGGAATTCCTGTCTATTCAAATACTGCTAACATAGTGGCGTTGCCTAAACCAGTGTGGTGTAAGGTGTTGCGAATGAGTGACTGGGTGACCGACCAATGTATTTGGTTCTGTTACTACTCGTGCACTGGGAAGCTCCCACATCTCTCCTCATCGTCCGAGATCCACATTTCTCTCAGGTTCACAGAGCTTGGACTCGGAAGTACTTGGCCTAAGAGTGGAGTCTTTCACTCATCTTATCGTTCTTCCCATGTATCCTTCATTCAAGTATTTTGTCAGCTTGTGCTGCCTGTCAGTACGCAACGAATCAAGTTAGAGTGAACGGTGGTGAAATATCTTTCCTGTCTCGCAGCTCCCTTGTGCATGTGACTCGCTCGTCTATCATAGAGTCCGTTATGAAGTATGAACGAATGTAGTGAGAGCTGTTATGAGGGCTTATATTACTAATGAAATTAGTTAACTGGGAATATCTCAGAAACCGTTGATTTTAGGTCCTTAAGAAGAGCTTTGTTTCTCACATTGATGGGCTGAAAATGAGCTTTGTCTCGTCCTTTTACGCCTATTTCAGCATGTATTTTAAGGGGGTGGCTCCTTTTTTTATAAGAGGTATGTAGAAGAGTTACATCAATGATTAGTATCGTGCCTCTGATGGATAACTGTACCAAATTTTACGTCGATCCACCCAACTGTTCTCGACAGACAGACCCTTTTTTTTTGTGCAACGGTCATAAAACTGTCTGAAACGCGTTAATAATGCAAGTTTCCGTGGAAATTCAGTAAATAAAACTTTCATTTTTATATTTATATATCTATCTATATCACTTTCTTGTGGACACTATAACTACCGCCATTTTGCACCAATCGCTTTTAAACTACTACATAACCGGTTATCAGACAGATTCTACACACATCCAAAGTACACGGGGCTACATGACCGCGTTGTCGCAGCCCCTAAACTTAAGAACCAACCAAATTTACACATAATACATAACCCTTTAAAATTTCTGTAAAGTTCGTTCATGGGCAAAATCGGACCAAGAGGGTGAAAATGGGTAGCCTTTTTTGAAAAAATGAAATATCTCTATAACTTTCTTAATATAAAATATCGAATCAATTCAAGTTCATACTATTTTTCGGATAAAGGCCAAAATTCATGTTAGTAAAGTTTTTTGACAGCACCAACCATTGACCAAAGGGGTGGATGGAAAAAATTGGGTTTTTAGAGAAACAAAATTCATCTCTCTTAATAGGCACAATATCAAAACTGTTTAAAATGATCAATACTCCTCTAATTGTTACTAAAACTTTTATCTGAAAGAATTTTTTATATGACCCACCGTAACGTCAAGGGATGAGTAAAATCATTTCGGAATTCTAAGAAAATTCCAAATTGGTGCGGGAAGAGCCAGCAAGGTTACCATGATAACGCCAGCTCACGAGATCACATTCAGATTTCCTTCTGTCTCTCTGGGAGATGAAATTTTGCGTGAAGAAGTAACAGACCGTTAGATAGATAGACATCAGTATCGAAACCTTACATCACCGGTATACTGTAAAAATAGACCCCTAATTACAGAAAGGTTATCGTCCCCATAAGACAATAAAATGTGTACAATATGCATAAAAACAAGAAAAAGGAAGTTAATTAAGCTCAAATTGTTAAATACATTCTCAAAACGAGGGTTGGTTGGTTCCTTAGTTTAGGGGCTGCGACAACGCGGTCATGTAGCCCCGTGTACTTTGGGTGTGTGTAGAATCTGTCTGATAACCAGTGTTAATTGTGATGACTGTATTAGTGTGTGTTATCTGTTTTCAATTCAAGTGAGGACTGCAGACATTTAATTTCAAGTAGTTCCTACTTTTGCCGCCACCGTCAACGACTACTAGTAGGACTAATTCAGAACTTAGCTACTAGACGCCACCGCAGTCGGCTCTTGGCAACGAACGTAGCAACCTAAGAGCGTTGTTTACATTCTTAACCTATACAATTTAGTTTCACACAGGTGTAATTAGTGGAAAGTTCTTTAACATGCCATAAATCTATGACATGGGTCCGCCGGCTTAACTCCCCCTCCGAAGGAAGGCATACTGAGGGATTTTTAACACTCTTAAAAAATCCGACGACTTCGGCCGGGTTTGAACCTGCTATCTTGGGCATAGAAGCTCAGCATGCTACCAACTACGCCACCGAAGCCGCCTGAAAAAAAAATGAGGGTTATAAAATGAGATGTGTCTGGTTATTCTATGAAAATCTCCATATTTGGCCTATTTTAGCCTGCCAAAAATGGTGAAAATCAGAAGAATATGCCCTTTATAAACAAACTAGGAGGTACCCGCAGCTTCGCTCGCGATCAAGACAATGGGGACGATGTATTATTGCTGATAATTGGTCTATTCTATTACAGCAATCGCAGCTACAGGTGGGTCCATTCTAATTCTGAAAATTCTGATACATACAGTATATTGATATGAGCAGCAAAGTGGGAATTTTATAGAGTCATGAAAGTCTGCAGGGTACGATGTTACATTATGTGAACACATTCCTGGGTGTCTTAGTATGTGTCCTACCAACCTATCACTTCTCTTCATTAGCAGTCGCCGTAAACGTCTCTCCTCTCCCACTCGTCTTAATACCTCTTCATTTGTTACCCATCTGATCTTCATCATTCTCCTGTAACACCTCATTTCAAACGCTTCAATTCTCCTCTTTTCTGCTGCACCATTAGCCCAAATTTCACTTCACGCTCCAGACAAAAGCTTTCTAAAATTACTTCCTAATGCCTAAATGTATATTCGATGTCAACAGATTCCTTTTCTGTAGAAATGCTTTCTTTGCCTGAGCCAACCTACTTTTTTATATCCTCTTTGCTTCGTCCATCACTGGATATTTTGCTTCCTAAGTAACAGAAGTCTCCTACTTCCCGTAGCATTTCACCTGCCAATTGATGTCCATAGAGGTTTCTGATTTATTTCGGCTGCATTCCAATAATTTTGTTTTACATTTATTGATTTTCATCATGAATTCTTTCCTCAAGACGGAGTCCATACTATTCAAATCCTCTTGCTTATCGGCTAAGATGACGAAGATGAAATTATTTCTCCTTGAATCTTCGCTCCCACTTTAAATTTTCTCCAATTTCCTGATTATTGTGTTTTACAGATCTTTGAAATACGTTGCCCTCGCACATGGTGTAGATGCATTGTCAAAGGAAAACATTCCATTTTACGAACATGGGCCACATAACCTGTACCGAAAGCTTCTGCAGATTTAACAGAAGGTCTTTTCTGAACAGCAGTTCCTTGAACTCAGATTTGCCAACATTTTATTGTATCTTTCCATGTGGTATATCTCTGTACCTCAACATACAGAAGAGTGCTTTAAAAAGCATGCCTTGTGTAAATTTTGGAAAAGGTATTGTGGTTTTTGCCGGAGTGGATACTCGCTCGTAGAAATTCTTTTCAGTAAAAGAGACTGGTTCACATTGAGGTATGTAACGGCTGGATGCCTTAAGTGTTACAGAAACGGCAATAGCCGCCTTAGAGCTTCGTTACTACTGAAATAACGACCAGACTTATATTTGTACTTAACTAGACGGGATTTGTGAGCCCAGTGTTTATGAAATTGAATGTAGCTATATCGCTACCTTTATTTAGTAGCCGCTACTGTAGTGTTTAAAGATTAAAGGTGGTATTAGAAGGCGCTTTCCCTATTTTTTTTTTACCCCTGGCACTACAGCCCATGAATGGCTTAGGCCTATCATGCGACCGCTTCCCAGCCATTTGGCCTGCAGATATTGTGGTGACGCGTGGTCAGTGCATCGTGTCCCATCGGCCGTTAATCTTGTTCTCCGTGAACGGGACGCTGCCTCACTATCAGACAGCTACTCAATTGTCCTCACAAAGCTGAGTGCACCCCGTTGCAGCCCTCACGTCAGTGTCTAAAATCTCTGACGGAGCCAGGAATCGAACCCGGGGCCTCCGAATGAGAAGCAGGCGCGCTACCCTGTTCTTATTGTGTTTATATACACTGAAGAAAGTGGAAATTGCAACACCATGAAGGCATTGGTCGTTTGTGTTGTTTTTCAAGATATGGAACGATGCCATGTAGGTATGTAAACGATCAAAGTTTCAGACCCATTGGATTGTTGCTACAGGTCTCCCCACGTGATTGATCGCGGAGGAATCAACTCCAGTATACAGACTCTGGTGTAGCATAGTTGACTTGCAGTCTGTGCAGTGAAGTGTTCCCCGTCAAACATGCCTCGACGACAGAGAAGAGCACGCTATCAACAACTGTTGCCATTTGAGAGGGCTCGGATAATTGGGCTGTGTGAGGCTGGATTATCGCTGAGGACTGTCGATGCGCGTGTTGGCTGACAGGCATCTACGGTACAACGTGTATGGCAGCAGTGGTCAAATGAAGGTACCCACACTCGTAGACCTGGCACAGGCCCAGCGCGACAGACAACTTTGAGAGAGGATCGCCGCATCATTCGGATGGCCCGGATGGAATCCCATGCAACAGCAGCGCAAATTCGAGCAGCTATGGCACCCCATGTTACACAACAAACAGTTGGTAATCGCCTGCGTGCAGCTGGCTTACGATCCCGTGTCCCTGCAGAAGGTGTTCCATTGTCCCCACAACAGTGACGTGTAAGGCTGGCCTGGTGTCGAGAACGATTGACGTGGGTCGACGAATGGCATAGGGTCGTCTTTAGTGATGAATCGCGCTTCTGTCTTGCCCGCAGTAATCGCCAGAATCGTGTGCGCCAACGTACCGGGGAGAGGGGCCGCCCAGACCTTATTGTCGAAAGGCACACAGGGCCAACACCAAGCATTATGGTCTGGGAAGCTCTTGGCTTTAATGTGAAATCACAATTGGTGCTTGTTGAGGGCACTATGACAGCTCGACAGTACGTTGATAGGGTACCCAATCCAGTGGTTGTCCCTATGATGGCGAACATTGCTAATGGGATGTTTTAGCAGGACAATGCCCGGGTTCACACTGCACACATCTCCAGAGAAGCTCTCCACGACATCACAACCTTAGAATGGCCCGCCAGATCCCCGGACCTCAGTCCTATTGAGCATGTGTGGGACGTGATGGGTCAACAACTGGCCAACCATCCTCAGCCACCCACAACTCTGGAACAACTGACCCATGCAGTGCAGCAAGCATGGGCCACAATTCCTCAGGAAGCGATCCAGGGTCTTATTGACACCATGCCTTGCCGAATTCATCAATGTATTGCAGCTCGTGGTGGGCACATCCTGTATTGATTGTTGTCCAAACTTGCGGTCAGAGAGACCTGAATGTGTAATCATCGAATCACAACCGAACAGTGTATATCTTGAAAAAGATAATAAATGGATTGGCATTGCCTCCTACAGGAATATATAGAAAATCGGATGTCATACCTTAAGGTAGTGTTGCCACGGAAACGGACTTGCCATTAGTTCACCAGTTTATCAGAGCGAAGATAATTTTCTGCGAATATCTTTGAAACTGTTGGTTTTAGGGCCTTAAAATGTGGTTTTCGGTGTCCCGTGAGGACATGCCCAGTATTGTTTCTCGCATTGAGGGGCGTAAAATGAGCTATGTCCGGTCCTTATGCGACAAATTTGATCTTTTGTCCCAGTTGAGTATTTTTGGTGACTTTTCAGTTATGTTGCCAAGGGGCCTGAATGGAGTGGTCTGTCCGAAATTTAAAGTAGACATTGTTACCTGCTGGGTTCCAAAGGGTAAGTATACACATTTTGGTTCAGATCGGTGAAACGGTGTAGATTTGTATAAATAACAGACAAACAAGCAGACAAACCAACATAGAGTTTTATATATAGAGATTTCGAAACAAACATAGTCTTATGTTTGATTTGGTATCAAAATTATGTTCATGCAAAATTTCACTTTAATCGGTTAGATAGTTTTTGCGTATAAGAGTAACAGGTAGATTTCATGAAAAAGGTATGTATTACAATGGGTACCATCATAAGTCCAACCCCTCGTCCACATCGTGGGAGACGAACAACGGCACAATGTAGGGGATCGCCTGTAGGGGCGAAGTACAGTGGGGACTTCGTGTGCCCCGGGACTGTTACAGTAGCTGTGAAGGTCCTGCAGGAACCCTGAAAAGTGACGGCTAACGGGGCTCTGGTGAAGCTACGATAGGCCCAGCAAGCCAGTAGTGGATGAAGCCAAATGCTTTCAAGAATGGAACGAGCCTCGGACATGATGGATATAATAGACGACGACACGGCTGTACACACGTACTAACATTTGGAACTTTAAACATAAGAACGCTGACGGGGAAGGTGGAGGAGATAGTGGATATGATGGAAAGAAGGAAGTTGGATTTATTGGGATTGGCAGAAACAAAGTGGAAAGGGGAAGGAAGGAGAGAACAGAGAAAAGGCTATAGACTGTACTGGAGTGGGAATAAAGAGGGAAAGAGGAATGGAGTGGGAGTAGTAGTACGAGATGGTTCAAAAGAAGAAGTGAGGAGAATAAGTGATAGGATGATGAAAGTGAAAATAGCACTGAGGGGAGAGACCGTAGAAATAGTGCAAGTGTATGCTCCACAAGTAGGCTGCGCCTCTGAAGAGAAGGGGGAGTTTGAAGAGGAATTGCAGAAGCAGCTGGTAGGAAGAAATATGAGTGTTATGGGGGATCTGAATGCCCATGTAGGAAGAGAAAGACAAGGTTATGAGAGTGTTCTAGGACCAGAGGGTTGGGGCAGAAGAAATGAGGAAGGAAAGAGACTGTTGGACTTCGGCCAGAGGAACAGCCTGCTAGTTGGGAACTCCTGGTTCAAGAAAAGAGAGAGCCACACAATCACATGGTACAGTGATGACTTGACCAGGAAGTCGGTGGTCGACTATATACTGTATGAGAAAGAACTAATTAAGAACATCACGGACATCAAGGTTATACCATCGGAGAACCTGGATAGAGACCATCGATTGCTGGTAATGAACCTGAGAGGGAGTAAGGAGAAGAAAGGGACTGAGAACCAGGAAAGACCTATAAGGATATGGAAACTGAAAGAAGGGGATAGAAGTGTCGAGTACCTGAAAATGGTAAAGGAAGGAATTCGGACCGATGAAGAAAGAGTGGTGGAAGAGGAATGGGCTAGATTTAAGAAGACACTAGTAGGTGCAGCAGAAGCAGTATGTGGGAGGACAAGTAGTAAGAAGAGGTGGAAGGAAACACCATGGTGGAATGAGAAGACAAAAGATATAGTAAGGGAAAAGAATAGAGCCTTTAGGAGGTGGTATCAAAATAGGACGGTAGAGACAAGGGGAGAGTACCAGGAAAGAAAGGAGGCGAAGAGAGTAGTGGCTGAGGAGAGAAGAAAGTCGATGGAAGAGTGGACAAAGATGATGGAGGATAGTGAAGGTACAAAAAAGGTCCTGTATGGGATGGTAAAAAATAAGCGGCGGAAGGATCTTACGGATTATGTTAGAATGGTGAACAAAAGGGGACAAGAGATAGAAAGTAGGGAAGAACTGAAGAAAATGTGGAAAGAATATTTTGAAGAACTTCTGAACCCAAATGGAAACCACGGCAAGGAGGAAGAAATCGGGGAAGAGGAAGATGAACTGCAAACAGAAAAAGACTTAACATGGAAAGAAGTGGAAGATGCAGTGAGGAAGATGAAAGTAGGGAAGGCACCGGGTGTGGATGAGTTGAGTGTGGAGATGGTGAGAGCAGCAGGAGAGGTGGGGATACAATGGTTGTACCGAGTGATGAGGACAGCATGGAAGGAAAGGAAGACCCCAGAGGACTGGAAAAAAGGAATAATTGTCCCGATCTTCAAGAAAGGTAGTAGAACAGAATGCAGATACTACCGAGGAATAACACTGATGAGTCATTGTGCAAAGATCTTTGAGAAAGTTTTGGAAAGGAGGATTAGGACAAGGATATGAGGGAAGAGTAACATGGCTTCAGAGCAGGAAGGTCCACAGTGGATTTGATTTTTGCTGTAAGGCAGTTACAATAACAGCTCTATGAGTATGGAACAGATCTACTGATGGCCTTCCTGGACATTGAGAAAGCATATGGCAGTGTATGCAGAAACAAAGTATGGAAGTCCCTGGAGGATAGAGGAGTAGAGAAATGGACTATAAAGAGGATAAAGGAGATGTACAAGGGAAGTGTGAGCTGTGTGAACGTGGGAGGAGAGAGATCGGACTGGTTGGAACAGAGAAACGTCCTGAAACAAGGAAGTGCACTGTCACCGTTACTTTTCATTGTGGTGATGGATGACAATGTCCCGAGTGGCACAAGTAATCGGGAAAGGAAAGATGAAAGCAATGGTGTTTGCAGATGATTTGATGATTTGGGGAAACAAGGAGGAGGTGGTACAGGAACAGTTGGACGTGTGGGAAGGAATAATACAAGGATATGGGATGAAATTTAGCATAAATAAGAGTGAGATGGTGATCACAACAAGGAAGAAGGAAAGAACCACAACGGGAATAACAATTGGTGGGGAACAGCTGAAGAAAGTGGAGAGTTGAAAGTATCTGGGAAGCCTGATACAAGATAATGGAAGAAACTATAGAGAAATAAATGAGCAGGGGAGACAGGCAGAAGCATTCCGGAGGAGTGTGAGAAGCATGTTATGGAGCAAGGATGTCCCTCAGAACTATGTCCCTATCCTGACGTATGCCTCGGAGATCTGGGTTATGAAAGGAAGGGAGAAGAGCAAAATACGGGCCAGTGAGATGAGGTTCTTGAAAAGCAGTATTGGAGCTACTAAGATGGACAGAATAAGAAATGAGAGGACCAGAGAATTAATGAAGGAGGAACCATTACAGGATGATATAGAGAAATCTAGACTTAGATGGTATGGACATGTAAAACGAATGGAGAAGAGGATACCCAGGAGGTACACGAGACGAAGTGGGAAGGAAAGAGACCGAGAGACAGGTGGCTGAAGGGGATGGAAGAAAGTGTGAAGAACAGAGGAGATGACTGGACAAGGGTGGAGGCTGAGAGATGGTGGGAAGACAGAAGACGTTGGAGAGGCTTGTGTTCCAAACAGACCCGGCCAGTGGCTGGAAACTGTGCAAGATGATGATGATGACCATGTTGCGACTTCCGGAAAATTTTGACAGTTCTTTGCGTTTTACATCCCGCAGACTCCAAAACCACCGTCAGTTCAAACGTTTATACACAGTATATACGCCTATATCACTTTTTTTGTTGTCGCGATAACTACCGTCATTTTCACCAATCACATTAGTATTCATACATAAAATATAACCATTCAAAATCTCGGTCGAGTTCGTTAAACGGGTAAAATCTCAGCCATGGGGTGGAAATAAAGGGGCCTTTTTTTTTTAATAGAAATATTGCTATACCTTTCTTGGTATGTGAAAACTCGAAACCATTTAAAATTCGTACTATTCTTCGGATAAGGGCCAAAAATGTATCCCTATGAAGGTTATTGATACCACCAACCATTGACCAAAGGGGTTGGAAAAATGGATTTTTGTGAGAAAAAAATATATCTACCTTAATACGCACAATAGGTAAACCGTTTAAAAATGGTCAATAGTCCTCTAATAATTACCTGAAACTAATGTCTGAAGCAATTTTTGATAGACCCATCTTTACGCCAAGAGCAAAATGTTTTCGGAATTATAAGATGGGGCTTCTCGTATGCTAAACACGTATAACGTTTTTAGGTATACAACAATTGACAAATTCAGTGAATTCGAAATATTTTTCTTTGTCCGGTGAGGGATTTTTAGATTGTAAATACACCATAACTCTGGTTTACAGTTTTTTTTTTGCTATTGTCATAAATGGTAAGTTGTTTTGCTTTCTCTTGCAGACAATGATTGCCTCAGGACAGATTCAAACATCAGTGAATGGTGTTGTGTTGCAAAATGGTTTGGCTACAAATCAAACAAACAACAAAGCTGCAACTGGTGAGGAAGTGCCCCAGAGCATTGTGATTACTACTAGGCAGCAGTACGGCTTGCCTGATGAGGCAGTAGTATACTGTAACTTCAACCAGTTATATAAGATTGATCCTCTAACTCTGCAGATGTGGGTTTATGTAAGTTTTTGTTTTATTTCTATTACCAAATTTGTGTATGTACTGTAAGTATGTACTAGAAGTATTCTGTTAGCAGAAGTTGTTCAAGTTGAGGTTTATCATTTTGTAATTGCCATATAAAATACAGTATACATACATGATGACCTAGATGTTATGCCCCTTAAACTGAAATATTAATTAACTGTACTGATACCTAGTCTTCCCATAAATACTGTCACAAAGTTTCCAATAAATTTATACTAAATGGTTTGAAATACAGTATTTTAATATTCAAATGATAATACAGTTAAATGGATGTGTAACAAATTAAAATCACATATAAATATTCAAAATGGCCACCTTTGGCACGAACACAGTCCTCGAGTCTTTGTGGCCACTCATCAATTGAACTACTCACCACCCCATTGCAAAATCTGCTGCTGCCTTCAAAAGTGAACACTTAAAACTTTCAATATTTAGATGTCTCTTCTTGCAAGCCATCTCCGGAAGCTTGGACCACAATTTGTAGTCCAGAAGGCCAATCCGAGGTCGAAATAAAAGTCCGGAACATTGGCCCCAAGCCACTCCTGAGATGTGCGAGCCTTAAGTGCTGGGGCCAGATCCTGCTGAAAGCTTCAGCATTCTCCATGGAAGAGGGTGTTGTTGAGTTTCTTGACCAGTGGCTCCAACACTTGTTCCTGATACACTTTGGCCGACGTTTTGACCCCTTTCTCACAGAAATGGAGGTCCGTGGTACCTTCGTTGCTCACGCCCCACCCCACCATAAGAAATAAACGATAATGGCCCCTCTGGATCCTTGGAGCCTTCTCAGCAGCTTGTGCAGAGCATGTGGCATATATAGTTTGGAATGGATGTGAAGAGGCTTCAAGGTCAAGTTGCAGCGTAAGTGGTGGGGGTTGCGTAGCAGGGAGCAAGCAGCCAGAAGGTTATAGCTGCTTCGAATGAACTACAGTTGAACACTTGAAATGAAAATATAATTCTGAAACTTCACAAATTTATTGAACTGGAATCTGGGATGCAAAAATATGAAAAACAATGCTATATTTAATAATTTATGAACATGTAATGATGCTTTAAAAGTTGATTTTATTTATTAAATGATCTAAATGACTTGATAAAGTCAGTATGTGATACATTTTCGTATTTTTTGGGCTAAATAAATTGTGTAAGCGTAAACGTTTGAGGCAATGAGTTGAATTTTAATGTTGGAAGAAGTTCTTGGTAGTGGGGCAAATAGATTTCTGTCTGCGGGATGTTAAACAGAAAAGAAAAATAGCAGTCAGTGCGCAACTGGTTACTGCTTTCACCGTCTCGTGTAATCAGTCATTCATCGGACATGTATAAAATACCTTAAATGATGTATGTACTTATTGCAACAATATATTGGTAAAGAATATAACTTAAGTGATATTATTTTAATATAAAGCAGTGACATATAAATTTGAAATAAATTCAATTACAACACTTTGTACATACTTATTGCAGATGTTAAGCTTTATTGATAGGAAAATGTCCTACATTGCATGCCCAGATGTTAAACAAGATGCCGTATATTATTGTATGTACTATTTCAATTACTTACTGTTTACAAAGGCTCCACACCGCTCATCTCCCCGTCAGAATCTGTGCCATCATCATCATCACTTGCACTACTGCTGACATCTCCTACAGTGATCATTATCCTTTCTATCAGTTCGTCAATAACCAGTTCCGTAGATAAATAATCATTCTTCAACTTTCTGGACATGTTGACAATATGAATGCCAATCCTCTGTAGTGATCATTTGAACTTTTTTCTTTTGCCAACTTGATACAATCGTCTGTTTTGCTTTTGCTGACTTTTCCTTCCTTATTGAATTCTTTATTCTGTTTTTCACCCACCATTCATTCTTCTGGCATATTGCCCTTCAATGAGTCCTCTCAACTAGCTGGATCTGCTTTGTTACAGATTTTGAAGAATGTGCCCAATGCAGTATTATGGCTTTTACGTTTTCCTGCTGTTGGTGAACCTAATCTTCAAGCAGCTGCTCAACAGTTGGGTCTGCCTCCTGGCAGAATTCTTTTCAGTAACGTAGCTGCCAAGGAGGAACATGTTCGACGTGGGCAACTGGCTGATGTGTGCTTGGATACGCCTCTTTGTAATGGCCACACTACTAGCATGGATGTGTTGTGGACTGGTACTCCTGTTGTTACTCTTCCAGGTAAATCAAACTAATTGTTTCCACTCCTATAACAGCAACTACTTTAAAGTACACATTTAGTGCAATAGTCCACGGAATGCAGGGCACATTCCTACATATGAGACCAATCCATAAATGGTTTCCCTATTTTATTTTTAATAGAAAACATAGTTATATGAAAAACTTAGTTGGCTCCAAATACAGCAAGGTTCGAGCTATTTTTCGACATAGCACCACGAGAATTGAGACACCTGTCATATTGTGGGATCAACTTCTGTATGCCTGTGTCAAAGTCTGCCACCTGGGAATGGAACATACATGTGATATTCATCATCAGCTCTTTGTCAGTGTGAAAATGCTGACCGGAGGACAGGAATTTCTTGAGGTGCAAGAAAAGATGGAAATCGCTGGGAGCAAGATCAGGGCTGTACGGTGGATGATCAAACAGCTGTGCACCGAGCCGTATGTCTGCAGCTTTTGCAAATGTTCTCCACGGAAGGGAACAGTTTCCTTCACCGCATTGTCACGGGTGACAACATGGATCTACCACTACACCCCCAGCACTAAGCGGTCGTCAATGGAGTAGAAACACCCTTCCTCTCCTGAGACAAAGAAGTTAAAGGTGATGCCATCTGCCGGGAAGGTGATGGCCTCAGTGTTCTGGGACAGAGTAAGTTGTCATACTCCTGGAGTTTTTGGAAAGAGGACAGACAGTGACGCTGACCGATACTGCAAGACCTTGACACGATTGCATGAAGCAATCTAGAGAAGACAGCCGGGACTTCTCACCAAGGACATCATCTTCCTTCATGACAATGTGCGACCTCATACAGTCCAGGAGACCACCATGCTGTTGAAGTGGTTTCGCTGGGACTTCATTGACCCCTCTCCCTACCCAGACCTTTCTCCAAGCAACGTACACCTGCTTCCTCACTTGAAGAGTACGACGATTCGCTTCAGACAAGTAGGTGAAACGCTTCGCAACAACGTGGCTGAACACACAAGGACAGGATTTTTACCATGAAGGAATATTCAAACTCATCCCATGAAGCGACAAGTGTCCAAACCGATATAGAGACTATGTTGAAAAATAACGTACAGTATGTACTATCAGTTGGCTGTATTGGTTGTATGAAATAAAATGTACATGTTTCACTGCAGGCTTTGTAACCTTAGTTTCTGTTGTTTGTGTGTTTTTTTTAGATGGAAATGAGATGCTTCCCGTCGAAAACCTCCAAGAGAAGAGTATAGTAGATATTTTAAAATATTATTTGCAAAGAAATACAGTATTTTTTGTTAGAAAAATGATCAGTTCTGCCCAGAATTTGCCATGCTTTTACATTCTGAGAAATCGAGTGAATTTTAAAAAAAAAATGGTACCTTTCTGTTTTTATAACCACTCAGGATGAATGTCAATTTTTGTTCTCTTTTGTTGTTATGGCAGGCTACACCAGTTTTAACAATTTTTTGCCCATTGAAATTTTCGATTATCCTTTCAATAACGCTGTTTCACTTCTCCTGAAACCCTTATTAATCTGACACTAACCTTTATTGAATGTAATATTTCAAATATATTGTTAAAGATGCATAGTATATGTGAAAAGAAAATAAAGACCAATAAGAATAAAACTAGTTACATATTCACTTTTTAATTTGTATATAATGAGAGAGATTGTTTTTGTTTTTAGGTGAAACCTTGGCCTCACGAGTGGCAGCATCTCAGTTGGCTACCCTAGGGTGCCCTGATCTAATAGCTCGTACCCGTCAGGAATATCAAGAAATAGCCGTTAGACTTGGAACAGACAGAGAGTTGTAAGTACCAGCCATTGTTAATAGCAGTATTGTAATTTCCATTCAACCTTCAGTCTTCCTTCCATTTGTTCAATCATTCCAAGATGCCATGCTTTTCCCAGAATAAAATATCTTTGTAAATATTCAGCAAATCCACATTGTTGTTAAAAACGAAGCATATGAGGTCTGTCTAATTAATATCCGACCTTGAATTTTCCCGCCCAATGTAGTGATGTGAAGGCGGTGCCACTCACAACAGTGGAGGGAGAAACCTTACTGCGCATGCTTGACTTTTTTCACCGTGCTCATGTATCTCAGTCGCTGGCTAATGGCCGCCAAGTGATGTACTGTTACAAGTGTTCGTCGGATTGAAGTTTCTCGCAAGATGACAGAACGAATTGAGCAAAGATAGTGCATCAAATTTTGTGAAAAGCTAGGTGAATCTCAAAGTGAAACAATTAGTAAAATTCAGACGGTGTTTGGAAACAATGCTATGGGGGTAACACAAATTAAAGAGTGGTTCAACCAATTCAAAAATGGCCGCACATTGGTGGAGAGTGATCAGCGTCCTGGGAGGCCAAAAACTGCTCGAAATGCAACTGTTGTTGAGAGAGTAATGCCCGTTGCTCACGGTAAAATTTTTCTTCAAATTTATTGTACAATAATTTAATTTTATAAAATTTCTGTTGCTCACGGTCAAATTTTTAAGTTTTATAAAACCTTTGATAAAACTTTCCATAAAATAGGACATGTTCTATTCCGTAAAATTAATTTTACGAAACAAACCAATCAGGGAAGCCGACATGAAGATGATGCTGGCGCCTCGTGGTGAGAAGATTGTGAAGCTCGCTTGTAAACAAACACTTCGAAAATGGCAGGCTCCGGCTGGACTAAGGAAGCTGTTGGTGTTTTACTGGACAAGTACCAGAAATATCAGTGTTTGTATGAGGTTAAAACGTCCATATACCACAATAGAAATGCAAGAAGGTAGGCAGAAATCTCAATCGCCGAATATGTTTCACAAATTCGACCGAACACAAGCCAGGCTGATGTGAAGGCGAAGATAAACGGGCTTTGAACTCACTTGCAGTCTCATTTCAGGAAAAATGGCTTGCCTCATGTTAAGTGTGCTGTCGAATAATTTTGGGACCAACGAGATCAGGGAGTTTTTTAAAACTGCTTTCCTCCATTCTTAGAAAATTCCTATATGAATTCTGATCTTCTAACCTCAACTCATTTTCGACCAAGGACAGCATTCCTCTACTCTTCTCTTCTTTTTATCCATTCCCGAGTCCAGGACTTCCTAGCATTTCTTTTCTTCCTTTTTACCATTGTACAACATATAATTGTAGCTAAAGCTGCAATGTTTGCTTTGTTTGTTGGAGCCATACTCTCAAACCAATGTGTGTTGAACAGCTGATTCTTGGTTCAGAAGTTTATCGGTAGATGGCGATCCTGATACATCCACGGATTTTATAAAATAATTTTACCGTGAACAACACAGCTTGCTTTCGTCAAATTTTTATAAAATTAGTTGTAAAATAAATTTTAAGAAACATTTTACCATGAGCAACGGGCATGAGAAATCCTCACTGTTCAACAAATTTTGATGAAAAGTGTGTAAATGACTTCAGTTTGGGTTTTTCACCTTCATTTGTGCATAATATAAGTAAATATTACTATCTAACCAAATCCTTAGCTCTAGTGTTAGAAATAAGTGCTTCTATATTACAATGCCTAATACATACGTCAGTATTCAACAAAACTTACAACAAATACTAGAATGAATGGCTGCCACATTCTGAGTTGATCAAGGCTGCAATTGTATGACCTAATAAGGGTTGAGATACCGTACATTACAAATGCATATTTTCAGATTTACACAATATTGTGAAAATGATAAGACTATGTCAAAATGATACGTTTCATGATGACCGTTTTCACTTCACTTGTCGTTTGTATGTCTCTGGAGCATCTCTCGCAATAGTCCAGCAGTAGTCTGCTATAACTGCAGGGCTCCACTTCCCTGCATACCTCTTCTCCATAACTGCAATGTCTTGGTGAAATCTTTCGCCATTTTCATCACTTACAGATGAACAATTTTCACGGAAAAAGTCAAGATGGGCATGAAGGAAGTGGAGTTTAAGAGTCATGTTACAACCAAGTTTTTCATAACATGACAGCATCTTGCCCACAAATTCTTTATAATTTGGTGCTCTCTTTCTCCCCAGAAAGTTTGAACAAACACTCTTAAAACTTTCCCATGCAGCCTTCTCATCGCCTTGGACGATTACATCAAACTGATTGTCTCTGAAAAGCTCCCGAATGTGTGGTTCAAAAAATGTACCCTCCTTGACCTTTGTGTCACTTAATCTAGGGAATTTTTGCCTTAAATATTCATTTTCTTGACAAAGTTTTACATAAGCCTTAATTTTATGTGTAATGGTGGATGTAATATTTGTTTAGGATTAACCATTGGTTCAATTAAAATATTGTGCAGGAAGTATTTCCTACTGAAATAGAATCACAAACGTATCAGCTTGAACTGACAATACCTTAGCGATAACAAATAAGACAGTAATACCAATCGGATGCAGCAACATTTCCTCATTACTTTCCCAAAATATGAGGTAGTTGTTACCAACCTTTGTAAAATGAAAACTAGAGCTAATTTTCAATTTTGTCTTTAATATTCATAATCAGCACCGCAATGTGTATCAGAATTGGCTAGTTTCGTTCAATTTACATTTTCACTGTTGAACAGTGTAATGGAAGATCGACGTTTGACCCTATGAGAGATTGCCGAAGAAGTTGGGATCATTAAGGATTCCGCACATGCAATTTTGCGTGGTGATGTGAACATGTGCAGAGGTGCTGCAAAATTGGCAGTTTCATCATGACAATGCCCCAGCAAATTCATCACTAGGGCCCGGATGTTGATGACCTTAAAATTACCTATAAAATGGCCTCATTTTTTTTTTAAATGACCTAAAAATTATCATTAAAAAAATGACCTACAGCTATAAATGATCAATTTCATGATTGTCTTGTTCAAATAATGGTTCGAATAACAAACATTCTCAGTATAATTAGTGTAAACTATTAATCGATAGATTAACAATACGTCATTTTCATTTCTACTACAAAGTGAAAAAATATATTATTAAATAAACATACCTTAGTTAGCGTTACAATACACCACCATCGTCATCCTCAAGTTATCAAAGGTGAAGGAACGGCGGTTGTCAGCTAATACTGTTTTATATTTCGAGAAACTTCTCTCCACTTCCACTGATGTAATAGGAGCATATTTGAAAATCACTATGTCACTGGCTGTTAAATCCTCTTCAAAAATGTCAATTCTGAAGTCTTCTCCCGACAAAATACTAGCTATTTGATACACTGTCTGTTACCCTTTATTCTTGTCCAAAACAAATTTTATTTTCTGTCTGACTGAGTCCCCAATCTCACCTTTTACATGTTTTATACAACCTTCAGCATTCCTGACTAACTCTATTGACTTGGCCAATAGCATGCCACTTTCTTCTAGGCAGGTTATGGTTTCTGGCAAAAATGAAAAATTTGATTTTATGCAAGCCAATTTACCTTCCATTTGAGGATCAGAAAACAGGTCCTGTGCACTTCCAAATAGCCTTAGCATCTGTCCTATCAAAGCCATTCACTACTTCTCTCACTATGTGAAAATTGTCACAATAGTATATGCATGCAGTCAACCAGGTACCCCAGCGTGTTAAAACTGGTGCGGGGGGCAAAGCTACATCAGGGGCCTTGTCTTTGAAATATTTAGTGTGGGATGGTGCTTTTACAAAGACTTTCTTTACTGTGGAAACTAGTCTATCTACTTCGGAAAATTTTGATCGGACCTCTTCTGCAATTCGATGAAAAGCATGGACCATACAAGTAACATCACCATCTTATTGTAAAATGCTTTGTTAGATTTTGCTGCCTTTACCATGTAAGGTGCTGCATCTGTTAGGAAGAGGAGCACATTCTCATGTTGTATTCCCATAGGCCATATTAAACACATGGATTTATCGAATAGTTTGCATATCTGAGTGTGATTAACCGCTTCCATAACCTCTGAGGTCAGCAGAAAACTTTGCCCGGGACTGTTTGTTTCTAGGGTCCCTATCACTACATTTCCTACATAATGTCCCTCTGAATCTGTAGTCTCGTCAATTGATACGTAATTTTTTTTTCCATTCACACATTCACGTATTCGGTTTAACGTGATTTCGTAACATTTTGATAGGTAGTTTTTACGCAATGTTGATTCGTCTGGAATAGTATGACCAGTGTGGCGTTCAAGGAAATCACTTAATTTAGGATTGCTTAGTTTTCCTAGTGGAATATTAGCACTAACAAACACTTCACATAATTCTTTATAAAAGGAAGATGACTTGTTATTTGATGTCGAAGCAGTTTCTTTTAACAGTAATTGAGACACTTTCCTTTTTTCCACATTTTCAAGACTTCGCAAATGTTTATCGCGCCCAACGTGTTGTTGTACGGTGAACCGTTGATCTGCAGCGACTTTGATTTCGCACACTTTACAGAATAAAATAGTTCCATCAGTTGAGAATATGTTTTCACCGAAATCGACACATACTGTTTTAAACGGCTTGCAGTTGACTGCTTTTGTTTTGGCATTTCAATTGCACTGCACAACAAAATGTCACACACCTACAACACAAACACAGCTTAAAAGTTCTATAGTTGGAGGGTAGCTGAGTGAACGAACAGACGTCAGAGCCGGCCAGAGCTGTCAACACTTCTAATCAATATAAACTCGACACAAACCACATGGCGCTGAGGGGATTACCCCGTTTCTTTTCTCAGACTGACGCAATACTCACGTGCACGTGAAGAAATCAGTGACGCAAACTGTACACACAAATGCTCCGTCGAGAAAAATTAAATCAGCTGCGTAGATAAGAAACGAGTAATGAAAACAGATGAGCACTGCAGAACTACATTATAATAATAATGTTATTGGTTTTACGTCCCTTTTAACTACACTGGCGGAATTTTTCCCCGAAGGGGATCTTTAACGTGCCAGTAAATGTACTGACACGGCTCCCTCACATTTGCGCACCCTCAAATACCAGCTGACTGCGCCAGGTTTCGAACCTGCAACCTTGGGCTCAGCAAGTGAGAACGTTACCCCTGAGCCATGCAGCCAGACAGAACTACATTATGTAGTCATGTTAGTCCAAGAATGTTAATGCTGACATGTTTAGAAATACAGATACTAAGAACATAACTTTAAAATGAGCATTTAACCATGTTCAATAAAAAAATGACCTAAAATTCCCCTAAATGTTAGAATATGACTTTATTCTGCAAAATGTAGGAAAAATGCATTTTGATGACTTTTAAAAACCCCGTATATCTAACATATTTATTGTAGAATACACTTAATTACCACTAAGCATCGTCTCCGTGTACTCGGAAAAAAGATGACTTTTCATCAAAATCCGGGCCCTATTCATCATAATTGGTCCGCACTTTTTTGACGTTGCATGCAATTCCAGTCGTTCGCCAAACTCCCTAATCCCCAGACATGGCTCATGCGACTTCTGGTTATTTCCGAAACTGAAGACTCCATTGAAAGAGTCCAGTTTTGAAAGCAGAGAAGAGATAATGAGGAATGCGAATGTGGAGTTAACAACGTACCAAAAGAAGCCTTCCAGAAATGTTTTCAGACGTGGAAGGAGCGGTTGGCTAAGTGTGTGCTCACGTAAGGGGCCTACCTTGAGGGGGAATAGGGTCCCAATCCCATCAGGTAAATAATAGATTTTTCACGGCAGAAGGTCGGATATTAGACAGGCCTTGTACAACTTCTTAAAAAATAACAGTATATTAGAGGATGTGACGCTAGATAGCGGATAGGGAGTGTTTCTCAGATATGAGTGGCTAAAGGTAAATGTGTACCTAGAGGTGACTGGAGTCTCTGACTTTGAGTCTCTCACACTTCCCCCTGTGGGAGGAGAAATTATAGAGATAATAATTTCATCTCTACATAGCTATCACACCTTACATCCGAGGCAATCTGTTTTACATATACTGTACTAACCTTGGTCTACCCCTGCAGTTCTTCTCCTCAACCCTTCAGCGGCTTCGGTGGCGTAGTCGGTAGAATGCTGAGATTCTATGCCCTAGATAGCGGGTTCAAACCCGGCCGAAGCCGTCGGATTTTTTAAGAGCATTAAAAATCCCTCAGTATGCCTTCCTTTGGAGGGGAAGTAAAGCTGGTGGTCCCATTTCATAGATTTATGGCATGTTAAAGAACCTTCCACTAATAACACCTGTGTAAAGCTAAATTGGATAGGTTAAGAATGTAAACAACGCTCTTAGGTTTCTACGTTCGTTGCCAAGAGCCGACTGCGGTGGCGTCTAGTAGCTAAGTTCTGAACTTGGCCTAGTAGTCATTGACGGTGGCGCTTGGCGGCAAAAGTAGGAACTATTTGAAAAATTCTAAGTTACAGTCTGTGCTTAAATTAAAAAACAGATAACACACACTAATACAGTCATCACAATTAACACCGGTTATCAGACAGATTCTACACACACCCAAAGTACACGGGGCTACATGACCGTGTTGTCGCATCCCCTAAACTTAAGAACCAACCTCAACCCTTCTTTCCATAACTAAGTTTGCTGTTCCTGGGTGTCCTACCAACGTCTTTCTTCTCTTCATTATCAGTCGCAGGAAACATCTCTCCTCTCCTACTCATCTTAATACCTCTTCATTTGTTACTCTATCTACTCATCTGATCTTAATCATTCTCCTGTAACACCACATTTCAAACGCTTCTATTCTCCTCTTTTCTGCTGTTACAGCCCAAATTTCATTTCCGTAGACTGCCACGCTCCAAAGTAAGGCTTTCAAAATTTACTTCCTAATACCTAGACCTACATTTGATGTCAATTCGGCTTCGGTGGCGTAGTTGGTAGCATGCTAAACTGCTGTGCCCAAGATAGCGGGTTCAAACCCGGCTGAAGTCGTCGGATTTTTTTAAGAGCGTTAAAAATCCTTCAGTATGCCTTCCTTCAGAGGGGAAGTAAAGCCGGTCGTCCCATGTCATAGATTTATGGCATGTATAAGATCCTTCCACAGACTAAACTTGTGTGAAGCTAAATTGTTAGGTTAGATTTCGTCGGAACGCTCTATCAAAGTTCCAACTAGGTATCATTGATATCTGGTAGCGAGAGTTGGAACTACTTGAAATTGAACGGAACTTGTAGCTTGCCCTAAGGGTGTCTGCTGGAAGCAGCTACGGACTCAGGCGAGCCGAACATGTCCTCTGACACTGCCGGCACTAAAAGCCATACGATAAATAAATAAATTTGATGTCAACAGATTTCTTTTCTGTAGAGACTCTTTCCTTGCCTGAGCCGACCTACCTCTTATATATCCTCTTTGCTTCGTCAATCACTGGTTATTTTGCTTCCTAAGTACCAGTGGTCTATTACTTCCTTTAGCTTTCCACCTGTCAATTTGACGTCAATAAGGGGTTTCTGATATCTTTCGGCTGTGTTCCAATATGTTTGTTATAAGTTTCTTGATTTTCATCATTAATTCTTTTCTCAAGACGGAGTCCATTACATTTAAAATCTCTTCAAATCCTCTCCGGCCGAAGTCGTTGGATTTTTTAAGAGCGTTAAAAATCCCTCAGTATGCCCTCCTTCGGAGGGGAAGTTAAGCCGGCGGTCCCAAGTCATAGATTTATGGCATGTTAAAGAACCTTCCACTAATTACACCTGTGTGAAGCTAAATTGTATAGGTTAAGAATGTAAACAACGCTCTTAGGCTCCTACTTTCGTTGCAAAGAGCAGACTGCGGTGACGTCTTGTAGCTAAGTTCTGAACTAGTAGTTGTTGACGGTGGCGTTTGGCGGCAAAAGTAGGATCTACTTGAAAATTGATCGTCTGCAGTCCTTACTTGAATTAAAACAGATACACACACTAATACAGTCATAACAATTAACACCGGTTATCAGACAGATTCTACACACACCCAAAGTACACGGGGCTACATGACCGCGTTGTCGCAGCCCCTAAACTTAAGAACCAACCATCAAATCCTCTGGTGAATCAGCTAAGGTGACAATGTCATCAGCAAATCTGAGTTCAAATTATTACTCCTACTTTAAATTTTTATCTAATTGAATGGTTGCCCTGAATAAAGATCTAACCCACAAATAGAAAATTACTGGCAAAGGGAAAGAAACTTTGATTTTTTATTTAAATCTCATAAGTAAATCATTCGTTTCTCAATCTTCTATGCAACATAAAACTAATGTACGTCACACTTTCAGGAAAAATATTACACACAGATCATGGCTGAAAACTCAACGTTCGATTTCTTGTGGGTTAGATCTTTATTCAGGGTAACCATTCAATTTCCTTCATTGCTTGTTCAGTGCACAGATTGTAAAGCATGGGTGATAAGTTGCAGCCTTGCCTTACACTTTTCTGAATACTAGCTTCTCTCTCATGTCCTTCGACTCGTATAACTACCATCTAGTTTCTGTATAAATAGTAGATCACTCTCCTATCCCTATACTTTATTCCAATCGTTTTCAAAACGTCAAACAACTTACTCCAACTTTATCAACACCCTTTTCTAAATCTACAAATGCCATGAACGTTCTCTTATTTTTCCTTTTTCTACCTTCCAAGATCAGCCTAAGACTTAGTACAGCTTCCCTTATTCCGAAGTTTGTCCTGAAACCAAATTGGTCTTCACTCAACTCTGTTTCTGTCTTTCCATCCTCTTGTAAATTATTCTAGTCAGATCTTTAAAGCATGAGTATTCAAGCTCATTGTACTGTATGCTAATCTTCAGATATGTTGGTTCCCGCTTTCTTCCATATGAGGATGATAACATTCTTCTTAAAAATTAGATGGTACCTCACCTGTCTCAGAAATCCTACACATCAAGTGAAATAACCTGATCAGACCTTCGTCACCTATGCAGAGTAGCAATTCAATCTGTATGTCATCTATGCCTGGTGCTTTGTTCCTGCTTGAGTCTTCCAATGCTCTGTCAAATTCTAATCTCAATATTAAATCTCCTTTCTTATCCTCATCAATGTCCTCTTCCCTTTACATTAAATGATTCTCAATCTCCTTTCCCTTACACAAACACTATGTAGGGGGGCGTGGTGGCTCAGCGGTCTAGCTGTATGCCTCTCACCAAGGCGGTCCGGGTTCGATTCCCGGTCAATGCATGTGAGATTTTCGAAGTGAAATGCCATGTCCTGTGGTTCGGATTCCACGTAAAAAGGAGGTCCTGTGGCTCATGATCTCGAGATTAACGGTCACGTTAAACTACAAGCTTGCTTTTGTCCTTAATATTACAGCACTTAAGTCTTCCTTTCCCCTAAAGTACTCTTCATCCTTCGATAAGCTGTATCTACGGTACTTTTCCTACTTTCAGATAATTTTCTATACTTTTATATTTTTCTTTCGACCATTCTTCTTTCGCTTCCTTGCACTTCTTGTAGGCTATACCTCATTCTTCAGACATCTGTATTCTGCTTTCCCCTTTCATCTCTTGAATTGTGGTGCTTCCGCCTTTCATCCATTAATTCTAGTATATCCCAAGTGATTCACGGTTTTCTACCTATTCTTTCCTTTCTGCCAATGTTTTCTTCTGCGGATTTTATTTCAAAGGTGCCCATTCCTCTGCATTTGAAGTTTGTTCAGGGTTCTTCATTAGCCCTTCCTTGATGCTCCTCTTGTGCACTACCTGTAAAAGCTGTCTCCAAATTGAAGGTGTTCGACATGATCACGGAAGTACACATCTTTTATTCATCGCAGTTATGCATAACGTATTGAAAGACCAAGGTAGTGAATTGCAGGCTTTGGTATTTGTGTATGATGATGTAATATGGGATGAAATGGAGAAGTGAGTACAAAGCAAATTGAAGATGTGGAAAATTAATTTTGAAGAGTGAAAGTGAAACCAATGAAAATTTTAGTAACATATGTATATTAGCAGTGATGATGTAAGGTGCTACGTACAACTGCAAGACCGTCAGGTAGAAGTTGTGTACCAATTCAAATATCTGGATAAATTAATGGTAAAATTCAGTCTGAAGTAATGAACAGAAGGATCTAACTTCTATAGTCTCGTGCGGTATCTATTATGAGACAAGAAGGCTCTCCAAGAAACAAAAATCAAAAATCATCCTGTCTCATCTCATTCCCATTCTTACATATTCTTTGGAAACATTTACACTAATATCAAAGGACCTCAGCAAAATTCAAGCTTGTGAGATGAAATTTCTCAGAACGACACTCTATAAAATACTGGACTTGATCACATAAAGAAACAAGTGATCCAATTAAACCAATGATTAAGTGAACCTATAGGCTCCGTGCGTTAGAGGGAGAAATGCTCCGCCACGCTACGAGTGGCCGGAATTGTAAGCTGTTGCGGTTTACCGCGGACTGCAGAAATATCAGCTGTCATCACACAGCGTGTTGCCATAGCAGACTTGATAATAACTGTAGGATTTCAGAGTATTTTATCTGACAATAATCGGCCCAATTCTTCAAAGAAAGGCAGTCTACTTGCAGAAAGTGGGCATGTTTTAAATTTAGTAGAAAAGCAGTTTGCAGGAAATACCAACAGTGTAATAACTGCTAATGTGATAAGAAAAACATCAGTTCGCCAGAAACCTTATCATGTCACGATAGAGGTAACGTATCTATTCATTTTATGCATTAGTTGGGGGTGACAGCAGGGGCAGATGACCACGTAGTTCCGCCCTTAAAACATCAATAACTAATTAACTGGGGTGACAGCGGCATTAATGTTCATGTACACGCAATTTCTAATACGATATAATGTTATTGTAGGTTAATGCTACTAGAGAGACGATTGCATGTTCCTGTGAATGCCTTGCTGGATCGTCAAAGAAGTGCAAGCATATTTCAGCAGTTATTCATGCAGTTAATTCAGAGCATGTAACTTCGCGAACCGATCAACCCTGTGAATGGTCTAGACCTCGAATCTCAAACGCGGGGAAAGAGAAATATAACAAGGGGAAGAGGTTAGAAGAACTTTCTCCCACAAAAAGGCAGAGGCTTGATGTAAAACCAGCTGAAATTCCCGATTTGAAAACCCCATGTATACTATCCAAAATTTCAAATGAGGAGAAAAAATCAGAATCAGTTAAAGTTGCCAATGAATTGCTAGGAAATTTAATAACAGATGTCACAGTAATGGTTCAGAATAATGCATGTAAAAATGTAATAACAACATTATTAATGAAACAGGAGACTACATCTGTAATAACGGTAATTGATGTGTGAAGCGATTCTGCACTAGCAAGTTATTTTTATAACAATCATGTTGTAATTAATAAGACTCAAGCAGCTGAAATTTGTGTAAAAACCTTCCATCAATCGAAGTCTGACCTCTGGTTTTCAGAAAGGAAGAAAAGGATCTCTGCAAGTAGGGCACATTCAATTAAAACTAGGAGAAAAGATCATGAGAAGTTGGTAAATACGCTCTTGAACCCTAAATGTCTTAATGGTAGGGGTCTTAGAAATGTCACATTTGGAAAAAAGTTAGAAAAAACTGCACTAGCCAAATACACAAATTTATGTGGTAAAACAGTTGTTGAGAGTGGTCTCATAATTCATCTCACCCATCCTGGGTTGTGTGCTAGTCCTGATGGTATAGTAGTGGTGGATGGGAAGTCAGAAAGGGCACTGGAAATTAAATGTCCTAGTTCATGTAAAGACAGACCAATCATAGGTGAAAATGAGGAGATTAATGTGCCCTATCTTATAAGAAATTCAGAAGGAAATTTGGAACTGAAACCAAATCATGCATATTTTACTCAATGCCAGCTGTTGATGTAGTTGTGGGCTTGATGCTTGTGACTTTTTCATTTATACAGACAACCATAGTTCCATTCTTTTAGAAATTCATAGAAATGATATGTTCTTAAAGGTCTGTATTGAAAAGTTGCAACAGTTTTTCTTCACACACTATTTAAGGGAACTAACGTGCAGATTTAATAATGGGCTTCCGACATCAAAGGAGGTTGTACATTTGTCATAACACAACACATATGCACAATGTCATCAACACTACATAATAGCTCACTTCGAATTTTTTGAAGTATGTTATATACTTTCACTCTTTGAATGCACCGTTCAACATGAATTCGCACACTAGCAATATTGTGTCATCAACTTCTTCAGGTGTCAAATGACCTTCATGCATGAAGGGTGGCATTACTAAAATTGCATTGCTGTCCTCCAATATAGTTTTTTATACCAGGGAAACCTTTATCAGCCATTATTTGATCTCCTGTTTCTATCAATTTCAAAATTCCACAGTCATTTGTGATAAAACTGTCACTAGCTCGACCACCATAACATTTGGAAACAAATGTCACCATACCACAAGGTGCAATTGCAATAAGAACCTTAGCAGTATATGTAGACTTATAATTAGAGTACATATACACACGCTGGCTGATCTCAGGAGACTGTTCTGTTTTAATTTCAGTGCAGTCTATAATAGCTCTACAATTTGGATAGTTATCTTTAAAAACAGAAGGCAATGTAGCATTAACAGTATCCTTGCTAGGCCAGAAAACCCACTTTTTTGTTGCTTGTGCCAGTACAGGTAAAACAGATTGAAATATCCTAGAAATATTACTACGGTGAATATTGAAAATAACAGCAAGGGCAGCAAATGGTAAGGCTAACTGGTAGCACTACAGAACAGGAGACCAAAGGTATAAAAAAAAATTAGGTAATGAAATTTGCCGAAGTACCTTTAGTAATGGTATCCGGAGATGTTAAAATAATAGATGTTGACTCGTCCGCTGCCATAAACCCACCCAGCCATCCCAAATAGATACACGACTTATATAGCAGAAATGAAGTCTTTTGTAGCCATCTTGCTTACTAAGTCAGGAATGCCAACCCCACGCATTTGGTACTATTTCACATCGGGTATAGAACGAGTAAACAAAAGAGCGTCGATAAAGTAGAAAAATTGCGCCAATTGTCAGTGTTTATTTATGTATTTATAATGTTTTACATACAAAAACAGACCTAACCTGGGGCTTATGCCCCAGACCCCCTTGCTTGTGGTACTAGCAGTAATTTTCGACCAGGCAGTACCTAACCTAGTAGCGGACATAAATTCTATCTTATTAATGTTTTACATACAAAAACAAACCTAACCTGGGGCTTACGCCCCAGACCCCCTTGCTTGTGGTACTAGCAGTAATTTTCCGCAAGACAGTGCTTAACTTAGTGGAAATTTGTAACAATTTCAAACTTTACGTGTCATATGGTGAATTTTGTATTGGACATGTTGGTAACGTACTCAGATGTTCGTTTTTCGGGTGTCACATGACGTATGACGTAGTGTCCAAGATGGCGTCCATATTGAAATGAAGACGATGCTAAAAGCATTATTTTCGTAAATAATCAATTAAAAGGAATTATTCCGGTGCAGCAGTGGCAATTGAGAAAGTAAAACAACTCCCAACATCTCCGAGAAAGGTTTGTCAATCATACACACTATATTTTCAGTAATATACCTTGTTGAAAGTTACGACGGCTTGGTCTCCTGTTCTGTAGTTTTAATGGCTAACTTCATTTTCATTAAGAATACCAAGCGTCTATTTTCTTTACTAATTTTGCGTGTATTAGTGTCTGGCAGCAAGTTTAAAAATATATTAAAAATTTCTTTGTTGACACCAGCCAGAACACTTAATTGCGATTCATCAGAAACTGAACTATAACCTAAAAATCCTCTTTCTTCATATGGGAAGTCAGGCCCAGACAATTTACTAACATGTCTAGGTTTAGCATGTAATGTGTGAAGGGATGATATATTTGCTTGTGTGCTGACACTGTTTCCATCCAAAACACAACTGAATTCAAAATTGCTTTCTACATCACAATGTTTGTTTGTCTGAGTTTGGGCATCAGCTTTCATGGACACTAGAGCAGGCTCACTAGTTTGCAGATCTGATATATCAGGTGTTGATATGACTAGATTTCTATTTACACTTCTCTTCTTCAATCTCATAAATCTGCTGAGAGAGCCTGTTCCTGTTGACTTTCTTCTATAACATTCAGGAAAGATACTTGGTACATATGCTGGACTAGCAGGATGTTGAGATTTACACCCTCCTACGAAATGTGTGCTGCAGATTCTAGATGATTTTGAATGTGTCCACAAAGTACCATCTGCCCTATAAAACAAATTGTGTAAATGTGGCAAATTTATGTAAACATACCTTTTAAAGTATGGGCAATCTGTAAATGCAAATATTATTTTGAACACATTTTGTAAAATTTAAGTTGGATCTGTATTAGGCCTATATTTATTTGAATGAGTTCAAATTATTTTGTGATTATCTGGTTTCATAATAATATGTTTGTAGGACTATTTGAAATACTGTAATGCTCTTTTATTTAATGTTTATGTATAATTACACATTTATAAAATATTTCTGTAGGCTATTAATATTTTGTTCCTATTTTTTGTCATGTACCAGGGCCTATTTCTGTAAATATAATATTAATCCACTAGCCTTTCGAATCCACTTTGTGAGGTCGGGGAGGAAATCTAAAAAAATTCACACTTAGCTCGGTATTAAGGTATCTGTTATTTAATTATTAAGGCTATCATTAAGACTACTGTGTAATAGAATATCTCTACTATTATGATGTTTGTGCTTTAAAAATATGGCCTACTGGTGCGGACCTTACCTTGGAAGTATAGTTATTTTGGTTGTTACTGTTAACCTATTTGTGAAAGTCATGGTTAGTATAGGTTTTGTACTGTGTAATTTAGTATTAATTAAAATATTTAAATCCCCCATTACTTACTTCTTGCGATTTACTGCTAAAATCCACTGTCTTTTAAAATCCATTTTGTGAGCTCGTGATGGAAAACTATAAAATTTCACACTTTGCTCTGTATTGCAGTATCTATTATTGCAGCCAACAACACAGCACATAACATTGCCAGAACGTTTTGACATTTTTTAAATAATAATTTGAAGACAACACTATAAAATATTGAATAAACACAAGTAAAAATTCACTCGTACTGCAACGTCTTACGATCAGCTGTTGATAAACAAGACCGTGTGTAGTTCACGTAGTATCCACCTGCAGCAGCACCCTGCAGAACGCACGGTGCCTATAGAGGAAAGACTTTGGTGTTCCAGACAAATGGTTTGTGCATGTTAAATGTATGAATAGCATAAGACTACAACGTGCTTACATGGAAAGAGGACTGTCAGGCAGGAGAACGTTTGGAAGACTAAGAAAAAGGTGGATGTGACAAGAAAAGGATGGAACTGGGAATATGTCTTGGAGAATGAAATCTTTTTACACAGGCAATGTCAGAAAATGCTCATACATAACCACCCTACCTAGCATACTGGAAGGGTAAAATTATTACGATTCCTGTATTGAGAATATGTTAAATGAATAATATAAATCCTAATTAGGTTATTGTTGTGGTGATAGTTGCTTTAGGGGATTCGAGATCGTACGCCCTAAATTAGCTAATTGATTTAACGAACAAGAGTCGGAAGTTCCTTTAAAAGGTAAATTTGCTCCTTTGCAGAGCAAGAGTGAGCATAGCATACGCCTCACAGCAATATTGTTGCATGACATACATTTTTAATGACACAAAGAAAGAAATTTCATGTTAATTCCAATCTCCTGAGTAATTATTATTATTATTATTATTATTTAAATATTTATTTGATCCTAAATGCACAATTATGTTGGGGGGGGGGGGGGCGAAAACAGTTCATTATGTTATTCTGAAGTTGTTTATTTAACTAGTTTGTTGTTGTGGTGGAGATGTCATTGATGTTTTTCATGAAGCGAGCATTTCATTCTTGATGAAAAGTAATGAAATTCTTTGTTATTGTATTTAGTTTGGAAGATCTTAATTGTTCAAAGATTAAGTTGACCTGTCACAAACACTACCAAGTCACTACAATTGAGCTATCTTAATAGCATTTATTTTGGTACCGGTAGTTATGAATCTAATGTAACAGCTTCCGATAATAATATAACTACATTTACCTATATAATACCAGATAGTTGGCTTCAGTGGCATAGTTGGTAGCATGCTGAGCTTCTATGCCCAAGATCGCGGGTTCAAGCTCGGATGAAGTCATTGGTTTTTTTAAGAGCGTTAAAAATCTCTCAGTATGCCTTCCCTCGGAGGGGAGGCAAAGCCAGCGGGCCTATGTCATAGATTTATGGCATGTAAAAGAACCTTCCACTAACTACAATTATGTGAAGCTAAATTTCTAGGTTAGATTTGATTAACGCTCTCTAAGTTCCAACGTTCGTCGCCAGGTGCCGGATGTTGTGGCAACTAGTAGTCAAGTTCGCGGCTAGGTTTCGTTGACGGTAGCATTTGGTAACAAAGGTAGGAACTACTTGAAATTGATCGTCTGCAGTCCTTACCTGAATTACAGTTAACACACACTAATACAGCCATCACAATTAACACCGGTTATCAGACAGATTCTACACACACCCAAAGTACACGGGGCTACATGACAGCATTGTCGCAGTCCCTAATCTGAGGAACCAATCAACCGGAATACCAGATAGCGCAAAAGCATTCCTTTCTACACTCGCGAAATTTACCAGGAACACAAAACACTCTTTGCGTAAGCTGTTCGATTGAAGGTTATTGACAGATGTCAGCACATTGTGGGCAGTACTGGACAAATTATACCAGCTATAACTGTGTCAATCGCTTTCTCCATGATAATGTTTTGTTGTTTTGAAAGGCACACATAGTTTGTACCTCGCTCATGTAGCGGCATCAACCGTGTGGGATGTATTCCAGAAGGATGACAATCTAGCCTAGTATATCAATAGTGTATGTGCCGATGGTGACTATATTGAATCTGGAAAAGATGTGACAATATCTGGGCAGTCAAATAATGTTGATGTGGATGTTGATTTTGAAACAGGAAGCAAAAATGACGACATTCCACGGGGCCACCAATCTCGTGGTGTTGTCATCAGTGCGAGTGGCAGAAATAAAGACAAATGTGTAAGGCAACAATGATACAGTGATTAGTGAGCATTAGTAAGAAAGGACACCAAGTTCTAGCCCTGCCCACTGTATCTCAAACGTCCAGTTTCTAAGCATGCTCTACCCTACAACATTTCTTAACTCAAAAACTGCTGTGCATAAACAGGTGAAATTTTCTAGAGAGTAAGCCAACATGATGTAGCTGAAAACATTCAAGGGTAGGAAGAGCCTTCCAACTGGGTAATTAATTTACTCTCAGATATGCTGGCAAAAGACTCTGCTCATGAGATTTTTAATTCACTCTCCTCACTGTTTCATCTGCCCCTGCTAAGAACTGTGAACATAGTCATCTCTCTTCAACAAGATAGAGAAAATCCCCCCTTTTGCTGGAGTGAATTCTCATGACTTTTTGAAGTTCTACATTCAACTGCAAATCGCCTGTAAATCTTTTTCATGTAGTGACGGTAATGTAGTTGAAGATGTATTGAAGGGAATGTTAGAGGAATATCCTATAGCTGTGAAATGTCTTCAATCTCTGTACATTTCCATTTCAAATGTTGACAGTGAAAGGGCCCTTTCTGCCTACAATGATATTTTGTCTGACAAGTGTACCAACCTGTCAAATGATAACTTAGAAACATTACTGAGTTACTACTTCAACAGCAAATGAATACTGTAAACCAAGCCATACTTAGTGTGCTAGTTGTTTCCTTCATTACAACATAAGGCAAAAGTATGTATATAGTCTAGTAAACCGTTTTTCTACACCGTAAGCGATGGCATTTATTCACCGCTTTTATCCCGCTTTGCCCTTAGTTTTTACACCGCTATTGTGGTTTTTTATTCACCATAAAATCGTGTCTCTAGTGATTATATGTTGTTGTTGTTGGGTTTTTTTTTTCCTAGCAAGTTCAAAAAGCCATTCAAAGAACGAGTACTTCTGCTAGTCACTAATATGTTTTTTCCTGTTTACAGCCTGAAGGCAACTCGCGTGAAGGTATGGCGGGCCCGTACAGATAGTCCACTCTTCGATTGTGATCAGTATGCCCAAGGCATGGAGATGTTATACAAGAGCATGTGGGAGCGACTTGCACGTGGAGAAAAGCCAGATCATATAGTACACCACAAATAGATAGGGCTCCTAACCTCTCTCCCATCCTAGATTTTCCATAGTCATGCCTCAAACATAAGCATTTTTGTTAAATTCATGATATTTCATTAATCATGTGTTCTGATCAAGGGGAATCATCTGCTGTTATGGTATGCCCAGTTCATTACTGCATGCCCAACAGACATGGCTACACTGCCAGGCTTTGTCCTTGATTGCATCTGTAATCTGTAGCTTATTTAATTTGAATTATCCCATCTTGAAAAAATGTGAAGAAAGAATGATGCCAATTTTGTACATATGAAGTGAGATAAAGCCGGTTGAGGTCGACATTATCGTTCTGAATGAAATCATACTTATAACTTTTATGAGAGGGACCTCTGTGTGTAATGTAAAGTGAAATTTGAATCAGGTCAGTTTTGATATCAAAAATTAAATGACAACAGTTGGAAATCACTTGTGTTGTCATGAAATTTTTGTTAATGTTGTGGAATAGGAGCAAATGGTTTACTGGACTGTTGGACTAAAGAATCTGTACTCATGCTGAATAAGTGCCAGGATACTGAGGTGCTTTCTGTAATTATTTTATTCCTGTCGCTACATCTCTGAGTGGACATTACATCAGTAGTTGTGAAATGTTCTTATGTGAAGGACATGTTGTTTTCTGTAATGTGTTCTAAATTATTCAATGATGTATGTAATGAAAGTGGAACAACTTGTATGAATATATTGCACTTTTTTTTATTATTATTATTTTTTAATTTTTTTTAATGAAATGTTTTATTTATTTTACGGAAAAGAGAATGTTAAACAATGCAATGCTGTTTGAGAGTTGTAGAAGTAGCTGCAAATTCTGTGGCTGTAATGATAAATATAGCTGTACAAAAATGAAAACGATTGGTATTTCTGAAATCTGCTTCTAGCTTGTATACTTAGAGGAGTTACCGAGTGACATTTTACAGTGTTCTTTACCAATCATCAAAATGAGTCTCCTGTCTCCTTGAATTCTCTCCTCATTCATGTATTCTCATTACTTCCATTGTGTATATATTCACTTTGTGTTCTTTGAAGGCTTTAGACCAACTTAGTAAAAAGTATTCTCTCTTTGGAATTAATAATCTAGTTGCCATCTTACTTGTCTAAACTTCCTCTTCCCTTATGTTGTACAGAAGGTCAAGGACATTTCTCTCTGGATTGTGCATATTCTTATGTAACTTCAGATCAAATCTGTTATATTGGTGCAGGATTCAAGTCTTCTGCAGCAATTAAGAGCATGTATTGAAAATATTCTCGTTGACCATTATTACATTGTAAGATGTTCTCTTTAACATTGTTTCTTTGCACTGTAAGCTTGTTTAATATATTTTTTGAATTTTAGGAAAAGGTTGTACTTGAGTTTGGATTACAACTCTTTCCTTTGTCATGGCTAAAACCTGCAACCTTTCCGTATACTACGCTGATGCCTTACCACCAAACTGCTAAAGAGCAATATATGTCTGCCTAAAAACAAACTTGGGAAGTTTCGAAGAAAGAGCCAAAAACTTGCATTCTCGAAACCCATGGAATAAAATGTGGGATATTATTTATATATGACATATTTTCTATTATGTTAGACTTTTAAACTTGAACTTCAATGATATTTTAGTGAATATTGTATGAAGATAGCATTTCAAAGCCAAAAGTATTATCAATTGGGGCTAAATTTTGAGAGAATGAAATGTCAAACTGGGGACACTAAATTGGAGCGGGGGGACCAATTCAAGTATGTGCTCTCAAGATGGCAGTATTCAGTACTGAGGGAAATTGAATCTAGATGTGGAGAATAGTCATGCAGCGAGTTCTCAGTCACTATCTTCTTCATTCTTCTACAAAAAGGAAGTTAGTTCTATGACAAAATTTCTTCCATCATTCAGATTTCAGATAATCTATTGTATGGGATCGAATTGCTGGTTGTCATAGTGGTATTAGTTCTTGATGAATACCAATTAAACCATAATAACACTTTTTTCTCATTTCATAAAATAACACCATGATATGATAGTATGATAGCTAATAACCCAAGTGTTACGCTCTCTTAAAACAACAGCATCATAGCTATCTGTGCTGATAACTTAAATGTTGGGCTCTCTTAAATTTGTTGTTAGTAGATCTTGAGTATTTTATCGTTAGGAGAATTTTACTGTTTTATCGTAAATTTTAGTAAAATTTAGTATTTTATCGTTAGTTGAATTTTAGGATTTGTTTGTTAGTGAAATTGCTTTATTACTTTATTCTGAAGGGAGTCTTATAGACGGTAAAGATATTGATAATATTAGCCAACTATTGGCTACACTGCATTCTGCTGCACGGGTAAAAGCAATGAGAAACTACAGCCGTATTGCTCGTCCCGAGAATATGCACCTCTCTATGCTTAATTACATGTGATGATGACCTCCTCCCTTGTAAAATTCCAATCCGGAGGTAAATTAGTCCCCCGTTCGGATCTCCGGGTGGGGACTGCTCTAGAGGGGGTTAACATCACAGAAGTGACAAAAAGGAAATCTGATATTCTACGGACCGGAGCGTGGAATGTTAGAAGTCTGTTAGGCAGTGGATGGTTAAAAAACTTAGAAAGGGAAATGGATAGGTTGAGGTTGGATTTGGTTGGGATTAGTGAAATGGGCTGGCAGGAAGATCAGGACTTTTGTTCAGGAGACATAGAATCATTAGCACTAAGTCAAACAATGGCCAAGCAGGGGTAGGTCTCTATTGACTAGGAAACTCGGACAGCGGGTAGAGTATTATGAGCAATATAGTGAATGGATTATTATAGCTAAAATCAATTCAAAACCTAAGTGCACCACAGTGGTACAAGTCTGTATGCCCACTGAAAAGGTCTGCGGAAAAATACATGAAATTCTGAATTATGTCAAGGGTGTTGAAAATGTTATAGTAATGCTGTGGTAGGAAAAGGAAGAGAAGGGAAGATAGTAGGAGAATTCCGATTAGGTGAAACTAATGATCGAGGAAACAGGCTGATGGAATTTTTCACCGACCACGAGTTGGTCATAGCTAACACCTTATTCAATAACCACAATAGAAGAATACACACATGGATGAGACCAGGAGATAGGGTGTTATCAAATCGACTTTATTATGGTCAAGCAGAGATTTCGAAACCAGATTTTGGATTGCAAAATATATCCCGGTGCTGACATAAACTCTGACCACAATCTGGTTGTTATGAAATGCAGACTTAGAAATTGAATACGGTAAGTCAAATGCCAAAAAGGAGGGCAATAGACCGACTGAAAGAGAAGGACGTGAACAAACGATTCAAGACGAGTATAAAGGAAGGACTAATGAAAAACCCTGAACCAGCTTATATTGCAGAGGAATGGGCACCTTTGAAGTATTAAGTAACAAAATACGCAGAAGAAAACATTGTTAGGAAAGAAAGAATAGGCAGAAAGCGGTGGATCCCGCAGGATATACTAGAATTAATGAATGAAAGCCGGAAGCACAAGAATGTAAGAGATGAAAGAGGAAAAGCAAAATGCAGACGTCTGACGAATGAGGTTAACAAGAAGTAAAAGGAAGCAAAAGAAGAATGGTTAAGAGACAAATGTGCAGGCATAGAAAATTGTCTGAAATTAGGAAAAGTAGATACTGTAACTTGTTCTTAATTTGCTCCACGTTGAGCGTACAATTGAAACGTTTTCTATTGCCCTCACTGTTGCGTGACAAATGCAATGGTTTCTTACTAGCTCTGTCTTGCACTTTGAAATATTTACTCTGACTAAGATATGTTGTTTTAATGGGCGCCAAGACCTCAACGCTATGTTGAAATCTAAATTTATATTTAACAACACCTAGCTCTGGTAGAACACCTTCAAGAATCTTTTCACTCAGATCGTGGTATGATTTGATCATTAACCCAACAAACAATTGTATCAGGAGAAGGAATTGGTCTATATCTAATGCTACCTACTGAAAGCAAAGATCGCATGGTTAAAAGAAATGAATTTATTATATAAAACCAGTATTGCAAAATTAATAATAATAAGTTTGAATTTAAATTGGAGCGTTGCGATTTGAATATTACCGCTAGAAAATTACGTGAAAACGGAGTCGGATAAATTACTGATTTTACTCTTATTCCCAAGCTATGAAGTTACTGAAATACTGAATATCAAACAAAGAGACGAGAGATTACGTAGTTCTGAGTCATTCGCGCTTACCACTGGAAATTGCCATAGCATTTCCCTCGTACTGGATGTTGTAGAGAGCTTCCCACAGCCTCCTGGTCGTCATCTTCTTCGTTAGTTGATGAGATACTTGTAGATATGATAACTTATGGTCCGAACATCGGAACCAACCACACGTACAACCACACTGGTTAAGTTTTACAACGATAGTCGCCTTGCCTCCACGGCGCACAAACCATATATGCACTCGTCGCATCCCCTCTCCGGACCCCGTCTTCTCCTCGCCCGCACTCCTCTGATTGGCTGGGCCACCACGCGCTACCCCCCTCCTCAGGGTCATTACACTCGGCGCGAGGATGATGTCGATTACCGTTCCAGACTATTTCGCCTTTTCTTGAAGCAGCAAAGCAGCCTTGCGTCATGCTTCTTGACAAGAATAAGCCTGTAGCTGAATTCCCCGTGACTCATCTCTCTCATAATACACTAACTGACAATACTCCGTAAAATTCCGTAATCATATAATTTTCTATGATAATGTTGTTCGTAATAATTTGCTTGATAGTGTTTTCTATGACATAGAAAACCTATCTGTATGCTTATAATTTTATAAAAATGCTCCAAAAAAATACCTTAATAATAATAATAAGTTAATAATAATAATAAATTAACATGAAAACTTCTCTTGGCTGAACAATTTGCCGCGTAAATAAATAGAGAATGGCTTCCTACTGACTTATGTCAGTGGCATAAAATCCCCTCGAAAAACACGTTACAATACAGCTTATTGAAGGATTAAGAGTACTTTAGGGGAAAGAAAGAACAAGTGCTGTAATATTAATGACTCGGATGGAAAAAACCTCTAACAGATAGGGAAGAAAAGGTTGATGGATGGAAAGCTTACATAGTGTGTATAAGGGAAAGGAGATTGAGAATCGTGTAATGGAGAGGGAAGAGGAAATTGATGAGAATAAGAAAGGAGATTTAATATTGAGATCAGAATTTGACAGAGCATTGGAAGACTCAAGCAGGAACAAAGCACCAGGCATAGATGATATACCGATTAAGTTGCTAAGCTGCATAGGTGTTGAAAATCTGATCAGGTTATTTCACTTGGTGTGTAGGATTTATGAGACAGGTGAGTTACCGTCTGAATTCAAGCAGAATGTTATCCTCCCTATACTGAAGAAAACAGAAGCTGACCGATGTGAAGATTACCGTACAATCAGCTTGATCACTAATGTTTCAGAGATCCTGACTAGAATAATTTACAAGAGGATAGAAAGACAGATAGTACAGCTTCCCTTGTTCCTACATTTATCCTAAGTCTTAGACTGATTTTGGAAGCTAGAATAAGGAAGGATAAGAGAACGTTCATGTCATTTGTAGACTAGGAAAAGGGTGTTGATAACGTTGATTGGAGTAAGTTGTTTGACATTTTGAAAACTATTCGAAAAGTAGCCTACTGCTCGGTTCCAGCTCTGTGAGGGGTGAGGTGACTCTGGAGGCAGGAGGACAAGGGCCTGTCAACAGCCCGCCATGTTATCTGAAATTCCTGCCTATTCCAATACTGCTAACATAGGGCCGTTGCTTAAACCACTGTGGTTTTGCGAATGTGTGAGCGAGTCGCCAACCAATGTATTTGGTTCTGTTACTACGCACAGACCAGGAACCCCCCATCAATCCTCATTGTCCACGATCCTTATTCCTCTCAGGTTCACGGAGCTTGGACTCGAGAAGTACAGAGATAGGAGGGTACTCTACAATCTATACAGAAACCAGACAGCAATTATTTGAGCCAAAGGACATGAGAGAGAAGCTGGTATTCAGAAAGGTGTAAGGCAAGGCTGCAACTTATCACCCATACTTTTCAATCCAAGCATTGAACAAGCAATGATGGAAATTGGAGAAAAATTCAAAGTAGGAGTAAAGATTCAAGGAGAAATAATTTCAACTCTAAGATTTGCTGATGACATCGTCATCTTAGCCGACACACTGGAGGATTTGAATGAGTTTTTAATTGGTATGGATTCTGTCTTGAGGAAAGAATTCATGATGAAAATTAATAAATGTAAAACAAAAATATTGGAATGCAGTCGAAAGAAATCGGGAACCCCTATTCACGTTGAATTGGCAGGAGTAAAACTAAAGGAAGTAGGAGACTTCTGTTACTTAGAAAGCAAAATAACTGGTGATGGACAAAGCAAAGAGGATATAAAAAGTAGGTTAGCACAGGCAAGGATAGCATTTCTACAGAAAAATAATCTTGATATCGAATATAGATTGAGGTATTAGGAAGTAATTTTTGAATGCCTTTGTCTGGAGCGTGGCACTCTATGGAAGTGAAACTTGGACTATTGGAGTGGCAAATGGGTAGATAGGATTACAAATGAAGAGGTATTAAGATGACTGGGCGAGGAGAGATGTTCGTAGCGACTGCTAATAAAGAGAAGAGATAGATTGTGTTATTAATCACAAATTAAGTTTTTTTTTTAGGTGATAGTCTATTAGGGTGTCTACCAGTAAAGAAATTAACGAAAAAGTTGTGAATTTCGCAAACAGATCACGAATGTAACGAAAAGTAGCTAATTTTTATGTCCCAATAAAAAATTGGAGGTAACGAAAATTTGCTGAGGTATGTTTAAGTCATTTAAACTCGCGCCACTTGGCCCACAGATTGCGATGGAGCGAGTTTTACGCAAGCGGCGCCCATTGCGTAAGCTTTATTTCCCCGTGCCCGACCTCAAGGAAATGCGCGGCACTGCCGCTTAGAGCGTTAAGCGGGATGAGAGCCCAGCCAATGTCATGACGCGGTAGCATCAAATGCGACTGCTTTGCCTGGCCGGCCGTACCCCATCTGCGCGGAGCTACGCGCTCGTTGCTCGACAATACGGAAGGACCTCAGCCTGCATTGCTTTTCACTGAGGAGACCAGTGATTTTATGCAGAACTATAATTTTTATGTCAATGGGTACGTTTGCAAAGCACAATGTGATGGGGAAGGATATTCAGCAGAAGTAGGAACCATTATGCTATGTCGCCGTCCGTCACTTTAACGAGATTTCTGCTGTTCCTACGGCTTCGAGGTCGAGGCTGGGTACTGGGGGAACAATGCTAGAAGGTACTGTATTGCGATGTTACACATACAAAACTATACAGCTCTTGACTGTTTGACAGGTTTCACTTATCCTCGCGGTCGAATATCGATAAATATTGCAATGTTACGCAATCGGCATTGTTCGTGGTCCGTTTGAGATTCCTGTTATCTCGGTCATACACGGAGAAATATTGCGATGTTACGCATCGGCGCCGTTCGCGGTCCGTTTGACAAGGCTCTCCTTGTTCTCAGTCAGACACGGAGAAATACTGCGATGTTACGCAATCGGCGCCGTCCGTGGGCCGTTTGACGAAATTCCCGTTGTTCTCGCAGTCGGGCATGGGTAAATATCAGGATGTTGCGCAATCAACGCCGCTTGCTGTCCGTTTGACGAGATGTCAGTTCTCGCGGACAGGCACATTGAAATGTCTCTATGTACGTTATCGACGCCGCTCTCGTCCGTTTGACGAGATTCCCGTTGGCCTAGCGAAATGGAAGGTGGCGAGTAGGTATAGGCGCCACTCGAAAGCGGGTTGACAGGTTAATTCTCGCAGTTTCTACTCTGTGGTCACGAGTTTATGGTGGAGCGCGATCTGACTTTGGGGAATTCATGAGTAGCCTACGGTACACAATTGGATGTGATTGGCACCGTTCGTGTATGGCAAGATTCCCGTGACTTTCACGATCACAAGTTATACTTCGTTGTAATTTGGATAGTCGCTGGTCTGGATAATGACCAAGATGGACTTAATTTGTCTCTAGTGCATGTTTAGATGTCTCGTCAAGAAACAACATACTGTTGCTATGCAGTTACACTTACGCTACAAGAACTTGATTTATTTTTCACCCTTTAGATACCGTAGAGTGGGGTGAAGTCGACCAAAAATAAGTAATAATAATAATAATAATATCGTATGGCCTCGGGTGCCTGGTGCAAGCTTTGCTATTTGACACCCAGAGGGTAGCTTGCATGTCGAATTTCGTAGTTCCTCGACTATGAAAGTCAAGGAGGTTAGATGTTAGATATCTAATCTCCTTGAACACAATAGCGCTTTCTAGTAGAGAAATTAGGAACTTGTGCTGGCGGAAACTCCCGAGATTAATTTTGCCATTATGAACTCGGCCTACTGAATTCAAATGGGTTCTTTGACATGCCAACATCGTATGACATGCGTATCGTATTTTTGCCGCCTTTCAAAAATCTCTTACCACGGTCAGGGGCGAACCTGCAATCTTGGGGTTAGTAGACCGACACGCTATCCACTCACCCACCGTGGCAAGCTACCAAAAATAAGTATTTTTGACGTATTACAGTATGAAGATGACGGAATGCAATTTTGAAAACGCATATATATGTATAGTAGCCTCACTTTCCTGGTTAACGACCGGTGACTCAAACGTTAAGCATTAGCACGAGCCGACACTAGTCATTATTAGGGGTCGTATTCTTTGGTAATAGCGATATGCGCGAAATTTTTTCATACCTCCTTTCTTGCCTATATATGACCTTATACGTACATAAAGTAGCGTATTTCAGCAAAATGAACTCACGAAATATCACGAAATCTGATTTATTGCACGAATTGCACAAATAATCATGAAATATACTCCTTGGTACGAAAATGCTAAATATTATCGATAAAGCTCTCCAATACACGTTTAAATGCTCTGAGGCTTTGGTTTCCTTCTCATTTGATTGATAGTGCTGCATATTCTCTATTTCTCTACACAAAAGCCCACAACCCCGGAAGTATGTGTATTCAGTTCCGCGAAGTATAACATAAATTTCTCGCCAAATCAATACTTTTTACTTACATAAAAATTCTACAGGTACATGTTTCGAAAACACATAATGTTTCCTTCCTCAGCCCACTAATTGCTGTAAAACATCAAATCACATCGATAACCTCACTAAATAACAAAAACACAGTTCACATTTATTCTCTTGTTCTTCCTTTTTTAGGCCTGTGTCATTCGACACATTAATGTCACTCACGGAATAAACACTTATTAGTTGAAGTAACAAATATGGTACAAGGAACATTGACACATTTACTCATTGCTAGTTTCAACGTGTGTTGCTGAAATGCACACAAGTGTCGTATAACCTTGCCAAAAGCAGAGAAAACACTAACTATAGAGCATCCAGCGTTTAGAAAAGACTGTGGAGCCTTATGGCGACAGTGTTGCTAACTCTAGGCAGAGGTAGCACTGACGTCATACGTTATGTTCACCCCCTTCGAGTACTGCGCTTTCATAAGTTAGCGAGACAACCACAACCCCAGCAGCTACCTGAAATAGAACACGCCCAGGAAGGAGCAGTTTTGCAGGTGTTAACGGATTGGACCAGTATTAAGGATACCGTACGAGAAGAGAACCAATAACGACATTCATTTCGTTGTGATATGACGCATTACCGATTGACAGATGTCGAGAACACAACCCTTCTTTCCTTCTCGGATGTATGCAGACGATGTTAACAATTTTTACGTCAGCAATACTGTTGATCATCACTTTTTTGTTATTAGTTAGGCTATAATTTAGTTTCTTTCAATTTTATTCTTGTTGTTTTGTTTAGATTAATATTCGTAATATTGTAGTGAGTTAGCCGTGGGGTTGGGGGCGAGCAGCTGTGAGCTTGCATTCGGGAGATAGTGGGTTTGAACCCAACTGTCGGCAGCCCTGATTAGATCGAACAGAAAATAAAACAAACACGCAACAATAACACCAATGACGGATAGTGCTTCAGAACTTATGTTGCCGGCGGAACTGAGCACGTGCTCCACTCCGGGCGAGCATGCAGCACAGGACGAGGCTGTTCTTTCCAGCGTGCTAACCTTGAAAATTTTAAAATTACTAAGACGTAATATAAACGATACGTGTATGCAATAACAAAGATAATCAATTGGCAGATAATTGTAGGAAGCAATTATGACGAAAAAAAAATATGTTCAGAGTTCCTTCATGATAAAAGGTGAGGTAACAAAACCAGTGTAGGGGAGGTTTCCGTTAAAAGTAAAAGCCCATAAGACCCACAGTCTTTTCTAAACGCTGGATGCTCTATAGCACCCAGGAAGGTAATTGGGTGTGGCGTCATGAAAATAATTCGAGTCATGAATGTATGTTGGAATTAACCTATTGCGGTGGGGGTTGAGGAGGTGGTTTGCGTTTATTATTATTTAAATAATCTGCTGATAAATCAAATAATTCATTAGTTTCAAAATTAACCTCGTTTAGATTATTGCATTCCTTTGACCTCTGATAAGTAATGATATGAATATTTTCCAAAATATTCATATAGCTGCCCTTCGATGTGTAATGCAAAATTTTGACGTCATTATTTATGTCCGTGAACTTATGTCCCGGTTCTTCCATGTGTACCGCCATGGCTGAAAACTTCCTGTGTTTTATGGCCGAAACATGCTCAGCATAACGAGTACGTATGCTCCTACCCGTTGGTCCCGCGTAATTTGAATTGCAAAAATTACATCTGAGCTCATAAACTCCCGATTTTAAATGTTTATCACTACTGTTGACTTTATTGGAATTGGAAAATTTGTTGAAATTAGAATTATTGGTTTTAAAGGCGACGTTCATATTGTGTTTCTTTAGGATGTTGGTTACTGTGTAAACGCTTCGATCTACATAGGTGAAGGTGGCAAATGCTTTCTTTGTTGTGTCCTCTCTAACTAATTTCGTTGAGGGTCTGTTTTTCAACTTGTAAATTAATCTGCTGACATAATTGTGGTTGTAACCATTGAGTTTAGCTATTTGTTATATAATGTCAATTTCTTGCTTCCGGTCATGATCAGAGGAAGGGATTCTTAACGCTCTATCAATGAGGCTTATGAACGTTGCATTCTTGTGTCCGCCCGGATGGTTAGAATCCTGCCGTATAACTGTACTCGTTTGCGATGGTTTACTGTAAACTTTATATTGCAGACGATTGTCTTTTTTAATCACAGTTATATCCAGATAATTGATTTTATTATTGACTTCTGATTCTAAAATTAATTTAATATTGCTCTCAATTTTGTTCAAATCATCCAATATTTGCTCTATCGCTTGAACTTGGTTATTGATAATGATGAAAATATCGTCTACATATCTTCCCCAGAAAACGATGCCATTAATTTGGTTAATAATTTTCTCATGTTCAATGTGGTCAAGGTAAATGTTGGCCAAGACACCCGATAGTGGAGATCCCATTGCAAGGCCTTCGGATTGTTTATACACTTTCTTGTTGAACAAAAAAATGTTGTTTTCGGTGACGAGTTTAAAATTGAAATAAATTTCTCGATTTCCACTTTAGATAATTCACTACTGTTAATTAATATATCCTGGATGATCTTGATCGTTTTCTTGACCGGGATGTTGGTATACATGTCTTTAATGTCGATCGAATGCATAGTGTTATTCTCGTTTATTTTAAAGTCTATGGTTCTTTCACAGAAATGCATGGTGTTAACGAAAGAACAGTCGGCCTTGAGTTTGTAGTGTTTATTAAGAAACTGTTGGGCAAATTTCGCTAGTTTGTACGTTGGGCTATTCATGAAGTTTACAATAGGCCTAATAGGGGTGCTAGGCTTATGAATTTTCGGAAGAGATCTCAAAGCGGGAATGCCGGGGTTCATGCTTACTAGCTTATCTGCTTGCTTCTCATCTAAGATAAAAATAGTGTTCTTCAAAAGTTGTTTCAAACGTTTCTGAATGACGTTGGTAGGGTCCTTTTTGACTTCTGTGAAATTGCCAGAATTAAGAAACTTGATTGTTTTACTGACGTAATCGTCTTCGCTCATTAATACTGTTGTGTTGCCTTTATCTGCTTTGGTTATAATTATGTTGTTGTCATTGATTTTGGTGATGAGACTTTTGAACTTGTTGTTTAAATTGCAACATATATTGATCTTTTTCTTGCTTGAATTAATTATCTTCTTAATTTTCTTATTAGTTTCAAACCTAACAGCATTTTGTTCTTCAATGGGCAGTTTCCTAATGGCTGTTTCAGTTTCGGCTACTAGGACGGTTAGATCGTTTTTATTTAAATTTTGCTCCCAGTTGTGTTTGGGACCCTTTTGGAGAATCTCTAGATCGCTCTGGTGGAAATTGACATTAGTTAAGTTTATAACTGGGCTTTGGAAAATATGGCAATTGTTCACATCAGGTGCGTTTTGGTTACTGGGCATTTTCTGCGAGTTGACTAAATAATAGAATTTATTGTTTAAGGTATTACCCTTTTTTATAACGCAAGAATGCGTTATGACTCACGATGATTTGGTAGTTATCCCATTCTTTCTTATCTATAGAATTAGCTGCCTCTAAGTGGGCGCGGTATAAGGCATTACTGATGTAGTTCTTTATCATGAAAAGAAACTTTATTTCACAACTAAGAATTTTGTTGTTCACCAAGAATTGTGTATGTCTTTCGTATGGGTTGGAATGCCCTTTTCTTTGGTAGCCTTTAAGATGTTGAGGAATTAATATGTGTTTCTTGCATTTCTTAAGAAAATCGATGTCTTTAATGACGTTAGCCAATTTAACTTTCAGATCTTTGTATTTGTATTTTAACCTGTTGGCCTGGCTAGCCTTATACTTAATTGTAGAATTTTTATGTAAGTAAAAAGTATTGATTTGGCGAGAAATTTATGTTATACTTCATGTTAACATGGTCAATACGGAACCTGGAATGAGTGCAATTATCTCTATGGCTATTCGATGAAAATCTATATCCGCTATCGATTACGTCAAATGGCGTTGTGGTCGTAGATACATCAGAGCAAGTTTGCGACTGATAGAACTATCTGCAAACATCCAGCATTTAAATATAAAAATGCAGAATATTAAAGTCACAACAGTTTTCTCGAGAGCCGACGAATACAACAGTTAGGGGTTCTATGTATTTGGCGCTGCAGGAAAGATTCTAATGTGTAAATACTCCAATGTTCGTATTCAGTGGGAGCGAAAAGACACGTGCAATAAACACTGCAGGGATTCAGCAACGCATAAAAAGAGGAAGAAAGAAGGAAATGAACATAATTCTAAGCGGCAATAACATTCGGCTATATTCGACACATTGCAAAGAAGCTTAAAAACCCCCTTATCACATAATCTGTTGGATTTATCCCATGCTATAATGAAGATTTCAGAAGAAACATTGATCAATATGACAATTTATTTCGCGAAATAGCCACCGAAATAGCATCAGTTTTAACACCGAAATCAACGGTTTTATTTCACCAAAAAATAAGGCCCTTAGTCATTATTTATGGCTGACAAATACCTGACGGTTCTTGAGCAATAAGATGCTTCCTCCATCTGTCCACGAGGAGTGCAGACAAAGTGTTGACACCAGGCCATGTCTACCTGTTCACTTTACAGTTTCCTGTGTTACACGCTGTTCTCTCCCGTGTCGCTACTGCTTGCTCTCGTGGCTATTTAGATAAACGTTAGACTTTTTCCTTGTTCATTTCAGTGTAAGTTGTGTTCGTCTGTGCCATTATTAGTGATGGTCAGTGAAGTACCTTCAATTGACCACAGTAATGAGGAATGCGCAGTACGTTTAAATATTAATTTTAATGACTGTAGCGTGGTGCCCGATTACAGTATTTGCGCTTCTTCAACTTCAACTAACGGCTCCGGATCAAACGATAGTGATGGGACTGCTTCAGGAACTGAAAGCTGTGAAGAAGTAACTGGGCATGGGGTTAAATCGTTAACAGGTACACTATCTAAACCGTCTCAAAAGTCCGTGTGCAGTACATACGATTTCGTGAAAAAGAATAAGTTAGGGAAGGGGTCAATTACAGAGACATCAAAAATTCTTAAATTGAGTAGTCAAACTGTTAGGAAATGTGTTAAGAGGGGACCTAAAACACTTCAACAAAAGTGCAAATAAAAGAAAATTATTTGCTAAGATTGACAATTTCACTTGCGATATTGTTCGGTGCGAAATACATAAGTTTTATGCGAAAGGACTGCCGCCTTGTATTGAAGAACTATTGTTTAGATTGCAGAACGTGTGTAAATTTCCGTACAAACTTACTATGCTTAGGAAATTGTTACTCAAACTTGGATTTCAGTTTCGCACGTTTAACAGAAGGCGTGTAATTATAGAATCAGCAAGAATAGTGGCTCGGAGGTACAAATACTTGACAAGACTACGTTCGTTGAGTGCTGCAGGACATAGCATTATATATTTAGATTAAACCTGGTATAATACACATGATAACCACACCCGGGCGACTGGAGTGGGACATTGATGATGATGATGAATACGCATGATGTGGTAAAACGGGGTTGGGACAATGGCTCATGTTCTTGCGCCCTCAAAGTTCCCGTGTCGAGGGGCAAAAGAATATTTGTGTAGCATGCTGGGGGCAGTGAAGGCTGGGTTCCAAACTGCTTATTTGTGTCCGCAAAGAATATTGGCGATGCAAAAGCAGAATATCATGGTGAAATGAATGCCGATGTATTTGAAAATTGGTTTGTAAATACATTACTGAAAAATCTTCCTCGAGACAAGAAATGTGTAATAATTCTTGATAACGCGAGCTATCACTCCAGATTAAAATTCCGAATTCCTAACATGTCCACCAAGAAAGAAAATATTGTCAACTTCATGACTGACATAACATACAGGTACCGAACCCAATCCCAGTGAAGTCAGTCTTATTAACGGCTATGAAAGATGCGAACTTAAAATAGGAATTTGTGTTAGAAGACACTGCAAAATCATTAGGACATGAGGTGTTACGGTTGCCCTCTTACCACTGTATATTTAACCCAATCGAACTGGTCTGGGCACGTTTGAAGACTGAAGTCAGGAAAACCAACAAAACTCCGTCATTAAGTTCTAGTGTTTGCAATGCTATCCATGAATGTGTAAACAATAGAAGTGTTGATTTGTGGGGTAAATGTGTTCAACACACTATAAAAATTGAGCAGAAATACATGAGACAGGATATTGAAAATGATAGTGATGCTTTTGTGATAAATCTACAAGAAAGTGGAAGTGAGGAACAAAGCAGTTCTGAAGATGAATAAAATGACTAAGGTATGTATACATAATACAATAATAACAATAACATATTACAAAAACATACTACAATCAATACTATCCACTACTTCAGGACATACATTTCAGATTATTATTATTATTCACCAAGAGTTCGATTCCCGGTCAATGCATGTAAGATTTTCAAAGTGGTTGGGATTCCACGTAAATTTGGAGGTCCCGTAGCTCATGATCGCGAGATTAAGGTCGTGCAAGCCTACAAACATCATTATTATTATTAGTTTACCACTATTCCAACTGTTCCCCAACCTAGAAGCATTTTGCTGCAAATCGCCAATGTTGCTGGCCGTGGAGACTGAGTAAATTGCTGCTAAGGTGATGGACAGTTGACAACACTGTGCCTTAAGCCGTGAATGCCTCGGCACCCCGCAGCTATGGAATGTAAACTTATCCGTCCAGGTAGGTTTCAAAGACGAGCCGGTCGTTAACTAGGAAAGTGAGGCTACTATAATGAAGCTTCATCAATCTAATGCTTGCATAACAACATGACAACTTCCGTAAATTACGAAACTATTACTGTTTGAAGTGTGGGGTGAAGTCGATAACAGGTTTATTTCAGCCTAGAAAAGACTTTACACGTAAAATGGATCGTCATTTTAGTTTTTAAAATATTTTATTCATGACTTGACATATAGAAATGACAAAATTATTACATTTTACTAATATTTAATGCTAGCAGGCTTACTCTCTAAAGCATACAATATAATTGGTAAAACAAGGATACCTATCACTTAATCTCGATTAATGTTATGTTCATTTCCGAGATAGTCAATGGAAGAGGTAGCGTACCCTTTTTAAACTCTTTGAGAACAATTTCATTATTATTTTCTTTGCAAAAACGAATTACATTCAGAGACAAATTTTATCTGATACCTTCTCTCCCTCTACATTTCGTACATTGGTACGTTTCAGTGGAAACCCCCACTCTGAACACCTAACTAAACCTTCCATCAAACAATTTTCATCAGTGGTATTCAATGCATGTTGTCCTCCAAACGTTCAGTGTATTTACCTTTGACCCAATCACTTAGGATAGTATATCATTCAGAGGCTTTTCTGATTTTGCCCCCTTTTTACTCTTTGTACAGCATTGTTCGAATACTGAACATTATAATATCGTTTCCCAGCAGAGTCTGGCTTCTTCTGATGATATATTCGTACCCGTGCCCGATCGCGAACTCTTGACCACGAGGACGAAACCTACTCGCCACTTTGCCCATGACCGTATACTTAAAAGCATACGGGGAGCGAGAAGTGCATCAATCCACTTAGGAATGACAGTCTACGTAGCATCGCGATACTCATTTCTCGTGAATTCCCAATCGCAGCGGAAATCACGCCGCCAACCATACATCATGTCCATAACTGCTCGTGAATTTTAACCATGCCCAACCTCGAGGTTGTTTGTGCCAGGACAGATAGTCAGGCAGACAATTGTTGAACAGCCGGGTGCGGCGCCGATTGCATAATATCGCGTTCTCAGTGTCCAACCCCGAGGACAATGTGAATCTCGTAAAACGAGCGATTGCGATACATCGCGATATTTCTCCGCATTCGATGACGAGGACAACTGGATTTTTTTCAAACGTACAGCAAGCGGCCCCCATTTGCGTAATAATGCTTAGGTATTTTCCCGTGCTTGACTTCAGGGACATGGTAAATCTCGTTGAACAACTAAAAGTAGCACCGATTATGTAAATGGCGAATTTTCTCCGTGTTCTATCGTGAAATCTACGGGAATCTCGTCAAACAGCTGAGACCAGCGCCGATCGTGTAAGACATCTCAATATTTCTCCGTACTTGACTGCGAAGACAGAATTCGGAGACGGTCACATAATGTCGCATATATTTCTTTGTGTTCTACCGCGGGGACAAAGGAAATCTCCCCCAACGGCCAAGATCAGAACAACTTGTTGATAAATCTTTACAACTTCTTGTACACAAGACGGCATATCAGCTGAAACAACTCATTTGATATTAAATATCTTATTATTTATTTATTATTTTTAAAATTTTTATAACACCATAAGTGAATTTTATTTACAGCTTTAAACACAGTTCATTGCTGCTTTTCTTCACTGCGTGATGAGCTTATATGCTCGCAGACCGCTGATGTATCTTGAATTAAAAGGTAGCTAAATGTAACTCATTTTTACTTCATCATTACAATAGACACCCTGTCTATATACAGGGTGATTTTCTCCTCTATAGCAAGTTTTGATGAGGTGGTAGAAATAGAAAGAAATTCAAAGAAAGATTGGCAACCATTATTAAATTAGAGGTTGTCAAAGTTTGCACACATTGTGAGCATCATGTGTCATTGACTGCAACAAGGCCAGATGACCTCATAGTTCTGCCCCTTAAAACAACAATAACTAACATAAACTAGAAAACTGGGCCCTAGGAATCAACCTGGGGAGGTCTATAAATATGTAGACCTGGACAAAGGGAGTGTGATGTGATGATACTAACCAACAAAATCAGTAATACAAGGATTCAGCAGAAGAGAATCCTCATAACCTCTCCACTCCAACTCCCAACACTGACCTGCACGTGGTGTCCCCTGTTAAGCTGAGCCACTCAGTGGAAGGTTGGGTAATCAATCCCAGCGGGAAACTGGGTCAGTGAACAGACTAGTGTTGGGGGGGGACTGAGAATTCTTTTCTCAGTTCTTTCACCTTTCTGAATAACATTCAGGATTGTAATTCGAGGATTTATCCTCCCCTCAAGGTGTAACCTTAGATAGTCGACCATGAAAAGTCATTTGAAGAATAATTCCGCCGTCTGTAATGATAGATTACAGAAAAGACAGCATTCGGATACGGTGGGCTGTCATGCGGAAGATAATGACGAGTCGGAGCGTCTGAAAACTCATCAAGTAGCAAACAAACAAATACTATGGAAAATCAAACCTAAACAAGTCTCATTCTTTTCTACACATAATGTTAACTCTCTGGTTCAAACTGGAAAATTGAAGATCATCACGGATATCATGAGAAGTCATAAAATTCTAATTATGGCCCTTCAGGAAATTAGAAATAGTGATCAAGACCATCTGGAATCACAAGGATACAGACTATATAAAGGAATTCCAGGAAAACGAGTTATGAAAAATTGTCCACAGTTTGGTAACGGATTCTTAATAGATCTCAGAATCATTGACTCGATAACAAAATTTAAATATCAATCCTCCAGACTTACGACCCTAACTTTGAAATCGGCAAATAAAACATATACAATTATTAATGCACATGCTCCTACTAATCAAAAAAACAACACCATTAAGGACAGAGAAGAAGTACAAAAATTCTGGGATCTTTTGGATCAAACTTTAATAAACATCCCTTCATCAAACATCAAAATTCTCCTTGGTGATTTCAATGCGCAACTCGGACAAGAAAGAAGATATAGAGATATCATTGGAAAATGGACAGCACATAAACGAACCAATAAAAATGGTCAAAGATTAGTCGAAATTTGTAGAAACCACAAATTAATCTCTAAATCAACATGTTTTAAAAGACAGCCCCATAAATTGAAAACTTGGAAACATCCTGACTTCAGAAGGGGTGAATGGCAGTTGGATCATGTCTGCATGGATAAATTTCACCATCGCAAAATTCACAATGTCAAGGTTCTAAGGGGAGTTGACTCAGGATCAGACCACTATGTGGTAAAGATAAAAATAAAATTAACTCTAATGGCCAAGAAAAAACCTAATAATAACAATAGGAGGAAATTTGATCCATCTACCTTAATAAAAAATATAGAGTACTGTGAAAGAACAGGAGAAGAATCTCTCAACACTAAAACATTGGACGAATTAATCACTAAATTAAAATCAATAGCAGAGGAGTTAGCACCAATAAATCCAAGGAAAAAACATGAATGGTGGAATGTAGATTGTGATCAAGCAATAGAGAAAAGACACCAAGCATGGATAAAACATCAAGCTCTAAAGTCAGAAGAATCAAATTTAGAACTAACTATACAAAGAAAATTAACCCATAAAATCATCAGACAAACGAAACGTAATCATCTTAAGAATACACTGGAAAAGATAGAAGACGATTTCAAGAAAAAACAATCTCGAGATTATTACAAAACATTTGGTAAATATCTTAAAAAATTTGAAGCTCCAACATTAATGTTGAAAAGTCAAACGGGAAAGTTAGCACATTCTAACCAAGAAAATACAGAGATCCTTGCAGAAGCATTCGAGAAACTGTTAAATTGTGATGATCCACTGGAAACCCTGCAAGTAAACACTGATACACCTATTTTAACTTCACCTGATTTAATAAATACCTCCAAACATTAATGAAGTAGAACTCGCAATTAAAGAACAAAAAAATTACAAAACTTGTGGCGAAGACTTAGTCTTTGCTGAAATCTGGAAAAATGCTGGTAAACCTGCGATTATAAATCTTCATCAACATCTAGTTAAAATGTGGATTACTGAAGAAATTCCTGCACACTGGACCATAGGAATAATCCATCCATTATTTAAGAAAGGAGACAAAACGAACCCAGATAACTACAGAGGAATTACCCTTCTGGACTGCACATATAAAATTTTCTCTCGCATAATTTACAACAGGATCAAAAACATTCTGGAACCACAACTTGGAGAATATCAAGGAGGATTTTGCCCTTACAGAAGTTGTCCAGACCAAATCCTTAGCCTGAAATTAATAATGGAATATTACAAAAACAGAAATAAGCAACTCTTTATCTCTTTTATAGATTTCAAAAAAGCCTATGATAGTATTCATAGACTGACACTGCTAAAAATCCTCAGATCATATGGTCTCCATCCTAAATTGATAAAAATCATTCAATTAACATTAACAAACACAAATTCGAAAGTTAAATTTAGGGGAGAAATATCAACAGCTTTCTCAGTAAAAACTGGTCTCGGACAAGGTGATGGATTATCCCCTCTGCTTTTCAATGTGGCTCTTGATTATATCATGAAGGTTTGGCAAAAGGAAAACCCTCCTAACATCAAAATTGGAACAAAACCATCAATAAAAATAAACTGCTTAGGATTTGCAGATGATTTGGCTCTTTTAGCACTAGACAAGGAAGAGGTTTGTACTCAGATCACTAGTCTCCAAGAAATTGCTCAAGGGATAGGATTACAGATATCCTTTGAAAAAACTGAGATCATAAAATTAACCTAGTTCCTCAATTTAAGTATCTTGGAGAAATTATAACACATAACTTAAACGAAAAAGTAACTTGGATAAATAGAACAAATAAAATGAAAAAGGCACAATCTCTAACCTGGTCAACATATAATAAAAAATGCCTATCAATAGCTACTAAGATCCAACATTATAAAACTGTAACTCTCCCATTAGCCACTTATGCTTGTGAAACACTGTTCCAAATTAAAAATGAACAAAGAACTGATCAGCTCCTCAAAACGGAAAGAAGAATCATTAGAACGTGCATGAATAAAAAGTATCAGGTTGAGGGATTCTGGAGGATTCTCCCAAATGAAACTGTCTATCGTGAGATTGATCCAATCACCAGCACAATGAAGAAGAAAAGAATTTCATATTTTTTTCACATCTTAGGGCTTCCAGAAAACAGAATTGTACGCCAACTGGTGATGAGAAATCTAGGAAAGAAAACTGGAGGAAAATGGATCCAAGAAATCCAACCAGATCTCAAAGCAGTTGGACTTAAGATAACAGATGCCGAGGAGAAAAATAAAATTAACACCATTCTTAAAACTCACAAATTTTCTGCAGAAATGACACATAGAAAGCCTATGGAGATTTCAGATGAGTTGAGAAAATCCCGATCTGAAAGAATGAAAAAGTACTGGAAAGAGTGCAAGAACCAAGCAGTACTACCTTCAAAGAAGAAGTGATTGTGGAACGACTCAAGTGGTCCAATGTGACCAATCAAGATAATAATAATAATAAACTAGAAAACTATAATGACAACTATAAAAATAGACAAACAAATCATAAACTGCAGACAGAACGAACATAGCCGGGAGCTTAACCATAGTGTTCCCTCTCCCCTCCACTACCATTAACTATTGTAGGAAGGAAGCAACCCTGCTACCTACTCGACTGCTCATGGTGGATACTGTCCTTACAGGCTAGATCCACATCTTGCACACAGTGCAGTAGAACTGTTCTCTCTGTCCTTTCCTTCATATTGCTGGGAGTTGTAGAGCTCCAAATCTCGCATACGAAAAGCAGAGCAAGATTGCATTGTTCACAAATTTAGAATAATACCGTATTCTGCTTATAATCATTAAATGTATGGTTTGTGTGATGGCAATGCCCTAGCAGCAGAAAGGGAATACCGGCTTCGATTCTGAAATATACAGCAACCGCATAGGCAAGTTTTGAGTCATTGCTACCTACAGAAAATGGGATCTTGTAAGTGGGAGATGTGTGGCTGGATATGCAGGATAGGAAGTTGAAATAGAAGAAGCCTTTCTCAAGTTGCGCATGCCGTTTATATGCCGTTTCTTCTGTCAGCACTTGCCAAGCTGCAGCTCAACTTGGCATATCACAAAGTACAGCATGGTGTGTTTTACATGAGAATGGAATATACCAATTTCTTTTACAACCTTTTCACACACTACAACTGGGAATGAAGATAAACAGGTCCCTTTCTCTTGGTGACTGTTACAGAGACTTTGTGATGAGCCCAACTTTCTAAGCTACGTATTATGGTCGGATGAGTCGCAGTTCAGAAGGGAAGATGTATTTAATCACAAATTTGCTGTGGAGAATCCTCATTCTGTAAATTATTCCTCCTATGAGGTAAGATAATCTGAAAACTTATAAACGAGAATCATGGGGACTACGTTTAGTGGGGCCTATGTACTAGAAGGACATCTCATCGGTGTTCGGGGCCGATAACCTCGATGTTAGGCCCCTTAAAACAACAATTATCATCATCATCATTGGTGTTCACTACCTTTTCCTTGAGATTGCTGGGGTGGCTTGAGCAGGTTCCTCTCAACATACGCTCCTGCATATGTTCCAACGTAACGGGGCACTTCCCCATTACTCTCACTGTGTGTGTCAATGCCTGGACATGAACTATCCCGGAAGATAGATTGGTTGATCGTGTTTATCTTATCAGTGTTGTTTTTTTGGTTGTTTTTTTTTTCACCTAGTCAATACTATGTTTCTTAAATCTATAGGATGTGCATGTTTTGGATCGATTGCAGATCCTTCTTCAGTATCAGTTAATTCTACTTGAAATAAACTAACATCTCTTATTAAAATATATTAGTCTATTTTCTTAGTGTTATTATTTGATGTTGCACCAATTGTTGAGAAGGTGAGGGAGGCTTGTCTACGCTGGTACGGTCACGTCATGAGAAGACAAACAACTCAGTGGCAAAAACAGCACTCCACATCAACCCGGATGGAACAAGACTACGTGGAAGACCTGCAAAGTGGTGGACTGATAACATCAGGGCTGACATGCACGCTTGGTCGAACACCAGAAGATGTCCGCGACAGAAGAAAGTGGAGGAGATATAGCAAAATAGCAGACCCCGCAAGGGATTAATGCTAGGAAGGCCCTGCCTGTCGTAGGAGGCGATAAATAGGGCCAACATGGCCGAATAACTTGCCAGTTTTTGATTTGTTCAGACCCCCTGTGGATGGGGAGGGCAGAATTCATCCACGGTATCCCCTGCCTGTCGTAAAAGGCGACTTAGAGGGGGCCTTAAAAAGGTCGATTTTGGATTTCTGGTTTGACCTATAGAAATAAACATGCATGCTGTTAGGGGAAGGGCCACCAACTTGCCCATCTGGCCAGAAAGCCTAGACGGTATGCCCCATCCCGTCAGGTGGGTGCGCCATGTACCCTTTCGGTAGTATCCGCCTTACAACGAACGTCCCTACATGGCCGAATACTGGAGCTGCATAAATCACTGCGCATGCCGAGGGGGAAGTGCCTGTTTGAGGCACTGGGACCCCGGGCAATACTGCTATGCCAGGTAGGTATTGCCTTGGTTGGGTGGTGCCCACAGTGATGGCCCCCGTTCGGAGTGAACAGTATTCGGCGAGGATTTCGTCCGGGATGCCTATTAAGCGCTCACGGGCATCTGTACACGGTGGCCCTCTTAAAAAGCCGTCTCTTGAGTGTCGACCGAATCCCAAGGTGTACACGCCTTGGGATGAGACATTTAATAAGAAGTTCCCTGTTGACAGGTCTCCTCGCTACCTGGTAGCTGCCAGGACAGACGGGGAGGATTACTCTGAGATCGTAAAGTCTCCCCTCGCTGTCCAAGCGAGACCTGCCAGACCGAAGAAGGTCAAACAACCTTCTTCGGCCATTGTGAGAAAGGCGCCGGTTATACAATCAAAACCGGCGCAATCGGAGAAGAAGTCATCTTCTCCGAAAAGGTCGGAGAAGAAGTCTTCCCCTGCAACGGGGCAAATAAGACTTCTGCGACCGGGGCTGGATCGTCATCCAGCCCACCTGATAAGACAAAGATAGTGGAGAAGAGGGAGACGGTGCAGTGCCGTCTCTCTCGACCTCCGGCTGATGGGATGGCTCCTTCATCTGCTGGCCCTTCCGCTCCCTCGACCATGAAGGAAGTGATGCCCGCAGAAGCCAATCCCATTAGAGTGGAGGAACTCCCCTATAGGAAAAATAAGTCACCGGCGGAGAAGAGAGAGGCGGTTCAGCGCCGTTTCTCTTCCTCTCCTGCAGACAAGGCTGCTCAGCCATCTGCTGGCCATTCCGCTCCTACCATCACCGAAGGAGCGGTGCCAGCTGGAGCGGCCTCGTTTTGCAAGGACCTGACGTCTGTGGGGAAGGGACCACCTACTTCCCCGAATAGACGTCTGCGTCGGTCTAGAAAGAAGAATGCTCGGGACGTGTCGGGGACAAGCACTCAGTCTTCGGACAGGGAGAAGGTCCCTCGACACTGCTCTCGCTCTTCCCCAAGAGCGAGAATAGCTAGGTCCGACGAAGACCGCTTGCATCCCAAAAGAGCGCCCGCTCCATTTTCTTCGTCTTCGGAAGGAGATGTGGAGATTGAGGTGTGCTCTCCTGCCCCATCATCTCCAAGTAGAGATGGGGAAGGGTGGCAAACGGTCAAGCATAAGTAGAAGACCCACTTCTACTTAAGTCCACACCATGGCACTATTACAATGGAACTGTAATAGCTATTCTGTTCATCTCGCTGAGTTACGCCAATGAATATCTTTGTTTTCGGCAACCATAGTCTGTCATCAGGAATCCAGGTTTTGTCCTGGACATGAGACAACAATGCGCCACTTCAAACTCTTTTCTAAAGACCGGGTGGACGGAACTGTGACCGCTGGTGGCGTCTGCACTCTCATCCACTCTAGCCTCTTTAGTGAAGAGGTGCCGTTGCGTACTCAGCTAGAGGCAGTTGCAGTTCGTACTTCGTTGCCAGTAATGGCAACAGTATGTAACGTGTACATCCCGCCTGATTCTCAGCCGGACTACGGCCAGCTGGTGGATCTAGTCTCTCAGCTCCCCCCTCCTGTTCTCCTTCTGGGAGATGTTAATGCCCACAACACCATCTGGGGCTCCGCTACCACTAGCGGTAAAGGGAGATTTTGAGAGGCTGATCAGGCGGCTGGACCTGTGTTTGTTGAACACAGGGGAACCTACGCACTTCTCTATTGCGCACGGCACTTATTAAAGTGTCGATATTACCTTGTGCAGTCGAGTGCTGGTTCCCCTGCTACAGTGGGGTGTACACGACGACCTTTGTAATAGTGACCTTTTTCCAATTATTGTTACTCTTCCGAACCAGAGAGCCATCGAGTTACCATGTCGATGACTTTTCCGTCGGGCTGATTGGCCAACTTTCACGGCACGTGCGGTGTTTGCCGAATATACCTTTGAGAGTGTCGACGTCATACCATTCACGTAACGAATGGTATTTTGGCTGCTGCTGAGGAAACAATACCTTCCTCATCCGGCAACTCACGCCGGAAGCTTGTCCCTTGGTGGACAGCCGAGATTGCAGCAGCCATTAAAGATCGTCGACGTGCTTTAAAATGCTATCGGAGGCAAAACACTATGGCCAACCTTATCACCTTCAAAAGGATGCGTGCTAGAGCCCGATATCTGATTCTGGAGAGTAAGAAAACGACGTGGGAAAAGTATGTGTCGTCTATGACGGCGCATACTCCTTCATCTCAAGTGTGGACAAAGCTACGTCGGATCTCCGGACTCCCGACATCATTGTCGATACCCGGAGTATCCATCAATGGAGACATCATCACGGACCATCTCGCCATTGCCAACAGTATTGGCTCGCACTTCTCCGATGTATCCTGCTCTGGGAGTTACGATCCTACATTTCTGACTCTGAAGCGGGAGGCAGAGACTCGCCCCTTGTCCTTTGCCACTGCTGCTTCGGAGTCCTATAATGTACCATTCTCTGAATGGGAACTGCGCAGGGCTGCGGCTCCTGGACCGGATAACATACATGATCAAATGTTAAAACAACTGTGCGAATCCAGTATAAAACAACTGTTGATCCTCTTCAATCGTATAAGGATTGAAGGGGAGTTTCCATCTCAATGGCGAGAGGGGATCGTGATACCGATTCCTAAGGCTGGAAAGGATCCCGAGTTTGTAAGCAGCTATAGGCCTGTTTGTCTGACAAATGGCCTATGTAAGCTGCTCGAAAAGATGGTGAACCGTCGACTGGTGTGGTTCTTGGAGGATAAAGGTCTCCTGTCTGAGTACGTGGATTTCGCTCTCATAGGTCACCACTGACCATCTGGTGCGACTTGAGAGCGCCATACAGGAGGCGTTTTTCCGAAAGCACCACCTAGTCACGGTTTTCTTTGACCTCGAGAAAGCCTACGACACCACATGGCGCTACGGGATCCTTTCCACCCTTCACAAGTGGGGACTCCGTGGTAATCTACCGACTTCCATTGCGAATTTCTTGTCCGTCCGACTCTTCCGTGCAAGGGTCGGTAGGACATTATCGCAATACTATACTCAAGAAAATGGGAGTTCCTCAGGGTTCTGTGCTGAGTGTCACCTTGTTCGCGATTGCTATAAATGGCATTGTTGCCGCCGCCGGGTCCGCGGTAGTTCCATCGCTGTATGTACACGATTTAGCTCTGGAAGTATGGCAGTCGTGGAACGGCAATTGCAGCTAGCTATCAACCGGGTCGACAGGTGGGCTCACGACTGGGGTTTTCGTTTTTCAGCAGCGAAAACCTCCGTCGTCCATTTTTGTCGGCTCCGGAGGCTACATTTACACCCTGAACTACATCTCAGGGATGCTGCGTTGCCGTTGGTTGACACTTATCGCTTCCTGGGGCTCCATTTTGACAGCAAATTAACGTGGCAGCTCCATATACGGCAATTGAAAATGATGTGTTTCAGGAAACTGAACATGCTCAAGTTTCTTAATGGCACTACGTGGGGGGCTGACCGTGTGGTGCTGCTATGGTTCTACCAAGCCCTCGTCCTGTCCCGGTTAGACTATGGTTCTGCGGCATACGGTTCAGCAAGGCCGGCAACCTTGAAAATGCTGGACAGTATCCACCATAGGGCGGGTGTTCCACCTTTAAATTATAGACGCCAACATATGCTTTTAGCATAATATGCTGCTAATGTGCGTCAAATGCCGCAACACCCGACCTATCAAGCTCTCTTCTGTACCCAAAACCACCAGGGGTACGCCAACCGGCCGGTTGGTATTAGACTTGATAGCTCGATTACTGAAATAGGAGTGGCTGTAGCAGGGCCGTCGCGAGGAATGAAAAATGATTCAGTCCAGCCCAAATTAAAATAAGTCAACATTGTAAAATATGCTGTGTTTGTATGGGACCCCCCCCCCGGGGGGGACCCCTCCCATACATCCCAGTAATCAATACTCCCCGGGGGGTATTAATTACTTGGATCTGGATCGTCTGAATTAAAGTCAATTTGTTGACAAAACTTGGGTCGATCCTCGAGTTTTTGGAGGTACACGACACTACGGGAAAGGGGTTTGCTGAGGTTTTAGAGGGAGTATTGGAGGATAATGATCTTGATATCATGGACTGTAGGGTACAAGGGTATGACAACGGTACTAATATGAAGGCCAAGTATAAGGGAGTGCAGACGCGAGTAAAAAATATTAATAAACGAGCAATGTTCATGGCATGTGTTGCGCATACTGTAATCTTAACTTACTTTTGGGTGACATGGTTAAATGCAATAAGGACGCTATGACATTTTTGGTATACCGTAGTTCAGCGTCTGTACACTTTTTTTTTTGTAACTTCCACGGAAAAGTGGGACATTTTGTGCGAACTATGTCCTGGCCTCCTCACACTAAAGAATCTTTATCTAGCACGAGGTGGGCATGTAGAATTGACAGTGTCACGCCCATCAGGTACCAGTTAGGCAAAGTAAACGAAGCTCTAGTAAAAGTGGCAGAAACTACCAAAGATCCTGTTACCCGGTCAGAGGCCCAATCTTTGTTGCTTCATACAAGTTCGTATGAATTTGTTTCAAGCCTCGTCATCTGGTGCGATATTTTATTTTCTGTGAACTCTACAAGTAAAACTTTCCAATCTGAGAAGACTTCGTTAGATACGGCTTTAACCGAACGTCAGGGCTTAAAGTCATTTTTTCAAAATTATCGCAACACTAGCTTTAACATTGTAATGTCCACTGCTAGAGAAATAATGGAAAATGTGGGCTATGAAAGAAATTTTCTGATCGCAAAAGGTTCTTTGATGAAATAAATCAGCAAAATGATCAACATGTGGAAAAAACCGAAGAGGAACTTCAAAAAGTTGCTGAAAATAAATTTCGGGTAAATTACTTTTTGTCTGTCGTAGATACTTCACTGAGCTGCGTAGAAAATAGATTTAACGAAGTTAATATTATTATTATTATTATTTTTCGGAATACTTTGAATTCCTTTTCGATCCTTCCAAGCTTTCCAATTTGGAAGAAAAGCAATTGAAAGACCATTGTCAAACACTCTCTAATTTTCTCAAAGACGGGGAGCTTGAAGATTTGGATGCAGAAGATCTTTTTCTGGAGCTACAATTATTTAGGTACGCTGTTCCGTCATCTGTAAAAAATGCTTTAGGTGCACTACAGTACTTAGCCCCGATAAAGGAGTCCTATCCTAACTCAACGACGGCCTATCGAATTACGCTTACAATTCCTATAACGGTTGCGTCGGGGGAAAGGAGTTTTTCCATTTTGAAACTAATCAAAAACTATTTGCGATCAACGATGGCGCAGGAGCGTCTGAGCGGTTTGGCTACTCTGTCAATCGAACGTGCAACAGCCAAAAAATTAGAAATGAATGATTTAATCAACACTTGCCCTAGCAAAGGCCCGCAAAGCGCCTTTTACATAGATAAAAAGCTCTAAATTCTAAACAAACAAAAAAAGCCTGCCTTGTAAACCATGTTATTTCTCGAACAAAGCGGCCGTTCAGCTAATATTTATCGGTGAAAGTGTACTTATAGCACTTTTAGTAGTTTAGTTTATGAAAAACTGTATAGCCGTAGAAATGTTGAAATATGTAAACGTGTTTGCGTATTATTATTAATTATGTGCGTTTGGGTAAGAAAGTACATCAAGCACATGCTTCGTTTTTCATAATATATTATTTATACCAAACAAATCACCTGTGTTAGCTCATTATATCAGGCTTCCGTTGTTATTGCTTGTTGCTTTTATCTTATCAGGTTCTTCCTGTATCCGATTTTATGCTTATCCTATTTGGTGAGGTTTGTTTAGAAACTAGAAATGTAATAAAATGAGTTTTAACTAGCCTAAAATTGTAATTTCTTTTAAAACATCACTTTCCGTACAACACAGCCACTTACAGTCTAAAATTTGCATTTACTACCCCTCTCCCCCGCGAACTCATGACTACTAGGCCCCGCGCAAATTCTCGCTCCAGGCCCCGCGCTACCTCGCGACGGCCCTGGGCTAGGCCCCTGATCTGGACACCTAGCGAGGTGCCTCCGTGGCAAGTCCCCCGTTCGGAAATTCGGTTAGATCTGCACCGAGGTCCTAAGGTGATCACGGATGCCTCTGTTTACCGGAGGCAGTTCCACAGCATAGTTAACCAATTTCCGGACGCTGGCATTCTCTACACGGATGGTTCGAAAGTGGGTTGTGCTTACGTTATTGATGGTGCAAATACCAAGCAAGATCTCTTTGCCTGAGGCCTGTAGTGTGTTTACTGCGGAGCTCGTTGTCATCTATGAAGCTCTGCACTTTGCACTACAGGATGCACGAATCCACTTTCTCGTGTGTACCGACTCTTTGAGTTCATTGCAGTCAATTGTTACATGTTTCCCGCAACACCCCTTAGTGCAGCGTATCCACGACCTACTAGCCGGGCTGTGCCACGCTGACACTCGAATCACCTTTCTGTGGCTTCCAAGTCACATGGGAATTGCGGGAAATTAGTTAGCGGATCAAGCTGCAAAAGAGGCCGTATCACTACCATTCGCTCTCAGTTACGCCTACAAGTTCTGGTTTTTGGGAGAGTCAGTGGCTAGCTGACCCACTGCCCAGTAAACTGAGAGCGATCAAGGAAACTACTCGCGTGTGGCGGAGCTCTTTCCGGTCACGGAGAGAGTCCGACATTTTGTGTAGGCTAAGGATAGGTCATACAAGATCCACCCACTCGTATCTGATGAGAAGGGAAGGCCCCCCACTTTGTACCTGTGGAGCCGTTTTCACCGTGGCCCACATTTTCACCGAGTGTGTGGGTCTTGCTGACTTACGAAGAAACCTTGGTTTGCAGATGACACTCAAACTTATATTAGCCGATGACGTGGTGGCTGCTGATCGCGTTATTCGCTTTATAAGTGAGAGTGGGTAGGGGCCAGCAATCTAAATTCTCCAGTGAACATTGACTCAACGACTTGTTCGTTTTTGAATGATAATGTTTTGTTTATTATTATAATTTTAGTTTATTATTATAATTTTCATTTTTATTAAATTTTTTGTTTGTGTTTTATTAATTTTTGGTCTTTTTGAATTCAGGTGTCCACCTCAAAATTTTAAATTCAATTCCAAATTTGTGTTCTTTAATCTGTGTTAAGAGGGGCAGATGACCTCGTAGTTCCGCCCCTTAAAACAACTAACTTACTAAGAAGAGTCTATTTTCTTAGTTGCAACTATTACAATATCATTTTAAAAACCACATCTACAATAGTGGATGCCTGTGTTTTATCAGTCGTTTGCGATATGGCAACTACCATTCTGGTCACAAGCTCTCAATTACAAAAGTATGCCTCAACCACCAGGGTTCACAACTTTTGTTATTACCTCTCCTCTGAGGGTGGGGGGATAGAATGCAGTACCTGCCTCTTATAGAGGGTGTTGGAAAGGGCCGATTTGGCTACTAACCAAAATTTTATTTTTGAAGAGCGTTGAAAATCCCTCTGTATGCCTTCCTTCGGAGGGGAAGTAAAGCCGGCGGGCCCATTTCATGGATTTATGGCATGTAAAAGAACCTTACATTAGGCTAACTACACTTGTGTGAAGCTAAATTTTGTAGGTTGGATTAACGCTATATTAGTTCCGACTTTCGCTGCCAGGTGTTGGTTGCGATGGCATCTACTAGTCAAGTCCGCAGCTAGGTATCATGGACGGTAGCATTTGGTAGCTAAAGTAGGAACTACTTGAAAATTGATCGTCTGAAGTCCGTACCTGAATCGCAGATCATCATCATCGGCTTTAACTCAAATACAAGTATAAATCTTCTTCCTTCAGTCCAGTTTGTGGATGTGTTTACGGTGACTAAAGAGTCTAATCATGGCATGGAACAAGCGTCCACACAAGTCACATAGTATTGCTGGAGGAGGACGTGGTTGGGCTGCTCGAAGTTTCCTAGCTTGACGCTTGGCCTCTTCATGTGTGCGTCGATCCCTTTCAAACGTCTTTACAGTCTCCGAGATGGTACGGTGCCAAGTTGAGCGGTCTTCAGCCAGCGTGTCCCAGGTTTGTGAATCAAGACCTGTCAATTTCAGGGTCTGCTTAAATTGGTCCTTGTAGCGCCCCTTAGGACCACCATGAGGTCTGGTGCCATAGCATAATTCACCATATAGCATTTGACGAGGTAATCTCACATCATCCATCCGATGGACATGCCCAATCCATCTAAATTGGTGACCTATTATGGATGATTCTATGCTGTTGATTTGAGCCTTTTCAAGAACAGCAATATTGGTAATGCGGTCTTCCCATTTAATCCTCAGGATTGATCGAAGTTTTTGTAGGTGGAAACGCTCAAGCTTCCTAAGATCACGTCGGTAAAGGGTCCACGTTTCACAGCCATACAACAATGTAGAAATGACTACTGCTTTGTACACCATAAGCTTTGTACTCATGGACAGATCTTCTATCATGAAGACCCGGTGCGCTAATCGTCCATATGCTGCATGGGCTGCGCCAATTCTGTTATCCACATCCTGCTCACAGGTACAGCTCACAGAAATGGTACTGCCCAGGTAAGAGAAGTGGTCTACCTGTTCTAATGGCAAATTTGAGATGGAGATATTGAACTGAGGAAGAGGTGTGCCTGGTGAAGGTTGTGCCAAGACTTTAGTCTTATTGACATTTATGGTAAGACCAAAGCGATCACATGTACTTTTGTAACAATTAACTGACTCTTGCAGCTCTTCTGGTGTGAGAGTTGGCGACGCAGCATCATCTGCATACAACATGTTAGTAACCTTAGTAACCTGAGTTTTCCTCAAGCAGCGGAGACGAGTTAGGTTGAAAAGCCCTCCATCAAAACGATACTTGACCTCCACACCTGGGATGTTTGTGGGTGAATCATAAAGCATTGCAGCCAAGTACAGCGCAAAAAGCGTTGGAGCCAGTACACATCCTTGTTTCAGTCCATGGGTAATAGGAAATTCATCGGACATCTTATTCTGATGGCAAACCTGACCTGTCATGCCATCATGGAGAGCCTTGATTAGATCTACAAAACGCCGAGGGCAACCAAACCGCTTCAGCACCGCCCACATGGCTGGTCTTGGAACCGAATCAAATGCATTTTCCAAGTCATAAAAGACTAAGAAAAGTGGATTCTGTTGTTCTCTACATTTTTCTTGTAGCTGTCTTACACAGAAAATCAAGTCAATTGTGCTTCTGGAAGCTCAAAATCCGCATTGTGACTCTGGGAGGATCTTCTCATAGATAACCTTGAGGCGGTTAAGTAGAATTCTTGCAAGAATTTTCCCCACAATTGATAGCAGTGATATACCATGGTAGTTGCCACAAACACTACGATCACCCTTTTTAAAGATAGTTACGATAGTGGCATTCTTTAGGTCTCCAGATACCTTTCTTGATTCCCATATTCTGAGGATAAGGATACAAATCCTTGTTTTGAGGGAATGACCTCTGGCTTGAATTAGTTCCAGAGGGATGTTATCTGGGCCAGGTGCTTTTCTGGGTTTCAATTGGGTGAGAGCTGCACTGAAATCATGATAAGTAGGAGGTACTGCCAACCACAGTTGTTCAGGTTGTTGCGGCACATCACAGAGGAAGTCTTCAGCAGCTGCTGATGGTCGATTTAGGAGGTTGGAGAAGTGCTCCTTCCAGCGTTCCAAGATTTCTTGATTATCAGTAAAGGTAGTAGAATTATCAGCTCTTTTCAGTGTACCTGATGATGAGCGAGATGGTCCATATATTTCCTTGAGTACTGCATAGAAGTTCCTCAAGTATCGAGCATCCAATAGTCTCTGCAGTTCCTGAGCCTTCTGTTGCCACCAAGTATTTTTAATCTGCCTTATCTGCGTTTGGCATTTACCCTTGAGTTCCAGTAGTTTATCTCTCTTTGTGTTGGAAGTTGGGTCTTGAAGATGGGCAAGATAGGCATTCCTTTTGGCATTGATGAGAGACAGAATTTCCTCATTGTTGTCATCAAACAAGTCTTGTCTTTTCCGCACTATAAAACCAATGGTTTCCTCAGCTGACTGTGTGATAATCTTCTGTAATGTGGCCCATTCTTGCTGAATGTCATTTGTTACTGGGTTTTCTGATAATTGGGTGACGATCCTGTTTCCAAAATATTTATACATGGATTCATCCTGAAGTTTGGATGTATTAAACTTCTTTCTCGGCAAATTTTTGATGTTCCTAAGTGGTTTAGGTCTGATGGATATCCTGAGCTTACATATAAGAAGTTTATGATCTGTCCAACAATCGTCTTTATTCCTTGCTGTTCTGGTAATAAGAGTGTCCTTCTTATCACATTGCCGGGTAATGATATGATCAAGAATGTGCCAATGTTTGGAACGAGGATGCATCCACGTGGTTTTGAAGCGGTTATGTAGCCGGAACTGCGTGTTGGTAATGAAAAGTTCGTGTTCTGCGCTAAGACCAAGAAGCAACAGTCCATTGGGATTACATTTTCCAAGTCCCTACTTGCCCATCACATTATCCCATAGCCTGTGATCTTTCCCAACTCTCTCATTGAAGTCACCGAGGAGCAAGAGTTTATCTGCAGATGGTACCTTGGAGATGATTTCACTTAGCTGATTATAGAACTGAGCCTTTACTTCATCATCAGAATCTAAGGTAGGAGCATAGGCAGAGATGAGTGTCATAAAGGAACCTCCAGAGAGTGGTATGTGGAGAGTCATGAGCCTTTCGCTGATTGCAATGGGCGTAAGTTGGTGATAATTTACCAGTTTGGTCTTCACAGCGAAGCCCACACCATGAGTACGACATTCACCCTCCTCCTTTCCTTTCCAGAAGATGGTATATCCTGTTCCAGATTCTGTAATCTTGCCTTCAGAAGACAGCCTAGTTTCACTGAGAGCAGCAATGTCAACGTTGAGTCTTGATAACTCATGGGTTACGAGAGCTGACCTTCTCTCAGGTCTAACGTTATTGTCCAAATCAAGCAAAATTCTGATGTTCCATGATCCAATAATCAATTTGTGATTCTTTACTGTTTTTGAGTTTCGACCGCATGAGGGGTGACCTGCTGAGTGCGGTTGCCCAGCCGGACCAAGATTGTGACTTCCGATGTTTAGCCCACCTTTTCTAGGGCCTTCCCCATGTAGGGTGGGCAGCGGTGATCCTAAATAGGCCTGCCCAAACACAGATGCAGGACCGAATTCCTGAGTAGTCACAGAGTCTCCGGAAGACGACCATCACACATCTGCTGCCAACGTGCAGGTCCGAACTAGGGGCTTCCAGTTACACCCATAACCTGCCCCCACCGTCCATATCCTATCGCCGTTGGACTTTGAAAAGTGACGTTCGGAAGAAGTGCCACTGGCGTGAATTTGTTTAGGGTGGATCTCAGCTTGCCAGGACGAGACCCACACACTATGATCTCGGAGCCTGATCCTGCGGCTCACAAAGAATGAGACATGCAGGACCGAACACAGAGACTGCAACGAACTGCCGCATATTCAAGTACTACTGAGGTGCGCCTTTACAGCCAGTCCGTCTGGCGTGACCTCTTCCGCCTCTATGACCGTTGGGAGCCATGAGAGTGATTGGCTCCTCCTCCGCTCATTTTGCCGTTGGGCAAAAACCTGCCCATCATAACTATGGACAATAGTTTGCCCTATTAAACCTGATCAATAGGCTGCCCCTTCCGCCAACCACACAGTGCCCGAGTTCACCTCTTTCACTGCAGGTACCGTTGAGGACTTCACCGTAACCCTGGCAAGGGACTCTAACAAGGTATTACCAGCCGGGCCAGCTGGACCAGGGTTTTCTAAAGAGGTGTTACTCCTCTATCACTCCCTACTTGATCATACTGTAGGTTATACAGGCACACTTGCTAGTGCCTATACTATATAAGATATCACCACTGCTCCATGTACTGTAGTAGAGTAGCACTGTATTATACACACTGTATAACATTACACTATGTGCTATTGCACCACACTGTATCACTCCACTAGTAGTAATACCAACACTGTATAACTACACTATGTGCTATTGCACCACACTGTGTAACTCCACTAGTAGCAATACCTACACTGTATAACATTACACTATGTGCTATGGCACCACACTGTGTCACTCCACTAGTAGTAATACCTACACTGTATAACATTACACTATGTGCTATTGCACGCAGATAACACACACTAATACAGCAGTCACAATTAACACCGGTTATCAGACGAATTCTACACACACCCAAAGTACCCGGGACTACATGACTGTATCGCAGCCCCTAAACTGAGGAACCAACCAAACTAACATGTTCTTGTCTGAGTCTGACCATTTAGTAGCCTGAACTGGGATTTTTAATGTATGGTAACCCCTGCCAGTCTTCAAAGCCATTTAATTGGGGCCTTTGAAATGTCCTTTTTATTAATGTTCCAGTCCCATTATGGTTTGAACCTTAGAATAAACATGCAGACTCTTTGGTGAAGGATCATCAACTTGGCCATCTGGCTAGATAGCCTGAACGGTACTCCCATTTCTAACTGGTGGATGCACCATGTACTCTTGCAGTGGTGTCCGCGCGACAATGCAGATCTTGGCTTTGCCGAATACCTAAGTTGGATACGTCGCTGCACACCAAGGGGTATATGATTGTCAGGGTTGTTTTTTCCCCTAGGCATGGGGACCACAGGTAATGCTCAGCCATTCATTGCCTTGGCAGGGTGATACCCACAGTTGATAGCCCTTCAATCGAGTGGGTGTGGTTTGGGAAGGGATGACCACAAAACCTACAAATGGTGTCCCCTTAAACCTTCCAGTGGATGTGTGGCAGCATTGAGTGCTGCTATCTAAGTTTTCTTCTGGTAGATAGGAGTATGGTATTGTCCGTCCAGAGTTAAAAGAGTGTACTATGGGCTTTTACATTTAGCGGACTCCCCCAGAATTGATGACTTCGAAGTCTTTAAAACTGGATTTTCACTATGTTATTTAATAGGTTAATGGTCATGGGGGGAGAGTACATGATCCTCAGCATTCATTTAATGATATGTAATTCTTACATTCTTGATGTGCAACATGATTTTGTAATGTATCTGACAGCAGTGTCTGCGCGCGCCCTGTTGTACGTGTCTTAGCTCTCCACTGCACGCACGAGTCCAGATCTCTCCAAGATATTTGAAACAGTGTTGGAGTGTAAGTATCGTTTTGTGTACCGGTAATATAAAAATAATTGTGATTTAGATATAAGTGGCATTAAATATATGGCTGATGTTCCGTTTGCGAGTCGTAAACCCGGGGAAATTTTAAGGCGCAGAGAACGACAGATAGTTTGTAACGTCTACAATTCTATAAAGACCAAGAACCAGGAGGAAAGTGCTGCTGTACGTTTCTGAAAAACCCGTGATGATATTATAGTATTATTATTATTATTAACTACACACCTGCAATCATGTGCGTAACAGAACTTTCATGCAGTTAAATTACGCGATTTGTGCCGAATGAGAAGCTTGTAGTTTTGTGTAAAATAAACCGCTAAGGCTCATTATGAAATGGAAAATGATTGTTTTGAGAAATTTTAAAGAACAGATTGTCGCAAATTTCCCACATCAGTCTGTAGTATTTGCCATTCATTGTCGAATGTACGTTGTGCCACTGAATTTTTTGTTTACTTTCTTTCATCTATCTATACTGAGCTCGATAGCTGCAGTCGCCAGTATTCGGGAGATAGTGGGTTCGAACCCCACTGTCGGCAGCCGTGAAGATGGTTTTCCGTGGTTTCCCAATTTCACACCAGGCAAATGCTGGGGCTGTACCTTAATTAAGGTCACGACCACTTCCTTCTCACCCCTAGCCCTTTCCCATCGTCGCCATAAGACCTATCTGTGTCGGTGCGAAATAAAGCAACTTGTAAAGAAAATCTTCCATCTACGCGTGTAATAATATGTGAAATATCATATGATAAGAACAAAATTACTTGTTATTTCCGGGTACTCTCTTCGCCTCTGCAGATGAAAGTGACTCACTGGGATCCGTGTAGGTTTCGTTGCGACAGATGATTTGTATCCTGTCACTGACTTAGGCTGACCTTGGAGAATATATTGCCATATTACGTATTAAACTTGATCCGTATCTAACGGATGACCCAGGTTAGCTTTCATGTCATTTCAATTGTTTTGTCATAGTCATACCGTACGTAACTAAAATTCCAATGTAAATAAATAGTAAATTGTCGCAGTATTTATAATCCGTTCTAAGCATTGTTATGTAAATCAATTACTATCCTCGGCTCCCCCACTCCTTAAGGCTGTGCGATCTCTACCGCCGTCAATCGCATGGCAAGAGATGGCAGCACTACTGTATTACCGATAGCAGCCGCTGCATTTGTGTTAGTGACGTGTCTACCCTTCAATTATCACCTCCTTCCGCCCCTACTCCCACCGCTTCTCCTCGTCACTCAATGTCTTCTCTCTCTCTCTCTCTCTCTCTCTCTCTCACTGATAGCGTTGCTTTGCATCTGAAAAACAAACCAGACTTGCTTTCCGAGCCGTATTGCCAATTTGTGGACTACTGTCGACCAAAGTATTATGTGTACTCGAGTTTGAAGGTTGTTTGTGACGTAACCAATGGACATACATAAAATCCAATAACATCATTATTTTCGTCGTTCTATTTTACGTGAGTCCATGTAGGTTTGGAATTTTTAGTTTATATTTTAATATTTTTTATCGCAGTTGGAACACAAAAAGTGCCCGTTTTTAAGCGTGTTTCAACCATGCGTCACATTTAAGAATTATTATCTCAGAAACCCTTCATTGTATCGAATCCAAATTTTAACACGATACACATTGGAATGTTGTATAACTGGTTTATTAATTTCAAAATTTTTCGTGTCCAAGAAACAATGTTGTTATCTATTGTCTAAGGTAACGTTCTCGGCTTGGGGTGGTTGGAATATGTAGTTCTTGGTCGCGTTATATTCCTTATACATCAAAAAGTTATGTTGAATGACTTTAAAATACGTAAATTAATTCACTTATTTTATATCGGTTTATATTTGAACGGGGAAATACGACCTCGCCTCGCTCGGCAGTGATGGGCTGGCAGGTGAATCATGCCTTATTTCCACGAACAAATACAAACCGATATAAAATAAGTGAATTAATTTACGTATTTCACAGTCATACAGCATAACTTCTTGATGTATAAGGATTACAACGCGACCAAGAGCTATATTTTCCAACCACCCCGAACCGAGAAAAAGTTACCTTACAAAAATGATAACAACATTGTTTCTTGGACACACAAAATTTTGAAATTAATAAACCAGTTATACAATATTCCAATGTATATTGTGTTAAAATTTGCATTTGATCTGATGACGGGTTTTTGAGATAATAATTCTTAAATGTGACGCATGGTTGAAACACGCTTAAAAATGGGCACATTTTGTGTTCCAACTGCGATAAAAAAAATATTAAAATATAAATTAAAAATTCCAAACCTACATGAACAAACGTAAAATAGAACGGCGAAAATGATGATGGTATTGGATTTTATGTAGGTCTATTGGTTACTTCACGAACACCCTTCAAACTCGAGTGCACATAATACTTTGGTCGACAGTAGGTATTCTCCCTCCGTCCAGCCCAATAAAAAAGAATATATTATGATATAGGCCTATTATGATTATATTTTGATATAGTATGATATGATTCACGGAGTGAGGTTGTGGTTAGGGTTGTGCAGCTGTGAGCTTTCATTCCGGAAATAGTGGGTTCGAACCCCCCTGTCGGTAGCCCTGGAGATGGTTGTCCCTGGTTTCTCATTTTCACTCCAGGCAAATGGGCGCTGTACCTTAATAAAGGCCACAGCCGCTTCCTTCCCACTGCTAGTCTTTCCTATCCCATCGTCGCCATAAGACCTACAGTATCTGTGTCGGTGCGACGTAAGGCAAATTGTAATATATATATATATATATATATATATATATATATATATATATATTATTTTGATATATATTGAAGATTACAACTCGCATAATAGGCCAGGCGACAGGTAGTTCAATAAGGAAATAATTAGTGGAAAGCTGGAAATTGCTTTAATCGCTTTATTTGGACCCAGATATTACTCTCCCAAGTTTCTCCCTCGAGCGGAGTCGGCGTTGGCCCTTCTGGCCCTAAGAAGGTACCATTTTTCTATTTTTTGCAAATATCTCCCAAATCTTCAACTTTATCAACAAAATACCTCGTATAAAAATAATCTAGAGTAAATTTCCTACAAAAATGTTCCCTACCTTTTGTCTCTAATGTGAACCGTTACGATGCTACGACCATTCAAAGATGAACCCTTTTCGATTCATGCGGAAAAGCTATGGAAATGATATGCCATATCAACGTTTCTACATGTTTTAATATTTGTCAGCATTCCAGATGCACAAGCTGTTAACTTGTTACAAGTATAACAGCTTTTCAATGTAAACAGCTGTGGCAAAGTACTAACCATTAATATCATTTTGCAATATTGCGTTTTGGACTACAGAACAGCATGTGGATGCACGGTGTGCACGGATCTCGCGGGATGATGCGGACTTGAGAAAATTTGTTGGATGGTTATCAACTCAAGAGCCCTTTCCTCGTGGACAACACATTGTTTAGTTAAGCACAGGAGTTGTCGGGGATGGACAAATCACTTGTCATATGACCTATGAAATTGGAATAGCAGCACAAAAAAGCATAGCCGGCAACAATTTTCACGATGTGAAGTTCCTTAGAAAAAATGGCGTGATGCCTCTCCGCACGGTAAATTCGAAAATAACAAGTAGTTCCGTGAAGAACTATACAGCCTATTTTCATATATCCTGCTCATGTGAATTGCCTCTATCAACATACAAAATTTCAGTTTAATTGCTGTAACAGATTCGTAGATATTGAGAACCGTCTAAATATTTCAGATGGTCGCCAGGTTGCATTTTTATTTTTGTACTATTACATTAAGATTATTGTGGTCGTGTGGTATTCAAACTTCAATCGCATGATTAGAACTCAAGAAGTAAAAACGAGATTTTAAAATTACGCACAGCAGCCATCTTGTGATTATGCAAACAATTGAAATAAATTAGATGCCAGTGGATCTACATTTGAATAAGCATTTAACGTGAAATGTTTCACGGCACTCGGATAGTTAATTCGCGAGAAACGTCCATTTAAATATTTATACTTCGCGTCCCCGCCATGTTGGATTTGTGCTCACCAGGTAACTCAAAGTCCTATAGGTGAACATATGTTCATAGTCTCTATGAACATAAAAAAAAATCTGTTTGTTTGCTGTAAAAGATTCATAGATATTGAGAACCGTCTAAATATTTCGGAAGCTCGCCGTTTAGGATTGTTATTTGTATAGGCCATAGAGTTATGTACCATTCAAGGACAATTATTGCCTAGGTCCATTATTCAAACTTTCACTTCAATCGCATGATAACGACACAAGAAATAAAAACATAATTTTAAAATTTCGCACAGCCGCCATCTTGAGGTTATGTAAACAATTGAATTAAATTAGATGGAGTGCATTACAATCTGCAAAATCATTTACTGTACCACATTTCACTGCGCTCAGAGAGTTAAATCACGAGAAAAGTCTATTAAAATATTTCAAATTCGCTTGTTCGCCATGTTCGTTTTGCACTTTACAGGTTTATGAAATATACATAGGTAAACTTGAAACAGTACCCTTTATCACCGTACAAGATTGCAGGGTGATATCTGTAATAGTTTCGGAGATATAGAATGTCAGTGAAATATTTCGCACAGCCGCCATTTTGAGGTTATGTAAACAATTGAACTAAATTAGACTCCAGTGCTTTACAATGTGTATAAACAATTGCTGTACCCAGTTTCATTACGTTTGGGTAGTTAAATCGCGAGAAAAGTCTATTTAAAAGTCTCAACTTCGCTTGGCCGCCATGTTGGTTTTGTAGTCACCAGGTTTTTGAAAGTCTCATAGGTGAACTTCTAGTAGTGTCCTTTATCACCGTACACAATTTCAGGGCGATATCGGTAATAGTTTCGGAGATATCGAATGCTAGTGAAATATTTCGCACAGCCGCCATGTTGGATTGGTGAGACGTAACAAAATTTGAAGTGCACGGTCGAGGTCGCCGGGAATAGCGCCATGAACTTACCGAGTTTCATTGAAATCGCTCCAGCCGTTTAGATTTTATTAGGGGGGGGGGGGACGACAAACACACACCTCACACACACACACACACAAAAGGTGATTTCATAAGCCTGTTTTTTCAAAACTGAAAATAGGCTAAAAATCCGCAACACGGATATTCCTGTTGATCCTCTTGTGCTTTTCCAATGCATTTGCCTTGCAAAGAAATCCGATGCAGAATTGAAACAATATTTCCAGTTTGAACTAGCTCCGTATCCGGTTGCGATCTTTGATAAAGCGGGAATGCGTAGACGCAAAAGTCTGTGTTCTATAAATTATTCGATCCTGTTACCGATGAGCCCATATTTGAGGACCTACATCATGTTCTCGACGGAGGATATCTTCTGCACCGTGTAATTTGGCACCAAACCGATACTTTTGTCGACATTAGTGCCAAATATGCGAGTTACGTTAAAAGATACTTTAAAAACAGTGTCATTATTTTCAATGGGTATCCTGACGACCCAGCAGCTCGCAGTACCAAGTCCGTTGAACGTCTTCGACGATCGCACAAGCATGAAGCTGCTAATGTTTTTTTTTTTTATGAGTCCATGACGGCACCTATGCCACGAGCAAACTTTTTGTCTAATGTCACAAACAAACGAAGATTGATCGACTTGTTGCGCGTCAAATTCGAAAGCGAAGGAATCGAAACCAGACAAGCTCCACATGCCGATGTGCTCATCGTTACCACCCCACTCGAGTTATCTCGGCCCGACAATTCAGTCATTATAGTGGCTGAAGATATAGATATCCTGGTCATCTTGGCGGCTTGTGTGCCACCCTCCACGAAAATGTATTTTATGAAACCCGGCCAAGGTTCAACCAAACAACAACTATTTTGCACAACAAGTTTCAATCTCCCAACATGTGTGCAAGAAAACTTCCTCTTTTTGCATGCGTTTAGTGGGTGCGATATAACGTCTCCGTTTCACAGGCAGTGCAAAATGAAATTCGTAACACTGCTGAAGAGTAATGAGGAACTGCAGACAGCTGTTAGGGTTTTCCGAGACGTGAACGCAAACCCCGATGAAATTGACAAAGCGGGCCAGTTGGTTTTGGCTGGGCTTTATGACAATAAAACCACGGGAAATACCCTGAATGAGCTGCGGTTCCAACTGTTTGAAAAATCTCTAAGCAAACATCGATTTAATCTCGCAAGCTTACCTCCCACCGAATCAGCGGCACGTGAGCACTCTTTAAGAACATATCATCAAATCCACTGGATTGGGGCTGGAAAAATTCTCAATGTGGTTTGCTCCCATACCTACGAGGGATCCGGTGCCACAAACGCTTCTAAACACAGTGTCCAGCAAATGTTCGGAAGGATGTAACGCAGCTTGTGGTTGCAGGAAAACGGGCCTCCGATGCTCCAGAATCTGCATGAATTGTATGGGACGGTCATGTACAAATGCTGCCGAGGAAGATGATATGGATGATTGTGACGGAGACATCGATGTTAATCTTGTGACGTCGGACAAATGTACCGATACAGACGATGAAAGCGATGACGGAGAAATTGAGGCCACAGCTGTTTACATTGAAAATCTGTTATACTTGTAACAAGTTAACAGCTTGTGCACCTGGAATGCTGACAAATATTTTATAATATGTAGAAACTTTGATATGGCATATCATTTCCATAGCTTTTCCGCAAGAATCTAAAAGGGCTCCAATTTGAATGGTCGTAGCATCGTAACAGTTCACATTAGAGACAAAAGGTAGAGAGCATTTTTGTAGAAAATGTACTCTAGATTATTTTTATAATAGGCATTTTGTTGATAAAGTTGATGGTTTGGGAGATATTAGCAAAAAAAAGGAAAAATGGTACCTTCTTAGGGCCAGAAGGGCCAACGCCGACTTCGCTTGAGGGGGAAAACTTGGGAGAGTAATATCCGGGTCAAAATAAAGCGATTAAAGCAATTTCCAGCTTTCCACTAATTATTTCCTTATTGAGGCTTTTGTTTTTCAACCTGTCGCCTGGCCTATAAAGTTCTATTGATCTTAAACATGATTTATTCTGCGAATATAACTTACAGAATTGTATAAAGCAACTCATAAATAATAAATAAATAAAACTTGGGAGAGTAATATCCGGGTCAAAATAAAGCGATTAAAGCAATTTCCAGCTTTCCACTAATTATTTCCTTATTGAGGCTTTTGTTTTTCAACCTGTCGCCTGGCCTATAAAGTTCTATTGATCTTAAACATGATTTATTCTGCGAATATAACTTACAGAATTTTATAAAGCAACTCATAAATAATTTTTAACATTCTGTAAACGAATCACACACATATTTTATTATGAGCAAATATTCTCATGAAAATAAATTTTATTATTTCAGATTTTGAAAAATTATTTACATATCATATTGTTCTATATTGAAACATCTTTCTTTAGTAATAATCTGATACAGGTACGAAGTACACCATTTTATACTGACTGTATAACAATATAACGTATTGACAGTAAGAAAACAAACAATAAAATTTAACAAAAAAAAAAGGGACTTAATAATAACAAATTCATTGGAAATTAAATAACAAATAAAATAAATAACAGAGGTTATAAAGATATGCATGTGAGTCGTCCAATTCAGAACTACCTAAGTCAATTTCATGAAATTTGTGAGAAAGGGCAAAAAACTGTCTTGAGTTATCCGTGCGCGTTTAAATAGAAACAGTTTGTATAATAGTTACAAAATACGATTAGTTTTCATTTTATGTATGTTTTAAAAATACAGTAAAAGCAGTTTTTACGTAATAATAGAAAATATATTGCACTTAAGCAGTTTTGATACAGGATCTAGGACTTAAGTAGTTTTGGATTAGTTTCATTAAGTCAGTAATTATGGTTTCTATGTGAAAGTGAAATTATTGCTATATTTTAAAGTTCTCTAAGAAACTACCCAGTATACAATAAAAGTAACCTTTCAACCTTAAATTTCCATTCACAATATGCTCACAGCTTTTCAAACTAGGCGAAATAGAGTCAATTGGACTGCACAGCAACGTCATTCCATGGGGTCTTCTTCTTCTTCTCCTCCTTCTACTTCAGATACATTTTGTCGAGCTATGTCTTCGCCACATAGTAGCAAGTCTCGGTAGAAGCCTAGATCCTCTCTGTTGTGCCACTCAGGGCCGAAATGCTTTGACAAAAGCTGTTTCACATCAGTCACTTACATATATATAAATATATAAAAGTGTTCCCGTTCCTACGCCACTTTAACATGTTTTCTTGGCGTTGATTAGCAGTGTTTAGCTATGGACAAGTTCATTGTTAAACGTAAACGCCTGGAGAGTGAAAGTGAGCAGTCGGCTCCTACTCCCGAACCGTCGAATTCAACATAAAGAAGACAAACGAAAGAAAAGAACATACCAGGACAGTTACGTAGTGCATGGATTTACGTGGAATAAGAACTAGGAAAACCCTATCCCTGTGTATTTAGTTTGTGGCGAAACACGAGGCCATGGTACCTAGCAAACTGAAGTGGCATCTCACAATTAAGCATCCTAGTGGGTCAGGGAAGAGTGTGATGTATTTTTCACGTGTACTAGAAGGGGAGAAAAAAAAACAGCTGTGCGAATGGTAAAGAGAATGACCATAAGTGATACTGCTCTTGAAGCCTCGTTGAAAGTAGCAGAACTGATAGGAAAAAAAATCACACACACACCTCATACTCTTGGAGAGGAAATCATAGGTCCTGCATGGAAAATTATAGTTTCAACAATACTTGGTGAAGGAGCAGCTAATCAAATTTCGAAATTTCCTCTTTCCAACAACACAATCAGTCGCAGGATATCTGAAATGTTTGCAATATCAACGAACAAGTCGTGGGGAAAATAAAAACTGATAGAGCATTTGCTTTGCAAGTAGATGAGAGTATCGATAGTGGTGACAAACTGCAACTCCTTGGTTTTACCAGATATATTGATGATAAAGATATTAATGAGCCGTTTCTGTTCTGTAGACCGCTGGAGACTACAACCTCAGGCCATGATATTTTTGTTTCTATTAATTCCTTTCTCAATGACCAAGATCTTTCATGGAAAGACTGGTTGGTTGGTTCTTAAGTTTAGGGGCTGCGACAACGCGGTCATGTAGCCCCGTGTACTTTGGTGTGTGTAGAATCTGTCTGATAACCGGTGTTAATTGTGATGACTGTATTAGTGCGTGTTATCTGTTTTTAATTCAAGTAAGGACTGCAGTCTTTTGAATTTTTCAAATAGTTCCGACTTTTGCTGCCAAACGCCACCGTCAATGACTACTAGTTCAGAACTTAGCTACCAGACGCCACCGCAGTCGGCTCTTGACGACGAACGTAGGAACCTAAGAACGTTAGTCAAATGTTTAACCTATATATAATTTAGCTTCACACATGTGTAGTTAGTGGAAGGCTCTTTAACATGCCATAAATCTATGACATAGGACCGCCGGATTTACTTCCCCTCCGAAGGAAGGCATACTGAGGGATTTTTAACTCTCTTAAAAAATCCGACGACTTCGGCCGGCATGAAAAGACTGTTGTGGTATATGTACAGGTGGTGCACAATCTATGTCTGGGAAATTTAAAGGTTTTTACTGCAAGAGCTCAAGATTTTGCTGCAGTGTTTAACGAAGTTGTGAAAATGGTGAACTACATCAAGTCTCGACCTTTAATGTGTAGGATTTTTAAACAGTTATGTCTCGCAACGGATGCACCTCATACCTCTTTGTTACTTCATACAGAGTAAGGTAGTTGTCGCGGGGTCGTGTATTGAAGCAGTTTCTTGAACTTAGAGAACAGGTGAAAACTCTTTTTAAGGATGAAAATCAAGATACATTCTATGAGCTGTTACTAACTGAATCTTGGTGCTTGGAACTGTCGTATCTGGCAGATATTTTTCATAAACTGAATTAACTGAATGTTTCAATGCAGGGTAGACAGGAAACAATAATTTCCTCAACCAATAAAATGAAAGATTTTAAAAGAAAACTTAGTTCTTGGACGTCTGCAGTTCAGAAAGGAGATCTTTCAAACTTTCTTCATCTGGCAGTAGATAACGATCTGGGTAAGCTGAAAAACCGCATTTGTGATCACTTATCAAGATTGCAAGAAGCAATAGATACATACTTTCCATCTATTTCCACTATGAATGTCAACTGGGTTGTCTCACCATTTGATTTCATAGATAGTGCGAGGAAATAGATTTCACTGGTTGCGAACGAGATGAATTTATTGATCTTTGTGCCGATTCCACACTCAAAGGTAAGTCCACCAAGAGTGAGGCGTCGGTGGCTACTTTTGGGCTTCAGCGGAGAGAGTAGTATCCTAACCTAATGAAGAAAGCAATTAACACACTTTCGCCCTTTCCAAAATCCTGTCTATGCGAGCAAGCCTTCTCTGCTCTGGTGACAATAAAATCCAAAGCAAGAAATAGACTGAATAACCTTGAGGATGATTTGCGTGTTTCATTGTCAACTGCAAGGCCCGATATCACGTACCTGTGCTCTAAGCATCAATCACAAGTTTCATATTAACGATTTATCGAACAAAATTTTGATGTATTTTTACTCACTGACTGTAGTAAAGTTGACTGTATTATGTTATGGTGTACGTTGAAATGAAAATGAAAATCCACAGCCTGCTTCCAGTCTCCGACCGGGTCAGGAATGGAATGAATGAAGCCCCCATCTAGCGGCGAGGATATGAACTGTGCCGGCTGCCGAGGCCTGACGCACTCCTCTGGGGCAATGATTAGATGAATGACAAATGAAATGATAGTGGAGAGTGTTGCTGGAATGAAATTTTTGACAGGGAAAACCGGAGTACCCGGAGAAAAACCTGTCTGCCTCCGTTTTGTCCAGCACAGATCTCACATGGAGTAACCGGGATTTGAACCACGGACCCAGCGGTGAGAGGCCGGCGTGCTGCCGCCTAAGCCACGGAGGCTACTTATTATAAAATATTTCAATAAATTTACATATGAAACATTTTTTTTTTTTTTTTATTATTCAAGGAAGGGTGCCCCTAGTGTTTAACGTTATTCCCAAGGGTGCCGTGAACTTCAAAAGGTTGGTAAACTCTGCTCTAGTCTGTGGTCGTGTGGACTGGCATGATGAGTCATGGCGGGAGGGAGGCGGAAGCTGCGATAGCAAAGGTGTTGAAGGAGAGGGCAAGGCAGGTGCCCGAGCGCGCTCTTGCCCAAGACCTTGTCTTACCGCTGTGTGTGTGCGCGCGTGTGTGTATGTGTGTGTGACTGATTCAACCTGCGTTTTGTAGAGTCTGAAAGGTACAATCACCACGGGTATATCGCTGAACCAATTTTCTTTATCGAACTTTTCTACTGCTCAGAATAAGAGCCACATCAAATTAATAAAACTTTGAAGTTAATATAACAATTTTTTCTCACTAAGAATGGTATTCAAATCTGAAGAGGTTAATACAAAATTTGAATTTCGTAATAAGAATTGTTCATATTGCAGGTACTACTACAGGGGTTGTTGTACATAAATTTCGGTGTCTTCCGATTATTAGTTTCGTCGTGGAGATTGTACCTTTAACGCTCAAAATAGCCACTTTGAAGCCATGTCCTCAGCAAACGAGCCGTCGTTATTTTCTTCAAAACGCATATAATATCTCACAAAGACCTACATTAGAGATTAAGAGTAAAAATAAAAATAAAAATTCAATTTCAATTTTTGACCGCACAGCCTTAAGGGAATAACTCAGTCTTTATCTTTATTAAAAACTGTTCATCCAAATTCTGTTATTCTTACGAGAATTATAGTAAAAGGTTGCAGATTATAATGGCGTGAAGGATCGAAATTCCGTCGGGATGAAGAGCTTGTTGATACTCAGTCCGGCAGCGGGCTGTACTACTCGTGTGGAGTGCTGTACAATAGCTGCCCTTCTACTCTCGCTAGGCGTGGCAACGCTTGTGCCATAAGAGCCCATAGTACACTCTTAACTCTGGACGGACAATAGTACTGGTAACATATTCCACGGATTCCACCTACCAGATGTTGTTTTCCTCCGTACTAGCAGTCGTCAGTAGAGGTCAAAGACGAGGAGTCCGCCAAGGCAGCGCTCAGTACTTTGCACGCCCATATGTGTAAGTACTTTCACAGTTAGATTATTGAAGAAGGAAGGAAGCTTGTAGTTTTACGTGTTTGCAATGAACGACTAAAATAAGCCAAAAATAGTTTCTGTCCAATCAATACCATATATTTTGTGAAAATTTTACTTTACATATAGTGTTATGTCCTCAGGGGCGTAACTGAGAAATGTCGGTATTAGAGGTAGGGGTTGCGAATTGGCTGGAGGACAAAACGTGTGTGTAGATTGTTCTGAGGAAGTGCGGTGCAAGCAGAATCTAAAGGTCGCTTAGCGGCCTGGTTTCGCGAGCGGGCATGAAAGTGCTGAGCGCTGCGTACGCGTGGTGTAGCGGGAATGCTTAGCTCAGGGCGAGCTGAAAGTCCGGGATTTAAGTGGGGGCGTTAACGAAATACAAGGGGTCAGTTTAAATGCGTAATTCCGCAAATGATGAGAGTGTAGTAGTACTGGAGAGCTTCCAGTGGTACAAATGAATTAACGCTAAATGTTCCGTTTTTTAGTTTGTAATTCTGACACCACGTAGCAACACCAAAGTGAGACAATTTCTTTTTTCAGTTTTCTCTTGAACGAAAGCTCGTATTTGCGATCTAAAAACCACTATGTATACTAGACTGCAATGGAATTGATATTAATTCAATGCATTTTTCCAAAATGTGAAAAACAAAAAAGTTACTAACAGTTTTTTATATCTCTGCCTAAAATATATAAAAAACTGGTAATACGAAAACGGAGATTTATTTCCTGATTCCAATGCATTTTTCAGAATTAAAATTGGGTGAATGGAATCGACAGCATTAGTTTGGGAATTGTTTTGAAAAGGGTGGTAGGCGGCGCGGCTTCACAAGATCTCTTGCGCAAGGAAAATGATGAACACGCTGACAGGGCGGAGGGAGAAGGGAACAATTTGACGACAGGGAGGAGTTGTCTTCGTCTTGTCATAAATATTATAGTTCGGCAAGTTACATGTACAAGTGCCTACTCGTGGAACAATATCTGAGCAATAAAATTATACTGTAGTAGTGTAACAATATGTAACGTTGACACAATGTGTTTGTACAGATTCATTTCTTAATTCCACAAACATTCTTGTTGATAATAATACATTGTAGGGGCTTGGGACAACTTGGTCATCAGTCCCTTTGGCTGGCTGCGTGGCTCAGCGGTAACGTTCTCGCTTGGTGTGCTCAAGGTTGCAGGATTGAATCCTGGTCCAGCCAGTTGGCATTTGAGGGTGCGCGAATGCGAGGGCGCCGTGTCATTAGATTTACTGGCACGCTAAGATCCCCTTCGGGGCAAAATTCTGGCACCCCGGCGTCTCTAAAAGCCACAGTAGTAAAAAGGGACCTAAAACCAATAACATTATTATTGTCATCAGTCCCGTGTAGTTGATTATGTGTGTAACTGTATTAGAGTCAGGAATGGGGCAGGTGCCCTGAAACTTCACGTACGGTACTATCTCGGCATTTACCTAGAGGTATTGTGAAAAGCCGGTGAAAACACTCTCAGGATAGATGCTGACAGAGCTGGATCCCCTTCTAGGTAACTGTTTTAGAGTTATTTGAGGATAAACTCCCGAACAAATGACATATTGTTCCGACATTAGTAATACTTTGTAGGGCATAATTCTTACCGCACAGAGCAGCGACTGGTTTCACTCGATGCGAAATAGAATACTGTATAGAAAGATATTGTAGGGGTTCCTTGTGGGGCCCTGTACAATGTAGTGTTAGAAGGGGTGAGATTTAGGGTGTTAGGGGATGTTCGGATTAGTGTAGGGCGGATGGTAAGAGCCTGAGCGGTCTAGAGGCGTAGACGTGGCTCTAAAGGGGAGCTCCCAAGTGTTCAGAATGATGGGACAGCTCGGGGGTGTAAAAGCGGAGAGAGGGTGTGTTTAGTGGATAGTGACTTAGAGTACCGCGTCGCTGCTCAACTTGCAGACAACGCGTGTAAAGGCTAGAAGAGACGGCAGCGCAAACACGCTGACGTGAGCTCCGTGACGGCGAGCTAACTGACTGTTCAGCTAAATCCTCTATGCAATTAAATAATCAATACCCGTGGATTCTACTGGGGTAAGGTTCAAGGGCGGGATCTTAATAACTAACTAAATAAGTTACAAGACCAGATAGCTAGCAACTAATGATTTTAATAACTATTTCGGTGATGTAGTGATATTTCTCAGAGCAGCCTTCAGTGCTGCTATACTAGATGCGTCACAAGTACAAATCAGAAGTGGAAATTGTGGAAATGTGTTGGTGTGAGGATGCTCGCTTTTACACTTACCCCAGATGGTGGCCTGACGTGAAGTCGGTCTCTCAGATTAGACACTACCCAAGCGGTCAGTACTAGAATGGTTCCCCTAGAGTGGTGCCGAGCCGCTTTATAGCTTTAGGCTTGCTGCGTCGGTGGAATTGCAAATTCCACCTAGGTCGGTACACTTACTGAGGTCGATGGAGTTCATTCGGAAGTTGTCGGGGTTAACAGAGTTCGTAGATGTCTGATTATCAGGGGACGAAAAGTATGATTTAGGAGATGGTGATTGTCTCCATTCCTAGGGATGAATTTTATAGGATGGGGGTGTGTATATATTCCCTATATATACAACAATATGACTGGTTTGTAGTTAGCACGTTCTTGATATTTTAGAAAAAAGATGAACAAGAAATGTTCGTGTTCAGGTTTATTGGGAATATCTATTGTAAATTCCATCGGATGCGGACGTCAAACGCTAGGTATCGTCTTCTAGACATAACAAAAAAGACCACAAACCGTGAAAAATTCTAATCAATGGAGCCAGCTATTATCGATTTATAAGAGGCCAAATGCGCACGCACATAGACCTACATACATACATACATACATTTATTTTGGTGATTCGTATGGGTCTTTGGTTCTTTTGACTCTAATTCCCCTTTTTTTCGCGAGATCTGAAACGACTCCGTGAGGCCAATCACTATAACGTACTTCAATTTTCATGGAAGTAATAATAAAAGTTCATTTATGTAGGACATTTTATTACAATAAACAAATTATGAAAATGCATACCAAGGGCAAAATTATTATGTACATATATCGAATTAAAGTTCCTAAGATATTCTCATCTGCCTTTTGTTAGCACAGGCAGTACTGCGTACTATAAACAGACGAAAAATATTATACCTAATTATTTCCTGAAATTTCTTGAAATCAATGCTTCAATTTTTTCCATATCAAAGATAACGTTTCATGATTTACACACACTAATCAGTATTTTATTTCACCTCGGGTTCTCTTACATCCATTGATCTGGTCATCCTGGGATCAATGATCTCATGCAACAAGATTTTGTCGTAGCAGAATGTCAGTTACATAAGCATTTTTTGTCTCCAGAACTGTTCGTCCCTCTTTATTGTTTCTACGTGAACGTCCTTAGGCGTCCATACCACAAGATAACATATTTCCCGCTATGTTATTTCCAACCGGCCCTGGTTCTGGAAATAAAAATCATGTGCGTGTTAGAGAGTTATCAATCTGTTCTCTTCTGATGGCACTGTTCCTGACATTCTCTTTTTTTTTTTTCGCTTACTTTCTGCCAAACAAAATCCTTTTAACTTTTTTGCAGGCTTACAGTATGGTCATATTCCGTGCAGAATAAGGTCAATTTTCTTCGCCTATCCGTCTGGTGAGGCACCTAAAAACCCATAAGTTTTATGTACGAAAAGACCACATTCTTCGACTTTTCTACCGATTTCTCCTCTAAATTTCGTTTTGCAATTCGCTCATTATCACAGTCATACTGCATTGCTTTTGAGTGAAATTCGCCGTACAGAATGTTTTTGGTTCTGGAGCCCATTTCGAATTAGGTTTCCTCTTGCATACATATCCAAAATTGGATGCCGTAAGTCTGTCCTTTCTAGCTGTGTGCCACTTTTCCTTTTCCCTTTGGCCCCTTGTTTCCTTTTCCAGTTTTTGTATATGGCCTTCACTAAGCGTTAGTAGCTTGATCTTCTCATCACTAAACTCTCTCAACAGTAACTCATCGAAATCCAACTGCATTGATCGGTTTCCATAATCACGTGGTACAGTACGTTTCATTTCATTCGACTGTTGTTGGGACATTCTTTTCCCTTCTCGGGACGGAAATAAACTTTTTCGGAAAGCTTCTCTTCTCCTCTTTCTGCAGAGTGCAGTGTCCTTCACTATTGTGGCAGTTTTTTCTAAACTGATTTCATTGTTGTATAGTGCCAGGATGGCCCAAACTGAAAGACTTTGGTTCTATGAGTGAAGGAAACTCGTTTCCCTCGATTGATCTGCTTACCTCCCGTGAATTTTGCGACAAGGGGCATATAATTTTCGGCAGCATTGCTGGTGGTGTTTGATACTAGCTGGGAACATTTTGCTATTAGGGGCTGCAAGCAATAACGAATAAGTTTGGTTGCAGTTAGCTGTTTGTCTTCCCCTTGCCCGGTGGTAGTTCAAAAGTACTGTTTGCAATCTTTATGGATCCCAATCCAATCCAGTATTTCCGGAAACGAATTTTCCATTTTTATAATCGCTACGCCTTTATTTTTCCATACAACACATTGTTTTCATTTGAAGTCGAACTTGCTTCTCTGAAAAAAGTTGACACTGAATAGTTCGTGTTTTTTACTCCTATACTTATGTATTAGAAGTAAAAAACAAACTACACCCGTGGCGCGACAGCCGATGAAGGGCCTAGGCCTACCAAGCAACCGCTGCGGTGTTCAGCCATGTAGCCTGCAGATTGCGGGGTGACGTTTAGTCATCCAACTTGTACAGGTAAAATATAAGTGAAATCATAACTGTTCAGTGCATCACCGATTCTCTAATGCAAGCGTAAAGAAATATATAATTTCAAATATAAACTAGGAAAAAAACTTAGGGTTTGTAGAGGTGTTTTTCTCTTTTTTAGGGGCCTGACTTCCTTTTCTTAGTACTTAGTCGCAATCTCCCCTGGGATTTAGTGGAACGCCCTTGAATCGGTTGTGGTGGTGGCTCCATTTTTCAACAACAACAAAAAAACTGCACGTGATGACCGTAATTCTCTCCACCAGTCGTAGCCTACCTATATGTACATGTATCTATTCTACCAGAAATACTGTCCAAAAAATAAAGTGACGAAAATAGAGCACCTATCGGGCATTAAAAAAATAATACTGTTGCAGGTAAAATAAATTAAACAAAAAGTAGCCTAATTAATGATATCGATGAACTAAAAACAAGGTGTCGTAACTAGGATCTGGTAAAATATCAAAGGATCACTCAGAAATATTCAGACCTTGACAAAAATTCAGAACTAATCAGCACAGTCAATCGCAACATTGGACTAGATGCTCGGGAACTCTATACCGTCTGGCAAGGTTGTCGCTCTCTCAAATCACTAGACCTCCGCTCCACTCCCCTCCCAACCCCCCCCCCCCCCCCCCCCCCACAACCCTCCCCCAACCCACTCTCCATGACCCTGTTCTACTGCCGCGCCTTGTTGCAAATACAGTAACACTTTTCTTCACAAACTTCCCAAAGTGATCCCGACGAATCTATTCAACCGATTTAGGTTTCCGATGCGGCTTTGGAATCAGTGAGTAAAACCAAATAGCTAATCTTTATAAGCTATTTGGTAAATCTCAACTTTCGTATTGCCCGTTTTTCTTTCGAATTTTAATCAGATATTTGAAAAACAAACAGCAACTTTTCTGTTTTAGAAATTAAGAAGGAAGCAATGAATTAATATCAATTCTGCTACTATACAGAGTACATAGCAGTTTTCAGATCGCAGATCGGAGCTCCCCTTCGATACAAAAGTAAATAAATAAATTCAGCTTCGCTTGTGCTGCCATCTGTTGAAATATATTCTTACCAAAGTGTCGGGACATTTAGCCTTAAGTGTTAAAGAAGTGTAAAGAAAGATGATTACAAATTAACAGAGGTTCGGAGTTTGGAAGGAATGATTAAGGATAAACCTTGAGCAACACTCGCCCACAGTAGTCGGCAGTTCGGCAGCAGTGAGACGGACAGCGACTCCTCCGGCAAATGGCATCTTCCATCTGCGGGCGGGGTCTTTTATAGTAGTTACCGTAGTGTGGTAACTTTGAGTCAGCATTCTCGCGTTGTGATGTGCCCCAGATAGCTGCTGACTACATGTTTACCTTGTGTGGCAATATATGAGAGTTGGTTCGCCAAGCCAGTATAATTGTTGTTGCTTTGCTGTATGGGGTAGCGGCGTGAAAAAAGGGTGATATCGCCCCACGGGGGCTTGGGGCGTAACAATAGCGGGACATGTTTCGGGTCCTCATGGGCCCTTCTTCAGGCCCTCTGTAGAAACACCTAGCCAACACTGTCAGATGACCTCATAGTTCCGCCCCTTAAAACAACAATAACTAACATAAACTAGAAAACTATAATGACAAATATGAAAAATAGACAAACTAATCATAAACTGCAGACAGAACGAACATAGCCGGGAGCTTACCTTGAGACGCGGTCAGTGTATGAACCCAACGCCATCTAGGTTGGTTGGTTCCTCAGTTTAGGGGCTGCGACTGTTGAAATATGTGACCATGGTTTGTGTTGGTCACACTGTTAATTATAAACCTGGTCCATAGAGATATGTTTCTCTTTTGTTTTTGGTAATGGTGTGTATAAAAAGAATGTTGTATCACTTTGTTCGTTCAGTTCTGTTCTAGTAAATATCAAGTACATTAAACGTGTGTTCCATTTCAATTGCCTGTGTGCCTCGTAATCCTTTAGGTTATGGGCCCAGCCACGAATCCACCGTGCGAATATAAAGTGCTTGTTATATGAACTGTGAATCCGGCTACGTAGCCAAATTCAACATGTCTGCAACCAGCACCTCGTTACCGGCTATAGATAAGCTGCGAGGCAGTCTAAATTACGTGGATTGGCGATTCGAGATGGAAAACGTCCTAAGACTCGAAGATCTGTGGAGCTGTATAGTTGGCTACCCGGATGGAGATACTACAACATCTGCGAAGAAAGCAAAAGACGAAAGTTGGGCTAGGGCCAGACTTAACCTCATGGTGGATAAATCAATTTTCCCAATCGTCATGCCTTGTAAGACCGCGAAGGAAGTCTGGGAAGCTCTTGAAAAGGCCTACTCAGATAAAGGAGTGAATCGGCGGATCGTTATCTTGAAGAAATTGTACAAAGTTAAATTAAAGCACTACAAGACGATGGAAGAGTATGTTAGTGAGGTTATGGGACTTGCTCAGCAACTTGCGTCTATGAATAAGGCACTGGACGAGTTTGTGGCAGCTCTTATGCTGAAAGGTCTACCAGATGAGTTCAGCCTATGATTATGGCTCTGGAAAGTTCCGGAACAGACCTTACTGCAGACACAGTCCGAACCAAGTTGCTACAAGATACTACTTGGAGTGGGAAAAGTACTTCCAAGCCATCCAAGGATTCTGTTTTTTTTTTCACGAGAAGACAAGACGAAGCCCTTCTGCTGGAAATGCAAGAAGCCAGGACACTGGAAGCGGGATTGCAGGAAAGAGGAGATGCAGAGCTCAACTCAACAGAAGTCGAAGAAAGACAAGATGACGCTGGCGACCGATGGACAGGCATTAAGTGCAAGGGCCTCTACAGGGGCCTGGTTCGTTGACTCTGGTGCTACTAAGCATATGAGTTCAAGCAAGACTGTGATGGTGAACTTCACTGCTGGTCCTAATCTGGAGATCAGTACAGCAAACAATCAAAAATTGTATGGCCAAGGATCTGGTAATGTAACTGTTCAATTAGAAAATGGTATTTCACAAACCTTGTCCAGTGTAGAATATGTTCCTGGTCTCACTGCTAATCTTTTATCTGTGTCTGCTGCTACTCAAAAGGGTTATGCTGTGGTATTCACCGACAATACTTTTGAAGTTTATGATAGTGAAAACTTTGTTGCTGCATGTAATGTAGCACTGACTGCGAGTAATGTGGGGGGTGTTTACCAAGTCAATGCTCTCAGTGGTCAAGCTAATATTTGTTCAGAGGACTCAGAATATTTATGGCATAAACGACTAGGCCATCTTAACAACCACAGTATGAAGTTGTTAAGAGATAGTCTCACTCATGGAATTAATTTCTCAGATAATGGTTTTAAAAACTGTTTTTCATGTGCTGAAGGTAAACAAGCTAGACAACCATTTAAGTCAAGTAAGAGTGAAACTGTATGTAAAAATAAGCTAGATCTTATTCATTCAGACTTATGTGGGCCTATGCCAGTTCCATCTTGGAGCAATGCTCGCTATTTCTTGACCTTCATTGATGATCATTCTAGAAAGATTTTTGTGTATTTCCTTGCTAAGAAAAGTGATGTTTTGGATTGCTTTATTGATTTCAAGGCACAGGTCGAGAATCAGTGTGAAAGATCTATTAAGGTCCTACGCAGTGATAATGGTGGTGAATTTTGTAGCAAAGCTTTTGAGAGGCTACTTAAATCAGAAGGTATTCAGCATCAAACTACAACTAGCTATTCTCCACAGCTGAATGGTGTAGCTGAACGCATGAATAGAACATTGCTTGACAAATGTAGAGCCATGATGAGCGAGTCTAAAGTAGGTAAACGCATGTGGGCTGAAGCAATAAATACAGCAGCCTATCTTGTAAACAGGTCCCCAACCAGAAAAATTCCAGGTAAAGTTCCAGAGGAGATCTGGACTGGTAACAAGGTCAATATGGAGCATCTAAGAATTTTTGGTTGTGTAGCACAAGTTCATGTCCCTGATCAAAGGAGAAACAAGTTGGATCCTAAAAGTGAAAAACACATTTTCTAGTTGTGTGCCACTTTTTCTTTTCCCTTTGGCCCCTTGTTTCCTTTTCCAGTTTTTGTATATGGCCTTCACTAAGCGTTAGTAGCTTGATCTTCTCATCACTAAACTCTCTCAACAGTAACTCATCGAAATCCAACTGCATTGATCGGTTTCCATAATCACGTGGGGCAGTACGTTTCATTTCATTCGACTGTTGTTGGGACATTCTTTTCCCTTCTCGGGACGGAAATAAACTTTTTCGGAAAGCTGCTCTTCTCCTCTTACTGCAGAGTGCAGTGTCCTTCACTATTCTGGCAGTTTTTTTCTAAACTGATTTCATTGTTGTATAGTGCCAGGATGGCCCAAACTGAAAGACTTTGGTTCTATGAGTGAAGGAAAATCTTTTCCCTCGATTGATATGCTTACCTCCCGTGAATTTTGCCACAAGCGGCATATAATTTTCGGCAGCATTGCTGGTGGTGTTTGATACTAGCTGGGAACATTTTGCTATTAGGGGCTGCAAGCAATAACGAATAAGTTTGGTTGCAGTTAGCTGTTTGTCTTCCCCTTGCCCGGTGGTAGTTCAAAAGTACTGTTTGCAATCTTTATGGATCCCAATCCAATCCAGTATTTCCGGAAACGAATTTTCCATTTTTATAATCGCTACGCCTTTATTTTTCCATACAACACATTGTTTTCATTTGAAGTCGAACTTGCTTCTCTGAAAAAAGTTGACACTGAATAGTTCGTGTTTTTTACTCCTATACTTATGTATTAGAAGTAAAAAACAAACTACACCCGTGGCGCGACAGCCGATGAAGGGCCTAGGCCTACCAAGCAACCGCTGCGGTGTTCAGCCATGTATCCTGCAGATTGCGGGGTGACGTTTAGTCATCCAACTTGTACAGGTAAAATATAAGTGAAATCATAACTGTTCAGTGCATCACCGATTCTCTAATGCAAGCGTAAAGAAATATATAATTTCAAATATAAACTAGGAAAAAAACTTACGGTTTGTAGAGGTGTTTTTCTCTTTTTTAGGGCCTGACTTCCTTTTCTTGGTACTTAGTCGGAATCTCCCCTGGGATTTAGTGGAACGCCCTTGAATCGGTTGTGGTGGTGGCTCCATTTTTCAACAAAAACAAAAAAAAAGCTGCACGTGATGACCGTAATTCTCTCCAACAGTCGTAGCCTACCTATATGTACATGTATCTATTCTACCAGAAATACTGTCCAAAAAATAAAGTGACGAAAATAGAGCACCTAACGGGCATTAAAAATTAATACTGTTGCAGGTAAAATAAATTAAACAAAAAGTAGCCTAATTAATGATATCGATGAACTAAAAACAAGATGTCGTAACTAGGATCTGGTAAAATATCAAAGGATCACTCAGAAATATTCAGACCTTGACAAAAATTCAGAACTAATCAGCACAGTCAATCGCAACATTGGACTAGATGCTCGGGAACTCTATACCGTCTGGCAAGGTTGTCGCTCTCTCAAATCACTAGACCTCCGCTCCACTCCCCTCCCCCCCAACCCTCCCCCAACCCACTCTCCATGACCTTGTTCTACTGCCGCGCCTTGTTGCAAATACAGTAACACTTTTATTCACAAACTTCCCAAAGTGATCCCGACGAATCTATTCAACCGACTTAGGTTTTCGATGCGGCTTTGGAATCAGTGAGTAAAACCAAATAGCTAATCTTTATAAGCTATTTGGTAAATCTCAACTTTCGTATGGCCCGTTTTCTTTCGAATTTTAATCAGATATTTGAAAAACAAACAGCAACTTTTCTGTTTTTGAAATTAAGAAGGAAGCAATGAATTAATATCAATTCTGCTACTATACAGAGTACATAGCAGTTTTCAGATCGCAGATCGGAGCTCCCCTTCGATACAAAAGTAAATAAATAAATTCAGCTTCGCTTGTGCTGCCATCTGTTGAAATATATTCTTACCAAAGTGTCGGGACATTTAGCTTTAAGTGTTAAAGAAGTGTAAAGAAAGATGATTACAAATTAACAGGGAGGTTCGGAGTTTGGAAGGAATGATTAAGGATAAACCTTGAGCAACACTCTACCACAGTAGTCGGCAGTTCGGCAGCAGTGAGACGGACAGCGACTCCTCCGGCAAATGACATCTTCCTTCTGCGGGCGGGGTCTTTTATAGTAGTTACCGTAGTGTGGTAACTTTGAGTCAGCATTCTCGCGTTGCGATGTGCCCCAGATAGCTGCTGACTACATGTTTACCTTGTGTGGCAATATATGAGAGTTGGTTCGCCAAGCCAGTATAATTGTTGTTGCTTTGCTGTATGGGGTAGCGGCGTGAAAAAAAAGTGTGATATCGCCCCACGGGGCTTGGGGCGTAACAATAGCGGGACATGTTTCGGGTCCTCATGGGCCCTTCTTCAGGCCCTCTGTAGAAACACCTAGCCAACACTGTCAGATGACCTCATAGTTCCGCCCCTTAAAACAACAATAACTAACATAAACTAGAAAACTGTAATGACAAATATGAAAAATAGACAAACTAATCATAAACTGCAGACAGAACGAACATAGCCGAGAGCTTACCTTGAGACGCGGTCAGTGTATGAAGCCAACGCCACCTAGGTTGGTTGGTTCCTCAGTTTAGGGGCTGCGACTGTTTAAATATGTGACCATGGTTTGTGTTGGTCACACTGTTAATTATAAACCTGGTCCATAGAGATATGTTTCTCTTTTGTTTTTGGTAATGGTGTTTATAAAAAAAATGTTGTATCACTTTGTTCGTTCAGTTCTGTTCTAGTAAATGTCAAGTACATTAAACGTGTGTTCCATTTCAATTGCCTGTGTGCCTCGTAATCCTTTAGGTTATGGGCCCAGCCACGAATCCACCGTGCGAATATAAAGTGCGTATGATAGACTGCTTGTTATATGAACTGTGAATTCGGCTACGTAGCGAAATTCAACATGTCTGCAACCAGCACCTCGTTACCGGCTATAGATAAGCTGCGAGGTAGTCTAAATTACGTGGATTGGCGATTCGAGATGGAAAACGTCCTAAGACTCGAAGATCTGTGGAGCTGTATAGTTGGCTACCCGGATGGAGATACTACAACATCTGCGAAGAAAGCAAAAGACGAAAGTCGGGCTAGGGCCAGACTTAACCTCATGGTGGATAAATCAATTTTCCCAATCGTCATGCCTTGTAAGACCGCGAAGGAAGTCTGGGAAGCTCTTGAAAAGGCCTACTCAGATAAAGGAGTGAATCGGCGGATCGTCAGTAGGGTGAAAATGTATGTTTTGAATATTGCGTAATCGCGACGACATATTGCATCATCATGACGTCATCTGATAGCCATGCGGATGTGAGCACGTGCACGTGCACATGTTAGCGTGGGAAGAGGTTGACCTTTAACCGCTTGAAGCAGATAACCTTTGGGTAACCGCTTGAAGCAGATAACCTTTGACTTATTTATGCGATGGAGATAAAAATTAATGGGTGTTGACGTCATTTGATACCCATGAAAGTTTGCAGCTGTGCGAGCGATCACGTGATATGTCTGCAGTGTTAGCGACAAAAACGTTTGTTTGAAATAAATGAATGGCCTTGACCTGCTCTAGCCCCACACCAAATTTCAACTCTCTAGGACAAAATAAATTGAATTTTGAAAATAGGCTATATTTTCCAAATTTAGGAAATCTATAAAAAAGTTTGTTTGACTTAAATGAAAGCTCTCTACTCTACCAGTAAACCAACTGTCAGGTGTATAGGACAAAAATGAAAAGAAAATGTTCAAATGGTGTCTTTGTTAGCGGAAATGTTTTAGGTGTACTAACATTTGAATGAGACTGTCTGGGCGCGACGCGCCCATGGAGAGCCAGTTGGTTATTCACTTGCGTTTGCTAATTGGTCTGCATGTGTTAGCAGTAAGAAGAGATTGACCCTTGACCGCTTGAATCGGATAACCTTTTGCCCCCGCGCGCGGCTGTTGTCGTTCTTTGGCTACCGCTACCATGCTGAACGTGGGAGGTCCTGCTTGCTGCTCCATATAGGATGTGCAGCTGTTAGGTAACATTTTTTGCAGGCTTGCATGCTCTGTGGTCTCTTTCTGCATAGACTGTTTTATAAGACAAATATATATCATTGACGGCATGAAATGAATATTGGCTTGTTTATTTTAAATTCTTAACCATCAATATTGAACTCGGATATTATTTTAATGAGAGAACAAGTTTGGATATCAGTTCACAAAGTTTCATTCATGTGATATGTTTAATAAGCTTTTTGCTGCTTTAATATTAACTTCTTAGTATATAAGTTAAGCTGACATGGTTAGGAAGCCACACTTGTTCAGCATCATGAATGTGATTGTGATTAAATCAGTAATTGAGATGTTGGAGCGTCTAAGAGAGCTGAAGCTAATAGCGGAGGGAGCGGGGGCGCTAAATTTCAATCATATTGTGACGGCGACAAAAGTGGAGGAAACAATAATAATGGACAATCTAAGTGAACTAGAAAAAGAAGTTTTTGACTTCGAAATAATGAGATTAGTCACAGACCGAAGCTACAGCACAGACTTAGTTTTAAATGGAGTTAGTTATAATATAATTACTCTCATTATTCATAGAGTAAACGAAGTCAGAGTGAGGATGGAGGAAATTTTGACTCCTCCTCCAGATGGAGTGAGGCGTGAAGACGTCGTGGATGAAGGAGAAGAGGAAGAAGACGAAGTGCAAATAATACTTGACTAAATGGACAGTGAACGGTGCTGTTTCACATTGAAATGTATATTTATTTAAAAATATATTTATTTTAATCATTGTGGTTTACATTAATTATATAATACGAAATAGTGAAAACAAAATGGTATGATCTTCGTTCTTAAAGTGGTTAGTTCTTTTTTTCTGCCAAGATGCTGAGAATTGAAGATGCTGTCTGCAGAGTTGAATATGCTGGTTATCTTGTGTGGAAGGTAAGTACAATCATTCTTTTCTTTCTTGAGTGTGATGGTTTTCGTGAGCTGAAAATATATAGAGACACATTAATAATAATAATATTATTATTAATAATAATAATAATAATATTTTTTGCGATGAATTAAAAAAAACTTACATTGTTTAATTAGAATATGTTTTTGTTCGAAATCCAAGAGTTGTGAGTTGAATCGAATCCTAGCCAAGATACGAAGGCTTGGGTTCCTTTTCTACGTAGTACTTTGTCAACTAAGTAAATATTAGGATGTTTGGTTCGTTGTAACTCTTCTTCATAAAACGCCCCAAATATTGGCAAATTTTTATTATCTTTTAAAAGATATGTTCGTGGATTAGTATTTTGAACTTTATAAATTGTAAATAATTCTGTAGTCCAATTAGCTTCGTAGTCTTTGGTGAAGTGTTTCTTGATTTTTGATATTCTTACAATGTCACCGATTTTATATTTTGGTTTTCTTAAAGTTTCATTATATTGTGTTGGCAAGCAGGGTGGATTGTTTCTTTTTACATCAGTAGGTTTCATGCCAATGCTGCGATGTAATTTGTGATTATACTTTACTAATAACTCAGGCAAAATATGTACCCATCGGTATGAACCACGTGTTGTGAACTCTTTCCACATCGATTCCTTAAGAGTTCGATTAAATCTTTCTACTACACTCGCTTTTATGGAGCTCCCAGTGGAATAATGCTTTAGATATTGTTTCTGAGACCATGTTTTGAATTCACGGTTGTAAAATTCCGTTCCTCGATCAGTGTGAAAATAATTGGGCAATCTTTTACTTTGAGAATAAACAAATTTAAACTTTTTACAATCTCACTTCCTTTTTTGGTTTTAAGAGGAATTGCCCATGCATATTTTGAGTAAACGTCAATAATGGTTAATAAATATTTAAATCCATTATTCCATTTTGCAAGTTTTGACATGTCCACAAGATCAGCTTCATGGAGGTCATCGATTCCTTTGCTAATAACATGTCGTCTTTTAAACTTTTTTCTAAGAGGTGCATGAAGTTCTTTTGCAATTTCTCGTCTGATTTCGTTCATAGTTAATTTCTAAACAAAGATTTATTACATACTGTGCATTGTTTTACAAATGTATGAATTTTTATTCAATATATCCTGCATTTCTTAGTTCTTCTTCAATTGCAAAGATTTCGCTGTCAAGTCCTGTGTGACCTGCAGCTTTCGATGCAATTAATTTTTTTAAGTCTTGATACTAATTTGTTTGGTTCATTCCAATGGACAAATTCAATATTGTTTCCTCCTTCGAATTTCCAAATGGCTTGTGGTGTGATGTGTTTCTTTTGGCCGTATCCAGTATGCATCGTAGTATTTGCTTCTTCATTCTCATCTGTTGTTTTTATAATTCTATCTATGTCTTCAGTAATAAGGGATTCGATTATATTTTTATACTTATGAGATTGTGTTCCTCTCGGAGCTGCATTGCTTGCATAATTTCTTTTGTGCACGTTTGAAACATTTAATAATTTCAAATAAGAACTTAAATCACTCCTATCGATTAGAGAGTGATCTGGTACTTTCCTTTGAATCAATTCAAGTAGACCTTCTGTTATAGGAAATTTTTCACCACCAACTTTTATTCACTTTTTATCAAAGAAAACTCGTTCACGTCCCAAGTATTGTTTATCATTTCTTATCGTTATACCAAATGTTCTATCCACGTTTTGTTTAATTGACGGATCAAAGTAGCGGTTAAGTAGTGTAATTATTTTGATGCTATCTCTATCTTCTTCGTCTGAAGTAGCAGTTGATTCAGAATCATCTATTTTTTTCTTTTTTGATTTTCTTTTTTCTTAGTTGACGTTGTATTAGCAATAGCTACAAGCTGATTTAATGAATTTGTTACTGGTTTAAACTTAGTCTCTATATCTAATTCTTGACGTCTAACATCATTTTGAAGTGAAAGATACTTGTCCTTAACATCTTTTTTTAAGCGAGAAAGTTTATCCTTTACTCAACTTTCAGCTTTAATCTTCAAGCTCTTCTCCATGACTAAACTAAAATTGTAGTTGTTTTATTTATTTATAGTATATTCAAAATCAATTTGAAGAGGAAGATCATTAGTTTTATGTTTCTCGGGGTCTCTAAGTCGAAACTGTATTTCATCTTGTTCTTCAACTACAATGTCACTGCCATCCAGTTCAATCTCTTGACGTATATTTAAAATTGCATACACAATTGGAGATCTTGGTGAAACAAAAATTGGTTTTAATATACCTTTATAGGGAAGTTGGTATTGTATATTATGATTATGAAGCGTGTATACCGGTGAATGGATTGATGGTGTGTTGGAGAATTTCAGAATAAATTTCGATAAGTTCTTTTTCTTTACTTCATCTTGTAATATACCATATTCTTCTTTGGATGCGGTAAAACTTTCGAGTGGTTCTTTGTTAACCAATTGCTCAATATTTTCTTGTTCAGTTTTTAACTTGTTATATTCCTCTTTGGATGCAGCAGCGTAACTTTCAAGTTCTTCTTTCTTAACAATATTTAGATTGTTAGCAACACCCTCAATACGAGTTTGTAAATTGCTTAAAATTTATTTTAGTTGATTAACTTCAGTTCGTGAAGCAGCATAGTGTTCTACAAACCGTTTATTTGTCACATCTTGGTCGTTAACAGGACACTCAACATTTGTTTGTTTTTGATGTTGCAGATTGTTTACAGTCTGTTTCATTTTTTCAAATTCATCTCGTGAAGCGGCATATTGTTCAACAAACGTCTTATTTGCAACATCGTTATCGTATATGGGATTGTTTACGTGAGTAATTCGTCTACTCATCATATTTAAAGTCCCACCATCGTCTACGTTTAAGAAGTTTTGTTTATTAAATTTAGTGATTAAGTCTTCTAGATCTTTTCGAGAAGCAGCAAAGTTTTCTAAATAATATTTGTTTATTGCATCTAACGAATCGATTGGTTGAGATATGTTTGTTATTCTTCTATTTAACATATCTACAGTTTCATCATCTTTGTTTATATTCAAAAGAGATTTTTAATTTCATCGAGTTCTTTTGTTACATGAGTTTTAAGAAAAGAATACGATATCGCATCTTGATTTTGAATTGGATCTTTAACATTTCTTATTCTTTTGTTACCCAAGTCGAGACTATCATCATCAAACGGAAAGTGATCTTCTGAAAATTCACTCACTAAACCATGAATGAATTCTACTCGTTGTAACACTTCGGTTATTCGGTTTTCCAGATATTTTTTTATATTCGATGTATGTTGCTGCATTGCAATAAGGTTTACCGCATCATTTGCAGATGATGGTAAAGCTAAGCCTGCGAGACGTTTGTTTTCAAAGTCAAGTTGTTGTTTCTCTATTTTACAAATTGAAAAAATTAAACATTTAAGGTCGTTAATGTTTCGTTGTATGTCTTCTTTAGACTCAATTTTATTTAGCTCATTCAGTAACTTCAGTACATAATCTTTGTTGCAAGCATCTTCAACATGTATGGGCGTTCCAACATCTTTTAACCGTTTGCCGTTAATACTTAGATGCCCATCGCTTGTTGTTGTTGTTACTTGATTTCCATATTGCAGTAGCTTATCATCAACATACGATTTAGTTGCAATATCATGGCGTGAAGTTGGTGGTTTGATAGACACGTTATTGATTTTGTTAAACGATGCCATAGTTAGGTTGTTAACCACACAAAGTGTATAACGCGAATGAGCATTTAGCTCTTTTGAACTATTATTTATAACTGAAAATAAACATCAAATCCATTTTGTAAATCGCTATCTTTATCGATAACCAAAAAGCCAAACTTAGAGTTTTGCCAACAATAAGAACAAATATCGAAGAACTGATCATAGCTCATATCTGTATTTACATGATCGTTATATACATGACGCAAGTTTGTTCCGTCTTGTTTAAAAAGAATTAAAAATTGGCGTTATCTCTAATTAGATGTTTAGGTATACAAGAATATGTTTGACAAAGATAAAAATACGTCAACTTCGTGATGACGACCTCTACTGAAATAATCTTTCATGTGTTGTTGTTTATTGCTGGCTACATCATCAAAAACAAATATAGAGTTTTTTCTAGCCATTTCTGGAGGCATAACTTCATCATTATCGAAAAAAAAAAACACTTTTTATTTCTTTTATAGAGTCCAAAAACTTTTTTAATTCAACATACTTACTTTGAGCAAGTGATTTAGAATAAATATAAACGTTTTCAAAACGAAATCCATTTTTGTGACATAATAAATTTAGCATTACGTTTGTTTTGCCACAGTTCGATGGACCGCAAATGATACATCGAATAGTGTTCGGTAGTAAAACACTATGCTTTCTTTTTTCATTTTTACTCTGGTTTTCACCATTAGTAAATGAAATTACTGGTAGAGTGTTTGACTGCTTAACAAACTTCAGCATGTCTACGTTTACGTCTGAGAATGCACACTGCACAAATAATCACATCACATCAACATATATTGTTTCCACACGTATCATAACTTGTATTATATGGAATAATAGTAGGATTTTCAGGATTTAAATCAACGTTGCCAACGTAAAACCCTCTTAAATATGGACAATATGGTGCCCATTTTTTATGATCACTTAAAGGAATATCGTTTTCTCTCCAATTTTCAATTTCAATCTTACAGAATATACATTTCACCTTATCACCATGACTGGTATAATAAAATCCTGCTGATGCTAAACAAAATTCGTTTGGAGAGGGAAGAGGCCAATTTTGAAAAGTTTTAAGTCTTTCATATTCAGATTTTAATTCTATGCTAGGAGAAATATTGTTTACGTGAGGGCAAGAAAAAGCCCATTTCGTATGCTCTTCAAACGGATCATCATCTTCTTCCCAATAACTAAGTTGCAGATTACAGAAAGCACACCTGACCATATCCTTATATCCATAATAGTAAAATCCCGCAGCTGCTAACCATGCAGTGTTCGTAAAACTGTCTGAAGACCAGTTCTTAAATGTTTTTAGCCGATCTCTTTCAGATTTTAAATTCATTCCTTTTTGACCCAATATCATTTGCATTAACTGTTTCTTGGAATACTTTACACAATTAAAATACTTCATGATGATGCTTTACTTCACAAAAAAAAAGATGTTCCCCACACGAAGCTAAATGTGAACTGATATGAATCAACAAACACGCTGGCTAATATGCAAGATTTGCGTGTGTTGGGTTGGCCGAGCGGTCTAAGGCGTTAGACTTAAGATCTAATTTTCAGAAATTGAAAGCGAGGGTTCGAATCCCTCACCTGACAAATATTATTTTATATACATGTGGAGTGAGGAGGTGCTTGATCATTAAAGAAACTTTAATATGAAGTGGTACAAACACCTTTTCTTCTTTATTCATTTAGAATTACAATTAATACAATTTTATTTCTCTTGTATGAGTGTTGAAGTAATTTCATTCTTTTAGTTGTCCTGATGTGTGTGTGTGTTGAGATGATCTTGTTCTTTTAGTTGTCCAGATGTTTATTTTCTGTAGACAAAAAATATACACTGTGTTAAAAAAGCAAACAAAAACAAAATATGTATAGGTGTCAACAACACTAGTATATTTAATGAATTACCTTTTATAGATAGCGGTTACAGTTATCACATTTGCAGCGAAGATGAAACAGTTGAAATTTTCTTTTTAGATGATCTGGTAGATGTTCCCACTCCAGACGAATTCGTTGTGGCTCATATATAGTCAGTATGTTTATAGGAAAGTAGTTCCAATCAAACTTATTAAAACCTTGAAGTCCATTGTTTCGAAACTTGTTTATTATCGAACACACGATTTTCATGATGCCATCAGAAGAATTTAACCAATGTTGAACAGCATTGACATTAAATTTAGCACAACTATTGCTTCCCAATGCAAGAGATGGTAAATGTTTTGGACAATCTGTAGGTAAACGTTGGCTTTGCTTCAACATTAGATCTGACATTCCATCAATCGTATTAAGATCGATTAATGACCCAGGGGAAAGTGTTTTTAGTGCAAACAAAGAAAATTCTTGTGGCAAATTATACACAACTAAATATTCATATTTATTTTTAATAGAGTCAAAAAAAGAAGAAAGAGTTTTTTCACAATACGCTGCGACCCATGTTAACACAGGACTGAATGAAGGTATATTGCTGTTATTTAACATACAGTAAGCAAGTTCCAAACTGCCGTTTGGTAGCTTGCGAATGTCTGCAACTATTGGCTGCTTCTTATTCCACGTGTCAGCATCAGTAGAAGGAGAGTTTGTTGTTGTCAATTCCATGATTGCTACTAAAGTGAGAATACTTCTTTACTTGATTGCTTATAACTTAGCAAATATTGGTTTAGATAATTACTTCATTAGTTAATGGTCTGTAAGATATTCGACGATCATGAATAAGAACACAATAAAGAGTTGTATCTTCAGGTATATTCTCACTTGTCTCGATTTCAATTCGCACGTCAACTGAAGATGTCTTCACTGCCTCCACTTGCTCAAGGCAATTAATTACAATAATCGGACAATGAGACTTAAATTCATCTCGTGAAACTAGAGTCTCTGAACGAAAATCATCGATCTGATAATATACATTACGAAATTTAACAAACATGTCATACAATTCACTGTAGTCATTTATAGCAATTTCAGAAGTTGGCATTTCATAGGGATAAAAAATTGAATTTATAAAAACTCTTATAGATTTAATGTTACAATGGTCAAAATAGGAAGAGCACGTATTTAGTACATTTCTTTTAGTTTGAAAACCTAATAAAAATTGACGTGGTTTTTGCGTTTCAGAAGTTGTCATTACAGTCCAACTATATTTAGTTGTTCTAGGAAGAGATGGCAAGACATGAACATCCCATGATCGAAAACCAACCTGAATGAGAATATTTTTCTGCATTAGTTTTAATCTTTTTAATTTGTTCTTCGTCCGATAATAATAAAACGGGAATTTTTAGATAAACTTTAAATAACTTGACCTTAGAAAGATCATTTTCGGTTGCAGATTGCAACGCACGTGCGTCACTCGACGATCTGAGAAGTATTAGCTCATGCTTGCAGTTTAAAATCGGTTTTCTATAATCCTCTGCTAAACCTAACAGGTTGCTTAAAGGAAGTATTACATGGAAACGTTTTGTGATACTATCAACAATATTTGCTTCACTTGCTGGTGTTGTTAAAGAGGGAAAATAACCAGCATTTTGTAAAGCTGTATATTCGTTTTTTGAATATGATGCAAACGTTTTTATAGAACTTGTTATACCTAGATGACGTGTACGATCAATTTCTTTACCATTTAACGTAACGCGAATTTCGCTAAAAAGATTAGCCCCAAAATTTTGGTCAGGATGTGCTGTAGTAGAAGCAGCTGGATTTACGTTAGAAGTAATAATTTGTCCTTCTAAGTGAAGAACACCTTCTGATAATAAAACTATGTTTTCTTCATTTTGAATTGGTATTCGAATTTCATCATTATTTTCAAATTTATTAGCTGAATAAGGTTGGTAAACTCTTACTTCTCGTCGCACAACTCTGTTGTCAACCTCTCTTTTATCTGTTATGTTAAACATGTTAACAGCTTCAAATATAGATAGAAACTAAATAAGATTAACAATTGCATATATATTTATATTGAAATTAAAGTACGCGATAGCCTGAAGACTGTAAGAAATGTTTGTTGTTACTCGATAACTGTTTCTTAGATTTTAAGGTGTGATGGCGTTGTTTTTTTTTTTTAGTTTTTTTTAAAGAAATTTTAGCTGATTGATTTATATTTCTTTTTCGAATCAGAGTCGACTTCTTTTTTTTCAAACTTTGAGTATTATATAGTATAACCATATTTGTGAATGTTTTCTAGTAAGCTTACTCAACTAGAATGAAAATATAACAGTATTTCATTACTTTATATAGCAAGATAACGTGCTGGACGAATAATTAATTCTACAGTTAAATCTTCATCTTGCAAATCAATGAGCTGTTGAAGATGATCTTTAAGTTGCACAGATACAAGTTGAATAACCTTGCTGTTCATAGGCAAAAATTAATTGTTTTTGGTTGTACAACAATCGGATAACCAGCAGGAACATGAGCTTTAAAATTATATAAAGAGTGTGTTGGTTTATGGTTCAAATAAGAACTCGTACCAAGCACAAGGTTGCAACATACTCGAATACTATTAACAGTGTTAATTTTAATCATATATTCAGAATGATGAGTTATGTTTGCCTCGAACTTTTTATGCGAAAATCCTAACAAATCTGCAATAGAATCTGCAACACCAAAATCTATAGCAAAGTTTTTCGAATATAGTTTACAATTAGAGAACACTTTATCATAATTAATATAAATATATGAAGGAAATTTGTCTTTTTCACCTAATAAAACTGATAATAACTGTGCTAGTAATAATTCATTAATCTTTGCACTTAATTGTTGAAACGTATAGCTAGCATCAGGTATTATTAAAATTGTTGTATCCACATCGTTCATCTTTATGGCTAAAACGTTATTATTTTCGTTAATTTTTACTTCACTTTCGATTCTATTTCGATCAATCTCAATTTCTTTTTTATTCTCTTTAGGGTAAACTTTCTTTTCAATACCTAAAGCCTCTGCTACACTGTTGGGTACACTGAAATCAATATTAAACGGAGAAGACAAAACAAGACGGTTGCGTCCTTTTCCATTTATATCCTCTTCCAAATAAAGATTTGTTTTTTGTATATGATTTGTTATAAGTTTCGACAATGAGTGATAACTAAGTAAATCATCAAATGTTGAGGCTAGATCTTCAAATTCATAAATACCTGGTGGTACCACTAAATCAATTGATAACAAAAAATTAGTAAAATGAATGCGAAATTTATTATTTCGGTTGGTAACATTTCGAATAGAATTAGATGTATACAATCCTGCAAGTCCTATTTCAAAAAACTCTGCTCCTACAAGATGAAGCGGATTCTCCAATGTAACATCAATCTTTGAGCCTTTACCTTCAAGAGTTATCCGTCTTTCGAAAGCCATCTTTGAAATGTTTAAAGACAGTCTGTGTTTCCCTTATTTATACAATACAAGAAGACTAAACATAAATGTCCACAAATCGAAGAAGTAATCGATTGATATGAATTAAAATTATATTGTAGATAACAATTTTTTAGATATGTTAAAATTTCTAATGGTGGTCTTAAATTACCGATACTATCAAAATAATGCACGTATTTACCTCGTTTACTGAAAGCCACCCAATGTGAACCAGATTTAACCATCAGTTCAAGGTTAACAATACAGTTTTCATTTTTTCGAGGATGTCTTGGTAACCTATCTCGCATAAAGACTCCTCTAAAATTTGGAATCTTTAATTGATGTGCGTATTTAGCTAAATCGAAATTACTTAATGCTTTATTTGGTATTTGGTTAATTATCTTTTGTATGCAGGAGGATTTAAATAAATGCCTTGACCTGCTTTTCCTCGCATTGCTTCTATCATTCGATTGTGTCTTTTCATTTCTTTTAATTCTTCTTGTGCAGCTTTCGCTTTGTTTATAGCAGACGCTACCCCGGCTGCTCCGCCTGCTAGACCCCCCAAGCCCGACAAGGCTGCAAATATCGGAAGTAGGGGTAAAATACCACCTTGCTTTTTCGATGTTCTCTTTTTTTAATCTTTTCTTGTTTTTTTTATATTTAATTTTCGTTTACCTCCACCAAGCTTAGACTTAGCTTTCATTATGCCACTGACTGTTAGTGCAGCCGCTCTCTATCCTAATGATGCGTCACGAGATTTTACACGAGACCAAGCTTTTGAAGCTAAAATTTCATCAGCCTCTCTTCTTTTGTTTGAATCTTTATGATTTGCGTAATCAATGTCGTGCTCTTTGCACGCTTTATCTAATATATTTATTCCTGGATCACCACGGCTCAATCGCTTTTCTAATTTTGTTCCTGGTCCACAATATTCATATCCTGGAATGTGTAATTCCACAGGTAAATTATCAATAGTTTTATTAAGTACACGACTAATGAATGATCCACTTCCTGGTCGTTTATATTGAGTGGCAGAGTTGCTCCTCTTACAACGCACCATTACTAAATGATAAGTAATATAATGTAATTATATATATATATATATATATATATATATACATTTTTTTTCAGGAAAATGGGAATGGTGGGGGGAGGAGTTGTAAATAATACACACAAAATTTGGGTTATTATTTATTGTTTTTTTTTTCAAAAGCAAAGGAACACACAGAAATTAGTATTATTAACAGAATAAAAAGTGTGTGTGTGAAAGAAATAAAGTAAGTAAGAGAGATGAATTGCTTTAATCTCAAATTTGTTTCAGAGAAAAATGACCAAACGGTAAAGGATCAATTCCGTTTTCAGTTATGTGTCTTTTATCATCGTTTGATGAAATTGCCAACTTATTTTGCCGAACAGTAAATACAGAATGAGATTTTGAAATTATACAAACTTGAACTTTGCTGGCTTGATCTCTGTTATAAAGACACTTTCGATACTCATCAATATTCATAGTTTTACTCACGCTCTTCTTAATGCCTTTAGCCTTACACAAGCTATTCATTTCAACACACAATTTTATTGCATACATTTTGGGTCTTAACCCCACAAATTCTTCAACAATCCTTCCAGCATGTTCATCTTTCATTAAACCAATTTCACCTTTATTTTGTCTCACAATGCCAAAAGGATTGTTTTGTTTCATAGTTTCCAGTATCAAATAAATTTGAATGCTGTTTCATGAACTCATAAATATCATAATAGAATATATACATAAAACTATCTGTGTCTGTGTATAACAACCTCACATTTGATTCAGGATTTGCTAAAATAACATTGTAATGAAAGTCATTCATTTTACATTTAGACAAATCTAATATAGATGCACCAACATATACTGGTTGATTGTGAAAAATCTTTAGTCTGCTCATCTCGATGACCATACATTGTTCATCGAATATAATTCTATGTTTAAAATTAGCCTTAGCTATTAAAGACTTAGCACCACGGGCTCCATGCCATTTGGTAACCCATTTGATGTCCCTTAACTTCCTCACATTCATCAGTGAACGACCAAAAATTGCATTATTCATCAATTTATAAAAAAAATCAAAATCATTTTTAGCATGTTTTCGTTTCTCTGTGTTCACATCAATATATGGTTTTAGCCATTGGCTCTGATTGAATTCGATTATTCTGTGAATACGTTCTAATTTCATTCCTAGTTGAATACATTGCTTTAACATTCTATAATGCAAAACATAACGTTCTTTATTATCTAGGGTAGTCATTAGCTTTGTCAACTTTTCGGGGCATAGAGGGTAATCTGAATGTTTGTCATGTAACTCTTGAGGATAAGTCAAATCTACTTCCAAAATATATCCGATTTCTGAAGTATCATCAATAGTTAAAACATCAAAGCCTTCAACATTTGCAACCCATTTAAAGCCACCTGTTGGAAGATATTCCATCATCGCATATCCATATAAATTATGAACGTCAAAGTACATTATGTAGGACTCTTGCTTTTTCTCATCATAAGTTTTCATATACTTATTATTAGCAATCGCATGTCGTGTTATACATTGAACATTTCCTCCTCGAATAGATCGTTCAAAAAGTGTAACATATCAATATATTGAAGCAATTCAAGTTGAACGTTGGTTATCTTTTTCATCACGCACCAAGACATAGATGGAGCAGTGTAAAAATGAGCTGCATCAATGCCATAAGTTTCCATGCCATTCGATCTAAAATTTTCAAAGACATCCGCCAAAAGAAGTGTGTCAACGTTTAAATACAAATCGGCGTATTCTCCTAATGTTTGACAGGAAAACGTTTCCCACACCGATTGAGCAAACTCATACTCCTCGTTCGATATTGTTTGATCATTAAGACTGCTATAAAACTTGGATATTTCAGGTAATTTAGTTTCGTTAAGTACATCCATACTCGTGACGTATTCATAGGGAAACACGCCTTTTCTCGCAGTAAGTCGAAACTGTGCATCATCATTAAAATAACGTCGAGTTATTTGCTTTGAATCTTCACTTAACGAAGATGAACATTGATCTAGCGAACAGGACAAGAAATTATATGTTTCGATAAATCTTAACAGAATGAATCCATTCTTAACCCGTACATGCTTTGTAAACCCTTTATAACGTTCCATATTCATTGCTAACAAACCTATATGACCAGGATTATGTAACACCTCACCATCTTGTTTCTCACAAATTTCTTTAATTATAAAATGTCCATCATATGCCGTTAGATTATGAAATGCTATAGGCAGAACCCCTGTTAGTTTGTAATTTAAATTACAACTATTGTGTGCGCTTCCTCTATATTTTCCAGTTATGTGACAATGATCGCGTACTTTGAGTTCATTATCTGCAATCGGTTTCTCGCAAATATGACAAATTTTACTTAACAAAAATAATCTTTCTTCGTTTTCCGTCATATTTAACATCGGTTTAGCTGATAAATAATATGTTTGAAGTTTATCTACAATACTATAAAGTTCCTTTACAAACAATTCTATGCAATTATTTCCCCTAAAGAGTTTAAAACTGCACAAATCACTATCAAAATTACAATGAAGGTATAAAGAAATACTGTAAGGAATATGTTTATGGGTTAATGTAGAGTTAGGAATGTCACTATTTGGAAAACAAGAGGAAATAGGAGACAAAACGCATTCAGTGTCTACATAAATTATAAATGGAACTCTATCTTTAAATTAAAATTCTGTAAAATTAACAAATCTTTGTTCGTCAGTTGGCAATATGCTTTTTGCAACAGGAAACTGTTTACAGTCTGCAAAGTGAACATTTAACTCATCCTCAAGAGAATAATATGACAAACAACGTCTACATATATAAATACGTCTACAATTCCTAGTGACGCTTGAACGCACAAGGCGAGCGAGATTTCTAATTAAACAAAAGTGATAACTTTCACTGTTTCCAATCTGCAACATCAATAAGTCCACACTCCTTTCATATACTTTATCTGATACATACAAAGGTACAATAGTAAATGTTTTTTTTTCCTTTTACTTCGTTTGTTCCCATACACACCCATTTGTTTTCATCATATTGTGCTCCATACACATTCACAGAAATATTGTTTTGATTTTCAAACTTGTTTAAATATTTCATTTCCATCGGAATTGGAATATCATCTAAATTTAAAACATCTCTGTAATTAGGATAGGATGAAAGATGATTCACGTTTCGCGTTTTTGGATACAAACCAGCAACCACACTCCACGCAAAACAAGCTTCCTTTGTATCATACAAATTTAGCACTGCATGTTTATTGACTATTACATCAGGCAATCTACTAGTATTGGACATTCCTACTCGAAATCCAACATATTTATTTATATTGATTCTCAAACTATGAATTTTTTCTAAAGCCCACCCAGAGCCATTTGCTTCAAATTCGCTCATTTTTGTCAATGTACCTTCAATGATATGATTATTATAAAATTCATTTACATCCGTATACTCGAAAACTACTTTATTTTTGACAGCAAAATATTTTGTTTCTGATATGTCGCGAAGCACATACTGTGCACACAAAACTGAATTCACCTTTAAAGCTTGCACAGTTAACGCTTTCTTAACATACTTTGTAAACCAAATATTAACATTTGCTAAAAATTCGCGGGGATCCAAAAACTCATTCTTAACATTTGATACTGCAAGTGTGTACACTCTAGAATTGCATGCCGTTTCAATTAACTCACAGCTCAAGAAAGATTCATCCTTTATTTGAATTGTAATTTCTTCGAAATTCACAGCTTGTTGCAATATGTGCTCACTAATAACTCTCCAACATTCAATCAACTCATCACTGTTCTCAATCAAGTCGGTTTGAGTGTTTTCCCCGATTTGGTATGATATTGAAATAGCACCGTTTAGTTCACTTCTAAAATTAGAAACACTTTCAAATGCATTGTCCAATTCGTTTCTTATATTTTCACTGTTATTATGTATTACAATATCAACCTTTCTACGTTTGCTAGGAGGTGTTGCCATTGTTGTCTAAGCAATTGTCCAATTCGCACTGTTGTTAATACACCACCAGCAGTTGCTGTAACATCGGCTCACCTTAAATCTATAATCTTTCAAAGTGTATTCAAGCCATTGAGATAAATTGCTGCCTGTAATCTCCAGCGAACAATGAATGGCTTCAAAGGGAAATTCGTCCTGAAGTTTACCAAGCAATTTGTTTCTATACTCATTCAATTTTGTTACTTCCAAACAAGTGATGGAAAATTCAATTTTGTAAACCTCATCAAATGTATTGTATCCGAAGAAACAAATAAAATGTTCATCTTCACATAATTCTTGTAACAAATATCTTAGAACTGTTTCTGTCACCTCTCGCTGACTATCATCTGATTTGCTAACATTAGTAACGTAGACTGAAAATGTTGAAATTCCACTCGAAGATGTCCATTTGTTAAAACAAGCTTCTTTCTCATTATGACTCACCTCATTATCATCTTCTTCTTCTTCTTCTTCTTCTTCTTCAGACTGATGAAAGCATACACGATGATACTCTATTACCGGGTGCGATCGATGTTCAGTTCCACTCAGAAAATTAACAGTTTTCCACTTCATTTTGCTGTTCCTTTTATTAGTTTTTAGATAATCTGAAGAAAAAAAAACAAATTAAGAAATAATAAGCAACTAAATATATATATCATTCGTTATATCAATCAATACATATATAATCTGCATATATATATATATACTCACCAAAAATTTACAGTTTTAAAACAACTTGATGTGAGCGGTTCTTCAACCCCAAATACACCAACATCAGTTTGCCTCTAAGTGAGTTTAGTTCATCGATCTCTGATGCGCTTAGTTTTGCAAATACTGCTGGTAGAAATACACTTGTTATTTCACCTTCAATGATAATGTCCACCACTATTTTTCTTCCAAATCTCGTCTCCACAGCCCGAATAATTTGGACCACATACGGTAAATCAATTATTAGTTCTGTTAGTTTCTTATTAGAATACTCAACGCAAGGGGCTAAGTTATTTAACTTCGTTAGAACATCCATCACACACACAATTTGTTCCTCGTCGTTGACTTTCTTTATTTCTTTCACACACACACACGCTCTCTTCGCGCAAACGTAGAAGTTAACTCATTTACGCACACATGCATTTATATATCCTTCACCCCCACCTACACTCAAGAAACCAAATGCTACAAAACAAGCTTCTGACGCAATCATCTCATTATATTTTTATCACTATTACTTAAAGAAGTCAAAGATTACATTCTTACCCAATGACGTTAAAGGTCAACCACGTCTCACGCGAACACTGCAGACATATCACGTGATCGCTCGCACAGCTGCAAACTTTCATGGGTATCAAATGACGTCAATACCCATTAATTTTTATCTCCATCGAATAAATAAGCCAAAGGTTATCTGCTTCAAGCGGTTACCCAAAGGTTATCTGCTTCAAGCGGTTAAAGGTCAACCTCTTCCCACGCTAACATGTGCACGTGCACGTGCTCACATCCGCATGGCTATCAGATGACGTCATGATGATGCAATATGTCCTCGCGATTACGCAATATTCAAAACATACATTTTCACCCTACTATCGTCATCTTGAAGAAATTGTACAAAGTTAAATTAAAGCACTACAAGACGATGGAAGAGTATGTTAGTGAGGTTATGGGACTTGCTCAGCAACTTGCGTCTATGAATAAGGCACTGGACGAGTTTGTGGCAGCTCTTATGCTGAAAGGTCTACCAGATGAGTTTCAGCCTATGATTATGGCTCTGGAAAGTTCCGGAACAGACCTTACTGCAGACACAGTCCGAACCAAGTTGCTACAAGATACTACTTGGAGTGGGAAAAGTACTTCCAAGCCATCCAAGGATTCTGTTCTGTTTTCACGAGAAGACAAGACGAAGAAGAAGCCCTTCTGCTGGAAATGCAAGAAGCCAGGACACTGGAAGTGGGATTGCAGGAAAGAGGAGATGCAGAGCTCAACTCAACAGAAGTCGAAGAAAGACAAGATGATGCTGGCGACCAATGGACAGGCATTAAGTGCAAGGGCATCTACAGGGGCCTGGTTCGTTGACTCTGGTGCTACTAAGCATATGAGTTCAAGCAAGACTGTGATGGTGAACTTCACTGCTGGTCCTAATCTGGAGATCAGTACAGCAAACAATCAAAAATTGTATGGCCAAGGATCTGGTAATGTAACTGTTCAATTAGAAAATGGTATTTCACAAACCTTGTCCAGTGTAGAATATGTCCCTGGTCTCACTGCTAATCTTTTATCTGTGTCTGCTGCTACTCAAAAGGGTTATGCTGTGGTATTCACCGGCAATACTTGTGAAGTTTATGATAGTGAAAACTTTGTTGCTACAGGTAATGTAGCACTGACTGCGAGTAATGTGGGGGGTGTTTACCAAGTCAATGCTCTCAGTGGTCAAGCTAATATTTGTTCAGAGGACTCAGAATATTTATGGCATAAACGACTAGGCCATCTTAACAACCGCAGTATGAAGTTGTTAAGAGATAGTCTCACTCATGGAATTAATTTCTCAGATAATGGTTTTAAAAACTGTTTTTCATGTGCTGAAGGTAAACAAGCGAGACAACCATTTAAGTCAAGTAAGAGTGAAACTGTATGTAAAAATAAGCTAGATCTTATTCATTCAGACTTATGTGGGCCTATGCCAGTTCCATCTTGGAGCAATGCTCGCTATTTCTTGACCTTCATTGATGATCATTCTAGAAAGATTTTTGTGTATTTCCTTGCTAAGAAAAGTGATGTTTTGGATTGCTTTATTGATTTCAAGGCACAGGTCGAGAATCAGTGTGAAAGATCTATTAAGGTCCTACGCACTGATAATGGTGGTGAATTTTGTAGCAAAGCTTTTGAGAGGCTACTTAAATCAGAAGGTATTCAGCATCAAACTACAACTAGCTATTCTCCACAGCAGAATGGTGTAGCTGAACGCATGAATAGAACATTGCTTGATAAATGTAGAGCCATGATGAGCGAGTCTAAAGTAGGTAAACGCATGTGGGCTGAAGCAATAAATACAGCAGCCTATCTTGTAAACAGGTCCCCAACCAGAAAATTTCCAGGTAAAGTTCCAGAGGAGATCTGGACTGGTAACAAGGTCAATATGGAGCATCTAAGAATTTTTGGTTGTGTAGCACAAGTTCATGTCCCTGATCAAAGGAGAAACAAGTTGGATCCTAAAAGTGAAAAACACATTTTCTGTGGTTATTGTGAGGACATTAAAGCCTATAGATTCATGCATCCTGTTACTCATCAACTTGTTAAGTCCAGGGATGCACAGTTCTTTGAAGATGTGTTCCAGGAGGTGTCTGATGTGTCTCCAGGTAATGTTGGTCCATCCTTGCAGATTAATGAACCTGCAGTGTTGCAGATCTCAGTTCCCACTGACAGTGAGGCAGAACTCGACAACTCAGGGGATGGGGCAGAGTGCATTCCGGAACTTGAAAGCGTATCGCCCATTAGCAGTGCTGGTGTGGCTGAGACTGTTGACTCAGCTGATTTAAGCTATGTCCCTAGTGGAACAGATTCAGACTGCAGTGATTCTGTAGGCTCTGCCACCATCGTCAATGAGCCAATGGAGGGGGATGCCGAAGGTAATCAAAGGTATCCTAGGCGCCAACAAAAGCCTGTAGACATGTCAGACTATGTGACATACTTGACTCTCACTGATGACTCTGAACCTAGTACAGTTAAGGAGGCACTGCCCATGCCTGATAGGGTTAAGTGGGAGCAGGCTATGAAAAGAGAAATGGAGATACTTCAGTTAAATGACACATGGGATCTAGTTGATAAACCCCAGGGCAAGAATGTTGTCAGTAGTAAGTGGGTTTTCAAAGTAAAAAGAGACTCTAATGGTAACATTCAAAGGTATAAAAGCCAGACTTGTGGCCAGGGGCTTCACCCAAAGGTACGGAGTAGATTTTTCAGAAACTTTCTCTCCTGTTGTTCGACACAGCACGTTAAGGATGCTGCTTGCCTTGGCTGTCCAAACAGATCTGAAGGTGGTACATTGGGATGCTGAATCTGCTTTCCTCAATGGAAAGTTAGATGAAGAGATCTACATGTATCAGCCAGAAAGTTTTGTCAAGAGAGTTTCAGAGCATAAAGTTTGCAAGTTAAAAATCTATTTATGGCTTAAAACAATCTTCTCGTTTGTGGAATGAGCGAGCTCACTCTGTTCTTGTCAAATTGGGTTACAAAAATTGTGCTGATGAACCCTGTGTGTACTTTAAGAAACAAGCCCAAGGTATGGTAATTATTGCATTATATGTGGATGATTTCATTGTGGCTTATAATGATGAGTCTGAGATCAAGTCATTGAAGACCTGTATTGATAAAGAATTTTTAGGTACGAGATCTTGGACCAATTTCTTATATTTTAGGTATTAAAGTAAGGCAAGATAAGAAGAATGGTACAATGTATCTTAGCCAAGAGCAGTACATCAGTGAGATTGCAAACAAATATGGTATGCACGATGCACGTCCCATTGGTACTCCCTTGGAAACCAAACCAAATCTTGGTGTTTCTGATACAGAAACTAGTGATCTTCCTTATAGAGAACTCATAGGTTCGCTCATGTATTTAAGTGTTTGCACGCGTCCAGATATAAGCTATGCGATATCATATCTCAGTCAATTTAATCATTGTTACAATGAATCTCACTGGTCTGCTGCAAAGTGAGTGCTGCGTTATTTAAATTGCACAAAAGACTTGTCACTTAAGTATGTCAGGAATGGAGGTCAATTCATGGGATTTGTTGATGCTGACTGGGCTAATGATAGCAATGACCGAAAATCATACAGTGGTTTTGTGTTCAAAATGGCAGGTGGTGCTGTATCATGGGGGGCTCAAAAGCAAAAATGCATTTCCTTATCATCTACTGAAGCAGAATATGTTGCACTGAGTGAAGGTGTAAGAGAAGCTGTTTGGTTGAAACGTGTTTTGTCTAACTTTATAGATCTCAAGTCACCCATCATATTATTGAGTGATAGTCAATAAGCTCAAAAACTGGCAAAAAATCCAGTCCACCATAATAGGACCAAACATATTGACACTAAATATCACTATGTTAGAGATGCTTTGGATTCTAAAGTCATATGCATCAAATATGAGGAGACTTCAAAAATGTGTGCAGACATCCTAACAAAGCCTCTTCCTAAGCCTAAGCATATTTAATTTTGTAAAGACTTGGGTCTTAAATCATGTCCTCTACTCCCACAGGTTTAAGGAGGTGTGTTGAAATATGTGACCATGGTTTGTGTTGGTCACACTGTTAATTATAAACCTGGTCCATAGAGATATGTTTCTCTTTTGTTTTTGGTAATGGTGTGTATAAGAAGAATGTTGTATCACTTTGTTCGTTCAGTTCTGTTCTAGTAAATGTCAAGTACATTAAACGTGTGTTCCATTTCAATTGCCTGTGTGCCTCGTAATCCTTTAGCGACAACACGGTCATGTAGCCCCGTGTACTTTGGGTGTGTGTAGAATCTGTCTGATAACCGGTGTTAATTGTGATGCCTGTATTAGTGTGTGTATCTGTTTTTTAATTTAAGTAAGGACTACAGCTTTGAATTTTTCAAATAGTTCCTACTTTTGCCGCCAAACGCCACCGTCAACGACTACTAGGCCTAGATATTATTTAGGTGGCGTTAATGAAGCCCACCTCACAATATATATGAAAACAGTTGAGACAGCAGATTAGTTTACTATTTTATTCACATGCAAATCTAATGCACATTGACAACTTCCTTGCTGTTTGCGTGTTTGTGGAAATTATTCCGTTCTGAATTCACCGTGCCCATTGGATGAATCGAGCCATGTTTTGTTAGTTTTCTCTTTTTGAATAATATTTTTTGGGTTTCTTTTTCTCTTTCCTTTTTAGTGGATTTTATTTCTCAATAAATTGAGGTTTTTCTTTTCTCTTTTCTGGATAGATACTTTTTCTGAAGACGTATTTCGATTATTTCCATCTTGGTCATAAAAATGGATCCTCAACCTGGATGGCACTTCAAATTCATCAAGACAAGGAGTCACTATATTTTCCGTCACGGTCATGGTTGTCTGAGGTCTATGAGACCGGCATCATCTTCGCTCCATTTTATAGCATTCATTAAAGACTATGTGTTTTCAGTCTGTACAGGTAGAGAGTGGATTGTCACCCTCCCCCATTATAATCAACGACAATGCTTTTGGACGTATTTAAATCGAATGAAATAGGCCTACCGCTGTAAACTTTTTAATATGTGTTTATATTGTTGAGATTAGTATTTTTCTACATGTGTCATGGTTTATGTTTTACCTCTTGTTGTCTCATAAAGACATGCTACGGCACACGTGCACATTATTTTAAAGTGTTTATTTTAATTGTTTTGAAATATGGTAGAAATGTGATTGCTTGACAGGTTAATTTTATGGCCTTGATGGCTAGGTGTTTCTACAGAGGGCTGAAGAAGGGTCCATGAGGACCCGAAACACGTCCACCTATATGTAAAGTAACATTTTTACAATATTTATATGGTATTGATTGGACGGAAACTATGTTTGGCTTATTTTAGTCGTTCAATTTTTTTTTTTTTTGTCAATACGGACCTATAATGGTTTTGACCAATCTTGGGTAATTTTACGTGACCGTTAATCTCGCGATCATGAGCCACAGGTACTCCTTTTTGCGTGGAATCCAAACTACAGGACATGGTATTTCACTTCGAAAATCTCACATGTATTAACCGGGAATTGAAACCGGTCTACCTTTGTGAGAGACCACCACTGTACCACCACGCCCCCAGATATCAGTGAAAATATTTCATTACGAGTAGCTTTCACTTAGGCTATAAAGTATAGTTATAGTTATTATTGTACACTGCTTGTCATAAATATGCGTGTATGTTGTAGAAGTTGGTAGATCATGTGTTTATTTTCTCTTTCATGAAATAATCGAAAAGTTATCGATGGGATTGATTTCATCTGTACGGTACTACAAAGTGTTTCACCTAAATCATGACTTGCTTTATTCTGTAATTTATTTACAGTCGAGTGCTACAATTAGCCCATGAGATGAAACGCTATCCCAATTAACCCCTTATCCATAGAAATTGGTTCAAAGTTTGAAGTTGTGCATAGCTTGAATCAGAGGTTAACTGTAAGAATAATGTAAGTACAGAAGTGGATACTTTATGCTAGTAAGTGCTATCATGGTTTCAGAAAACATCTGAAGTCCAAGTTATTGTTCAGAAAAACTGAGATGGTGATGATGATGATGATGTACGAAGTCGAAGTGAGGCCAGTCTTAGCATATGGTGCAGAAACCTGGGCACTGTCTAAATTAGAAGAAAAGCAGCTGCGGTTATTTGAGAGGAGGATCTTGAGGTACCGTACATTCTTGGGTCAGTGGAAGAAAATAACGTCAGGAGAAGATTTAATTAATACAACTTATGCAACGAACCACACATTGTCAGATTTATAAAGATTAGAAGGCTCAAGTGGGCGGACATGTAGTGTGAGCTGACGACAGAAATCTAAAGAAGATATCTAATGCCATGCCAGAAAGAACCTGGAAAGTTGGAAGACCAAATTTCAGATGGGGCAAATAGGTGTGAGAGAGGATGTTCAGATCCTTAAGCTAATGAATTGGAGGAGCTCGGCACTAAACGGGGAAGAATAGAAGAGCCATCCTTCTCCATAAACGTCAGCAGAAAGGAGTCTTCCCAGATTGAAGCCTCCACTGACCTGGGATGGCCCATCGTCTAGCCCACCTGAACAAGACAAGACACCAATGATGATGAGAGAGATGGCTCGTCGACTTTCGCCCTCCAGCAGAATTTTGAGGGACTGATCGGGCAGCTAGACCTATGTTGAATGCGGGCGAACCTGCGCACTTCTCTGTTGCACATGACACATTCTGTAGTGTTTATTATCAGCTTGTGCAGCTTTGATTTGGCTCCCGTGATACGGTAGGATGTGGATGACTAATTTTGTAAGTGACCCATTCTCGATCATCATTCCTCTTCTGAATCAGAAAGCCATCGAGTCGTCCAATAGACTGTTACTCCGTTCGGGCTAACTGGGTAGACGGGCAGGAATGTCGAGGTTTTGCCGCGAGTGATACAGAGGGTGCGCGGACATAGAGAAAACAGTGTTCATGGACTTGATTGTTGTTGTTCTTTGGAGCTGGGAAGGCATCAACGTATTCTGTGTTGATAATGTATCGGTTATCTATTTTATTTGCATTTGTTAAGTAAAATATTATTTTTCAACAAATCAAACGTGAGTGTTTTTGACACCGGCTCCCACAAATTGGGGGCACGTCCTGGATTGAATCAACGACGCATTTCTGGTGTTATGTTCACTTGCCAATTTTGCTGACGGCGAAACGACGAAAGGCCAACGACGAATTCAGCTCGAATTGACGACGGATGTTGGAGACTGAAGGCTTATCTCATCAGTGAAAGGTTTGCAGCTGGACAAAGAAGTTGAAGACGATCTGAGAAAGACGACAAAAGAGCTTTGGGATCGGTGTTGATGCAGATAAGTACCGGTACCGTAGCTTAATCATCATCATATATATTATTTCAGTAGTATGCATCCCTCCTGCGGCGCTCACAAGAGACCGATCGTGAAAAATGAGCATTCAAATGAAAGAAATTATACATTACCAGTGATTCATTGCATTCTAATTTCATAAATATCTATAATTTCTTTAAAAAATTACTTAAAAAAACTGTACGAAGTGTGCGATTTGCAGTTACTCTTGCTGCAGGAAGATACGCTCCATACTTGGTGTCCACTTCACATTTTGGCCGCTGTGTCGCCTTCTTTTTATGTCATTTTAACATTCTGAGGTCATTCTTTATCATTTTGCATCGATTTCAGAAACATTAAATGAAAGGAATATGTTCGTTTTCAGAATCAGTAGGCTAAATCATTGGATTGGGTACTCAAATCGTATAACCGGCGAGTGTTACTGCTAAACTTTCAATCAATGGACTCAGCACAAACATGATTTAAGCTCATCCGTCTAAAGAATGGATTTATTATATTCCAGGTTTGTTAAAATATGCCGCGATACAGGATTTTCTTATGCATTCTGATTCCATAAATATCGATTTTTGTAAGAATTGTGCTTTTTGCAAATACGGTTGCTCTAACATGCTGCAATCCTGAGTTGTCGTCTAAAACCTTAAAACATTGAACGTTAATTCTCTAACAGTTTTTCTTCTATCTGATTTTCAGAATCAGTTAATCAATGGATTGGGTACAGGTTTTTCTTCTGCATTCTAATTCTATAAATATCGATTTTTGTAAGAAGTGTGCTTTTTGCAAATACTGTTGCTGTATCATGCTAGAGTTGTCGTCTACAGCCATGAAACTATCATCATCATCATCATCATCATCATCATATAGGCCTCATAAATTAGCAGTGAAGAATTGCATTCTAATTTCATAAATATCAATTTTTGTAAGAAGTGTGCGATTTGCAAATACTGATGCTCTAACATGCTGCAATAGGGATGTAGCGGGAGAAAGTTCGCGCCAGATAGCGCTCGTGTAGTACTGGGTAAGCGCAAGGCGATCGTCTTATGTTTCTCCCAGTCAGCTGCGAGGAATATATAAATTGTGACCGAGTTTCTTATGCGAAAGTAAATTATATCTTCTCTAATTTTACGCCAAGACTATGTTAATTAATTCTATAGGTATATCTCCTAATATATTATGGACGATTTTCAGCGTTTAAGCGTTAAACAGCTGCAAAATGAGCTACGGACTAGAGGCACTAAAACCAGCGGGAGGAAGGAAGAATTAATAGCCTACAGCGATAATAACAAAATTCTAACACGCTTTATTATTCAAATAATGAATATGAGTCAGCATGCTTTCTCCTAAAGATTACAATTACTAGAGTATTGTAGGCCTATATTGATAAATATATCTCCAAAAGACTTAAATCATAAATTGAGATTTAAATATTCACTTGCTCCCCCTGCTTACAGACTTCGATTCGTGTATTTTTTTAGGTTGATAGCTTACATGAAACTGTCGTGTTTTAAGGTAAACATAATCAAAGAAAGTTGATACCGGTAATTAAATGTGTACCTCGAAAATGCATCGCAACGTTTGGTTCTTATGTAATTTTGTCAATTTCGCAATAAGAATCGTTCCCTTACCCCTGGGAAAGGACTTGAGGGTACAATTTTTTTAAAGTTTGAGAATCCCTGCTTTAGGGCCACGAACTGTTTCCATTCATCTGACTATGCCTCAAGAATGTAGAAGTCAGTCGCTACCACATTCTCCGTCAGGCAGATGGAAATTGACCATTAATTCCGATTTCAAGAAACCAACCATAATACGTTTGTGACTGTTAATGTTGCGACATTTAGTCTTGAAGTATTTGACCGAGTAGCCTATTGATGTCTTTGAAAATGGGAGTCAGAAATGTTACTTTAATTTCTTCGTGTATATTGACGATTTCTTCCCGTACTTCAATGGAGATGATTTCTGCAGATTACGATATTGTAGGCTTATCGTGATAATCCGGCAATTTTCTTGTGTATGGCCTTTTCCTAAATAATTATTTTTGTTGTGTTCGTGGTCCACGGAAAAAGCGATGGAACAGCGCCCGGTTTTTATCTTGCTCTCTGACCTTCATGTTTCTTCCAGGTGCACTGCCAAGGCGGTGTGTAGAGAGTGTGGCAAGGGGACACATGACGGTGTGGGGTGTACGCCTCCCCCGACGTGCCCTAACTGCCAAGGAAGTCACTCTCCGCGATCGAAGCAGTGCCCTGAGTTCTGCAAGGAAGCAAAGATCCAAGAAATCAGAACATTGGATCGGCTTTCATATCACGACGCTCGAAAGAGATACCGTGATATGACTGCACCCGAATTTCCGGTATCTTTCGCGGCTAAGGTGACGCCACCTATCACCCCTGCCACTTTCGTTCCCCGTGCTGTACCCTCGACGACGAACTACTCTGAGATCGTAAAGTCTCCCCTCGCTGTCCAAGCGAGACCTGTCAGCCCGAAGAAGGTTACACAACCTTCTTCGGCCATTGTGAAAAAGGCGCCGGTTATACCATCTAAACCGGCGCAATCGGAGAAGAAGTCATCTTCCTCTCCGAAACGGTCGGAGAAGAAGTCTTCCCCTGCCAACGAGGCAAAGAAGACTTCTACGACCGGGGCTGGATCGTCATCCAGCCCACCTGATAAGACAAAGATAGTGGAGAAGAGGAGGATGGAGCGGCGCCGTCTCTCTCGACCTCCGGCTGATGGGATGGCTCCTTCATCTGCTGGGCCTTCAGCTCCCTCGACCATCAAGGGAGTGATGCCCGCAGAAGCCAAACCCATTAGTGTGGAGGAACTCCCCTATAGGAAAAATAAATCACCGGCGGAGAAGAGAGGGGCGGTTCAGCGCCGTTTCTCTTCCTCTCCTGCATACAAGGCAGCTCAGCCATCTGCTGGCCATTCCGCTCCTACCATCACCAAAGGAGCGGTGCCAGCTGGAGTGGCCTCGTTTTGCAAGGACCTGACATTTGTGGGGAAGGGACCACCTACTTCCCCGAATAGACGTCTGCGTCGGTCTAGAAAGAAGCATGCTCGGGGTGTGTCGGGGACAAGTACCCAGTCTTCGGACAGGGAGAAAGTCCCTAGACACCGCTCTCGCTCTTCTCCAAGAGCGAGACTCGTGAGGTCCGACGACGACCTCGCGCAACCTAAGAGAGCGCCCGCTCCATTTTCTTCGTCTTCGGAAGGAGATGTGGAGATTGAGGTGTGCTCTCCTGCTCCATCATCTCCAACTAGAGATGGGGAAGGGTGGCAAACGGTCAAGCATAAGTAGAAGACCCACTTCTACTTAAGTCCACACCATGGCACTATTACAATGGAACTGTAATAGCTATTCTGTTCATCTCGCTGAGTTACGACAATTAATATCTTCGTTTTCGGCAACCATTGTCTGTCTTCAGGAATCCAGGTTTCGTCCTGGACACGAAACAACAATGCGTCACTTCAAACTCTTCTCTAGAGACCGGGTGGACGGAGCTGTGGCCGCTGGTGGCGTCTGCACTCTCGTCCACTCTAGCCTCTTTACTGAAGAGGTGCCGTTGCGTACTCAGCTAGAGGCAGTTGCAGTTCGTACTTCGTTGCCAGTAATGGCAACAGTATGTAACGTGTACATCCCGCCTGATTCTCAGCCGGATTACGACCAGCTGGTGGATCTAGTCTCTCAGCTCCCCCCTCCTTTTCTCCTTCTGGGAGATGTTAATGCCCACAACACCATCTGGGGCTCCGCTACCACTAGCGGTAAAGGGAGAGATTTTGAGAGGCTGATCAGGCGGCTGGACCTGTGTCTGTTGAACACAGGGGAACCTACGCACTTCTCTATTGCACACGGTACTTATTCAAGTATCGATATTACCCTGTGCAGTCGTGCGCTGGTTCCCCTCCTACAGTGGGGTGTACACGATGACCTTTGTAACAGTGACCATTTTCCAATTATCGTTACTCTTCCGAACCAAAGAGCCATCGAGTTACCAAGTCGATGGCTTCTCCGTCGGGCTGATTGGCCAACTTTCACGGCACGTGCGGTGTCGACGATCATACCATTCACATAACGAATGGTATTTTGGCTGCTGCTGAGGAAACAATACCTTCCTCATCTGGAAACTCACGCCGGAAGCTTGTCCCTTGGTGGACAGCCGAGATTGCAGCAGCCATTAAAGATCGTCGACGTGCTTTAAAATGCTATCGGAGGCAAAACACCATGGCCAACCTTATCACCTTCAGAAGGATGCGTGCCAGAGCCCGATATCTGATTCGGGAGAGTAAGAAAACGACGTGGGAAAAGTATGTGTCGTCCATGACGGCGAATACTCCTTCATCTCAAGTGTGGACTAAGCTTCGTCGGATCTCCGGACTCCCGACGTCACTGTCGATACCCGGAGTGTCCATCAATGGAGACATCATCACGGACCATCTCGCCATTGCCAACAGCATTGGCTCACACTTCTCCGATGTATCCTGCTCCGGGAGTTACGATCCTACATTTCTGACTCTGAAGCGGGAGGCAGAGACTCACCCCTTGTCCTTTGCCACTGCTGCTTCGGAGGCCTATAATGTACCATTCTCTGAATGGGAACTGCGCAGTGCGCTTGCACTGTGCAGGGATATGGCTCCTGGACCGGATAACATACATAATCAAATGTTAAAGCATCTGTGTGAATCCAGTATAAAACAACTGTTGATCCTCTTTAATCGTATATGGATTGAAGGGGAGTTTCCATCTCAATGGCGAGAGGGGATCGTGATACCGATTCCTAAGGCTGGAAAGGATCCCAAGTTTGTAAGCAGCTATAGGCCCATTTGTTTGACAAATGGCCTATGTAAGCTGCTCGAAAAGATGGTGAACCGTCGACTGGTGTGGTTCTTGGAGGATAAAGGTCTCCTGTCTGAGTACCAATGTGGAATTCGCTCTCATAGGTCCACCACTGACCATCTGGTGCGACTTGAGAGCGCCATACAGGAGGCTTTTTTTTTTCGAAAGCAGCACCTAGTCACGGTTTTCTTTGACCTCGAGAAAGCCTACGACACCACATGGCGCTACGGGATCCTTTCCACCCTTCACAAGTGGGGACTCCGTGGTAACTTACCGACTTTCATTGCGAATTTCATGTCCGTCCGACTCTTCCGTGTAAGGGTCGGTAGGACATTATCGCTATACTATACCCAAGAAAATGGAGTTCCTCAGGGTTCAGTGCTGAGTGTCACCTTGTTCGCGATTGCCATTAATGGCATTGTTACCGCCGCCGGGTCCGCGGTAGTTCCATCGCTGTATGTAGACGATTTAGCTCTGCATTACAGCTCTGGAAGTATGGCAGTCGTGGAACGGCAATTGCAGCTAGCTATCAACCGGGTCGACAGGTGGGCTCACGACCGGGGTTTTCGTTTTTCAGCAGCGAAAACCTCCGTCGTCCATTTTTGTCGGCTCCGGAGGCTACATTTACACCCTGAACTACATCTCAGGGATGCTGCGTTGCCGTTGGTTGACACTTATCGCTTCCTGGGGCTCCATTTTGACAGCAAGTTAACGTGGCAGCACCATATACGGCAATTTAAAATGACATGTCTCAGGAAACTGAACATGCTCAGGTTTCTTAGTGGCACTACGTGGGGGGGCTGACCGTGCGGTGCTGCTACGGTTCTACCAAGCCCTCGTCCTGACCCGGCTAGACTATGGTTCTGCGGCATACGGTTCAGCAAGGCCGGCAACCTTGAAAATGCTGGACAGTATCCACCATAGTGGCGTTAGGCTGGCTACCGGTGCCTTCCGGACCAGCCCGATACCCAGCCTACTCGCCGAATCGGGTGTTCCACCTTTAAATTATAGACGCCAACATATGCTTTTAGCATATGCTGCCAATGTGCGTCAAATGCCGCAACACCCGACCTATCAAGCTCTCTTCGGTACACAAAACCACCAGGGTTACGCCAACCGGCCTCGTGCCACTCGGCCGGTTGGTATTAGACTTGATAGCTCGTGTACTGAAATAGGAGTGGCTGTAGGTCCCTGTATGATCCGGACATCTAGCGAGGTGCCTCCGTGGCAAGTCCCGCGTCCGGAAATTCGGTTAGATCTGCACCGAGGTCCTAAGGTGAACACGGATGCCTCCGTTTACCGGAGGCAGTTCCACAGCATAGTTCACCAATTTCCGGACGCTGGCATTCTCTATACGGATGGTTCGAAGGTGGACGAGAAAGTGGGTTGTGCTTACGTTATTGATGGTGCAAATACCAAGATCTCTTTGCCTGAGGCCTGTAGTGTGTTTACTGCGGAGCTCGTTGCCATCTATGAAGCTCTGCAGTTTGCACTACAGGATGCTCGAATCCACTTTCTCGTGTGTACCGACTCTTTGAGTTCGTTGCAGTCAATTGCTACATGTTTCCCGCAACACCCCCTAGTGCAGCGAATCCACGACCTACTAGCCGGGCTTTGCCACACTGACAATCGAATCACCTTTCTGTGGCTTCCAAGCCACATGGGAATTGCGGGAAATGAGTTAGCAGATCAAGCTGCAAAAGAGGCGGTATCACTACCACCTCGACCAATGGAGGTACCCGCTAGAGATATTCGCTCTCAGTTACGCCTACAAGTTCTGGCTTTTTGGAAGAGTCAGTGGCTAGCTGACCCACTGCCCAGTAAACTGAGAGCGATCAAGGGAACAACTCGCGTGTGGCGGAGCTCCTTCCGGGCCCGGAGAGAGTCCGTCATTTTGTGTAGGCTAAGGATAGGTCATACAAGATCCACCCACGCGTACCTAATGAGAAGGAAAGACCCCCCACTTTGTACCTGTGGAGCCGTTTTCACCGTGGCCCACATTTTCACCGAGTGTGTGGATCTTGCTGACTTACGAAGAAACCTTGGTTTGCAGATGACACTCAATCTTATATTAGCCGATGACGCGGTGGCTGCTGATCGCGTTATCCGCTTTATAAGTGAGAGTGGGTTAGGGCCAGCAATCTAAATTTTCCAGTGAACATTGACTCAACGACTTGTTCGTTTTTGAATGATAATGTTTTTGTTTTTTCCGTAATTTTTGTTTATTTTTATGATTTTGTTTTTTATTTAATTTCTTTTTGTTTTTGTTTTATTAATTTTTGGTCTTTTTTAAATTTAGATGTCCACCTCAAAATTTTAAATTCAATTAAAAATTTGTATTCTTTAATCTGTGTTAAGAGGGGCAGATGACCTCGTAGTTCCGCCCCTTAAAACAACAATAACTAACTAACTACAAACGCATAAATTCAGTGGTTGTTATCGAAATGTCTAATCAGTTTATAGGTACAAAATAGGAATTATTTCCCTTTGTAAGTCTCACTTATCCAACACAGTTTTCGTGAAGTCATCGGGTTGTAAATGATAGAAACACACTTTAATATATTCGGTCAGATTTTTCTCACCGAAATTTTTCCTTCTAATAACATGTGACCATTTCTTCCTCATTTCTTTATTTTGTGGAAATTGGTGAAACGAAAACGGGCTTCCCTGATTTTTGCAAAGAGGAACACTGCAATAGCTCGGCAAAGTTTCGAAAATAACAATTTAAACAACTTAAATTCGTACATATTAGCGGCATGAGAACACAGGAGACAAATGAAGAGCACCTTGCGCTTTCCCAGTACAACAGCAGTGCACTCTATCGGTGCTAGTTCTATACATCCCTATTATGAGTTGTCGTCTAAACCCTTAAAACTATTAAACGTTAATTATTTTACAGGTTTTTCTTCTGCATTCTAATTTCATAAATATCGATCATTTCGCATGGTTTTCAGAAAAAGTAAATCAATGGATTGAGTACTCTAAATCGTGTGTTACAGCGTCTAAAACCTTAGAACTATTAAACATTCATTCGTTTACAGGTTTTTCTTCTATCATTTCCCATGGTTTTCAGAATTACTAAATCAATGGCTTGGGTACTCAAATCGTATGATTTCATAAATATCGAATAACCGATGAGTGTTATGATGATCCAATTTTCAGTGTTTGCCTTCTTAAGTTACGGAACGTACAACTTGCCATTCTAACTGAAATGTATCGAATAACCGGTGAGTGTTACGGCTAAGCTCTCAATCAATGGACTCAGCACAGAAATGGAATCAACAGTGACTAATTGCATTTTAATTTCATAAATATCAAAGAAAGAAACCAGCCACAGCACGCTCTTATGCTGACGCTCCACTCGGGAAATCGAAAGCTCCCCTGTAGGTAACGTGCAAAGGAGTTTAGCGTTGAGCGCTACACACAGAACAAGGAAAGCACCCCTGTGGGTAACGTGCAAAGAAGTTTAGCGTTGAGCGCTACACACAGAACAAGGAAAGCACCCCTGTGGGTAACGTGCAAAGAAGTTTAGCGTTGAGCGCTACACACAGAACAAGGAAAGCACCCCTGTAGGTAACGTGCAAAGGATTTTAGCATTGAGCGCTACACACAGGACAAGGAAAGCACCTCTGTAGGTAACGTGCAAAGGAGTTTAGCGCTGTTCGTTGCACTTAGGAACAAGGAAGCCTCAGTGTAAGCGGGGCGAGAAGAAGTATTCCAACGAGGGCTGTCCTCATAAGGGAGAAGGAGGCTTCCCAGCCAACAAGATAAAGCAGGAAATCTTGACCAAGATGCTTTCATGAATATCGAATAACTGGTGAGTGTTATGATGATATAATTTTCAGTAATTGCCTTCATAAGTTAGAGAACGTACAGCTTGGAATTCTAACTGAAATGCAAATGGTGTTCTATAATCATTTGGATAAAATAATAACATAACAACCTTTCTCCTTAAGTCACTCATTATAAACCTATTGGGGAAAGCATGACTTATGAACATGCGAGATTTCTCGCACGGGTCCGCTAGTATTTCCAAAATGATGACGTTAGGAGATATTGATCCAGTGGCAGCTGTAAAAGCTTTACATAAGATTATATTTGATGACGCTCCAATTGATCGAAACAGTAGAAAGAGGTTGCGAGAATTTTCAGGGTTTACTTTCGAACCTGGTTCAGAGGATTATGTGGCCAAGGTCGAGTTTATAACAAAAGAATTGACGGAAGAGGAACTGCAAGCATCTTGCGCGATCCTGCGCTTAGACGAGGGCACCCCGGAGGAAATGGCAATAACGATTTGTCACCACCTGACGCATTTTTCAGAGTACATTGAGATGATTGAGAAATCTTCAGACAACGAGCACGATGACGAACAAGTGCAGAAGAAGGCACAAGCTAAAGCTGCAGCGCTCTCCAAAGCGGATCTAGAGGAGACAAAGAGGTTATGTGGCACTATTAAGAGGGAATTGACAGTGGCGAAAAGAAAAAAGAAGCTAAATCGAATGAAACTCGACGACGACGACGAGAGTGAACCAGGGGACAACTCAAGTGACGGTAGCGAAGCATCGAGGTATTCCCAGAAGTTTGCTTTGACGTTTCGCGACATCGAAGGTTCCGTCAGGTCATTTGGTGATAGCAGTGGATATCCAGTCAACCGATGGATCACCGAGTTTGAGGAAACAGCTGCGTTGATGGAATGGAACAAACTGCAGAAGTTGATCTTCGCTAAGAAATCTCTAACCGGCTTGGCAAAACTCTTCATCCAGGGTGAGAAGGGAATTACCAGCTGGACGGCGTTGAAGAAATCTCTTCGAGAGGAATTTGACGTGCAGACGAGTACAGCGGAGATCCACGACGCTGTTTAGACGTAGGAAAAAAGGGACGAGTCGCTCCAGGAATATTACCTTACAATGAAGGAGATAGAAAGTAGAGGAGATATAGACGATGACTCACTCATGCAGTACGTGATAGACGGAATAGAGGATGACTCTGGCACCAAGCTGTTATTGTACGGCGCTCAGTCGCTTAGAGACTTCAAAGAGAAAATACGTCAGTATTAGTCAGGTGGATTAAGGGAATATTGTGCAAATCGAGGTAAAAGCGATTTTATTTTTTAGTTACGTAAAGGGGTCCATAAGGAACGTTTTCAGCCACGGAGGCATTCTGTGCACCCCCTAGTTAATTATTTACAGCCCCCCAAGCATGTGATGGGATGCGTACCCTTATTTTATGGGTTAGAAATTCGTAATTAATTTTTATGGGCATAATTAATAAAATTAGTATCATTTCCGATGTTCTTGAGGGCAAGGAATTCCTTTTTGGGGTCATTTTCCTTGTTGGGAGCAGGGGCGGTGCTACAGGGGACGGGGGGTCAAAACCCGTAAAACTAGGTTGATGCATATCATTTTCAAGGTATTTTGGGGCGTAGAATTCATTTCTGGGTTAGTTTTTGTTATAGGGGGTAAGGGGAGGGGACAGTGAACCGTGGGAGAGGGCGTAACTACGGGGGCAAACTGGTGCTTATAACGATTCATTTCCAAGGGTTTCGGGGGTGTAGAATTCATTTCTGGGGTAGTTTTTGTTCTGGTTGATGCATATCATTTTCAAGGTATTTTGGGGCGCAGAATTCATTTTTGGGTTTGGTTTTGTTATAGCAGGTATGGGGTGGGGCCAGTGAATTCCCCGGGGCGGTGCAGACAATGGCAGAAAAGATATGCTTATAACGACTCATTTCCAAAGTTTTTAGGGGGTGTAGAATTCATTTCCGAGGTCATTTTGTATTTAGGTGATCGAGAGCGGTGGTTTAAAGGATGCTGTTGCTAAAATATTAGGCTTGACAGTGGTGTTGTTAAGTATTATTTATTCTTTGGATAATTTGTTTAATCAAAATACCATACAGTAAAATCAAAATTTCTGACGATAACTTCGTCTTCGAAAATAGTAGGCTATATACACAAATCGAAGTTACTGGTGCCCTGAAAAGAAGAGAAGTTGACAAAATTTCGTATTAATTGAAAGAACAAGGGAAGGTTTCAGTAATAATTAAGAACCTTACCGATACGTCACGTCTCGCAACCACGACATTTGCAAAGGGAAGTGCAAGGAAGACCTACTTTTGCACAACCGCTCCGAGTTGTACTGCAGGATTCTCGCAATGACTTCATCTTCGAAGGAACGACAGCTTGTCTTGGTTAAAGAAGATCGTAGCCTATTTCCAAGACTCTGCATAGCATGTCAGACTCGTCAGGGCAATCTAGAAGCCTTTTTCAGCCACGAAAATCACAGTTATCCTTCAGCACTCTCTGAAAATGAACTTTGATTTGGAAAGAAAGCAGACCTCTTGCCATGCTTGGTACCTGACGAAGAAAATCCAGCGCAGCAGTGCATCAACTTCGACATGGTGGTGCCGCCGCAGTCAATTACATCCTTCCAAATCCTGGAAGCACCTTCGCCGATTATGGGAGGAAGTTCCTTTCTTACATGAACAGTCCTGCGTATTCGAAAGCGCGAAGGATTGATGTAGTGTTCGACGAATGCGTCAATACATCATAGAAGTCTGCTTTACGAATGAAAAGAGGCCAAAAATGGAGCCAACAAATCAAGTTTCGGAAAAATAGTCAGACTTTTTGAGATGCGGTGCGAATAAACAAGAGTTGTTCGCGTATCTTGTTAATTACATCAGCATGACAGCATTTTCCATAAAAGTTGTCGTCACGCTTTAAGAAAAAGTTATTTGCAATGTCCAAAGCGATTTATCAGGATTGATGCCTTGAAATCACGAAGAAGCTGACAACAGAATAATTCTACATGCCGCAGACGGCGCAAGACAAGAATGCAGTAGAATCTTGATCAGGACAGTAGACACCGACGTCGTAGTGCTGGCTACTGCCTTGCTGGATAATCTCCATGGATGTGTCAGTCATTCTGAGCTCAGCTATGGTCCAGGTCAGACGTCGCTGCTACGAGCTCCGAACCAAGAGATGCCAAGCCGTTGATCCACCTTCCACGTCACGCTAACATCGCTGCCACCGAGACTACAGCCATCCTGCACCCCCTTTATCATTACCCTTCCCGCCTTCCCCTCCGAGTTCAAACAACAATAATCCAACAGTTACCATTTTTACCATTGTTGACCCCTTTCCAAGCTTAACTGTCCCACATACTGTACCCGTTCGTCCTGGGGATGCGATGACCCATCTGCTATTACATCGCATTCCTGGAGTTCCAGGACAGAGCGGAGTTAAATGAACCTCTAGTCAAATAAGGAATGTGTCGGAAATTCAGCTGAGTTATCGAAAAAGCAGTGGGTAACACGAGACAAAGTATCTCTAGGGTCGTTACGGGCTTAAGTTTAATAAAAATAATGCAAATATAAATGGGCGCCATCAACTGAACTCCTAGCAAACCACATCCTTTCCGGTTAAGCCTTACTCAAGACAAGGAAAGAAAAAGGAAAATCACATCATCATCAGATCACAACTAAGATAAAAACAAATTTATTTCACTTTGATAGTCAGACAGACATTTTAAATAATCATCCTACCTGAGAGCATGGTCGAATGCCAACGTTAAATTGTCATTGTCCAAAAATCGAACCATCTCTTTTCTAATCAAAAATATTTCATCCACATAAAACAGAAACATCTCTAAAGTTCTCTTGGGTTCTCAGGATCACTGTAGCACTATGTCTTTCGTCACTGACATTTGTGATACCTGAGACCTAATTTCTCTTTAATTTAACATCATAAATGTGGATTTGAAAAAGTTATTAATCTGTCTAAACATACACATATTATAATGACATATTTTAAACATCACGTAATTTATGGCTTGCATGGCATAATTTAAATGTTGAACATGTTAGTAAAATGCTCCTAAACATCGAATAATTAATTTACACTATTTACATTGTCATTACAAATCGCTTGTTTGTGAATTACAGAAAATTCACGGCTCATTGGTCATCGTTATCATCATCATCAAAGTTAAATACTTCTCTCATTAATTCTTATTTCAAAATTCAACATATTCCTGTCAGAATCATTAATTCATCACCATTAAATCATTTAAATCCTCAACTCAAGTTGCAATTCCTCAAATTATACCTCAATTAAATTTATTTAATTCCATATAAATTCATTAATCATCAGCTTCTTTAAGTAATTATCACCTTCTAATTCAGTTATTCATCATCTATCCAATCATCTATTAATTTATTTAAATCAGTTTATTTATCCAATCTTTAATTCATCCATTTATTTAATTCATTGATTTATTCCAAAATTTAATTTATCAATTTATTTAAATTTTATTCTTCTGGTTATTTAGATTTTCATTATTTTATCTAGTCATTCTGATTTTTATTTCATTAGGTCAGATCATTAATATGCTCAAATTTCAGATTATTATTTCATTAATTATTATTATCAGAAAATCTTGTATTATCAACTTTATTTATTTGTTTAATTTCCTAACAAATTGTTTAATATGGTTTATAGAACGTTGTCTTACAGTTTTATCACTTCCAAGTTATATCTCGTATTTAATTTTCATGCCAAAAAATATTATTGCCTTCACGACATCACGTTGGATCTAACTATCCACAACGACATTATATATCCTCAATTCTTCAAATATCACATTTGAATACAACAATTATTCCACAAAAAACTCCATAAATATTCAGCACATACAGCATGAATCTCAACAATTACGCTAGACTGGGTTCGACAACCTCATGTCTGCTTCAAAATACATTAGCAATATTGCAATTATCACTTGGCAACTTCCAAGTTATATCTCGTATTTAATTTTCATGCCAAAAAATATGATTGCCTTCACGACATCACGTTGGATCTAACTATCCACAACGACATTATATATCCTCAATTCTTCAAATATCACATTTGAATACCACAATTATTCCACAAAAAACTCCATAAATATTCAGCACATACAGCATGAATCTCAACAATTACGCTAGACTGGGTTCGACAACCTCATGTCTGCTTCAAAATACATTAGCAATATTGCAATTATCACTTGGCAACTTCCACAAAATGCCTATCACAAACTTCACTTAACCATGTTGCATGATCTACAAAAAATATATAACTGGCTTCAAATTATCAACGCACACAATCTCCAATAACTGTAATTAATCTGATCACATCTAGACAACTTCTTAAACAATTGGAAAAAATATTACCTTAGTAATTCAAGATCTGCTTTCAAATAGCATAAATTCTCATATCAAAATCTGCAATACTGATCTGCCTTAAAATAAATCTGACCATTAATGATTCATCTTACAAGATTCAATTACTTTAAATCCTTCTCAAAGGTATCAAACACAATTATAAAAATCATCAAAAGCATCAGCTGTACCAGCTGTTAAACTGAAAGTACTCTCAAAAGAGTATAGCAACAGAATATTGGATTGGCAAACAAGAATTACTAAACGTAACCCTGCTGACATTTATCGTTACTTTATTTAACAAAATTTCGACTGATATGTGACTAGTAGTTCCTTGTTTGATTCACTTACAATCTCATGTACACTCGGATGATAAAAATGAGTCCCTCAATGGCAAGTAAGATGAGTAACCACCGTACAATCGTATAAATACGAAAGACCTCGCCCCGTCGACTAATCATGATAGTGCCCTAAACGATGGGTAAGATGAGTAGCCACCATACAATCGTATACATTCGAAAGACCCCCTCTTGAAGACTATATGAATGAATGTACCAGATAGGAATCAACAAGTCTCTAGTTGTCATATAAAAGTGATATTCATTCACTAAAGTGAATAACATCTTAATATCTCCAAACAATCCAATGGAAAAAATCCCTACTGATGAATAATACACACTTGCTAGTATGCAATGAACTGACGAAGTAATTTTAGATACTCAATTGCAGATCACGAGTTCGAAATACTCGTTACACAAAAAAACTATTCATGAAAAATATCCTTGCTGGAAAAATGTCTAAAAGACCAAACATCTGCTTAATAAAGCCAACCAATGGTGAGAATTTCGTATAATGATGCCTGCCATATCATATGGTCACGCCATATTCTAGCAAAAATTCGAAGCATATAAAGTCAAACCCATGTCTAAATAATCGTATCACTCCTATTATAAAAATATACATGTGTGCCCAGTATTCATGAAAATAATCGTATCAGGAAGTTATAACTCTTACAGTACCTTTTCATAATCAGCTGTTATTAAATTCCAAAGATCGTCGATTTTCCCTATATAATGAATTTCTCGAAAGATCGGCGTGAATATCATTCCATCTATGCAATGACGATTGCCTTCAAAATCCCAAGTGAATCAGCTGGTGGACCTCCTCTCGTCAGGAATCGAATCCATCGCTCTGTGGTGCCATCGCGTCTCTGTCTGCGTTTACTCCGACATGATGAACTTCTGGTTATCCATAGCGGATATTGTCCAAATCCTCACGAAAAAGTTCATAGAAACAGCGGACCCCCTATGCCTCTTCTACGTTACGCCACTGTTCCATGCAATGTTCAGTTTGAGTGTTGAAAGTTCAATCTCCGATAACTGCTAAGTCTCACTTTCATAAAATAAAATTTTATATGAGAGTGTCTAAGTTTATGAAACACCCTGTAGTTGTGTTCATACTCGGTAATTTACAACAGTGCATAAGAAATAATTGCATTAATGCACGAGCTAATGTTCAGAAGTGCATATGCTTACAACATTCCGTTTGCTTATAATTGTTAATGTTACTTGGAATGCGTTATGAAATGCATAGTCGTAATGTCGTTAAGAAAACTATGTTCATTCGAAGTTCAAAGTTGCAGTATCTCGTAACTATCTGCTGTTATAATTCAAATGCTGAATAAACGTTCCAACTCAATGTAGTAATAAAGTTCAGCTTCTGTTATAATGCTTGCGTATATAATGGGAAATAACCCGCTCGGTTTTACTGCAATGCTATAATCATCTCCGCCTAAAGCTGGCCTCGCCATGTCGATCTACTATTCTGTTCTGCGTTGAAATGCAGCTTGGAATAAAGTTCTCCAACTACTCGCAATGTAGTTCTAACATCCCGGCCGTCTATGCTTGCTTGCTCCGTATGTCCGCCCGGTTCACTGACCTACTTGTCGTTCGCTGCTCGGTGAAGCCGAAACTGTCGCTTTCACTTGCCGTGACAGTTTCTGTTCGCTACGCGATCTGTACCATGCGCTTGGCGTGTGCTACTCAGCTCGACTCTCTTGCTTGGCTCACAGAGCTCGACTGCCTGTCTCTGCACTGTCTTGACCCTTACCTGCTTGGCGCAGTCACGTGGCGTTCTCCCCACCACTATGCTCTTGCGTCACAACTATAATCTCGAACCCTCATCATCTCGGCTATTAAGTTATTAAATAACTTAAGGGTTATCTGACTTCCTTAAAATTATTACCACATATAATGCATGTTATATCTCCTCTTCTAAGATGTTTAAATACCATATTCCATACAGATCTTAATAAACTTCATAATTCCATCCACAATTCCATCCGCTTACAGATGTCAGTGCCTTCTTGATCCTAGACCTACTACGTCATCCTGACATTCCTCTTGACTCGATCTGAGCGCTATCTTTTCTTAACTCTTCCCAAAACCTCAACTACGGCTCAATGTCTACTGGCGTAGCCGATAGCCTCAACTAGTATCGGGTACATCTCTCCCGTACATCTCCTTTTTTTATCAGGATTGAGAAAAAAATACACTCTCAGGCATTCTATATATAATACATGTACACGATAGCTCTACAATTCCCTTACACAGCATGATGGTATTTTCTAATGCTAGCTGCATTAAGAGTTCCCACAATTTCATCAGTATCCATCCTGACAATCTTGTAGCTATTATTCTGGTACGTTTGTTCAATACGGAATGGATCAGCGTACAATGGCGCAAATTTATGGTAGATCTTCAGTTGAAGGTTCGAAGTGACTGGCTTACTAATCAGCACCTCATCATTTTCTTGAAGTGGCTCGTGGAACCTCCTTCCTGCCTGTCTCCTGGCTCTCTTCTCCGCCTGTCTTCTGAGTCTCTCTCCTGCCATCTCGACTCTTCTTTCTTGTGTGGGTTGAGGATCTACTGGTGCCCTCACGACTCGGTCCCATGGTCTATCCGGTTTCAATCCATGATGAAGCATGGACGGAATCTGTCCTGTGCTTTCATGTACTGTGGAATTCAAGCATTGGCTAATGATGGGTATCACTTCCATCCATCTATGGTGTTGCCTTGACACATATAAGCGACACATCTTACTGATTTCCGGCATAATTCTTTCGGCTGGATTTCCCTCTGGATACCGTACAGAATTAAACACATGCCTTATTCCTAAACGTTCCATAGCAGTAGAAAATTCCATACTAGTAAATTGTGATCCATGGTCACTCAACAAAACTTCAGGTTTCCCCATACTCGGAATAACTGTTTTCTCTAGTCTGTTTATCACGTACTTGGATGTAGCTTTCTGGATAGGGCATAGAGATACGTATTTAGAAAATACGTCTACTGTTTCCAAAACGAACTGATTTCCTTTTGTCGAACGAGGAATCGGACCGAAAATGTCCGTAGCGAAAAGTTCTCTTGGTTTGCTGGGTAATATTGATCTAGGAACCTCTTTCATTAACTTAGATGAGTATTTACTTCGCTGACAACTGTCACAGGTCTTTATGACGTCGCGAATCGTTTGTCCCATTTGTCTCCAAACGAAGGTTTCTTGAGCGAGAGCCAAAGTCTTGTCTACACCTACATGAGCTGCAGTTCGGTGTATCATCCAAATAACTGGTTTGACAAGCTTGGGTGGGATCACTACTCTAAGTTTAGTATGATCCTGATCGATATATTGGCATATAACACCTCCCATAATATGGTATTTTCTAGCCTCTATCTCAGTTCTTTGAAAATCTGGATCAGCATTGTCCATCCTGCGTGTCAAAAAACGGTAAATTCTTCGCAAAGGTGCATATCTCTTCTGAGTTTGCGCTAACAACTTCAACTTTTCTAGAGTACCATTATCCTCTTGAATCAAATTTATATGGTTGACAATTACTTCCTCACAAGGGTTTCTGCTCAACACATCTGCTAACAGATTTAATTTCCCAGGTCTATGTACAACAGTTGGGTTGAATTGCTGTAAGAACAGAGCCCATCTGGTGATGCGGTCACTCGCTAAGTCTGTCTTCATAATAAATTGGAGGGCTTTATGATCTGTGATCACTGTTATGACATGTCCAAACAACACCTTCTTCCACGTCTTAAGAGCATGAACCACTGCTAATGCCTCTAACTCAGTTGCATAGTAATTCTTCTCACAATTCCTGAGCTTGCGCCTGGTGAAAGCTAAATACCTATGTTTCCTGTCATCATCCAACTGATATAGGATCCCACTGATACCTATTTTGGATGCGTCTGTCTCCACAAAAAATCTTCTTGTAAAATCTGGGTACTCAAGCTTGATATTTTGAATCAACATTTTCTTGGCCGCTAAAAACGCTTGATTGCATCTATCGTCCCATTTCCATCGATTTCCCTTCCTTAGTAAATCCTGCAGAGGTGCCATCGTTTCAGTATATTCAGGACAATGTGTTGAAAAGAACTGACACATGCCTAAAAACTGCCGTACCTCTTTAATCTTTCGTGGGGTTGGAAACTCTGAAATTGCCATGATCTTCTTTGGATTGGGCCTATAACCATCTCCATCGATTCTATGTCCAAGAAATTCAATTTCTTCATGAAAGAACTGACATTTATTGGAATTCACCTTGAAGTTCGTCCTCCTAAGATCTTCAAAAAGCATTCGAAGGTGCCTGATATGTTCTCCCGCTGTCTCAGACGCTATAATCAGGTCATCAATATAGCTCACCACATGCTCCTTGACTGCATCTGACAAATTTTCATCTAGTGCTCGGATCATCACCGGACCACTATTTTTCACTCCAAAAGGTAACCTATTGAATACATATGTTTTATGGTCAAACAAGAACCCTGTGTATTGTTTGCAGTCTTCTGCTAGCTCAACATGATAATAAGAACTAGTCAGATCGATTGTCGAAAAGAAACTCTTTCCTCTGAATCTGCGTAACAATTCACGAATAACAGGTGGTCTATCGTGTTCAGGAAGAACTCTTTCATTAAGGGCTCTAGCATCTAGGCATATCCTCAGCTTACCATTAGGTTTCTTGACAACAGCTAAAGGATTCAAATAAGCAGTTGGCATCTTCTTAATTATTCCATCTTTCTCCATATCGCTCATCATTATACTAACTTCCTCCTTCCATTTATCCGGAATGGGATATAAATTTTTATGGTATGGTTTGTCATCCATCAACTTGATGCTGTAGGTAAAATTTTCTATGAGACCTGGTTTGTCATTGAATATGTCCTCATATTCTGTAATTACTTGATCAAACTGCTCCTTAATTTCTGGATTTATTTTACTTGTCATGCCAGTTCTATCTTCTATAGACCTTTCAATGCTGCATACAATCTCATCCAATATATTCTCTCTAAAGAATGTCATCTCGGATTCCTGATTTTCCATGACCCCTTCTTGAAAGTACATGCGCCTACTCTGCATATCTATGATCAGGCCACTCTCACTTAAGAAATCTACTCCTAGGATCATGTCAAAATGTAGTTGACCCACTACTAGGAACATCTGTTCAAAACTTCTGGTTCCAATCCCAACATCTAAAAGTACCTGACTTTTACATTTCATACTCCTGTCTGGGATCACCCCTTGAATCTTGCTAACAACAGTTGGCAACATCGTAATTTCTCCTGATAATTTCAAGTCATCCAGGCAACCTATGGATATCAAGCTCACCGTAGCCCCCGTGTCTACAAGTGTCTTTATTTCCTTTCCCATGACTTCCACACTGATAACTGGCAATTCATGTCTATTTCCTCGATGTACTATGTCTTCCTCCTCGATTAAATCCTCGTCCTTGACCTGATACGTTTCCACAATGATGATCGATTCCCAATGATTAGCATTTTTCTCTAGAGTTAATTTGACGTTTTTTTTTTCTTCGCCACTCGTGCTTGCGCGATTGACATCTCTGACTGTCTCTTCGAGTGGTGCTATTTTCTTGCCTCGACCTCTCATATTCACGATTATCTCGTCTTTCGTTAGGATCGTTTCTTCGGCCATCCTGCCTGTCGTTCCCATTATACTGTTGACCTTGGCTCCAGTTATTTCTACCACGATATCTATTGTTGTATCGATTCCTGTTTGATATCTGGAATTCTGGTTATAATTTCTGTATCGGCTGTCTCTTGCTTCCTGATCGTATGGCTTCTCATATGGTCCTCTATATCGATCATTTCCTCGAACGTTACGGATGTTTCCTCGATTTCCTTCGTTCCTTCTGTTTTCCCAGGAATCTCTTCTGTCCGTTTGAGCTGCGTTGTCAACGACTACCGCATTCACCTCTTGCGTGTTTCTATTGTCGTTTCTTGCATTTCTAGGCGTAACTTGAGCGCTGGTATAGTCTAATCGCCGTAAAATGTCGTCATAGTGCTCAAGTGTGTTTGCTCCCGACGCTATTAGTGATCGCTGTACCTCAATCGGTAACTGTCTCGCTATAGCTTGCAAAAGCTCTTCTTCTGGCAATGGAGGAATCAGAAACTGTAATTTAGCCAGCTGTGACGTAAAATAATTGGCATAATGCGTCGGATGTGACGTAGAATAACGCTTCGAATACATTTCCGTTCTTACGTTCAGTTGATCCTCGGCACTCCAAAATCTCCTCAAGAATGCTATGGCAAATTGCTCCATATTCGCAAAATTGCTTCTGAATGCTCGAAACCAAGTTAGCGCAGACCCGTCTAAGGCGCGTTCGACTATCCTTAGCTCTCTTTCCTTGGCTACTCTATGTTCCGCCATGTAGTCTCGAATATCTCGCAGAAATTCGACTGGTGTGACTCCTGTATTTCCAGAAAACTTCCTCGGCTTGTCATCCAGATTTCTGATAACGGTAACTGGACCTGAGTATCGTTCGCTTGTACCCAACGTACTCCTATTCGAACTTGGATTATCCTGAGGGGTTGAACTTGCCCTTTCGAATGTCACATTCGGTTGCATTTGACGGTCTTCTCCCATGCTAACTTCTTGATTACACATACTGCGGTCTATCGCTGTCTGATTTATCAATATTTCCCCTGATGTAATATTCTGACTGGTGAAACTGTTAATCATAGATTCTAGTTTAGTTATCCTATCTTCTGCCAATTTCTCCACGGTCTTGACCTGAGTCTTCAACTCGTCTAACGACGTAACATTATGCGTTTTGTTACTCTCGTCTAAATCGTTTTTCAACTTGTCAATCTTGTCTTCGCATGTATTCTTTACTGACGCGACTTGTTCCTTTAACAGATCAACATCTGTCCTAAATAGAGTTGAATCTATCTTCATCGCTTCCTTGTTCTCCGTAAATCTCGCTTCTAAGTTCGCCATACCTGCGATTAATTTCTCATCTAATCCTGCACGTTTTTCTTTTGCTTCGGCATCGACCTCACTATACCGTTCTTCCACGATTGCACCGACTCTATTTTTGAATAAAGCTAAGTTTTCATTAACCTTTTGCTCTATATCGTCATCCATCTTCCTAATATCTTTCTGCAATTGATTCTCTAATGATTTTAAATTAGAATTAACCTCTCCTAAGACTTCCTCTTTAATGGTCCAAATTACTGTCTTTAAATCTTTAATCTCATTACCTAGATTCATCTCTAGACCTTTGATTTTAGTCTCGAAAGATACTTCGGTAGACCACTCTTGAATTTTGCCTACATCTGCCACTAAACCATCGATGTCGAATCTCAACTTCGATACATCCGATTTAATGTCTTTCTGTATAGTTATAACGTCTGTTCTTAAAGTGAAAATGTTTTCTTCTCCTCTACTTTCTAATTCAATAATATTCTTTCTTAATATTTGAACATTTTCCTCTCCTTTCATATTTACTGCAATTATATCTAATTGTAGAGTCTTAAGCATTTCATCATTCTTTAAAGTTAATCTATTCTCTAATCTAGTTAACTTGTTTTCTAATTCAGTGTTAGTTTCTTCACTACGAGCTTGTAATTTCTCTTCCAATGATTTGAAATTATCCTCACTATTTGACTGTAGTCTGGTCTCCAATAACATCAACTCATCTTTACTATTTGACTTTAATCTTTCTTCTAATGATTTAAAATTATCTTCACTATTTGACTGTAATAATTTTAAATTTTCTTCAGTACTAGTCTGTAATCTAGTCTCCAATGACTTTAAATTGTCTTTCAGATTGCCATCGTTACTAATCTGTAATGATTTTAAATTTTCTTCATTACTAGTTTGTAATGCTTGCACATTTTCTTTACATCTAGCTTCTAACCTAGCTTCTGAACTATTTATCTGTTCCTTAACTTCCGTTTCCATTTTAGAAATAGTTTCTGCAATACCAGACATACCACTCTGTAACTCTCCTAACACCTTAGCTAAATCTTCCGGCAACATAATTATATTTTCAATAGACGTTTTATTCAGAGACGTTAGACAACAACACATCACAATGCCTCAATTCCTGCATTCACTTGGGTATAGGAAAAAAATGACTTATAACTAACATGATATAATACTAATACGATTAACATGAACACTGGAATGGGCACACAAGTATATTGTCTGACTAAGTTTAATAAATTTTATAACACAATTAAATGAACTTGAGATCTATCTCTCAGTAATCTAAATCTGATGTGATTCCATAGAATAAACAAAATCGAAGCCCCACAGGTGGGTAAAGCCAATTCTCCCTCTCTCTCTCTGTACCCGTTCGTCCTGGGGATGCGATGACCCATCTGCTATTACATCGCATTCCTGGAGTTCCAGGACAGAGCGGAGTTAAATGAACCTCTAGTCAAATAAGGAATGTGTCGGAAATTCAGCTGAGTTATCGAAAAAGCAGTGGGTAACACGAGACAAAGTATCTCTAGGGTCGTTACGGGCTTAAGTTTAATAAAAATAATGCAAATATAAATGGGCGCCATCATCTGAACTCCTAGCAAACCACATCCTTTCCGGTTAAGCCTTACTCAAGACAAGGAAAGAAAAAGGAAAATCACATCATCATCAGATCACAACTAAGATAAAAACAAATTTATTTCACTTTGATAGTCAGACAGACATTTTAAATAATCATCCTACCTGAGAGCATGGTCGAATGCCAACGTTAAATTGTCATTGTCCAAAAATCGAACCATCTCTTTTCTAATCAAAAATATTTCATCCACATAAAACAGAAAAATCTCTAAAGTTCTCTTGGGTTCTCAGGATCACTGTAGCACTATGTCTTTCGTCACTGACATTTGTGATACCTGAGACCTAATTTCTCTTTAATTTAACATCATAAATGTGGATTTGAAGAAGTTATTAATCTGTCTAAACATACACATATTATAATGACATATTTTAAACATCACGTAATTTATGGCTTGCATGGCATAATTTAAATGTTGAACATGTTAGTAAAATGCTCCTAAACATCGAATAATTAATTTACACTATTTACATTGTCATTACAAATCGCTTGTTTGTGAATTACAGAAAATTCACGGCTCATTGGTCATCGTTATCATCATCATCAAAGTTAAATATTTCTCTCATTAATTCTTATTTCAAAATTCAACATATTCCTGTCAGAATCATTAATTCATCACCATTAAATCATTTAAATCCTCAACTCAAGTTGCAATTCCTCAAATTATACCTCAATTAAATTTATTTAATTCCATATAAATTCATTAATCATCAGCTTCTTTAAGTAATTATCACCTTCTAATTCAGTTATTCATCATCTATCCAATCATCTATTAATTTATTTAAATCAGTTTATTTATCCAATCTTTAATTCATCCATTTATTTAATTCATTGATTTATTCCAAAATTTAATTTATCAATATATTTAAATTTTATTCTTCTGGTTATTTAGATTTTCATTATTTTATCTAGTCATTCTGATTTTTATTTCATTAGGTCAGATCATTAATATGCTCAAATTTCAGATTATTATTTCATTAATTATTATTATCAGAAAATCTTGTATTATCAACTTTATTTATTTGTTAATTTCCTAACAAATTGTTTAATATGGTTTATAGAACGTTGTCTTACAGTTTTATCACTTCCAAGTTATATCTCGTATTTAATTTTCATGCCAAAAAATATTATTGCCTTCACGACATCACGTTGGATCTAACTATCCACAACGACATTATATATCCTCAATTCTTCAAATATCACATTTGAATACAACAATTATTCCACAAAAAACTCCATAAATATTCAGCACATACAGCAGGAATCTCAACAATTACGCTAGACTGGGTTCGACAACCTCATGTCTGCTTCAAAATACATTAGCAATATTGCAATTATCACTTGGCAACTTCCAAGTTATATCTCGTATTTAATTTTCATGCCAAAAAATATTATTGCCTTCACGACATCACGTTGGATCTAACTATCCACAACGACATTATATATCCTCAATTCTTCAAATATCACATTTGAATACAACAATTATTCCACAAAAAACTCCATAAATATTCAGCACATACAGCATGAATCTCAACAATTACGCTAGACTGGGTTCGACAACCTCATGTCTGCTTCAAAATACATTAGCAATATTGCAATTATCACTTGGCAACTTCCACAAAATGCCTATCACAAACTTCACTTAACCATGTTGCATGATCTACAAAAAATATATAACTGGCTTCAAATTATCAACGCACACAATCTCCAATAACTGTAATTAATCTGATCACATCTAGACAACGTCTTAAACAATTGGAAAAAATAATACCTTAGTAATTCAAGATCTGCTTTCAAATAGCATAAATTCTCATATCAAAATCTGCAATACTGATCTGCCTTAAAATAAATCTGTCCATTAATGATTCATCTTACAAGATTCAGTTACTTTAAATCCTTCTCAAAGGTATCAAACACAATTATAAAAATCATCAAAAGCATCAGCTGTACCAGCTGTTAAACTGAAAGTACTCTCAAAAGAGTATAGCAACAGAATATTGGATTGGCAAACAAGAATTACTAAACGTAACCCTGCTGACATTTATCGTTACTTTATTTAACAAAATTTCGACTGATATGTGACTAGTAGTTCCTTGTTTGATTCACTTACAATCTCATGTACATTCGGATGATAAAAATGAGTCCCTCAATGGCAAGTAAGATGAGTAACCACCGTACAATCGTATAAATACGAAAGACCTCGCCCCGTCGACTAATCATGATAGTGCCCTAAACGATGGGTAAGATGAGTAGCCACCATACAATCGTATAAATACGAATGACCCCATCTCGAAGACTATATGAGTGAATGTACCAGATAGGAATCAACAAGTTTCTAGTTGTCATATAAAAGCGATATTCATTCACTAAAGTGAATAACATCTTAATATCTCCAAACAATCCAATGGAAAAAATCCCTACTGATGAATAATACACACTCGCTAGTATGCAATGATCTGACGAAGTAATTTTAGATACTCAATTGCAGATCACGAGTTTGAAATACTCGTTACACAAAAAAAACTATTCATGAAAAATATCCTTGCTGGAAAAATGTCTAAAAGACCAAACATCTGCTTAATAAAGCCAACCAATGGTGAGAATTTCGTATAATGATACCTGCCATATCATATGGTCACGCCATATTCTAGCAAAAATTCGAAGCATATAAAGTCAAACCCATGTCTAAATAATCGTATCACTCCTATTATAAAAATATACATGTGTGCCCAGTATTCATGAAAATAATCGTATCAGGAAGTTATAACTCTTACAGTACCTTTTCATAATCAGCTGTTATTAAATTCCAAAGATCGTTGATTTTCCCTATATAATGAATTTCTCGAAAGATCGGCGTGAATATCATTCCATCCATGCAATGACGATTGCCTTCAAAATCCCAAGTGAATCAGCTGGTGGACCTCCTCTCGTCAGGAATCGAATCCATCGCTCTGTGGTGCCATCGCGTCTCTGTCTGCGTTTACTCCGACATGATGAACTTCTGGTTATCCATAGCGGATATTGTCCAAATCCTCACGAAAAAGTTCATAGAAACAGCGGACCCCCTATGCCTCTTCTACGTTACGCCACTGTTCCATGCAATGTTCAGTTTGAGTGTTGAAAGTTCAATCTCCGATAACTGCTGTCTCACTTTCATAAAATAAAATTTTATATGAGAGTGTCTAAGTTTATGAAACACCCTGTAGTTGTGTTCATACTCGGTAATTTACAACAGTGCATAAGAAATAATTGCATTAATGCACGAGCTAATGTTCAGAAGTGCATATGCTTACAACATTCCGTTTGCTTATAATTGTTAATGTTACTTGGAATGCGTTATGAAATGCATAGTCGTAATGTCGTTAAGAAAACTATGTTCATTCGAAGTTCAAAGTTGCAGTATCTCGTAACTATCTGCTGTTATAATTCAAATGCTGAATAAACGTTCCAACTCAATGTAGTAATAAAGTTCAGCTTCTGTTATAATGCTTGCGTATATAATGGGAAATAACCCGCTCGGTTTTACTGCAATGCTATAATCATCTCCGCCTAAAGCTGGCCTCGCCATGTCGATCTACTATTCTGTTCTGCGTTGAAATGCAGCTTGGAATAAAGTTCTCCAACTACTCGCAATGCAGTTCTAACATCCCGGCCGTCTATGCTTGCTTGCTCCGTATTTCCGCCCGGTTCACTGACCTACTTGTCGTTCGCTGCTCGGTGAAGCCGAAACTGTCGCTTTCACTTGCCGTGACAGTTTCTGTTCGCTACGCGATCTGTACCATGCGCTTGGCGTGTGCTACTCAGCTCGACTCTCTTGCTTGGCTCACAGAGCTCGACTGCCTGCCTCTGCACTGTCTTGACCCTTACCTGCTTGGTGCAGTCACGTGGCGTTCTCCCCACCACTATGCTCTTGCGTCACAACTATAATCTCGAACCCTCATCATCTCGGCTATTAAGTTATAAAATAACTTAAGGGTTATCTGACTTCCTTAAAATTATTACCACATATAATGCATGTTATATCTCCTCTTCTAAGATGTTTAAATACCATATTCCATACAGATCTTAATAAAGCTTTATAATTCCATCCACAATTCCATCCGCTTACAGATGTCAGTGCCTTCTTGATCCTAGACCTACTACGTCATCCTGACATTCCTCTTGACTCGATCTGAGCGCTATCTTTTCTTAACTCTTCCCAAAACCTCAACTACGGCTCAATGTCTACTGGCGTAGCCGATAGCCTCAACTAGGTATCGGGTACACTACCAAACCGTCCCAATCAAGCAAATCCCATCAACCGAGTCGCCGCCAAGCTAACTCATTCCCTTCTTATTCCTTAAATCTTCGAAGCCAGCTCGTATACTGTCGCAGCCCCTCTGCTTAATAACTTGAAACCTTATACGACTGGCTACTCTTCTTGGGCGAGCCAAATTAAATACAAGGGTCTACCACGGTATTTGACCCCTTTTAACTAAACTACTCACTTACATTTACACACAGTTACACACATGGACTCAGTGGACCAAGTGGACCACGTGGCTGCTTTTGCCGAATTCGCACAGTCGCTGTCGGAGGAAAGCAATCAGTCATGGGCCTCTACACCACACTCCGAGTACCTTAGGGACCCTACACCTCCGTCTACACCGTGCCATGGCATCTTTCCGCAATTCGACTACGGGGAGAGGCTATGGTACGCGTCACCTACACGTCGTTCTCCCAAAAGCACGCTGATAGTCCTACGCCCTCCGGGCTACAGACAATTGCCAGCTACTCGCGACGCAATCATCATCGTGCTTACCTATTGCACACTACATCACAAACATAGAGGAACTGGTGAACCACCAAATAGTAATCACTCCCACCAGGGACTACCGAATCAACGCAGTCATTTATGCGCTACAAAGCCATCCCTACATTCCTCAGCACATTCTCATCCCCTACTACTCAGAAACTCACTCAGTCAGAACTCAAACAGACCCAGCCTCTCTACCAACAGTTGAAACGCGTCCAAAAGCTTCGCAGACCATCCCTATTCCACCTCCAATGCCCACTTATACCAGCAAGAAACACGCTCAAACAGACACGATAGAACACTTACACGAACAAACCCAAACACACAAGGAGACAGGAGAAAGATGGACACAAGTCTGGACCCAAACGGGCAAAAGAAAAAACAAAACAAAAACAAAAAACACAAAACACTAAAACAGATCCACCAAGCCCCGTTGAAACATCTACTCAAACAGACTCTCCCCAGCCTGCCTTCAGCACGCACGCCACTGAATCCCCTTCCTCACCTCCCCCTAACACAGTAAATTCTTCCCCAAAAACAAGAACACGGGCGAAACGTCGTCCACTAACCAAACAACATTCCACACTCATCTACTAGTGTTTCAACTGCCAAAGACTGGGCCACAACGCTTCAGATTGCCCTCACGAGGCTCGCTGTAACAGGTGTGGTGATCCACATCACCATAAGACCTGTGCGACTCCAATTGACAGTCCTAAGTGCTGCAATTGCAAGGGCAATCATGCAGCGTCATACGGTGGTTGCAGCTACATTAAAAAAAGCCATAAAACACAGGCAGTTAGAACTCAGACAACGCGCTACTTCCAACCTTCCCTCCCTCATGTCTCTCACAATCCCATCTCCGCCAGCTCTAACACAGAACTCAGCCCTCACACACATCCTACAGATCCTCTCGCAATTAGTTTCAGCATCACTCTAAACTTCACCTCCTCACTAATACATCATTCCGAGAGCCGTGGCGAAGTCTGCCTGGGGGGCAAGGCCCTGCCACCCCGCCTGGGGTGACGAACCACGGTCCTCGGAGCAGCATTCTCACCAAACTGCACTGGAGCGTATTACAGGATTCGAACTTAGCACCCACTAGGAAGCCCGGGCTGGCGGGGCCAATCCAGTCGATTGGTCTACGCTATACTGGCTTCCATGTATCACGAAAACTTCTAATCACACAATCAACAGTCTAAATTAACAATATTTAATCATAATATCACATAATTATTACAGACAAATACATTTAAACTTCATTCAGCCATCAGCCAATCAGATCACTCCACCAGCCAATCAGCGAACAGCTACTCTAAATTCAAACTCCCCGCTCCAGTGTCAGTCTTTACACTACAATAACACTAGCTACATATTCTTTACACAAATATTAACATAATGAGGTGGTAGCTGAGGCCTTTACAATGCAATTCATTGTTATAAAACAATGCAAAACCTTCTACAGGTCTTTATTTTTCACTTCTTCTAAAGCACTATTTAACTTCTACCTACTAAAGGTATTCTACATTTCCAAATCAAATTACGAAGCTGCTGCTCAAATCAAACAATTATACACACTCCAAAAATTTAAACACAGTTAAACCATGGCGAGCGAACTAATAATTAACAACTACAGCATCGGCAGGAGTGTGCACTGGCCAACAATGTCCGTCAGGCACATCCTGACCCGAACTAAAGCTGGTACAGTTCTGCTATTCCCTCTCTTATTTTGCACTGCCCCAAAATAGTTAATTGATTGCTTGCAATTGATTAATTAAATTAATATTAATTAAACTAGCACTACTAAAATTCATCGCACTGTAAATACTCTGACTATCAGTTACTCAATTAAACTATAGCCAGGGGTAAAATACAAATTCATTATTTCATTTATCCTCCAATATTTTCACCCCTTAAACTAGAGTAAAAGGAGCCCGGTTCACGGGCACCAGACTCTATCCCTTCCTGCATTCACCTTAAAGGTGGTATGCTAGTCACTGCCTGGGAATAGTAGCCATGGATGTGAACAGCTGTGCGTTGGATTAGGCACGATTGCTGGACATTCGTGCTATTGCACATCACATAGCACCGGTGAAGTGTGCTGGGCTGCTGGCGTTTCTCGCCTTCACAGGTTGCGATACGAGGTCTTCCCTCAGGAGCAAGGGAAAACGATGTTCCTGGGCAGCCTGGAAAGCTTTTCCAGAAGCCGACAAAGTTTTCAAATCCATGTCTCAACCCCTCACTCCAGCAGAAGTACAGAACATTTTACCGGCACTGGAGAAGTACGTCGTGATCCTTTACCAGTAACTTCGATTTGTGTACATAGTATTTTCGAAGAAGAAGTTATCGTCAGAAATTTTGATTTTACTGCATGGTATTTTGATTAAACAAGTTATCTAAAGAATAAATAATACTTAACAACACCACTGTCAAGCCTAATATTTTTGCAACATCATCCTTTAAACCACCGCTCTTGATCACCTAAATGACTTCGGAAATGAATTCTACACCCCTATAAACTTTGGAAATTAGTCGTTATAAGCAGATGTTTGCTGTAATTGTCTGCACCGCCCCCGTAGTTCCGCCCCCGGGGATTCACTGGCCCCACCCTATACCTCCTATAACAAAACCAAACCCAAAAATGAATTCTGCGCCCCAAAATACCTTGCAAATGATATGCATCAACCAAGTTTTACGGTTTTTGACCCCCGCCTCCTGTAGCACCGCCCCCAATATTGACAACCTCCAACCGTACCTCCTAGAAAAATCTACCCCAGAAATGAATTTTACACCCCAGAAAACCTTGGAAATGAATCGTTATAAGCACCAGTTTGCTATCATTGTGTGCACCGCCCCCGTAGTTCCGCCCCCAACGATCCCTCACCCCTAGAACAAAAGCTAACCCAGAAATGAATTCTACGCCCCAAAATACATTGAAAATTATATGCATCAACCAAGTTTTACGAGTTTTGGACCCTCTCCCCCTGAAGGGCTGCCCCCCTGCCCCCGACAAGAAAAATGACCCCAAAAATGATTTCCTTGCCCCCCAAAACATCGGAGATGTTACTAATTTTATAATTTTTGCCCATAAAGAAATAATTAGGAATTTTTAACCCATAACATAAGGGTACGCTCCCCAACACATTTTTGGGGGGCTGTAAAAATTAACTAGGGGGTGTACAGAATGCCTCCGTGGCTGAAAACGTTCCTTATGGACCCCTTAACGTAACTAAAAAATAAAATCGCTTTTACCTCGATTTGCACAATTGGTTGAATATACGGCGTTAAGCCACCGGACTATATGAACGTGCCGCGGGAAGGATTACTTCGAAGAGGTCTTCCACGTCGTCGCTGCACAACTTGAAGAAATCCGGTGGAGCAGATTCAAATAAACAGAAGAATGACAATGCAGGCAAGGCACAGAGGTGTTACAACTGTGGCAAGTCAAGTCACAAATCCAGTGAGTGCAAGGATAAGGACAAGGGTCCGAAGTGTTTCCAGTGTAAAAAATTCGGACACATGTCCACAGATTGTACCAATCCAAAGAAAGACGAAGAATTAAAGAAACAGACGGTGGCCTTGAACACGTCGAAGGAAGCAGTCAGTAATTACAAATAGCCTACAAGGACGTCAAAATTTGCAACCACAATTTATCAGCCCTGGTGGATAGTGCTTGTTATTTCAACTTGTTGAGGCAGGACGCGTACAAGGACATGGAAAACGGCACCCCAGAGCTGCAACCAAGCAACCGGATCCTGACTGGCTTGGGCGCAAGCAAAGCGTCCGTGCTGGGATGGCTCAACACGACGATCACCGTTGACGACCAGGATTTTTGTGTCGACGTCCTCGTTGTTCCCGACGAAGCTATTCCAGTTTCTATGATTATTGGAATCGACTTACTGGATCAGGCTGAGGTGTTGATTTCTAGAGAGGGCGTTCAGTTGAAAAAGAGAGAAGAGACGTTGGTCATGTGCATTGACGCTGGTGAAGACGAGAAGGAGCTGGACATTGAGGAGACTGTATCTGACGAGGCCAAGGCAACAGTCGAGCACATCGTAGCGAGTTACACCCCAATTAAAATCAAATCCACGGTTATCCAGATGAAGATAGTTGTGAAGACAGAAGAACCGATATGTTGCAGACCGAGATGATTGGCACCGAGAGAAAAAGAGGTGGTTGAGAAGCAGATTCAGACATGGCTGAAAGATGGAATTGTGCAACCAAGTGCATCCGAGTACGCCAGTCCTGTTGTAGTCGTGAATAAGAAGGACAGTTCACATCGTGTCTGCGTGGACTACAGACCACTGAATAGGATCATCGTCAAGGATCACTACCCCCTCCCTCTCATCGAAGACTTGCTTGACAAACTCCAAGATGCTCGTGTATTCTCCACTCTTTACTTGAAGAATGGTTTCTTCCAATTAGACGTTGAAGAAGAGAGTAGAAAGTACACGTCGTTTGTAACCCACTCAGGTCAGTACGAGTTCAAGAAAGTCCCCTTTGGTCTCACTAACAGCCCGTCTGTCTTTCAACGATTTATTAACGCTGTGTTTTGGGAGCCGATAAAGAGGGGACTCATCTTCATCTACATGGACGATTTGATAATTCCGGCGAAACCTGCACTGGAAGTTATTCAATTGTTAATTGAAGTACTTGACATTGCATGGGACTACGGATTGCTGATAAATTTCAAGAAGTGTCAATTCTTGAAAAGGAAGGTTAATTTTTTGGGCTACCGAATTCAGGAAGGAAAGATTCAACCGTCAAATGAGAAGACAGCAGCTGTACAAAACTTCCCGGTGCCGAAGACGATCACAGCTCTCCAAAGCTTCTTGGGTTTGACAGGGTACTTCTGGAAATTTATTCCAGGCTACGCTTCAATCGCCCAACCTTTGAGCGATATGCTCAGAACCGGCCATGACTTCCGGTTTGGAGACAAGGAGAGAGAGGCATTCGAGGAGTTGAAAAGAATCTTGTCATCCAGTCCTGTGTTGATAATCTACAACCCCAGATATGAGACTGAGCTTCATACAGACGCTAGCAAGTTCGGTTATGGCGCCGTGCTCCTGCAGAAACTACCCGAGGATGGTCTACGTCACCCGGTCTCATACATGAGCAAGAAGACTACGCCGCAAGAAGAAAAATATTGCAGTTACGAGCTCGAAGTCCTCGCCGTTGTTCGAGCCTTGAACAAGTTCAGAGTCTACCTTTTGGGAGTGGATTTTAAAATAGTGACAGATTGCTCGGCGTTCCAAAAGACTAAGGAAAAGAACGATCTAACACCAAGAGTCGCTTGATGGGCTCTGTCGTTGGAAGAATTCTCCTACACCATCGAACATCGTTCTGGAACGAAGATGCGACATGCTGATGCCTTGAGTCGGTGTACCGCAGCCCATTTCGGATTCGCAGATAGTCTGATTGCTAGAATCAAGAGGATTCAAAACAAGGACGAAGGACTACTCGACATCAAAACTATCCTGCAGGAAGGACCATATGAAGATTACGTGTTGAGAGACCAGATGTTATTCAAGTTTGTAGACGGCCGAGAACTTCTAGTAGTATCAAAGTCGATGCAGCAAGAGATCATCAGATCAATTCATGACAAAGGACACTACGCGGTGAAGAGAACAGAGGAGGAGATAAAACAGCAGTACTATGTTCCAGGATTGACAGAGAAGGTGAAGAAAGTGAACGGAAGCTGTGTGAAATGCCTAATTGTAAACAGAAAGTCTGGGAACCAGGAAGGATTACTTCACCCGCTGTTCAAGGAAAGTCAGCCTTTACACACCTATTATCTGGATCATGTAGGACCGCTGGAATCAACGCATAAAGCCTACAACCACATCCTTGTGGTCGTGGACAGCTTTACCAAGTACACCTGGTTGTATCCAGTCAAGACCACTAAGTCGAGCGAAACGATCAGCAAGCTGGAGCTGCAGAGGATCCTCGTTGGAAACCCTGCTCAGACGATCACAGACCGAGGGCCATCTTTTACCTCACAAGAATTTGAAGAGTACTGTGAGGACCAATGGATCAAGCACTGCTTGGTGACCACCGGGTTACTCAGAGCCAACGGCCAGGTGGAGCGCTTCAATGCTATTGTGACATCCATCATAGCCAAGCTGTCCGCCGAAGATCCAACTAAATGGTACAAAGTCGTCCCTTCGGTTCAACTGGCACTGAACTCGACTTATCAGAGAAGTAAAGGTCGAACACCGTTTGAACTCTTGACCGGGGTCAAGATGCGAAACAAAACAGATCTTCAGATCATGGAGATGTTGGAAGAAGAAGCCATTAACAATTTTGAGGATCAACGCGACCAGATCAGGCAGGAGGCAAAACTGTAGATTCTCAAGACTCAAGAGGAGAACCGCAAGAACTTAAGGAAGGAAGGAAGATTGTAGTTTTACGAGACCGTGAATCTTGTGATTATGAGCCACGGGACCTCCTTTTTACGTGGAATCCGAACCACAGGACATGGCATTTCACTTCGAAAATCTCACATGCATGCAAGAACTTCAACAACAGCAAAAACACAAAGAAGACTCGATTTACAACATCGGAGACTTAGTGGCTGTCAAGAGGACTCAATTCGGACCAGGTATGAAATTGAAGGCCAAGTACCTGGGGCCCTATCAAGTCGCGAAGGTCAAACCCAATGATACGTACGATGTCGAAAGACGAGGAATCAACGAAGGACCCAAGACCACCACCACCTGTGCGGAATACATGAAGCCCTGGCCTGAGGAAGGCTTATCGTCCGGGTCGGACGATGATGTTCAGGACGGCCGAATGTGGGAAGACGGGCAGGAATTTCGAGGTTTTGCCGCGAGTGATATAGAGGGCGCGCGGACATAGAGAAAACAGTGGCCATGGACTTGATTGTTGTTGTTCTTTGGAGCTGGGAAGGCATCAACGTATTCTGTGTTGATAATGTATCGGTAATCTATTTTATTTGCATTTGTTAAGTAAAATATTATTTTTCAACAAATCAAACATGAGTGTTTTTGACACCGGTTCCCACAATAGTATCCAGATAACCAGATGTTCAAATACATCTGCAGTATCTGACTACTAATCTCCCTTTTCAGACGTATGTGGATTGGAGGGTAGTTCCCATCGAAATGGCGAGGGGGATCGTGGCCAATTCCCAAAACTGCATAGGCTCCGAAATGTGTGATCCATTTGTTTCTTGATGGTAGCTGCTAGAGAAATTCGTTAACACAATTGCCTTGTGTGGTTCCAGGAGGAGAGAGGCCTCTTGTTTGAGTAATATCGGGGCAGAATATTTAAGTGCACTCGAGCTTGGAGATAGTGTAATAATTAATAACCAAAAGACCTACAGAATACCAAGTAACCTCATCATTTTCAATGTTTAATCTGCCTGATTGATGGTAAAGTTAACTTTTTAAAAGCTATTTTTAATTTAATTTTTTTTTGCAAGTATAATGTTAGAAAGAAAGGTACGTTATTGGTTTTGGGTGGATTTCGAGGAACTCCCAACTTATAGACTACTACATAATTCTCAACTCCGTTGTGCTACAATAACCAAATTTTAATACATGCCAGGAATGTTTTCTGTGCTTATTTTACGTTTCTAAATGTTATCTCCAACACAAACAAAACAAAATGTTCAGTAAAGAACATATAGCCTACTTTTTCCTAAATGTATGGGTATACTTAGTTAATATAATAGAATCATTTCTTGGCTAAGATCTTAGAAACGATTTACCTCTACCAAACACCAGAACCTCGGAAATACTACTACCGTCATTGAAGAAAAAAAGAAAAGATATATCTCAAAATTTTTTTGGAACTGTAGACATGATCGACCGGACGTGGGCAACATACAACTTTGAGTTGAGGCAAGTGTTTCTAAGTCTGGCTGTCCATGGTTTTCACCTCCTTAATTGTATTAACAAATCTTTCCATGGCCCTACAGTGACGTGTGTATACCAACTATGTGAACGCTACCACTTAGAGCTCTGTAGTAAAAGAAAACAATTCAAATTGCCAGAGCGCAATTTTAGTGTACATGTTCATTCTTTATTTTCGATTGCTATTTGGCTGCAATGAAAATCCACAGCCTGCTTCCAGTCGACCAACCGGATCAGGGAATGGAATGAATGAAGCCCCCATCTATTGGCGAGGATATGAACTGCCGGAGCCTGCCACACTCCCCTGGGGCAATGATTAAACGAATGACAGTGGTGTTGCTGGAATGAAATTTGTGACAGGGAAAACCGGAGTACCCGGAGAAAAACCTGTCTGCCTCCGCTTTGTCCAGCACAAGTCTCACATGGAGTGACCGGGATGTGAACCACGGACCCAGCGCAGCGGTGAAAGGTTGGCGTTCTGCCGCCTAAGCCACGGAGGCTTATTATTTGACTGCAATAAGGGACAGTTGTTCCATCTCCTTTTATACGTCATGCAAACTCCGGTTGTATAACAGCCTGTTCGTTACTAACCGTCTGTTGGTATTTTGCATATTGCACCAGCTATTTAAAACTAGTTTAGTCTAACAAACCACCGCACCTTATAGTAGGCCATGATCGAGAATGTTTTCAGCTGTTGGCAAGAGGAACTCTACCATCTGATCAGTAAAAGTAAGGTAAAACAAATGAGTAAAGAATACTATCATGATCGCTTATTATTCAATGACGTAAATATACCGACAAAGAAGATACACGAAACAACATTTTAGATCTTAGACCATAAATTCAGTAGATGGCTGATGACGTCACATTGTTGAAACCACGGCCAACGAGAAAGACAGGCCATGGCGCGTAAACCTAATCCTTTTGTGACGTAGGCAATGTAGTGCTTGATGGTGCTTGTACGTTTAAGCAGCAGAAATGCGATATTTTATATCAATCTTCTTGAAATGGACCCAGTTTAGATGTCCCGTGTGTTTTCAAACACGATAAATTATACTGTATGGGTTTACAAAACTACGTCAACTATAGATAACCTATTTACATGTTGATGTTACTCGTAACAAAAATCCACTCGAACTAGGATTCAAGGATTTGTTGTGTCTTTAATAGCTGCAACGAGTACAGTAGGTTGACTTGTAGAGCATGTGACCTTCGTTGTGGGTAACTTATGTGGACATGAGCAGTGACATGAGTATAATTAGATCAAAGAAACTTGCAGTGTTGTTGTTTTAGGGGCGGAACAGGAATTAATACGTTTATAGAAGAGATCTGCGGAATACACTCGCCACCGACTAACTACTCATATCAATACCTTCTATGAAGACAAGTGGTAAATGAATACGAGCATTTATACAGATTCAGTGATGAAGACAAGATGACTATCACACCGGCAGTAAGACGAAGACCATGACATATTATGTTCGTGAATATCTTTCTATTACAAAAGCGTTTGATACATTTATGTATATCGTTCAACTATAAGAGTTATACATGCATACATTGTCCGGCACTAGTCATAGCTTTTCATAACCTTCCTGAACGCTTTGTAACCGTCAAGTAATTCCACATAATTAACAAGCAACCGCCAGGGAAAGATAACATACCGTACTCCTGAAAAGTATTGCCTTGTGTTCAACTACAACGATTAAAGATAAGTGAACTACTGGTTCTACTTAGAGTACCGTAATGAATAAATAAGTAAATTGTGGCTAAGTATTGGACTTCATAAGATTGATCAGTGTAAGACTTGAGTTGTAATTACCATGTATGTTTTGCCAGAAGCCATGGTTGTGTTGGGTCAATTCTTTTTACAGCGTGTTTTCTGATATGATATGGGTTAAGTATTTTGTGACTTCAGCATCTTGTAGACAATACGGTTTATGTTCCCGACATACATAACCCTACCGGAAGTGGTGCAACAGCACTTCAATGCTGACGTCACGAAAGCGTACATAAACCGTATTGTCTACAATATGCTGAAATCACAAAATACTTAACCCATATCATATCAGAAAACACGCTGTAAAAAGCATTGACCCAACACAACCATGGCTTCTGGCAAAACATACATGGTAATTACAACTCAAGTCTTACACTGATCAATCTTATGAAGTCCAATACTTAGCCACAATTTTCTTATTTATTCATTTCTCTAAATAGAACCAGTAGATCACTTATCTTTAATCGTTGTAGTTGATCACAAGGCAATACTTTTCAGGAGTATGTTATCTTTCCCTGGCGGTTGCTTGTTAATTATGTGGAATTACTTGACGGTTACAAAGCGTTCAGGAAGTTTATGAAGAGCTATGGATAGTGCCGGACAATGTATGCAGGTATAACTCTTATTGTTGAACGATATACATAAATGTATCAAACGTTTTTGTAATAGAAGAATATTCACGAACATAATATGCTATGGTCTTCGTCTTACTGCCGGTGTGGTACTCAACTTGTCTGCATCATTGAACCTGTATAAATGCTGGTATTCATTTACTACTTGTCTTCATAGAAGGTATTGATATGAGTCGTTAGTCGGTGGCGAGTGTATTCCGCAGATCTCTTCTATAAACGTATTAATTTCTGTTCCGCCCCTTAAAACAACAATAACTAAGTAATACTTTCACTGCAAGTTTCTTTGATCTAATTATACTCATGTCACTGCTCATGTCCTCATAAGTTACTCACAACGAAGGTCACAGGCTCTACAACTCAACTTACTGTACCCGTTGCAGCTATTAAGGACACAACAAATCCTTGAATCCTAGTTCGAGTGGATTTTTGTTACGAATAACTTCACATGTACTGATATCGCGCCAGGAGTTGGCAGTCGGGTTTGAACTGCAGAGGTCTTCCCGCTCACTGCGTATCGCGCATTCCAAAAACATTCAAGTTGGTCACTACTTGCTTCACTCACTCAGCACATTCCTTCTTTCACTGACTGAGTGTCGCCTGCTGCAATGACAACCATTGGCATGCGGGAAGCTGATTTAAGTTAGGAATAAGCGGACCGCGCATGCGTACTGCAAGACCCCTCGCACCCCGTCACAGCGTGCTCAACTGCCATCTCCTGCCGCGATGACAGTAAATAGGTTATCTATTGACGTCAGAAAAGTTGGATGGCGCAGCCACGCGGCAGAATGTTGAAGCTGTAACATTGTGATTGGTGAGATTTATTTAGATGGTGAAGCATTGACGTCGTGATGGAAACAGAAAGAAATTTGTCAAATTCGAGGAGGTACTGCTCTGTATAAGGTTGCAAAACGTATAAAACGACTACGAAATATCTTCACTACTTTCCTGTACAAAAAGTTCAGAGAGAAAGATGGGTTTCGTCGCTGTCAATTGGAAAACGTGTTACATGTTACATGACAGTGTGCAGCCTGCATTTTTGTGAAGACGACTTCTTTCCACCGGTATTGTTGATTATTGATGGTTATTGTCTCTAATTTGTATTCACATGGATTTAGCTACATCAAAAATACTGATAAACTTATAGCCTATTACTTCTGTGCCGTACAAAGAATGTAATCCGCTCTTCGTAAACTTATTTAAGGGGTTCTTCCGATTGACAATAGCCGAATGGTTAGAAAACTTAAGAAAAATGCTGTTCCTAGCCTTAATTTGCCAGAGAATTTATATTCTTGCCTTTGAACTGCAAGTATGTAGGTCATTGAAGTATGATTTGGCTTAAATTGTGTTTTTCGCTATGATCTCCCTACTGTTGAATTTAGTTAATTAAAATGTAAAATCTTAGTTTTAAGTACCGGTTTGGTGACCCATCATCCCAGGCAGGCCGGTAACACCTATACTACTCAGGCAGATAGGTCACTTAGTCGTAATTTTAAAGTTATAGTGATGTTAAGTATAGGCTACATATGCGGTAATGTAGTGGGAGACCGGTTCGGCCTAGGCTATTCTAACTTTAATTAGTTCTCATTTCAGGGTTTTACAGTTTTGAGTGCGAATAGTTGGTTTGAAAGTTGTACAACAGTAAGGAGAGTATGTTTTGTATAGGTTTTAATTGGTATTATGGTTTATGTCGAGCTGAGGAGTGAATTTGGTTTGGCTTTTAGTGTAGTTTTTGATCTGTTCCGTTGGCTTATGACAAGTTCAAATGAAGACTCCAGCTTTGTTAAATATCTGTATTTTAAATATTTAATTAAATATATTGATAAAGAGGATGCCTCCATTTTAACTTGCCTGTGGCAAGAGATTAATAAATTAACATTCTTGCCTTTGAACAGCAAGTATGTAGGTCAATATTTGCAATATTGAAGTATGATTTGAGCATCCCAAGTAACGCTTCTTTGAACCCAAAACATTCATGCAAATTCAGGGTTGCTTGATTCAATTTATTATCAGGGAGTCATCCTTTGTGTTATGTGAGATATATATATATATATTGTGAAATTAATTTAAAAAAAAACATCGATACCGCTAGGCTCCCAAGTACAGGCTTCATATATGTAACAGCAGACAGTAAATTAACTATCTACATGTGGGTAATATTTTTAACTGGTAGTAATTAGGCACTGCATTTAAATTGATTATAAAAATATTTCTATCAATGAAAGGAAATATGTAGTATTTTGTCATCATAAATTAGAAGCCATAACAAACGCACACCCAATTACTTCACGTCACCATATCGCCGCCATATTGCAAACAGCTGACCGTAAGCTCCTCCCCCGTTTCGGACGTCAATAGCTGGCGTAGTTTTGTAAACCTATACAGTATAACTTATCGTGCTTCAAAACACGCGGAACATCTAAGCTGGGTCCATTTCAAGAAGATTGATATAAAATATCGCATTTCTGCTGCTTATGAATGCTCTCGACTTAAACATACAAGCACCATCAAGCACTACATTGCCTACGTCCACAATGATTAGGTTTACGCGCCATGGCCTTTCTTTTTCGTTGGCCGTGGTTGAAACCAACATCTCGATCAGCTGACTGAAGGGAACTGCGGATAGTGATAATAGAATTATCCAATATGGAGCTCCTTTTGTATTCCTTGACGTTGCTTAGCATTCGCCATTAGCCAATTGTAGTCGGTCTTGAGCCATTACCCTTCAGTTAGCTGATCGAGATGTTGGTTTCACGTCACAGTACAGGCGCAGTGTGGCAATGAGCCCTCTATTGTATTTATGCTCTAAGTTTTAGATAATGTTGTCATCTATTGCTTCTCTTTGACGAACTTCCAACGGGAATTTCAAAAAGGACAAATCTGTGTAGGCTATACGTGATTCTAATGCCGATACTGATCACCATGGCCGCTACACTACAGACAATGTTCGCCCCTAATTGAAATCCGAGAGTATGAGGCTAAAATACACCCTGTTCCAACTATCACAATAAGATTAAAACTTATCGTGAAAAAATCGATCCCAGGCCGAGTGGAACACTACCACCATAGCCACCTATAAACAGGCCTTGGCCACACCGAATTGCAACACCGCTTCGTTAGCGTCATACGTCCGGGTCCGTGAGTGCGCCTAGGGCAGAGTAGACATTGCTGTCTCTCAATATTCTAATTTGAAATCGGGTTATTGTGGAAGGGGAAAGGTGCGTATATTGTTAGATGACAAAAGGAGATTCTGATGTAAGTTATTTAATAATTAGTCGATAAAACTGATAAAATTACTTCATATAAATTTAACGTAACTTATACTAAAACATGACAAGAATCAAATAAATACGTCATATAAGTGTTAACAATTTTTGTTTCCTACTTTCACTTGAAGTAGGCCTATTCAATGCGTCTGTCTATTATAATAATAATAATAATAATAATAATAATAATAATAATAATAATAATAATAACTGCTGTTGTAACAATGAACGACATTCTCTCTCAGCATCTGTCCCAGAAATCATATTGTTCCAACCATGTTCAGACTGCAATTTACGCTGGAGCGATAGCTGTGATACGAGTGACAGGAGGTAGATTATGGCGACCTAAATATACGTCAGGTCGACAGAAGAAGATGCCAGCTTGGGAGATACGTTTACGAAAGTCTGTTGATGAACTGAGAGTAAATATCGGAAGAATGCATCAGTATGTTGCAGGCAATAGAAGTAAGAAGGTTGTTCAATGTGTTAAAATGTTGAGCCATACGAAGAGTAAACATGCAAAATATAATCCTCCGAACTGTAGCCCCCTTTAGATCCTAGACACATTAAAGCAACAACTTGAGGCAAAGGCACAGAGATTACGTCGATATAAATAATCGAACGAACGAAAGCAATAGAACAAGCTATTTGTTACCAATGAGAAACGGTTCTATAGGAATCTTGATGATCCTGGAACTCAAATGGGCAGTTCACCGCAAAAAGAAGAGGTAGAGAATTTCTGGTCATCCCTATGGTCGAATGCTGGAGATTATAACAGCAGCGCTAAATGGATTACGGAGGAGGAGGAGAGAATGTCAGAAAGTGACACGATGAGTGACTCTTCGGTATCAACTGAAGATGTGACCCGTGTGGTTAAGGAGACCCAAAATTGGAAAGCGGTAGGACCAGACAACCTCCACAACTTTTTTGATCAAACGTTTCACTTGTACTCATGAGCATCTTGCCCGCTGCTACACAGATTTCATCCAAAATCCCTCTTACTTGATGCGAGGTAAAACATACCTTCTGCCAAAAGGTGATAGAACCAATGATCCTTCCAAATATCGACCTATCACCTGTCTGTGCACCCTGTATAAGATATTTACATCTTGCATTGCACGTATGATTTGTGAACACATAAATCTTAATAACATCCTGGCTGAAGAGCAGAAGGGGTGCATGAAGAAGTCTCACGGTTGCAAAGAGCAACTTGTAATCGATGCAGTTACTATGGAACAAGCAGGAAAGATGATGCGTAACCTCTACATGACCTTTATTGATTACAAGAAAGCTTTTGATTCAGTGCCACATTCCTGGTTAATCCAAACCCTGAAGATATATAAAGTTGATCCTGCCATCATTATAAGTCTGCAACATATGATGTCCCATTGGGGGACCAACTTATTAATGTCTAATGGAGACACATGTATGGAATCGGGATTTATTCAAATCGAAAGAGGTATCTTTCAGGGTGACAGCTTGAGCCCTCTATGGTTCTGTTTGGCGCTCAATCCACTATCATCATTGGTGAACAATGCAAAGTGTGGTTTTCCAATTAAGCACCATGGTATAGTCAAATACAAAATTTCTCATTTGATGTATATGGATGACATTAAACTATATGCACCCTCTGAGAAACACATCGACAATCTAATTGCAATTACTGCTTCATTTTCTTCTGATATTGGAATGTCCTTCGGATTAGATAAGTGTCGCACCCTCACCATTCGGCGTGGAAATTTAGAGGCCCGAGCATTTCAACTTGATGACGGTTGTTTCATAAAGCCTATGGAAGGTAATGAGACCTACAAATATCTTGGTCTCCTGCAATCTAATCGAATTGATCATAAAGGTATTAAAGATAGAACCGTAGCTATCTACAATCAACGCCTTAACAAGATTTTAAAATCAAAGTTGAATGGAAAGAACACTTTTAAGGCTATTAATACCTATGCTATTCCTGCTCTGACATATACTTTCGGTATTAGCAAATGGACGCAGACTGACTTGGAGAACATCCTAATTAGGACACGTACCATCTTAACAAAACACAGATGTCTCCACCCTAAGTCAGCTGTTGAGCGATTGACAATCCCGCGTCAAAGAGGTGGACGAGGGCTCACGGACATTATCCAATTGCATGCAAGGCAAGGCAAGTGAGGAACCTTCAGAGATATTTTCTGGGAAGACATGACTCTCCCATACATCAAGCCGCTGTGAAGGCAGATGACAAGTGCACACCGCTGGATCTTCTTCACGTAAGGGATATACAGTTAGCCACTGATGAGGAATGTTCAGCCATCAAGCTTCAGTATTGGACGCAGAAAGCTCTGCACGGTCGTCATCCGTATGATCTCAACCAGAAACATGTCGACATTGATGCGTCGAACAGCTGGTTGACTCATGCGGACCTATTCACTGAGACTGAAGGATTCATGGTTGCAATCCAGGATCAAGTTGTGGCTACCAAAAACTACCTTAAATATATAGTTAAGGCAAATATTCAGGATGATAAATGCAGAAGATGCCAACTAGAACCGGAAACAATTCAACATATCACAGGAGGCTGCCAAGCAATCTCCTGTACTGATTACATGAAAAGGCACAACCAAGTGGCCAAAATAATGCACCAACACCTTGCTCAAAAGCATTTATTATCTGATAATATTTTGCCTTACTATCAGTATGTTCCTGACGCCGTTTTGGAAAATCCCAGTCACAAGTTGTTATGGGACCGATCAGTTATTACTGATAAAACCATACCAGCAAACCGGCCAGATATCGTTCTTGTGGACAAGGTGCAGAAGAGAACCTTCCTAATTGATATTGCAGTGCCCAATTCCCATAATCTGCAACAAACCTGCTGTGATAAGATCACCAAATATCTGCCTTTGGCTGAGGAAATACGGCAAATGTGGAGACAGGAAAGTGTAGTGGTTCTGCCCATAGTAATTTCTTCTACCGGCATCATCCCCAAATTATTGGCTCGCAATCTACAAATTTATTTATTTATTTATTTATTTATTTATCGTATGGCTTTTAGTGCCGGGAGTGTCCGAAGACATGTTCGGCTCGCCTGAGTCTGTAGCTGCTTCCAGCGGACACCCTAAAGGGTGAGCTACAAGTTCCGTTCAATTTCAAGTAGTTCCAACTTTCGCCACCAGATATCAATGATACCTAGTGGTGAACGTTGGAACTTGGATAGAGCGTTCTGACGAAATCTAACCTAACAAATTTTGCTTTACACAAGTTTAGTCTGTGAAAGGATCTTTTACATGCGATAAATCTATGACATGGGACCGCCGGCTTTACTTCCCCTCCGAAGGAGGGCATACTGAAGGATTTTTAACGCTCTTAAAAATCCGACGACTTTGGCCGGGTTTGAACCCGCTATCTTGGGCATAGCAGTTCAGCATGCTACCGACTACGCCACCGAAGCCGCTAATCTACAAATATTGGGAATACATCCTGGTCTACATATCACCATGCAGAAGGCCGTCATCTTGGAGACCTGTTCCATTGTTCGCTCGTTTCTCAATGTGCCACCTTAAGAGAATTAGCCATACCGTCTTGCAAACAAGCCGACGATATGTTGATATGTCCCACTTATGTGGTGAAATGAATGTAGAAATAATAATAATAATAATATTTATTAGGCTAAATACTATTGACATTACATTAATGTGATATGTCTCACGAATCTGACGGCAAATCCAGTACAGATTATCTGTAGTACTAGACTACTAATATAATAATAATGATAATATCGACCTGGGTAGCTACTCACGCTGCGGCGCAAGGCCCTACCAGACTATCTGTGAACTCGGAAGACCAGTGGGTTCGAACCCCATCGTCAACCGTTCTTGAAATGGTTTTCCGTGGTTTCCAATTTTTAGCTCCTGACAAATGCCGGCCACTGACGCTTCCATCCAATTCTTTGCCCAGTTTCAGGCATTGTAGCTCTCATTAACTATTCTGGTGAGACTGGCGTCAGGAAGGGTACCCGGCCGTAAAATCCATTTGCCACATTTTAAAATATCATCTTAGTTCAACCCCAACCCCGTATAAACGGCAATAATATGGGTTGGAAATAATAATGATGATGATGATGATGATGATGACGATGATGATAAAGCACCATTAGACTTCTCAAATCTCTTGACTCTGCAAATTACAGTAGGCCGCCTGTCCGTCATTCATATCTGTCATTTCCAGCAGGCATTCCTATTCTGACATCATACGGAAGAGAAATAGACGAAGGTAACTTCCTCAAGCAATAAATCGCTATCTATGTTTTAGTAACTAATTAGTACGCCCATATCAATGATTTATGTGTATCCTATCTGTTTAACTTACACTGCTTAAATGCCAACGAAGACATGAGAAAAGTAGCGATCGTAGGTCATGGTCGATCGAAAGTAGGCCTACCGGTACTGATTATTGACGAGATTAAAGACTCCGATAGTATCAACGTACGATTGTTGTTTCACCACATTTAAATTTTTACAAGTGTATGAAACTTAAAAATCAAAATGCATGAAGCTTTGGAACAATACAGTAGAGCAACCACAATTCGAGAGCTTACTGTCATTTAATATTATAGAATAACGACCAGTGGCATAGCCAGGGGGGGGGGGGGGGGTTAAGACCCCCCCCCCCTCCCCCACCACCATTGGAAAATCGGCAGGTTGTGATTTGTATCTGTGGTGATGTACTGATGTCGCCTTTGTCTTCATGACAACGTATAACCACAGTCTACCTACAGATCGCGAAGCTTGGCTCATATTTTCCTACCGCGAGAAAATAATGCTCTCATGCAGCCAGCAAGAATGTGCCGACTGCGCTATGTTGGTGTATGTTATAGTTGCTGGATTTACTGTATGTGAGCATTGTGTGAAGGTTATATCTTTAATTTAACATGTGCTTTGCAAGAGGAGATGTGCAGTTCAATAAACAGATCTAATATTAGAAACAATATTTCAGTGTAACCTACAGTATATGATCGCTTTTCAGTCGGTCAACACGAATGTACGGTACCCAATTAGATTAGGTGGGCAGTGACAATTTATCTCCTAATGCCTGAAATAAAAATACATGAGTCGTTTATACACTTAATAAAACACCTCTCACATAAGGGGGGGGGGGGGGGGGGTATGAGAAGCGTTTTATTAAATGTATAAATAATTATTGTATTATGAATTACACTGGGAAATTAATTGTTACTCCTCGCCCAATCTAATTGGGTGTATTCTTGATGACCGACTGGGAAGTCAGACTGTTCAAATAGCAAGACGACACCCGAGTTTCCAAAGGACCCTAAAAGGTAAGATATGAGCTATGGATTTTAGGCTAGTATTATAAAGCTTTTCAAGGGAAGCGTGATGGTGCAGTGGCTTAGCTGCTCGTAAATCACCCGGACGACCGGAGTTCCAATCCCGGTGATAGTGGGGTGGAATTTTCACTTGAAAAATTACGTGGCGTCAGGAAGGGCATCCGGTCTTAAATCCCCGGCCAAAACCAAAATGAGCCTGATTGGCTCCGGCGACCCCAATTAATTGGGATACGCAGTAGAAAGTATTATAAAGCTTTTCAATCAAACAACGGTACTAGGTCTTTAACTGGTTATAAATCAATAATAATGTTATTGGTTTTAGGTCCCTTTTAACTACTGTGGCTTTTAAAGACACCGGGATGCCAGAATTTTGCCCTGAAGGGGATCTTTAACGTGCCAGTAAATCTACAGACACGGTTCCCTCGCATTTATGCACCCTTAATGACTGCGCCAGGATTAGATCCTGCAACCTTGGGCGCAGCAGACGAGAACGTTACCGCTGAGCCAGGAGCCAGTCGGTTATAAATCAGAAGCATGTCTCGGTAGGATATCTATGCATGGCTTTGGTGGCGTAGTCGGTAGCATGCTGAACTGCTATGCCCAAGATCGCGGGTTCAAACCCAGTCGAAGTCGTCAGGCCCATGTCATAGATTTATGGCACGTAAAAGAACTTACAACTACAATTGGTAGGGTGTAGCCAAAATTTGAAGGCTATTGGGTTAGACACGCTCTATCAAGTTTAAACGTTCGCCGTTGGGTTTCAGTGACAGTGGCGTCTGGTAGCTTAAGTTGGAACTACTTTACATTGAATTGGGGTATCTACGGGCGTTCATGTGCAATGCCCTGCTATGACCATTAGCTGCAAATCAAATATAAATATCTAGCCTATGCATTTTGAAAATTAAGACATACGGTAGGCAAAGTAAACGTAAAAATGTCATCTCACACGCTTGCCGACATTTTAATGTTCAGATGTAGAAAATGGCTTTTTAATAGTCAGAGAGCTGATTTAATGAATAAAGATTTTGTACATTAATATAACCTTATTCTCGAATCCTTTGGAAGCATGACAATTTAAGTCGTCAGGATAATGCTCGCAAACTTAGATGTGGTACACTGTTTGTTAATTCTCTTATGAAATACCTGGTCTCCCACAAGGTTGCTGTGAAGGTACGGTTATTGTTATTGCCGATATTTTGTAAAATTGGCATTGTATTATTTTGTCAAATTCAGGAATGAAAGGTCTCAAACCCACAGGAAAAACGCGAAGTACCTACAATTGAGCCATTTAAGACCTTAAGATCTTTTTATACTTTTGGTTTCTCAAATCACACTGGTATTTTTACTAATTTACTATAATGTTACTCAATTTTACGAAATAACTAGCTTTTGATATGGTTAAGAATTTGATATTATATTTTACCCATACTATCAACCCAACCCGGATTCGCCTGGTATCTTAAAGGGGTTACTCAGTGTAAGCTTAAAAGGCGCACGGACTGTAGGTCTCGGACGAAATTAAGAAAAGACGAGGTGCACAGCGAAACTCCAAACACTTATAGTCTTCTCTTCTCTGAAGTCTTAACTCGACATGGTTCGACAGTTAATGCTGGCCGAAGCTGGAGTGATGGGCTCGCTCGCTAGCTCGTATACTCGCTCCGAAGCTAGTAATTTAGATTTCCACTGAATGGAAATTGTTGGAAGAAATTAAAACGTAAAATCAGTTACGGTATATTGCACCCTTGTAAAGAAGCGTAATGAGACTCTTTTTCAGGGCAGTGTTTCGGTGCATGCCGTTGTTGTTAAAATTATTTGCTTCTTATCATAACAAGGAACATAGGTAAAAATATCACAAAGAAAGAAAAGTTAAGCCAAGATTTAACTGTATGAATTTAATTTCAGATCAAAAAACAATAAACACTCAACAACATCCATAATTACACCCGCAAGTTAATTAATTGAAAAATCAAACAAAATCTCTTCGACGAGATAATACAAGTTTTCAGGCCATCAATGGTCCTGTTCTTCACTTCAAATCATGTGTGGCGATGTGACGAGGACACAGAAAATAATAAGTACTTTTTATACGCAACCCGCGACCATAGACAACAGCTCGACAAGCTGCGGGTCCGTATAAGAGAAGGTAGACATGGTACTGGGAACACAACTACAACCAAACAAATATTTACAAATAACCGACACTCGCTAGCCTTAAAATTATAACTGAGATTCCCGCTCAGAATCTCTATCTGGTGTCAAAGACACGAACAATGCCTAATCAGGACGTCACATAAATAAATAAAAAACAAGTACGAACGCGCAGACTATACTCGACTGACATCACCCGATGACCGTTGTCACCTTACAAGGACACACAACAAGGTGTCAGAATAATCAAATATTACATGGAAAATCAAACACAATCACATTGCTCAGTAGCAATTACATACAACAACACAATAATTTATTTAAACGAAACATGAGATTATCTTCCGTGCGTGAGCAACATCCCTTTAAATTATCAAAGTTTCAACTAAACAGGCACACTCAATAACTAGGTCACGAGAAACCCAGTCCCCTCAGCTCATTAGCGTGTCTTATCTAGATCTGCGGCTGGTGGATGTCTCGCCGGCCAGTGTCAATAATCCAGTGCGTAAACAGAAATATCCCAATGCAGCGCTGAGGCATGCACCAAGAACGTAGATTCTTTACTGTACATCAGTAAAATAATGTGTGTGTCATAAATATCCCAGGCTAGCTATCGTATAGCGCCAAGAATCGAACCAATATCATGTGTGTCCTAAAATACCAATCAGTTCCATTAATTCACACGGAACTAAAGAACCTCCTCGGGTCGATCAGAGTCTCACAATGAGCACCATATGACGCCCATACAGCAGCAGACAAGGAAAGCCATAGCAAATTCCTCCGCGCAGAAAATCACACATTTTGATACAAGACACATTAGCACACACGCACCACCAGGTTTGACAATCCCTGAAAAAAAAAAAACCATCATAAATTCCACCCACACGCAGCGCATCAGATCTTAGATTCGACCGAAGAAAAAAATATCAGAAAATTTTAATTTACTTAACATGACAAGAGAACAGACGGTTCCCTTCAAATTGATTGCAAAGGCAAACACAAGATTTAATCAAATAAAATTACGCCTGTTTAATCTAAACGGCTAGCGAAAATATAAAGGTTCCTCCCATTCTATTCTTAAATCAGATCTATAATATTCCCACTTGTCACACGACCCGTAACTCATGTTCGCAAAAACAAATTATACACTCAAGTACACATTACACTGAATATTTACACAATAAAAATCAAACAATAGTCACGCAACATTCTACATTTAAAATATGAGTGTCCGTACAAACCCTATCAACAGAAAATCGAAACAACGCGAACAAAATCTAAATTAAACTATTTACATTTCCCAGTCCAAATTCTAACTACGTGATTGAAATAAATCAATGCGGTACTTATCCCTTCTCCCACTCGATTCAGCTCACGTCACATGACATGGTCCCACAGGGCCTCTCTACTCCTCCATAACCATCTGGACAGATGATTCCAGGGTCACCATCCCAATGCAGGTCCACGTTGTCGACATCTTGGCCTTCTTGAAAATGAAATGTTCAATACAAATATGTGCTAAATAACCTGCTAAAATTGTAACTTGAGCTACTAGCTTCACTCATAGTCCGTTTGCAATTTATACCGTCGACTTTCCCTAATTACAATAAAATCCTAATTGCACTCGCATTTACACACGCACTCTTCATAATTACAGTTTGAAAAATAGTTACACAGTTAATACCGATTAGACCCACGGTCTAACTCATAATATATAAGTCCACAAGACTTCACAACTTAGCCTCCACTGAGACTCGAACAGACATTACTCCGTCTCTAATTACTTCAAATAAGTGTTAAGTCGGGGAGCACTTCGTCTCCTCAAAGACTTCAAAATAGTGTGTTCTCGGGCAGCACATCGTCTCCTCAGAGACCTCAAAATAGTGTGTTTCAAACTAGCATCACGGACACATTTATACAAAACTGGCGTAACTTCGGTGGAGGGGACAATAAAAATATTATAAATCGAAGCAGATGGGCTACCGGCTCGGGTAAGGTATCATTCTTCATCATTTCTCACGTAGGTCACATTCCTGCCCAGTGGATCTCAATTCGATCGGCCAATTAATCAGAACACCGTTCGCGTACTTTCTCAACCCACGCACAATATCGTGCCACAGCCTGGCATATCTCTGTGATTCGCTAATTTCAAGCTCCGCACGTTGGATACAGCCTCCTTGACGCCACAGAGTATCTCCATGTCTCATCCTTTCGAGTTTCCCTTCTCTCTCCTGACCCGTCCTGACAAAGACTTCAAGCCACGCGCAAAGTTCATGCATTCTACTTCCAGGAACTGGCTATTATAACCTCCCTTGCTGGTAGGTTTTAACAGAGGATTAACTCTACCTAAGGAATTATGATAATAAAAAAGGATGTGGGTTTCGGTGTGGAGAACAAGTATGGGTGGATAGCACGGGAGTCTAATACAAAAGCACAAAACCAAGCTGAAATAAGTCTTCAGCAAAAGGTTCTACCGCACAATGCCCGTGAGACACCTAAAGTGGGTAGGGACCTGACCACAGCTAACGGGAAATGGAGCTGGAGCTTGGGCTATTTGCAAGCTAGCGGCAAGTGTTCTTTTCCTCCCAAGCCTGTATTCCCGTACTGAGGGGATGGGTGGTAGTCTGGCAAGACAAAGTGTGTTAAGGGATACAGATTTACTGTTTCTCCTTTCAAAGGAGTTAGATTTAACCGAATGATTTGAAAGGCTGAAATAATTTGAATTAGCCGTGTTATTTTTAGTTCTGGGAACTGTTGGATCTCCGGCAAACGACCGAATGCTCCCAGAGAGGGAAGCGATAAAGCAGTTTTAATGCTTTTCGTAATGATTTTACTGGTTTCCTTGACAATTTTGAGAAGAATACCAATTGTTGCACTTAAGGAAGGCTAAGCCTTTACCCAGCAAAGTGCCGACTAAAAGTTTAGGACAGAGGAGAACCTAGAAACTAACTCAAACAAAACTTAAATTTGGAAAACAAACCATAATCATCATTATTAGAAAGTTCCATTTCCCAAGCTTTGAGGGTAGCAGTATCAACTTTAGATACCACTAAATGTATTAGGAAAGTGTCCCAATGGTCAGTGGGTTGATCTAATTGGGATAATGCTTTTACATGAAGTTGTGTCGTATCGATGAGGGTACGCAGGCTAGTGGCGTCAGATTTATCCTGGACTTCAATTTGAACAGTAGACAATAGTACCTGAGCGCTAAGCAAGGACATAGCATTTTGGATAAAAGGTGAAACATTAGGATTGCCAGTAAAATCACTTTTTTGAGAAGTAGATGCTGCTGTTGACCTCGATTGATAATGACGATGCAATAGAGTATGATGCGCTTTTCCGCAATGGAAGCAGAGCCTGGTGGACTTGCAATTAGAGGCTGAATATTTGGGTGAGAGACAATTGAAACAATATTTGTTCTGTGCTACTAATTTCCTTCTGTCATCAACTGATAGTTCTTTAAAGGATTTACATAAGTATAAAGTATGGGAATCTTTGCAAAGTATGCACTTTAATGGTTCATTTAAACTTTTACAGGGTTCACTTTGAGTATTTAAAGCAACATAACTTGCAATACGGCGTGGGTACTAGACGCTGCATATTCGTTTTAGGATTTAAGAGACACTTTGGTTAGCTAAAGCGGTTAAAAGTTGACATCTAGCATTTATGAAGGTGACTAAATGTTCGTAAGAAGAATAAAAAAAGGAATAGCGATTAAAATGTGGAATAGCCACAAGTTTGCGCAGAATTACAATGTTGGAAATGGAACAAATTTGGGAGTGCGCTTGATTTCAAGCGAGGCCTCTTAGTTTTTTGTCTTAAATTTAAAGTTTAAATTAATTGGGTTAGTAAAGGTATTTTGGAAAAAGAAAATTGGAACTTTGGGAAATAGTCCAGGCCAGATTTATTGCTCTAACGAACGCGGCGCGGATGATAGTTGAACGGGCACTATTTTCCACTAAAGTTAAAGGCAATGGGGTAGTTTTTGGCACTTAATGGGAGTGCTTCACCTAACTGCAGGACTTGATCACGGAGAATAGATCTCAAATAATGGAATTTATAAATGACCTGAATATCTTCGTTGTCGTGGACAAGGGAACAAAAATGAATCCCAAGTGGATTCGTCTCCTTAGAAGTGGGGTAAATTTATTTTGGGAAGTATTGATTTCGGTTTATGAGTGCCCTCACGAGGCAAGGTTTGTTGTTCGAGGAGGGGCTAAGAACGGAACATCCTTTTTCTGAGCCTCCTCAAGTTGGCGAATTATTTTAAAGGTTGAGCCTATGCCTTCATAATATTGGTTTTCCACGTCTACTCAATCGTCTGTTTGATTGAGCATGCTAGTTTCGATTTCTGTGTGGATAGTACAATAGTTTTCGAAGGAACGTTCATAGTCCTTTACACGATGTTTTAATAAATCTAATTGAGCTTCTGAAGGATCAAGATCTCTGATGTATTTCCTGAATCTGGTAATTTGCCCTTTGTATGACTCTCGTTTGGCGGTAAGCTTTTCATCCCTACCTTCTTTGTCTTTATCTGTTGGAGCCATGGCGAAATGGGTAAATTAAAGTGTGACTTACGAAAATGTGAAGTTTTGGAGATGCTGTCAAGTTGGCAGCAGCGAATAATTTGAATGTAAGGGACACCAAAGGAGACAGGAGCGACCTCTTTCCCCTTCAATAATTTCACCAGCTTTGCACAGCAAACTTATAGCTGAAAAATTCAAAGCAGATATTAGTAATTTGCAAAATATTAACAAATGGATTATACCGGGTTTCTGGGATCAGTATTTGGTAGGTTTTAGCTGAGGATTAACTCTACCTAAGGGATGATGATGATAATGAAAACAAAGGAATTGGGTTTCGGTGTGGAGAACACGTATGGGTGGATAGGACGGGAGTCTAATACAAAAGCATAAAAACAAACTGAAATAAGTCTTCAGTAAAAGGTTCCACCGCACAATGCCCGTGAGACATCTAAAGTGGGTAGGGACCTGACCACAGCTAACGAGAAATGCAGCTGGAGCATGGGCTATTTGCAAGCAAGCGGCAAGCGTTCTTTACCTCCCAAGTCGGTATTCCCGTACTATGGGGACGGGTGTTAGTCTGGCAAGGCAAAGTGTGTTAAGGGATACATATTTACTGTTTCTTCTTTCAAAGGAGTTAGATTTAACCGAATGTTTTGAAAGGCTGAAATAATTTGAATTCGCCGTGATATTTTTTAGTTCTGGGAACTCTTGGATCTCCGGCAAACGACCGAATGCTCCCAGAGAGGGAAGCGATAACGCAGTTTTAATGCTTTTCGTAATAATTTTACTGGTTTTCTTGACAATTTTTAGAAGAATACCAATTGTTGCACTTAAGGAAGGCTAAGCTTTTACCCAGCAAAGTGCCGACTAAAAGTTTAGGACAGAGGAGAACCTCGAAACTAACTCAAACAAAAATTAAATTTGGAAAACAAACCATAAGTCAGAGAGATAATCTCTACAAGTAGGAAGCTTCCTTAGCTAGCTATACTTGCCTCGATGGCCTGTTAGAATAAGCTATAAAAACCAAGATAAACTTTGAAAATGTTATTACTTGAAGTTTTAATTTAAATGCAACAAGTAGTATAGACTTTATTATTTTATAATTGATATTTTTTCGTAAAGATTTCTTAAGTTTAAGGGAAGAATCAGGGAAGAGAAGGTACTGCCTAATTGTGATTTTACGGAGAAAGATAAAGAACAAAGGAAAACAACTAATTTATTTATCAATAAATACTGTACCCGTTCAGCGGATGGATGCTCAGTCAGTCCACGGCTTGGCTACTGCGGTACGGGGGGTGTTACGTCCCTTCCCCAGCAGACTGAACATTCCATATGTAGACACAATCAGTGTGACAAGATTCAGGAAAAACTCAACATGACCATTTAAAATACAAATTTTTATTCAATAAAAGGAAGTATTAATTCACTCAAAAAACATTATAAAAACCAAAATCACTTGATATTGTCTCTTCATGTGTCACTCACAAAATAATCAACTCAAAATTTATCAACTTAAATCACTTGGAATTGTCTCTTCAAGCTTCATTCATAAACCAAAATAAATTCACTAATAAAAAATCACTAAAATTCACTGTAATGTCATTTCATTTTTCTGTGAAGTTTCAGAACTATTTTTGTCTTGTTTAAATTAAACCCTTAATATTTATTTTTATTTATTTTACTTAGGCGTCGAGCGCGCCTATCATTTACATTTAATACTTTCTCCAAGGCTTTGGATATTTACATTCTTTCATTTACCCTTTAGGGCTTCTTTATCATTTATGTTTACTTAAATATTTATTCATTTATGATTTATTAAGTCCTTTGGATCTTAATAATCATTCTTTTCATTTACCCTTCGGGGTCTCTTTATTATTTATGTTATTTGAATATTCATTTATTTACCAAGTATTTAGCCCTTTGGACCTTCATAATAATTCTTCACAAAGCCTTAGATGTGGAAAATAATATTGTACTGTACAGAAAACATGCCATGTCTAATGATCGAATCCGTCACCCTCCAGTTACCCTTCATGCATCTAGGTGATTTGCTTTTGCGTTGTACTGTGTGCTTTATTATTTATTACTGTGGGATATTTATTATAACAAATTACATTATTTCTTAGCCCGTCATTTGTTTATTTCTGGAAGAAGGAATTTTCTTTATCAACAATATATTATTTGACAAGTCCGTCAAATCTTAATACAACATTCAAACTTTTACTCGGGATGATTTTTTTCACTCCCGCAAAAATGATTCTCCAATTTATTTTGCTGGCACCACTTTTGTTTAGATTTTAAATATTTCCATGCCGGCCAGACACTACTTGACGGCCGCACCCTTAAGATATATCCTCATTCTCTCTCACAAGAGCAAGGCCACGGATAAGGTCGTTCCTTCCCCTTGTGGTACTTTCAGGCGAGATTTATGATGCCTAGCCACCCGCAAAGCCTTTATACTGGGGTAGCTTTAAACATATGTTTCCAAGACTTACAAATTCATTTCACTACAGAAATTTACTTCGCTCTTTTATTATTATTATTATTATTATTATTATTATTATTATTATTGATCCTTAGTTCCTAGGATAGTGGTACTTAATTCGGAGATGATGTTTGGTAGTTTACTATTCCTACTTCTTACGACGCTTATAATACCTCCAACAATGCCTATTATTTCAACAATGCCTCCTTTTACAACAATATTATACTGCAACAAATCCTAGCTGGGATATCCGTCCTACAGCGGGAATTACATGTATTCAACGCTTTTTTTCCTTACAACAATATTCGACGCTTATTTAGTGGGAGTTTTTCATCCACGATTCAACAATACCTTTACAACAATACTCGACGCTTATTTAGTGGGACTTTTTCATCCACGATTCACCTTTGCAACAATATTCGACGCTTATTTAGTGGGAATTTTTCATCCACGATTCAATACAACAATATTCGACGCTTATTTAGTGAGAATTTTTCATCCACGATTCAATACAACAATATTGGACGCTTATTTAGTGGCAACACGAGGCTCCTACAACAATATATTTGGTGGGAAATTACATCCACGCATTTCGAAAATTTCACCACATTTTTTCATCTCACGAATAAATCTATCCGGGCTTAACGCATGTTTTATATTCACTTGAAACTATACTTCATTATTTCTTTACTATAGCCCTTACGGCAACGCAGCGTGCTTGGATATTATCACAACATTTGCCTGACTTATGCATTTACACAATTTATTTCCTAATTTTTGGCACAATAGCCTATAACATAATATATTCATTTTTGGGGGGTTTTATTCCACCCTTTTATTTGGATCTTTTTTATTTATTTATATTCATTGATACATTATTTCTCGCTCTACTTTTCATTTTTGATTTCCTAGACACCGATCTTTAAAAACGGTTTTATAGTTTACTTAATTATCATTTTTTGCATTCTTATCATTTATATATTTAATTTAATTCATTACGACGCTTTATTCTTTCGATACTATTATTTGGTCTACAATTTAACCGTTATTAGTTTACTTTATTCCCTTGGACTTTACAATTTTATTATGGTGCGTATTTAATTCATAATTTGGCAACAATTTACGCCATTTAATTAATTATTTTTATTTCTTCTTCCAAATTTATTTATTTATTACATATCTCTTTAATCGAGCTTCTTATTAGCCTATTTTCAATTTTGAAAAAATAGGCTTATGAGATCACCTTTTGTCCGTGTGTGTGTGCGTGTGTGTGTGTGTGTGTGTGTGATTCGTGTGTGTGTCCCCCCCTAATAAAATCTAAACGGCAGGAGCGATTTCAATGAAACTCGGAAAGTTCATAGCACTATTCCCGGCGACCTCGACCGTGCCCTTCAAATTTTGTTACGACTCACCAATCCAACATGGCGGCTGTGCGAAATATTTCACCAGCATTCAATATCTCCGAAACTATTACCGATATTACCCTGACATTTTATATGGTCATAGAGGGAACTACTATAAGTTCACTTATGTGACTTTTGAAAACCTGGTAACTACAAAACCAACATGGAGGCCAAGCGAATTTGCGACTTTTAAATAGACGTTTCTCGTGATTTGACCAACCAAACACAATGAAACTTGGTACAGTATATGTTTATATACATTGTAATGCACCGACATCTAACTTCGCTCAATTGCTTACATAATCACAAGATGGCGGATGTGCGAAATATTTCACCGGCATTCTATATCTCTGAAACTATTAGCGGTATCTCCCTAAAATTTTGTACGGAGATAAAGGGCACTACTGGAAGTCCACCTATAAGACTTTCAAAACCCGGTTAACTACAAAACGAACATGGCGGCCAAGCGAATTTGAAAATTTTAAACAGACCTTTCTCGCGATTTAATGTTCCAAGCGCACTGAAACCTGGTACAGGAAATATTTATACACATTGTAATCCACTGGTATCTAATTTAGTTCAATTGTTTACATAACCTCAAGATGGCGGCAGTGCGAATTTTAAAATTAAGTTGTTATTTCTTGTGATGTAGTCATGCGATCGAAGTGAAAGTTTGAATAATGAACCTAGGCAATAATTTTCCTTTAATGGTACATGACTCTATGGCCTATACATTTAACAATCCAACATGGCGACCATCCGAAATATTTAGACGATACTGAATATCTACGAATCTATTTTAGCAATCAAACTGAATTTTTTAATGTTCATAGGGGCTATGAACTTAAGTTCACCTATCGGACTTTAAATAACCTGGTGATCACAAATCCAACATGGCGGTGACGCGAATTATAAATATTTACATGGACGTTTCTCGCAATTTAACCATCCGAGTGCAGTGAAACTTGGTACAGTAAATCCTTATACGAATGTTAATCCACTGGCATCTAATTTATTTCAATTGTTTCCATAACCTCAAGATGGCAGCTGTGAAAAATTTTAAAATCTCCCTGTTTTTTCTTGTGTCCTAATTATGCGATTGAAGTTTGAATATTACACGTTCACAATAATCTGCATGTAACAGTACATAACTCTAGGACCTACATATATAAAATCCAACATGGCGACCATCCGAAATATTTAGTCGGTTCTTAATATCTACGAATCTATTATAGCAATCAAACAGAAATTGTGTATGTTGATAGTGGCAATTAACATAAGTAGGATATATGAAAATAGGCTGTATATTTCTTCACGGAACTACTTGTTTCTTTCTTTTAACCAATCCCAATAACGTTTTATTTCCACCGAGGCAGTCCTCGTGGCTAACAATGATCATTTTATTCAGCATTTCAATTACTTGCACATACATTTTCAACAATGAAACACTCATCAGAACTCCCCAGTCGATGAATGGTTCGATTGATATCTAGCACACAGCACAACAACAAAACATTAATAAAGTTTCATCAACTCACCCAGGCTCCGATTCCATTCTTAGGCAGATTCACCCATCGTCTTGATATCTACTCCTCCATCATAACACTCTTTCCTGACACTTTTACCTGACACTTATTCATTTTACACTGAGACATGGAAAACATAATATAACACTCGGCACAATAGCATTTTTCTTCAACACTCGACTCTATTTCAGAGCTTTGGCAATGATTGTTCGTAGCGGTTGGTTCTTGACGGTTCCTAACGTTTCTGCATTGAACGTGCTAATTGGCTCCTTCCTCACTCTTGAAATCCCTGATCTCCGGCTCCGTGTAAGTCTCTGAACCCACGTCCCCGCTCACACGTTCCTACTGGATTCTGGATAAAATTCCTCGTATTTGTCCTTACTTGTTCCGTGATATTTCTTTGTTTTAGAGATCTAATTTCAGCTCGGTCTCTACTTTGAGAACCTTCGCTTGTCTATGTTGTCCATTTAACGCTTTAGATCTGGAGTTTCGAACCCACAGTCTCTCTAGGTCCCTACTCCTTCCTTTCTGATTAATACTTGATGATTTTATCCTTTTAAGGATTTGTCGCTTATACGGTCTTTGTTGACGCAATGTTACTTATTATTCCGTATTTTACGAATTGTCTCTTTTAGAATTTCGCGTTCCGTAATTTTTGCCTGTGTTCCGACTTTGCGTGTGTTACTTGACTAACCCGCACTTTTACGGTCTTGGTGTTCTTTTATTTTACACGGCGTGACTGATATTGTCGCGATTTTTATTGATCCAGTGCATACCGCTATAGTGATCACTCAGAATACGAAACGATGACCCGAATGTTCGGTTATTACTTGACGAATTTCAGCACAGCGTTCTCGCCGGCTTACTAACTGGTTGATACGATGTGATGTAGCGTCGTGTCCCTCTGGACTGACTAACTGTGTGCGATCCAGCACCTCCGCTCAGGAGTGCTCTTAAACTGCGTTATTGTTTATTTGTTTATTTAGTGGATCACGGTGAATGAGGTTATGTCAGGGAGATGCTAGCCGGTGCGTTGTGTGTTCAGCCCTATTTCTCAACCATCCGCTAGCGGATAGTGTGGCCGTGTTCTGGATACGTTTAGCCCATTTATGTCGTGCAAGTTGAAAGACTGATGCCCTGCCGCGAAGTGTGAAAGGTAAGAAAGATGGCGCCCGAACTTAGTGGCCTAATTAATGTTCATTAAGGGATGTAGAGTCACGGAGTTTGTTTAAAAATAAATACAGAGAACACTTATATTTGGAATCTAAATGTAGAAGCAGAGTTCTCTTGGCGCTCACAAATTTGATTATTTAGTGACAGACTCCAAAGTATTGTAATAAGACGGCAGGATGCCATAAAGTTGAGTTAATCTTCTATGAACGAAACTGGGAACAAAAAAAGTAAATCCGCAAAGGGTGGACCAGAGATTTATTCATAAAGCAAATGTCAGTTAGGAAGCTCCTCAAGCGTTAAATTAATAGAGGGAAGTAACGTCAAATAAGGGAAATTAGAGTTTGGATCTGCTACAGCGACTCATTTATGATATGATGTAGGGGACATCACGGTGCATGCCCCATATTTCTCAAACAAGTGTTATATTTTGTGGAAATGACTACGGTGGAGGAGATTATAGCTATTGTTGAGAGCTCGGTTGCTAGAACATTAGAACAATTCGAAGAATTTAACAGGAAACGTAGCGAGCAAAATGCACGCAATAATGAACTATTAGCGGAGCAAAATGCACGCAATTAAAAGGACAGCTATATGTACAATTCACCGAACAATTCGACAGAACAAAGTACGCGAAATAATGAACCACTGAAGGGACAGCTAAACGAACAATTAACCGAACAATGAGTCAAAATCACCATAGACACTAGCGCACATTTTGAACGAATGGAAAGTAATTTATGACAATCCATTGCGTTTAGTGAGGAGAAGACCACGTCAAAACTAGCGCCATTAGAGGAGGCATACAACGCTAATACAGAAGGGATAAAACTAGAACGAAAGGTAGGCCTATTACAGGCAAAAGTAGAGGAGGTAGATGACGAGATTAACTCTGCACAAAAACAGATACACACCTTAGGGGATGAAATAGCTGGAATCATTACGGAAATGGAAAAGGCGGCATTAACATCAACATAGAAATGGAGTTTAATCGAAAGTGAGCAGGAAGCGATAAGAGAAAATATACGAGCATGTAACATAAAGATTGGGGAGAGGTTGGATCGGCTGGAAGCCCATAACGAAGAAGGAAGCAAAAGGGAGGAAGAAATATATAAGAAAATACGAGGGGAGATCAATAAAATATGTAGGCAGATAGGAATAGACGGAAAAGAAGATAGAAAGAAACGGATTGAACAAATGGAAGAGAACCAAAGAAAGATAAAGGAGGTCGAACAGCAGTTACTTGGGAAGATTTAGAAAAAAGGATGGAAGCTTTTAGATTGTGAGCCACGGGGCCTCCTTTTTACGTGGAATCCGAACCACAGGACATGGCATTTCACTTCGAAAATCTCACATGCATCGACCGGGAATCGAACCCGGTCCAACTTGAGAGGCCGACAGCTTGACCGCTGCGCCACCACGCCCCCACAGGAAGATTGAAGGGCAGGAACAGAAAATAATAAAGACAGAGATTAGATCACTAGAACAAGGGGACACCCTTCCTGAAATGATGGCCAGCCATAACAAAGAGAGTAATGGGACCATTAGTACTAGCGCGTGTCAGACTCAAACTGAAGGAATGACCGGTCTTAGCCGTGGGCGAGTAGTGGGTAGTGAGAGCCATGGTGGGTTCCCCACGTTCCGAGGACAAGTCTCCACTCCCAATGAAATCAGTTATAGTAATAATCCGGCTACGCAATATGTCCAAATCATTAGAATGCAGGATGATCGCCCACGTAAATTTACGAACGATGGATCACAGACTCCCACATCTTATTTAAAGTATCTGGATAACTATTTTACTGACAATAACATACCTGAATCCAGAAAACTGAGGATAACTGAGTAACTTCTTGGGGATAGCGTACTCGCCTGGTTTAAAAGTTTCCGATACACATTTGAGGACAGTGCAAGTTTAAGCAGGTATTCTTCTGGATATATTGGAGCCAATCAATACAGCAAAACTTACGGATGGAATTATACAGCCGGATGTACCATGCCACGCAGACGACCCGTTATTCAGATTACTTTGCAGCTCAATTCCTCAGACTCAAAGATTTGGATATTTTAACCCCATAATCAGAACTAATTATGACGATCGGTAAGCAGTTACCATTACTAATCCAACAGTTCTTAATCGCCGCGAATGTGACTAGCGCCGTGAACGCAGAGGAGGTTCTCCGTCAGCTGGATGTCACGACTATGACCCCACACACTAGGAACATAAGAGCAATTGATAATACAGCACATGTACACCAAGCCGAACTTGTCAGTACACGACAGCAAGGTACCAATACGAGTACGGGCCCAAAGCACATGAATAATAATGGAAGACCAGACGCGCTGAGGGAAGAACAGAGACGCTGGGAGCCGAGAAATGATAGGAACTGGCAGCCTCAGCAGAGAGGCAGAGACGAATGGAGAGGTCGTGGACGCGAAGGACCGTATAATAAACACAGATACGAGAGGCGAGATAATAGGCCATGGAACAGAGGGCGAGATTCGAACCAGGGATACGACAGCAGAAGGGAATGGCAAGGTAGACATGAGGCAACGCAGCAATATCTCGAAGAATTGCATCGCAACCAGGAGACTGACAAGGACCGATGGAAGCGAACAATGCAAAACAGGGAAGATCCGGATATGCAGGTGACAGCGGCAGAAAGTGATCTGGCCAGGAAACATAGAGAAAGTAAAGGCGACACCAGGAAGACGGGGGCAGTTAGCAAAAAAAGGCATTAATGGATGGGGGAGATAGCCGGAATTTCGCACCAGACGAGAATCAGTGGTTAGTAGCGAACATCGAGGAATGGGTTGCACCTTCAGAGGATTTCACAAGGGAAATTAATCAGCCTACGCAACAATGCCTACGACAATTACCTGTCATTATTGCCAGAATTGGAGGACTGAGGGTCCGAAGTCTTGTGGATACTGGATCACAACTATGCTTAGCATCTGAGGCCCTAATTAAGGCTATAAGTGAGCGACATAGAGTACCAACCATCCCAGTTCCCCAGGTCAAAATCAGAGGCGTAATACCGGAAAAGACAGCTGTTTGTAAATATCAGGTACAATTGAACTTAGATATCATGGGACACACATTCTCCCAAGTGTTTATAGTATTGAACAAGATGAATGTCAATGTTATACTCGGGACTGATTGCATCTAAGATCACCAAGCTGTCATAGATTTACACAACAATGTAATCAAGTTCAAGAACGTAGAAGGGCTGTCTGCGGTAAATTTAAATATGAACAAATTGAATTTGGAAAGAGATACAAACATATGGATGCTTGAGACCATTCCAGAAGAACAAGAGGAAGATTTATCAGAAGGAGATTCGGACCTGGGATTTCTGAACACCAAGGAAGATTTGGAAAACGAGATGTGGACCATGGCAGTAGAAGAAGATAGCAACAAGGACGACTTCGAGATGCTCATAAGGGAGAAATTAAACGAGGCTAAACTTAACAGCGAAGAAATTGATTGCCTGGACAAAATTTTAAAGAAAACATTCAGCCGCATTTAAAACCTTACCAGGAAAAATGCAAAATTTTAAATATGCCATGCAGGTAGACGACTGGACTCCATTCAAGAGCCGACTCTATCCAGTACCGGAAAAGCACCACGCAGCTGTCAAGAAAATAATTGAGGAAATGCTTCAAGGGAACATAATAAGGAAGACCCCAACCCCTTACTTGAACGCCATATTAGCGGTAGCGAAACCTAACGGATCAGTGAGGCTTTGCCTCAATGCACGCATGCTCAACTCACGATTGATTTCAGAAACAGACCGTGCACCATTGATTAAGGAAGAATTGAAGAAATTCCATGGGAAGAAAATTTATTCATCGGTGGATCTTGCAAACAGTTATAGGCATAGGTAGAAAAATCACAATTATTAACTGGGTTTCTATTCGAAAACCAGAGTTTTGTATGGGCCCGGTTGCCGTTCGGAGTGAAGACGGAGAGTTCCGCATTAATCAGAGCATTGGACTGAAACTTGACAGAAGAAGTCAAAAACATGACTGTCAGATATGTGGATGACATTCTGATGGCATCAGAAAATAATGAAGAGCACATGCAAAATTTAGAAAAATTGTTAAGAGAACCTGGAAAAGGCGAACTGTAACATAAATTTGAAAAAGTCGCACTTCTTTCGACATAAGATATTGTACTTGGGACACATTGTTGACGGAGAGGGAGTAAGGCCTAACCCTGTCAAGATAGAAGCTGTTAGGAACTTCCCACGCCCAACCAGAGTCAAGCATGTAAGGATGTTTTGGGAGCAACCAATTTCTTTCGAGAAAACTGTCCGGATTATACCGAAGTTGTAGCACCGTTACAAGACATGTTCCAAAAAAATCAGATGGTTTTGGAATGAAGACTGCGAAAGAGCATTCATAGCCACGAAGGAATTATTGGCAACCAGCATCAAATTAGGATACCCTGATTTTTCGAAAAGATTCATAGTTCAAGCAGATGCATCTATGGTAGGCATTGGTGCCATACTTTTTCAAGAAATTCCCGAAAAAAATTCAGGATCGCTTCTATTTAGCTTTTATTAGCCGGAAGCTGACAAAGCATGAGAAGAATTACACTGTCGCAGAGCTTGAACTTATGGCAATTATTTATGCACTACAATAGTGGCGTAAAATTATTTATGGGTTGCCCATAACGATCCGCACTGATCATAAAGCCCTAACATTCTTATTTAAAAGGACTATGGTCAGTGAACGCATAAATAGGTGGGCCATATACGCACAACAATTTGACATCCAAATAGAGCATTGCCCCGGGAAGTTAAATGTAATACCGAACATCTTAAGTCGAAATCCAGAAGAGGAGACACAGAAGGATGAAATGCTGGTGCATCATATCGAACTCATACGCGAGGATAGCGACTTCCTACAAGAATTAAGGAGAGTATCACAGGAACAAGAGGAGGAGCCTTGGATGAAGCAAATGATTAGATTCTTAAGAGAGAATTACAACCCGGGACCCCTCCATACCGTGAAGCGGAAGCACAAGCTGGAAATTACCACTATTTTAATAATATGTTGCATAAATTCGTGGACGAGGACCATGTCAAGTTACGAATCCGTTTGCCTGCTTCCTTACAGCGAAAACTTGTTTGGCATGTACATTACACACTTGGCCACATCGGCATAGACAAAACTGAAGCTACCATAGGTGAAGTTTTTACATGGCCACGAATGAGGACCACAATACTGTGCCCTTTTCCACTTTTTGGATATTTAGAGTCCTAGGCACATGTTGGAAGACACAGTAAATTTTGAATCACGCGCTCCATTCCTTCTCGAAGGTATTATAAGGTTTTACTGGGTGCCTGTAGCACGCATCTCGACCAACGGAACTGCATTTTTATGAAAATCCTTTATACGATGATTTCAGGATTAGAATAGTAGCACACTTTTCTGGCAATGGAATTTGCCGAAATTTAAGCTATCTCGGAAGAAAATCTGTTCTCTAGAAGCCGAGATATGAAGATGGAATGATCTACAATGTTTGTCGCTATGACGCAGCGAGCGGATGACGCGATAGCCCAGAGAGGTATATAAAGGCTCAGGAATTGAGGAAGGTATCACAATCTTCGAGTAAGCACAGTGAGTGCTAGTGATCCGTCACATTCATCACAGTCTTCGTAGAGCACCAGCCGTGTTAGTCGTGATATATACTCTGCCGGAACCAGAAGGTCGTTATAATCACCAGGACTGAACTTTTCGAGTTCGAGTGTTTAAACTTTTACACAAATGTGTAGGACTTATGAACTTTTGAAGCTACATAATGCCAGGCTTCATAATGTGGACTTTGAAATATTTTGGCAGTAATAGCCAGTTGACACTTGTCAATTTCATTAGCAAGTCACATGATAGACTTCGCCTATCCAGGTAAAATTTATTATTGGAACTTAGTTTTTCCAATAACAGTCAGTGCCGCGCTATGTCTCGTTAGTTCAACTAATCAGCCAATACAATAAGCTATGGATACCAGTTTTTCCTTGGTCAGATAAACAGCCCTCGTTGTGGGATCAGCCGTGCATAGCATGTTCTGAGAGATGCATAATCTCATATAATCATTTATACCAGGATCTTCGTATTTGTACCATTGAATTAAAACTGTAAGAGTATCATAAATCGTATGGGTCACAGCTGATCAGAACTACGACTGAAACAATTCAAATGGATCGAATCACTATTCTACTAATTACACCAGCTATTATGATGTTTATAAATGACATTATGCTCATTTAACTTCAAGACAACGTTAGAACATTAAACCATGTGCGGTTAAACGGAACGCGGGTAACGAGTGAAGCGGAGACAAGACTATAAGTACGCATTCGCATGGGCAAGCGAATGGACACACTGTAAATGGAACTGTAATGGAACCGACCAGGAGGTCACGAACATCAAGAGCATCTACAATGTAAGCGACAACTTGAATTTTTCTTAGTAGTTTGGCATTTGGAAATTTCATTATTTCTTTTTCTTGAAGAGAAATATCAACAACTCGATTTTCAGTTTGCTTTGGCAAGTTAGATTTTCATTTATGTGTTTTTGAACACTAGTCCTTCGTATAAGTGTCTGCGGACAACGCCATGAACCGTGTGGTTATATTTTCATATTTTGAAACCACGGTGATCAGCCACTAGAGCTTAGTAGCTAATTCAATTATTTTTGAGAAATGGATTTATTTTTATCTAAGGATATTAGCTTGGATATTTTCATGTGGTTTTATTCCATAACTTCTAGTTTGGAAGCATGATAAATGCTTGTATAAAATATCTTCTGAATAATAATAATAATAATAATAATAATATCTTAAGATTTTGAAATAATAATAATAATAATAATGTGGTTACGAGTTGAATGTTGAATCTTAAGAATAATGCACAATTCAGTTACGATTTAGCCTATTATCCAGTTAATGCACACTCACATCCAATGAGAATTATGCAATATAAAAATAATGGACATTTTACAGTTGCGTGGGATTAATAAATATCTTCACGACTCGGAAGGAAATCGAATGATTACAGAAAGCCTGTATAAAATAGGGATTTTTCTTGAATTTATATAAATATTATGGTAAAGTCATTTGATGGATTGTCAAATAGGGGTAGACACGATTTAGAGAAAATAAATTCATGTGATGATTTTAAAATGGGTACTATTTATTGGAGGAGCATTGGATCTTCGTAATAAGACAAGCATATGGCTTGATAAAAAATAAATATACAATAAAAAATATGTATAAATAAAATAATAATTGTTAAAAATAATTATTAAATGTGTGGAAAAAGAAATGATGTTTTTGGTCAGTTGGGAACTGAATCATTGCGAGTAATCTCGTTTAATGTGTCGCGTCAGCCACAAGTATGGTTTGGACGGCTTATGATGAAATATGTTGTAAAAATGTATTGATTATAAATAATCAATTGAAGTGAAAACCCAATCATTGTTCTATTCACGATCATCACACATGATTACAGTTAGATTCTCGTGTCATTGTTAAAAACTGCCGCCTTATTGATAATTACAACTATACACTGGTTTTGTCGATTCCTTGCCGTTTTGTCGAAATGAATAAAGTGCCAAATCGTTGTTAATAGAAAACATTATATAAACATTATTAAAATTATATTTTACATGACTGGAATGAAATGGATAAATAATTTTGTGCAAATGAATAATATCAAAGAAAGGACATTTCGCTATTGTTAAAATTCGAGTGATAAATCAAATAAAATATTTAGGAAGTCATTGTGATTTAATAATTGAATGAACATGATATTATAAGACTTTATGGTCAGTCATAACAAGTCATTTAGGTAAAAATTCTGGATTTTTAGAACAAATGTTCTAAATTTTATTTTGTAAATGATCATGTTCTTATGATAACTGTTCTTAAGGATCAGTTAATAATTGGCAACAATAATATTTGCGCTCACATTTGCAAATATTTATGTTTTTCTCAAACTCTACTCATCGATACTTTTGAAATAATCTTGTGAAAGTGATTTTTGTCTCGGACAGTGAAATACATTTTGAGGCACAGGAATGTTTATACGAGTGTAAATCATAAACAGGCATCAGGATAGACAATTATTTTGACTTGAGCAGCCTGGGTGATAAATACTATTCTTATATCTGGTGATGCCAAATGAACTAAGAATGTTTAGGTCATCGGTAAAATTTTCAAGTGTATTTCTAATCATCGAAAGTTGATATTTTTCTTATGTTTTTTTGTGGGTGTGGAATTCTTTTCACACTTGTGTTGATGGCATTGGCATTCTTTTTTCCCCTCCCAAGTTATTTTTTTAATTTTAAATAAAATGAGATTTTAAGTAATTTTGGTATTTTCATATCTCCCTTCTATCCTATTGTTGCATCGAATCGAAAATCAGTGAAGCAAGTTAGAACTAGTTTTGTTTATTTACGTTTCACCCATATGGCACTCTGAGATACTTTTGAGTCTCGTGCTAACTGATTTTCGGTGGCATGCATATGTGGTCGTTGGGCTTCGGTCTAAATGGGCACAATACGCGATGTCCTGAAGACATGTGACACCTGCCAACGAGCAAAACCAAATAACTTCCTCGTGAAACAGTACCCCAAGTCACTTTTGCCGCAGAAACCACTCGAATTAATTGCTATGGACTGTCTGGGCTCGCTTCCGAAAGGACGAAGAGAAGTGCGACATGTCCGGTGAGTGTCGACGTATTTTCTAAATTTGTATTCGTCTGTGCAATCCAGAAGACCACATCCAAACAGGTCATGAGTAGGATCAGGAACCGCATCATACCTACTCTAGGCAAACCAGAATTTATACTTTCTGACCATGGAAGTTATTTCACATACGCAGAATTCAAGCGAGGACTGACCAAATTAGGTATTACGCATATCCTATCAAGCATTAGAAATCCACGGAGCAATCCGAGTGAACGGGTTATTCGTGAGGTATATAAGCACATCCGGATGTTCATACCCGCAGACCATCATTGTTGGGCCGATACACTATGAGATATTGAGACTCGCATCAACATGAATCGACGGGACAGATCCCGTACACTTTACATCTCAATTAACGACCGCCGAGATCATGGACAGCAGTTCTTAATTGCCTGATCGATCCACAGCCAGCCCCACAATTGAGAATTCAAGCCACCGTGAGATACATGAGAGAACAAGCAGACAGGAGATTGAGAAGTATGAGAGGAAAGCGCTTTCATCGAGAACTAAGAGTTCATGAACTGGTCATAGTCAAACGTCCGCCCATATTGAAACCAGCCAATAAGGTATTCTATAAATTTTGCCTTCCGTTCATTGGCCCATTCCGGATCACAAGAAATTTGGGAAATAACGCATATAAATTACAGGAGGTCAGCAGCGGGTAACTTCGATTGTAAACATCACTAATCTTAAGGTTTACTACGGAAGGGAACCATTTGATCAACCCAGAAATGCCGCTGGTGTAAACATAATTGAGATGCATTAGCAAGCAGAAACAAGTACACGGGGATCGTGGAGAGAGTTGAGTTAGTAAACACAGATAGTGGATGTTTACAAGTGCCTTCACAATGAAGAAGCCGGGAGACTGCAGTTCGAAGACTAGGGGACGAGAACAATAGCTACCTGAAGCGAGCAGCGCGCAACCTAATCCTCGCAGGAATGTGGTAAATTTGCAACTTGAGCAGTGGAAGGGGCATCCAAGGCACACGACCAGCAGGGGCGGCCGAACTTGCTGAAATGTTGGGTGACAGCGAAGCTTCAACGTGCCAGTGGGGCAGATCTCAAAAAATCGTACATGCCATATCCATTTTTTTTTCCTAGCAACGGGTGAATGTAACCTTTATACATCTCATTTGGCAAAAATCTTACAAATAATTTCAGCAAATGTTCATATTACTAGCAGGAAAGAAGGCGCAATATTCCAGCAAACTGAGGCTCACAAAGGAACGAGCAAAATGTGAATTTTAGCAACTTTCTCCGGACGTAGACAATGAAGCCAAACCAAGGGATAGAATCGCCTGTTCGCCAGATGTGCTAGGACAAGGGCAAGGGACGTTCAACCCAAAGTAATCCGGGGAGGGAAGATCACGAATTTAACGACAATCTGCAGATTGAACTCCGCCCATTTATAAAAATGTTGAGTAATAATTAGTGCACACAATTGGGAGTCGTACCATTGGAAAGAGGATGATTTAGCCTCGCAAAAGTCGTGTCAAAATTCAAGAAACATCAAAATTCAGATAATTTAGCCTGGAAACTGGAGGGGGAGATCATTCGAATAAACTAACCAGAAATTGGGGGCGTATGGACTCCGCAAAAGAGCGCGAATTCGCAAGACAATGACAATTATTACGGAGCCAATTATTAGCCGATCCTACGATCGAATTTTGCATTCAAGCCGAGTTTTGAGGCATTCAGAACATGAGGAGTCAGATGAACCATATTACATTGTCATACGCGTATTAGTCTGAACTTAAATTTAAAAAACGTCCCACTCTTCAGGAGTTCATCGCCAGCCCTTTGAATAGCTCGATGAGAGTCAGTGAAGTCAGTCGATATTGCGTCGCCTGGGAGGCGATAGCTCACGCCCGTGTGCGGCCCAAATTAATGCCGAATGTATAAGTACAAGACAGACGATTCCGTATCGCCACATCATATAGCCATTCGCGAGTGCGAAATATTAAAGTCAGCAATAACATTCATTTTATGCCGCCAGTGTCGCGATATCTCGCGAGGGCGAAGTAAATTGAAACAAGATATGCAGAGTGCGCGTATAGTCGTATGTTAAGTATACGGGACCGAACCAGTGTGATTTCGAAGCCCGCAAGTCAGGAAAAAGCTACCCGTGCTATAGGTTTGATATCAGTGGCGTAGGAAGCTAGATTGACTGTTGGATGAATTAAGTGGTCCGATTCCTAGCTATAGGTGACATAAGAGGTGCTCCGCTAAATACAGTGCATATTAATTATAAATATTCATGGTGGTCCTATATTTTACATGAAATTTGAACAGTGCAACAGACTACCCTCCGTCACCTCAAGAACAATGGAATTCAAGAAGCAACGGTGTGGACTGCGGCTTAATGGATTAGCCGAGAAGCCATGTTTAGATTAGTATTACGAAGGGGTGTGCATTGCATGATGTTCCCTACAACAGGTGTCGGATAAGTTACCCAAAATTATAATTTATTATAATTAGTCGGGACTGCCCTCAGTAACAGGCAGTGAATGGAAGTGCATACTGTATATATTTAATTTGATAGTATTTAGTTTGTGTTTGTCATATAGGGTTTACGTGGCCATCATTTGTTTTTATTTGTGTGTGTTTTGTTTCATTTCTTGTTGAAAGCACAATAAAGGGATTTCTAGGGATTTCACGTGCATGGGCACACTCGTTAATATGTTAGTATGATGTGATTGGTGGGAAAACCATTTAACGGATATAACAGACCAGTTCTATTTATGCCATTGAAGTAGAGCCTAAAGTGAGAGGGGCTGAAGACCGTTACCAAGGTAAGAGGTAATGTGATGTGTTGGTAGGGCACTGCAGCCGTACAAGTGAGTCAGGTGTGGTAACGAGAGGTATTTTCTGGACCGAGTCGAGAGTGCAAATTATGTATTCACGGAGGTGTTATTGCCCGCATTGTCTACGATATATATCGTATGACATACACAGGATACAGTAATGCTACAGTATATACAAGTAATAAATATTTACTAACATCCACAAGCGAAACTAAAAGTCACAGTTGGATGTCCAGAGCAGTATTCCACTCCACTGCGTCATCAGTTGCGTTCTGCCGATCGTTATATCCTCCCTTGAAGGACCGCGACTGGCATTCCGACACAATATGATGGATTGTCTGCACTGAATCGCCACAATCGCTTTGAGGACTAGAAATGTTCCCCCATTTGTGGAGCCAAAAATTACATCTTCCCTGACCGGTCCGCACTCTGTTCAGTGACGTCCATATCCTTCTTGGAAGATGGAAACCAGGAGGTTTCGTGCAGGGGTCGGTGATCAATCCTAGCTCTTCAGGGTTTGATGTAGTCCATTCTTCTCGCCACGTTTCGTCCATATTGAACTTATATTCAACAAGCATGTTACCTAGTTGCCATGACGGATGTCGAGATTTTAATCTCCATTGCTTCTGTGGATTACAGACTTGATGTATGGGTAAGAGATCATTTGCAGCGCATTTTGACTATTCCCTTTTTAGAGCTGGTAGCCTTCGCAGAGGAGGAGGGTGAATGTTGGATAATACTAGTAGCCACTTGAGTGGTGTGGATTTGAGAGCGCCCGATATTGTTCTCATTATATCATTTAACAAGACATCAACTTTTCCTACGTGTGCACTATTGACCCATACGGGGCTACAATATTCAGCAACCGAGTATACTAATGCGAGAGCTGTTGTGCGAAGAACAGTCGCATTAGCTCCCCAACTTGTACCAGAGAGTTTGTGAAGGATGTTGTTACGTGTTCTGATTTTAACTGCTGTTCTGTAGAGATGTTCTTTGTATGTCACAGAGCGATCCACCGCAACACCCAAATATCTTGGTTGGGTGCAATATTTTAGCTGTTGACCTCTCAATTGTACACGGGGAATGTAATTGGCCCTCCTATCATCCAGATGACAGGCACTGACCTCTGTTTTGCTGATGTTGGGCTTCAGTCGCCAAGTGTCAAAGTAGCTGTCCAATTTTAGGAGATTTGTGTGAGAATTGTTTCAGCAGTCTCAAAATCTGTGGACTGCGCTCTCAGGGCTATGTCATCAGCATATTTGAACTTTTTGCAAATAGTAGGTGGAAGATCTGCAGTGTAAAGATTGAAGAGAAATGGAGCAAGGACTGAGCCCTGTGGTAATCCATCATTTAATCTTTAGGGCCTGCTTATATTTCCATTTAGGTGTACTTCAATTAGTCGGTTGCCGAGCATGTTGTTGAGCAATGAAGCTAATGGCTTGCAAGGAATGATTTTCAGGAACTTCTCCATACTGTATCGTACGCTGATGATAGGTCCACAAACATTGCAATGGTTTTATTATTTTCTTCAAAGCCTTGTTCAATATGACTGGCTAGTGCTAAAACCTGATCACAGCAGTTTCTTTCGGGTCTAAAACCTGCCTGATCGACCGGGATGTACTGTAGTACAGTAGCTGAGATTCTGTTATAAACCAGTCTCTCTAGCAGTTTATAACAGATACTCAGTAGAGCAATAGGTCGGTAATCTTTCGCATTGCATCCGCTTTTACCAGGTTTTAGTATGGCTACAATCTTAGTTCTTTTATAAAGAGGTGGAAGTTTTCCTTTCCCTAGGATGTCACTAAAGAATTTAGCAAGCCATTTCAGAGTTCTAAGGCTACAGTGTTACATAAATTCTGGTTAAATGCAATCCAAGCCTGCTTCTTTTCCTAATTTTGTTTCCTTCAGAGCTTGATACACCTCCAAGACAGAGAAGTCTTCTGAAAACCGAGTGTTTGTTTCTGCTCTAGATAGGTTGATCTTCAAATCTTTTAGGATTTGTCTTGTTTCATTCTTGTTTCTGTCTTTTGATGTGTTGGCTAAGCCAACAATTCTCCTTGCTACGTGTTCGGGCTTTATTTTTGAGGTCTTGCTACAGTAGTTTGGAGTACTACTGCCCAGTTTCCTAAGTAGGGACCATGATTTCCTGCTGGAATGTTGGAATTTCATGCTAGATGTCAAAGTATTGCATTTCTCCTTCCTGGCAGAGTCTAAGCAGTGTAATAACTCATCAGCGATCTCCGTCTGATTGCTGAGTTGATATTCTTCATATAGCTCATTACACTTTGCACTCCATCCTGGAATATACTCTTTCCTAAATCCTCTGGGAATGTGCTTCTTTGCTATAGCACGAAATATGGTAAGTAACGCTACAAGCATCAGGAATGGCTTCCTCGCAAGATAAGTGAAAGTATGCACGCCGCTCGGGTCCCAGATGTTTTCAAGGGAGTGAGGCCAGGTAGCCTTATCCCCACTGTGAGGTCTGCCAACCCATTTGTTTTGAGGAAGGTCGCTGACCGTTGAATATTCTGAGAGTTTGTTTTGAAAACGGAATGGCTTGTTATATCACTGTTTTTTTTTTTGTTTTTTTTTTTTTTTTTTTTTTTGAAGAAGCCACATTTGCTTGGCGAGATTTCAGTTTGTTGTTGTCGGTATTTTCTCGACTTGTCTTGGGGTTGTTTTTTTATTCGCTTCAGGGAGCGAAGTAGATCTGATGATTTGTTTTTCGGTGCATCCATGTAAATAATACCTTGAGATCAGTGTCATTACGGGTCAGACGCCACCGTTGTTATGTTAGGATTGATGACCCACGTTATTTGCTTATTTTTCATAGTGATTTGTCACTTGTGTAGAAGAGTTTGGACTCGGTTTAGAGTCATTTATTTTACTTGTATTTATGCACATTTTGGCCTGTGACCCAGTAATACCCGACGAATCATGACCGGCCATTTGAATGAATGGAAATGATTGAATATCGGGAACTTATCCAAACCACCTGACTAACCATAACTGAATGAGAGATCGCTTTAACTTAAAATGCTTGGGCATTGTTTAATGTCAATTTTGATGTTGGACATTGTTTTGATATGTTTGATATTTTGAGCAGCTTGAATGCATATGTTTGTTTGTGTATTTTATGTCGGCCCGTTTTGGTAAGGCCAGTGTTGGCTTATCACTGGCTCAGATTGTGCTATTTTCAGTCACATAAAGGGATTTTTTATTTATATTATGGGGGATTAAATTCATATTTTTGCTGTTTGTTTTTTATGAATAAATAGTTTATTTAAGTACTCCTCTGACATACTGATTTTAATGTAAGGTTCCCGTGATCCTTCATGAAAATCCCAGGATGTTCTGTGTAAATTTAGTGCCACACGTCAGACCACCCCCTGAGAGAAGAGTGTTCATCCTGGAAGACCTGAGAAGGGTACAATAGAAACCATCAAAAAGTGTTGTATATACTAAAATGTTGGGTTGCGGTGTATAAGCTCGTTTCGGCCCCGGACTATTTCTTTTGTACGCCCACAGAAAACGAAGAAAAGTCCCAGCAGAGCGTGTGAATTGGCGTACTGAACGAAAGAAGAGGTAAGGAACTGAAACATTGTTTCTTACAGGAGATGTTTATTGTCATTCAGAATGTCCTTCTTATTTTATGATTATTTTCTCCTAGAAAACTGTCATCAGTCATAACATCTCTCATCGACTAGTTCAAAACCTTGTCGATCAACCTACCATTGTGGTCGCAACTGAAGTTCAGTTCTGTCTGTTTCCTGTTGTTTCATCTAACACTAAGTTAATATAAAAAGGTACCTTCAAAACATGAATTTGATGGATTTACTTTGAAGAAAACTCAAGAGCAAGTATTTGCACTGGAAGTTATCGTACTGTAGATGCATCGTTACTGATCAACAGTTATGCTATATCATATGTACATAGCACCAACATAATAAGCTCACAGTTTTCTCACTTTGATTCCTATTAATATTAATATTTCATCAAACTGTTGCTGGTACTGTTGGTGGCCTGATCACCGAAACCGGTCAACTACTATTATTATTGTTAATATTATTATTATTCAGTGGAAATCTGACTAATTCATTCCAATAATTTCTTGTATGTTAGAAATTGGTTTCCATTATTTTAACCCTCGTGATCTTCAATCTATGTAACTACACTGACCGGCACGAAAAACTCAACACCCAATAAATGATGTGTAATTATTGTGTAATTATCTATTTAATCAAAGTGAAGCACTTCAACCTATTTCTTTAGACGGAGTATGCTATTGGCATTGCTTTGCGAGCAAACAATGAAGTGCCGATTGTTGATTGCACTAGCCTCAATTGTTTTTTCCCGCGCAACCTGGAAAACACATCACTCGATGTGAGCCAATAATGTGTTCCCGCTTTTATAGCGCTTATTGTTGTACTTTGAATTATTCCCTTTTCCATCACATGTGTTCGTAGGATCTTTCTGTGATTGTCATAATTATCTTTCTGGAGCCAACATGCCCTTAAGCCCCGAACAAGCTGCAAAAGCTGTTGCTTTGGCGGAAGATGGTCGCAGCATGCATTACGTTGCAGAAGTGTTGAGGACTACAGCTTCCACGATTTCCAGAACCGTACTAAGGTACAGGGAAACTGGAGGCTTTGCAAGGAGACCAGGAATAGGCCTGAGAAAAGCAACATCGGAGAGAGATGAGATGACCGCTTCTTACAACTTCAAGTTCTCCATGACCGTCACACCACCGCCATTGAAGCACGAAATCGACTCTACCAAGTTCGAGGGGTCGATGCTAGTGAGAGAACCGTCCAAAGAAGATTGGAAGAAACCAATGTTCAATCCATAAGACCAGTTACAGGCCCAGAACGCACCAGAGCACATCGCACAGCTCGACTACTTTTCGCAAGGGAACATCATGGCAGGACAATACAACAATGGGAACAAGTGTTGTTCACCGATGAGTCATGGTTTGGCCTCCGATCACCTGACGGAAGAGAGAGGGTCTGGAGAAGGCCAGGGGAAAGGTATTCCCCTTGCACATTCTCATCCAGGACGCCTTTCAGAGTGATTCTGTGATGGTGTGGGCAGGAATCAGTATGGCTGAAAGGACGGATTTGGCCTTCGTGGAGAATGGGAGCCTTACCGGACATTGGTATGTGGAGGAAATCCTTCTGGAGCATGTTGTGCCTTTCACTCCATTTATTGGTGATGATTTCACACTAATGCAAGACAATGCACGCCCACACGTTGCGAGAGTTCTTGGATAAAGCAGGGATTCATGCTATGGCTTGGCCTGCTCGAAGCCCTGATATGAATCCTATTGAGCACGTTTGGGACCGGCTGGGGAGAGGAGCCCATCAAAGCTATCCAGAGACCCTAGAGGACCTACGGAATGCCCTCCCGGAAGATTGGGAGATGATTCCTCAACAGGACATTACAGCATTAATCAGGAGCATCCCTGAGAGGTTGAATGCCGTCAGTGGTGCAAGAGGTGGCAATACACGCTTTTGAAGATGCGAACAGAGGTCTCAGAGATCATCTCCGAGGTCTGTGAAATAAAGGGTGAAGTGTATAAAATCAAAACAGAAGTGCATTACCTTTATGAGCTTACTCAAAATTTCCCGCTTTTATAGCGCTCTTTCCTTGAAGTGAGCATCTCTGGCTTAATTTGTTAAATTTGTTTATAATCGTCTTTTTTTTCATTGTTAGACACCTACATGGGACAGTACTACAATATTTCATCATTTTATAGTAGATTAGTGTCATAATAGTGTCATAAATTAAAAATTAATTTAGGTTTTTGTAAGAAATTGAAGTGTTGCGTTTTTCGTGCCGGTCAGTGTATGTTTACTTTTGCATGGAATCGTTATCAATTCAACCATATTCTGATCCTACTAATACGCCTTGCACACAACTGTTCCATGTGACACCGGTGACATCAATACCATCCAACTTTCCGCACCCTGTAGTACTTGAACTTTCACCAATGTAAGTTTGTAATTTTCGCTCTCACTTCCCTTATTCTGCACGGAATATGACCATACTGGAAGCCTGCAAAAAGCTGAAGGGATTTTGTTTGGCAGAAAATACCGGTAAGCGAAAGAGAAAACCTAGAGAATGTCAAGAACACTGTCATTCAGAAGAGAACAGAATGATAACTCTCAAACACTCGCATGATTTTTATTTCCAGATCCAGGGCCAGTTGGAAATAACACAGCGGTAAATATGCTATTTTGTAGTATGGACGCCTAAGGACATTCACATAGAAACAATAAAGAGAGACGAAACGTTCTGGAGACAAAAAACGCTTCTGCAACTGAAGTTCTGCTACGAAAAATTCTTGTTGCCTGAGATCATTGATCCCAGGAAGACCAGATCAATGAATATAAGAGAACCTGAGGTGTACGGAGTGTGAGTAAATAATTAAACGTTGTCTTTGATATAGAAAAAATTGAAGCATTGTGTTGTGTATTCAAACTCACAGAAATGTATGTTTTAAAGAAATGTCACCCTCAACAGTTGGTAACACATACACACCACCAGAGACTCAGTTATCGATTATTTGATTTCACGAGAGCCGTTATTGTGGCGCACTGATCTGTATTGTTCTGTATACATTGTTTGGCTTCCTCATAATAAAAGTTCAATCTTAGCAAATACCAAGCTTAGAAAACACAAAAGTGGTGTCAGAGTGGGACTGATAAATAGCGGGTACGGTACCGAACGAAGTCCAACTCCACGCCGTGAAACTCGTGCGAAAGGTGCTACCGAACGAAATTCAACTCCACGCAGATTAGTGTATCAGTAAACCATCTCCCTCCATCATGGCAGAAGGAATATCCACAAAACTTATTCAGGCTCTTTCTGGGATTATTGCCAGCACTCTCAGTGGATCCACGACGCGAGGCGGCATCGGGAACGAGTCGATGTCACCTGGACGGCCTAGACCAGCACAGTTCTCAATGTCAGCATACCACGCCGCCGATGAAACCACCATAGGGGACTATTTCACGCGGTTTGCCTGGGCGCTCGGTCTGAGTAAGGTCCCGGAAAACGAACACGCGCAGTATGCACGTGTCTACATGGGCGCCGAACTTAACGATGCTTTCAGGATCCTGGTAAGTCCCGTCGACCCGGAAACTCTCTCATACAGCGAAATCCAGTCAAGATTGTCGAACCATTTCGACGCCAGCCGCAACAAATATGCAGAGAGCATAACATTCTGGAGTGTCATGCAGGGGAGACGATCGCCAGCTTCACTCTCAGATTAAGACAAGCAGCAACACACTGTGAGTACGGAGAATTTTTAAACCGAATGCTAATTGAGCAACTGCTTAAAGGTTTGGAATCGAGGGACATGTGCGATGAAATTATTGCCAAGGAACCGGAGAGCTTCACTGCTGAGTACGAGATAGCCTGCGCAATCGAAGCCACCCGGAACACTGCTGACGATGTTAAGAATTCCAATATAACCTCAAAATCCGATTCAACCAATCGGATAGGCTACTAAAAGCCAACAAGGATTGCATCCAGAAAACCAGGGAACATCAAGTAACCAATCGTTGTGCGCTGGGTGTGGTGGGGAACATCCACGCAGTCAGTGCATGATCCTCAACGCTGACTGCCGGACATGATGTGGCAAGAAAGGTCACATTGCTAAAGTTTGTAGGTCCGAACCAAAGCAGAGGAATACAAATCACGTGACCGAAGGAGAACAACCAGCTGACAGCGTTGATGTCATACATCATTTCAACAAAGTTGAGGTCATCGGAACAATGCATTCTCCAGGGAGGCAGTTAATAGATGTCATCATAGAGGGAACCGCCGTCAAGATGGAACTCGATACCGGCGCCTCCTGTTCGATGATGAGTAAACTGAGGTTAGGTATGATCAAACCAAATTGTGTTTTACAGAAGGTTGATCGTATTTTTGCGAGCTACTCTGGCCACCGTATTAACTGCATCGGGAAGACACCAGTCACCACCACCATTGGCACCATCTCCAGGAACCTCGACCTCTACATCGTCACGATGAATTCGGGACACTCCTTGGTCGAGGGTGGATCTCTGAGTATGTGCGAGAGATCAATTTCGAGCAGCCTTTTGGAAAACCAGAACCGATCCACCAACTCACCAACAAACAGTCTCTGTCCCTGGACCAGCAAAAGGAACTTGACGCCACCTCAACCGCTACCAGGATGTCTTCAGCGATACCCCCCGGGAAGCTGTCAGGCCCACCAGTGAAGATGTACCTGAAGGATGGCACCACCCCAATCTTCTCCCGAGCACGTGGCATTCCTGTAGCCCTGCGAGATGCCTATGCCAAAGAAATCGACGCAAAAATTGCATCTGGTTTCTACAAGAGGGTAGACTACTCAGAGTGGGCGTCAACAACTCATGTCGTTGTGAAGAAGAATAACAAGTTGAGAATCACGGGCAACTACAAACCTACTCTCAACCCGCGGATCATCATCGATGAACTCCCGATTCCGAAAGTGGAACACTTGTTCAACCAATTGCGTGGCACCACCCTCTTCTGTCACCTGGACGTCACAGACGCATACACTCATCTCGAGGTCGACGATGAGATTAGCTCAACACTTCAACCCATGGCCTGATCCGTCCATCTCGTGCTGTCTACGGAGCAGCCAACATCCCTGCTATCTGGCAACGGCGAATGGACACGGTTTTGCAAAAACTCCCTAATGTTGTGAGTTTCTTTGACGACACCATTGTTTTTGCTGATAGTTTTGGCAACCTGATGGAGGCCCTCACCGTGGCACTAGAGCGCTTTCGCCAACACGGTCTCAAGCTCAACCTAGCAAAATGCAGCTTTGCAGAAACTGTCCTGAAGCCCTTGGCCACAAGATCGATCCTTCAGGCGTTCATAAGTCTGATGAGCACATCCAAGCTGTACGAGACGTGCCGAAACCAACGATTCCAGAGGAACTCCAGCTGATTTTGGGTAAGGCGACATACTACAATGCCTTCATCCACAACCTGTCAACGAGAGATCGACCACTCAGAGACATGCTGTTTAAGAATCCTTTCATATGGATACCAGACGGCGACAGGGCCTACCAGGACATCAAGGACGCTCTAACCTCTGTATGAAGTACGATCCAACACTACCACTTTTGCTGGCAACGGACGCCAGCAAAACCGATCTCGGCGCAGTGCTGTCACACCGACTTAGCAACGGACTAGAACAGCCTATCGCATATGCTAGTCGGACAATGTAATGTACGGAGCAAAGGTACCCCCAGATCGACAAGGAAGCGCTTGCCATCGTTTGGTCAATACAGAAGTTTTTCAACTACCTGTACGCTCGACACTTAACGATAATCACGGATCACAAGCCCCTGACGCTGATCCTACAACCAGAGAAGTCGCTACCAGTCCTGTGCATTAGTCGCATGGCCAATTAAGCCGACTACCTCGCATACTTTAACTACTCCGTGGTTTTTAAAACATCGGGCCAAAACGCCAACGCCGACTACTGCTCTAGAGCACCGTTAACATCGACCGTCAACAAGATCCAAAACTCAATCTCGCAACAGAGGGAGGAAACAGAGGATTACGACGACTTTGATCGTTTTACAGTTCACCAGACGCAGCAGCCATTGCACGAGAGACGAGGAAGGACCCTGATCTCGGCAGAATTGTCAAACTTCTGGAAGGAGGCCAAGATCTCACCCACCAAGACTTCAAGACACCCGAGGTGAAATACACGCTCGCCGCCAACTGCTTGATGTTCGAGCACAGAGTAGTGGTTCCACCTGCACTGCGAGATGCCATTCTCAACGACCTGCACGCAGCTCACCTGGGGATCGTCAAAATGAAGGGAATGGCACGTTCCTTTGTGTTTTGACCAGGCATCGACTCCGACATCGAGAAGCTCGCAAAGTCATGCAGCACATGGGCAAACCATGCGCACGCTCCACCCATGTTCCGCGAGCATCACTGGGAGTAACCGAAGGCACCATGGGAACGCATTCACATCGACTACGCGGGCCCAGTAGCTGACAGCATGCTTCTGATTGTTGTAGACGCCTACAGCAAGTGGCTCGAGGTCAAGACAACAACCTCCACGACAGCTGCAGCAACAATTGCCCTGATGGATGACTTGTTCACAGCGCACGGCACCCCAGTCACCGTTGTTTCAGCCAATGGCAGGCAGTTCATCGCAGAAGAATTCAAGGCCTTCATGCATAACATTGGTGTGAAATACCACAAGCTTATAGCACCATACCATCCATCAACTAATGCCAAGCTGAACGGTATATCCAAACGGTGAAGGATGCCCTTAACGCGATGAAAACAACCAAAGGAAGTCTGCAGACAAACCTGAACGAGTTCATTCACCAATTTAGAAGAGCGCCGCACTCTCCATCTCAACTATTTCTGGGACGAGAACTTCGGACACGTCTCTACCTGGCGAGACGCGAAGACGTTCGCACTAGAGTCTACGAGAAACAGAAAGCAGAAATGGACTCGACATTCCGCACCTTCGAAGCGGGTCAGTCAGTCTACTTCCTCTCTGGCAACCCGAACCTGGACAAGTGGCTCCCCTGTATCATCGCAGCCCGCTTTGGAGCGCTACATCGTCCAAATTAGGCCATTTCCAGGAATACGGCCAAACACAGAGAACCAGGAACCGACCAGCGATGCACCTACCGAAATTCCACCTAGGCCACGACGTGTTCGGTTCTTCCCAGCACCAGCTACCACAGCACCAGCCGAGAGGATGCCACAAGTGATCCGTGGAATCCGAGCACCAACACCAGCTACTCCAGTTATACAGCGCATGTCTACACGCAAACGCCGCCCACCATTAAGATTTTCACCATAGACATAACAAGTTCAATTTAAAAGAGGGAGGAAATGTTGTGTTTCGAACTCACAGAAATGTATGTTTTAAAGAAATCTCACCCTCAACATTTGGTAACTCATACACGCCACCAGAGACTCAGTTATCGATTACTTGATTTCACGAGAGCCGTTATTGTGGCGCACTGATCTGTATTGTTCTGTATACATTGTTTGGCTTCCTCATAATAAAAGGTCAATCTTAGCAAATACCAAGCTTAGAAAACACAAAACATTGAGTTCATGAACAGGAAATAATTAGGTATATACTATGCTGTATTTTGTTTTGTTTCTAGTACGCAGTTATCTCTCTTGCCTGAGATGACAATAGGCAGATGATCTTAGGAACTTAAATTCTATATATGTACATAATAATTTTGCTCTTGGTGTGCATTTTCATTATTTGTTTATTGTAATACCATGTCCTACATAAATAAACTTTTATTATTACTTCCATGAAAATTGAAGTAACCTATAATGGTTGGCCTTCCGGTGTTGTTTCAGATCTCATGAAAAAACAAGAAGTTCCGTGACGAACTAAAGAGCATACTTTTCTTAAAATTAAGATTCATGCCAATGATTAATTTACAGTATATGAACCTATCTAGAATATTAGGGTAAACAAATAAAGACAGCATTTATTAACAGTTGCCAGCCCTGATTGCTCTTAAGAATACTTATAGTCATATCTGTTATGTTACACATAGCACATACGAAATATGGATGAAATCCAACTGTTAGTATAGAAGTTACATGTATTTAAAAATTGGTCCTATCAGCAGGCTTAGAATCATGTTGGTGGAACTGATGTATATAAGTTACTCCAAATTAATCTAAAATGTCAGGTACTATACGTGTGCATAGTTAAAAGCTGTAGGCTTGCATACTTTCTGATATTGGTGTTTGGATAAAAAAGAGAGAGAGCAATTATCAATAGTTGGCGGCCTTGGTGGCTCTTATGAATACGCTCAATAATATCTGATTATGTACACATATTACATAGAACAGTCGTTTTGGTGGAGGAGCAGGCAGCAGCAGTCCAGTGTCCACCTACAGCCGCCCGCAGCGGCCCACCTCACGTGCATCGGAGCATGCCTCCTAAGGTCCAGAAGACGCCAGTTAATTCCGGGGACCGAGGCCTGACGAAACGACCTGCAAAGAATCAGCCTAGTGTTTCGGCTCACTTTAAGGAAACCAAGGCAGGGACTTCAACACCCAAGAACTCAGCAAAAGCCAAGACGCAGCATCAACCCAGAACAAGGACACCGTCGCCCGCCAAGCGACCGCCTCCTGTATCCCAGCAACAAGTGGTCGAACACTCAGACGATACATTATCTGTGGCTTCAGCAACAATGGCAGCACCACCGGTTCATCCCGAGCTCCTCGAGTTGATGCAGGACATCAGACAACGGTTGACTTTTTTGGAGGAGCGCCAGCTGGACGACGATCCCCCAGACACAGCAGAGGAAGAAGAAGAGGACGTCGACGAGAGACCCCATCGACAACCCCAGAGGCCTATCTTACCTTGGAGGGCCTTGGCACCTGCAGAATATCCAAAGGGGCTCCCGGTTCCAGCAGAGCAGCGCGTCTACAATCTTGCCGTCGCACTCAAGCAACAACTAGTCTACATTCCCAGCGGACGCGATCATCACGATGCACAGACTATCCTGTTTCTACTCTCAAATTGGCGGAGTCTCGATCAGTGTCAGAAGAAATACGCCTTCAATCGCGCCAACCTGTTGTACGCGGCGCTCACAAAAGGTTGGGGCTTCGCTATTCAGATGGACAGTGCCGGCGGGGACGAGATTCTGGAGCTCCCGCCGAACTTTCAATACCAGCCAGTTCGTCAGCCCGCGGTCACCCGCGGAGGGCTCCCAAGGGGAACCGGCCGAGGACGCGGACCACGCGGGGGCGGACGAGGGGCAGCAGCCAGTAGAATCCGAGCTCTGGCTCTCCCGGCGAGCCAGTAGTCCGGATCATCCTGAACCCACTTGCAGTTTTCCGACCATGTGACTTCCAAGGACTCGATCGTGGCGCTCGTTGGGCGATTATCAAGCAGCCCTGGCTACACACGGTTCACACGCCGCAACGGAGTTGTGCGGTCCTGACCTAACGGGAGAAGAATAGTTCCATGGTTTCAGTGAAAACTAAGTGACTTTGAACTTTCACGGCAGAGATCTTTCTCTGGTACGTGTACAGTGTTAAATTTTGTTAGTGTTATTCTTTTACATGTCTTGTATGTTTGAATTACCCCGTTTTGGGGTCCTTGTATGATTTGTTTGTTTTGCTTTGTATGGCTGCACTTATTAATTGGGCCCTCAGCCCGCCGCTCCTCGCCAGGCGGCTGCGCCCGTACTGCTCGGCTTCGCCTCCTTTGTACACGCCCGGCTGGGTTTGTATATAAGGAGCGGAGTCGGGCTGTGCCCGCCTGCTCCTCCACCAAAACGACTGCTCCCGACAGCCCGACTCCGCTCCTTATATACAAACCCAGCCGGGCGTGTACAAAGGAGGCGAAGCCGAGCAGTACGGGCGCAGCCGCCTGGCGAGGAGCGGCGGGCTGAGGGCCCAATGCTTTATTGAATTAATAAGTGCAGCCATACAAAGCAAAACAAACAAATCATACAAGGACCCCAAAACGGGGTAATTCAAACATACAAGACATGTAAAAGAATAACACTAACAAAATTTAACACTGTACACGTACCAGAGAAAGATCTCTGCCGTGAAAGTTCAAAGTCACTTAGTTTTCACTGAAACCATGGAACTATTCTTCTCCCGTTAGGTCAGGACCGCACAACTCCGTTGCGGCGTGTGAACCGTGTGTAGCCAGGGCTGCTTGATAATCGCCCAACGAGCGCCACGATCGAGTCTTTGGAAGTCACATGGTCGGAAAACTGCAAGTGGGTTCAGGATGATCCGGACTACTGGCTCGCCGGGAGAGCCAGAGCTCGGATTCTACTGGCTGCTGCCCCTCGTCCGCCCCCGCGTGGTCCGCGTCCTCGGCCGGTTCCCCTTGGGAGCCCTCCGCGGGTGACCGCGGGCTGACGAACTGGCTGGTATTGAAAGTTTGGCGGGAGCTCCAGAATCTCGTCCCCGCCGGCACTGTCCATCTGAATAGCGAAGCCCCAACCTTTTGTGAGCGCCGCGTACAACAGGTTGGCGCGATTGAAGGCGTATTTCTTCTGACACTGATCGAGACTCCGCCAATTTGAGAGTAGAAACAGGATAGTCTGTGCATCGTGATGATCGCGTCCGCTGGGAATGTAGACTAGTTGTTGCTTGAGTGCGACGGCAAGATTGTAGACGCGCTGCTCTGCTGGAACCGGGAGCCCCTTTGGATATTCTGCAGGTGCCAAGGACCTCCAAGGTAAGATAGGCCTCTGGGGTTGTCGATGGGGTCTCTCGTCGACGTCCTCTTCTTCTTCCTCTGCTGTGTCTGGGGGATCGTCGTCCAGCTGGCGCTCCTCCAAAAAAGTCAACCGTTGTCTGATGTCCTGCATCAACTCGAGGAGCTCGGGATGAACCGGTGGTATTGCCATTGTTGCTGTAGTATTGAAAGTGCGCGCATAGTACATACGAAGGCTGGTTTTCTTTTTCAAGTTCCGATGGACCGTATAAAAATAACAGATTGACATTACCAAACTTGACCTTGCAATAAGCGTCTAGGTGCTCATTCGCCAGTCTAAACCTCAAGTGCTAACATGGTGAGACAGTTATCATTGCAACATCGTATTTTTTATGTAAAATTTATTTTAAGTACGAGTCCGCTCGGCGGGTACGTGATGCTTTTGTTCAGCAATTTCCTGATGAAGTGCCACCTTCACTAGCACAGATTCACGTAATTGCAAATAAGTTTGACACTACTGGCTCGGTGCTCAATAAAAAACACCCCCGCACACGAACAGTTTTAACAGATTACATTGGCGAGAATCTTGAACGGTCTCCGAATAAATCACTCACAAAATTAGCACAAGTAGGGGTTTCGGTTTCATCAACAAAGCTAACTAACTAACTAACTAACTAAAGTAAGATTTTAGCATTGTACACACGCTAGTAAGGCCGCTGCATCATATAGGATTGTACACACGCTTAAAGCAGGGGGCCTTGGCGCGCCACAAGCTCGGCCAAGGTGACCGCAGCTGCGGTTAACAAAGCCGCCGCTTGGCGCTCTTATTTTATATGAAAGACCCTGTATATGTATGCAGGCCTATGCGCGTGAGCATTTGGCCTCTTATAAATCGATAATAGCTGGCTGGCTCCATTGATTTTAATTTTTCATGCTTTGTGGTCTTGTTTGTTATGTCTAGAAGGCGATACCTAGAGTTGGACGTCCGCATAGGATGGTTTTTAGAATAGATATTCGCAATAAACCTGAACACGAACACATCTTGTCCAATATTAACTAATCTACAAACCAGTCTTATCTCTCTATACCAGTGGTTCCCAACCTTTGTCAGCTGACGCCCCCCTTTTCAGATACGGGAGTTCATCGCGCCCCCCTCCTCCCCCTCCCCTCCCCACCACTCATCGCTTCTATAACCTCTTCGATTCACGCGGAGGATATAGACCTAACCTAATAACACTACATAATGGAATAGGCCTGTTACATACCGTACTAACTTCATTTTACCGCAATACAAAGAACATACTTTTACAATAAATCCTTAAATTAGTCAACAAATGTCGGTGAGAGGGTTGACACTATTTTCTCTTGGTAAGATTCGGTATGTTAGGTTTGATATTTGACATAGCACAACGGAGATCGCTTGCAACATCAAGCCGACAGCGCTGCTTTGTTTTTACGACGGTCAGCATTGAAAATCCTGACTCGCATAAATATATCGTTGAAAATGGGACAATGACACGCAATGCAAATTTGGCTATTACAGGATGCACTGCAAGACAGTTTACCCAAAAGTCACTCAGTCCTAATATTTTGGAATCATCTTTTATCTTTGATTCACACTTCAAATCTATGGCTACTTCTTGAAGTTGTGCAGGCAGTGCTTCAATATCAATGGCAAACGGATTTCTTGTTATCATCCAGGACCATTCATCCGACGATATATCAGAAAAGTAGAAGTTGAATTCTGGTGCCAGGGAATCCAAATGTGACTGAATTTTCACCTTAAGTTTATTAGAATCACGGTCATTTTCCGGCAAAATTTCATTAAGGTGGCGAAAGGATAAGAAGTTGTTCAACTGAAGTCGGCGTTTCCATAACTGTATTTTCCCAGGAAAGCTCAGATGGCATCATAAGCAAGCATAATTTGAAGTTTTTGCCTTGGAGCTATAAGTTCAAACTGTTCAAAGCTTCAAAGATATGCCAATGAGACGATAAATTTGGCATTGATTTTGCTCCTTACAACACAGCAAATTCCTTATTTCACCTCCAAACTCGCGGCACCTCAGAGGCTTGTTGTGCCGACAGTTGGCAATTACCAGTGCTTTTGAACGATTGACTTTGTGCGACAATCACTTGGAGAGATTCGAAAAATTCTTATTATACAAAATTGTAATATTCGAGTTAAAAAAAACTTAATTCGAAAATCATCTCACGCCCCCCTTGAAAAAGCCCCACGCCCCCTAGGGGGGCGCCCCCCAAGTTGGGAACCCCTGCTCTATACAGTATTCAATTTTACATCGAGTGAAACTGCTCTGTGTAGTAAGAATTATGCCCTACAAAGTATTACTAATGTCGGTACAATATGTTTCTTGTTATGGAGTTTACCCTCCAATGACTCTAAAACAGTTACCTAAATGGGAATCCAGCGCTGTAAGCATCTATCCAGGGCGTGTTTCCCCTGGTTTCTCCCCAGGTAAATGCCGAGGTAGTACCTTACTTAAAGTCTCAGGGCACCTGCCCCATTCCTGATTCTAATACAGTTTCACACATAATGAACTACACGGGGCTGATGACCAAGATGTCCCAAGCCCCTACAATTTATTATTATCAACGAGAACAACAACAAGAATGTTTGAGGAAGTAAAAAGGTATCTGCACAAACGCATTGTGTCAACGTTACATAAGCGTGATACTACTATAATTTTATTGCTCAGATATTGTTCCGCGCCTAGGCATTTGTACATGTAATTCGCCGAACTATAATATTTGTGACAAGAGAAAGACAACTGTCGTCAGCTCGTTCCCTTCTACCTCCACCCACTCGGCGTGTTCATAATTTTCCTTACGCAAGAGATCTTGTGAAGCCGCGCCGCTACCCCTACCCCTAACGCCCTTTACAAAACAATTCCCAAACTAATGCTGACGATTCCATTCACCCTATTTTAATTCTGAAAAATGCATTGGAATCAGGAAATAAATCCCCGTTTACGTATTACCTGTTTTTTTTTTCATATTTTAAGCAGAAATATAAAAAACTACTAGTAACTTTTTTGTTTTTCACATTTTGGAAAATGCACCGAATTAATATCAATTCTATTGCACTCTAGTATACATAGTGGTTTTCAGATCGCAAATACGTGCTTCCGTTCAAAACAAAACTGAAGAAAGAAATTGTCTCACTTTGGTGCTGCTACTGTAGCCTACGTGGTGTCAATTACAAACTAAAAAATAGGAACGTTTCTCCTTAAGTGGTGTGCCTCCACATATTCTTATTCTGAAAGTTGGAGCCATAGTTATGTTCCTAAGCGAAACCAGATTAATTGAATGAAATATATATGAAAATTGCTTGGATTTGGAAATAATAAGTGGAGATAAAATTAGGCAGAGAACTCTATCATTGAGTTGATTTTACACCATCCGAATAAACACTTCCACTTCCTTGTAAGAGTCGCCAATTTCCAATTCGCTTGGCATTCTCTATCACAATCAATGAAGCTCAAGGGGAAACTCTGGAACGTGTAGGTATGTATTTACTTCAGCAAGTTTTCAGTCATGGGCAGTTATATGTTGCAATGCCGAAAGTGTGATCTTTCGGCGCCCTTAAAACTGCAATAGTGAAAAACTAAACCTACAAAGAATGCCGTATATAAAGAAATCTTTCAGTAAATATTTTTCTATTGACCGTCATGTTTTGACGGATTGCAACTAGTAATAATAATAATTTAACTGTCTGAGGTTATCCCAATTTGTTTTGGGATCACCGGAGCCAACCTGGCTGATTTGGAAGTTGGCCGACGACTTTACGGCCTGGATGACCTGTGACCGAGATTTAATCAATTTTGTTTTGTAGTCGCCAAATGTGATACGAAATATCTTTTACGAGCCGACATTGTACGATCAAGAATGACGTGGATTTTCTGACCCTTCTAAAATCCTACTTCTTTGTCCTAAACTCGAACCCTTGATCTTGAGAGCATGAATCATACATTTTGTGACTGATCCACCGAGAAAGCAGTACAGTAGCCTATGTTAATGAAATTAACATGAAAGTGACCTCTCCCACGAAAAATTGCAAACATAAATAAACGTCCAAACGAAATCACGTTATTTTTTTTATCGTTCTAGTAAATCTAATGAGACAGGTCTTTTATTCTAAAATCCAAGTCTGCCAACGGTTGTGTCGGGATTCGATCCAGCAATCTTGATCACTGGAGGTGAGCAGTACCAAATGGGCCACACAGCCGATAAAGAAGACAAGAGTAACACGCTCGGGAATAGGATAAGAAATAGGTCCATGACTATTAAGTTATGTATATATATATATATATATATATATATATATAGTACAACCATCACATTAACACAGGTTATTCTACAAATTACACACACTCAAATACCCGGAATATATGACTACGATGTTGCAGCCCCTAAAATTAGCAACAACTCTTTGCCAAGCTTCTTGGTTTGACAAGGCTACAGTAAGTTATTACAAAAGATTATCATATCTTGAAGAACTTTTAGGGTATGCCGTATTGCTAATGTTTTGTTTTCCAGTAATATATTGTTTAGACATTGGAAGTTACGATATTGAACTGTTAATTTATTATGAGTTAATATTATTAACTAATAATAAACCCTTTGCAAATTGTTCCTGGTTTTCATTGCAAATTAATTAACTTTGATTTTGATTCCAGGATGAAGAGGACAAGGAACTCTGGAAACTGTAGTTTTGTTTCAAAAAAATGTAGGCTGAGAAGTCTTTGACCGAAGCCACGCGTGTGCGTGTTAGAAAGCTTCGACTGTGCTCCACGTGGGGCCTGCGAGGTCATCGACCGAGCGAGACCTACCTACGTCATGAGGGAATTGGCGGCAGATTCGCTCGCTTGCTCCTGCCTGGCTTTCGAGCTTATCCGCTGCCAGAACGCTTTTACGATCGTTCGAATTTAAAAATGATCGCTTTATTATAATTGCATTTCAAACATAACGTGGAGGTAGAGACTGACTTCTTAAGTCACTCTCCAGAATTTCTTTCTTTCTTTCTTTCTTTCTTTCTTTCTTTCTTTCTTTCTTTATAGCCCACCTCCTGTGCAGCGGCTAGTATTCTTCGCTTTTGCCCCACAGGTCTGGGTTCGATTCCCGGCTCTGCCAAGAAGAGTAGGCTATTTCTGGTCAGAGCGGTGGAACGGAGTACACTCAGCCTCATGAGGCAAAACTGAGAATAGGTGGATGTGTTTCCCAACTCAGGTACGGTACCCTGGAAGTGAATTTCCGTGATTTCCCCACTTCTACTCCAAGCAAATGCCGGGATGGTTCCTTAGTTAAGATCACGGCAGCCTCCCTCCCAACCCTTACCTGAATTACAAATACACTCCTACTATTGCTATTATTATTACTACTACTACTACTACTACTACTACTATTACAACAACAACAACAACAACAGACATCACAATAACACAGGTTAGCAGACAAATCCTAACTTAGCTATATATGCACCCAAGAACACGTGGCTAAATGACCACGAAATCCAAGCTCCTCAAATGAAACAACCCTTTCTTTATGGGTATGTAATTCTTCAAATTGGCCTAGTTTTCACGCTTGCTTTCTGTGTATCATGTTTGCTGTAGTACGCATGTGCAAAATGTGTAATGCATTTGACGTAACTCCCAAGCGGTCGTGCGATCAATAGAGCCGAAAATAGCACGTCATTGCCATGGCAACATGGGAAAATAGCAGCAGTTGTGTGCATAAAGTAAAGCGAAACTAGGCTATATTTCAATTGCTTGGGTAGAAATTGCGCACGCAAGGTGTATTATCGTTGGCTTTCTTTGTTCGTGTATGTTACATAAAACGCTTTGTTATTGTTTTGTTTAAGGAATTAGGGACATCATGGTCACCAGTTCTGCGTGTGCGAATCTGCCTGATAACCTGTGTTATTGTGATGTTTGTAGTGGTGTATGTACATATTTAAATGGAGCTAGGATTGGGAGGGAACGTCCATGGCCGTTGATAAAAGCACCATCCGTCCGTATATTTACCTGGATTTAAAGTTAGGAAAACACGGAAAACCTTTCTGAGGATAGGATTTTAACCTACTTATCTCTCAGCTCCCAAAGCAGAGGCCAGTGCCTGAGCTCAGTGAATGAAAAGTACGGTAGCTCTTATATGCAAATGTGCTGATGTTTAATTTGTAGACTGGTGTCCAGAACGTTAACTCATGGATAACACACTTTCGTCTTACATAGGAGGCGGCGAGTTCTCTTCCCGGCTCTGTCAGACATGCGGGCTGAAACGGGTTGCACTCTGCTCGTGAGGACAACATACTGAGAAGTTCATTGAAATGAGAAGTGGCACAACATGGCCTAGTAAAAAGAGAATGCTGCTGAGAGTGTCATTACGCTGCTGCTCGTGACCCATAATCAGCTCGCTATAGCTGAGTGACAGAATCCTTGGGTTCGCTCAATCTTCTGGATCCAATCGTGGAGTTATTACTCGTATTATTATCATTATCATTACACTACGGGTCTTCCAAATAATACCAATGTTTATTTAATAGTATTGATCATTTTTGCAAGGCCCGCGGTGCAGAGGTAGTGCGCTATCCTCTCGCATAGCAAGCCCCGGGTTCAGTTTCTCGCACCACCAGAGTTATACGATTTGACGCGAGGACTGAAACGAGGTGCATTCCGCATCGTGACGACAGCCGAGTAGTTACTTGATATTGGAGGATGAAAACCAAGATAATACGGCTCAGACTGTGGTCGCGCTGGTCATGCATGCCCTCTGGACTGCAGTCGTCCTCTAAGGCTCAAACGTGGATTTATTATTAAGTGAAGCGCAAGAGCTGAAAATGAGACGACTCCTGAGACTCGAAAACGATCCCCCTGCTCTTTGGAGTTGCCTCAACTCATTAGGTGTAGAATGGCTGACATCAAGATTCGGGCACTTACTATGTGTTTATATATGTCTGATTACGTAGGCTATGTCATTGTGGAGTCCTGGGAACAAGGATTGAGGAGTATATAGATAGCCGTGACCTTGAAGCTTCATCTGGCACGTGAGAGTGCAGTACAAAGTGAGTTATCTATGGAAGTACGAGGGGAGTTCCGAAAATAAGTTTTGTCATTTTTCCCCAAGGACCCTTTATTGGCATACTGACATACACCATGGCATCATGAACTATTCACTTTGCACTATTTTTCGACATAGTCGCCATCGACATTGAGACACTTGTAGCGTACAATTAGTTTAAAGAAACCACTCTGGTAAAACTCGTGCCCTGCTGGTGCCCATTCTTGCACTGTTGCATTCCGGGGTCAGGTTTCTCGGTGCCCATCTTGCGGACACTTTTCGGTAACCCAACACATCATAGAACATGTGATGGGCCCGGGCACGACCAATACGCCACCGTTATGCGCATGTCCGCTAACATGTCCTGTACTCGACCAATGTTGGTTTCATTCGACCACTTCGATCTTCATCCTCTACACTCTGCCGTCCTTCACTGAACTCTCTGGGAGAGTCAGTGGCTAGTTGACCCAATACCCAGTAAACTGAGAGCGTTGAAAGGAACTACTTGCGTGTGGCGGAGCTCTTTCCGGTCACGGAAGCAGTCCGTCATATTGAGTTGGCTAAGGATGGGCTATGCAAGATCCACCCACTCACGGAGGTAGTCCGTCATTTTATGTTGGCTAAGGATAGGTCATGCAAGATCCACCCACTCGTACCTAAGACGAAGGGGAGACACCCCCTCCCCTCTTTGTACCTGTAGAGCTATATTCACCGTGGCCCACATTTTAACCGAGTGTGTGGATCTTGTTGACCTACGAAGAAACCTACACTCGATCTTACCATATTAGCCGGTTACGTGGTGGCTGCTGATCTCGTCATCCGCTTTATAAGTGAGAACTGGTTAGGGCCAGCAATCTAAATTCTCAAGTGTATATTAACTCAAGAACTTGTTCTTTTTTGAAATTCTGAATTTTTGTTTTCCATATGTTTTGTTCAATATTATAATTATTATTTTTATTATTTGTTGTTGTTTTATTTTATTATTTTTTCCTGTTTAGACATCTACCTTTAAATTTTAAATTCATGTAATTCTGTATAATATTGTCTGTACTCGGTCAGGTCAGGAGAGATACTGCAACCTATGCGACAGTAGACGGTACTACCTGCGACTGACCACGGCCGACTGAATACGAGCTGCGCTCTATACCGGCCTAGACATAATGAGACCTTTTACATGAAATCTTGTTAGTTACTCAACTGCTCACACAGCGCTGTTGACCAAGACTGCACGACAAGGACTTAGTGTAAAACAAAGTCCCCGATTCTTGGATGTCACGGGTAATCTCGAGAACCACTAGATGGATTTTGATGCGGCTTTCACCATTCTGTGAAGGTAATCTCGAGGAAGATTTCTGTAGAAAATAATTTATTTTTGATCAAGGGAGCCAAGCAGAACGAGGAGGTGAGGAAACAAGCTGGAATAAAGACATCCGTATTAGACCGAGTCAGCACATCTAGACTACGGTGGTACGGGCACGTGATGAGGATCGAGCCTACAAGATCAGCCAGAATAAATTTGGAAAGGCAGGTGGATGGAAAAAGACTTGTAGAAGACCTAGAGCCCGATGGATGGATGGATTGATCTAGCGGCCAGAGGATGGACAGTGTTCTCCATGAAAAGTTGTATATGGACAGGTTGAACAGGACCCGGAAAACTGGAACTGTACAATGATGATGATTGTCTGTACTAAGAGAGGTAGATGACCTCGCTGTTCCGCCCCTTAAAACAACCATAACTAACTCACCAACTAACTAACAAAAGTCAGTGAAACCCGAAACCATGCTCCCAAGAATTTCTGTCTGATGAGGAATGGCGCTGTGTCGAACCATTCTGACGAACTATTCATAAAGGTAGTTCACCTGGTTGTTATTTGTAGCTCTTCGGTCGGTCAACACCATTGTGTCCAATGAATGGGCTGGGTACAAGATATAATTATGTAACACACTCCTGAAAAAAAACATGTACTGTATTAGTTAATTATCACAATTAAATGGGGCAATTTAGGATTACGCGTTTCGACCCCCAAGCGGTCATCATCAGATCCTGATCACTGTGTTGTGGTTAAAATTTACACTAAACTAATTACGCTACTACGCAGTGCCTACATGCGTCTGCGAGAGCTAGCATCAGGAGTTACGTTGGCAGCACGTCTGTCGCTTGTATAAAAACAAACAAACACACAGTAAACTTTGTCAGCCATTCATAACAGATGCTGGAAGTGCTGATGCTTATTGCAATACACACTGACAGCCTGCAGCCCACACGTGTGGGATTCACCCTGCCAAGGACACAGTGCTGTTAACTAAACTGCTCTGGCAGTCACTGCGGAGAACATTTGCTGGCGCCTATGTCTTTGGTGTAACTTATTATTTACGATTCGTAATTGAGTCTCGTTATAAGTATATACAAGTAATATATAACGTATACACACGTGTGTACAATTTAATTGTGATAATCAACTAATACATGTGATTTTTTCCAGGAGTGTATTACATAATGATATCTTGTACCCCGTACAATAGTGTTGACCCACTGAAGAGCTACAAATAACAATTTTGTATAGCTGTATGATGAAGATCAGATGGGTAGATAGCGTAACAAATGAAGTGGTATTAAGACGAGTGGGAGACAGGCGACTGCTAATGAAGTGAACAGATAGGTTGGTAGGACACTTACTAAGACACCCAGGAATAGCAAGCTTAGATATGGAAGGAAGGTTCGAGGACAAGAACTGTAGGGGTAGACCAAGGTTGTCTCGGATGTAGGGTGTGTTAGCTATGTAGAGATGAAACGATTAGCTCAGGACAGGGAGGAATGGAGGGCTGCATCAAACCAGTCAAAAGACTGAAGACTCAAACAACAACAACAACAACATATATGTACCTCGGACGAATAGGACTCTATGTCACAAAAATGGAATTGTTCAGGAGAGCAGTTTAAAGTAATTTCTTTAATATTTCACTTAATAAAAAAAAAGCTAAGCCAACTCCGTACAGGCCATGGAGGCCCTGGGAGTAGTGGAAGGTAGAGGCTTCCACTTTTTGTGACATCAGCACTAGATGTCTTTGCTCCCAGGAATTACCCTGGTACTCGTTTCTGGTGTAGGCTGAGTGAACCCCAGGGCGATTTGCGTTTCCGAAAGTGGTAGTATTGTTTCTAAAATCCACTACCTGGATGGTGATCGAACCCACTCCATTTCAGTTAGAAGCTCAGCGCCTCTACCGACTGCGCCACGCAGCCCCACTTAATTACCCACTATTTAATATTTGAAATTTGGAAACAACAGTGATTTTAGTGTGAAGTTCATAACTTTCGTTCAAAAAGTTTGTAAAAAGTTTCCAAGGGCCTTTCTTTCGTCTTTTATGAACATGGTGTTCTATGCCTCGAATTCGTTTTGGAACTTTCAGGACATAGCGTTTGCATTGTTGGTTGACAAGAATATACTTTGCAATGTAGGCCTACATAAAATGTATTACTGATATTATAAATTACAGCACATGAAATAATACACAATAATACACAACCGTAACTAAATATTCACATAGTTTTGGAAAATCCTTCTCACTATGTAAACTGGGTAGTTCCTGTTCGAATTAGTATGTAACAAGGTTTTATAAAGATAGCGGGTTCAAACTCGGCCGAAGCCATCGGATTTTTTAAGAGCGTTAAAAATCCCTCAGTATGCCTTCCTTCGGAAGAGAAGTAAAGCCGGCGGTCCCATGTCATAGATTTATGTCATGTTAAAGAACCTTCCACTAATTGCACCTGTGTGAAGCTAAATTGGATAGGTTAAGAATGTAAACAACGCTCTTAGGTTTCTACGTTCGCTGCCAAGAGCCGACTGCGGTGGCGTCTAGAAGCTAAGTTCTGAAGTTGGCCTAATAGTCGTTGACGGTGGCGCTTGGCGGCAAAAGTAGGAACTATTTGAAAAATTCTAAGTTGCAGTACTTAAATTAAAAAACAGATAACACACACTATTACAGTCATCACAATTAACACCGGTTATCAGACAGATTCTACACACACCCAAAGTACACGGGGCTACATGACCGCGTTGTCGCAGCCCCTAAACTTAAGAACCTACCAACCAAGGTTTTATAAAATGCATGACAACATGAAGATACATAATTATGGCAGTAGTGATATTAAGCCATCGTATTTTATTAGCCTACTTTTCACATTTTGCAAAAGTGAGGAAAAAGTAGACTTATGAGTTCGATCTGGACAAATGCCTGTCTGTCTGTCTGACTGTCCGTCTGTCTGTCGTTCTGTCTGTCTGTCTGTCTGTCTGTCTGTCTGTCTGTCTGTGTGTGTGTGTGTGTGTGTGTGTGTGTGTGTGTGTGTGTCCCCTATCAACTCCTAAATGGCTGCAGCAATCGAATCCAAATTTGGTTTGAGTAAAGATCTATACCTGAATATCTCAAGCCCATATTTGAAAATTATGTCAGTGCTACCAACTGCTGAAAAAGCACATTTGGACTTTGAGCTCCATGTTGGATATCTTGGAAGGTATGCATGGAAGCTATTCCAAAATTGGCACACATATAGATAATAATATTTCAGTTTAATTTCTAGGAGGCCATGCATGTCAGTGTTGCCAAAATGATTCTAAGCCTGCTGATAGGACCAATTTTTAAATACATGTAACTTCTATACTATCAATTGGATTTCAACCAAATTTCGTATGTGCTATGTGTACCATAACAGATATGACTATGCTTATTCTTAAGAGCAACCAGGGCTGCCAACTGTTAATAAATGCTGTCTCTATTTTTACCCTAATGCTAATATATCAGAAAGTATGTAAGCCAACAGCTTTAAAATTTGCACACGCATAGTAACTGACATTCTAGATTAATTTGGAGAAACTAATATACGTCAGTGCTGCCAACATGACTCTAAGTCTGTTGATAGGTCCAATTTTAAAATACATGTAACTTCTATACTAACAAATAGATTTCATCCATAATTGGCACAACAAGATATCATAATATTTCAGATTAATTCTGACCAACACATGCATGACATTGTTGCCAACATGATTACGCACTGATAGATCCAATGTCTAACTGCATGTAACGTCCATGCTATACATTGGGCTTCAACCAAATTTTGTATTCTGTACCTTAAGAGATGGAACTAACAATATATTCAGTCACCATGGCTGCCAAGTGTAGTGCTCTATTAGGATACATTATACCAGGTATATTTCGAACTAATTAGAAAGTTCGATATTACTAACTTAATTTCGTCATTATTCTTGATAGGTCTATATAGATTGGCATGAATCTTAAATTTTAAGAAAAGTAGGCTCTTTAGTTCGTCACGGAACTTCTTGTTTAGATTGGTGGTAGGTTTTGGTGCATTGCGAACAGGGTCTAGAACTGCTGGAGGAACATCCTTCTGCCTGGTGTATCTTCTTAGATCAACCTTCCTGAACTCGCTGTCGAACGTAGTTCTCCAAAATGCAGTTCCAATGCTTTCTTGCCTAACTTGTAAGTGCACTGAGAAATGAGAACTGTTTATCAACATCCACTGTTCTTATCACAAAAGGTGAGTTTGGAACTGAATACAGTAACTTCAATCCCTTGATGTCTTCAAGTTCCATATTGTGCACAACATACTTGCTGGAACACTGCCGTACTAATTGCTGCCAGTCCCATGGTGTTAAAATAGACTAATTAGTATTCCTTTTTTTTCTTTTTCTTTCAATAAGGGCATGAACAGTATCAGCTTCCATGTGAGTATAACCCTTCAGCAAAAAATTGTGATTTGTGTCCTTAATTTGAGGGTGCCTCTGCAATATGACAAAACATTGGTTGTGAATCCATCTTTTATGCTTCTTCGTACAAATTCAATTAACATAAATAAGGCCCACCATACAAACTACAATCAACACAACACATCAACAGCTGACTGAAAGAATCAAAGGGAATAAACACCATTATTGTGTGTAAAAACGATGGATGGATTCAGTGAAGGAGTGTGGGTAGAAAAGGGGTGGAAAACCGGAAGATGTACTGCAAGTAGGAAAAGAGTGGTGGAGGGACAGGAAAAGATGGAGGTCCTCAATTCACAACCCGACCCAGAAAGAGACTGGAACCGGGTAATGAGGGTGATGAAGATGATTGTGTGCTTTCTGAAACATCCGCTAGGTGTGCTGAACAGTATCTCCACATGGCGCCCGAAAACAAACAAAAATTGCAGAGACATGTCCACATAGTGTTGTATGCCTCTGACCAACATGGCACATAGTGCTATTTTAACAAGACAAATGTCGGCTACAATAAGGCTCTGGACATAGTGTGGTATACCACTAGATTAGAAAGTACATAACACATAACACGGAGAGTAGGATTATGGTAAAAAGTGAATTTGACAAAAGATGGGCATAGTGTTCTGTGCCTCCGGGGCACAGAAAGGCAACACTGAAAGAATGGCTTCAAATCTCTACAGTTCATCTGGTGTAACAGTGAGTTACTGAAACGTTTTGAATGTTATTTGGACATTTTTTCCGTGCACCCAGTTTTTAAAGTTTACGCTATTGTTGCAGAATCAATCAAATTGAACAAGTGATTCTTGACATTAATTTTTGTAGATGAGAATGGCGTTTTTGTTCAGTACTTTTCATTTTGGCACGGTTTGAATAAGAACCTCGTATTAAAAATTCTTCAGATTCTCGTTATCTCCTAACCAAACTAGTCAATAAAATATTATTATTATTATTATCAGCATCATAATTCTTCTGTATACGGTGGGCCTAATTGGTTAGTGGCTTCTTTTTTCCATGATTGGCAGGGGTCTGGAAAAATTCAAACTATGTTAATTGGTATTCATTATTCATTAACCCTTGAGTGCATAAGCCGGGCCTCCAAGGCCCGGGTTGTGATTTATTAATCACTAGCAACCCGCCCCGGCTTCGCCTGGGAACAGTTATGAATGCATTACGTGATAGGCGCTTTTTTCCCTAGATAGCTCGTCATCAGTCATCTCAGTAATTGAATGGAGATTGTTCGAAGAAATGAAAACGTGTAAACACTTATATTGGGCGATGTATTGAAGATAGAGATATGCTATCCCGGACGTTTTTGTAGAACTTTTCATGGTGAACAATTCTTACACTCGTGAAATATACACATTTCATTCGTAGACTATTATTAATATTGACCTCACATCAGTACCTATTTCCTCAATAGTCCATACCCGGGCCTTGCAGGCCCGGCGTATGTAAATCTGTACAAACAAAAAGGCTTATGCACTCAAGGATTAATAACTTAGAATGCAGAAATAGCCAAATTACTGTTGGGGATACCGGTAGTTGCTCTTTTCCGGACGTGCTGTGCCCGTTTGACCGAAGTCCAACCCCCGCATATGCATGGATCTCGAAATCAGCTTAGCACGAGACTCAAAAGATCTCAGGGTCTATCTGAGCGAACAAAAACAAAAGCTAGCTTAACTGATCTAGAGACCCACACTACAGTAAGGATAGAAGGTATCACAAGAACATAAATAGCACAGTTTCTTAAAACCTCTCATTTTATTTCTTTCACAACGCAAATAAAAATAAAAAATATCCATCTCCACAGGGTGAGAAAGAAAATATTTAAAATAAAACCCATTCTGAAACGAAAAACATCCCATTCCTTTCCCTGGGAACGTAACTAAACTAAACGTATCTCATTCCAAAATGGAATAAATCGAATGAAAACCTGATCCACTGATCATATTGGAAACATCACACAAATATAGAAATTTTCGACGATGTGCGTATTAAATTCATTTTCATGGTAACCAGAAAATTATTAGTCCATTCTGTTATCAGCACATATCATTTTTATATATTTTAACTTCACATTCCAGGATGTTCAGAAAATAAATAGTCCATTCTGACACCTGTATTTAACTATTTAAATGTTACTTTCCTTCTTTTGAACATTTCCAAAATTCATCCAAAATCTGCAATTAAATCGTCCATGAGTTGACATGTCTAAATGGACCTATATAGAAACTCTGTAATTTTCATATTTCTATACTTGGATGTTTTATATTTTCTGACACCACAATTTTATAACCAAAATCTTTTCCAAAAATTACAACTGTAGTCTCGAAATTGAATAACTGGATAATAATTTATTCCTGACAGTAATTTCTGACATTTTTTTCCAAATGTATTTGGAATTATATTTTCACTCTTGACTATCAACAAAAAAAAATCTAACAATTCCTACCAGAATTAATAATTTTACTCATTCCTATATCTAATTAGCACAATGTTGATGCAGATCGAAATTCTTAAGAATATCGTTTTTTAATCATATAATTTATTTCAGTTTTAAATAAACCATTCTACATTCAGCAAATTAGTAGATTATCAAAGTATAAATGCACCAGTGCAAGTAACCCATTTCAATGCCTCTACTGTCACCTTGGCAAAATACAACACCAGCTACCCATCACTTAGTTATTATTTAATCATATTTTCTTCTTAATTTGTATTTATACTCTCGATTATACCTCCTTGTTACAAAATGTTCCCCTACATTATACAGTTTCCTCCTGGGATAGGAGTACCTTCCGTTCCCTAAAACATTAACATTTTCATCATGATGTCACCAAAATATTTTGCATTTATTTAAATAATTCCCTTATTATTATTTTTATCCGATATTATATGATTACAAAAATCTTCAAATAATTATACAAATAGCTTGAAATCATCAGAAATTATTATAATCGTAGACAATTTTATTCAAAAATTTTCAGAAATATTAACAGTATTATCATCAATAGAAATCAACTCCAAGATTTGTCAAATTATTATTAGTTTGTCCATCACACAGCTCTTTTTCCAAAACTCAGTCAAATATCATAATATTATTAAAATCCATCACAGAAAAATCAAATTCACGACTTTGTCGAAAATTATTATTATTATTATTTCCATAAAAATAAGTTGGTATCTAATCCAAATAATTAAATCCTACTTATGGTCCCAGAAAATAATTATAGAAAGAGTTTCTACAACAAATAATAACGATAACTGGAATACTATCTGATCATCTAAAAATATAGCGTGGCGAAAAAATGCCAATTCGCAAACCCGACGATTTTGTCACCAGTTGACAAGATACAGTCCATATTCTAAATATTATTCATTATGGATAATTCCAGAAAATATATGCCACAGCATAATCCAAACATAACGTAGAAAACGATATTACGGTACTTCGAAAGTGTCGAAAATGCGTCGAAAGCGTTTAATATTGCGTCGAAAGGGTTGAAATTGCATAAGGCTGTTAGCTTACATAGTTGCGACGATACGCTGATTCGTTGAGTCCATTTCCAGATGTCGGGTGAAGTTCGAATAGGTCACGTCCATGCTTGTACCCCAAGCATACGAGCTTCTTCAACCTCCACGAAATCAGCATGCCTCCTGGCTTGTCATCTCTGCTTCCTCGTTTCGGTCGCAATCCTATCCACTGATGGTTTAGTGACACAGCCGTGAAAGATCAGTCTGATAATAAGAACAGTTATCAGCGAGTCACACTCGCCAACACGACTCCAAGATAAGACACGACGTTAAGCTGCTCAGTACTGTGCTTGTCAATGCGACTCTCATCTGCGCAATCTTCGACATCCCTCGTCGTAGTTCCATGAAATTTCTTCCCCAAATCATAAAAAATCCAAGCCAATAACCCCACGATGTTTCGGTACTTCCACCTCTTCGAAATGTTGACCTAAGCGAAGTTCCACGACTCGCCGTCAGCGCCTCGGGTCTTCACTCACCTGCCCTCTATATGGCGGTCCACTCAAACTCCAGCGAACGCGTGCTTCAAATCCAAACCTGTCAGCTGTAACACAAAAACAACCATGGCCCATCCTTGATAAGGGCACAGTACCTAGGTAGTAACTGGTGATACATTCGGAAATTCAAACCCCACTGGACCACGACTGACAAGCCCTATGAACTGGTTATCTAAGTTAAGCGAGCTGATAATTCTATACACGTTTGGGAGTCGAACCAAAGTCCTCGTTGCTAGAGAAGTGCATTGACATAGCAGGCTAAACGCTAATTGAAAGGAGACGAGTTGGACATGGCCAATGCTAGCTTAAGAGAGGTATAAATCCCAGGAAGTCTTTATTTGCTTCGCCTATGCAAGGTAGCTTGCATGTATACTGTAAATGTGTACGGATCCCTGGAGATCAACAAGCTAAGTACATTATATTGAATGCAAATATCTGTGTCACTATATGTACCGGAAATGACGCCACAGTCTGTGAGAACATTCCTCTGCATTGTACCGTTATCTTCTCGGAATGAGAAAATGCGCTTCCTTCCTGCTGAAATTTCTCAGGCAGTGCTAACTACTGACTGGAACAAAAACGAAGTCACGTCGTGTTTGAATGCGTGAGCAGATAGCAACATGGCGCAGTGTTTTCCTTACAATTTTTCTTGTTGTTGACCTTAGTGTTCGAAAAGAGTCGTTTCAATTGGTTCAAGATTTCATGAACAACGCTGTAACAACGACATTCCAAATACATATTTGGTAAAACCAATTATCAGATAGTATCGTTGAATGACCGATTCTTGCCTCAATCTGCCATGTTGTGTACTGAGCAGAAGGTAGGCCGACAACTTGAACTGATAAATGTCCCTAGATAAAACACTCGCCACTGCCGCTTCTATGCCTATAGCAGAATTATATTTCTGATATTCCCTGTCTTTACTCTTCCATAGTATTTTGTTTTCAATCAGCAAAGAAACTAAACGTGTTACAGTGACATCGTAAATATGTTCAGAATACCGTAGTTCTTGTAAAGAACTGGCATGTAGCCAATTCCCAGCTCCATTCAAATATGAGATGCAATCTATGCTAGTGTTACCGATATGTCTAAAGTACTGTGTTAACGAATCTAATGTGGGCAGTATAGTGAAATAAAATAGGTAGTAATGATGAATCACTTTATAACAAAGCATTCTTTTGAGTACAGCAAATGTTCTTTACGAAGAAATTTATTTACTACTGTTGAAAACAGCAACTTTCCACACCGATAATTCGTAGGTAGGCCACACTTACAAACCAACAACATTAAATCTCGAAATCAGTACTGCATACATTTGATAGCTGAATTTTTGATCAAATTGTTACGGTGCTCAGGATTGAACTATATTCGAATTTGTTCCATTCTACTCAAATTGTTATTCCAAGAATTGGATCCTCACAACCGCACTCATGACAAGTGGACTCGTTCAACTGGAATAAGTATGTCTCTTTCTAATTCCCCGGAATTTTGCGTTATATGTTTCACTCTCTTTCATGAGCGCGTCTTATAGCTCGATAACGGCTGGGAAGATCAACAGAAAACTTGGTATTTGGATCCTAAACAGGCATGGCAGCAAACATCTCTATAATGTTTCACCGTACCATCCTTTAAAAGGGGGCTATGGGAACCTCCTTCAAAAATAACGTGGTAATTGCTAGATTACATTGAGATGTAAGTTATTGATTTTAATACTTTAACAGTTTGCCTACGCATGAGCGCCATCTTGAATAAATGAAATCTATGCAAATGTACCATCAGAAGTGTACTTTCTTGCATAATATAACTTTTTGCTAAGTTTCGGAATTCCAAGTTGATTAGATAGCGAGTAATCGATTTTATATGTTGAAGATGGCAGTTGCGTGTTATATTAAGCTTGATAGACTTGTAGTTTGTGTAACTGAAGTCTGTCTTAAAAGACTCGTTTTTCACCATGTTTTGTGACAATTGCTCAATTAGGCCTATATCCAAATTTATCGATTTTAATGTTTAATAGTAGGCTACGTATGGTCACCATCTTGAATACATTATATCTATCCGTTTCTGCCTTTAGAAAATTGATTCTCCTTTACTTCCATGTTGCTGAGTTTTGAAATTCTAATTTTATTAGTTGGTGATATATTTGACAGTATATATTCAAGATGGCGGATGTGCGTATTTATCAATATGATTATATTGTAACCTAGTAACTTATATTCATTTATGAAACTTCGTAAATGCCAATTTTGGTGAGCATTGATCAATTTGATCGAAATTTATCGATTACAATACAGGTACCCGAAAATTACTCACCGCCACTACTGTTGTGTATTGCAATGCATTAGCTGAAAGAGTTGTAACTTTGGCATCCAACTCTCCTTATACCGGGGGTAATATCCTTTCGAATTTAGTAAAGATACGATGATTGATTCATTTGTTAGCTGACATAAGCAATGAAAATTCAGGTGGTCAGAATTTTGTTTTAGTTAAGATGGTGGCAATATAATATTTCCGATTAAAGTGCGAGAGAAAGGCTACATCTGTAGCAAATTTCATTCATTTCGGTTCTGGCGTTTAGACATTTTGTAGGCTGACAGACACACACTCACCAACGACTGATCTCATACGCCTATTTCGATTTTATGAAAATAGGGTAACAATTGAAGATAATGATTGTTATTCGAGTGGTTCTCTGAACGTTAATGCATGGGACTAGATGACGAACACTTTTTTCTTTCTTTCTTTCTTCCTGTCTTTCTTTCTCTCTCTTTCTACATGGGGCTGATGACCAACATGTCACAAGTCCCATAAATGAATTAACAACAACTTTATTTCTGCCGCGTCAATGATACTTTTTATAGGCAAGGAGTGGCGGCTTCGGTGGCGTAGTTGGTAGCATGCTGAGCTTCTATGCCCAAGATCGCGGGTTCAAACCCGGCCGAAGTCGTCGGATTTTTCAAGAGCGTTACAAATCGCTCAGTATGCCTTCCTTCGGAGGGTGGGTAGATTATTGGCTGAGGAATAACCTAACCACCAAGGGAAGATGATAAAGAAAAGGAAGTGGGTTTCGGACTGGAGAAAAAGGATGGCGAAATAGGAGGAGAGTCCCACAAAAGTTATAAGTTTAACTTTAAATATACTAAAAGGTGACTGCCACTGCAAATCAGCTCTCCGATACCTAAAGTGAGTAGGGACCTGGGCAAAGCTAACGGGAGACGCAGCTAGAACTTGGGCGGTTTGCAAGAGAGTGGCTTTAGAGTATTCCCTCTCAAGCATACATCTGCCTACTAGGGGGAAGGGTGATGGTCTGGCAAGACAAAGAGTAACAGATTTATTGTATATCTGTTCAAAGGAATTTGTTTTTGAACAAGTAATTCGAAGAATGCCAATAATTTGAATCGGTTTCGATATTTCTAGTTTTCGAAATTGTAGAGTTCCTAAAAAGCGACCAAGTGCTTCCAAGAAGGATGGAGATAAAACAATTGTACCTTTGGGAATAATTTTGGTAAGTAAACCAATAGTTGCATTTGGAAATGGCTAAGCTTTTACCCAGCAAGGAGCCGACTAAAAGTTTAGGCAAGGAGAAACACTTATATTTTGAAAAACCAACCATAAGTTTTGGAGAGAATCTCCATAAGCAGGAAGCTGGCGTAGCGAACTATGCTTGCCTTACTGGCCAGTTAGAATTAGCAATTAAAGCTAAGAGTGACTTTACCAAGTTGTCAACTAAGAGTTCTTGCTCAAATGCAACTGTATGTATGTATGTCTACCCCTTATTATTCCCGTTTTCCAACGGGGTCGGGGATGAGATGCGATGGAAGTCTTTGTGGCGATGGTTTTTACGGCCGGATGCCCTTCCTGACGCCAACCTCATGAGAGGAGTTAATGTGCGATGAAATGAATGATGGTGAATGAAACTGCGCAAGGATGTGGAAGGAAGCGGCCGTGGCCTGTCAGAAGGTACCGTCCTCTGGAGTTGAAAATGGGAAACCAATACTGTAGCCTACAGTACTGAACAATAATAATAATAATAAGGAAAAGCGTCAAATTAAATTCACATTCAATTACTATGGTCCAGGCCCTTAGAGACAAAACTATCGTCATTCAACTATTAAATCACATTCTTTACTGGAAGTTATAGCTACACAATTTCTGTTTCTACCTCATCCTCAATAGTAGTTTCTCAATCATCATCATGCTCAAATGCAACAAGTGGTGAAAACCCTATCAAGAGATTTATTTGCATTAAGTGGGAAGAGTCAAGGAAGACAGGATCTTGCCTAACTGTTATACTAGAAAAATGAAAAGCGAAAAAGAACTCTTTAATTTATTTAACAATGCAAAAGAGTGTAATGAATTTAACAAATATATAATTTCAATTTTGTTAACAATTTGGGGTCGCAGACCTCAGAAAACGTTTAAAGCTTGCGCCAGGCAATTAACAATTCTTTTGGTTTCAAACCTTTATATGTTTTAAAATCTTCGCAAGATTTTGAAATGGCGAAGATAAAATAAAAAATTTAAAGACAATTAAAGTGATTAAAGTTAGACAATAAATCAAGTACAAGTTGTGTACTTTTAAGAAATTCTAGGTAAATGTGTTAGAAAGAGTAACAACTTCGGAAATAACAATAACAAAAACAGGAAGAATAAAATAGAAGTTCCTATAACTTCTTATATTAAAGCTGAATTACTTTTTTAGTAGTTATACAAATAGGGCAGGTCACTTACTGTGAAACCTGAAGAGAAAGTCGAAAGGAAGTTTCTAGACCTCCTATGTTTAAGTAGGAATCACGAGACAAATGGGGCAAGTTTCCCTTTCGTGAAACCTAGAAATAACTCACTTATGAGTTGAAAGAATTGTATTCCCTAATTAGAAGGGAGAAACAAGATAATTTGAAACGTGTACCAGACACGTAGTTATGCAGACATTAATTCGTTGTATATGGAGCAAAAACAAAGAGAGGGCACTAGTTGAGAGTGACACCTCATTGGAAAAGACCTAAAGTAACAATTTTATTATTATGATTTGTTAGTAAGAGGTTTGGGAAAGATCAAATGGGATTGAGGATAAATGTTCATGGCCGTATTTATGGTATTCGGACGAACGCGACGCGGAAGAAATGTTGAATAAACACTATTTTTCACTATAGTCTGTTGGAATAGATGAAAAGTTCACTGTGGTAGCACAAAAGTTTATGGCAAAGACAGTTATTGCAATTATGAAAAATAACTAGTTACACTAGATAGGCGAGAGTCTATTGCTTGAGAAAGTTGTAGATTATCGTAAAATGCGCCAGAGAAAATTCCAACGGAGGAAGAAAAATTAGCTATTGATCAGTAATTCAAGGAAGATTCCTTAGTTAGAAATAGTATTCCCACATGTGAGTGGAAAATACATGACGGTACGACTGGTAGATAGAGTGCAGATTCTGGAAGGTTCCAGAGCAATCCTAACTGAAGAATAGGGCCAAAGTTATTCCAGCGGTGGAACGAGCTAAGTATTTTATAGACAGTGGGTAATTTAATGGTATCCCACGTTGTGAGAAGATCTCTCATTTAATGAGCATAAGAAATGCTGCTTTCTATTAAGATTGGCTTAGACAGACAAAAGCCCAACGTAGAAAATCCCGCGAAGGATGATTATTGCCCCAAATATAGTAATCTCACACTGCCTATAAAATGATCATTAAAAGCATGTGGTTATTAAAAGACGATGAGAATGAGGTTAAAACCTGAAGTCGGTACTTATCTTTGCTTCATGGCGAAGGTGAAGTTCCCTTTGACGGTTGAGATTAAAGTTCCAACATGGCGTGGAATTAAAAGAATGCCTCTTTAGTTGAGGAGGGTAGCTCTAGTTGAGCTTCAACTGACTAAGTCGACTGCCGACGTACAAGTGAGACACGCTCAGCGAAGCACAGAGGACCAGGGAAGGGAAAAGAGTGGGGGTAGGAGACAAAAGGAAAACATATAAGCATAACCAACATTGAAAAGTTAATTTCTCTTGATGAAGTCTTCAAAGAGTTGATAGCAGGCAACACTAGCGCAGCATGGTGGGTGAAAAAGTAGACGAAGTTCTCTTGATCACGGAGATGATAGCTGGCGATGGCGACGAGATCTGGTGGCCAGATAGATAAGGAAGTCCTCTTGTACAGGGAAGAATTGAGGAACTTCAGAGATTCGCTGCTAGATGACGCTAGGTGGGTCATGGAAGATATATATCTAGAACAGACTCACAAGTAACATAAGAGGCATGACCAACAAGGAGAAATTAGAAGATCACTGTTGGTGTTTGAGAAAAAGGAAGGAATGAACTATCAAAGAGAAGTAAAAGTTTACTCTCTCTTACCGTGTATTCCAAAGAATACACCAGAGGGGAAGTAAAGCCGCTGGTCATAGATTTATGGCATGCAATAGAACCTTCCACGAATTACACTTGTGTGAAGCAAAATTATAGTTTAGATTTGACTAACGCTCTTAGGTTCCAACGTCCATCGCCAGGAGCCGGCTGCGGTGGCATCTAGTAACGAAGTTCATAACTAGTTGTCGTTGACGGTGGCGTTACCAAAAGTAGTAACTACTTGAAAATTGAATGGCTGCAGTCCTTACTTGAATTTTAAAAATACTTTACGAGCCTTACAGTGGTCGCATATGATGTGTAACATCTGACATAGAAGAAACCTCACATGAAATTGTTGATACACCGGTATTGTATGTCTACCCCTTATTATTCCCGTTTTCCTACGGGGTCGGGGATAAGATGCGATGGGATTATTTGTGGCGGATGGTTTTTACGGCCGGATGTCCTTCCTGACGCCAACCTCACGAGAGGAGATAATGAGAGATGAAATGAATGATGGTGAATGAAAGTGGGTAAGGATGTGGAAGGAAGCGTCCGTGACCTGTCAGAAGGTACCGTCCCAGCATTTGCCTGAAGTAGAAAATGGGGAAACCACGGAAAACCATTTCAAGGACGGCAAATTGTTGATACACGGGTATTTTATAATATGTTTGGCACAAATATTAATCTATTGTAAAAGGGAGTGTTTTACAGATATTGTAGTTTATAATACGCATTTTATTAGAGGTTTAGTAGCTTCCACCAGTACTAGGCTAAATAAAGAATACGATATGGATCAACTAGATTAATACACGCGACACCGCTCAGAACCTTAAATTCCCTATAAATAGGCCAACTTACGAGTAAATGCAATGTGCACAGCAGTAGATCATGAAAGGCTTGTCCAGTTCCCGGACCTCTTGATTCACGGAACAACACGTAATTTCATATGGATTCTGTTAAAATGAGTCATAGTGATAAGAGAAATATCGTTTAAAACGAGGGGGCGTGGTGGCTCAGCGGTCTAGCTGTATGCCTCTCACCAAGGCGGTCCGGGTTCGATTCCCGGTCAATGCATGTGAGATTTTCAAAGTGAAATGCCATGTCCTGTGGTTCGGATTCCACGTAAAAAGGAGGTCTCGTGGCTCATGATCTCAAGATTAACGGTCACGTTAAACTACAAGCTTCCTTCCTTTTAAAACGATAATCTGGTAGCAAAAATATCTAACCCGCCCGGGATTCGAACCCGAGATCTCTAGATTCACAGTGAGAGACGCTAACCCCACGCCTGTTTCGACCACACGAATATTAGGCACAAGATGGTGACTTATTTTCACGTACCAATAATACTGCATCACGGAATTAAGTTTCATTTATATTTTGCTTGTTTCGATAATATTCCTGCGTGAAATTGAGTTTAAAATGCCTTATGAATAGGCCCTCTTGTGAGTAAAGAGAATGTATTCAGCAATAGTTCATGAAGGCTTGCTCAGTTCAATCAGTTGACACCAGAGTTCGCATGAGCCTTTGTCGTCAGCAATGCGATCTAGCTGGCAGTGCGTCTTGCACACTTCCGTTCGATCCACCACTGTCAGCTGGATCGTCCGATCTACTTCCGTCCCATTTTTCAAAATCACTCCCACAGAAATATCCAGCAACCGAAAGATGTTAAACATCAAAAATAGATAACACACACTGATAGCAAACACTCGTCTCGAGTAGGTTGGCCTTCCAATGCTGAATGACTCTTCATCGATGAGTTCGGAGGTGACTAAAAAGCCAAATGCGGGAGAGACACAGTTTCCCGCAGTGATGACAGGTAGTATCAGGTCCAGGTGAGACATCCGCATTCATTCCCTGTCTTCTAATGAACACTCTGTTCTTTCTGCGTTGCCTCCGATCTTCTATCATACGTCGGCGGTTTTCTTCAAAAAGTATCGCACCACGATGAACAATTGATCTCCAGGATGAGCGATCAAGAGCTAAGGTCTCCCAGTTGTTGATATTAATATGGTACATTTGCATATTAGCCTTTAGTACGTCTTTGCATCGCTTCCTCGGACCTCCCACACAGCGCTTGCCCTCAGTTAGTTCAGAGCAAAACACTTGCTTGGGAATGCGATTATTGGGCATGCGGATTACGTGTCCTGTCCATCGCAGCTGACGTTTTAAAAGCATGGCTTCGACACTGGTAGTCTGTGCTTCTTCGAGAATGCTGGTGTTTGTGCGTTTGTCTTGCCATGTGACACGAAGAATTCTCCTCAAACAACGCTGGTGATATTGCTCCAGCTTTTTAAAATGACGTCTGTAGCATGTCCAGGATTCAGATCCGTAAAGTAAGGTGGGAACTACAACCGAGTTGTACACAAGGATCTTCGTTGCAGCATTGATATCATGGTTGTCAAAAACTCTAGACCTCAATCTTGCAAAGGATGCCCCAACACGGTTAATCCTGTGTTGGATTTCGGAATCTATATTTGCACTTGATGACAGGGTGCTGCCAAGATAAGAAAAGGTGTTAACTTCTTGAAGCTTCGCTCCGTCGATGGTGACATTGATGTTTCTTTGTCCTTGTCCAGGGACTGGTTGGTAGAGGACTTGGGTTTTACTGGTGTTAAGTTTCAGCCCAATCTTTTTGTATGCTGAAGAAAAAGCATTCAGGATTTTCCTAAGTTCGTCCTCTGATTGAGCTACTACTGCATTATCATCAGCGTACTGTAACTCAACCAATGCAGCAGGAGATGTTCGAGTCCTTGCCTTTAGACGGCTCAAATTAAAGATCTTCCCATCCATCCTGTAAGTTATCTGTATGCCTGTAGGAAGATCATCTTTGACTAACTGCATGACAGTGGCAACGTACAGAGAAAACAATGTAGGGGCAATCACACAGCCTTGTTTAACGCCGGTATTAATATGAAATGGTTCTCCAATAGAGTAGTTACCAATGACATTTGCCTTCATATCAGTGTGGAGTAGTCTTAAGATGGTAATAAATTTCAGTGGAAAACCATACAATGCTAAAATCTTCCACAAGGCTTCACGGTTTACCGAGTCAAATGCCTTACTGAGGTCTATAAAGGCAATATAAAGAGGTCTATTTTGCTCTCTACATTTCTCCTGAAGCTGACGAACAGTGAATATCATATCTGCAGTTCCTCTAGAAGGCCTGAAACCACATTGGCTCTCTGGGAGTATTTTCTCCACCAGGGATTGAATACGATTCGCCAAAATACGAGCAATAAGCTTTCCCAGGCATGATAACAAAGATATACCACGATAGTTGTTGCAGTCTGCACGATCACCTTTCTTAAATATGGGAACTATCAGACTATCTCTGAAATCAGCAGGCATTTTTTCAGTTCTCCAAATTTTAATGATAAGATCATGTATGTGGCTTATGAGTTCCTCACCTCCTTCTTTGAGAGCTTCCGCTGGTATTCCATCACATCCAGTGGCTTTGTGTCGCTGTGCTTGATTAATATCACACTGAACCTCATCTAGTGTTGGCAGGGTACCGAGTTCTTCCTTGATGGGTGCTTGTTCTAATATATCATACACCTGCTCATCAATAACTGAGTCCTGGTTCAAGAGGTCTTCAAAATGCTCCTTCCACCTATTCATGATGGAGTATTGATCTTTTAGAAGTGTACTTTTGTCACTGGACCAAAGTGGATTTCTACCAAACGTGGAGGGGCCATAAATCGCTTTTGTGGCTTGGAAGAACTGTCGCGAATCTTTGTCTGCTAGATATTGCAGCTCTTTAGCTTTGGATGTCCACCATGCATTTTTGAGCGCACGAGTTCCTCTTTGGACATTTGCCATCGCAAGACAAAATGCTTCTTTCTTAGTACGGGAGTTCATATCTTTTCTCCAAGTTTGCAAGGCTTTTCTCCTTTCTGAGATTAATGCTTCTATTTCTTCATCATTTTCATCAAACCAGTCTTGATGTTTCCTGGTCTTATATCCCAGCGTTTCCTTGCACGCATTCTGAATAGCGGTCTTCAGACTCTCCCAGTGCAGTGTTACATCTGGATGGTATTCCTGTGGCAGTGTCTGGCTAAGCAACTCTTTATATTGGGAGATATGCTCTGACTTACCAAACTTCTCGGTATCAAAAATATGCCTACAGCTCCTGTTGCTTCCTCCTCTGTGTGGACAATGGTATACGCATAACTGATCTGATAAGCCGGTGATCTGTCCAACAGTCATCGGCTCCTGTCATTGCTTTGGTGATAAGAACATCTCGTAAATCTTTCTTGCGTACAATCACATAGTCAATAAGATGCCAGTGCTTCGATCTAGGGTGCTGCCATGATGTTTTAAAGCGATTCTTTTGGCGAAAGATAGTATTGGTGATTACCAATTCATGTTCAGTGCATTTGGAGAGCAGTCTGATACCATTGGAGTTTTCGCTCCCAACTCCCTCCTTACCAATGACACCATTCCAAACATTGTAGTCCCTGCCCACTCTAGCGTTAAAATCTCCGAGTAAGATGATCGTATCTTCACGGTTGATGTTTGATAGGACGGTATCCAGATCTGAATAGAACCTTTCCTTAATGTCATCATCAGCATCTAGTGTGGGGGCGTATGCGCTGATCACCGTGGCATGCTGGTTGTTATATAACCGAAGTCTTAGTGTCATGAGGCGTTCATTATACCCAGTTGGAAGCTCTGACAGATCCTTGAGAAGCTTGCTCTTAATGGCAAAGCCAACTCCATGTATTCTGTGTTCGTCCTCACGTTTACCCTTCCAAAAGAAGCTGTACCCTGCACCTTGCTCATTCAACTGACCTTCCTCAGCAAGACGGGTCTCCTGAAGTGCTGCTATGTCAATGTCATATCTCCGTAGCTCTCTACCCACAATAGCTGTTCTCCTTTCAGGTCTCTCATTTGCGGGGTCATCAGTGAGTGTTCTTACATTCCAGGTTGCAAAATAAAATTTGTTACTTATACATTTTCGACCGCATGGAGGTGACACCTTTGGACGCGGCTATCCAATCGGTAGTATAAGTGGCTGACTATGTTTAGGGCACCTTTTCTAGCCCCTTCCCCATGTGGGGTGAGCAGAGTGGACCCTAAATAGGACTGCTCAGTCGTAGTTGCAGCGGCCGAATTGCTCTACAGCCACAACCCTAAGCAAGACGACCGATCACACATCTACCGCCTACGTGCCAAGTTATCACTAGAGGCTCCCAGACATCACAATCCTGCCCCCGTCGCAACTTCTTGATCGCCGCAGGACTTTGAAGAAAGTCAATGTTGTTGGAAGACTGCTGTGCGTGAAATCTTTTTACGTGAGAATGTTGCTGCACATCAACAAACGCACATTACTTGATGACTTAGGAAAGAGGTTCAATGGCAAGCAAATGCAAGACGATTGAATAAATCCTAGTCACTGCAGCCTTCATCCGCCAAGGAGGGACTCATTGCCCTTATGCCTGGTCCGCCGTTGAGGACTTTCTATGCCGTTGACCACAGGTGGTTCATCCGCCTTTAGGGAAAGTTTCCTGTCCCAAGGGCACTAATACAGCCATCACAATTAACGCCGGTTATCAGACAGATTCTAAACACACCCAAAGTACACGGGGCTACTTGACCGCGTTGTCGCAGCCCCTAAACTGAGGAACCAGCCTATAGGCAAGGGGAACTCTGCTCAAGTATTGTCAATTTTAGTCATTATTTTAACTGCTATTAGTGTCAAAAATATAGCCTATAGATAATAAAGAATTCTAGCAAATTTTGACTACTGCTTTGCGATTTTTTGAAAATCTGAGTTGGCGACACTGCGATTCTCCTGCACTAGTGAGAGCACTCACTACTCATTGAGTATGCTACCTGCGCCCACATGGGGCGACGACCAAGGTTGCAATTTGAAGTGACTAGCAAAGACTTGATTTGCAAAAAGAAAAGTGACAACTCTGCTTTCTCAGCCACTGAGATGTGAGTTGTCCATGCATAGAGGAGGTTTGTAATAATATAGGCCTACGATACTTCAGCTGAGAAAAGTTAACGAATCCAAAAGTTGAAGTTCCTCCGCTAAACTCGGAAGCATTGAATGTTGAATATGTTATTATTGTTAGACGTCTTTGAAAAGAAGTAGGCTTATTTTTAATCATTGTTACGCTCAGGAATGAGAACATCTATGCTAATATTTGAGTACTGTAGTGTTCGTATATTCCTACATTATATCTTCCATATACAGTATGGGGCCATTTAATTATTCCAAATGAATATGTTATATTATTATTATTGTTACAATAATTATTATTATGAGGCAATATTTGATGTAATTCATAGTAATGGTCCATTTTGAGGGTACCTCGGTAACCATATAGGCCTAGATCACTCGCTTACTTAAAATAACAATTTCGAAGAATTTTGAATTCAGTAACATTTTAGGGATTTTTGACGCTAAAATTCTATGTTGGTCGCACTGATTTTAAAATATAACAAGTAGTTCCGTGAAGAACTATACAGCCTATTTTCATATATCCTACTCATGTTAATTGCCACTATCAACATACAAAATTTCAGTTTGATTGCTGTAATAGATTGGTAGATATTGAGAACCGACTAAATATTTCGAATGGTCGCCATGTTGGATTTTATATATGTAGGTCCTAGAGTTATGTACTGTTACATGAAGATTATTGTGTACGTGTAGCATTCAAACTTCAATCGCATGATTAGGACACAAGAAGTAACAACGAGATTTTAAAATTTCGCTCAGCTGCCATCTTGTGGTTATGGAAACAATTGAAATAAATTAGATGCCAGTGGATTAACATTCGGATTAGGATTTACTGCACCAAGTTTCACTGCACTCGAATGGTTAAATTGCCAGAAACGTCCATGTGAATATGTATATTTCGCGTCGCCGCCATGTTGGATTTGTGATCACCAGGTTATTTAAAGTCCTATAGGTGAACTTAAGTTCATAGCCCCTATGAACATAAACAAATTCAGTTTGATTGCCATAATAGATTCGTAGATATTCAGAGCCGTCTAAATATTACGGATGGTCGCCATGTTGGATTGTTAAATGTATAGGTCATAGAGTCATGTACCATTAAAGGAAAATTATTGCGTAGGTTCATTATTCAAACTTTCACTTCGATCGCATGACTACGACACAAGAAATAAAAACTTAATTTTAAAATTCGCACAGCCGCCATCTTGAGGTTATGTAAACAATTGAACTAAATTACATACCAGTGTATTACAATGTGTATAAACATTTCCTGTACCAGATTTCATTGCGTTTGAAACATTAAATCGCGAGAAAGTTCTATATAGAATTTTCAAATTCGCTTGGCCGCTATGTTCGTTTTGTAGTTAACCGGTTTTTTAATATCTTACAGATGAACTTCCACTAGTGCCCTTTATCTCTGTACAAAATGTCAGGGTGATACCGCTAATAGTTTCAGAGATATAGAATGCCGGTGAAATATTTCGCACATCCGCCATCTTGTGGTTATGTAAACAATTGAACCAAGTTAGATGTCGGTGCGTTACAATGTGTATAAACATATACTGTACCAAGTTTTATTGCGTTTGATTGGTTAAATCGCGAGAAACGTCTATTTAAAAGTCGCAAATTCGCAAGGCCGCCATGTTGGTTTTGTAGTTACCAGTTTTTCAAAAGTCACATAGGTGCACTTCTAATAGTTCCCTTTATCACCGTAAAAAATCCCAGGGTGATATCGGGAATTGTTTCGGAGATATTTAATGCTGGTGAAATATTTCGCACAGCCGCCATGTTGGATTGGTGAGACGTAACATAATTTGAAGGGCACGGTCGGGGTCGCCCGGAATAGTGCTATGAACTTACTGAGTTTCATTGAAATCGCTCCAGCCGTTTATAATTTATTAGGGGGACACACACCCACACACTCCTCACACACACATGCACACACACTCACACACACGCACACACACACGGACAAAAGGTGATCTCATAAGCCTATTTTTTCAAAATTGAAAATAGGCTAAAAATATAGATGATGATGATAATTGTTGTTTTAAGGGGCCTAACATCGAGGTTATCGGCCCCTTATATAAAAATACACCCGGAGACAATACACGAATAAAAATCGAAATTTTGAACGCCTTTTAGTAACTTGAATGACTCTTACTCCAAAGAGTTCGTACTATCTCTCCACTGATAGGCGAACAACTTTCAACAACAGTAAGATAACTTATAACAACATGGTAACTACCGTGTCGGGTTTTTGTCCACGCTTTTCGAAGTGAAATGCCATGTCCTGTGGTTCGGATTCCACGTAAAAAGGAGGTCCCGTGGCTCATGATCTCAAGATTAACGGTCACGTTAAACTACATGCTTCCTTTTTTTTTTTTTTTTTTGTCCACGCTAATCATAGATAGACCCCAGCCCTAAAACATGTTAAATAATAGATGGCCTATTTGATCAATGATGATCAGGACTGCCGTCGATAGCTTCGCTAATCGTTAAGTATGAGCTTTCTCGTCTTCTACGCATGCTATTGCAATATTTAAGTAGCGCGAAAAAATGAAAATATGAAGTAGACTCTCCCTAACATTGATAATATAGCCGTGGGGCAGACGCGAGCTTAGTGCACGCGTTCGTTGGTATCGAAGGTCATGAAATGTGCCATGCCTAGTTCCATGAAGAAACCGGTAAGAGCCGGTTTCGCGCATATCGCCCGACAATCCCCTGACTAACCGATAGATGTTCTTCCCGGCTTTCTCGGAACTACACTACATTGCTGTACGGAGAAGGGTATTCCTTTCGCGTCAGGTGCTCATTGTCAGGATTTCCTGCGTCACCTGCTGAAATGGAGTGTACCGTGAGGGATATAGAATTTTTTGGGTACTACACCTGAAATGTTGTACATAGGCCTACATAGCTTACAGTACATGGGGGCTGCATAGCTCCATCGGCAGGAACGCTGTGTTTCCAAATGGAAGAGAGCGGGCACGATTCTCACCCACGTAGTGGAGTTTAGATACAAAACAAGATGTACAGTAAAGAACATAAGAGCCTACTTTCTCCTAAATGTATGGGTAAAGTTATAACTCTTTGCCTTTATCAAGGAGTAGGCCTATATTTGAATGTTCTTGTGATAATCGTCAAGTGTTGCACCCTACAAATGAGGGGTTCTCAAACTTTTTTTTGTCACCCCCCCCCCCCCCTTACTCCCCTTATTCTTCCTTCAATTCTTAGCACTTCTCATAGGCTACTTCTCACAACAACAACAACAACAACAACAACAAAAACGAAACACAAGATCTACAGTATTTGGTTCTGTCTAATTACTGCAACTACTCTACCAGTTACAATAATAATAATAATAATAATAATAATAATAATAATAATAATAATAATAATAATAATAATAATAATAATAATAAACACAATTTACTATTCTTTGAGCACATCAAAGTTCAACAACTTTTCGTTTAAAAAAAATCATGCTCTTGTATTACTCCATGGTGTTGAAAGTTATCTATCTCTCCTTGCTTAAGAAAAAACAACTGCTGCATGTGTAGTTATTGGAATCGAACAGATTTTGTTCATTTCACGTGGCTTTACTTGTAGTATATCAGTTTGTTAATCGGGCTAACCACTTCCATTGAACAAGCATTAAAATTCACCTGTTCACTCACTGTCTTTGAACTGACTGCAAAGGCCTGGCTGAATTCGAGATTTGTGCCAAAGGGCCTAAATGCATGGAATGGAGGGGTACGTCAGAAATGTCATGTAGACAGTGTTACTCGCATTGTATTTCAGAACATTGGCTGAAAGAGGAACAACTCGAATTAATTCAATTCCCAGGGTTTATACAAGCTAGTAAATACTCTAGATCTAATATTAGCCATGGTGGTACTTGCATCTTCTTAAGAAATAATTTAGATCATGAACAGATAACAGCTTATGATTATCTAATTATGGAACAGGATTTTGAATTCTCTGCCGTAAAAATTCAGCAGTCTAAGTTAATAATTGTATGCGTATACCGTTCTCCGTCAGGAAAGTTTCCTCTATTTATAGATAAACTAGAATTGTTACTCAATAACATGAGCAAAGTAAATTTCGATATAATAATTTGTGGGGATGTAAATGTGGATTTCTTAAAACTTGATAGAAATTGTGAATTATTAAACCAGTTACTAATTTCCTATGGACTGAAACCTACAGTAAATACACCAACAAGAATAACAAAATTTAGTAAAACCACTCCTGATCAAATTTTTATAAATACAGATAAATATCACCATTCAATAGAAGTCTATTGTCCGGGTTTTAGTGACCACCATGGACAAATACTGAGTTTTGAAGTATCCGAAGTAATCAATAATAATGATAATGGAGTAAAATCAAAGTGCAGGTCATTCACTGAATCAAATGTTACATATTTCAATGACTTATTAAATAAGGAAACATGGTCAGAAATTTATGAACTAGAAAATGTAAATGATAAATTTAATGCATTTAACAGTACCCTAAAACACTATTTTGAAATAGCATTCCCCTTTAAACGAAGAACTGTTCAAAATAACAAAACTAGCAATTGGATAACAACAGGGATTATAAATTCATGTCAAAGAAAGAAATTTCTACACAAATTATATAAACAATACCACACAACACCTGAATTCAATTTATACTACAAAAAATACAATAGCATATTAAATAAGGTAATAAGACTAGCAAAGAAAATGCATAATGATAATTTTATTTCCCAATCATCTAATAAAAACAGGGCTATGTGGTCCGTAATAAAGAAAGAAACTGGAAAATCTGCTAAAATACAAAGGAACATTACACTGACCAGAAATAATAAAGTGATTAATAATCCAGAGGAAATAGCAAACACTTTTAATGACTATTTTCTGGAAATTCCGCAAAAATTATTAAATAAATCACAGGTAAATACACTAAATTCTAATAATAAAATAAATATATGCAGTGATTCTTTATTTATAAATCATGTCACAAGTGAAGAGGTAAGAATAGTTATAAAAGAGCTAAAAAATAAATTCTGTGCTGGCATTGATGGCATCCCTGATGCAATTTTAAAGAAATGTGCAGAAAATATAATAAATCCACTTACGCACTTAATAAACAGTTCAATTCTCTCAGGAACTTACCCGGATATTTTGAAGTTATCAAAAGTAATTCCAGTGCACAAAAACGGTTCAAAAGATGAATTAGATAACTATCGTCCTATTACCTTACCAACTGGTATTGCAAAAATTGTGGAAAAAATTATGTATAAGAGACTGATAAGTTTCATAGAAAAAAAATAAAATATTATCAAACTCACAACATGGATTTAGAACGGAAAAATCTACACAGACAGCAATTTACGAATGTAGTAATAGTATACTGAAATTAATTGACAATAAGGAACATGTAACTGGCCTATTCTTGGATTTATCGAAAGCATTTGATGTAGTTGACCATAAAATCCTCCTTACCAAACTAAATCAATATGGTGTTAGAGGTCTAGCTAATAAATGGATAGAGTCTTACTTAACAGGGCGTAAACAAATAGTAAGCTTGAGACACAAGGATGATGGAACCAAATTACTTAATGAAACATTGTCCAATGAGGGAATTATTGAATTTGGAGTACCCCAGGGATCGGTTTTGGGCCCACTACTCTTTCTTCTATATATCAATGATATAACACAGAACGTTCATTCACATAAGGAAATTTTGTTTGCGGACGATACAACACTCGTAATAAAAGGTGAAACTAAACAGGTCATACAGCAGTCTGCTGACTCCGTTACAGGAGAGTTAACCAAATGGTCACAAGATAATCGCCTCATAATAAACTATAAAAAGTCAGTATGTCTAAATTTCCACACTATACAGAATAGGAATCCTGCGATGCCCAATATAACATTAAATGGTCATCAAATAGAAAATAAATCAGAAACAAAGTTTTTAGGACTATGGATACAACAAGACTTGAAATGGAATAAACATATACAATATCTGAATACTAAACTGAACTCGATGTGCTTTGCGTTACGTATTTTGAAAACCTGCACTAGCATGCACACATTAAGAAATACTTATTTTGCTTATTTCCATTCATACTTAAGATATGGGATCATATTTTGGGGTATGTCGCCAGATGTACTAAGCACGTTTAGGATACAAAAGAGAGCGATTAGAATTATGGCAAATGTAAACTCTAGAGAATCATGTAGACCTCTGTTTAAAGATTTAAACATTCTCCCACTGCCCTGCATATATATCTTTGAAAGTATTATGTTTTTTAAAAAGAATTTAATGAATAAAGATGTTTTTCTTAAAACAAACAATGATGTTCATAGGCATAACACAAGACAAAATCAAAACATTCATATTTCACACACACACACAAGCATATATCAAAAAGGAACTTTTCACACTGGAGTTAAATTATACAATAAACTACCCCAGTATATAAAACTGGCCCCAAAAATAAAAACCTTTGATAGAATGTTGAAAGCTTATCTGCAGTGCCATTGTTTTTACTCAGTAGTTGAATATTTTAGCGTATAGGAGTGATGGAATCTATAACTATATTTTACTTTTTTAATTTAATTTTAATACCTAGCTGTATGTTGTTGTATTTATAGAATTAAGTTTTCATATTATGATAATAGAGTGAGGTGTAAATAGTTGTGCAATAAGATTGTATCTATTAAGATTTGCTATTATAATAAGTTATAAATAGTTATAATCTTAGTAATATATACCTGTTAGTTCTTTTATTTTATGCATGTAAATTCTGACGTGTCCTATATCAAAAATGTATTGAATGCATGTATTTGATCAAATGGAATTAATAAAAATCTATCTATCTATCTATCATGGTTCCAAAGGGTAATTATACAAATTTTGGTTCAGATAGGTGAAACGGTGTGGATTTGTGCCAAAGGGCCTTAATGCAGAGAATGGAGTAGTCTGTCCGAAATTTCATGTAGACAGTGTTACTCTCAGGGTCCCAAAGGTTAGGTATACCGGTACAAATTTTGGTTGATATCGGTGAAACGGTGTAGATTTGAGACAAAGGGCCTAAATGCAGGGAATGGAGTGGTCTGTCCGAAATTTAAAGTAGACAGTGTTACCCGCATGGTATACGAATTCATAGAGAATACTACAGTTCAATAAATCCTTGAGCAACACTGAGAAATGGCTTCAAATACCATATCCTATCTCCAATTTACACATGCTAGTGCAACAATCACAATAACGCAGGTTATCACAAAAATTCTACACACACATCCTAGTACACGGGGCAACATGACCACGATGTATAAGGCCCGCAAATGAAATAACAACTGTCTACACATGAAAACTGCAAAATGGTGATAGGTGAATGTAGGAATGTATGCCACTATGTTTCTCTGAGAGGATAGCATTACATCGGTCAGTTTTCTCATGTGTCCTTTAGCAAATTTTACCGGACTATCATGATACAGAGTAAATCGTTGTTGCCTAGCGACAACCTGCCCATCAATGGTGCGGCGTTGACTACCGGTATCATGATACAGTGTTAGTCGTTGTCGCCTAGCGACAATATGTCCGTCAAGTTATTAAATCGGTGAAACTGTGTAAATTTGTGCAAAAGTGGGCCTAAATGCAGGGAATGGAGTGGTCTGTCCGAAATTTAAAGTGGACAGTGTTACCCGCTGGGTTCCAAAGGGTAAGTATACAAAATTTGGTGCAGATCGGTGAAACGGTGTGGATTTGTATAAATAACAGACAAACAAACAAACAAACACTGAGTTTTATATATAGATAGATTTCAGCAAGGTTCCATATACAGTACTCCTTTCTTATTAAGTCTCGTTTTAATTGCGCAATTATATTCTGAATGATTCACTATTACGTTTTAATACTAGGCTACACCCGGCCGCCATCATGAAACCCCTGCTATTTTCCTTTGGGCATACGATACTCCATATAGGTTTTTACTTTGTCACTAATTCTTTTTTTGTAGTTCTAAAATTTGGAAAGTATTTATTTTTAAATTATGAATTTTCAGGATGGCCGCAGTGCGCTGTATTCAGCTTGAGAAATTTGGCTGATTCCTTAGTTTAGTGGCTGTGACAACGCGGTCATGTAGCCCCGTGTACTTTGGATGTGTGTAGAATTTGTCTGATAACCGGTGTTAATTGTGATGGTTGTATTAGTTTGTGTTATCTGTGATTCAGGTAAGGACTGCAGACGATCAATTTTTCAAGTAGTTCCTACTTTTGCTACCACAACACCTAGCTGTGGACTTGGCTACTAGATGCCATCGCAGCCAGCACATGACGTCGAACGTTGGAACTAATATAGCGTTATCAAATAATCTAACTACAAATTTTGGCTTCACACAAGTTTAGTTACTGGGAGGTTCTTTTTCATGCCATACATGATTAGTTTAGTGGTAATTTGATTTAATAAGCTTTGTACATTTGAGTGGCCGGCATTTAGTTTTGGTTATGGTGGCGGTGATATAAACCATGCCACATAGGCCTAGGTGTCCTTTGCTAGTATACACACAGACAGAAACACGTCCATTTGTTCAGTATAGATCTCACAACATAGTCTAAGTCTAGTTTCATCTTTTGCTCAAGTCCAACGTAGGCTAACTACCACTTCCAGGAACGTAACAACAGAAATAGGATCATTTCTGGGAGCAAAGACAACCGGGCGTGAACCCCCTTACGCATGAAGACGGACAGAGAAACTAGAGAGAACGTAGAAAAGGGGCAGATGACCTCTTAGTTCCGCCCCTTAAAACAACAATAACTAGCTAACTAACTAGAACGTAGAAAACCTGAAAGTAATGAACCCTTCACATATTAGCGCTATCACCGGAAGTGAGTCCAAGGGCGTTCATCATTATTATTTGTTGGCTATAAACATCGCGTTAAGGATTATTGACATGGATTGTAGAGTGTATTATAATTATAAGGATGTCTCAGACTGAATAACGCTGGACCGTAAATAATAATTCATGTGATTGTGTGATACATGAAAATTAGATGACCAGATGAGCTCACAGTCATGGGCAACACAACTACAGTATCATGCAGCTGTTGGACCAAGTCATGAATAATCCAACTCTGTATTGCCCACGGCGGCACATACATTACCACGGGCACATGACTGTAGGCTCATACCGTAGATTTCCTTGCTGACGACTCCAGACCAACAGGCATTGGAGTCAGGAGGAGACGAAGGCTCTAGGGATCCCCCATACTTCTGAAATACCCTAGATATTACTGAGAATACCAGATTTTTAAATCATATCATATGAGAATTAAAGTTTGAGTTTATTGCTATACTACAACTTTCAATGATGGATACAGAAATTGTTTCTTATACACTGCGACTTTCAAAACCAGTGCATTATGTTATCTGAGACGTAACAGAAACTTGTCAGCAGCAATCAGCCTATGTCTCTTGACAATCTCAAACAGAATGTCTGCCTATTGTTGGAGGTCGTTCTTTGAACCAAAAATCGATATGCAAAGTTTATTTAGGTTCTCCTAGGAAACGCTCACCAGAAAATCAACATAAAAGTAGGACACTCACAGGATTGCTGCTTTGAAATTCTCGTTTTCGAAGCCCTGCTTGTCTACTCCCGTACTTTCCATGTGTCGAGCCACGCAATGCACTGTACTGTATTGATTACCAACTGCGCACCACGTGTAACCAGCGGTCCTCAGTATCGCGTTCATGTTTGCACTCCGTAAAGACTGTTCAGTTCTACATACCTCGTGCATTTGAATGAAATTATTAACTCTTTTCATCACTAATTTATTTTAATGCACAAAACTAATGATGAGAATGGTGAAGCACTAGTGGAGTGGATAGACAGAAACAACCTCTTCCACGTCTTTGATGCTAAAGATCGAAGCATGTTCAAATCAGCAGCCTGGAATAGAGGGTATTGTCCTGATCTATGATTTGTGTCTAGAGATGAAGGAAATAAACCCCTACCAACTACTCGAAAGGTGCTTAATGACTTCCCTCATAGCCAGCACAGACCTGTGATATACGAAATTGGTATCCAAATCCCTCTGATCACATCCAGCCCTCGACCACGCTGGAATTTCAATAAGGCTGATTGACCTGGCTTCACAGAAGAACTTGATAATAGCGTGCGTTGGATACCAACTACACATGAAGCTTATGAACGATTCGTAGGAGCTATAATATCTGCAGCAAAGAAACATATCCCTAGAGGCTATCGCAAAGAATATATTCCTGGGTGGAGTGAGGAAAGCGAAACCCTTTTGCCAACAGTTTATTGAGAGCAACGCCCATAACATTGCAGATCAGCTTTTACACAGTCTAGATGCACTCAGGAGGAAAAAAATGGGAAGATAAAGTTAGCTCACTCGATTACACAAAATCAAGCCGAGAAGCATGGTCTCTTCTAAGGAAGCTTGGAGATGGAAAACCAACTGCACGGACAACGTCAGAAATCCATCCAAACAAGACTGCCATAAGACCTCGTGCGCCTCACTGGATTTTGACCGCCTTCGCCCCTAGCGGATGCTTGTGCAACACGCAGGATGAATGACTGACGCAACTGCCTTTGAGTCTAGGCAAGCAAGCAATTATATTTACCGCTCCAATGTCGTGCTCTGTTGAGGTTTTTGTTGGTTTTGAAAGGATACAGTGGACTCAGACTTATTTCAGACCTTCCACCCTGAAGAAAGGTGCAAAACTCAATAAGAGTTGCCATGTACTCTAAGTGAGAGAAACGTCGGGAGGGGACATTGCCGGCGTATGTTTGAGAGAAACAAACATAAATCAACCACCGTATACTGTCAAACTTCAAGTAAGCATTAAAATATTATATATTTCTTATGATACTTATGAAAACTTTTATCAATAGGCCCAATCAGCATTAGTTTATGTCTTAAATTATCATGGGTAAGCCACTAGGCTATCATGCCCGTCAATGTATTTATAATTCGTGTTTCTTTCAGATCGATCGCGAAAGAAATCTTCAATCCGCTGAATGCCAGTGCAAAGCCGGCCTCTCGCAATGCTGCAAGCATATTGCTGCGTTGTGTTATTATGTTAACACAGAAAGAGACCATTCTAGTACTTCCTCTCTGCAGCGGTGGGAGAAACCTAGGAATGATAGAGAAGAAAACAACTAAGCGAGGAATATTTCAGTAAAGAAGAACTATATGCCCGTCTTAAGAACATTGATTGCGCATTAACGGGAGTTTTAGAGGTGGAATGCGAAGGAGAGTCGTCTTCCATAAGTAATTCAATTATAGACCACGTCGTGGATAATGCTGTAGGACTAGCTGAGAAAGCATCTGTGACTCAGTGCCTCCATGGATTTGACAACCAATCTCAAGTACAATATCAGTGCTATGAAAGCACTCACAAGGGCGGTGGTAAGATAGTGCTAGTGAAGAAAGAATATGAATATGAAGATATGTTGTCCAGTGAAGTGTTGAGATTTTATTGTGACAAAGTAAAAATCAATATTTTGCAAAAATATGAAATTGCATTTGAGACAATGGCACAGTCTCGATGTCACTTGTGGTTTCAGCAGAGATTGATTCGAATTTCCGCCAGTCAGAATGTCCACAGGATCATAATATTACAAAGTGGGGATTACCAAAAACTAGCATCTGTCATTCATAACTCCAAAGACATATATACTCCTGCAGTTAGGTATGGAAGAGATAATGAAACGAATGCGATAATGGAATTCTGTGCATTGTTCCAATGTTCCGTAAGGCAGGTAGGTTTGCTTGTAAAACATGAACAACCATGGCTCTGCTGCAGTCCGGACGGGCTTGCTCTACGGGAACATCATGAAGGGTTTCCATCTCTTCTCGAGATCAAGTGTCCGTATTCGTGCCGGGAAAAACCTGTTATTGAAAGGAAACTGTGCAATATCCCATATTTGTACATTGCTAATAATGGGGAAGTAAAATTAAAGGAGACCCATGTATATTACACCCAGGTACAGGTATCAATGTACGTTTCAAATTTAAATGTATGTAACCTGTTTATATACTCTCCCAAGGGCAGTGTGTACGTCAGAATTCTAAGAAATGAGAAATTCCTTTCAAGTGTTATCCAACAGTGCAGAAATTTTATTTTGAACACTATCTACCATTCATTTTCACACAGAGTAACGGCATATCAGCGTGATCTTGTTCATGTCAATCTTTTCTACCATTCCTACAGTATATTTGTAACAAGTTGTAACAAGTAACAAGTAGTATAAATACATTATGTATAATAATCGTCAATAGTACATATAAGCTTGGTGTAAGTTAATACAATCTAGAATTGGTTTCTCATAATATGTCGATTGCATGATGGATTAATTGAATCACTTATGTACGGTACCGGTTCTATTTTAAGTTCTCACTGTCTGACCTTGACCGTAGGAAACTAGGGGAAAGGGGGTTGCTGGCATTACATTAAGGATCTCGCTCAGCTGAGAGAAAGTATCAGGTTACTTTACGACTTGATGATAGGAGGATTTTAGTTCACCAAAACTCCAATAACATGAAGAATCTTATCTAGGCTATATGAGGTAATAAATCCGTAGTTATTTTGTTGCTCAGTATTTTAAAAACTTTCATTCTGTGAATACTTCTTTCAACATGGTTTCTAACTGACGCTATGTCATATGCTGTTTTAATTTCCTCAGCTGAAAATTGAGGATTATAAGCAAAAGGAGGCAACACCATTACAGCGTTTTTATCTTCAAGGCACGTCTTAATCTGCGGAAATCCTTTATCACACACCACAAGGTCTGCCTGAATGAACTGTAATATAGCTATCAGTCGCTCTTCCACTGTAACATTTAGAAAGAAAACAAATATATCCGGATGGGGTGATCGCAACAAGAAATTTTACAGTAAAGGTGTTCTTATAATGCGAGAACATTTAAATTCTCTGACGGACACTTTGTGGTCTTTCACAAGGGACTTCACTGCAATCTATTATGCATGTGCAATTTTCAAAATGTCTTTTAAATGCATTAGGAATGATATTCTTTATAGTGGACCGCTGTGGCCAGAAAATCCAATCTTTGGTATTCTGAAACATATTCTGCAGAATGAATTTAAAGGTGGCTGATGCTCTACTCCTGTGACAATTGAAAATATACCAAGAGCAGCAAAACTAATTCCTAGCTTCAGCTTCATGAGGAAGAGAAGTAGCATGTTTTCTCTGCCTAGAGAGCAATTCCGATTTATAGCAGGTACCAAGGATAACAGAACACTGAACACTTCTAATTTTACACCCGCTATTTCAAGGAGATGCGAGTCCTTTTCTTGCACGGATTTGTAGCCACAGAATACATTACTTATGCCTAAACTATCCACATTTACACCACAGTCTGCTTTATAACACGTATCTGTCATTGTTTGATTATTCTCACGAGGTGCCGGTAGATTTGTTTGAACTTCAGCTTCGCCATGTCTTAATGAAGAAAACATTATATTGACATCAATGTTGGCTGTACTTACGTCCATTATATCAGTTTGTGGGCTAGCATCAATGCATTGTTTCACGAGATTGTTGTCAACTAATTCCTTTCCATGTCTGAGTTTCCGTCTCTTGTATCTCGTCGCCTCTGCAGTTTCCCTTTTTTGTTCGTGCTGGTCAGATGAAGTAGGTTTCAAGTAGAGTCTGGGCATGTAACCAGGACTGTCGGGATCCCTTGTAGGTGTTCCGTTAACAAAATGACGACTACAAACACGTGCATTTTTACTGGGAGCCCATGGTTTCCTGTCAACAGTCTCTCGCCTCACTGCTGTAGGCTAATCCAAGCTTTCCTTCTGATTATGTGCTGTTTATCATTAGGAAACTAAAAAATATAGTACCGGGAGGACTGTTTCTGTACGTGTAATTGCAACCAACCACACAACAGTTGCTTCAACTCTTTGTAACACTCGCTTCCATCGCGACAAACTGAACATCCCTTTCCATCAAGCGATACCTTACAGTAGAGTGCTGCGTCATCCCCATCAGCTATAGATTTGTCACCAGAGCGCAGAACAGTAGGCGTGCACGAGGTCTATAGTCATGACTTCCAAAAGCAAAAGGAGCAACATTCTTACTAAGGATATAAAGAAAGAAATGAAACTTTTTAAACGTAGCTCTGTGGTGGCACAACCCAAACCATTCAGCGTGGAAGAAATAAACACCACCATCAGTGACACTAAATTAGGTAAAGCCCCTGGTGAGGACGGTTTACACCCATGGTTCTTTGCTCACTATGGAGAACAGGCTCGTGCCTGGCTAGCCAAATTCTACACTGATATCCTTGAAAGAGGCCAGATACCAAAGCTCTTCAAGCAGACAAAGATTATTGCCATACTGAAGAAAGGCAAACCAAGTGAAAACCAGAAAGTTACCGCTCTATTGCCTTGCTCAGCGTTGCATATATACTCCTAGGAAGACTCCTGCTGAACAGGATTAGTCCTGATATACTCAAGATAATTCCAGTGGAACAGGCAGGTTTCAGACCACAGAGAAATATAACAGATCGAGTTATGTATCTTACAACCTACAAGTTCCTTAAAGTTATCCCATGTACAAAAACTGCAGGACTTCTGAACACCATGTTGAGTCAAAGACAATTCCGTGTGTACAAGGGGAAAGATGTAAGCAGCCCAAGATCGTTGAACAATGGGCTGCCTCAAGGGTCGGTTCTTGCTCCCTTGTTGTTTAGTCTGTACATTGCAGACATGCCAGAGACACTTTCAAGGAAATTCGGATACGCAGATGAATGGGCAATTGCTAGCAGAAAACAAACAGTTGAACAATCGGAAGAGATCCTAACAGAAGACCTCAAGAAGATGACACACTACTTTAAAATGTGGGGACTCAAACCAAACACCTTGCAAAACTGAAGTTTGTTGCTTTCATCTAAACAACAAAATAGCTAATAGGGTGCTGAAGGTGTACATGGACAACCAACAATTGAGACACAATAGATACCCTAAATATCTGGGGGTCACACTGGATAGAACGCTGTCTTACAAACAACCTCTCCAGAATGTTGCTGCAAAAATAGGAACCCGCAACAACATAATTCATAAGCTATGTGGAACAACTTGGGGATCCTCAGATGCAACTCTGCGATGCTCAGCTCTAGGTTTGGTGTACTCGACTGCCGAATACTGTGCTCCTGTCTGGCTCAATAGTGCTCACGCAAATATTGTAGATACCCAACTGGACAGCACAATGCTTCTCATCACTGGCACAATCAAATCTACTCCCACACATTGGCTACCAGTGCTAAGTCATATTCCACCTCCAGATCTCAGACGTAAAGAAATTCTCATAAGAGAATTCAATAAAATAATGAACAATCCAGGACTGCCGATACATGATGACATCAGCGATGCAATTACTGGTCGCATGTGTTCCAGAAAACCATCAATACGAGATGCCATGAACTTGAGGAACAGCAACTACCAAACTTTCGTTAAGTGGCAGAAGAGACTCAACAACAAATGTTGTCCAACAATGCCTCCTGTGAAGAAGACTCCGCCACCTGGTTTCAACCTCCCTCGTAGACTATGGTCCATATTGAACCGGATACGAACCAACCATGGGAACTGTGCAGCCTTCCACTACAAGTGGAACAGAATTTCAACGCCTGAGTGTGACTGCGGCGCTACAGAACAGACGATCCTGCACATCATCACCGCGTGCAGCAAAAGAAAGTACAGTGCCAGTGCTAGTGACTTTGCTATCGTGACTCCAGAGACTATTGGCTATATTCAGAATTTGGATATCATACTAATATATAAAAATGAGATGGTGTGTGTCGGTCTGTCTTTCTGTCTGTCTGTCTGTCTGTCTGTGTGTTACTCAATAACGCAAGAACCACTGGTCCGATTTAAATGAAATTTCGCATGATGTTGCTGATTTATCAGGTTTACGTATAGGATACTTTTGATTTCGATATTTTGGACTATTAAAAATGGCGACCATTTTGGTGATGTCACTACACACTTTGGTTTCAAAATTTCATATTTCCATATCAAATAAAAAGAGAACGCTAAGAAATACCAAATTTTTGATGGCACAGACGAGCTTGAAAATTTAATTTCCTATCCGAAAGGTCCTTATCACTTTTCGTGTATCTCCAACGGTTAGTGAGTAAAACCCACATTTGTGACGTCACCGACCCTTTGGTTTCAAAATTTCATATTTCCATTTCAAATAAAAAGAGAACGCTAAGAAATAGCAAACTTTTGATGGCATACACGACCTTTAACATTTAATTTTGTATCCAAAAGGTCCTTATCACTTTTCGTGAATCTCCAACGGTCAGCGAGTAAAACCTAAATTTGTGCAATAAAACACGGTCAACACCGAGCAGTGCAGCATATCTCTACATATATAAAAATGAAAGTTTGTCTGTTTTTTCTGAATTTCTACGGAAATTTGAGTTATTTACGCGTTTCAGACTGTTTTATGATGATTGCGCGAAAATAATGTAACGTGCCACCCCTATTGGCACTTTCGTTAACTGGATTACGGTGGGTAGAAGCACAGCACAATTGTTCCTTTAAAGAAATGTTAGGTTTATTGCAGGTCAGAAATAAGTTACTGTACACCATAAACACTTGGAAACCAATGGGCAGTCTGAGTCAGGTCCCTCCCATATGGAGTCCACTCACCTCCTTTTCACTCGGCCTTGCAGTTAATCCTCTCACGAATGAGTCCGGTGTCCTCGACTAAAAGTAACGGCACTCTCCCTCAAGTAAACAAGCCACACTCACTTGTTCCGATTGTACACTGCCTCGCCGTCCGCAGGAAAACAGTCCACAGCGTTTCGCAATCCACACAGCACTTCACCGCACTGCAATAGCCTCACTTGGGTTTCGTACGTCACGTCACCAACTATTGTCGCACTCCCTCAAAAACACTGTTCGTCCCTCGCTGGTGAGGCAGCTTTGTATAGCGAGGCTGGTGACTCGATGGATGTTTCCAGAATTGACCAGGGTTCACACCTTCTCGAGAATTCCAACACCAGTAGGACCATGAATATTCGAGACGGTTTCTTTTGTACTGCCTGTCTTCAATGTTGCGCAAATCGCTGGTAACACACAGTCAGGATAGCCTGGGGCGGCCTGAGTCACGCGCGGAGTGACGAAGCTGTCTAGCATTCGTAATACCACCCCCTTCCTAAAAAGGCTGATCGTCCCGATCGCTCATTGGTCCATCTGTGTCCCTCCGTAGGCTGCCAGGCAATCTCTATGCACGATCTTCATCTTCGCCCTCGGGCTCTGCTGGATCCTGTAGACGACATCGTTGATCCGTTTCACGACTCGGCACGGGCCCTCCCAGGACTTCTGAAGTTTCGGTGACAAGCCTTTCTTCCGTAATGGGTTGAAGAGCCAGACCAGGTCGTCCTCGTGGAATCCACCGGCATCCGGCTGCTGGTCGTATCGGGTCTTCATTCGGTCGGTCCCGATCCGCAGTTTCCTCCTCGCGAACGCGTGCACGTCCTCCAGTTGGTCGACCAGTTCTTGACAATACTGGCTTACCGGGATCGGATCATTCCCAGGTCGGCCGAAGGCAAGATCGACAGGTAGACGGAGCTCCCTCCCAAACATGGCCCGGGCTGGTGTGCACCCGGTGGCTTCATGCACGGCGGCGCGGTAGGCCAGGAGAAATAGTGGAAGGTGTCTGTCCCAATCCCTCTGGTGTTCGCTGACGACTATCCGGAGATGGTTCTCGATGGTGCGATTGAATCGCTCCACCATTCCGTCAGACTGGGGGTGTAGCGGCGTCGTCCTTGTTTTCCGGATTCCCAGCAGCTGGCATAGGTTCTGGAACACCTGCGACTCGAAGTTCCTCCCTTGGTCGGAGTGCAGCTCCAAGGTGAAGTGAAGTAGTCACTGACGAAGAATATGTAGCGGTTCCCTGCCTCGCTCAAAGGGAATGGCCCAGCAACATCGATGGCCACTCTCTCCATGGGGCCGCCCACGTCGTAGGTCTTCAGTGCGCCCCATCGTCTTCGTCCTGGGCCCTTGCTGGCTGAGCAATCGTGGCACCTCGCGCAGTGGTTCTCCACGTCTGCTCGGCATCCAATCCAGTAAAACCGCTCTCTCAGCTTCTCCAGGGTCTTCTTTATCCCTAGGTGTCCACCAGATGATCCTCCATGGACTTCCTTCAGGACTTCCTTCGTCATAGGCTTTGGAATGACGACTTGTTCCCGAGATATCTTCCCATCAGTGCTCTCCCAGGTACGGCAGATGAGGCCATCCCTTACAATCAGCGAGTCCCACTGCGCCCAGTAGGACTTGAACTTTGGACTGCAGTAGGGGAGTAAGGAGAATTCTGCTTCACCCATTTTATTTGTACCCGACTGTACATGTTAAAATAATTAATATCTCTCGAACGCATGGTCCGATTTTGACAAATGAGGTGTCATTGGACTCGAGCTGACGTCCTCTTTCCTATGGACCACTCGTTATATTTTGAAAAAAAAAAATTGTTTTCGAAAGTAGGTGATAGTTTGAAAACCAAACATGATAGAACGTTGTGCCATAGTTGAAACGAATGGTCTTTATGACCTTTATTTTTCATAAAAAAAGTTTTTATTTTTTGAGATTTTTTGAAAACACTTAAATTATTAATTTTTAAATTTTGGAAACTAAAGAGTTTACAAAATAATTTGTTTGACGTAAATGAATGGCCCTGACCCCCTCTACCGGCAAAATAAATTTCAAGCCTGTAGGGCTAAAACTGTGCAGCAATGTGGTAGGGACAGTTCTGAGTCGCCCCCTACTTTCATATAAACTTTGCCGATATCTCTCGAATGCGTGGTCGGATTTTAACGAACGAGGTATTGTTGGCATTGGGATGACGTCCTCTTGGCTAAGCATGTGTTTTGGTATTTAAAAAAATTGAAAATGTTTGTTTTTTGGATTGGCGCTATTTTGGAAACGGTGAATTGGAAAAAAGTTTGTTTGACGTTAATGAAAGGTGAGTATGCCCTCTAGGCGGACAGCATGTTTCAAGGGTGTAGGAGGAAAAACAAAATGATAGCCTATTTTCTCGCGAACATTGGTGATCATTGGCGAACGAATGATAGGAATTTAACAAATGAGGTGTCGTTGGACACGAGCTGACGTCCTATTTCCTATAGACCACTCGTTATATTTTTCATTTTTTTTGAAAAATGTTGTTTTCGAAAGAAGGTGTTAGTTTGGAAACCAAACATGATAGAATGTTATGCCATAGTTGAAACGAATGGCCTCTATGACCTTTATTTTTTATAATAAAACTTTTCATATTTTGAGATTTTTTGAAAACACTTAAATTTTGAATTTTTCCTATTTTGGAAACTAACACGTTGACAAATAAGTTTGTTTGACATGAATGAAAGGTCCCTACCCCTCTACCACGAAAATAAATGTCAAGTCTCTAGGACAAAAAAAATGCATTTTTTTTTCTTTTTTTAATAAAAGAGTGTTTGTAGACAGGTTCCAGGAATTAACCTGGGAGGGGTCCATGTGGCTTTTGTTACCTCATGGCTCTGGGCAAATGGGAGTGAAATGCGTCGTTGCTTGTCATCTGCAACCATAACTTATTGGGTTCAGCAGGAGAACCCAACTTAGCCTCTTTCACTCCAACTCCAGCATGTAACCTACAAGAGGTGCCCCTGTTAAACCGAGTAACCCAGTGGAAGGTTGGGTAATCAATCCCAGCGGGAAATTGGGTCGGTGAGCCGATCAGTGCTGGTGGCTTCAAGGCTTACAACCTTGATAGTTAAAAACCCGTTACCTTTTAGGTAACCACCATTACGACTCTCGTAATACTCGAAACATGAAGAAAACAAATATTCAGAAATCTACCCCAGGTGGTAACCAATCCACCCCCACGCAGTTTGGGGCATGCAGGTCTTCGGACTCTGGGGAACCTGCACCTTCATGCTTCCAACTTATATCTAACTCTATTAAACGACAACCAAAGAAACACATCGAGTACTTTGCTACAATAAACATTAATTCTCTACTGAAAGTAGGTAAACTCAAACAAACACTTGACGTGTTGGAAGAGCACAAAGTTATGATAGCAGCACTACAAGAGACACGTTTTACCGATGAGGATGCAATCGAGTCCGGAGTGTATAGAATATTCAAGGGGAAACCTGGTGAAAGAGTTATCAAGACACTCCCACAGTTTGGTACTGGGTTTGCGGTACACCAGAATATGGTAGACCATATTTTATAATTCACTTCACCTAACGGAAGGACCTCCTCGTTATCCTTCAGGTCTCGTAATAGAGCACACACAATTGTAAATTTTCACGCTCCCACAAATGATACAAACCGGAAAAACCTGGAATACGTGGAGCAATGCTGGGCAACTTTAGAAGAAACTCTAGATATGGTCCCACCTCACCATTCCATCATACTCATGGGAGACTTTAACGCACAAGTCGGGAAGGAGTGGAAGTACCGAAAGATAGTAGGCCATTAACCAGTCCATAAGAGAACAAATAGTAATGGAGAACGTCTTATTGAACTATGTGACAAGTACAACCTGGTCCTAAAATCAACAGCTTTCAAACGTCTACCTAGAAAGGCCAAAACCTGGAAGAGTCCAAATCCTATGCTTGGTGAGTTCCAGTTAGATCATGTTGCTATAGCACGACAACATCATATTGATATACAGAACGTAAAGGTATTACGAGGAGCCAACATAGACTCTGATCACTACCTTTCACTTGTCAAGATTTATTTACCACCCTTTAGGAAACAACCAAATCTTCAAAGTAGTCATAAGATTCAACACTCTGCGACTGCGCGATGAGGATTGTGACTTTCAGAACGCCCTTAGGAAGAATACAGAGAAAGACGGATGGCCTGCCTTACAAAAGGCCTTGTTGGAGGCCGCTCAGGAAACTATCCCTGCATCATCAACCAAAGGCAAACACCCATGGTGGGATGCAAATTGTGATGAGGTAATAGAAGAAAGGCGTAAAACCTGGATTAGGTGGAACCAACAAAAAAATGAAGCTAATTATGAAGCCTTCCTCCTGCAAAGGAAAGCTACAGCTAACACCATCCGCAGAGCCAAGAGGAATTACCTCAGGAGTCTAATGCAACAGGCTGAAAATGATTTTCAGAGAAACAACTCAAGAGATTTGTACAAGGGACTTAAGAAGCAAACTGCTCAGTATACAGCTCCTACCCTCATCCTCCGCGGGCCGGATGGGAAACTTCAACTAAACAATAAAGACTGCACTAAAACTCTTGCAGATTACTTCCAGAAGCTACTAAACGCAGAGGAACCTAATGAAAAGCTTATTTTCCATGAGCCTCCGCACAGGAATCCTGATTCTCAACCGCCTACAATAGAAGATATAATGAACATCATTTCGAATGGTCTCAAGAACAACAAGGCTCCAGGTGAAGACGGCATAGTAGCCGAGATGTGGAAACATGCAGATGACCAGTCCTTACAGAACATCTATCAAATCATAAAGGATATATGGGCAACAGAGTCCCTACCCGAAGGTTGGACGTCTGCTGTGATTTATCCCCTCCACAAGAAGGGAAGTAAGACAGACCTCAACAATTATAGGGGTATTTCCTTGTTACCAATTACCTACAAGATCCACTCTTTAGCCTTGCTCAATAGAGTCACTGCACAGCTAGACTCAGAATTAGGTGAATACCAGGCTGGTTTTCGTATGACCAGATCTTGCCCAGAACAGATACACAATCTTAAGACAGTTCTCACCTACACGAACCGAGGTGGCCATCCATGGGTGGTGGTTCTAGTAGATTTTCAGAAAGCTTATGACTCTGTGGATAGAGATACCCTTTTCTTCACACTACGGGAATTTGGTCTGGATGGGAAGACACAACGATTAGTCCAAGCCACTCTGAGAAACACGACGTCCAAGGTCAGATTCAGAGGTGAACTATCCGAAAGCTTTCCAATCAGAACAGGAGTTAGACAGGGCGATGGTCTGTCCTATATTCTCTTCAACTGTGTACTGGAAAAGATCATTAGGGAATGGAGAACGATGTTACCACCGGGAGCTGGACTGAAGCTTGGTTACAAGAGAGACAACCTCTTCGTCCCTTGCCTAGCTTTTGCTGATGACCTCATTCAACTTGCAAATAACATAGAGGAGGCTACCTACAACCTACAGAGTCTTTATAGTGTAGCAGTTAAGACTGGTTTGAAGATCAACATCCAGAAGACTCAATTTATGACCAATATCAAAGAGGCCCCTTCTAATATTCCTCTCACAGACACTACCATACGAAAGGTACCTGCAGTTAAGTATTTGGGAGAATGGATTTCTGCGAATCAGAGCGAGAACCTAGCCATAGATGCCAGATGTACCAAGTTTGAAAGGGCTTATCATTCCTGTCGTAGTATCTATTCATCTAAGTGCCTCTCCAAGAACCTCAAACTCAGATACTATAACTCCGTCGTCAAGCCATCTGTTCTGTATGATTCTGAGTGCCTTGTAATGACCAGAAAGGGTCCACTCAGAAAACTGGAGTTAAAAGAGAGGAAGATCCTGAGGAGGATATTAGGACCAATTAGAGAGGAAGGAGGCATTTACAGAATCCGTCATAATGTTGAATTGTATGAACACCAGGAGGACATCATCACGTCTATAAGGAAAAGACGCCTGGCCTTTTATGGACACTTGGCACGTCTGGATTCTGAAAGACTCAGCAAAAGGATATTCACAGTAACAGGAAGAGGCAAGGCTTCTAAGAACAAATGGATTGCGTCAGTTAAGTCAGATATGGAACAACTAGATATCCCACTGGAACAAACTCGTGACCATCTGCTGTTCCGTCAGGTCATCTGACAGGGCGTTTTCCCAACGTCCCTTACAAGTAAGAAGACTACAGGAGCTAAGTGGACAGAAGAAAGAAGACTGATTGACAGTCAGAAAATGAGGGACTATTGGAAGAAGAAGAAAGAAACAACTTTACCGAAGAGTAGATACGAGCCCCGTGGTCCAAAGTAGGCCTAAACGATAAAGAAGAAGAAGAAGTGTTTGTAGACAGAGAGCCGGTAGCGCTTGACGTATGTTACAACGAGGCTATGATTGGCCATGGTGGATACGGGAAATGGCTATTTCGACGGGGCGATGTATGGCAAAACGAGGGGTCGCTTTTCGATATTTTTTCCTATGACGAATGAATGAAGGCGAATATTTTGAAATGTGACAAGCATGCTAAGATTTTACCCCTGAAGGGGATCTTTAACGTTTTAGTTAACGGTGATGAGCGAGATCGCTCTCTGACACAACAGACGGCTGTAGGATATGACCAAGTGATTCTTAGACGTTGGCGATCTCGGTGACCGTGCCCGGATGAAATGAATTGCTATTTTGTTGGGATGGCGGAGGCAGCTTATGACGGTTGGTTTTGTGACATTTCCTATGACGGTTGGAGGCGAATATTTGAAAATGTGTTAAGTGTGCTAGGATTTTTTTTTACCCTGAAGGGGATCTTTAGCATGCTAGTAAACGGTAATAAGCGAGACTGCTGTCTGGCACAGTAAATGGTTTTAGAATATGGAAACCTATAACATTTGCTCGACCAAGTCTTGTGCATGTACGCAAAGAGCCAAAACGGTAAGGTCATTGGCCTGAAATGTTATAAACTAAATATTGAACTGGGTAAAGTCATGTGTTTTAGGGTGAAAGTATGTGGTTAACATGATCATGTATTGAGGATGGCCGCTTGCTAGTAATTATTATTATAACAGTAAAATGTTTAATAATAATAATAATAATAATAATAATAATAATAATAATAATAATAAGACACACATGTTTTCAATGCTAACACACACACAGTCCTGCTCACTGGAGACTGAATATTGTACCTAGCCAGAGGACTCGTGAGAGAGACTGCTGATAAGACAAAAAATGTCTACGTCAGCAGGAAGTGTAATATCAGCTTACTTGCCTCGTGGTGGCTAGCAGGTGTGCTGTTTAAGCAGAGACTGCCATTTTGGTTCTGACGCAGTAGGACTACCGATGTATAAGAGGCAGCCATTTTGGTTCCTTATTAAAAACATGAAACTAGTATAAGGTACACGAATCTTATTCAGATTGAGGAATGTGAAGTGGCGTGGGAACTCGTGTGAAAGAGACAACATTTCAAGGTCAAACGCTGAGAAAATGCAACTCTCTCTGTTGTTAGGCTAACTGATAACGATTGCGTTAGTCATGCACTTGCCATTTTAGCACACGGACGTATACAGTAGAGCTCTGAACTGAACTTTGGAAGAATAATCCTTTTATTTTTTGGTAAGTACCTATGAATGATGTCATGCTAATGAACCTTAAATATGTAGTTTATGATTAGGTAATTAATGATTTTTATTTATTTATTTGTTTGCAGATAACCGATATACCTTACATGTCAGAGATACAAGAAACCATTGCGCTTTTGGGCCCACTAGAAGGAAAGAGTAACAAGCCACTGCAAGTGAAGGTGAGATTATTTTTTTAAACTAACTTGTTTTATTTTTTGTTTGATATTATTTTATTTTATGAAATGTATGTATTAACCTGAAGGTATTTATAGCGGTTTATTTTATTTATTTTTAGAAACTTGGAAAGAAAAGCCTTACCACCGTAGCAGTTGCTAAAAACCCTAGACACAGTAGAGTGCAACCATTGTTTCCAGGCAGTGAACTATTGAAAACTCAGGTAAGTCTAACTTAAAAATGCTATTCAATTTTACCACTAATGAAAAACCATAAACAAAAGAATATTCATTACTTGTACATGACTGGTACAATGATTGCTTTCTTGATTAATGGCCATGTATTGACAAACGGTACAAGACTATATTGGTTGTTGAATGGGAAAAGTACAAGGCCATATTGGATTTTCTAAAAAACAAAACAAAAAAATTAATTTATGGGTGGTTCCCTATGGACTCAACAAATATCCACAGGTTTGAACAAGATAATCTGAACAAACTGACATGACATTCATTTTTGTTTAAATATCGGTTAAAGGGGGATGTAAATGACTAAAGCTTTATAAAAAGAAAATAAGTGCATGGGTTAATGTTAGTGCCAACATACAGTTTATTTTTAATGGTGTCTTGATATATTAATGTCAATTAACGTTAAAGTTTAATTACAGGTATTAATTGATTGATTGATTGATTGATTGAGTGATGGGTTATTTTGTTTGTTTTTAGGTGTGGTCATGCGCCATTAACATAGTGAACAGACAGTGAACAAGCATACATTATGCTTTAAGGTACTGTGTGCTCTTGTGCAACGTTAATAACTTGCAATATTTTTTATTATTATAACACATGGCGTTAGTACCAAATACAACAAGTGAGCAAGTTGGTTTACCACGTGGGTTAAATTTAAAATCAGAACATGATCGTTGGTTAACATTTGAATCCTGGCCTGTAGGCTTTTTATCAACACACAACCTTGCAAAAGCCGTTTTTTTTACTTGAACCGAGAAGATGTGGTGAGCTGTGTGTTTTATCGTATTGAACTTTCACACTGGGAAGAAGGGGATGATCCCTTTAGAGACCATTTGCGATGGTCCCCTTGTTGTCCTTACATGCTTGGAAAACAAGTGGGTAACATACTCGTGTATCCATTTTACCGAACCACAAGACCATTGGCCGCTACTTACGTTGCTGAATCACAAATAAATAATAATAATGATGATGTATTACCAGCCAACAAGGGTAGTGTCGATATATGTGTTCCATATGCCATAGACAGTGATGAATTGGCATGTGCTTTTGAAAAATTGGGAGTTTGCGAGACTAAAGCACTAGCATTCCCAGAGTACAGCTCTGTTGAAAAACGTTTAGAATCTTATAAAAATGTTTGGCCATTAATATTAAAACACCTTACCAAACAGCTAAGTGAAGCTGGATTTTTATACTGGTGAAGGGGATAAAACAATATGTTTTTATTGTGGATTTGCTTTAAAGGATTGGCAAATGACTGATGACCCTTTTGTGCAACACGCTCGTTGGTTACCTAACTGTAAATACCATGGTGTTGCTTAAAGGTCAGGAATTTGTGAACACTATTCGTAAAGAAAACGTGATTGCAGCACAAGACATAAAAGTGCCTTTAGAGTTAGAACATGCGGAGCAAATACATGAGGCTGAAAAAAAGACTTGTCTCACGAACAGATACAAAAGTGTGACCAACAATTACGTAAAATTTGTTATCAAGATGAACTAGGTGTTGTATTTTAGCCTTGTGGACACATGATAGCCTGTGTCAAGTGTGCATTAGAACTCAACATTTGTGCTATATGCAGAAAAGCAGTATCTGCTACAGTTAGGGCATTTCTTGCATAAATAGTATAATTTATTAGCCATGCATAGTGCAAAATCCCTAATTGCACAATATTATTAAAGCTGTTTTAGAGTGTAATAGATATGCTTTTCTTTTGTTTATAGACTACTACAATGAATGTTTTGAATGCTGTGGGTCAAGCATGTGGCTTAGAGACAAAGAAGCTCAGCGAATTGCCAACGCATATTCCATTCCGCATTATCAAGATTCGGAAATTGAAAACAGCATATGATGATCGTGTACTTTGTGTATGTGAAAACTTTGAGACTTTTCTTGCTGCACGGTTTAATGATATGTCGGAGGGTGTTTTTGATGAAGTCAATAATGTTGTACAACCTGTACACTTAATTTATGAAGGTTTTAAAAACAATAGGTGCATGGTTCGTTTTAATTAAATGAAACAAAAAAACAAATGTGAAATAATAATGGAAAATATAAGTCATGACAATGGGCTGAAAGAGAAAAAATGTGTATAGTAAAATAATGTTTTAGTTTTTAGTATTGTCTTAAAGAATATTATCATGAAACCAAAATAATGTATATAAAGTTTGTAAATAAATGCAAAGTGATGTTACAATGTTGTTTTATTTTATACCTAGTTAGAATATTTAACATTGCAGAGTATACATGATTATGACAATAGATGCACACTTAATACAACTCTTTCTCTCTTTACAATAGTCTGTTATAGTTTTTAAACACAAGGCTTGTTGTAGATCTTTTTATAGCAATGTCCATTCACTGTTGTTTTCAAAAACTGGGGAAGCCGCAATGGTTTTATAGGCATAAAAACCTTATTGTTATTACTATTTAGTCATTTTGATCCTCTTGCAATACTACGGTACCTTTTTGCATATCAAGAGCAGATGACCTAGTTGTTCCACTCCTTAAAACGACAACAACAACACTACCTCTTGCATAGTTTGTGATGTTGATGGCTCTTGCGATGTGGAAGACGGATTAAACATAACTTTTAGAACAGGGGTTAAACTTTGCTCATTTTTTGTCGACGACAACTGTGTTTCATGCAGTACACTACATTGATGTTCACTGAAACTTAAAACCTCACTATTTTCACTTTTTATGTTACCACGACAATGCTTGGAACGTTGTTTTCAACAGCGCCAAATAACAGTTCGTTTTTATTGGTTCGTTTCACAATATATGAATATCCTTTATAGTATGCATAAGGCCTACAATACCTAATCACTGATATTTCCATGTCAAATCTCAAGCATAGACTAAGCTCTAGTAAAGTTAACTTGGTAATTAGAATAATAGTTTAATGTGAGAGCAAATATGGATCCAAAGAGTTCAGGTAAAAGTGGAAGCAAATAAGCAAATATAAGAACCAAGAGTGGGGGTAAAAGTGCTCGCAAAGTGGTAGACCCATTACACAATAATTTAGCACGATGTAGCTCTTGTTCAATTTCTTTGATTTCCCACTCGTGACCGGTATGCCCAATTTGTTGTAAAGCATGCAAGTGTCGAAGCCGTTGAATTAGCTTACTGGGTTTGTTCCAGTATACAAATTTAACAAATCAATTTTTAGTTGTAAACAAAGCATTACCATTATCATCATCATCATTATCATCATCATCATGATCATCATTATCGTCATGACCATCATCACTATTACTATATAGACCTTTTTGATCCACTTGCAATACCACTTCATTTATAGTCTGCGTTGATTTTGATAGTGTTAAAGATTTCTTGGACGTTGACAACTGTCTTAACATGAGGTTTTGAGGACATGATAAGTCCTTTTGAACAAACACTGCACTATTTTTAGCCGCAATATCGTTTTCTTGAACTTGCTTTTTAGCATTTTGATAATTGTTTGCAAACAGCAACCGTGGTTCGTTTGGAGCACTACATTGATGATTTCATGTGTTGGCTTTTGTGTTAAAGTTTAAACAAAGACCTTGGCTATAGGCATACGTTGATTTTTTTAACCAATTTTAGTCCATGATCTAGAGCCTGTTTAAGTGCCATGTAATGAACATCGTGGTATAGGATTTACTGCCAACAGGTGATTACTGCGTATGAAAAGGCTGGCTGTAAACTAGTGGGTTAGCCAGCCTTTCTTGCTAAGGGTCTCCTATATACCCTAAACCTGGCTATGCATGCTAGTTCTGAACATTTATTGGTTTATTGTATATTGAGTTTATATATTGAACTTATACAAGCACGTCTTGTACGCGGTCAAACTTCACAAGAGTCACATGCAACACGCAAAGTATGTTTCCGCTGCCTAGCGGTAAATATGAGCACTACATGAACAATTAGCATTCCACCTAGCAGAGGATATGAACACTTACTAGTGATATCCAAAGTGAGCTGAGGTTAGGTTAGGTAAAGTTAGGTTAGCCATGAAAATAAGCTACCAAAATAATTGGTTTTTACCCTTGAGGACTTGGGTTCCAACTCGACTCTGCCCAGAATTTAATTATCATCTGAGAGTTGAAAGTTTAGGTTAGGTGAAGTTAGGTTAGGTTAGGTTAGTGAGCTGAGGTTAAGTCTTTAAATATTCCCTCTCTTTCAAATACTTTCCAACACCAAGAAAAAATCCACTAAATACATTAACAAAAATAACTTGTCAAATAAGCCAATACAAAAGCCAATACATAAGCCAACACAAAAAGCCAACACAAAATCCAAAACAAAAAGCCAACACAAAAAGCCGACACATAAACCAATATATAAGCTTATGGTAGGTCACTCCATCAGCAAAACAGTTGTAACCTTCGTAGTGTGAACATCGTACTGACAGGTCAGTTACTACTATGGAACTTACTACAACCAACAAAGGTAGGCAATGTGCACTCTATCAAGGCTACTATTATAACTATAATCGTCAGAATGCGAAAGGAATAATATTCTGGCGCTGCTCAAAAGAGAGGCCAACAAAATGTCGAGGCAATCTGAAAAGTAAAAATGGAAAGGTTTTAAGTGTGAGTGTTCATCAATGTAGTGCTCCAAACGAACCATGGTTGCTGTTTACAAACAATTATCAAAATGCTAAAAAGCAAGTTCAAGAAAACGAGATTGCGGCTAAAAATAGTGCAGTGTTTGTTCAAAGGAACTTATCATGTCCTCAAAAAGTCATGTTAGACAGTGGTCAACGTCCAAGAAACTTTTAACACTGTCAAAATCAACGCAGACTATAAATGAAGTGGTATTGCAAGAGGATCAAAAAGGACTATATAGTAATAGTGGTGATGGTCATGATGATAATGATGATCATGATGATGATAATGATGATGATGATGATGATGATGATAATTGTAATGCTTTGTTTACACCTAAAAATTCATTTGTTAAATTTGTATACTGGAACAAACCCAGTAAGCTAATTCAACGGCTTCGACTCTTGCATGCTTTACAACAAACTGGGCATACCGGTCACGATTGGGAAATCAAAGAAATTGAACAAGGGCTACGTCGTGATAAAATTATTGTGTAATGGGTTTACCACTTTGCGACCACTTTTACCCCCACTCTTGGTTCTTATATTTGCTTGTTTGCTTCCACTTTTACCTGAGCTCTTTGTATCCATATTTGCTCTCATAGTAAACAATCATTCTTATTACCAAGTTGACTCTACTAGAGCTTAGTCTATGCTTGACATTTGACATGGAAATATCAGTGACTAGCCTTATGCATACTATAAAGGATATTCATATATTGTGAAACGAACCAATAAAAACGGAACTGTTATTTGGCGCTGTTCAAAACAACGTTCCAAGCATTGTCGTAGTAACATAAAAAGTAAAAATTGTGAGGTTTTAATTGTCAGTGATCATCAATGTAATGTACTGCATGAAACACAGTTGCCGTCGACAAAAAATCATGAATACCATATTGCTACTCAAAATAGTGTATTGTTTAATGAGCAACGTTTAACCCCTATTCTAAAAGTTATGTTTAATCCGTCTTGCACATCGCAAGAGCCATCAACATCACAAACTATGCAAGAGGTAGTGTGGTTGTTGTCATTTTAAGGAGTGGAACAACTAGGTCATCTGCTCTTGATATGCAAAATGGTACCGTAGTATTGCAAGAGGATCAAAATGACTAAATAGTAATAACAATAAGGTTTGTATGCCTATAAAACCATTGCGGCTTCCCCAGTTTTTGAAAACAACAGTGAATGGACATTGCTAAAAAGAGATCTACTACAAGCCTTGTATTTAAAAACTATAACAGACTATTGTAAAGAGAGAAAGAGTTGTATTAAGTGTGCATCTATTGTCATAATCATGTATACTCTGCAATGTTAAATATTCTAACTAGGTATAAAATAAAACAGCATGGTAACATCATTATGCATTTATTTTCAAACTTTATATACATGTTTTCGTTTCATGATAATATTTTTTAAGACAATACTAAAAACTAAAACATTATTATTCTACACACATTTTTTTTTCTTTCAGTCCATTGACTTATATTTTCCATTATTATTTCACATTTATTTTTTCATGTTATTAAAACGAACCATGCACCTATTGTTTTTAAAACCTTCATAAATTAAGTGTACAGGTTGTACAACATTATTGACTTCATCAAAAACACTCTCCGACATATCATTAAACCGTGTAGCCAGAAAAGTCTCAAAGTTTTCACATACACCAAGTACACGATCACCATATGCTGTTTTCAATTTCCGAAACTTGATAATGCGGAATGGAATATGTGTCGGCAATTCGATGAGCGTCTTTGTCTCTAAGCCACATGCTTGACCCACAAAATTCAAAACATTCATTGTAGTAGTCTATAAACAAAATAAAAGCATATTTATTACACTCTAAAACAGCTTTAATAATATTGTGCAATTAGGGATTTTGCACTATGCATGGCTAATAAATTATACTATTTATGCAAGAAATGCCCTAACTGCAGCAGCTACTGCTTTTCTGCATATTGCACAAGTGTTGAGTTCTAATGCACACTTGACACAGGCTATCATGTGTCCACAAGGCAAAAATACAACACCTAGTTCATCTTGATAACAAATTTTACATAATTGTTGGTCACACTTTTGTATCTGTTCGTGAGACAAGTCTTTTTTTTTTCAGCCTCATGTATTTGCTCCACATGTTCTAACTCTAAAGGCACTTTTATGTCTTGTGCTGCAATCATGTTTTCTTTACGAATAGTGTTCACAAATTTCTGACCTTTAAGCAACACCATGTATTTACATTTAGGTAACCAACGAGCGTGTTGCAAAAAAGGGTCATCAGTCATTTGCCAATCCTTTAAAGAAAATCCACAATAAAAACATATTGTTTTATCCCCTTCACCAGTATAAAAAAATCCAGCTTCACTTAGCTGTTTGGTAAGGTGTTTTAATATTAATGGCCAAACATTTTTATAAGATTCTAAACTTCTTTCAACAGAGCTGTACTCTGGGTGTGCTAGTGCTTTAGTCTTGCAAACTCCCAATTTTTCAAAAGCACATGCCAATTCAACATTGTCTATGGCATATGGACCACCTATATTGACACTACCGTTGTTGGCTGGTAATACATCATTATTATTATTATATATTTGTGATTCTGCAACGTAAGTAGCGGCCAATTGTCTTGTGGTTCGGTAAAATGGATACACGAGTATGTTACTCACTAGTTTTCCAAGCATGTAAGGACAACAAGGAGACCATCGCAAATGGTCTCTAAAGGGATCATCCCCTTCTTCCCAGTGTGAAAGTTCAATATGACAAAACACACAGCGCACCACATCTTCTCGGTTCAAGTAACAAAAAACGCTTTTGCAAGTTTGTGTGTTGATAAAAAGCCTACAGGCCAGGATTCAAATGTTAACCAACGATCATGTTCTGATTTTAAATTTAACCCACGTGGTAAACCAACTTGCTCACTTGTTGTATTTGGTACTAACGCCATGTGTTATAATAATAAAAAAATATTGCAAGTTATTAACGTTGCACAAGAGCACACAGTACCTTAAAGCATAATGTATGCTTGTTCACTGTCTGTTCACTATGTTAATGGCGCATGACCACACCTAAAAACAAACAAAATAACCCATCACTCAATCAATCAATCAATCAATCAATCAATCAATCAATTAATACCTGTAATTAAACTCTAACGTTAATTGACATTAATATATCAAGACACCATTAAAAATAAACTGTATGTTGGCACTAACATTAACCCATGCACTTATTTTCTTTTTATAAAGCTTTAGTCATTTACATCCCCCTTTAACCGATATTTAAACAAAAATGAATGTCATGTCAGTTTGTTCAGATTGTCTTGCTCAAACCTGTGGATATTTGTTGAGTCCATAGGGAACCACCCATAAATTATTTTTTTTGTTTTGTTTTTTAGAAAATCCAATATGGCCTTGTACTTTTCCCATTCAACAACCAATATAGTCTTGTACCGTTTGTCAATACATGGCCATTAATCAAGAAAGCAATCATTGTACCAGTCATGTACAGGTAATGAATATTCTTTTGTTTATGGTTTTTCATTAGTGGTAAAATTGAATAGCATTTTTAAGTTAGACTTACCTGAGTTTTCAATAGTTCACTGCCTGGAAACAATGGTTGCACTCTACTGTGTCTAGGGTTTTTAGCAACTGCTACGGTGGTAAAGCTTTTCTCTCCAAGTTTCTAAAAATAAATAAAATAAACCGCTATAAATACCTTCAGGTTAATACATACATTTCATAAAATAAAATAATATCAAACAAAAAATAAAACAAGTTAGTTTAAAAAAATAATCTCACCTTCACTTGCAGTGGCTTGTTACTCTTTCCTTCTAGTGGGCCCAAAAGCGCAATGGTTTCTTGTATCTCTGACATGTAAGGTATATCGGTTATCTGCAAACAAATAAATAAATAAAAATCATTAATTACCTAATCATAAACTACATATTTAAGGTTCATTAGCATGACATCATTCATAGGTACTTACCAAAAAATAAAAGGATTATTCTTCCAAAGTTCAGTTCAGAGCTCTACTGTATACGTCCGTGTGCTAAAATGGCAAGTGCATGACTAACGCAATCGCTATCAGTTAGCCTAACAACAGAGAAAGTTGCATTTTCTCAGCGTTTGACCTTGAAATGTTGTCTCTTTCACACGAGTTCCCACGCCACTTCACATTCCTCAATCTGAATAAGATTCGTGTACCTTATACTAGTTTCATGTTTTTAATAAGGAACCAAAATGGCTGCCTCTTATACATCGGTAGTCCTACTGCGTCAGAACCAAAATGGCGGTCTCTGCTTAAACAGCACACCTGCTAGCCACCACGAGGCAAGTAAGCTGATATCACACTTCCTGCTGACGTAGACATTTTTTGTCTTATCAGCAGTCTCTCTCACGAGTCCTCTGGCTAGGTACAATATTCAGTCTCCAGTGAGCAGGACTGTGTGTGTGTTAGCATTGAAAACATGTGTGTCTTATTATTATTATTATTATTATTATTATTATTATTAAACATTTTACTGTTATAATAATAATTACTAGCAAGCGGCCATCCTCAATACATGATCATGTTAACCACATACTTTCACCCAAAAACACATGACTTTACCCAGTTCAATATTTAGTTTATAACATTTCAGGCCAATGACCTTACCGTTTTGGCTCTTTGCGTACATGCACAAGACTTGGTCGAGCAAATGTTATAGGTTTCCATATTCTAAAACCATTTACTGTGCCAGACAGCAGTCTCGCTTATTACCGTTTACTAGCATGCTAAAGATCCCCTTCAGGGTAAAAAAAAATCCTAGCACACTTAACACATTTTCAAATATTCGCCTCCATCCGTCATAGGAAATGTCACAAAACCAACCGTCATAAGCTGCCTCCGCCATCCCAACAAAATAGCAATTCATTTCTTCCGGGCACGGTCACCGAGATCGCCAACGTCTAAGAATCACTTGGTCATATCCTACAACCGTCTCTTGTGTCAGAGAGCGATCTCGCTCATCACCGTTAACTAAAACGTTAAAGATCCCCTTCAGGGGTAAAAATCTTAGCATGCTTTTCACATTTCAAAATATTCGCCTTCATTCATTCGTCCAACACACATGCTTAGCCAAGAGGACGTCATCCCAATGCCAACAATACCTCGTTCGTTAAAATCCGACCACGGATTCGAGAGATATCGGCAAAGTTTATATGAAAGTAGGGGGCGACTCAGAACTGACCCTACCACACTACTGCACAGTTTTAGTCCTACAGGCTTGAAATTTATTTCGGCGGTAGAGGGGGTCTGGGCCATTCATTTACGTCAAACAATTTTTTTTGTTAACTCTTTAGTTTCCAAAATATAAAAATTACAAAATTTAAGTTTTTTTCAAAAATTAAAAACGTTTCATTATAAAAAAATATAGGTCATAGAGACCATTCGTTTTAACTATGGCACAACGTTCTATCATGTTTGGTTTTCAAACTATCGGCTACTTTCTAAAACAAAAATTTTCAATAATATGACGAGTGGTCCATAGGAAAGAGGACGTCAGCTCGAGTCTAACGACGCCTTATTTGTCAAAATCGGATCATGCGTTCGAGAGATATTAATTATTTTAACATGTACAGTTTGGTACAAATAAAATGGGTGAAGCAGAATTCTCCTTACTCCACTACTGACTGCAGTCGCTCACAATGTTCCACCCGGGTCTGGGAACACAGGCCCTCTTCCATTCGGCTATCAGTCCCAGGTCATCATCTTCTGCTTGTGCCCGCGTGAAAGATTCGCGTCTCCTGCTCCCTTGAAGTTCCACGGTAGCCCTTCGGCACTGTATCCCGGTGTTCTCCTCCCTTCTGGCACAGAAGGTGCAGTCTTCGGGGCACGGTCTTCGTGACAGGGCGTCGGCGTTAGAATACAGTTGGCCTTTCCTGTGCTGGATCTCAAAGTTGTACTGTTGAAGCCTCTCTAACCACCGCGCGATTTGACCCTCGGGCTGCTTGAAGTTCAGGAGCCACCACAGGGATGCATGGTCGGTCCTGATGAGAAATTCTTGCCCGTACAGGTACTTGTGGAAGTGTCCAATGGTCTTCACGATGGCGAGCAGTTCCTTCCTGGTGACGCAGTAGTTCCTCTCTGGCTTTGACAAGGCTTTGCTGAAGTAGGCCACTACTCTCTCCTTGCCGTCCACTACTTGCGACAGGATTCCCCCTATACCAAAGTCGCTGGCATCGGTATCGACGATGAACCTTGTTCCAGGTCTGGGGTAGGCCAGAATAGGTGCGGTGCACAGAGCCTCCTTGAGTTGTTCGAAGGCACTGTGGCATTCTGCTGTCCACATGAAGAGTTGGTCCTTCTCAGTCAGTTGATGCAGTGGTTTGGCGATGTCGGAAAATCCTCTCACGAAGCGACGGTAATAGGCGCAGAGTCCCATGAAGCTTCGTAGTTGGGACTTGTCCTTCGGAACTGGCCACTCCCTCACAGCTGCGGTCTTCTCTGGGTCGGTGCGCACCCCTTCCTCGGAGACGATATCCCCAAGGTACTGGACCTACTTCTGGAAGAGCTGACACTTCATGGGGCTCAACTTCAGCTGGACAGCCCGTAGCTTCATCAAGATCTCCTTCAGGTTGCTGTAGTGCTCCTCGAAGCTTCTCCCCAGAACGGTGTCGTCATCTAGGTAGACCAGGCAGGTCTTCCAGTGTAGTCCCCTCAGAATGGACTCCATTAGCCTTTAGAAGGTCGCAGGGTCGTTGCACAACCCGAACGGCATGACGGTGAACTGCCAGAGTCCGCTGCCCACAGGGAGCGCCGTTTTCTCGCGGTCCTTAGGGTGGACCTCCACCTGCCAGTAGCCACTCTTCAAATCTAAGGCGGAGAACCATCTTGATCCTGATATGGTGTCCAGCGTGTCGTCGATCCGGGGTAGAGGTTAGTTGTCCTTCTTCGTGACGTCGTTCACCCGCCTGTAGTCCACGCAGAACCTGGTGGAGCCGTCCTTCTTCTTCACTAGCACGACCGGAGAGCTCAAAGGACTATGTGATGGCTCGATCAACCCCTGCTCCTTCATTTCTTCCACCATCCGGTCGACTTCAGCTAGCTCGGTGAGTGGGACACGTCGGAATGGGGCCCTAATCGGTGCGCTGCCCCCAACGTCGATTCTATGCTGGACCAAGCTTGTCCTGCCGAAGTCTTTGCTCCCCACGGAGAAGACATCCTGAAATTCGCGTAGCAGGTCCCGAAGTTGGCGTGATTGTTCCTCGTCTATATGGTCCTGGGATCCTTGGTACAGCTTCTGTAGTTCTTCTGGCAGGGCGCGTCTTCTTCGGTTGTCCGTCTGCAGGTGTCCGTCCGCCGTGTCGGTGATGCGGGCAATCCAGGTAACGGGCTCACAGACACCTAGGTTGGTGTCCCGGTGAACCGTAATGTCGTAGTCGTTCAGGTTGGACAGGCGGACGTACGGCCGAGGCGTCGTGTTGATGAGGGTCTTGGCAATTAGCAATCCTTTTGTCTGGATGTCCTCATATTTTGGCTCGATGATAGCCGCCACTCCCTTAGCAGTTCCGTCGACAATTACGGCAGCGCTGACCTCCGTCCTGGCGGGAACGATGACGTCCTCTCTTAGCCTTTCTCGTCGTGCGGTGACGCCCTCGTGTGCTGGTTGCAAAGCAAGTTCTTCACCTCCGTAGCGGAGAGTGTTGGTGCTCAGGTCCAGGATGATGTTCTGGTCCAGGAAGTCCAGTCCGATGATCACATCGTTTGCTACATCAGCCACGAGCACTAGATGTTTCACCACCCGCCGACCAATGACGAACTCCAGTGATGCTTCGCCATGTACCGGTGCGGTCTCTCCAGTCGCGGTTATTAGCTGGAGGTTCCTTTGTGTGGGTTGCACTCTCAACTTCGGGATCACGGTGGGATTGACGATGGTCCTCGACGCTCCCGTGTCGATCAGCATGGGCCAGCTCACTCCGTTGACGTTTCCTTCGACCATCAGGCTGCTATTGTCCCTCGGTAACTTCGTCACACGAACTGCCGGGGCTTGACGACTGTCGCAAGCCAACCTTTGTCCCCAAGGCTGGCTAATAGTCGTTTCCCTGGGCCGCGCGGTTTTCAGACGACTGATTTCCCGCCGGATACCCTTGGCGGTGGCGATCACCGCAGTCCTTGCTCAGATGGCCTTTGTTACCGCAGGTCCAGCAGGTCGGTAGTTCTCTTCCGGACCGCCTCTCCGGGAGTCTTTCGGCTGCGTCGTTGTTGGTGGCGCCGCGACTATTGAAGAAACGGCCTAGCGCCTCCATCAATTAATCGGCCAGGGGCTTAGTCTCGTTGGTTTTGGCCGGTTCGTCGACGTCCACTTGACACACCCGCGCGTGCATTCTGGATGCCTGTTTTGCCGTCTCGAACTCGAGTGCGTGACTCAGCGCATCTGCCAGGGTCTTATTGCGCGCACGAGTCGCAGCGCCTGTTGAGTGTCCGAGTCCCGTAGCCCGTCGGTGAAGGTCTGCGTCGCAATCTGTTCCAGAAAGTCGGCCGGCGCTGTTGGATAGGCGAGCCTTACGAGGCGTGCGATGTCCATCTCTAACTCCTGCAGGGTTTCCGCGTTCTTTTGTACCCGTGTCCGGAGCTGCATCTGGTAGGCCTGCTGAAGATGGCTATCTCCATATCGGGACTTCATATGGGCGACTAGTGAAGCGTAGTCCTGAGATTCGGTCGGGATGGCCTGAAGGACATTAAGGGCGTCCCCTCTCAGCGCTACAATGAGAGCTGTAGCCTTTTCCGTGTTGCTCCAGTTGTTTATGGAACAGGCCATCTCGAACTGACGCAAGTAAGTGCTCCACTGTACCTTTCCGTCGAAGGTTGGGGGCATCACTCTGCTCTGTCCCGTCCCTGATATTTCCGGTGTACCTGTGGGCGGGCGTCGGCCCAGCTCGGAAAACTTCCTTCTGTAGAGCGTTGAATTTTTCTTCCATCCCCGTCGGCGGGCGCTGGCGTAGCTCAGCAAATTTCTTTTGTAAAGCGTGAATTTCTCTTCCACCCCCGTCAGCGGGCGTTGGCGCAGCTCGGCAACTTGCTTTTTTAAGGCATTGAATTTCTCCTCCTGTTCACTTTTCAGTGAAATTTACAAAGTTCACTTATTTTTATTATAACATAACCTCTTATCTGCGAGTGTCATTCTCTCCTTTTTTTTCTCAATTTGTACCAGCTTGCACGTGTTCCGCGATACTGTATATCTTTTCCGGAAGTAATGTTGGTCACGAGGTTCATTTTTAGTTGGCCCCTTACTCTGATTGGCCTTCAGCGGCTTTCGAGAATGCTCCACGCTCTCGGGATTGGTCGACGTCATCTGTCCACATCACGCATCCAGCGCGTTGGCCGGTATAAAGCCTGCCCTGGCCTACATCAACGGCCTGCCTCCAGCCAGTCACCATGCCAGTCACTCATCTCCAGACGTCTTCACGCTGTTCGCACAAGTCTTGAAAGTGTCTCAACGCTGTGTGCTGATGCATCGCACAATGCTTCTAGTCAAACCCGCAGTGCATTCTAAACAGTCACAAGCGAGTTCTACGAAATATATATAGCCTAAGATAACGTCGATACTTGGCCTACGTCAGTTTGTCTTGAACAAAGGAGACATACAAATTTTCTTCTGTGCTGGACGCGAAGTCTTCAACATTTCCAAGACGGAAAAAAGTGATCAAAAGCGAGTTCTACGAAATCTATATAAGTTAACATCGATACTTGGCCTACGTCAGTTTGTCTTGAACAAAGGACATATACGAATTTTCTTCTGTGCTGGACACGAAGTCTTGAACATTTCTAAGACGGAAAATGTAATCAACTGGTTCTTCCTCTATTTCTATTATGTAGAAATTCCTCTACACCAACGCCCAACAAGCTAATTTAAGTGTTTAATATAACCTAAAACATTTCTAAACTTAAAAATGCATCTTTCTTTTTTAGGGTTATGTTACATGACTTAAATAACTTGTCAAACTATGCCCAACTCAACTTATTTCCTTCTATTAAGTGGTTTAAGCATGTATTATGCCTTTAAATTGTGGGCTATGAGAAAACAACTGTTATCTCTCTTTCGCATGTTAACTATCCTTCGAAACAAATCATCCTTTTCTCTATTTTTGTATAAACCATTGGGCTTAACACCAGTTCACCTATTTGACGAAGTGAATGGTTATTTCTCTATTTAATCTATCAAGGTGTTTTGGGGAATGCTCCCATTCCAATTGCAAACAACCTTGCCTTGTAACTATCAGGCGACTAGCGGGATGTTATCCCTACTGGCATGTTAATGTTGATTTTTCTGTAAATAAACTAGCCTACTCTCAGTGTGCAGTCCTAGGCTAGATTTTAAGCCATTATTGAGCACTATAGTTACTCACTATTTTACCCTGCATAGGTTTACTTTAGACTAACTGGCCACAAAGTGGTTTCTTATTCTCAGGTCTGTTGGCATTCAAAGCTTATGAAATCTTGTTCGCTTGTTGTCGGCCTGTCAAAGGTCCATTTCCATTACATGTTTATATATTTATTTATTGTTAATCTTTTGAGAGTTGTTTTTGAGAGCTTATGAAATCTTGTTCGCTTGTTGTCGGCCTGTCAAAGGTCACATTTCCATTACATGTTTATATATTTATTTATTGTAAATCTTTTGAGAGTTGTTTTTGAAAGCTTATGAAATCCTGGTCACTTGTTGTTGGCCTTTCACAGGTCACATTTCCATTTACATGTTTATATATTTAATGTTAATCTTTTGAAAGTTGTTTTTGAATAAAATACCACTGTTATTGGCAAACTGTTTCCATCACTAGTTACTTATCAATGTTCAATCTTTTCCTAATTAGAAAAGTTCATTTGCTTATTAGACTAGAAGCTTCACTTCTAGTCCTTCCCGAAAGAGGAGGTCTCGCATTAACAGATCCTAACCATGTTGGTGTTGAAACCCGGGACCTTTAATAACCTTTAAGTTGTTTATTGTAGGAAACAGGTTGCCAAACAATTCGTTAAGCTTTTACAGTTTTTTACATCTGTCATTAATGCTAATCGTATTTTTCAGCTATCACTATGAAAGCTGTGTTGGGGTGAGCGGAGATGTCCCTTGTTACCACCTCTTCCAGTACCAATACTACTACTACCACTTCAGACGCTCGGCAGTCTGGCAGATCGGTGAGTGAAAGTACTCGAAGTTCCGCCATGGATCTTCCTAAGGAGCTTATAGCTAAAAGAACCGCCTGTAAAAAGAAACTTACTCGTTTTCAGCAGTTTTTGTTTTCTAAATCTTTTGATGATCACAATTATGACGTTCTAGTTCAACGTTTTAACGTTTATCAGCAAAATTTTCAAGAGTATGATGTGTTGCACACCGAAATTGAAACAATCGAACCTGATCAAGAACAGGATCGCAGTTCTGTTGAAGAACTGTATTACAATATGTATGGCGAAGCTAAGGATTTAATTAAGCAATTAACAACCCATCAAAACACCGAAGTTAGCAAACCGTTTCTTCCTAAAATCCAACTTCCTACCTTTTCAGGGGAGGAAAAACAGTGGGATGCCTTTTTTGAACTTTTTTCTTCTCTAATACATGATAATAGATCATTCCATGAGATTCAAAAATTCTATTATTTAAAATCTGTTCTTCAGGGCCCTCCTTAAAATTAATTGAAGCTTCACCTCTCACAACCGAAAATTACTCGGTAGCTATTGACCTCATCCAACAGCGATATGGCAATGCCAAACTTAGGATTCAACGCCATATGAACGCCTTGTTTAATTTACCAGCTTCAGGCCCTGATAATTTACCATCCCTTAGAAGTCTGGGAGACACAGTTGAACTCCATGTAAGAGTCCTAGAACATCTTAAACAACCTGTTGAACATTGGGATCTTTTTCTTATACATCTCACTACCTCCAAATTTGACCGTAATACTCGTAAAGCATGGGAATCCGATTTAGTGGACAAACCTGAACCCACATTGAAAGTTTTGATCTCTTTCATAAAGAAACGTTGTCATATTATTTCTGCTTTAATCAATAAAGCTGAAGGTTCCACCGATGTTAGCATAAGTAAACCCACCAAGCATTTCTCGGAAAAGTCTTCACATTCTCATGTTTTCTCTATACAAGGTAATAAAACCTCATGTATTCTTTGCAATAATCTACACCCTTTATATTTCTGCGACACCTTCAAAGGCCTTTCAGTTGACGATCGTAGGAAAGCTGTGTCGCAAAACAAATGTTGTTTTAACTGCCTCTCTTCAAGGCATATCTTAACGGATTGCCCTTCGAAAGGAGTTTGCATGCATTGCAAGTTAAGACATCATTCTACCTTACACCGCTTCGAAAAGCCACGGTCTATACCTGGGACAGTTTCAAATCCTAGTGCCCAACCTGCACTGAGCCTCACTAGTGATGCTTCTCCACCTTGCTCTTCTCTTTCTACTGTAAATACCGTTGCCCAATCTTACAATCAAACAACCCCCTCATGGCGTAGTGTTCAAGTTTTGTTATCTACGATTCAGGTCCAAGTTCAAGATTCTTCCGGCAATTGGCACTTAGTACGAGCCTTGCTCGACAATGCGGCAACTCATCACTTCATAACCTCGTCATTAGTTGAAAAGTTAGGTCTCTAACCGCTCTCCACCAATATTGAAATATCTGGTATCAACAACAGCAAGTCTACTTCCTTAAATTATGTCAAGCTGCAGGTGAAAGATTCAGTCCAATATGGCACTAACTTTCATATAAACTGTCCATTCCGACTATTGGTAGTCCAACTCCCAGTCGCTCTTTTTCCATTGACAAATGGAAATTTCCCTCTGATCTAAAATTGGCAGACCCTCAATTCTATCAAAGCTCTTGCGTTGTCATTCTTTTTGGCGCTAACACATTTTGGCAAAATCTTCTTCCGTCAAGGGTTAATATTTCATCTGGTATCTACGCCCACCATACTAAATTTGGCTGGATTATCACAGGTTATATTCCTCTTCAAACTGTTCAAGATTCCTCTCAATGCCATTTCACTAATGCAGATCTTCATCAGCGTCTGGCTTATCACAGGTTATATTCCTCTTCAAACTGTTCAAGGTTCCTCTCAATGCCATTTCACTAATGCAGATCTTCATCAGGGTCTGGAAATATTTTGGCAAATCGAGTCCATTGAATCTGTTCCTTCTCTTTCATCGGAAGATGAATTTTGTGAACAACATTTTTTAGAAACCACTGCGCGTAACCCAGATGGCAGATTCATTGTCACCATGCCACGCATTTCCTCTCCCCCTTCTTTGTGTGATTCTTATCCTAAAGCTCTTAAAGCTTTATTTGCAGTTGAGAATCAACTCAAGCTAGATCCTTCCACTCGCAAACAATACCTTGAATTCATGGAGGATTATGAAGCTTCTAACCATATGGAAACTGTTCAAGATTTCAACCCTTCTTTAGATTCAGTGTATTTAAATCACCATCCCGTTTGGAAGAATCCCTCCACCAAAGAAAAGATAAGAGTTGTTTTAATGGTTTTGCCCCTGATGCCAATGGCATTTCCTTAAATGACACTCTCCTATCTGGACCTGCCATTCAGTCTGATCTCCCGTCTATTCTTTTAAATTTTCGTCTATTTCCAATTGGAATCATAGCCGACGTACAACAAATGTATAGAGAAATTCTGATTAATTCCGAACAACAAAATCTTCAATGAATTCTCTGGCGTGATGCTCCTACTAAAACCATCAAGATCTTTAAATTAAAAACCGTAACGTATGGGCTTAAACCATCGGCTTTTCTTGCCATTCGTACTTTGAAACATCTTGCCGACCAAGATGGTCATTTGTTTCCTTCTGAAACTCCTATTTTGTTAAAAAATTCCTTCTACAATTATGACTTTCTTTTTTCTTTTAAGAATGTATCTGAGGCTATCGAACTCTCTCAAAGTTTAAAATCTTTACTTAGCAGAGGAGGATTCTTACTTCATCGTTGGAACTCAAATTCTGAGCAACTTCTATCCAATCTCTTGCCACATTATCCTGTTGATACTCCAGTAGAGCTTTGTCAATTGGAGGATGCTACTAAAGTTTTGGGAATACACTGGTATCCTAAAGCTGACTCATTCTTTTACGAAGTAAATTAGTCTTCCTCACCTCCACAAACCAAAAGACAAGTGCTATCAGAAATAGCTAAGGTATATGACCCGCTTCAGTTCATTGCACCCGTAATTGTTCTAGCTAAAATCTTTATGTAAGAGCTATGGTCATTGAACTCGGATTGGGATGATCCCATTCCTCCTTCGCTTTTACAAAAGTGGCTTACCTTTCGGCACAGTCTTTGTGATCTCTCATTAATAGACATTCCTAGAGTGCTAGTTCCGTTCTCTTGCTCTCTTGTCCAGGATTTGCACCTTTTTGCTGACAGTTCGACCAAAGCATACGGATGTTGTGCTTACATTGTAAGCCGCTCCCCTTTTTTTTCTCCAATTTGATATGTGCTAAATCTAAGGTTGCGCCTTTGAAACCCGTTTCATTACCTCGTCTTGAACTCTGTGCCGCACTACTTGCTGCCGAATTAGCTAACAAACTCAAACAAACACTTAACTGTAAGTTCTCGCACACATATTTTTGGACTGATTCCTCTATTGCTTTGGCATGAATTTCTAAACCTCCTTCTAATTGGCAAACTTTTGTAGCTAACAGAGTTGAGAAAAAAAATTTCTAAACCAGAACAATGGAACCATATTTCTAGCAAAGACAACCCCGCCGACCTCATTTCTCGTGGTTGTTCACCTAAGTCACTATCTCAATCCTGTTTGTACTGACACGGCCCTTCATGGCTTTCTGAAAGAATTCAAAACCGACCTTCCAACTCTAATTTCTCGTTAGAGGATATTCCTGAAATCAGCAAAAAAGCGTATGCCTTTGTAACTGCCAACACTCCTTCCCTGTTGGAACGTTACTCTTCTTTTCAAAAACTAGTGTGCATCACTGCTTATGTGCTCAGATGGAAATTTTTAGTACTAGATCAACCTCTATTCCCTCAGCCTTTTCTTTCGGCAGTTGAACTGCAAATTGCCACCATCAAAGTTCTTTAGCTCACCCAGAGAGAGGCGTTCTCAGTCGAAATAAACATATTGGTTAAAGGTCAAACTCTCAAGAATCACAGCAGGCTTTTTGCCTTATGCCCTTTTCTAGATTACGATGGTTGGTTAAGAGTGGGCGGCAGACTTTCTCTTTCTGACTTCTCTGATGAAGAAAGCACCCTATTATCCTTCCGTCTAAACATCATGTCACTCGGATAATCATTCGTCAGTTTCATTATCAAAACTTCCATGTTGGTTCTAGAACCCTTCTATGCTTGATACGGGAAAAATACTGACCTATTAATGGTTTACACGTAGTCACTTCTGTTATACATAAATGTATTAATTGTTTCAAATCTAAGCCTAAACCTCATCAGCAGCTAATGGCTGATCTTCCCCCATTTCGTTCAGCCCCTTGCAGACCTTTTTCATTCACCGGCATTGATTACGCCGGTCCGCTGGTGTATCAACAAAATAACCCTAGTGCTAAAAGGAAAATCCTTGGAATACTATACATTTCTATATTTGTCTGTATGGTCACTGGCTCTATTCATCTTGAGCTCGTAACTAGTGCCTCCACCTCATATTTTCTTTCCGCTTTCTCTAGATTCATTTCACGATGGGGCATTCCTTCAGAAGTCTTCTCTGATAATGCCAAAACCTTTGTTGGAGCTTCGCAGCAATGGTATAAAGCCCTTTGTTCCCCTCGTGCGAAAGAACAAATCTCAAATTACTCGCACTTAAACCAATTCAAATGGCATTTCATCCCTCCTTATGCTCCCCATCAGGGCGGACGATGGGAATCTTGTGTGAAACTCACAAAAAATCATTTAAAGAAAACTTTTGGCTCTAGTATTGTAACTTACGAAGAATTCAATTCTTTAATTATACTCATTGAGGGAATTGTCAACTCACGACCTCTTTCTCCTCTTTCCAACGATCTTTGTGATTTCCTTCCTTTGACCCCAGGTCATTTTCTGGTGGGCAGTTCCTTAGCTGCGTCTCCTCCGTTGCTTGGTCGTAAACTTGATCTGTCTTTGCCTATCTTGTGGAGAAAGATAGAATCCCTTAAAGCTCTATTTTGGAAGAGGTGGAGACATGAGTATTTTCAGTCGCTCCAAAGGAGGAACAAGTGGCAGCTCTCTCGGCCTAACCTTCAAGAGGGTGATTTGGTTCTTCTCAAAGACCCAAGTCCTCCTCTTGTATGGAATACTGGTCGTGTTACAAAATGCCATTATGGCAGAGATGCTAGAGTTCGAGTGGTCAAACTTAAAACTTCGACACTGTATTCGTCCTATTTCAGTCATTTGCCCTCTGTCACTCTAGCTCTTCTCCCTCATATTATTATTTTATTCTCTGTTGCCCCTCTAGCAGTATGTTCACTTTTTCAGTGAAATTTACAAAGTTCACTTATTTTTATTATAACATAACCTCTTACCTGTCAGTGTCATTCTCTCCTTTTTTTCTCAATTTGTACCAGCTTGCACGTGTTCCGCGATACTGTACATCTTTTCCGGAAGTAATGTTGGTCACGAGGTTCATTTTCAGTTGACCCCTTACTCTGATTGGCCTTCAGCGGCTTTCGAGAATGCTCCACGCTCTCGGGATTGGCCGACGTCATCTGTCCACATCACGCATCCAGCGCGTTGGCCGGTATAAAGCCTGCCCTGGCCTACATCAACGGCCTGCCTCCAGCCAGTCACCATGCCAGTCACTAATCTCCAGCAGTCTTCACGCTGTCCGCACAACTCTTGAAAGTGTCTCAACGCTGTGTGCTGATGCATCGCACAATGCTTCTAGTCAAACCCGCAGTGCATTCTAAACAGTCACAAGCGAGTTCTACGAAATCTATATAGCCTAAGATAACATCGATACTTGGCCTACGTCAGTTTGTCTTGAACAAAGGAGACATACAAATTTTCTTCTGTGCTGGACACGAAGTCTTCAACATTTCCAAGACGGAAAAAAGTGATCAAAAGCGAGTTCTACGAAATCTATATAAGTTAACATCGATACTTGGCCTACGTCAGTTTGTCTTGAACAAAGGAGATATACAAATTTTCTTCTGTGCTGGACACGAAGTCGTCAACATTTCTAGGACGGAAAAATGTAATCAACAGGTTCTTCCTCTATTTCTATTATGTAGAAATTCCTCTACACCAACGCCCAACAAGCTAATTTAAGTGTTTAATATAACCTAAAACATTTCTAAACTTAAAAATGCATCTTTCTTTTTTAGGGTTATGTTACATGACTTAAATAACTTGTCAAACTATGCCCAACTCAACTTATTTCCTTCTATTAAGTGGTTTAAGCATGTATTATGCCTTTAAATTGTGGGCTATGAGAAAACAACTGTTATCTCTCTTTCGCATGTTAACTATCCTTCAAAACAAATCATCCTTTTCTCTATTTTTGTATAAACTATTGGGCTTAACACCAGTTCACCTATTTGACGAAGTGAATGGTTATTTCTCTATTTAATCTATCAAGGTGTTTTGGGGAATGCTCCCATTTCAATTGCAAACAACCTTGCCTTGTAACTATCAGGCGACTAGCGGGATGTTATCCCTACTGGCATGTTAATGTTGATTTTTCTGTAAATAAACTAGCCTACTCTCAGTGTGCAGTCCTAGGCTAGATTTTAAGCCATTATTGAGCACTATAGTTACTCACTATTTTACCCTGCATAGTTTTACTTTAGACTAACTGGCCACAAAGTGGTTACTTATTCTCAGGTCTGTTGGCATTCAAAGCTTATGAAATCTTGCTGTCGGCCTGTCAAAGGTCACATTTCCATTACATGTTTATATATTTATTTATTGTTAATCTTTTGAGAGTTGTTTTTGAAAGCTTATGAAATCTTGTTCGCTTGTTGTCGGCCTGTCAAAGGTCACATTTCCATTACATGTTTATATATTTATTTATTGTTGAGAGTTGTTTTTGAATAAAATACCACTGTTATTGGCAAACTGTTTCCATTACTAGTTACTTATCAATGTTCAATCTTTTCCTACTTAGTAAAGTTCATTTGCTTATTAGACTAGAAGCTTCACTTCTAGTCCTTCCCGAAAGAGGAGGTCTCGCATTGACAGATCCTAACCACCTCCAACCTCATCAGCGAGCTTCGGCGCAGCTCGGCAACTTCCACTTGTAAGGCGTCGAACTTCTTTTCCACTGCCGTGACTTCCTCACGCAGACCCAGTTCTAATTTATTCAGGTCATGTGCTAACTTATTCTGACCGTCTTCCATCTTCTTCTGGCCGTCCTCTATCTTCTTCAGGTCCTCCGCTAGCTTATTTTGACCGTCTTCCATGTTCTTCTGGCCGTCTTCTAGTTTGGCAGTTAAGTCTTCGGCTAGATTCTTCTGGACGTCTTCCATCTTCTTCAGGTCATCCTCTAGCTTATTTTGACCGTCTTCCATCTTCTTCTGGCCGTCTTCTAGTTTGGCAGTTAGGTCATTGGTTAAATTCTTCTGGCCGTCTTCCATCTTCTTCTGGCCGGCCTCCATCTTGGTTTCCATGCCACTTAACTTTTCTAGCAGTAGTTGTAATTGTGCATCCATTTTAGCTGTTTGTCTTGTGAAGGGCCATGCACTTACAGGAGAATTAGTGAACTGTGGTAAAATGACCTGCACGGGTTTTTGAAACCAGGACCTTCAGGTGTTGTGCTTGGGTTCGTAATCCGGCTTCTGACACCAGTTGTAACGTGCCACCCTTAGTGGCACTTTCGTTAACACAATTGTTTCTTTAAAGAAATGTTAGGTTTATTGCAGGTCAGAAATAAGTTACAGTACACCATAAACACTTGGAAACCAATGGGCAGTCTGAGTCAGGTCCCTCCCATATGGAGTTCACTCACCTCCTTTTCACTCGGCCTTGCCGTTAATCCTCTCACGAATGAGTCCGGTGTACTCGACTAAAAGTAACGGCACTCTCCCTCAAGTAAACAAGCCACACTCACTTGTTCCGAATGTACACTGTCTCGCCGTCCGCAGGCTGGGAAAACAGTCCACAGCGTTTCGCAATCCACACAGCACTTCACCGCACTGCAATAGCCTCACTTGGGTTTCGTACGTCACGTCACCAACTATTGTCGCACTCCCTCAAAAACGCTGTTCGTCCCTCGCTGGTGAGGCCGCTTTATATAGCGAAGCTTGTGACTCGATGGATGTTTCCAGAATTGACCAGGGTTCACACCTTCTCGAGAATTCCAACAACAGTAGGGCCACGAATATTCGAGACGGTCTCTTTTGTACTGCCTGTCTTCAGTGTTGCGCAAATCGCTGGTAACACACAGTCAGGATAGCCTGGGGTGGCCTGAGTCACGCGCGGAGCGACGAAGCTGTCTAGCATTCGTAACAATAATGTTTTGGTCTGTCTGTTTGTTTGTTTGTTTGTTTGTCTGTGGACAACTTTGTTCCCTTATAACTCGAGAACAGCTGGGTGTATCAACGTAAAATTTGGTACAGATATCCATCTGAGGCACGACACTAATCATTGATGTAACACTTCTCCGTACCTCTCATAAAAGGGGGCCTACCCCCTTAAAATTCATGCTGAAATAGGAGTAGAAAGACGAGACAAAGCTCATTTTCAGCCCCTCAATGTGAGAGACAAAACTCGGGGGCCCTAAAGGGTCCTTGAAAACCACATTATAAGACCCTAAAACCAACCGTTTTTGAGTTATTCCCAGAAATCTAATTTCATTTAATAAACTAATGAACGAATGCAAGCTGGTAACCATGGCAACAGATTCTCAGAGGTCCATCTATTGCTTTAAGACGCAATGCAATTCCATTAATTACATTAGTGTGAAAGTTTGCAAACGACTAGAAGGTTGTCACGGAACCAAATTAAGCTGTAAAATTCATCAATACGTATAATTCGCTTAAGGGGGTCAAGGGGTACTCTAGAATGTTTTCACGCGATTTACACCTGCGGGTGTGGTACGGCAGGTCTATTATATTCCTATCCCTATATTATTATTATTATTATTATTATATTATGGCGTACAACGACGAGACAAAGCCCCTTGGTGCCAGAAACAAAACTCGGGGGCCCTAAAGGGTCCTCGAAACTTAATTATAAGGCTCTAAAACCAACAGTTTCTGAAATATTCCCAGAAAACTAATTTAATTTAACAAACTAATGAAGGAATGCAAATCGGTAACCATGGCAACATTATCTCAAGGGGTGGCATCCAACTTTCCATCTATTTCTGTATGAAGCAATGTCACTCCATTTATTACATTTCTGTGAAAGTTTGCAAATGGTTATAAGGTTATCACGGAACCAACGTAGACTGTATAATCAATGCAATTAAGGGGGTCAAGGGGTAACCTAGAAATTTTTCATGTAATTTTCACGTGTGACATATAGTACAGAAGGTCTATTATATCTCCAAACAGCAACATTATTTTCAAAAATTCCTGAATTGAATCAGCTTTTTTTTTTCAACTTTTAGGAATTTGGGCCATTTGAGGCTAAAGAACCTGAATTGTCTTGCACCACAAGCCTTTATAATTTATGAAAGAGGTCTTCCTGTGTATGGGGACCTAACACAACGTAGAGGGTCAGTTTTTATGTGACGTGTATTGCTTTTCGTCTACAAGGCTTTCAATTCTATTTCACGTCAGGAAGTACACGGTAGGTGAATTTAGTTTGAGAGCACATTTTAACTAATCTTTTTTTTTTTTTCGACATACGGGTTCATCGTAAGGGAGTTCTTGTTTGATACTGTGTGGTAGATATACCCATATTTGGATATCTTGGTGATATGTTGTAGACAGTAGAATTGTCTGTCTGTACGCCTATAACTCGTGTTCGGATGCTTGGTGCATCGTAAAATTAGGTACCGGTATGATAAACATGAGTCAATACACCAATCATTTTTAAAACTCTTCACCGTACCTTTCATACAGTAGAAGGGTGGATATAGGGAAAAACTTCTCAAAATACATGCTAAAATAGGCGAAATATAAAATTATCCTAGAAGGACGATCAAAGCATATGTTGCGCTTCTCAATGTGAGACACAAAATTCGCGAGTCTATAAAGGATCTCCGAAAACAACATTTTAAGGCCCTTAAATTAACAGTGTGTGTGATATTCCCAGAAAACTAACTTCCTTCTGATAAACTTACGAAGGAATGACAAACCGCTAACCATTGCAACAGTAGCTCAATTAATAATAATAATATCGTATGGCCTCGAGTGCCGGGTGCAAGCTTTGTTATTTGACACCCAGAGGGTAGCTTGCATGTCGAATTTCGTTGTTCCTTGACTATGAAAGTCAAGGAGGTTAGATGTTAGATATCTAAGCTCCTTGAACAATATAGCGCTTTCTAGTAGAGAAATGAGGAACTTTGTGTTGGCGGAAACTCCCGAGATTAATTTTGCCATTATGAACTCGGCCTACTGAATTCAAATGGGTTCTTTGACATGCCGACATCGTATGACATGCGTATCGTATTTTTGCCGCCTTTCAAAAATCACTTACCACGGCCAGGAGCGAACCTGCAATCTTGGGGCTAGTAGACCGACACGATATCCACTCACCCACCGTGGCAAGCTCAAGTAGCTCAATTCATAATGCCTGGTGTTAACACCGAACACTGTTCGAAGAACTGGTACTTCTGCTGGTACGTATATAAATTCTCCCGTAGCTCTAGCCATAAGCTAACTAAATAAATAAATTTAATGCAATACGTCACAAAATATAACAAATCATAAGCAATTACCACTAGCGATAAACTAAACTGTTTAGGAAAATCCGGTGACGGATCCTTCCTTATATTATTGGGAATACTATATCCATAAAGTTTTCGACACTTATTTTCAGACACCTGGTATAGAGATTAACACATTATTGATTGATATGATTATTAAGACGTTTTGGCTTCTAGATGCTATAACTTCTGAACTAAAATAATGATTGTGTATAACAACCAAATTTTTGTCTACTTAGAAGGAACCCATCCCTGCCATTACTCAAAAAATAATTTTCTACTTCCATATAACAAATTTCACCTAACACCTAACGAGTCAGTGACGTGCGTAATAGTAACTTAAGTGACACAACGTTGGCGAAGGTGTACAGTACATTGGTGAACATATCTCTTCATTGAACAATACGGTAAGCAAGTTAATAGCTCACCTCTCGCCCAGAGAGTTGCTGAACACGCCGAAGAACAAATTAATGTTAAGAAAGCCACCTTTCAGGCGAGGAAACATCTCTTCAATCTGAAGACAACATTGGCTGGTGTTCATGCTGTATTTTGAATAGCTCATCTCATATGCAGTTATGAGAAGTCAAGGTTAAACATACAGCGGTGTACTTCGTGTGTGGAAAAAGAAAGTGTAGCTTTAATATGTTCAGTCAAATAGCCTAAAGATTTAGTACTTACTTCGTGTGTGGGAAATGAAGTGTAACTGTAATATGTTCAGTCAAATAAAGATTTAATAGCAACTTCGTGTGTGGGAGATGAAGTGTAACTGTAATATGTTCAGTCAAATAAAGATTTAGTACCAACTTCGTGTGTGGGAGATGAAGTGTAACTGTAATACGTTCAGTCAAATACCGTAGCCTAAAGATTTAATAGCAACTTCGTGTATGGGAAATGAAGTGGAACTGTAATATGTTCAGTCAAATAAAGATTTAGTACCTACTTCGTGTGTGGGAAATGAAGTGTAACTGCAATATGTTCAGTCAAATAAAGATTTAGTACCAACTTCGTGTGTGGGAAATGAAGTGTAACTTTAATATGTCCAGTCAAATAAAGATTTAGTACCTACTTCGTGTGTGGGAAATGAAGTGTAACTTTAATATGTTCAGTCAAATAAAGATTTAGTCCTACTTCGTGTGTGGGAAATGAAGTGTAACTGCAATATGTTCAGTCAAATAAAGATTTAGTACCAACTTCGTGTGTGGGAAATGAAGTGTAACTTTAATATGTCCAGTCAAATAAAGATTTAGTACCTACTTCGTGTGTGGGAAATGAAGTGTAACTTTAATATGTTCAGTCAAATAAAGATTTAGTCCTACTTCGTGTGTGGGAAATGAAGTGTAACTGCAATATGTTCAGTCAAATAAAGATTTAGTACCAACTTCGTGTGTGGGAAATGAAGTGTAACTGCAATATGTTCAGTCAAATAAAGATTTAGTACCGACTTCGTGTGCGGGAAATGAAGTGTAACTGTAATATGTTCAGTCAAATAAAGATTTAGTACCTACTTCGAGTGTGGGAAGTGTAGTGTAACTTTAATATGTTCAGTCAAATAAAGATTTAGTACCTACTTCGTGTGTGGGAAATGAAGTGTAACTTTAATATGTTCAGTCAAATAAAGATTTAGTACCAACTTCGTGTGTGGGAAATGAAGTGTAACTGTAATATGTTCAGTCAAATAAATATTCAGTACCAACTGCAGTTGAACATTGTTGGTTGGTTCCTCAGTTTAGGGACTTCAACAACGTGGTCATGTAGCCCCGTGTACTTTGGGTGTGTGTAGAATCTGTCTGATAACCGGTGTTAATTGTGATGGATGTATTAGTGTGTGTTATCTGTAATTCAGGTAAGGACTGCAGACGATCAATTTCAAGTAGTTCCTTCTTTTGCTACCAAATGCTACAGTTAACGACACCTAGATGTGAACTTGGCTACTAGATGCCGCCATAACCGGCACCTGGCGGGGAACGTTGGAACTTAGAGCGCTAATCAAATCTAACCTACAAATTTAGCTTCACACAATAAATTGTAGTTAGTGGAAGGTTCTTTTACATGCCATAAATCTATGACTTGGGCCCGCTGGCTTTACTTCCCCTCTGAAGAAAGGCATACTGAGGAATTTTTAACGCTCTTAAAAAATCCGACGACTTTGGCCGGGTTTGAACCGGTGATCTTGGGCATCAAAGCTCAGCATGCTACCAACTACGCCTCTGAAGCCGCCTTGAATATTGTTATAACGACATCATTTTCAGAGACAACTGGGCTATAACGTCATGTTTTCTGTGGTACGAACATATTCCTCGTAAGAAATATATTTCTCAGCCTTGCATAACCCGACAAACATATTCGACTTCAGTTCGCTGTATGATGTTCCTAGCAACCTTCCCTTCCCTTCCCTTCTGCCATTAGTCTATACTGCTTTCCCTGCCTAATCTTATTGGGCAAAAGCGTGTTGATCGATTGAAGAGTTATCAATTGGATAGTTCTTATGTGAACACAACCTGCAGGGCGCCAGCCTAAGGTCAATAATGTAGATTCCCCGCTTCATTACAACCCTCGCGCATTCCACAGAACTCATTAACATTACGTACTGTACCTGAAATCACTTTCCATAACAATTTTTCACAAAGTGCACGCATTTTAGCGCAGCATGGCTAGTAAAAGAAATGTTTTAACGTTGGGAAAGAAAGTAAAAGTGATTCATGAAATTAAGAATGGAATGAAGATTGCTGCCGTCTATCTTCAATTTGGCCAAGTAAATTCCACAGTTCAAATGATTTTGATCAGCAAGGATGGAATTGATGCTTCATTTGAACAGAATGGATCGAAAACTAAGCGGTTACGAAAACCTGAACGGAGCGATGTGGATGAAGCACTGCTTAAGGAACAGAGAAGCTACAATGCACAATTAGTGGACCTCTCCTTATGGTAAAAGTAGAAGAATTTGTCTAGAAACTAAAAAAAGAAGAATTTCTGTGCAGCAGTGGGTGGATTGACAGATTCAAATTACGTCACAACATTACTTTCGGCAAATTGAGCAGCATAATTTGCTGAGTACTGGATACAATGTCTTAATGTATTCAATGTTCGTGTAGGCTTAGAGGGAGTACAGTATAATTATAAAATAAGGCTAATTAGGTTGGTTCTCTTTCATTTTTCACCTCACTAGACTGAAAACATGAATCTCGGTTACAACATAATTTGTAAGGTCCCATGGATGCCGTTATAATTGAGTTCAACTGTGTGTGGGAACGAAGTGTAACTGTAATGTGTAGCCTATCATAGAGAGCTTTAGCAACGCTTTGAAGTCCCCTTAACCAGATTGATTCCCTATTGCCGATATAGGAATATAGGCCTACTGAGATTTGACTGGTGGCTATTCTTCATGCCTAAAAATCTATACTTGTCTCCAAGAAGAAACTTCAGGTGTGTTTCTGCACTTCCGCCAAGACTTCATGACTTGTGATTCAAGTTTTCTCAACAGCACGAGGAGTGACATCAGTGATGATGGTGGTACCTCACATTGAATCCGTTTGGCCGTGTCCAATTTTCTGGCCCCTTCCAGGAACGTACTGCAGTTTTCATCAGCTTTGTTATAAATATTGGCGACGTAACGTAGCGTGAACCCAGCCATCATCATACAGTAGGCCTACTACCGTAACCAGCGTTGGTTCATAGCAGTAATGGTTCTCAGGAATTGCTGATGATTTCACTGTTTGACCACCACATAGAGTAGCGGCTAGCATTCATAGCTGTCGCCCCGTAGGTCTGGGTTCGATTCCCGGCTTTCCCAAGAAATTTAATTCTTGTCTGAGGGCTGGAACGGGGTGCTCTCAGCCTCATGAGGCAAAACTGAAAATAGGTGGGTTTGATTCCCACCTCAGTCGTCCCGGAAGTGGTTTTCCGAGGTTTCTCATCTCTACTACAGGCAAACGCCGGGATGGTTCCTAACTTAAGGCCACGGCCACTTATTTCCTAGTCCTCAACTCAATTATTACTACAGACATCACAATAACGAAGGTTATCAGACATTTTTAAATACCCAAGAATACACGGGGCTAAATGATTACGATGCCCAGACACCTAAAATGAAATAACAATAACTGATTTTTGTGTATTTCAAACAAAAACATAATATGCGAACCATAGGGAACTAAGTAATAGCAGAATTATTTCGCTTAGAACTAGGATTAGGAGAGGTTTTCCAGGGGAGGTTTCTTAGTAGACTACTCTTACGATATGTGAATTTAAATGTACGGCTGTGATTGGCGGTGCACTTCCTCACAGAAGTGCCCACGGAGTACGGTCCTCGTTCAGAGCGTTGCTCCCTTATCGATTATGCGGAGAGAACAATTCGTTGTTGAATTGTGAGCGATGTCTTCAGGAACAATGGCAGCTGTCACGTGCAAACTCTCATTGTCCTTGTGTAAACGAAATTCGAAATGTATAAAATAAAGCTTTTACATAATCACCCGATTGAGTTTGAAATCTTTCTTGTTTCGTAGATAGAACGAAATTCATTGTCACAGTTAAAACAGGCTAAAAGGACAATAGGCTGTGATATCTAGAGTGCTAGCCTTGACAAGCCTATTCCAAGAATACTTGGCACTAATAAGTACACACTGAAAAACATATTTTTGAGGGACAATATATAAGCAAAGCTAACTCCGTACTGACCATGGAGGCCCATGGAGGAGTGAAAGGTAAGAGACTTCCAACCTTCGTGACATCGGCACTAGACTACTCGTCAGCTCCATGCCCGGCAGGTTTTGCTCCCAGGAATTATCCTGGTACTAATTTCTGTTGTAAAGTCTACCTCGTTGCGTAGTGGCTAGCATTCTTGGCAGTCAACGCGGAGGCCCTGGTTCGATTCCCGGCTCTATCAAGAAATGTAATTCTGGTCTGAGGGCCGGAACGGGGTACACTCAGCCTCGTGAGGCAAAACTGATAAATAACCTATCTCTACATAGTAGGCCTATAACTTAAAACAAAGTCCCCGATTCTTGGATGTTCCTGGATGATTTTGATGCGGGTTTCTCCATTCTGTAAAGGATTTCTTGAGGCTGGTTTCTGTGGAGAATAATTTAGTTATGTCCAAAGTAAGCCGAGCAGTAACGATTTCAGTGAAAAAGTCGAGATAAAACCTACCGTCCGTGTGTTTTTTAAAGCTTACGCTGGTCAAACCGTTAAAAATATCAATATACTGAACCCTTATTAATCTGCGATAAATAAGTATTCATTATTTTATTATTATTATTACTGCGGCCCAGGCAGTACTTATGGATGGTGACAAGAGGAAGGCAAGTTAGCGTGTTGCAATGATTGCCACAGAAACCGAGCTTGGTAGCTATTCTTGAAAACGGCCGGGTAAGCTGAGTTCAAGGCCAAATTGTGTAACAACATGCACCAGAATTGGAGTCATAAAGGGATGGTCACGAGTTTCTTGCAACCGACCTACGATTGAATCACCCAATCAGAAGAGACCAAGCCAAAACCACGCGATGGGTGGCGTCACTGGTAAAAAGCGCGCGGAATTGATTATCTAAAGAACCGCCGATCCGAATTATCTCCGCATGAGTGCGCTGAGACGTTTGAATTAAATGATGAAGATTGACACTAGTCCCATGTGTGTGAGATGAAAACTCTAGAATTTTGTTCTTAATTCACCCCACTCCTCCTCACTCTGTCAGTTTCCAATAAATTGATCGACGAGACGCTATTTGAAGTCTATCTGTTTGGAGCTCTGGTGAGCTAACTTCACGCCAGTTTGTGTAGCGATTTTTAAAGCTCTGATATTATTTGAAGTAATTCGTTTTGAGCTCTGGTGAGCTAACTTCACGCCAGTTTGCGTGGTGATTTTAAGTACTCTAATATTATCTTGAAGGCAACTATTTTCAGCTCTTAGGGGCAAGACTTGAGTAACATTCCAATTAGCGCTCAGCGAGCGAAGGTCCAAGAGCAGTAGAGATTACCGAGCGAGATAACGACTGCGACACAGGCAGATTTAAAACTTGTATTGTCAAACCAGTGACGATGGGTTTGAAGTGTACATTTCATGTAAATTTTTACTGTATATTTTTTTCAAGTGTTGTATTGTGGGTGTGTAAACGAGAGCTAGGGAAAGTCTTCGTTGATTAATCGCATAGGACAATTCGTGGGCGAAATTAGTAACTCACAAGCGATTATAGCCAGGTCAAATTATAATAACATTGAACTTTTCTTCCAAAGAGACTACACCAAGATGTCCGACGTGTGGTCAGGAGCTGGAGTGATGTCCGACGCTTCTACGAAGACAACGATGGAGTGCTAATTTTCCCGGAGGGAAATGAGCCGAGATGCAAGTCATATGTTCTGCAAGTTGATACGGTGATGTACAAAAATTAATTATTCAATATGTAGTTAGATTGGCGGGGGAACTTTGTAAATAGTTCATTTTAGTCTTTTCTTGTTTTAGAATGTTTTCTTGTACCAACACTAATGTTTTAAATGTACGTTGGCGCGTGGCCAAAGTTGTTTATTGTGTATTTATTTTCTTTGGAGTCATATTTAATGTACACGGCGTGTGTAAGTGATTTTTATCCATGCGAATGCGAAACCCGTTACATTCGATAAGTGGTGCTTTATTAAAGTTCATATTTTGTTGATAGGAAAGGGAGGTAATTACTGTAAGATGTTTGCTGAACAGGTTATTATTCATATTAGGGTTGCCAAGCGCAACAAATTAAGATGTAATTGTAGAACACCTTAGTTCTAATTTTTTAGATTTTTTTTGAGTCCTTTTCAGGTTTATTAGTCACTGGCATCGAACGGAGGCGCCAGCAGGTGGAAAATATTTATGTCATTTTATTTCAGGGTCTGTCAAACCCATACGTGTGATTCTGTGTGTGTTATTGTGTCAGTTGTGTGTTTTGATTCTACGTGAAGAGGGGTAGAGGTCCTACCGCCCTCCTATTTTTGTTGTTGTTGTATTTTGATGGAAAGGCAGGGTGCTCTGAGGAGGCTGCTGTTCCTTGTCCATATGCTGATTCTTGGATTTCCTAGGGGAAATGCTGAGATATATTTTCGTTCTGACACACACACACGTATTATTGTGCTTTGGGGCACGCTTCTTCGAGACTGGATCCCGTGCCTTGGGAGGCCGAGGTTATTTTGACACGTGGGTTGACAGATAAGCAGAGTTCCACGTATCGCCCGTCTTGCCTGGTGACTTATTTTGTTAGGCAGTCCTGTTTTCCGACTGGCCCCTTTAAGCTTTCATTTAGCAAACCTGTTCTTTGTGATGGTTATTTTGAACCATAATTAATTCGGGAGCTCGCCATGTTTGTGACGGATTATTGCATGTCGTATGGATGGAATATTGTGTTAATAATGTAAATGTTGGCTTTGAGCCTAGTGATGTTGTTTATGACTCAGTTCAAGTAATTTAGTGTGTGACGCCCGTGTGGTGTAGTGGTATGATACTTGTAAAAATGACGGCGGTCATATGTGTATTTCTTTTGTTGGTCACGTGTTAACTTACTTGTGTTGATTTGTGTGAGAAGTCCTAATTTTAGGCAGTAATGTTTTGCTACGGCAGTCTTGAGTCCAATTTCATGCGGAAATTATTGTGTTGTTTATTTTAAGTATAGGAAGTGTCGGTTTAGTTTTAAGTGTTGTATAGTTGTTCCCCGCGTCTGTCTAGCTCTAAGTAATGCGGATTCGTCTTCTGAAAGTTTGTTCCGGATGATGACGAATCATGCATTCAATTGTACTCATCGTGAAGCATGTAGAACAGCACTGGCGCATACATTGTCATTATTGTTGATTTTCTTTTTGGGACACTTGGTCCGTGTAATAATCTCTCCTGAGATTTGGCCTAGTTTTGGCAATTTAATTTATTCAGTGGGAGTCATATTGGGAGTTTTGTTTATTAATTCATCATTGTAAATAGCTGATTTGTTATTAAATTCATTTGTTATAACCCTGGCTTCACTTTTTCCTGCATGTTATTTTGTTATATGTTACCCTGCATGTTAATGAAGCGCTTTAACAACAACTTACGATATGGACTGTTACACCCCCCGAAACTGAGTCTCATAAGCTTCTTTGCAAGGGTTCATAAAACAAAAATGGCTGCCCAAGTGGGACTTGTTGTTGTTGTTGTTGCTTCGCTGATCTCATATTTATTTCGTTGAGAAATTATGCCAGGTCAAGCGGGCAAAGAAAATTCAGTAAATTGAGGCGATGTTGTACCGCCATGTGCATTAGTAAAATCACTGAGTTCCTAAAGTTATAAATATTGAACAAGGTTAGAATTTGATATTGTATTTGTTATAAACCTGTTCTGGCGCCCGGCATTAAAATTAGAAAATTTGGATATTATTGAACTCAGTCAAAGCAGGAAGGTGTTGCCTTATATTTGACATTTAATTAACTTCGGTTAATTAGTGTTGGTCGTAAATTCTGTTGGTTAGGAATTTAAAAGCAGATCACTAGGGAGTTATTTTGTTGTTTGGATATAAGAGTAATTTATTCAGTAAATTTTGATTACTGAAATTTTTATTAAATTAGAATCAGTAATATTTAAATATTATGACATGTATGCGTGTGTATGACTGAAATCTCGGTGCATGACCCTGTTTTTCTCTGGTTATATTTGTGTATTGTGCAATGGCGAGTGTTGAAGAAATTAAGGGATTGTTAGAGCAGATGTCGATGCAGATGTCCGCGAAAACGGAAGAACAGTTGAAAATTCAGAGCGAGCATAATGATAAACAATTAGAACAGATGTCCGCGAAAACGGAAGAACAATTAAAAGAACAATTAGAAATTCAGCGTGAGCATAGCGAAAAACAGTTAAATGACATTACGGTCCAATTACAGGCTCAGAAGTTAGATAGTGAAAAACAAAAAGGAAGCTTGTAGTTTAACGTGACCGTTAATCTTGAGATCATGAGCCACGGGACCTCCTTTTTACGTGGAATCCGAACCACAGGACATGGCATTTCACTTCGAAAATCTCACATGCATTGTCCGGGAATCGAACCCGGACCGCCTTGGTGAGAGGCATACAGCTAGACCGCTGAGCCACCACGCCCCCTAGTGAAAAACAGTTACAAGACATGAGCGGTAACATTACGGTCCAATTACAGATCCAAAAATTGGATACTGATAAACAATTTAACGAATTGAATCACAAACTATCAGAACAGGCGGTAACACAAACAGAGCAATTAGAAAAGATCACTAATGACATAAATCAAAGTGTTAGGGAGGTAGAGAAACTGGCAGATGAGGTCGCGGAGAATAACGCCAAACAATTAGGTGAAATTAAAAAGTTGGAGTCGAAATTTGATAATAAAATCATACAATTTGATGAAATGGTGGCCGATAAATTAAAGCAAATCGAGGCAGCATGCGTCAATAACACAGCCGGAATAAAGAGCACACAGGACAAATTACAGCAACAGATTAATTCAGTAGACAGCAACGTACTTGAATTAATAAAGGAAATCGATAAACTTGAGATTAAGACCGAAACAGAACGTATGCACTTGCGTGAAAATTTGGAAGACCAATTAAGTAAAACCCAGCAGGTCATAAGAGAAGAGGTCGGAGAACAATGAGTTAAAACACAAGAGGTAATAAGGGAAGAGGTTGGAGAACAGTTAGTCAAAACACAAGAGCAGATACGAGAGGAGCTAGAAAAGAATCAGGAAAGAAGCGAAGAAAAAATTAGCAGCTTGAAGAGCAGGATCCGAAGAGATTGGGAGCAGCAGGTCAAAGAAACGAAAGAAGACAGGCTGACAATTTTAAAGCGCTTAGGTGAATGCAATTCGAGAATGCAGACGTTGGAGGAAAACATGAAATCCAAACTCCAAGAACACACAGATCTCATAATTAAAAATGAAATCAGATCATTAGAGAATGCAACATTAATTTCGACAGAAAATACAGTAGGCAAGCAGGGAAGCATTGGAAGTCCGGTGGGCTTGAAGTTGGCTGAGGATAACAGCCGAGGTCAAAGTCCTAAATTAACGAGCAACGCATTCCAACAGTACAGGGGAGTTTTTTAGATTTTTTTGAGTCCTTTTCAGGTTTATTAGTCACTGGCATCGAACGGAGGCGCCAGCAGGTGGAAAATATTTATGTCATTTTATTTCAGGGTCTGTCAAACCCATACGTGTGATTCTGTGTGTGTTATTGTGTCAGGTGTGTGTTTTGATTCTACGTGAAGAGGGGTAGAGGTCCTACCGCCCTCCTATTTTTGTTGTTGTTGTATTTTGATGGAAAGGCAGGGTGCTCTGAGGAGGCCGCTGTTCCTTGTCCATATGCTGATTCTTGAATTTCCTAGGGGAAATGCTGAGATATCTTTTCGTTCTGACACACACACACGTATTATTGTGCTTTGGGGCACGCTTCTTCGAGACTGGATCCCGTGCCTTGGGAGGCCAAGGTTATTTTGACACGTGGGTTGACAGATATGCAGAGTTCCACGTATCGCCCGTCTTGCCTGGTGACTTATTTTGTTAGGCAGTCCTATTTTCCGACTGGCCCCTTTAAGCTTTCATTTAGCAAACCTGTTCTTTGTGATGGTTATTTTGAACCATAATTAATTCGGGAGTTCGCCATGTTTGTGACGGATTATTGCATGTCGTATGGATGGAATATTGTGTTAATAATGTAAATGTTGGCTTTGAGCCTAGTGATGTTGTTTATGACTCAGTTCATGTAATTTAGTGTGTGACGCCTCTTGTGGTGTAGTGGTATGATACTTGTAAAAATGACAGCGGCCATATGTGTATTTCTTTTGTTGGTCACGTGTTAACTTACTTGTGTTGATTTGTGTGAGAAGTCCTAATTTTAGGCAGTAATGTTTTGCTACAGCAGTCTTGAGTCCAATTTCATGCGGAAATTATTGTGTTGTTTATTTTAAGTATAGGAAGTGTCGGTTTAGTTTTAAGTGCTGTATAGTTGTTCCCCGCGTCAGTCTAGCTCTAAGTAATGCGGATTCGTCTTCTGAAAGTTTGTTCCGGATGATGACGAATCATGCATTCAATTGTACTCATCGTGAAGCATGTAGAACAGCACTGGCGCATACATTGTCATTATTGTTGATTTTCTTTTTGGGACACTTGGTCCGTGTAATAATCTCTCCTGAGATTTGGCCTAGTTTTGGCAATTTAATTTATTCAGTGGGAGTCATATTGGGAGTTTTGTTTATTAATTCATCATTGTAAATAGCTGATTTGTTATTAAATTCATTTGTTATAACCCTGGCTTCACTTTTTCCTGCATGTTATTTTGTTATATGTTACCCTGCATGTTAATGAAGCGCTTTAACAACAACTTACGATATGGACTGTTACACCCCCCGAAACTGAGTCTCATAAGCTTCTTTGCAAGGGTTCAATACTATGAGTGTAAGAATTGTTCAGCATGAAAAGTTCTGCAAAAAGTCCGCATGTCGTATCTCTATCTTCAGTACATCGCCCACTGTAAGTGTTTTACTTTCTCATTTCTTCTACCAATTTCCATTCAATTACTAGCTTCCGCGACGAGCTAGCTAGCGAGCAAGCCTATCACCCCAGTTTCAGCCAGCAGCAAATTGTCGAGTGGTGTCGAGCATATGTACCCATATTCTTTGGTGTCGAGCAAAGGTGTCAAGTTAGAACTTCAGAGAAGAGTGGATGTGTTTCCCTGGAAGTGCAACTCGGCTTTTCTTCATTTCGCCTGTGAACTTTTCGTTCCGCAGAATACACAGTCAAGTTTTGATTGGACGGAAGGGGGATTTGTGTTTCATGCACCTCGCCATTCATGAATTACGTCTGACAAGAATTCGTTGCACATGATAATAGCCTATAATTAATACTCCAGTCAGTGATTTTAACCCATTATGCCGAGACGGAAAACGGATACAGGTCGTAGTTCATTGAAATCGAATGAAATACGCCTTTTAAGCTTACGCTGGGTAAACCGTTAAAGATAGCGGGCGAAGCCGGGACGGGTTGCTAGTACCGTATATTTAAATCACATGTAATTTATTTCAGGTTGTTTTCCAAATATATCAGTAATTGGAATTATTTTCTGTTGACCAAACCATTTCAGACGAGGCAGTTTGGATGATTCTACTAAGTAGCCTGGTTGACTCTCAACTAGTTGACTGCCGCGTGAAGACCCTTTCTTGGATGGTTTCACACCAGGTAACTCATGGAATCATCTTCTCGTCCTCACAGAAGGTCAGTACGATGTCAGAACCCGAGGAAGCAGGGTACTTCTTGTGCTTGAAGTTCAATGTTTGTTATCTAATAAAATGAACTTCAGTGTGTACCTTTTTTGTTTAATGCAGGAAGCCCTCTCATATGAAACAGTTGACTCAACCAACACCACCTAAACCAACCACCTAGGTGGTGTTGACTCAACTAGGCGACTGGTGTGAAGGCACTAGTGCCTGCTGACCACCTGCCTGGGCGGACGGGTTGACTGCGTGTGAAGGGGTTCGGACGATTCTCAATCATTTGCTATCTGACTACACTCCATGACACCTGTCCGTTAAACTAGTTGAATCAACTAGTCATCATGACGGAAAGAGGCCTAAGAACATAGCCCTGACACAGTGTATCCGCCTCATACTATGCTGCACTAGCATGGAGTTCCTCCGCTCATGCGAAGCAGGTTGATGTCGCTGTTAACGGAATCGTGCAGATCGTGACGGAATGCTTTCCAGTGCAGAGACTGTGTCCTCTCGTAGGGATAGCTCCACAACCCAACCAAAGAGACATTGCTGCAGATGTGGAGAGGACGAATTAGGAGACAGATATCCGTCACTCCCTGCACGACCATCAAACTGTGGCGTGACAGTTCAAGTCCAGGGCGAGCTTCATATGTACCGTAGAACACAGGCTCTGGTGTGATGGCAGGAAGAGGATCTCATCACAAAATGTAGGAGAGAATTCAACCACAATGACATCCCAGCGGAAGAAGAAATGGCTCCCGGTAGTGAACTGTTCTTTGAAGTGTGCATGAGTGTGGAAGTTATGAGTGGCAAGGTCATCTTGCTTCGTGTCAACTGATGCGGCGCTGCTAATAAATAATCCGCGCTCCCTGATGATCCGCTCGGAACTAAATCGTCCAAGCAGATTGCAGGGCATCTTTCAAGCAACAGAAAACGCCATTCCAGTCGCTAACGTTTGGAAATTTGAACGTTAACAATATACAAGATGGCAGTTGCTCTACTAAATCATGTGGTAATTATTTTAATATTAAAATTGTGTGCATGCCCACCATATTGTAAAGGTGAAGACTTTGAATGTACACAATCACTCGGTTGCCAATTCAATTGTTTCACTACTCTCAAGATGACACTGCACCAAGTTTACTCTCATAGCCTTTCGACCTAGAAAGTACCTGGAAATTTTATGAGACTCCTCTATTCCTAGTTTCGTCGCAAAAACTCAAACGAATCCTCAGTAAACAATTTTTAAAATTTCAATAGTTAGTATTGTACCCATCTCATATGGAAATGCTCAATCACGTGCTGGCAAGCTGTGCGGTTCGGGGCATGTTACGTCCAAACCACAACGTGATTTTCACATTTGATATGATAGCACTTGTTTTAGGATCTGCAAGACTACATTAAAAACAAACATGTTATAAAAGACATGAGTTTATTTTATAAAAACTCCCAGGAATATTACAAATACTTTACAAACATTTACATTTTTTTTTTGAAAATTCCAATTATCAAATTATCAAATACAGAATAAATTCATATAAATTCATATTATCGCGTTACCTTGCGTAGGTATCTCTTTATCATTGAGTATTCATCTATATTTCATTTCCGCAACATTTTATTTACTGAGACATAGAGCATGCCTATCACTTCATATCATTTTATCTAAGGCTTTGCAGACAATCAACTGTATTATTGATATCCCTTCTGGGCATTATTCATACTTTATTTACTTTAAATCTCTTTATAATCATTCATTTAATTTCTTAATCAGTAAGCCTTATTTTTCACAACAATTTAACACTTTGAAAATAAATACATGCCCATCCTTAAATTCACGTCCCGTCAAAATTAATTTCCATGCAGTAGGGTGGTTTATTAGTGATGTATCATATGCTATTATTTTACACTTTTCAATTACCTTATAAACTCAAATTCGAGTTAATCCGTTTTATATTTCACATGTATCTTAAGGTAGGAATCGAATATTTAATGATCACTTATCTTTGACTACTATGGTCAAATATTATCCGATTTTTGCAAATTTAATGTGGGGATGATTTTCAAAAACCCACTAATTCAATTATTTCATTCACTATTACATAGCACCTCATATTTAAAAATTTGCTTGTTCCGCAATAACGCCTAGTATCCATCCAAAAACCTAACCGCTGAATACAAAGCTCTATTGTATTCTCCCCTCTTGTTTAGGAGCGGTCGGCCAGCGGCTCGAACCCCTCATTTAACGTGATTTATTACCGTCTTCGCGCTTCATTCACAGACTTTAACGTTCAACTGTTTCGTTCCCCTTTAAAACAAAAGGTTATGAGGTCCAAGCTACCACATTGCTTCATTAACTATCCCTTATTTTATTCATATTCATTTCACTTTCCTTGTCACACGTGCCATAGTTTGAGATCATAACTCATTACCTTTCATTTCACATACTTTATTTGGTCGGTTTACATAGCGTCGTTGGCAAAGAAAAGGCCATGTGAATCTGGGCTCAGGTACACCTCTGTGGAACTCCGGTTGAATCACATATCGTAGGAGCTCTAGTACTTTCCATATACATATTTAGCAATTGCCCGGCGGTACTTACATTGCAACAACAATACCCTTAACTCGAATCCTTGTTCGATTAAGTGGGTCGAACCCTCGCACAACAAAATCGACGACTTTCCGACAATTATACCTTTTATCTCCAAACCTACGCACATCACAGGATATATTCATTTCACTTGCTAGCACTGAAATCATTTATTATTTATAGGCCTTTTTCGGCAACACAACTTCTAAATACCTTGGATCGTCATAGCGTCTTTCACAACTTTGCTCGCATTAGCATTTTACTTTGTCGTAGCTCAATAACTCATAACTTCATAATTCATTTTTCTGGTGTTCGATAACACCAATTATTTTAGCGCATTATTCTTATTACTTGTTGGATAGCGTTATTTTATCATCATATTGTTCTATCCCGATGTTGGGGGAGGGATGAACAGGTGTGTGTGTGAATGTATACTTTAGAGGTAGTTTCCGAGAAGGGGTAGTTTCCCGTAATTGGGGGAGACTACTAGTGTAAGGTGTTGGTAAGAGGATGTGAGCTAATGGGGTGCGTTCCTATGGGGTGCGTCTATCCGTTAAAGGATGAACGTTTAGCAAGGAGCTATTAACTAAGCTTACCAATTAAGTATGAGCGAGCGTTAGCGAGCTCATGTGCAGAGTCGACAACTCGGCACGCCGCTGTCTGGCTGCTTACTCGAATACAATGAGATTCCGAACGGTGCAGTTCCTGCCGTTCACGGTCAGGGGCAATTAGGACTCAGGTCAGGTTGGGTGTAGTGATGTAAAACTAGGTGAAATGAGTAGCAGATGTATGTGTTTACTGACCAAGTATTTATTGGTCAGTGGCGACAATGTGATGTCCTTATTTCAGTAAATAAGTGTCGAACAATGTGTACAATTACAAATGTGGGTTTGGTGATGTGTTACAAAGTTATTAGGATATCTGAACACACTCTTTTGCTCACCTGGTGGTGCCGTGACGTAGTCGGAGCTGGAACTGGAGAGAGACAGAGCTGTCGGCCGCGAATGGATAATGGGTCATCCTGGGTTTACCTTTTAAGGTTTCCCGCTCTGCTGACATAGCGTTTCGTCATGTCAGTGCTCCAGATTCCGTTGGTAGTGTTGTTGTTTGTGAAATAATGTAAGCTTTGGCTAACAGCTAGCTCGCTGCGCCCGCTTGTGTTTAAGGAAGTGTATGTGGCTTATGGCATAGCCCCTTGAGGGTAGTTTTGTGGGCGAAAGGTGAAGGGGTGTCAGGTCCTAGGGGTACTGCCCCCGGGCTGTACAATATTAAGGTATCCCAATGATCCTTCAATTATTTCAATTATTTTATTTACTTACTTCGTTCAACTCGAGTTTATAATTATTATTATTTTTGATCAACATTCATTAATTCATTATTACTTTGCGGAATGCAATTATGTATTTCAACATTAACATTTCGGAGTATAAAATTCAACATTTCTTATTTTGGAGTGTAAAAACTCAATATTTATTATTATTATTACTTTAACGGTGCTTGTTTTATTTACATCACTTTCATTTATTTGGCATATATTTTATTTGCCATTAGTTCCTCTTCCTTCTACCGTGATTTTCCCTGAAGATCATATTAAATGTTTGACTGTTGAACCTACGTCCTCCGACGTTTTACTTGGATAATTGTCCTTTACTTTAACTGTATTTTTCTGCGCGCTATAGTTTCTCTTTCTACTCTCAGTGTTCGGAGTTCCTAACCCCTATATTGTCCTTACTTTTCCGCACTTCGTCCGTAAATGTTCTTAAGATACTTTCGCATCTTCTGCCTTTCTTATGTTAGTGTGTGGTTTGGTTTCGAACCAATACTATTTCGCTGTCTATCGCATTTTATACTGGTCTTGTCTCTTGCGAGACTGGAACTATAGTGTTTCTGATTACAGTGCTTATGATTTTCTTGCGGACTTGCGCGCTTCGTTCCCGAGGCTAGACCTAACTTGTTCGCACTGATTAATTTTTAAATAACATGCCTATACAGCGGCTGTTAAAAGCTGACTAACTTGCGTAGCGCACTCGAACTGTGGTCTCTGACAATTTTCGTATAACCTGCCTCTAGAAAAGTTTCTCTCTCGACTGATGATTACGACATGCCCTCCGGCATGGCTCCTCGTTCGACTGAATGTTAACTGAACGATGACTGAACTTTAACTGAATTTCTTCCCTCGACTGCTCCCTATTTGTTCGTTTCTGTCTAGAAATTAGTTCTATACAAGTTTGGGAGATGAATTTATGATTCCCCGGTCTAATCTTCTTCATAATTTAATCTAAAGTGTGTTTTATAAATATATTTTGATTGCCGGCTGGCGGAATGAAAATCCTTCGCTAGTTTATTTTTAATTAATTTAATTAGTTATTATCCCCTCTTCAGGGCCAACCTCAATACTCTTTTCGTCCACAGATAGTCTTCCGCTTGACTTATGATGACATTTTTCTTAGCTTGCAGTCTTTCAAGTGCCTTCTTCAGGCCTGCCAACTTACTGATTTTTCTCGTTCCCATTTCTTGTCTCACTTTAGATTTAACAATTCTGGTGGGTTTATTTTGTTAAGTTTAATGTGATAAAGCCCCTCTCTCTTTGCGTGTGAAAACTGCTGACTTAAAAAATTCCTGGATTAAGTCTTTTAAGAGCCTCTCGAGAAATAGTTCCCCTTCAGCTGTCCACTTGAAAAGTGATAATTTTGGTGAAGTCGCTGGCACATCGGAATTTCGAGTGGTATTTATGGCCTCTCGACTTTGACTCTCGCTAAAGTTTTAATAGTTTACTTAATGTTTCTCTGCTTTTAAACTGTCGCCTTTAATGGTGTTATGTGCCTGACCTGACCAGCTGCCTCCACTTGAGCTGCCCCTACGGTCGCTCTACAGTGGGCTTACTCTTGTATTCTCTGTAATCTTTATAAAGTCTTATAATATTTCTCTATAAAGGATCAGGGGTTCGATCTTGTGCCAATCCCACATGGGCACAATTCCCTCCTTCAAAAATCAATACCGTAAATAAATGGTCGTAATTTTGAGAAAATGTATTTATCCCAAAAATGTACTTCCTCTGTTTCTTAAATACTTGACTTCAGTCTTACTCAGTTCATTTGCAAGGGTTCGCTCTGTCCTTGCCCGTTTCAAAATTTTAGCTGCTCTTCAGTTTTTCTCATCATAATACCTCATTTCGTACTTAAGACAGTAATCTATCATATGGGTTAGGCTTGCTCTTACCCGTTTTCACTCCAAGTGTGTTATTTCTCTCCAATTGCACAGCCTTTCATTCTCTTCTCTTATTTCATCATTCTCCTCCTCAATTTGTCGTGCTAATTCCCTTAATTCTTCGTAGTATCTCTTTAAACTACATTCACAATCGAATTCTTCCCATTTCTTCTCCTTCTCCATTTCTGTTTCTTCTTCATTTTCCGCCTGGGCTACTAAGGTTTGGATCTGTCGTTCATATTCTTCTGGAGGATGATAAAGTTTCAAATTTGCTGCGGTCATGATCATCTTGTGATCCGTTACTAAATACTGAACTTTATATGCATTGTTTTTGAGATCTTTAATTATCCTATAAGGACCATGATAATTCTTTCGGAACGTCTTGTAAACGCGATTCTCTGGATCTGAGATCACTGGTCGTTTTACGAGCACTAATTCACATTCCAATAGAGGTCTATGGTATCATATGACGATTTCTCTTTTGCCTTTTCTCCGCTTGAGCTTTCAGATGCTCATATGTTTTCCTGATCCTCAATTCTCTACCTATTTGTGCATCATTAACTGTGGGTAATATTTGATCCCATGGCCTTTCTGGTTGCTTGTCTAAATGTAGCTTAACAGGTATCTCGCCTGTTGCTTCATGAATAGTGTTGTTGATGCAAAATTCAATAATAGGCAAAATATCAATCCACTTCCAATTTTCTTGGGAACAGTAGATTTTGCAGTATTTTTGCACTTCTCTCGTAACCTTCTCAACAGGATTTACTACAGGATGCCTAATGCTGGATAAAATTTGTGTTATCCTAAATTTTCTAATTCTCCTCGGAATTCAACGCTTGTGAAACAACTTCCGTGATCAGAAAGTAAATTTTCTGGCCTTCCCTGAACTGGAATTACTCTTTCCTTTAGTCTCTTGATGACCTGTTTGGTTGATGTCTTCTGAATAGGACATAATACTCCCATTTTGGTAAACACATCCATTGATACCATTATGTGTTTATTACCTCTTTTAGCCTTTGGTTAAGGTCTAAAATTATCTATCGATAAGATCTGGCAAGGTCTTTCTGGTAAAAGTGGTATAGGCTTTTGTCTCATTAAAAAAGAATTCGGTTTAATTCTTTGGCATCTGTCACAGGTACCGTACCGTATCTCTTAACCTGGGCCATATAAAAGCTTCTTGCAACATACTGACTGTCTTGTCTACCCCAATATGTCCAAACGTTCTGTGTAGTAACCATACTAACTTCGCATCGATAAATGCGGATGATGCTCGATCAAGCTTTCCCTCGAAGAAATCTAACAACATCCTCATCCATGGGTCTTGCTGTTGTTTTTGTCCAACTCTTCTTAAATCTTCAATGGTTCCTTGATCTTTATCATCAATTTGGATCACAAGTGTTTCTTCTTCGGTTCCCGAATTCCGACTCAGAAAGTCCGGTACAATGTTTTCCTTTCCAGGGCAGTATTCTATCTCTGCATCGTACTGCTGGATGTACAATGCCCAACGCATTAGTCGTTGACTGGACAAGTCAGTTTTCATTAAGAAAGTCGATGCCTTGTGATCTGTTCTTAAAATGATGGGAAATCCATAAATTATTTTGCGCCAATACTCGAACGCGTACAATATTGCTAGAAGTTCGATTACACTGACTGTGTAATTTCGTTCATGCGGCTTTAATCTTCTCGACGCAAAAGCGAGGTAATTTCTCTCATTAGGCCTTTCTTTCGTTTCCTGATACAACATGGCTCCTATGCCTATCTGTGAAGCATCTGTCTGGATTATGAACTTTTCATTGTAGTCGGTGTATCCTAATTTCACAAAATTTAATAGCATACATTTTGCCTATATGAATGCATTCTCGCATTCTTCTGCCCACTTCCATTTTCCCCCCTTCTTGAGTAGATCTTGTAATGGTGATACTGGTTTTGTATAAGCAGGACAATGACTGCTAAAAACCATATAAGTCCTAAAAATTGTCTGACATTTTGACTTTCAGTTTTTATATTGGCTACTTCGGTATTTAGGGTTTCCAAGTTCTGTTTGCATTCCATATTTCCCTTATTAATACTTTCTTTCACAGCTTCTTGGCTGTCCTTATTTTCCTGAAATCTCAGGTTTATATTTTCTTGAAATTTTTTATTGTCTTCCCTCAAAAGGTCCAGGAGATTCTGCATCTCCTCTGTCATAGCCATTCTGTTATCAAATAAAATTTGAGAATAGATGGGCTACTCACATCCAAGAAATCAGTCATGCACATGAAATGACGTGACATTCAAGTGGCATATTTTAGTGTTGTGATTTATAAATACTTTAACATAGAAGATGGCGCCTACTACATACCGAGTGTAAAAGAGCTCCGCAAGTCACCAGCCAAAACAGCCAGTTAAGTATCATTTATCAGTGTCCTCAGTGTGCTTATTTATTTGAACAAGCTTTTGTTGAGTGATTAATATAAAAGTATGACCCTAAAGGCAGTAAACGAGCGTGTGAGTAAGTTTGAAAAGCGGATGGCTGAATTTCAAGCTCGCTTGGAGCAAGCTATGGAGGCCTCCACGATCAGTGCTACCAACCCCAGCGACACCCTGAATGTTCTCGCGTCAGATTTTAAGGACTTACGAGAAGTAATTACTGCGGAACTGGACGAGATGAAGAAAGAGGTAATCCTCGTCCAGGAGCATCTCGAGAAGCAGGACATCCGGCAAGATGAGGCAGAGCAGTACAGTCGGAGAAACTGCCTTCTCCTCCACGGAGTACGTGAAACTCCCAACGAGGACGTCTACGCGAAAGCAATCGAAACACTCTCTGGGAAACTAAATGTGACTCTGCAAATTGACAGTATAGACCGATGTCACAGACTGGGTCGCCAGCCAAGTACTGCTGCAGGAATCGTGGCCTCAGGGAGTAGACCTATAATAAAGTTCCTACGATACCACCAACGAGATCGTGTTTGGCGCGCCAAGCGGTTGCTCAAAGGCACAACGTTATTAATAACCGAATCCCTTACTGCAACTAGGAAGGACATCTTAAGAAAAGCACGGGACTTTTGGGGATTACGTAATGTATCCACACAAGACGGCCAAATTGTTGTCCACCTCAACAATGGCAGAAAACTAAATATTAACACACCTGCGGAACTAAAGTTGCACATTAATAGGCTAGGTGAAGGAAATGGAATAAGTTCATAGACATGTGTACTAGAAGTTACATTAGGTTTGTGTGTGCGATTGTGTGTGTGTGTTTAGTATTTAGGCAGTCAGCTGTTAGTTTCATCAGGAAGTCGAGGTACCGTTACGGTAAGTTCTTGACCCTGTGAGCATGCCATTTAGAAATAGTTCTGCTGTCCTTGTAGGAGCCAATTCACCCTCAGGCAATGACCGAGGCTCGTACAATAGAAATTCTCCCCTCCCTCCACTTTCACCAGCGCACGCTGGTACCAAGTTACACCAAGCATTTTCAAACTGTCCTAGAACCTTACATTGCTGCCACCTGAATAGCCAGAGCTTACCAGCACACATAGATGAGATTACAGCAATATTCTGTGAAAACAATGTTCATGTAATAGGAATATCTGAGAGTTGGTTGTCTGAATCACTTCCGAATTGTGTGGTTCAGCTTGAAGGATATAATCTCCTTCGCCATGATCGAGCCGATAGGATAGGAGGCGGTGTTGCCCTTTATTGCACAGATGATCTGAAAAGCAGGGTTATTTGTTCATCATCGTCCGTTGAGTTGCTGAGGACGGAGTTCATGTTTGTTGAGGTAACACTGAGTGAGCTGAAAGTATTGATAGGTATTGTCTATCGCCCACCTACTGTATCATACATTTCCGAGTTTGAAACTAGTCTGCTTAATTTACTGCCATCTTACGAACATGTCATTATTTTAGGTGATTTTAACACTAACTTACTAACCAAAACATACAAAGCAAAGAAACTTGAAGATCTATTTTCCTCCTGTGACATGACGATACTTCCTCTCGAGCCAACTAACTTCGTAAGCACAGCAAGCTACACTTCACATACACTAATTGATCTCATCATAACAAATAACCCACAGAAAGTAGTGACTCATGGTCAAATACCAGTGCCGGCTATATCCACCCATGACTTAATATACTTAGCGTATTCGCTCCGTGTTCCAAAGTACAGGACTAAATATTTTACATGCAGAAATATAAAGGACATAGACCCGATACAACTGAAATATGATGTCTACAGTCTTCCATGGAACGACATATTGAGACTGGACGACATTGACGAAAAAGTAAACAAGTTTAATCTATTAATACATGCACTATACAACAAACATGCGCCCAGGAGAAAGATAAGGATTTCTCGTAAACCTAAGCCGTGGTTAACTCCGGAAGTCAAGAAAATGATGTCCCGTAGAGATAATCTTTTCAGACAATACAAACGTTCTGGTCTACCAAATGATTTTGAAAAGTGCCGAGTACTTCGAAACCAAATTAAGCAAACTTTACGTAATCTTAAATTTAAGTATGTTCGTGATACAACCAGCCGACTCAACACAGCTAGAGCGTGGAAACAACTCGGTGCTTTGGGCATAGGAAAAAACCAGGAGCAACTTCCTATACCTGACATTCCACTAGACGAGCTAAATGCATATTTCACGGATGCAGATACTCAATCCAGCCCAAATAACGCTGCCAGTCACGGTCCATCATTTCCACCACCAGATCGACCCAGCTTTGCATTTCGTAACGTAAGCACTAATGAAGTTAAGGGAGTGTTGTATTCCATTAGATCCCAGGCGAGCGGGATTGATGATATACCTATAAAATTTATACATTACATTATTGGTGCTGTTCTCCCCATTCTCACACACATTTTTAATTACTGTTTAAACAATGGCACACTGCCTTCTATCTGGAAATACGCCAACGTGATCCCTCTTCCTAAGGTACCTTGCCCACTGTTACCGTCCGACTACCGCCCTGTATCTATTCTCCCTGCTCTCTCCAAAGTACTGGAACGGTTAGTACAAACCCAAATACTGGAATATTTGAACACTCACTCTCTACTTGACTCACTCCAGTCTGGTTTCAAGAAGGGCCACAGCACAGCTACTGCCTTACTTAAGGTGACTGATGACATCAGACAAGCAATGGACCAAAGACAAGTAACAATACTCACACTCCTCGATTTCAGCAGATCATTTGACACCATAGATATACCGACCCTATTGAAGAAGCTAATATCCCTTCTTGGCTCCGAAGCCATAAATTTTTTCTCTGCTTACCTAACGTGTGATTGTACAGGACACCACCTCACAGTGGCGTCAGAAAAAGGCAGGACCCCCCCCCCCCCCAAGGTTCGGTCCTTGGGCCCTTACTTTTCGTGCTCTATATCAACGATATCTCCTCCACAATTAACTATAATAAATATCATCTTTATGCAGATGATCTCCAAATATATTGCCACACTAGTATCAACAATATATCAAATGCAATAAGGGATATAAACACTGATATCCATCAACTTAGTGTATATGCCGATAACAACTCTCTCCTGCTCAATCCTAAGAAAACCCAAACCATCAACATCGGCTCTCATAAGTTACTAAACTCATTAAAAAACAACTACGTTGTGCCTCCAGTAACACTGAATTCAATCACCATCCCCTTTAGTAAAGAAGTAAGGAACCTTGGGTTAACCTTAACTGAAACTCTTGACTGGTCACCACATATAAGAAATACACGTAAAAAGATATACGAATCCCTTCACCCACTCGTGCGCCATAAGAATATTTTACCACTAGACATTAAGATTAAACTCATCCAGACACTAATACTACCAATTCTAGACTACTGTGACGTCGTTCTCGTTGACGCGACTCATGGACAAACAATGAAACTTCAACAAGCATTGAACTCTTGTCTTCGGTTCGCTTTCAATCTAAGATACGATGCCCACATAACCCCAAGCTACCGTGCTCTTTCATGGCTTAAACCTGATGAACGCCGTAAATTTCACTTGTTGACATCCATCTATCGATTTCTGCATGAAAACACCCCCACGTACATGTCATCAAAATTTAGTTACTTGTCCTCATATCATAATCGAAGCACTCGATCTGGCTCTTCCCTCGCCATCCCCATCAACCACTCATCCATGTTTAACCACTCTTTTGCTGTAGCTGGGTCTCGACTATGGAATTCAACTCCTCCCGATATCAGAAATTCCACAACAATAAATAAATTTAAGGCCGCATGCCGAGATTACCTGTTGAATACTGCTTATTGCCCCGTGTGAATGGTGATGGATGATAGGACGTATGGCTGAGCTAGGATTATATCTAGGATATTATAGAAAGGTCTATGACATTGTTATTATTATTATTATTTGTATTGTTATAATTATTACTATCATTATTCATGTGCCTTTTTTTACTAATATTAGTATTAGCATAATTAATTTACTCATTATTTATCATCATAATATTTTTTGTGTTTTCGAAATTGTCATAAGCTATGTACTGGTACCATATTTCGTGGTTAAGTGTAAGAGAGGGCCATGAGCCCTAACTTCGCCACTACCGAAGACATAAAATAAACAAAAATAAAAAAATAACATTTGAAGTTGCGAATGGGTAGGTTTGAACCTTAACCCGTTTGCACTTCCCTCCTTCAAAACTCTAAGCAAGATATTTTTGTTTCGTAAAAATCAAAATTTTCGAAATTTTTCAAAAAAATATCTAGAAAACTCGAGTTTTTCCTGGTTTTTCTTTAGGAAAACCCGCCTCACGTAACTGGGCGCCATTTTAAAAGATATCCACGGGTTATATTTAAATACATTTATATTTGTGAGTTATCGCGGGCTGCGGCCATTTTACCTACATCTGAGTTTTATTCTAATATTAATATTGACCGACTTATCTTGCGATCCAGTGCTCATATCATAGTATTATACATACTTTCCCCTCTACCCATCTCATATGGAAATGCTCAATCACGTGCTGGCTACCTGTGCGGTTCGGGGATGTTACGTCCAACCCACAACGTGATTTTCACATTTGATATGATAGCACTTGTTTTAGGATCTGCAAGACTACATTAAAAACAAACATGTTATAAAAGGCATGAGTTTATTTTATAAAAACTCCCAGGAATATTACAAATACTTTACAAACATTTACATTTTTTTTTTGAAAATTCCAATTATCAAATTATCAAATACAGAATAAATTCATATAAATTCATATTATCGCGTTACCTTGCGTAGGTATCTCTTTATCATTGAGTATTCATCTATATTTCATTTCCGCAACATTTTATTTACTGAGACATAGAGCATGCCTATCACTTCATATCATTTTATCTAAGGCTTTGCAGACAATCAACTGTATTATTGATATCCCTTCTGGGCATTATTCATACTTTATTTACTTTAAATCTCTTTATAATCATTCATTTAATTTCTTAATCAGTAAGCCTTATTTTTCACAACAATTTAACACTTTGAAAATAAATACATGCCCATCCTTAAATTCACGTCCCGTCAAAATTAATTTCCATGCAGTAGGGTGGTTTATTAGTGATGTATCATATGCTATTATTTTACACTTTTCAATTACCTTATAAACTCAAATTCGAGTTAATCCGTTTTATATTTCACATGTATCTTAAGGTAGGAATCGAATATTTAATGATCACTTATCTTTGACTACTATGGTCAAATATTATCCGATTTTTGCAAATTTAATGTGGGGATGATTTTCAAAAACCCACTAATTCAATTATTTCATTCACTATTACATAGCACCTCATATTTAAAAATTTGCTTGTTCCGCAATAACGCCTAGTATCCATCCAAAAACCTAACCGCTGAATACAAAGCTCTATTGTATTCTCCCCTCTTGTTTAGGAGCGGTTGGCCAGCGGCTCGAACCCCTCGTTTAACGTGATTTATTACCGTCTTCGCGCTTCATTCACAGACTTTAACTTTCAACTGTTTCGTTCCCATTTAAAACAAAAGGTTATGAGGATCCAAGCTACCACATTACTTCATTAACTATCCCTTATTTTATTCATATTCATTTCACTTTCCTTGTCACACGTGCCATAGTTTGAGATCATAACTCATTACCTTTCATTTCACATACTTTATTTGGTCGGTTTACATAGCGTCGTTGCCATAGTACAGGCCATGTGATCTGGGCTCAGGTACACATCTGTGGAACTCCGGTTGAATCACACATCGTATGAGCTCTAGTACTTCCCATATACATATTTAGTAATTGCCCGGAGGGACTTAAATTTCAACAACAATACACGTAACTCGAATCCTTGTTCGATTAAGTGGGTCGAACCCTCGCACAACAAAATCGACGACTTTCTGACAATTATACCTTTTATCTCCACACCTACGCACGTCACAGGATATATTCATTTCACTTGCTAGCACTTAACTCACTTATTATTTATAGGCCTTTTTCGGCAACACAACTTCTAATTACCTTGGATCGTCATAGCGTTTATCACAACTTTGCTCGCATTAGAATTTTACTTTATCGTAGCTCAATAGTTCATAACTTCACAATTCATTTTTCTGGTGTTCGATAACACCGATTATTTTAGCGCATTATTCATATTACTTGTTGGATAGCGTTATTTTATCATCATATTAAGGTATCCCAATGATCCTTCAATTATTTCAATTATTTTATTTACTTACTTACTTCTTTCCACTCGAGTTTATTATTATTATTATTTTAATCAACATTCATTAATTCATTATTACTTTGCGGAATGCAATTATTTATTTCAACATTAACATTTCGGAGTATAAAACTCAACATTTCTTATTTTGGAGTGTAAAAACTCAATATTTATTATTATTATTATTACTTTAACGGTGCTTGTTTTATTTACATCACTTTCATTTATTTGGCATATACGAGGCACGTCCAGAAAGTAAGCTCCGTTTGGTAATTAAATTAAATTGTGTACAGATACAGAAAAAATATTTATTGCAGAACATTCTACACCTCTTAAACTACCTTTTCACATAACTGCCGAACTTTTGCAGGCATTTGTCATAGCGTGGCACAAGTTTTTGGATACCTCTTCATAGAAGTTTGCCGCCGACCCGTAAACGATAGTGAAGACTCCCCTGTAAGATATACTACTGTTTGGCCATCACTGTTAGGCAAATTGCGTATGTGGTCAGGAGAACTCCTAAACATACGCAGTTCTCCTGGTAAGCACGCAATTTGCCTAACAGTAGTGACCAAACAGTAGGATATCTTAAGGGGAGTCTTCACTCTCGTTTACGGGTCGGCGACAAACTTCTATGAAGAGGTATCCAGACACTTGTGCCACGCTATGACAAATGCCTGCAAAAGTTCGGCAGTTATGTGAAAAGGTAGTTTAAGAGGTGTAGAATGTTGTGCAATAAATATTTTTTCTGTATCTGTACACAATTTAATTTAATTACCAAACGGAGCTTACTTTCTGGACGTGCCTCGTATTTTATTTGCCATTTGCGTTATTACATTCGATTCCTCCTTTTAGACCATTAATTCATTTTTATTTAACCATTTTTACGGGCTTGCAACATTATTATTATTATCATTTTTGCAATTTTATCATTATATTTTGACTTTTCTGCAAACCGTCTTGGCGGTTGCCTTCTGACACCTTATTATTATTATTTGATCACTCATCGTGCATACATTTCATACATAAATTCACTGAAATAGCATATGATACAATCACTTTGATATTATAAACATTTCGACTCACCCATATTTCAGCTCATGACGTGACTTCTGGATGATTTCACCCACATAATTCCTTCAGCACTCCATTTTTCTATTATAATAGACCCTTTTAGACACTTGGTCATTATACATACACACGACAATATCTTGATACATTTTATCAATTTCACTCTTTAACACTTATAAAAAACAATAAAAATTCACTTAATTACGGTTTACAATCGAACACGGACCAATTCTCAGCGTACAATCTGGTGGAAAACAGCATGGATGGTTTCTCCCTGTACCGCTTTGAACGTGTGATCCTAACTTCCTCCCCTTCGGTAAGTCTTTTCCTAGTACCCCCGATCTCGTAATTGTCTCTTTTCGGACCTCCTTCTATGATAGCTTTCCCTCCACTTCATAATGCTCTATCCGTCCTTCTGCTATCGCTCTTTACTTTTGCATCACAATTGCCTATCGCAATTTTATAGTTCCTCTTACTTCTACCGTGATCTTCCCTGAAGATCGTATTAAATGTTCTGACTGTTGAACCTACGTCCTCCGACGTTTTACTTGGATAATTGTCCTTTACTTTAACTGTCTTTTTCTGCGCGCTATAGTTTCTCTTTCTACTGTCAGTGTTCAGAGTTCCTAACCCCTATATTGTCCTTACTTTACCGCACTTTGTCCGTAAATGTTCTTAAGATACTTTCGCATCTTCTGCCTTTCTTATGTTAGTGAGCGGTTTGGTTTCGAACCAATACTATTTCGCTGTCTATCGCATTTTATACTGGTCTTGTCTCTTGCGAGATTCGAACTATAGTGTTTCTGATTACAGTGCTTATGATTTTCTTGCGGACTTGCGCGCTTCGTTCCCGAGGGTAGACCTACCTTGTTCGTACTGATTAATTTTTAAATAACATGCCTATACAGAGGCTGTTAAATAATGGTTAACTTGCGTAGCGCACTCGAACTGTGGTCTCTGACAATTTTCGTATAACCTGCCTCTAGAAAAGTTTCTCTCTCGACTGATGATTACGACATGCCCTCCGGCATGGCTCCTCGTTCGACTGAATGTTAACTGAACGATGACTGAACTTCAACTGAATTTCTTCCCCCGACTGCTCCCTATTTATTCGTTTCTGTCTAGAAATTAGTTCTCTAAAAGTTTGGGAGATGAATTTCTGATTCCCTGGTCTAATCTTCTTCATAATTTAATCTAAAGTGTGTTTTATAAATATATTTTGATTGCCGGCTAACGGAATGAAAATCCTTCGCTAGTTTATTTTTAATTAATTTAATTAGTTAGTATCCCCTCTGCAGGGTCAATCTAAATACTCTTTTCGTCCACAGATAGTCTTCCGCTTGACTTATGATGATATTTTTCTTAGCTTGCAGTCTTTCAAGTGCCTTCTTCAGGCCTGCCAACTTACTAATTTTTCTCGTTCCCATTTCTTGTCTCACTTTAGATTTAACAATTCTGGTGGGTTTATTTTGTTAAGTTTAATGTGATAAAGCCCCTCTCTCTTTGCGTGTGAAAACTGCTGACTTACAAATTCCTGGATTAAGTCTTTTAAGAGCCTCTCGAGAAATAATTCTCCTTCAGCTGTCCACTTGAAAAGTCATAATTTTGGAGAAGTCGCTGGCACATCGGAATTTCGAGTGGTATTTATGGCCTCTTGACTTTGACTCTCGCTAATGTTTTAATAGTTTCCTTAATGTTTCTTTGCTTTTAAACTGTCATTTTTAATGGGGTTTATGTGCCTGATCTGACCAGCTGCCTCCACTTGGGCTGCCCCTACGGTCGCTCTACAGTGGGCTTACTCTTGTATTCTCTGTAATCTTTATAAAGTCTTATAATATTTCTCTATAAAGGATCAGGGGTTCGATCTTGTGCCAATCCCACATGGGCACAGTATATTGACTGAGAATGTGTCCTAGGACACCCTTGGTAGTAAGGGCCGTGTGCGATGGTTAAAATATACGTTTGGTCTAGTTTTTAGGAAAAGTGTAGCATCCAAATTTACGGTCATGGGATCCACAGTGCCATAGAGCGAATATTGCTTCCGTGCTTGGACTGCAATATTATGGCAGTGAGGTACTGTAAGCCACTGAAGTTGTTCAATAGGAATAATCCATAATATCAACTTTGGCAAATTGTATCATGAGGTAGAATACTTGATGTCGCCTATATTAGATGGGGAGCACGAGATGAAAGTTCAGTATATAGGCTACGAGTGGAAATAAAAGATTCTGCTTGCCTGGAATCGAGAAAAATAGTTTTGAAATGCTACGGCAAAAGGAATATCTCCACTCTCGGTGAGATATATTGGGGCCACAAGAAATCTTGTAGAAGGAAAAAGAGAAACCAGGACAGGATATAGGAGACAACTTGCTATATTCTTCACAATTTAAACTTGGAAAGTAACTCTGAGAACTTCAAAGTGGTTCTAGTAACTTAATATAGGCTATCTGCATTTGGACGCTGGAGAACAAGAAAATAAAGGGATGCTGTTCAAGGGAAATAGAGTACATCATTGTACGGTCATACCTATGCATTACTCAGGTTATAAACTCGTGTGGGCGACTAGCCTGATGGAACTGGTCGAAATTTCCACCAATTGGGTGAAATGCAATTGTGCAATACCGCTCCAGTACTTCAAACAGAATTAAATTCTTGGCAGAAATGGGAATTGAACCCAGTCCTCCGAAATGGTAGCTAATTACGGTAACTACTACACCACGCGGTGGATGTTGTAGTAATTAGGCTTCCAGAATTGTAGGAAGCCTGTTCGGACCCTGGGACAAGCCTGTTTCTCCGCTGTTTACTGTAGACTAGTGGCGGCGGAACAGCGAGATCATTTTTGCCTATGATGTGAATGGCATAATTACAGCTAACTTACAGACTAAATGAAGAAAAGCTGTGAACTTGGTTACTAGATGCCACCGCAACCGTCATCAGGCGATGAACGTTGGAACTTAAAGGGAGTTAATCACATCTAACCTACAAATTTCACTTTACACGATTGTAGTTAGTCGAAGGTTCTTTTACAAGGCCGCCGGCTTTACTTCCCCTCGGAAGGAAGTCATACTGAGGGATTTTAACGCTCTTTAAAATCCAACGACTTCAGTCGTGTTTGAACCCGCGATCTAGGGCATAGAAGCTCAGCATGCTACCGACTACGCCACCGAAGCCGTCTCATTCGAAGGTTCTAATTCGAATTTTCCACCGATTACTGTAGTTGAGTTAACCGTATACTTACTTAGATTATTTAATAAAACTGTAGGTTATGTTGCAACCAGTGTATCATAAATGTTAACATTTTGCCTACGTATTTCTCTAAATAAATAGAATTTTCGATTAGTCGATTTAATTTGACAACCCCTCACGATTCGAGATATCGAGGTTCGGCTGTATAAGCACGGATATGATTCTCGGCCCTGCCTGGAGAAGTGAAGTGGTTATCTGGCAAATATCGTGATGGTGCACCAGCTCCTTCCTAGCTGCAAGTACAGTACACTACATCAGACTGATTCCCAAGCTCCAAAATGAAACAATAACGACGACTTTCAAAATTATTTTAAACTTTAAAACTGCTTGTTATATTGATCCTTCCAACTGGAAAAGAATAAGTTACATGAATTATTGTGAACACACCAAAGTGTCCTCTGTGCCTAACAACTTGCAATCCGCACAGGATGTTCTGGGCACATGCACTATAAAGTCGCAAGTTACATCTCGTATAGGCTAATATAGTATTCACAGATTTCATATTAACTGTACATTTGTAAGATTCCAACTAAAGAATATAGATGTATGGATCAATCAATTAATTCATTATAGACCTGTAGTATTTTGTATACTTATTGTAGCCTTAGAAAATAAGCACTACACAAGACTTAGATTCGGGGTCGTGATCGGTCCTTGATATAATATGAGGAGAAATGTGCTTCTTACATTTTCCAGGATTCACTGGGGAACTTAAAATTATGAATAACTTACATGACAGGTTAAAACAATAACAATTTAATTCTGAATCATCACTGACAAAACAATAAAATTAAACGACCCTGATGAATGACTTTGAATTGTTTGCCTGCCATAAATGACCTACAAGCAACCCAATAGCCCACATGCGACCTCCAGGTATCCGATACTATGTAAACAAGCGAAGCCGGGACCAAGGACAGTCACCTCCATATTTGCCACCATAGTACCCTCAAACCATGTTAGCCGACAAAAGAAAATGACTGAATCAAAACATCAGTCCAACAACAACAACAACAACAACAACAACAACAACAACAACAAAAAGCATTCAGCTTAGACAGCTGTTAAACAAGGTGAGCCAAAAGGTCACATAAAGAAAATAAATACACTGAATCAAGTAACAAAGTACAAAATATCCAAAGAAAAATATGTTTTGTGTGTTGCGTGCGCGGTCCGACAACTAAATATAACGAGTACTTTGACGAGAATTCATTCCGGTTCGACCACTCTAGTAAGTCATGAATTCCCGTTCTGCGGGTTGGAAAACCCGACAATAATGGGAACACACAATGGCTAATACTAAAATAAACAAGCTGACATAGTCTAACCCTTTACAAACAAGCAATAATACACGAATTGTATTTTATAATGAATAGCAGCTGAAACAAGCGGTCATAAGCTCTCAAATCAACACAATGCAACATGTGACATACAAAAACACAGGTTAGCCGTTTGCAACCTTAACGTGACATCTTAAAGACTTGGCGAAGACACGCCAAGCAACAACAACAAAATAAGAACAGGCCTCATCAGGCGTACAAACAATTATATACTGTGCCCGTTGGACGAGGTTATCTGGTTACCACCAACCGTAACATGGCCTCCCAGATGACCCCTACCTCGAGACACATTGCCGGAGAGGATCGGAATGCACTCCTTATGGGACTAGCCGGCACAAGACTCTGCTTCCCTAAGGATGAGGTTCCCATGACGGTGAATGTCGTAGACACCCAATGAAATGCACCCCCAAAAGGTCAAACTACTAAATAATTACATCCAGGCTTAAGACATACTCACGGTTTGTTTATTTTAAATGCCAAACCCATGTCCTACGGTCGGAGGGTTTGGAAAAACGGCTATTCCGTAGCTAATAAACAAAAAGAAAACAAACAACTCCTAAATTTAACGTAGAACCCCCTCGACTAGTCTTAAATACAACAAACTAAATATCAAAGCTGGGGAAATGGTACCGCAATAAAATGGTTATACAAGAATAGATTATGCTTTTCATAAGAAGACATCATGTCAGCACAACATGTCAAACATGACAGAAAAGTTAAATGACTGGTACCATCCCATATTCACATTTACGATTTAATGAATTCGAACTAAACCTGATTTAAACTGATCAACGGCTTTAGACGTCCGTGATAAACAAACTTAACAAAATCTAATGATTATCAGCCATCATTACAGTACAATGTTACAATTATATACAACAACAAAGATATATCATTACAAGAAACAGTAGGGTAAACAGTGGGATAACATGTCAATGAATAAATAAATTGAACACACAAATAATCATCTTGTTATTCCTGCCTACAATAACAACTGTTTGTTATCCACCGTCATCTATCAGTGTATTTAAACATGAGAATCCAAACTGCTCAAAAACAGCATTCTCCTGATCGAGTCGCGACCCACAAGTTCTGAACTTTTGGTTCGCGTGCGATCTCTGTCAAAAGTCTATCAGTGTCAGCTACTAGGCTTACTAGTAAGAACAAACTAAAGCTCAATGCATTGGTCCGCTCGACTAAAAGAAACAAGATCAAGATTTAACAACGATTAAGAATTAACTGTAGTATTAGCATCGTAGGTTTAGGAAATAAATAGATGTTCATGATTTAGTCCTAAGTTAAAGGACGTAGATTTATGTGTCCTTTTATTATTAAGATAGTTGACCAAATGCAAGGCTTCGCATGAGTGTGCTACCATCGCATGGTACACCTCACCAAAGAACACGTGGCTCGCACGTTAACAATAACACAATCGGTGCTCGAAAGAGACCGTAACCATTCCTCCTCGGACAAACTTGTTCTGTAACATAGATTTGCCGGCCTACACAATAATAAACATTGTAACCAACCCAACTTCGTGTATCAAGGACACGGAAAAGAATCATTCACTTTCAAGTGAGAATAAACAATGGTCTTAACTGTCAAACCTATCAAATGGTTACTCAAAACAATATGAATCATGACAATAATACATTGGGCTCGCTCACAAATACCTGCGAGTATATTTCAAATATTAAGCATTACTGATTAGTACCCCTGTACTGAAACAATCTTTACAAAAATCTATACTTGATCAAGGTTAATAGCATGAGCATAAACAAACATGGCTCATAATGAACATTCCTAGCATGGTATAGAGAAAATAAAGTCGTTAGTCAATTGTCTCACAATTGAGATCGTAAGTAACCTTGGGCAATGTCACAGGCGTGAACTGGGCTAGCATCTGCCATAATCCTTCCGAGCGCTCTGTAATACGCGTTACAGCGTGTCAGTGAGTTCTCAAAGAAATGTCTTTCGCTGATTCAAAACACATTAGATTTACCTTAAAGTTTTCATGAGTTGTCCTAGCATTCAATCTGTATTAAAATACACATGTAGTAAAGGGTAGAATGTCGTTAAAGACGAATAAATTTCAATAAGAATGATATGGTTGGCTTCTAAAAAACAAAGAAACGTAACGGAAATTTATTTTAATTCAGCTCCAGCTGATTATTTTTCATGCTTTCTGAAGTTCTGAAGTCTCCTGTTGAAAGTCTTTGAAAGTGTGTATCGCCACTGCAGCTCACAGTAAAATATGCACTGCGTACTAGGCACGTTTAAATGAGTATTTATACAAGTTTCACACCTTTACCTCTGGTGGAAATAATTGAAATGATACGATTATCGTGTAATAGGAATTATGAGTAAGTTAAGTACATTGCTTGACTCATTTACAACGATGTGAATTCATCTTAATTCTGGTGGCAAACTGCTCACTCTTAGAAAAATGTAATTTACAATAACAATGTAGGCTGGAGACTTTCCATGCCTAAGCGATACGTCCTCAAATGTTAAATAATAAACGTTCAGTGGCGTACAAAGTAATTACCAAAAGGGGGACTTCAGAAAACATGAAAAATAATCAGCTGGAGCTGAATTAAAATAATGCCCCTGTCACAAATTACGAAATTCATCTTCCGTTATGAGGAATTACCTTTGAAACAATATTGCACCGTGTGGAAAACACACAAGTCGGTGTCTAACTCTCTGTCCAGGTACGAAATGCAAAGAAGCTTTTTGAAGCGTGAAATCACCATAGAAGGTGGTCAAAAAGAATGAAAATCCGTACCATGATGAATGACAATATCGTTACGGCTGTTACAAACTAATCCACCCATGACCATCCACCGTACATAAATAAATTATAAGATCATGACTCACAGCTATTTGCAGTTTACTTCATCCAGACACAAGGATTGAGGGGTTTTTCCTTTTATCCTGGTAATCCACAGATATCTTCGCCGCTTGGCTATAGGCATGGTTATCCACAGGTCGTTTTCCATGTTCGTAGTGTGGCTTGGATGTTAGGCGTTCCTTCCATTAGGTATTTAAGCCATTATCATCTTCTTCTTTAGAACAGTACAATTATGCCTCAGCACGTGGTTGAATGAAGGCATCTTGGTTTAATCGTAGAATTGTAGACACTGCTTCTAGCGTATTAAATTCACTGCTTTTACACTTCACAGATAGTAGACTATATTCAAAGAATGGCCTTGTCTGCTTAATCACAGAAGCTAGATTTGGACACAAAGTACGTGTCTCTTCACTGAAGTTAACACTTCGCACGTGGTAGATATTTTATCTGATTGCATCAGCTTAATCGTAGTCGTTTTAATTTCGGCCTTTACACGGCTCAATAATATTGCACATGAACTGATGAATATTTCGACTAGATTTTCACTCGTGTATCACTGGTACACAAATCACTTATCGTCACACTGGTCAGCCATATAACATGCTGCAACCATGTGGTCGTTCACTTCACACTTTGTAAAATATCACAATTTAAAGTTTCGGTGGACTATTTCACGTCACAAGCACACTTCGTGCTGAAATAAATACTGTGGTCGTGTTAAACACTCCGATTCCTGATAACGATGTTGCTAATGCCAGGTCAACTTGAACCTTCAAAAATGACGTGTGATCGCCATGCGAGTACAAATTAGAGTAATTCCTTCACGGAAGTAGGTGTGCTCAGTTCTCTCACTTCCGAGTCATTTAGCAACTAAGTTCTTTCCTCTCGCAAGTCTGCGGTGATATACCTTAGGTTGTAAACCAAAAATAAAAATATAAGCCCATGAAAATGTGGCTAATTATGCTGTATCACTTCTTATTATAAATTCAAGATTGCACATTAAAGAAAACTTCTTTAATCATGAAGTGTAAATATACATAGCTTCTTAACAAAGTCAAAAGGACATCTGATGTGGTAGCATGCATCTGGGATGCGTTCATAACTCTAGAACATAATAAATTCCATGGTTCTCGTACAAGCTATCACCAGCATGAGATATTCGGGCTCATATATCCCCTCGTCGTTTCAAATAAAAATGATGACAGCATCTTTATTTGATTCTGCAAGACCTCTTAATTCTGGTGATACTTTGCCTGAATATCCACTCTCGGTGGTCGGAAAATATAAAATAGAAGTTAGTTCTTCTCCACAGTTGAGTGATTAATGGAGTTCATATCATTGTCCCATGCTTCCCATTCCTTCATCGATGGAATGTAACAATCATCCTCAGAATCGGATTGTTCTGTATCTCCCATAAATTCAATATGATGGACATGTGCGCTTCCTTCCTTCCCATGAATCTGGTGCAAAGCACTCATATAGTCTTGCCATTTCTCCCGTTTCTTCTCAGCTGAAATGTCCGAGTCGGAGGTTTCATCATCGGTTGCATCTCCAAAATTATTAATATTAACGACTCTCTTCATACCATATCTTCGGCTTATCTTCTCCAGGTTGTACAGTGCTTCAGACAGTCTCATCTTCGGAATATAATCATCATCATCATCATCAGATTCTAGCTCTTCTTCGCTCGACATAGGTTCAAAGTAGTGAATGTCAGCTTCATCAGAGTCAGAGTTTCCAGAATCCACTTCTTCTCGTTCTCTCAGGCGTTGTATTCTGGCATCATCCATCCTCTTCGTAATTTCTTCAAACTGCTCGTCCGACATCGACGGTCTCGTCTCAACATTGTGTACATCTGCGACAACAGTCATCCAATGATTCTGGCAAGGTTCATCCCTCGAAGTTTGAGATGAATCGTCAGATTCCTTTCTTCTATTTAACTCCATGATGTAAGCTCGGCTTTCTAAGGCTCTTGCATGCCAGTCATTCTCTGGTCCTATTGCTTTATCACTGGGTTGCACTGAGTTTTCCTGAGTGGTATTCTCGCATTCTTCCTTGATGCTTTCTTCACTCTCTTCATCAGTGTTTTCTTCATTAGCTGCTTCAGAGCTCTCTTCATTAATCTCAGTGATCACTATGCCCTCGGCGTTCTGCGTATCTTGAGCATAGACATTAGCATCCATAGCTTCATCATCTTCAGGAACATCCTTAGAAATAGGATCAAATGGCTTGAAATAAATCGAATTCTGGCCCATATCGATGATTCCATTATGTGTCCTCAAAAAATTTGCGCCTAGAATAGCTTGATATCGTTGATCTCTAAAAACAAGGAATAGATGTAAGTACACGTGGTTGGCAATCTCCACGGTACAATATACTTGCACAGTGCATTTGACACTCTTGTCTGGGATAATCCCTCGCACTTTCACCGTTGATACTGGCAGTTCAGTCAACTTGGTGTTATTCTTAAGAATGGCATGAAAATCTGCTGACAGAACACTGATCATGGCTCCTGTGTCTAACAGTAATGTTACAGGGTAACCGTTAATTTTGGCGGATATAACTGGTAGTCTCGTCAGTTGTACGTCGTTCGTCGTTTGCCTCTCATAAAGTAGATCTTCCTGGAGGGGTTCCCAAAGAAGTATGATAGCCCTTACTTTGGAACTCGTCTTCTTAGACCTTTTTGAGATTTTGGCGTTTTTTTTTTTGTTTACCCTCCCAACCATTTGAAGTACCAGGTTGGTTAGGGTCTAAACGTATCTCATCGAGATCTTCTGGAGGTTCCCTCGGCGTTCGAGTTTCCTCTCTCTCTTCTCTTGTTTGACGAAGATATTCTCGACTTTCTTGAGCTCTTCCTCTCCAATCTCGGTCGATTTCCATCTCCCGTTGACGTGGATCTCTGTCTGGACGATATCTTCCCGAGTATCAGTAATCTCGACGAATATTACCTCTGGATTGATTCTGGTTATCCCTTCGTTGATTAACATTATAATTTCCTTGATCTTCGTTTGGTCGTTCGAAACGACGCTCCCAATACGGTTGGTTTCTGAGCCTGTCATTTCGACCATAGTTGCGATTATACGGTTGCCGGTTTCAATTTCCCCGGTCAGGTCCTGAGTTGTCTTACTGATACCGTGTTCCCATATTGGATATTGGTTCAGGCGTTTGACTGTTTTTGTCGACAGTTGTTATATTGACTTGTCGATTTGCCGGTCTGTTGTCATTACGCGGTTCACCACGAGGTCGGTGACTAATAAACTGTTCTTTGGTTGAACCGAGTCTTCTGAAGATCTGGTCGCATTGTACAAAGAACGTTGCGTCAGCGGAGATCAAGGCTCGTTGAACATCTGCGGGATATTTTCTGATCATGGTTTGTATCAGATCAGTTTCCGTTAGTGGGGGTTGAAGACATCTCAGCTTAGCTAATTTCGATGAGAAATAATTCGCATAGCGAGTTGGCTGAGTAGAGCTGTACCTCTTCGTGTACATTTCGGCTCTTATCCCTTGCTGGATATCTGAAGACCAATATGTGCGCAATATAAGAGGTTAATGAGTTAGGCTGAAGAGGGCAAGAGAAGTAGTGGAGGCCACAGTGCTAACTGCTAATAGGGGATCATGGATATGATTGGCTTGCAGACTAGACTCGATGCTGAGAGGAGAAACAGTCTCTGAAAATAAATGAATGACATTAAAATGCTACGACCAATCCAGGAATCAAACCCGGGGCCCTTTGTATCTAATTTAAGGCTAGCGTCTTGCCTACACGCTGTATGCAATGATGAGGATACGTTGACTGTAGTGTCGTAACCAACAACCCTTCCTTTCTTGTGAATTACAGTAGCCTATTCTAAGAACAGCTTACGAATATACTGTATTTTCCGTGTTTTAATATGCAGGAACATATAGTACGGTGCAATTTGAGTCCTAAAAACAGCCTAACCTCAACATCCAAAGTAAAAGTTTCCCTCCAAACCCAAATTGTTCTATACAATCCAAATGATGTTCGGTAAAATGTCTCACCATTTTGAGCGTCGGGTTTTGGGGAGGAGGGGGGGGGGGGGGGGGGGCAGAAGTTGGTAAATTTGTAGTTTCTATCAGTTTTTCTTAAATATTTCGAAAAATATGCGGTTTATCGCAAAATGTGTCAAGTACAACAATAATCTACATTAAATTGCGAACAAAAAAGGTCCCGTGCATAATCATGCTTATGTGAACGGTTCCAGAGTTACGGAGGGTGCGAAAGTAGCAATTTTTCGTATTTTGTTAGATTTTTTGGAAAAATGAAATTATGACTACTACATAATGTAAACAGAAATAATTAAACAATTTTATTAAAACGTAATATTATACAATCGTATTGTAGTCCAAAAGAGGCTGAGGCACCACAAAGTTCTAGAAACGTAAAAATACTGGGAACAAAAACCGGTTTAGTACAAGAGTGGCCGCCAGGTTTGCGTAGCGTCTCTTCAGAGCAGCACGTGGAGCTACGAGAGGCAAGGCAGAAAATAAATTGCAAGGACTTGCAAACTTTTATATCTTGGCTTGAGGAACATAATCCGTTTTCTAAAACACCTGAACTCTCTTCCTTATCAACAGGGGTTGTGGCAGATGAAAACGTGAACTGTGATAAAGCGTTTGAAGTTGGAACACTAGCCTTGAAAGAGATTGGGAACAAAACATTCAATGAGATACACTTGAAAAGAAAGTTAGCTGTTAAGTCTCTAGCCTCTATAACCAATTCTATGACAATTAACAACAACACTGTATGTGTGAACCCTAACACTCTATTACATCGGATGGTGTTCACAGTAAGGAGTGATGAGAGACTTGAAGAAATATTTCAATTTGAATTATGTGCTTATCCTCCGTCCCTCTTCGACGAATCTGGCTTGATGAGGAAGGGAAGAAAATCTTCAATCGTGACTGTTATGGTTCCAGATTCAAATGAATCATCAATCACCCCAGATTCAGAGAAAGTGTCCTCCATCATTGATGGAGGTCACCTCCTTCATCGTGTTGTGTGGCGACGCCCAGCTTCCTTCAGACAGATTTTTGAGCAATACACAGATTACATAATTACTCATTATGGGCCAGCAACTGTTGTTTTTGATGGATACGAGCTAGGAAACACAAAAGATGAAGAACCCTTACGCAGATCACGTTCTACCACTAACATTGAAGTGCAAGTCCATGTAAATATCAATCAACGTGAATTTCTGGCTAACGCTAAAAACAAAACAAAATCGGGTGACGCAGACTTATTAATAGTTTTAACCGCGATTGATGAAGCTGAGAAAGGAGTTGACGTTCGTGTAATTGGTGACGACACGGACTTACTAGTCTTGTTGATTGCCCACGCACCCTCAGAGAACAAATTGAAAGTGGTGGTACCAAAGAAAGGCAATCAGCAGGAAAAAGTGAACACTATTTCTGACATTCAGTGAGGCATTGGAGATATGAAAGGTGTACTCTTAGCAATATACTCCTTCACAGGATGTGACACTGTATCAGCTATCTACAATAAGGGGAAAATTACACCGTATGGGAAAGAGCAAGCCAACACAGCTCTTCGTACGAAACTTCTAGTCTTCAACGACCCCAAAGCTGACCCCAGTGCAGTGGCTGACGCTGGAAAGCATTTCCTTCTTGCGATGTTTGGAGCCAAGAACACTGAAGATCTAGATTGTTTTCGCTACCAGTGTTACTTGCAGGCTATTGCAAAGCAGCCTATACATTCATTGTTCATGTTGGCTGCATTTCCACCCACTTTGGCAGCTTCCATGCAGCATTCATTTAGAACCTACCACCAGGTGCAGCAGTGGCTGAATGAGACGAAGAATCCGCTCGAGTGGGGGTGGAAGGAGATTGGCGAACACCTGAGACCAATTACAACAGCACGTCCTGCAGCTCCCCAGGATTTACTTTCCCTCATAGTGTGCGCTTGCAAAGACGAATGCGTCCGTAATTGCGAGTGAAGAAAGAGTGGTCTGAACTGCTCGAGCATATGCGGTAATTAATCAGACCTAGGATGTGATAACAGGGACACGAACATCATAGACGAAGATCTAGAAGAGGAAAGTGCTTTGTTTGAAGAGGACTGAATACTGATGAATAGCATACTTTACATTAATTTAAGGTCGCATTTAACATTCTACATTTTTATTACTTTTAATAGTTCAGAGTGCTCCGTACCACAGGTTTATACGGCCTAGGCCTGTGGAAGCCTCTTTTCCCTTTATACGAAGCGCCCCTTGAGAAGGTGGTGAGGCTGACGTTCCTTCAAGGGCTCATCACTAACATACCACCGATCATTATGGGGTTTGAAGCCATTTTTCAGTGTTGCCTTAGTAAACAAATGTTTGGTGCTTTTCAGTCGGTCAACGCGAATGTACCCAATGTAATTTGGTTAATACCCTAATCCTGAAAAAAATTACATGAGATGGTAGGTATTTATTAATCTCATGTAATTTTTTCAGGATTAGGGTACTACCCAACTCTTTTGGGTACGGTACATTCGTGTTGACCGACTGAAAAGCACCAAACTTTTGTTTTGTATACCACCGGTCAATAAAATCGGTAGGCTATTTTCTTTTACAAAACCCAATCCTGTATAAACAAAATTAGACATACAGTTTCCTTAGTGATAATGCCATATTGTTTCCAACAAAACAAAAAATACGAAAAAAATCCACTTTTATACCCTCCGTAACTCTGGATCCATTCACTTTAGCAAGATTATGCACTGGACCATTATTGTTCGCAATTTAGTGTAGAATATTTTTGTCTATGACACTGTTTGCGCTAAACCGCATAGCTGTGGAAATAGTTAAGAGAAACTGATAAAAACGACTAATTTACCAACTTCTGCCCCCCCCCCCCCCCCCCCCCCTCCCAAACCGACGCTCAAAATGGTGAGACTTTTTATCGAACAACATGTGAACTGTATAGAACAATTTGGAGCTGAAGGGAAACTTTTACTTTGGATGTTGAGGTTTGGGTCTAATTGCACCGTACTAATAGTCTGACGCGAGTATCGGTTTGTTCGGTAGTTTGTTGAATTATTTCCTTGATAACTAATCTCAACGCCGGGAGTAAGGTGAAAAATTGTCAGAACTTATCAACTATGATGTAAGTAATTGATCTGCCTGCCAGAGAGCGCCATCCAGGAAGTACAGTAATACGTTACGTAAACAGATAAGTGGTATCTCCTTTCTTAGAAGTGTAGCTTCCGAGATTCCCATCAGCCAAGCTTCTGCTTGAGGGTTTCGAGAAGCCAATGTTGCAATATTGTAGCCTACTCTTGACTTAAGAGTGAGTACATTTTTGGCCAAGTCCCTACTGCGGGTTTACAGCGCAGCGGTGTCACTGTGGCGTCTTACTCTACTCATACCTTTGGAGTTTGGGTTCTGGACTCGAGAGCTTCTGTGCTGGTAACATCTGGGCTATCCCAACGCTTACATACAGTGCACGTTTGGTCTAATAAGATGAACAAATACTGAGCTAGATGACATTCAGAGAAACGTCGTAAAAACATTTATGAGACTGAAATTCGAACTAGCGTCTGTTCTCGGTAGACCTTATGAGACTTGGTATAGGCTACCCCACTTGAACACTTATGCCGGGATTTAAATCATCCATGACTGAACTTGGAAACAAAACAGAGTTAAGGCACTTTCTGCTCCTCAATTTACAAACCAACCACCCTCCTCCGTAATATTACTGAAGGGATAAGTTAATGAATTTAAATATCATGTATTTATTTAGAAGATAAGTCAATCAAAGGAGCTGAAAACTGTTGTATCGAGTGTCAGATATTAGACTATTAGTGTAACGGCCCGTGGTTTCGCACGGACCAAAACACACTCAATTTGAAATACAGTAGCATTACAACGACATACCGTCACGAAGGTGTGGACCCACTGTTGTTTCCTAAATCAGAGATCTAGCTACAAATGAAGGAAGGAAGGAAGGAAGGAAGGAAGGAAGATTGTAGTTTTACGTGACCGTGAATCTTGTGATTATGAGCCACGGGACCTCCTTTTTACGTGGAATCCGAACCACAGGACATGACATTTCACTTCGAAAATCTCACATGCATTGACCGGGAATCGAACCCGGACCACCTTGGTGAGAGGCATACAGCTAGACCGCTGAGCCACCACGCCCCCTGCTACAAATGAGAACGCTCTTTATAGGAAGGGAGAGATTTAATCCAACTTCAAGAAGAAAATATTACTTCAAAATGAGATGAGTTATATGATGACAAAATAAAGAAAGTGACATTGAAAAAGGACCACTTAAAACAGAATTATTTATTATAAGGTATAATCACTCCAGAAGGTTATTCATAACCTCTTTAAACGTTAAATAGAAAGTAAATACTCTCTATACATTTATTTGTTGTTGTTGTTGTTGTTGATAGTTTAGGGATTTTGCGACATCGTGGTCATGTAGCCCCGTGTAATTGGGTGTGTGTAAAATTTGTCTGATAACCTGTATCACTGTAATGTTTGTACTAGTTTGTGTATTTGTAATTGAGGTACAGTAAGGATTTGGTTAGGAAGCGGCCGTGGCCTTAAGTTAGGAACCATCCCGGTATTTGCCTGGAGTAGAAGTGGGAAACCTTGGAAAACCACTCCTAGGATGGCAGAGGTAGGAATCGAACCCGCCTCTTCTCAGTTTTGCCTCACGAGGCTGAATGTACCCCGTTCCAGCCTTCGGACCACAATTAAATTTCTTGGCAGAGCCGAGAATCGAACCCGGACCTCCGCGGAGATAGCCAAGAATGCTAGCCACCACGCTACTCTATAGCCTATACTTCCTTTCTCACAAAATGGAAATACCAAGTGTCGAGCCAAACAGTCGTCAAGTCCTCCTTTAATATTACCACGTCTAGCCAAAGGCATGCGGCTCTGCCAAGAAATGTAATTCTGGTCTGAGGAATGGGACGGGGTACACTCAGCCCTATGAGGTAAATCTGAGGTGAAGTGGTTTACCGTGGTTCCCACTTCTCCTCCAGGTAAATGCCGATATGATTCCTAACTTAAAACCATAGCCGCCTTTATTACCAATCCTAGCCACAATGTCACAGGTTACCAGACAACCCCTGACCACAGAAGCATTCTGTTGAGATGGTAGGTCTAAAAGCAGACGAGGACGTAACTTGAGCCCGCATAGCTTGCATGACCCAGTCAACAGCGCAACATATCCGGCCTTGCCTAACCTTGTCCGTGACGCGACGTCACTACGGGATCAGATCGCCCAAGGTGGCGACAATAGTCTCCTCTTCCAGATTCGCGGTAGTCGCGCGATGGAGATCGAAGGTTCGAACCCGGGCGCTGACGCAATCATCCCGAGGGGGGTTTTTCCGCGTTTTCCCACGCTTCCTCCAGGCAAACACAGCACCTAACCCACTCCAAGGCCCTGATGGTTACCGTTATACCCACTGTCATAGACATCACAGTAACACAGGTTATCAAACACCCAAGTATACAAAACTAATGATCAAGTTGCTCCCTAAAAGTATTAACACCACCCCGGTCATCTCCATCTTCTGGTACATGGCGTCGCACACCGACGTGGGACTCTGTTGAGGCGGTATAGAATTCCGGCAGAGTCAAGGCTTGGCCACACAGCAAGCGATCCAGTGGGCGTCGCGGCGGTCTGCGATATGGGGACGTCACATAGGACGCGGTCCAGTCTGGTCGCTTCCTTCTAGAGGATATGTAGTGTGTTTTCATGTTTGATATTATTATTGAGTATGAGCTCGGACGAAGAACAACTATTTGCTTTGCAAAATACAAAGAAGAAAATACAATGTTGGGTTCATGACATCAATAAGAAGAGAGAGAAATTAGGAGAATACTACCGCTTGTGCATCGAACTGGAGTTATAGTGGGGTGAGTTAGCTGAAAAAAGTTTCGCATCCGGCAACCAATACGCCCCTTTGGATTCAGATAGTAGGCTACATGGGTAGACGAGTCTGAAAAGCCCGGGACACAAATTGTTCCGGCCCTCTAGCGGTGTTGGTGACGTAATCAATATGGCCACCAACATTTTGAGACACGCTTCTACATTCCCCGATATAACTCAGTTTTCCTTTTCGATATTAACATAATAGTTAGTGATTAAGAATCAGGAGAAAACGCACTTTCCAACGGTATATTTGATTTCATTCTATAAGTTCACAGTATAAAAAAAAAACATTTTATAATTTATTCTTATTTTTATTTTTTCAACGCACTTTGCTAAATAACTTGAAATCCGTTACATGTAGCTGAAAACATGTCCTATACTTTTTTGTTCATCAAGGAATCACCACTGTTTTATCGTAAACAGTTGCTAAAAATCTGCCAAGACAATGTAGCGTTGCACGAGTCGTTATCGTAACTATGCAATTTATATAGGCCCCGAAAAGTAATAGAGCGTCTAAATAACTATTTAACTAGTAGCAAATGTAATTACTGTATTTTTAATGTATATGTAACATAATAATAATAATAATAATAATAGTAATAATAAAATAATAATAATAATAATAATAATAATAAAATAATACCTTCTGGTCCCAGGAATTAACCTGGGAGGAGTCCATGTGGCTCTGGGCAAATGGGAGTGAAATGCGTCGTTGCCTGTCATCTGCAACCATAACATATTGGATTCAGCAAGAGAATCCAACTAGCCTCTTTCACTCCAACTCCGGCACATAACCTACAAGAGGTGCCCCTGTTAAGCCGAGCAACTCAGTGGAAGGTTGGGTAACCAATCCCAGCGGGAAACTGGGTCGGCGAGCCGATCAGTGCTGGGAGCTCCAAGGCTCACAACCTTGGTAGTACCCTGGTCGGTGTGAAACATCACTGACCCCAAACTACAGTTTTTCAACTGTTCAAAGCATGGAGGAAAGTTCAGCAAAAGCTACTACCCCAGGTGGTAACCAATCCACCTTCGCCTTGAGCGAAGCATGCAGGCCTTCGGAATCTGGGGAGCCTGCGCCGACATGCATGGAGGTATCGGAGACTCCAGGAAAGATCCAACACAAACGCCGGAATTTCTTTGCTACCTTTAACACGAATTCCCTTCGGAAGATTGGTAAATTGAAACAACTAACTGATTCCTTATCCCAACATCAAATCCTGATTGCAGCAATTCAAGAAACGAGATTCACAGATGAACAAGCCTTTGAGTCAGAAGGCTACAGAATTTTTAAAGGTAAAACTGGTAAACGTGTAATAAAAACAGTTCCCAACCTTGGCACAGGATTCATCGTCAGTAGGAAGATTTTGGATTCAATAATTGGCTTCAACTCGCCTAGCAGTCGAGTTTCAACTCTCTCCTTCCGGAGCACAAACAAAGTTTATACTGTTGTGAATGTCCATGCGCCAATCAATCAAGCGAATAAGAGAGACCCGGAAGGAACGGATAGATTCTGGGAAGACCTTGAAGATGTTCTCTGTAAGATTCCAGACAAACACACGATTATGCTTCTTGGAGATTTCAATGCACAGCTGGGTAAGGAAAGAAAGTTCCAAAACATTATCGGAAACTATCCAGCTCACCAGAGAACAAATCGCAATGGTGAGAGGCTCGTAGAACTATGTAAGGCTTTCAATCTTGTAATAAAATCCACAGCGTTCAAACACCTTCCGAGAAAACAGAAGACTTGGACATCTCCGAATCCAAATCTCGGCGAATTTCAAATTGATCACGTCGCTATTGCACGTAAAGCTCAGAGAGAAATACAGAATGTGAAGGTTCTAAGAAATGCCAATCTAGATTCGGATCACTATCTATCCAAAATCAAAGTTAAGCTGATTCCGAGAAACACCAGAAAGGCCGTCTTAAAAAGATCAATCGATTTGATACGGAAAAACTACGATTGTGCCCTAAATTTACTCAAAAACTAGAATCTTGGAATCCCGAAAACTGGGATGAACTACAACAGGCCTTGGTCACAACAGCACAAGAGACAGTTCCACTGACGAAGTCAAAGAAACATGCGTGGTGGAATAATGCATGTGATTCAGTGGTAAAGCAAAGACAACTTGCCTGGCAGAAATGGAACTCGGGAAAGAACCAAGAAAATTGGGAAAACTTCGTGAACGAGAGACAACGCGCTGCAAAAATCATCCGCAATGTAAAACGTGCCTACAACAAGAGCCAACTAACTCAAATTGAGCTAGACTTTCAGAGGAACAACACAAGGGACTTCTACAGAACCTTCAAACGCAATCTGAGCAAATACAATCCTCCGAGTCTACAGTTCAAAGACTCAAATGGGAGACTAGCTTACAGTGAGAGAGAAAATTGCCAGATTCTAGCGAAATACTTTGAATCCCTCCTTAATTGTGAGACTCCCAAATCCACTTTCTCATTTGAAGACAACGTACAAGTCCACCCAGATTCATCCCCTCCAACGAAAGAAGAAATCAAACAGATTATCCAGTCACTTAAGAACAACAAGGCACCAGGTGAGGACTCGATAATCGCCGAATTGTGGAAGTATGCTGGTGAAAAGATGATTGATAAATTGACTGACATTATCAAGGAGATTTGGGAAACTGAGAAACTTCCACGTGACTGGACTTCTGCCTTGATTCATCCCCTGCATAAGAAAGGTGACAAAACGGACGTTAACAACTACCGCGGCATTTCCCTCCTACTGATAACTTACAAAATTATTTCAAAAGCTCTGCAGATTAGGGCAGAACAACAACTTGATCCACAATTAGGAGAATACCAAGGAGGGTTCAGGAAAGAGCGCTCATGTGCAGAACAAATTATGAATCTGAAATCCATCCTTTTCTATCTGAAGCAAAGGAACAAGAAATTTGTGGTAACCTTCGTCGACTTCAAGAAGGCCTATGATTCGATTGATAGAATAGCTCTTATTCAAATTCTAAAGGAATTTGGATTGGATAATAAAACCAGGGCAATCATTCAACAGACCTTAGCTAACACCACCTCCAGAGTCAAGTTCAGAGGAGAAATTTCGGACTCTTTCGAAATTAAGACAGGAGTTAGGCAGGGAGATGGGCTTTCACCCCTGCTCTTCAACTGTGCACTGGAAAAGGTCATCCGCGAGTGGCGCAAAGAAATTAACGATGGGGTCCAAAATGGAGTACGACTGGGTTACAAGAACATGAACCTTTCTATTGATTGCCTCGCTTTTGCAGATGATCTTGCAATTTTCTCCGACTCTTTAGACATGGCCACAAAACAAATTAACCAGCTGCAGGTACAGGCAACAAAAGTTGGTCTTCAGATCTCTTTGGAGAAAACACACTTCATAACTAACATCAAGCCAGCACCAAGGGAGCTAAAAGTAAACCAGGGGAAAATCAAACGGACAGATAAGTTTAAATATCTTGGCGAGTGGATAGAACCCAACGTATGTGAGAAAGAAACCTTCACTTCGCGCATGAACAAAATGGAAATGGCGTACCAACTCACCAAGGACGTTTACAACAAAAAGTCAATATCCCTGAACGCAAAACTTAGGCATTATTGCACTGTCATACGACCAGAGGCTCTGTACGCAGCGGAATGCCTCACCATGAACAAGAAAGGCCTGGTAGAAAAATTGGAGATCAAGGAAAGAAAGATCTTGAGGAAAATTCTTGGCCCGATTAAAGACAACGGTGAATATAGACGACGGCATAACTATGAGCTGTATATTCATGTCCAGAAGATCTCTGATGTAATGAGGAAAAGGAGGATTGCATTTTATGGCCACTTGCTTAGAATGAAACCCACACGATTGACGAACCGGATCTTTAACTATTTTAAAAATAAGAAGACCAAGCCAGCCTGGTTCGAAGAGGTAGAAAGTGACCTGCAAGAGATGGAAATTACCTGTGAGGATATTCAAAAACGCAATCCCCTCAGGAAGAAACTACACGACCACCAGGGTTTTCAAGAAAAACCGAAGTTGAAGACGGGAAAGATGTGGACGGAAGAAAGAAAAGAGCAACACCGGCAACGTATGAAGGAACACTGGGCAAACATCAAAGCCCAGAGAAGCCAGTTGAAATAACGTGGTCCTTAGTTGGCCGATACGATTAAAGAAGAAAATAATACCTTCTAAAAACTAGAAAAATGTAATAATACATAATATTTCATTCAGTAATACTAAATGTGTATTTCTTTTTCAGGCAGACGTTGTGTGAGAAAGTTCAACATGTAAAGAAGTTATTGCTTTCGTGTGTGTAATAGAAATTACTCAATCATGTCAAGGAAGAGGAAACATGAATAGGTTGATGTGATGCTACAACTGACCCAGTGGTGGCTCCGTTAGTATGGGACCTGTGTTTGTTATGCCAGAAGAATTCAAAAGGACGATTAATCATTCCAAAATATGAAGGGTATAGGCCTATATCATTGGCGAATAATCTTGAAATTTTTGCTGAACATGGTCAGAAGTTTGGACCAGTTGAACGATGGACGTAGTCTTTCACAGACATTAGTAGCCCATGAAGCAAAATATCATACATCTTTCAAAATTAAATACGATAGTGGAAAAGCGGAAAGACTATCTGCTGAAAAAAAAACAGAAAAAACAGCCTTCTCTAAAACATTTGTATAATGTTCGTGTGAAGTGTCGAAGCAATATGTGTATTTACGCACAGTTTCAATAAATACTTCATTTTGGTCACTCATCACAATCGAAGGCGGCGCGGCGATCAAGCGGGCAATCTGTAAATTTGTACAGTCGGATCGTTCGTCGTCGCTACAAAGACTAGCGGGTGACGGTAGACCGCGTTCTGTGTGCCAGGGTTGATACAACTGGACCGCCTGACCGCCTCGGTCAGATATCGCTACCCGCCGCGACAGATCGCTTTCTGTATGACCGAGCCTTAACTTGGTATAATAGAGCGCTCAAATACATCTCAAATGCGAGTGGTGAGTGTTACAGGCCGGACGTTTGTTTTAGACGAGTGAAAAATCTTAATGGAAGCGAGTTACTACAGTACCTGTGTTGCTGTCAGCTGCCCCATGCGGTCCGATGATTGACAAAGCTGTCTCACACTACTGCTGAAGTACAGTCATTGGCAAATATAATTGCGTTCTGTTCGTAACTATGTAAGGTGTACTTCCGTGTCACACAATACTTAGCGTGAACTGTACTGTCTACAAGGCGGTGTTGCCACTTGCTGAAGTCTGGAATTCCATTTCATCAAAGCGGTGGTGACAAATATGGAGCCACAGGGCTAGAGAGTGACTGTGTATAGGCTCACCCGCAAGCTTCAAGGTCAAAGGCAATCGTCTAAAACAAACGTCCGGCCTGTAATAGATTTACTGGCACCTTAAAAATCTTCATTTAGGGCCAAATCTCAGAATCCTGGCTCCTCAGAAACCATAGAGGTTATACCAATACCATCATTATCGGCATCTTAAAACACCACAGTATACGGTCGTCTTCAAGTCGTAGGACGGTGATTTTCATGTGTCTTGTTCAATAGGGATTAAGGACCTACTGTAATGTTTCTGCTTTCGTTGTGATGACAAATATACTGTTTTCTACAAAGATATGTTGTTTTAATGGGCGCCAAGACCTCAACGCTATGTTGAAATCTAAATTTGTATTTAACAACACCTAGCTCTGGTAGAACACCTTCAAGAATCTTTACTCTCAGATCGTGGTATGATTGGATCATTAACCCAAAAAACAATTGTATCAGGAGAAGGAATTGGTCTATATCTAATGCTACCTACTGAAAACAAAGATTGCATGGTTAAAAGAAATGAATTTATTGTATAAAAAACAAGTATAGCAAAATTAATAATAATAATAATAATAATAATAATAAGTTTGAATTTAAATTGGAGCGTTGCGATTTAAATATTACCGCTAGAAAATTACGTGAAAACGGAGTCGGATAAATTACTGATTTTACTCTTATTCCCAAGCTATGAATTTACTGAATTACTGAATATGAAATAAAGAAAGACGAGAGATTGCGTAGCTATGTGTCATTCGCGCCTACCACTGGAAATTGCCGTAGCATTTCCCTCGTACTAGATGTTGAAGTGAGCTTCCCACAGCCTCCTGGATGTCGCCATCTTCTTCGTTGTTGATGATATATTTGTAGATATGAAGATCTATGGTCCGTACATCGGAACCAACACGTACAACCACAATGGTTAAGTTTCACAAAGATAGTCGCTAACTCCACTGAATCTCGGAGCCACTCCTCGTCCAACCATACTGGTTAAATTTTATAACGATAGTCCCCGTTTCCACGGCGTGCCAACCATATATGCACCCGCCGCATCCTCACTCTTCATCCGACTTCTAGCCTACCTGGTCTCCACTGATTGGCTGACCCCTCACGCCCTACTCCCCTCTTCTGGCTCATTACACTCGGCGGGAGGGCGAAGTCGTTTTCCGTTCCATACATCCGCCTTTTCGTTAAGCTGCAACGCAGGATTGCGTCATGCTTCCCGACAAGATTAAGCCTGTATTTTAATTCCCAGTGAGTCATGTCTCTCAATATACCCTAACTGACGAAACTCCGTTAAATTCCGTAATCACATAATTTTCTATGATATTGTCGTTCGTAATAATTTGCTTGATAGTGTTTTCTAAGACATAGAAAACCTATCTGTATGCTTATAATTTTATAAAATGCTCCGAAAAAATACCTTAATAATAATTATAATAAATTAATAATAATAATAAATTAACATGAAAAATTCTCTTGGCTGAACAATTTGCCGCGTAAATAAATATAGAATGGCTTCCTACTGACTTATGCCAGTGGCATGAAAACCCCTCGAAAAACACGTTACACTACTTATCTTCGGGGGAACATCAAACACTTTTGCGTGAGTACTCACCATGACGTTGTTGTTGTTGTTGTTGATGATGATGATTATTATTATTATTATTATTATTATTATTATTATTATTATTATTATTATTGAATTAATTTTGGCCTATTATGCACAACGTAAATAATTCTTTATGTTTTCAGTTTTCTTTGGTTGCAGTACTCCTTCATTCCCTTGCTTGCAGCTTATTTCTTTTCATCCATCCAATGATTTTTAAAAATCTTTGATCACTATCTCTGGCTCCTGGAAACCCTCAATGTGTGAATCTTGTTTCCGAATGTCGTGGATGTCTTGTTGTGTGGTGCTCAATTCTTGCAGGTTCTTCTTCTCTTGCATTTAATAAACCATTTCTCGTATACTAAGAGTTGCCTTTCCTGTTGGATTATTACGATGGGATGGTCGGTTGGTAAGCTTAACGACGCATTTTCCTGAGAAGTGTCCGAATAATTTAATATTTCGTTTTCATATAGCATTCTACCGTAGATCTATGTTTCGTACAATTCTTTGTTGCTGCGCAATCAGTGCCAATGCACTTCGAGAATTTTATTTATTTATTTATTTATTTATTTATTTATTTTATTCTCCTCTTCTACGATTTCTTCAATATATTTTCTGTTTGTTTATCATGAGCATCCTGAAGCATTCTTGATGAAAGTGTTCTTCATTTAGTGGAATGCAAGCACCATTCTTCTGGCTCTCTCACGGTTTGAATCATTATTGAGTGAATCGCTTGATGTTAAAAGGGGACTTCTGCAGGTTTTACGAAATATTAGTTTTTGATGCGATACTACAGATGTTAGGTATAGTAGGGCCACTGTTTAGTGTTGAAATGAGACTTGTGAAGTCCACACCAAGGCCGTGCCGAGATTGTGAAATCTCCGCGTGATGTTAAGTGGAGACATATCAGTGTTGTTTGTGCATTTTTCATTACATTGAATTGCTGTTATTGGAATTATTGCTTTCTGTGTTTCAATGATTCTTGCACTGATATTGTACTTCATTTTCATATTACTATTAAGTTACAGTAAGTATTGGTTCAGTGTTCGTACTGAAAATTGTATTTATACATTTCAAAAGCAATAACAATGCATTTTGTAATGATTTGTTGGTTTTTATGTGGAAGTTGGCATTCAAAGTTTGTGGTGTCTGTAGTGGTTGCAATTTAGTGAGAATTAGGAAAGAGGCAGCCGTGGCCTTAAGTTAAGAACCATCCCAGTTTTTTCCTGGAATAGAAGTGAGGAAAACACAGAAAACTACTTCCAACCTGGCCGAGATGGGAATCGAACCCACCTCACCCCATTCCAGCCCTCGAACCAGAACTAAATTTCTTGGCAGAGCCGGGAATTGAACCCGGGCCTCCGGGATGGCAGCCAAGCCACTGCACCACGAGGTGAGCCAACAACTTTATTTTCCCTACTGCATTCTTTATCATAATGAGTTCGGGACGTCCTTTTTGTCATGGATTGTGTATTTTCAAACTGTATCTGCATGACGCTTTTCACTGCAATCTCTTTCAAGTAGTGCAGTGGTCAAGCTGTTTGCCTCTCACCAACGCCGAAGGATCCGATTCCCGCCCAATGCATGTGAGTTTTTCGAAGTGAAATATCACGTCCTGTGGTTCAGATTCCACGTAAAAATGGGGGTCCCGTGACTCATGATCTCGAGATTAAAGGTCACAAAACTTGTATGGTACTCGTATGTTACACGTGATAATCAGAGAATACTAGCCTAAGCAGTCGATGGCGATGTTCTCTTTCTTGTAAACTATTCTTACTATGAGTCAGTCTCGAAATTTGATTCTGGCTACGGACCCTGTTTGGTGTGTTCTGAAGTTCAAATTATTATTATTATTATTATTATTATTATTATTATTAGGTCTATTAATTAAAGCTTTACAAATATACACAGTTTACACAATTCAGAAAAATTGTACACATGAATTTCCTTACAATTCCTACTCATTGGTTTAACCTGTAAATTTACAATTATTACATTAAGTTATAGTATTACACTATGATAAAGACAGGTCGAAATAGGATATCCAATTCATACAGAGCAGGAAGAGCATTCAGTGAGGTAATTGCTGTTTGTTTCATCAATTGGAGCTAGTCCTTGGAATGGTTCAGACGGAATGTACGCGTATTGCGAGCGTCTAGACCGGTCTAGACTGACAGAAACCTTGGAATAGCCGTCTGCGTGCCTTACAATGCACGATGGGGTGGGGTAAATTGTCGCCCGCCCGCCCGTTCCATCCGCCTAACTGGGCCTCGTGTTCTTGGCTTGCTACTGTAACTTGCAGAATAGGTCTACATCATTTCAACAATACCGACAGTAGTGGCTCAACTGGCTAAAACGCAGCATTAGGTCATGGGACCAAGCTCTCTACTGACTCGGTAGACGCGTGGGTTCGAGCCCCACCGTCGGCTGTCCTTGAAATGGTTTTCCGTGGTTTCCCCATTTTCAACACCAGGCAAATGCTGGGACGGTACCTTTTGATAGGCCACGGCCGATTCCTTCCACATCCTTGCCCACTTTCATTCATCTTCATCCATTCCATCTCTCATCCCGACGCGCAGGTCGCCCACGGGCGTCGAATAGAAAGACCTGCACTCGGCCTCTCATGAGGCCACACGACAAAAAAAAAAAAAAAAAAAACAACAATGTTCCTCTTTCCAAAGGCCCCTAGAGGAAGGAACAGCATAATGTTAAATAGAACAAGTAGTTCCGAAATAAGATCAAGCACCTTGCTTCCCATCAAGGCGGACCAGGTTCGATTTCTGGCTAATGCATATGGATATTTTCGGGGTTCAGCGTCACGTCCGGTGGTTCGGGTTCCACATAACAAGGAGGTCCTGTGGCCCAGGATCACGAGATTAATGGTCCTGAAACAGTTTATCCTTCCTTCCTTCCTGCCTTTCTGCAGTGAATAACTACTGCAAAATGCCTACTTTTCATTCCTTACATAGACAAAACTCCATACAAGTTTCATAATATTATGTTACATACAGACAGTAGAGATACTATATATTTAACACGTAATGACATGAAATAACTAGGCGACGATTAATGACAGTTCAGAAATTTATGAAGTTGGTGAGTCTCCTCGTGATGGAAGGGGTAAGCATGGAAATAGGCAATGGAGAAGTAAGGAAGAAGTAGAAAAGGCAGTTTGTGATCACATTAATTCATTTAAAGGTAGATCAAGTCATTACAGCAATGACAAGACTAAGAAATTGTTTCTCCCAGCGGAACTTTCAATGAAAAATATGCATGGAATGCTCCAGAAAAAGCAATCTGCATGGACTGCCAAACATGAGGTCTATATCAAAGGGCAGTTGTTTGTTTACTCTTTCAATTAGGGGCAGATGCCCTCGTAGTTCCGGCCTTTAAAACAAGAATAACTATATACAGGGTCTCACAAAAATATACGGCACATTCCTCACACTTGGACGAAGAAATTATGTTATATGAACATGGGTCCGGAAACGCTTCGTTTCCATTTAACACCTCATTGTCTCCAACTCTTTAATCATGGGAACACATAAGAACGGAACGTACCAGCATACCACATGCAGCTCTTTATCACAGGAGATGTTCAATATGCCCTCCGTGCGCATTGATGCATGCATCAACCCGCCATCGTAGTGAATCTCGGATGCGCTGATATATCCCTGGAGTAACTTATTGCGTATGGTTTCGCAGCCTTCCATAATACGGGCACGCATACTCTGCACATCTTGTACGGGGGTTCGATACACAAGAGCTTTCAAATGCCCCCACATATAAAAGTCCAGTGGGTTTAGGTCCGGAGAGCGTGGAGGCCAGGCAGTTAGTCCACCTCTACCTATCCATCTATCACCGAAACTGTTTAGAAGCCGACGGACATTAACACTAACATGAGGTGGTGCTCCATCGTGCATGAAGTACATGTTTTGTCGCACAACTAGAGGCACATCTGCTTACAGATCAAGCAGAACATTTTATACGCAATTATGGTAACTGTGTCCGTTGAGACTGGGTGGAAGAACGTGAGGCCCTACCAAACAGTCACCAACAATGCCGGACCAAACATTGACAGAAAATCTTTGTTGATGACTTGCTTCAACAGTTGCGTGAGGATTGTCGTCAGTCCATACATGCCGATTGTGAAAATGTACAATCTGATATCGTTGAAACAACGCTTCACCTGTGAGCAGCACCGTTGCACTAAAATTAGGGTTGACACTTTGTTGAATAAACCATTCGCAGAAAAGTACATGTGCGGGAAAATCAGCTGCTGATAGTGTCTACACACGTAGTAGTACTCTCTTTCGGTCCAAAATCGCAATAGCGATAGAAAAATAACAGGAGTCTGGTGCCCTTATGGGCTCCTTTCACTCCGTTGTTAATGGGCGATAATTTTTTGGTTTTAGATCTTATTAATTGTTTATGAAAATTTAAAAGAGACTCCCTCATTGCATTACGAGATAATGTATTTGAGGGAGAATTTAGTCCTTTGGCAATTGCTGTCTTGGAGATTTATTTTGCTTTAATTTGAATTATTTTTGTAGGATATTTGAGAGTACTAAAGCTAGAGCATGTGCCTGGGGAGCTGCGGGTACGAACATGGGTCAGCGTCTGGGCTATTGACCGTCCGACCCGCAGCGGCAATAGTTGTTAATGTAGTTCGCTCGGTCATGGCCTATCAGCAGTTGCTTCAGTAATGATAATAGTATTAATAAAATGGCTATGTTTTTAGTGAAGTTAATTTGTTGAAGGAAGAGATAGACCTCTAGTTAGGTATGGTTTGTAGAGGAAGAATAGTAGTCCTTTAGTAATGTGTTTCATAAATAATAATAATAATAATAATAATAATAATAATAATAATAATAATAATAGCCTCAGTTGTGGCGTATAGGTGGAAGATGTAATGAATAATTTTAGATGTAAGTGCAGGGCGGTAGTTTGAATTTAGTGTAGCTGTTCGCTGATTGGTTGGAGCTGTGCTGTCATTGACTGTTGATTTGGAGCTGACACACGCTGTAAATGGTATGGATACAGCTGGTCCTCGTGTAACACTCGCCAGACAGTCATGCGATAAACATTCATTGTTGCAGCTAGTTGTCTTGTACTGGCACTAGGGTCGTCGTCAAATGCATGAAGAATCCCCCCCGTTGCGTTCGTCTCGTCTCAAAACTCACGAGTCTTAAAACTCACTAGTCTCAAAATTCACGAATTTCAAGATGAGGGTTAGTAAAAGTAGGTTCTAACCGGTTTCTGTACCTCGGCCAGTCTCAAAACTCACGAACCAAGCCAGTCCATTGGGAAAAGGTCCATTGTTAGAGCCAGCCAGAACTGCTTGCCCTCTTGTAATTGGCACCTCTCTCATCAAGATGTTGTTGTTGATTCTTTCAGGGGCTTTGCGACATCGTGGTCGTGTACTTGGGTGTGCATGGAATTTGTCTGATAACCTGCGTCACTGTGACATCTGTACAATACAAACGAAATCCCATTCTAAAACTGGGTGGACAAACATGGGTTGAAGGGCAGTTTGCTCTCCGGAGTCGTGAGTTTTGAAACTATTATTATAATGTTCATTCAGCTACTAGTTTATTGTCGTGAGTTTTGATACTATTTGTTTTGAGACTCGTGAGTTTTGAGACATAACCGTTGGCGTTGTCCTCGTCCTTCTAGGCCTCCCCCGGTCGTGAGTATCTGGCTGAAATGCGCCATGTTCCCTCAGACGACGATCAATGGCTTCGAACGTTTTCCTGTCTGGCCACCTTCGTCCTGGAAATCTCCCCCGGTGCTATAATTGCCGTCTGCTAACCCATACATCAAATAGGCATCTGCCATCTCTGCATTTGTGTAGGCCTACACTGCCATTGCACGAGCCAAGTCTGTGATGAACTCGACGTAGTAACCAGTGTGCTTGCCAAGGTCGTACTGATCACTGGGACAGTTGATGTTACCGTAAGTCGCATGGCAACAGGGCCTTGTAAAACAAAACACTGACGGTACAACTACGGTAATGCCAACGTAACCAGACGTAACCAACAGTGCATGTTCCCCATGATTCGAACGTTCTGTTCTTGTGTGTTTCCCATGATTAATGAGTTGCATGGAGGAAAGAATAAGAGGAGATGCCCTGAGCTCGTTTGAGTGAAGCCAAGCGCTGCGTCCAAAGTGGGCGTAACCTTAACTTGTATTGTGTTAACTTGTGTTCCGTGACTTGCATATGGTTGTACGAATCGAACAAGTGCTCTGTTTATTAATTTTAAGGTTCGCATTCTTGAATATCAAAATGTGTACGAACAATGAGTGAAAGTGGCTCTGCTCGAAATTAGGCCTAAAAACTGATGAATGCGTCAACACCAATAAGAATCAATTTGGTGTAAATACCTTGATTAGTTCGTCATCATTATGATAGTTCCCAAGATGTTCCTTCTTTGGTATAACTCGCACCTTCAGATACCTGTAGGCTATTCAATTTAATCAGTTTCAGCGTATTATTATTTCGTTTTTCCGCGCCTTTCTTTCAAAAATTGCCTTGCATAGGTGCTCTCATATTTCTATCTTTTAAAACGATAACGCAGCTTATTTGTGCCAAGTACCGTGATGTACAGATTGTATTCTGCCTATCCAAGAAAAAATCTTGACTTGTCATTGCAGTTTTATGTCACTAAAATCCAAGACTAGTTGGAGTGGTTTACGGTTTTAAGCATAGGAACAGCCATTTTCTTGCTACCCAAAGTGGGCGTGTCGTTTGGCTTCAGCAGCTTGCACTAGGCAGCGCAACGAAGGCATCTCCTTCTGTTCTTTCCTGCATGATGAGTTGGAGACAATGAGGTATGACATGGGAACAAAGCGTTTCCGGACCCATGTTCATATAAAATAATTTCTTAGTCTACGTGTGAGGAATGTTTCTTGCAATTTGTGGCGTACATTTTTGTGATACTCTGTATAATAACTCTTTCAATATTCATCAGCTTTCAAATGCAACCTTTGGAGTACTCAAATCAATTTGGAGAAAACTGTAGAGTCAGACCAAGCCGTCAGAAATCAAACCAGGGTTCGAGCGCCGACAGCGGTGGTGTCATTATCAAGTCTAACTTTACAGTTATGACCGCTTGAAAAGAGGCTATTCTCTAATTTGCATAACTTGTGAGGGAATGGTACCGTCCCATTGTTCTACCCACATGTTGGTACGCACACAGTATGTTAGGAATTATGGACGGCACACCGGAAGAGTCGCTCTGTATCCTTGCCGCGTGAGATTGAGATTGAGTCAGCGCATTCCGGGCAATGTACTCCCTGGTGCAATGACCAAACATATGCGTGTACAGACGTCCAGTTGTTGTAGTCATCCCCAGGCTTCTGTATACTCACTCCAGGAAAGTCCCACACGAATCCTTGATCCTAATAAGTTAATAGCAACTTAAACGCCACAGTAACACCGGTTATCATAAAACTTCCATAATTCGTATAATCTTTGGTCATCAGCCCCGACTACTAGGGTGAGTGTTGAATTTGTCTGATGGCCTGTGCTTCTGTAATGACTGTAGGAGTGATTGTAGCCGTAATATATTATAAGGGCAGACACTAGAAATAAGATATGGTACTAAGTTATTCTGGCATTTGCCTGGAGAGAGTAAGTTTTGGGAAAAAACACACTCAGGACAGCCAATGTCAGCGCCGGTATTCGAACCTCTGATCTCCGGACTTGCTGCAGCTCCCCATCGTGGTTCTGGTGAACGATTTAACGCGCTTGGCTACGCCGCAGAGTGCAAGTACATGGGGATGATGACTAGGATGTCCCTAAATTCCTAATGAAGTGGGTTAGCACACCTGCCCGAAATGTGGGGAATTCGGTTTCGAGTCTCGCTGCCAGCCTAATTTTGAATTTGAACGCTTCAAAGCTTGATATTCTTAGAAGAAGATAGTCTATACTTCAATGAAATTTCTACAAAATCCCGCTTCAACGGGGTCAGAGATGAGATCCGATGTGGTGGATATATTTTAGGACTGGGTGCCCTTCCTGCTTTTGCCTGGAGTTTGATAATTGCAAAGCATGGGAAATCTAGGGGTTCAAAGCCACTCTTGTACCGAGTCCGCAGATGGCTTGGGCCCAAAGCCTAGCAGACCTAGCTAACGTAAACATGTAGGCCCTACAGTATTTACAATTAAAATAATGAAGGGAGATACAAAGAACGTTTCTGAATTCCCTGACCAAAAAGGAGGGAATGCTGTGAAATATTGGATAGAAGTGCTTTGCCCAAGATTGTGAGTTCTATTTCCGGCTGAGGAAGTGGGAATTTTGAAGAGTGGAAAAAGTCCATTTCACGATATCGCCTCATAAAATATTTCTCGTATCACGTTTCGTAATTACAAGGCAATACTGGTTAAATATCAGAGTCCCGAGTTCTCTACCAGATGGTGGGTCTGACCGGAACGTCAAAATTAGAGAACAGATCGCCTAAATGACACTAAATCGAAAGATTTACACACAATTAGATGAGGCCATAGGGATATTATTATTATCATTATTATTATTATTATTATCTCCGACAGTGGTAGCTACGCTCGCTAAGGCGTCGCGCTAGGCCATCAAGCTATCAGCGGACTCGGTAGACTTGGGTTAGAGCCCCACCGTAGGCCGTCCTTGAAATGGTTTTCCATGGTTTCCGCATTTTCAACTCCAGGCAAATGTGCCAGTTTCATTCATTTCATCTCTCATTAACTCCTCTCATGAGGTTGGCGTCGAGAAGGGCATCCGGCCGTAACCCCACCACCAAGACTTTCATCGCATCTCAAGGCCGACCTCGTTGAAAACGGGAATAATAAGGGGTAGACATTATTATTTTAATTATTAACCAACACAAAATGTTGCCGGAATAACCAATGTACAGATATGAGATCTAGCTGGCTTTACATGAGAAATCAAGCCACTGTCAAGTCCATGGTCATGAAAATCAGTGTAAATAGCTGATAAAGGCCATGGCATTATCAATTACGTACTGTATCACCATTCAAGGCCGAGCGTGCAGGCAAGTTCATGCCCTCTTGTAATGATCCAATTCTGGAAACAGGAAGATTATCTCTGAGGAAAGACTGCAATGTTAATTGTCTTCTAGCATGAGATTCCGGGGAAAAATTAGCGGCGAAGCTTCATAGGAAGAGGCCTAACTGTGGGTGAAGTCGTTCACCGGCGACGAGGCACACGCAATATTCTACTCCCGTCACATCGAAATGTGAGTGATGTCATTTTCGCGGAACACAATTGCGTGATACGGGTCTTTTGCCTGGGGCCTTGAGCTAGGTGGCCATACCATCCTATCATCAGACAAGCTCTGGCCCAAGCCCGATTAATAGAGAATGATAATTAGGCGCCAAAAGGTGTGCGTATAAAACGCTAAGGTGTAGGCCTAAGTTTCACAGAACTCAAGCTCTTAAACCAGATGGAGTTAGAAGGTGCGGTTTGTGTCAAAATCTTCCAAATCGTCTCAATACTACAGGAAAAATGTTACATTTCTAGAAAAGTTAACGGAAATATATAGCCTATATTTGTTTAAAAACTGCGTTGAAACAAAAATAATAAACAAGATAATAGCCCCTGGCAGAACTACGTCGCGTCGAGTCCGTATAACAGTAACACATCGGACGGTCACAAGTTGCGGATCGTGCTTTCAAAAGAAAGAGAAATACTCGCAACAGTGACGAATTGCAATATCGACAATTTGTTTAAAAAGTACGTTTAAACAAATAAACAAAAAGCCCACATAACCGTAAAGCCAGCCGGGTGGTTTATGCACATGCGAGATTTTTCACACAGGTCCCCCCTAGTTTCCATTAAATGCGTCTAGTTTTAAAGCATGCGTCTAGTTCAGCGTGCAAACGCACAATCGGGAGAACTCTGTTATACTATATTTTATGTATTATGGTACAGAATTTTAATTAAAAAGGATTTTCTTTAAAATCTTTCACAGTGCAACGTTCAAACACCAAGAACCGTGCCCGGGTTTGATTGCCGGCACTGCCAAGAAATTTAATTCTGGTCTGAGGGCTGGAATGGGGTATCCTCAGCCTCGTGAGGCAAAACTGAGAAGAGGTGGGTTTGATTCCCACCACAGCCATCCTGGAAGTGTTTTTTCGTGTTTTAACACTTCTACTCCAGACGAATGCCGGGTTGGTTCCTAAATTAAGGCCACAGCCGCCTCATCTGAATTACAAATACACACTAATACAGCCATCACAATAACACTTCGGAGGGGAAGTGCGGCGGTCCCATGTCATAGATTTATGGCATAATAAAGAACCTTCCACTAATTGCACCTGTGTGGAGCAAAATCCTATAGGTTATATTTGACAAACGCCCTTAGGTTCCAAAGTTCGTCGCGAGGAGCCGACTGCAGTGGAATCTGGTAACAAAGTGCAGAACTAGTTGGTCGTTGACGGTGGCGTTTGGTAGCAAAAGTTGGAATTACTTGAAAATCGAATCTATGCAGTCCTTACTTGAATTTTAAAAAAATCAGATAACACACACTAATACAGCCATCACAATTAACACCGGTTATCAGACAGATTCTACACGGGGCTAAATGACCACGTTGTCGCAGCTCCTAAACTGAGGAACCAACCACAATAACACTGGTTATCAGACAAATTCGCCAGTACACGGGGCTACATTAACACGATGTGGAAAAGCCTCTAAAAGAAACAACAACAACAACAAAGGACCGTCTACACGACCACCCCAGCACGGTCCTCTCTTGCTCAGCTCTCTGGCAGTCGTTGGAGAGAGGGGAAGAAGTCTAGCATAGTACAGTATTGTCGTTCCGCATACGCAAACCACACTGCACACTGTCTGGAATAAACCCACACCACGTGACGTCAAACCGCAATACAGACGTCACATCACACCTCGCCCACTTGAGCAGGGGACAAGATGGTATTGGCGGTGAGCGGAAGGAAGGCTCATGTATCTACAGTGAGTTCCTCTCATGACTCGTCCGGCCAGCGCACCGAGCTTATCTCCCGTTGACTCATCACTCCCCGCTCGGCATGCGTAGCAATACGAACAGAACAGCACTTGGCTCACTTTATCCGTGCATGGCATGAGATAACAATTAAAATGAAGAAAGAAGAATTAATAAACTAAGGTCGTGCCTTATGACAGGAGATGTTGGAAATGTTCTCCTCCAACATCCACACACTTTCGTAGCCCGCCATCCTGAGGTCTTCGAAACCCCGGCTTCTTGTCCAAGTCATCTTAGGGATTTTGTAGGCGTATGTTCTATTCTTTCTGAGATTTCATTTACTTTTTCCTCATTAAGTACACGTTTTTGAACAGTTCGCTTCTTATCGAGTAAAGAACCAGTTCCTCTCCATTTGTTTACGAGATTCCGCACGGTATCTCTATGTGGAGAGCGTACACCTGGAAAATGTGTTATGAAATGTCTGACTTCCCTGCAAGACTCTGTTTTCACATAATTATCGTACATAAATACCCTTTCCTCTACCGTGTACACACGTGGAGGCATTATGAGAATTATACCCCAAGTAACACTTCACAACTCGGGAACAGTTGGAACGACAGATCAACACTAACTTAATACACGTTATAAGCACGAACCAGAACTGGGAAGTGCGCGCTGTGTAACAGGAAGTGATCAGTCAAGGCGAGGCAGATAAGCTTGATGCGCTGGCCGGACGAGTTATGAGAGGAACTCACTGTATAATGTAATGACTACGGACCGGATTTATAGGTTTTTAAAACTGTCATTTTAGATTTTCAAAAACATAAAATAGGTTTTTAATATGTAGAATAGGTTTTTAAATAGTTTATTTTATGTTTGAAATGTAGCAAAAGTTGACATAAATTCCGTAAAGCTTAAAATTAATGCTTAATTGTTAGTAGAAAATATGATTGCAACGAGAATGTAAATATTTTACATAATGATACGTCATCAAATTATCACTGAGAATTTCACACTTTTGGTAATATTTGCTCTCTTTAAATATATTCATTTTTCAAATTTAATAATACCAAGGTCCGATATATATATATATATGTATATTTCGTATGACATACAGAGGATACAGTAATACTATATAAGCTACAATATAAAGTAATACATATCTAGTGAAAATCTACAGCCTGCTTCCAGTCTCCGACCGGGTCAGGAATGGAATGAATGAAGCCCCCATCTAGCGGCGAGGATATGAACTGTGCCGGCTGCCGAGGCCTGACGCACTCCTCTGGGACAAAATACATATCTAGTAACATCCACTAACGAAATTAAAGTCACAGTTGAATGTCCACTCCACTGAATCATCAGTTGCGTTCTGCAGGTCGTCATATCCTCCCTTGAAGGACCGAGAAGGGCATTCCGACACAATATGATGGATTGTCTGCACTGAATCGCCACAATCGCACTGAGGACTAGAAATGTTCCCCCATTTGTGGAGCCAAAAATTACATCTTCCCTGACCGGTCCGCACTCTGTTCAGTGACGTCCTTATCCTTCTTGGAAGATGGAAACCAAGAGGTTTCCTGCAGGGGTCGGTGATCAATCCTAGCTCTTCAGGGTTTGATGTAGTCCATTCTTCTCGCCACGTTTCGTCCATATTGAACTTATATTCAACAAGCATGTTACCTAGTTGCCATGACGGATGTCGAGATTTTAATCTCCATTGCTTCTGTGGATTACAGACTTGATGTATGGGTAAGAGATCATTTGCACCGCATTTTGACCATTCCATTTTAGGCTGTAACAGGCCACTAGGCTTAATACGTAAAAGTTTCACGAAGTGATTGTCGCACTCTAACCCGTATAATTAATGTTGTTTATTTTGCTAGATCAGTGCGTGCATATGGACGTGAGGCCGGGACCATTAGGGAGGCAGATGAAAAAAGACTAACAGCAGCAGAAATGAGATTCATGAGACGAACTTCTGGTTACTCCCTACTCGATCATCGGTGGAATGAGGACATCCTGCAAGAACTGAAAATCACCCTAGTTGTACAGCATATACAGCAGCATAGGGAACAAGAAGTTCCGTGAAGAACTATACAGCCTACTTTTCATGCCAATGATTATTCTACAGTATATGAACCTATCTAGAATAATGACGAAATTAAGTTGGTAATATCGAAATATCTAATTAGTTCAAAATATACCTGGTATAATGCAGCCTAAAAGAGCACTACAGTTGGCAGCCCGGGCGACTGAAGATATTCTTAGTTCCATCTCTTAAGGTACAGAATAAAAAATTTGGTTAAAGTCCAATGGACATTACATCCAGTTTGACACTGGATCTTTCAGCACGCGTAAAAGCATGTTGCCAACAATACCATTCGTGTGCTGGTCAGAAATAATCTGAAATGTAATGATATCTTGTTGTGCCAATTTTGGATGAAATCCATTTGTTAGTATAGAAGTTACATGTATTTTAAAATTGGACCTATCAGCAAGCATAGAATCATGTTGGCAGCACTGACATATTAATTTCTCCAAATTAATCTAGAATGTCAGGTGCTATACGTGTGCAAAGTGCAAAGCTGTTGGCTTGCATACTTTCTGATATATTGATATTAGGGTAAAAAAAATGGACAGCATTTATTAACAGTTGGCAGCCCTGATTGCTCTTAACAATACTTAGTCATATCTGTTATGGTACACATAGCACATACGAAATTTGGTTGAAATCCAACTGATAGTATAGAAATTACATGTATTTAAAAATTGGTACTATCAGCAGGCTTATAATCATGTTGGTAGAACTGACGTATATAAGTTACTCCAAATTATTCTAAAATGTCAGAATATACGCGTGCATAGTTTAAAGCTGTTGGCTTGCATACTTTCTGATATATTGGTGTTTTGATTTAAAAATATCGAGAGAGCAATTATTAACAGTTGGCAGCCCTGGTGGCTCTTAAGAATACGCTCAGTCATATCTGTTTATGTACAGATATACATACAAAATTTGGTTGAAATCCAATTGATAGTGTAGAAGTTATATGCATTTAAACATTGAACCTATCAGAAGGCTTAATATTATTTTGGCAACACTGTCATGGTTGGCCTCCTGGAAATTAAACTGAAATAGTATTATCTACATGTGTGCCAATTTTGGAATAGCTCCCATGCATACCTTGCAAGATATCCAACATGGAGCTCAAATTTCTAGTGCGTTTTTTCAGCAGTTGGTAGCACTGACATCATTTTCAAATATGGACGTGAGATATTCCGGTGCACATCTTTACTCATACTAAATTTGGTTTTGATTGCTGCAGCCGTTTAGGAGTTGATAGGGGGGACACACACAAAGCCAGCCAGACAGACACACATTTCCCCGGATCGATCTCATAAGTCTACTTTTTCCTCATTTTTGCAAAATAGAAAGGCTAAAAATAGAAAGAACATGTGGACAGGATGAGTTCCAGCCGAGTCCATAAACAGATTCTTCCGAATGCTCCAAGTGGTCGAAGAAACCAGGGAAGACCAAAGGAGCGCTGGCAAGAGACCTAATACGTGGAAGTTAATGATGATAGAATATAGGATTCTCGAAAATAATAATAGATTTATTCCCCCTTTCCTGACAGTAAATAACCAAATAATAAGATATAGCCTAAGCTGAAAAGTGATGAAAATATTTGATTTTTCTGTCAGGTAGGATTTTTCTCAATCAACTAGAGCTAGGAATAAACACTATCTTCAGGTTTACTTTTAAAAATTATGGACTAAAACTTCAAATATACTACAATAAATGAAACAAAACTGCAATTACGTATTTTTGGGTACTCGCGTATCATTTAGTTTTTTTTTTTTTTTTTTAGATGCCGTACTCCAGAATTCATGAATATGGCTCATTTGAGTGTGATTAAAAAGTATTAAAGTATTTTTGTATTTAAAAGCAAAGAAACAAATAGCTAAAAACCTAAGAATCCAGTCCCTAGTGTAACGTGTTTTTCGAGGGGTTTTTATGCAACTGGCATAAGTCAGTAGGAAGCCATTCTATATTTATTTACGCGGCAAATTGTTCAGCCAAGAGAATTTTTCATGTTAATTTATTATTATTATTAATTTATTATAATTATTATTAAGATATTTTCGGAGCATTTTATAAAAATTATAAGCATACAGATAGGTTTTCTATGTCTTAGAAAACGCTAACAAGCAAATTATTACGAACGACGATATCATAGAAAATTATCTGATTACGGAATTTTACGGAGTTTTGTCAGTTAGGGTATTTGAGAGACATGACTCACTGGGAATTCTAATACAAGCTGATTCCTGTCGAGAAGCATGACGCAATCTTGGGTCGCATCGTCAAGAAGAGGCGAATTGTTGAAACGGAAAACGACTTCTCCCTCTCGCCCGCGGAGTGTAATGAACCGGAGGAGGGGAAGTGGCGGCGTGCTCAGCCAATCAGCGGAGACAACGTAAGCTGGAAGACGGTACCATGGGGGGGGGGGGGAGCCAACAGGAGAATATATCGTTCGACGCGCCGTGAAACGCGGACAATCTGTGTAGAACTTGCAGTGTACGGTCGCAAGTGCATGACGCTCCGATGTTCAGTGGAGTTAGCGACGAACTTTTGTAAAACGTAACCAGTGCGGTTTTACGAGAGTTTGGGTCCGATGTACGGACCATAGAATTATCTAATCTACCAGAATATCATCAAATTTCGACGGAGATGACGACGTCCAGGAGACTGTGGGAAGCACACAGCATCATCAAGAACGAGGGAAATGCTTTGGCAATTTCCAGGGGTAAGCGCTAATGACGCAGAAATACGCAATCTCTCATTTTTCTTTGTTTTATATTTCATAATTCAGTAACTTCATAGCTTGGAAATAAGAGTAAAATCAATTTATCAGACTCCGTTTTCACGTAATTTTCTATCGGTAATATTCAAATCACAACGCTCCAATTTAAATGTTAAACTTATTATTATTAATTTTGCTATACTTGTTTTATATAATAAATTCATTTCTTTTACAATGCAATCTTTGCTTTCAGTAGGTAGCATTAGATATAGACCAATTCCTTCTCCTGATACAATTGTTTGTTGGGTTAATGATCAAATCATACCACGATCTGAGTGAATAGAGTCTTGAATGTGTTCTGCCAGAGCTAGACGTTGTTAAATACAAATTTAGATTTCAACATTGCATTGAGGTCTTGGCGCCCATTAAAACAACATAGCTTAGGCAAAGGTAAACAGTTACATTTCTCTCCCAACAGTGTGGGCTAGAGAAACCATTACATTTGTCGCTACCAACTTGGGGCATTAAGAATCTGCTACATTTGTCGCCGACAACTTGGGGCTGAAAATCTAATAACATTTGTGGAAGGAGAAGGGTATATATTTCTGTGCCTGTATTTTGGGGGTTATTTGTCTGTATCAGTGTATATCATTATGGGGGATGAGAAAGAAAGACAGATGAGGTTACGTAGTGGTCATCAACGGGAGAGTGATGATACGAGCAGTATGTCGAGTGATGGTAGTACCGGGGTAGCGGAGGTAAATCCCGATACTGAAACAGGGAGTGTAGGCGGCCAACCAGAATTAAAAACTTTACTTCTCGAGTTTATGTATCAGAACAAAGTTAGTAGTGATGCCTTAAATGCAAAGTTAGAACAGAATAATGCAAGATTAGAACAAAACTGTAGGGAAAATAAAGAAAGTACAGACGCTTTAAATGCAAAACTGGAACAAAACAACGCCAGATTAGAACAAAACAGTAAGGAAAATAGAGAGAGTACTGAAACTTTAAATGCTAAATTAGAACAAAACAGTAGGGAAATGAGTGACAAATTCGAACTGATTAGAGGTGAGATCAGGGGGGTGATGGAAGAAAAGGCTAAAGAGATTATTGCAGATGTAGACAGAAAATTAGGAAAAGTACAGGAGGAGTTGGAGATAAGAATCAGTACACAGGCTGAAAATTTAAAAGAACTAGTGCAACTGGAAACACAGCAGGTCAAAAAGCAATTGGGGGGAGAAATTGACAAAATTCAGGTAGCTACTAAAGAGGTTAAGGAACAGCTGGGGGGTAGAATTGAGAAAGTCCACTCGCAAATAGTTGCAGAAGTAAATGATTTAAGAGAGAGTAATAGAGAGAGCATTAGCAAGATTGAGGAGAAACAAGCAAAGCTATATGATAAAGTAGAAGAATCAGAAGGAAACATTAAATTAACAGTAAACAGTATTGAGAGGAAGGCTGAGGAGAAAATCGCAGAATTAGAGTTAAAATTAAAAGCTAGGATCAGGCAAGAAAGTAGTCAGAATAGGCCAGTTTTTGTGAATAGCACACACAGGGAGGTAGAACTGGGTAAGTTCAGCAATCGACAGGGGTGCCCAATGGAGTTCATGAACACTATAGAAAATAGATTCGGGGAAAGGTTGGAAAATGGTAGTATTGAGTGGTGCCAGGTAGTTGAAATTTTAGAACAAGTGTTTGTGGGGGAAACGAGGAATTGGTTTGCTGTCTACAGAGACAAGTTTACTGATATCAATGATTTTAAAATGAAATTCTGTGAAAAGTTCTGGAATGCGGTTATTCAGTCGCAGCATCGTGTGGGAGTAGTGTGTGGTAAATATAACCCTAAAGGAAGCTCCACCATGACCGAATACTTTTTAGGGCAGGTATTAGTGTGTAAATATCTGGATGGCTTGAAGGAGGAAAGTGATGTGGTAAGGTTGCTACTTAGGCACTTTCCCTATAGGATCAAGGAGGCTGCTTGTATCCAGAATGTAAAGACTATATCACAAGTAGAAAATTTGTTAAGCACATTTGATGCACTAGGGAGAGGGGTTTATGAGGACAATTTCAATCGGAACCAGGGTAATAATAATAATAGACCTAATGAAGCCAGGCATCAGGAAGTTCAAGGGAACGGTGGCGAAGGGGCCAACGCTCAAAATAGAAATAATAATAATCAGCTAAATCAGAACAGAGGAAATGGCTATGGTAATCAGTATCAAGGGAGGAACAATGATTTCAGGGGAAATCAAGGGAGGAACAATGATTACAGGGGAAATCAAGGGAGAAACAATGATTTCAGGGGAAATCAAGGGAGAAATTATAATGACAATAATTACAACCAGAATAGGGGTCAAGGAAGAGGACAGCCTAGTGGTAGTAATATACAGCCAAACAATGACAACACAGCCCAGAACAACCAGACTAGTTCAGTAGTTAGTAGTACTACGGCCAGCTGTAGCCGTTCTTTAAACGCGAACCAGGCTGCGAAGTAAGGTCAGAATCTCAGTCTGTAGCATGCCCTGTCCATACAATTATACAGGAACCCTATGACCTAAATGTAAGAAATGAATTATTACATGAACTAAATGATGAAGGTATTATTCAGGAAGTGGTTAGTAAGAGCCCCATAGTTAAATTTAACGTGTCCGAGGCGTACACAGATGTTTTAATTGATAGTGGTTGTATGAAGAGTTGCCTAAGTAGTGCATTTTATGATAAAATGAAAGGAACTGGAGTAAATTGTGAGGAGATGCCAATTAAAAGCACTTTTGTTATCACAGCTGTTGGGAAGAGGTCTAAAGTAATTTCTAAGCAAGTTTTAGTAGACATTAAAATTAATAATCATGTAGAGAAGCAGATTTGCCTTGTAATTCCAAATTTAGTATTCAGTGATATCTTGGGTTCAGAGTGGCTAAGTAGAGTGTCTGGTAACTTATGTTATGATGTAGGGAGTTTGAAATTTAAATGGGGAGATTCTGAAGTAGAAGTAGCGTTCAATGACCAAATTCAGAGAAGTAGTGTTGTAGGTGTGATTTGTACTTTAAATGAGATATCGCCAGCCGTAGAGCGAGGTTCTCCATGTTTTGTGGGCAGTGTGATTACGAACGGAAGTCTAGAGGAGTCGTTACGTGATGCTGCATTTCAGGGTAATATAGAGGTGGAACAATGTGTTCGGCTCTATGATGTGTTATTGGGTAATAGGAGAGGTTTTGAGGATCGCATTGGTATGGCCAATTGCTATACACATTCATTGAACGTTATTGATAGGTCAGTATTCACAGGACATAGATATCCTGTACCTTTCGCTTATCAGAGTGCAGTTGAGGCACAAATTAATCAGATGCTTGAAGATGGGATTATTGTGCACTCTAACAGTCCGTATGTTAATTCTTTGATCACGGTACCCAAGACCGACGGCACGGTTCGTATTTGTTTAGACGCTCGTTTGGTTAACAGTAGAATTAGTTCAGATCAGCTGAAATCTATGTCAATAGAGGAATTAATGCAAACATTTGAGGGGAAGAAGTATTTCACTTGTGTAGATTTGAGTTCCAGTTTTTGGCAAGTGCCACTTATGTACGAAGATAGACCATTTACAGCTTTTAGTCATAAATATAATCTTTATCAATTTTGTAGAACACCTTATGGGTTAAAGAGTAGTTCAGCTGCTTTAATTAGGGCTTTAAACATCGCATTAGGGGATGACACAGGAGAGTTTGTAACCATTTACATTGATGATATGGTAATTAGTTCACGCAGTTTTGAGGAGCATCTACGTCATTTAGATATAGTTTTTCAGAAGTTAGATTAGGCAGGGTTCACTTTGAAGCTGTCTAAGTCGTCATTCTGTCAGTCAGAAGTGACATTGTTAGGTCATAGAGTGTCGAGTAGAGGTGTTACACCAGAGGAAAGTAGGGTTAGCATGTGTGGACAGTAGCAACAGGGCATCGTTACAGACACTGAGAAATATGCTAGGTAGAGCAACGTGATGACGTTCATTTAAGGGAGCCACTTGCAAGGTTGGAAGCAGGTGACGCAGAAACATTTATAGTTTCCAAACGTATTGGAAAAACAGCATATGTGCTGGAGAATAGTGAGGGAAACAGATTATACGGGACGTATAATATACATAGTCTACGAAAATATGTGTCATAAAGTGAGTGTGTTTAGCTGGCGAGCCAGCCTATCAAATGAGTAAGTGTGGTGTCTGGTGCGTGGAAGATCTGGTCTTCAAGGCAGGCGTATCAGAAGTCGCACAGTGGGGTAGTATGTAAGTAAATGAGAGTTTTTAAGGTACAGGGAAATATGACGGGATTGTCGGATGCTCTTGAGCACTAAAATGTCTCGATACACCAAGGCCAGAATTTGGTAGCGCTGGTGAATTCCCATTTGCCTCCAAGAGATGGGTGAGCGCTTGTACATGGTATTTTTGCTTAAGGCGTCCACGAGGCAAAAGATGGGCCATCAGAATGCGAGACAGTCCTTCATGAAACTCATACATATCAGCACACGTGATTTCTGTTTACGGCCTCGCCATGTAAGATTTGTAAGTGTGTAATTTAAGGTAATTTGTACAATGGTATTATTTCTGTGTTGAGAACTAGTATTAAGTAGAATATGGTCTACGGGAACTTAACAAGACAGGGCGATTACGGCATAGAAATATTTGGTGTTATATGTAATGCGCATTTACGTTTTTTTTTTCAGAAGTCAATATTAATTTATTCTACTATAAAGAGAGATCAAGTATTCTGGTCACGAGGCGCTGCCACAATAGTGTGATCGTGTGCTCAGTGAGAAATGGGATTAATTTCACAATAAGGAAGGAACCTCCAGTGACATTAGGAAGTTCTATGGTGATATAAATATATCAGAACACCTTCAATGCGTGTGATATAACATCATAAATACATAGTGCTCACACATTAATTATGTCTATTTCTCCAACATAGAGAAATTTGAGAGGCGGAAATATCCGTGGAACACTATTTTATATGAGAAACATTGGAATGGTTGCAAAGTGCAATCCATAGTGACAACATACTTTGACGCAAAGTGCGTGAAGAAAAATTATGAGTGTATACATCTGTAATTTAGGGTGATCTCATTTATGTAATATGTATTTTGGATGGGGTTTATTAACGTGTCTGGGATAATCGGATAATGGACCGTCGTCACGGTAAATCATCCGATGATCCGAGGCGAATATGTAACGTGTTTTTCGAGGGGTTTTTATGCAACTGGCATAAGTCAGTAGGAAGCCATTCTATATTTATTTACGCGGCAAATTGTTCAGCCAAGAGATTTTTTCATGTTAATTTATTATTATTATTAATTTATTATAATTATTATTAAGATATTTTCGGAGCATTTTATAAAAATTATAAGCATACAGATAGGTTTTCTATGTCTTAGAAAACGCTAACAAGCAAATTATTACGAACGACGATATCATAGAAAATTATCTGATTACGGAATTTTACGGAGTTTTGTCAGTTAGGGTATTTGAGAGACATGACTCACTGGGAATTCTAATACAAGCTGATTCCTGTCGAGAAGCATGACGCAATCTTGGGTCGCATCGTCAAGAAGAGGCGAATTGTTGAAACGGAAAACGACTTCTCCCTCTCGCCCGCGGAGTGTAATGAACCGGAGGAGGGGAAGTGGCGGCGTGCTCAGCCAATCAGCGGAGACAACGTAAGCTGGAAGACGGTACCATGGGGGGGAGCCAACAGGAGAATATATCGTTCGACGCGCCGTGAAACGCGGACAATCTGTGTAGAACTTGCAGTGTACGGTCGCAAGTGCGTGACGCTCCGATGTTCAGTGGAGTTAGCGACGAACTTTTGTAAAACGTAACCAGTGCGGTTTTACGAGAGTTTGGGTCCGATGTACGGACCATAGAATTATCTAATCTACCAGAATATCATCAAATTTCGACGGAGATGACGACGTCCAGGAGACTGTGGGAAGCACACAGCATCATCAAGAACGAGGGAAATGCTTTGGCAATTTCCAGGGGTAAGCGCTAATGACGCAGAAATACGCAATCTCTCATTTTTCTTTGTTTTATATTTCATAATTCAGTAACTTCATAGCTTGGAAATAAGAGTAAAATCAATTTATCAGACTCCGTTTTCACGTAATTTTCTATCGGTAATATTCAAATCACAACGCTCCAATTTAAATGTTAAACTTATTATTATTAATTTTGCTATACTTGTTTTATATAATAAATTCATTTCTTTTACAATGCAATCTTTGCTTTCAGTAGGTAGCATTAGATATAGACCAATTCCTTCTCCTGATACAATTGTTTGTTGGGTTAATGATCAAATCATACCACGATCTGAGTGAATAGAGTCTTGAATGTGTTCTGCCAGAGCTAGACGTTGTTAAATACAAATTTAGATTTCAACATTGCATTGAGGTCTTGGCGCCCATTAAAACAACATAGCTTAGGCAAAGGTAAACAGTTACATTTCTCTCCCAACAGTGTGGGCTAGAGAAACCATTACATTTGTCGCTACCAACTTGGGGCATTAAGAATCTGCTACACTAGTAATGACCGTAGTGTATCTTGCATGCAGACTCATGACATTAGTGTTTTATAATTGTTAGGTACATTTTTACCAGTCTGTTTCGATCTGCTGGAAATTGATCTGCGGTGTGTAGTTAGCCTATTAGGTAGGAGAGTTCCCGAAGAATAAACGGCTCACGAGAAAGCGGAAAGCCAACGGGCAGCGGATATATTAGGCGCCATATTACTCTAGCCAGTAATAAAACAAGTTATTTATTCTTTGAAGAACATTTGTCTGTCGAGGTAATGCTTAAACCTTCACGCTGCAATAATTATTATTAGGTCTATTGCTTATTTTCGTGGTCATATAGCCCCGTGTATTTGGGTGTGTGTGGAATTTGTGTCATAATCTATGGTATTGTGATGGCTGCACTAGTGTGTATATTTGTAAATTAGGGATAGTATTGGGAAGGAGGCGGCCGTGGCCTCATCCCAGCGTTTGCCTGGAGTAGAAGTGGGGGAAGACCACTTACAGGATGGATGAGTAGGAATCGAACCCTCATCTTCTGAGTTTTGCTTCACGAGGCTGAGTGTACCCCGTTCCAGCCCTCAAGCCAGAATTAGAAAGCCTTGGTGGAGCCGCAAATGGAGCATCGATAGAACGCTAGCCGCTACACCACGAGGTGCTCCAAACTACTCAACATTCGTATGTAAATAGAAGGTACGGTAGAAAGCATTCATGTAATACAAAGGGGCGAGGAAGCCTCAAACACTCCAGTACCTCTTACATGGAATTGTTGTATGAATTGGGGCAAATCGCAATCTGTGAGCATCTCCACCATAAGGCGAGAAGCACATGCATGCTACTTAAACATTGTGTTAGTGTAAGTCACCCCACTATTAGTGATTTAGAGGGCATTCAGTATGGCCGAGAAGTTGTCCTCATTAACTGCCTCATATGAAGCTGTCAACGATGGGTACTGAAAGCTAGTGTCCTAACTAGAGGAATATTCCCAAGAAGAAACACTGTTAGTGTTACCTCATCTCTCGGGTTATGAAAGGGATCATACACGTTTGGGATGAACCCACGGTCAATCACCGTCGATCACCGATGTATCGGGGTCTAGCTAGGCCCCTGGTCAGTAGGGTGGGTTTCTTCATTTGATAATGTTCGACCGCTCGTTTTTATTGAATGTTTTTTCTTTGTTATTGCCACGAGTATCAAAACTATATTTCAATATCAAAGGCAATTATTGAAACTATTACATCCCCATTTAATGATCACTACGATTCCGTATACAGAACGTCTTAATTTGATATCTCGACATAGTACGGTATAAAACCAAGTCCCCGATTCTTGGATTTAACGGGTAATCTCGAGAACCACTAGATGGATTTTGATGCGGATTTCACCATTCTGTAAAGGATTTTTTGAGAGAGGTTTCTGTAGAGAAACATTCATTTATGACCAAAGGAAGCCGAGCAGTAGCGATTTCAGTGAATCGAGTCGAAGGAAAACCCGCCGTCCGTGCGTCTTTTAAGCCTACGCTGGGTCAACCGTTAAAAATATCTATAGCCTATACCAGAAGTCCTCAAAGTGTGGGGGTGGGGGTTGCAGTGAGTTATAAAGGGGGGGGGGGGGGGTCTCTGATTGAAATATTTATATTTCATATTCTGTAACAAACATTGCTATCCTCATATCCATGCACCTATCATAGACAGGAAGCTCCCAGACCTTTCAAGAATAATAAACTCGTACTTTTGCTGTCGTATTTCACAAGAACTGACCAGTAGACCCTGCCAGCAGGAATTCTGAGAAAAGGTGTAGAGTAACATTTCCCACAAAGCACCCTTTCATCCAGGGCAGATGACCTCGTAGTTCCGCCCCTTAAAACCTCAATAACTAACCCTTTCATCCGCCACCCCCAAACAACCACTAATGACAATAAGTTGCTCGACAATGTAACCTATTTCTTCCATTGTTGACTCAAATTTAGCCAGGCCTTTGCAGTCAGTTCAAATACAGTGAGTGATCAGGTGAATTATAGTGCTTGTTCAGTGGAAGTGGTTAGCCAGATTTACAATAAACTGATACAAGTAACGCCATTAGCCAAGGATGGTTGGTTGTTTCCTCAGTTTAGGGGCTGCGACAACGCGGTCACGTAGCCCCGTGTACTTTGGGTGTGTGTAGAATCTGTCTGATAACCGGTGTTAATTGTGATGTCTATATTAGTGTGTGTATCTGTTTTTTAATTTAAGTACAGACTGCAACTTAGAATTTTTCAAATAATTCCTACTTTTGCCGCCAAACGCCACCGTCAACGACTACTAGGCCTAGTTCAGAACTTAGCTACTAAGACGCCACCGCAGTCGGCTCTAGGCAACGAACGTAGAAATCTAAGAGCGTTGTTTACATTTTTAACGTATCCAATTTAGCTTCACGCAGGTGTAATTAGTGGAAGGTTCTTTAACATGCCAAGGATAAGTGGCTTATTATCAGAGGTAAAAAGAGACCCCATGAAAGTGATAGTGCTTGCCCTCCTTCGAAAATTTACAGTCCTAATAATGAATTAGAATAAGAGGGGGGGGGGGGGGGGCAGGATATTTCATGTTTCAGAAGGTGGGTGCGACAGAAACATTTTGAGAACCCCTGGCCTATACTATGAGTGTAAGAATTGTTCAGCATGAAAAGTCCTACAAACAAAAGTCCGCAACGGCATACAGTAGCTCTATGTTTTATATATCGCCCACTATAAGTGTTCTTACGTTTTCATTTCTTCTAACGATCTCCATTCAGTGGAAATTTGGTGCGAGTTCACGAGCTAGCGAGTGAGCCTATCACCCCCAGCTTCGTCCAGCATCAAAATGGCAAGTCGTGTCGAGTTTAGACTCCAGAGAAGAGTATTATGTGTTTGGAGTTTCGCTGTTGACCTCGGCTTTTCTGAATTGCCATCCGTGCCTTAAAAGTTGACCCTGGGTAAACCGTTAATGATGCCGGGCGAAGCCGGGGCGTGTTGCTAGTTTATAATAAAACATTAAATAAGGTTAAATAATCTAACTAACCTTACCACACCTTGGATCGACGGTAAACCTAAAAAAAAAAAAAAATGGTTTGACGGTGGGCACTACTCAAACGTGTCCTTTGTCTACTTGGGACAGTTCCTTGGGACTAATTCAGACCGCCGAGCTGACCATGGGACCAACTCCTTGGTGTGTGCATCACTAACTGTGGGCCCAACTCAACATCACCCATCATACCGGTCGACAGGGGGTGGACGTGGAGGAGTGAACCATACATTTACCATTTAGAAATGCGAGCAGACAATTCCTGCCGATAGCAGCAGAAGCGTGAGAGTTGTGCTGTGCGGAAGTGGAAGACGAGCCTCGCATACTCAAATGTGCGAAGTCATGGATGGTGTGCTTCCATGCCTTCCGCATTACTCTCCAACACTCAAATATCCGATTTGGTAAACAGTAAATGGTCCGTGGTTCGAACACGTTGGCGATTATACAGCACACTGTTCTTGTTTATGCAGAATTTACGATCGAATGTGTGTGAGAGAGGCGTTTCTCTTGCACTGTTGCCTTTTAATTCTTGATAATGTAGACTAATGTCCTTAATAGGAAAACAAGTTTTGGCAAAGCATTAGCGCTCCATGAGAAATTAGAGTCAAATACAGTATTTTCTTGAGCGATATTAAGCAGTGTGCCAACCACAAAGGAGAACTGCACTTACGGTAGAATGACAATGACAAATTTCTTCATTGATCGGGAATTCTTCTTTTCGGTAAAATACTGTAGAACGTGATAGTCCTCGAACAGCGGGAATAATAATTATATTAGCTTGTATTGAAACGGTACCTGTACTTTGATAGTTGCATTGCTGCAAAACAGACGAGTAGGCTAACAGAATTTCCTGTAACGATTGCTGTTTCAGAATAGCAATAGGTCCATGTTGAATGGGATACCTTTTACTGGTAATGTACTGCTCTTCGCTTTCTTGTAATCGTTATCCGTCTGCTTCCCCAGGAGTAACCAGTATAGTTGTGGACACGTTGAAATCTTTTAAATATTCAATCAATATCTATGTGCCTTTATAAAACGCAACGCTTCGGTTCCATCCATTCTCTGTTGAGATCATACAAGACCATGCTACTGGAAGTGGTGATTCATCTATGACAAATGCACAGTGCATCTCTAGTGCAATTAGTGCAATTACATTAGGCGGGAAATCAAGTATGTATATGCCCTAACATGAAAACGTTACATAAGATCAAAAAATAACACGCATATTTGTACATAAAATTTGTGTTGACCTATTGGAAAGCTCCCTTGATTAGAAACAAGCAACCCGCCCCGGCTTCGCCCGGGAACAGATATGAACGAATTACGTGATAAGCGCTTTTTTCTCGATGTCAATGAACTACGACCTATATCCGTTTTACGACTCGGCATGATGGGTTGAAATCACTGACTGGACTATTAATTATATTATCATGGAGATGCATGTGCAACGAATTCTTGTCAGACGTAGGCTAATTTAAGTATGGCAAGGTGCATGAAACATAAATCTCCCTTCAGTCCAATCTAAAAACACTTATACTGGGCGATGTAATGAAGATAGAGATATGCTGTCCCGGACTTTTTTGTCGAACTTTTCATGTCTTTTTTTTCGACATTTTCACTGAAATCGTTACTGCTTGGCTTCCTTTGATCATAAATAAATCATTTTCTACAGAAACCTTCCTAGAGATACCCTTTACAGAATGGTGAAAACCGCATCAAAGTCCATCCAGCGTTTTATAGATTACCCATGACATCCAAGAATCGGGGACTTTGTTTTATACTATAATAAGTAGAGCTAGGCAACACTGAACCACTCCAATCTGTAGTGTGAAGTCAGTAACAACGTTTGTGTCCAACCATTTTGAGTTTAACTAATATCTGTCTCAAAATTTGTATCGCAGTATTTTGCTTAGTTACCAGGTTCATGGCCTCTCACCTCTTCCTCGTCTCCCATAAACATCTCACGTTATTGGGACGAGATTTGAAAATATTAGATGCTTTTAGCAGCCAGCAAATATAACACGCTATGTTCTTAATTACAGCAGGCTATAACCAGCCACGATGGCCGAGATCGCTAATGTGCTACCTCGTGCCTCGCTTGCAACGGGAGAGCGTGGGTTCGAATGCCACCTTCACCGTCCTGAAAATGGTTTTCGTGGTTTCCCATTTTAACCACCAGGCAAATGCCAGGACGGTTCCTTTCAATAGGTCCACGGCCGATTTACTTTCATGGCCATTCATTAGCTGCATTAATAAAATTATTAATTACAGTAGGCCTATAGTTTCTATCACCGCATAATTACTTGTTACAGTAGAAGCTCTCGAGCAAGTGTTGGTTACAGTTCTTTCTTCAACATCGTTAATTACACAGTTATTTTATGGTCAAAGCATTGCGGTCATCAGCATTTAGCATTTAGAAAAGTAGTACATTATGTGTTATATGTATTCTTACACAATAGTACACTCAATTTAGCATGCTGAGCTTCTATGCCTAGGATTGTGGGTTCCAACCCGGCCGAAGTCGTCGGATTTTTAAAGAGCGTCAAAAATCCCTCAGTATGCCTTCCTTCGGAGGAGAAGTAAAGTCGGCGGTCCCATGTCATAGATTTATGGCATGTTAAAGAACCTTCCACTAATTACACCTGTGTGTAGCTAAATTATATATAGGTTAAACATTCGACAAACGCTCTTAGGTTCCGACGTTCGTCGCCAGGAGCCGACTGTGGTGACATCTGGTAATCAAGTTCTGAACTAGTATACTAGTCGTTGACGGTGGTGTTTGGCGGCAAAAGTAGGAACTACTCAAAAAATTTCAACGTCTGCAGTCCTCACTTGAATTGAAAACAGATAACACACACTAATACAGTCATTACAATTAACACCGGTTATCAGACAGACTCTACACACACCCAAAGTACACGGGGCTACATGACCGCGTTGTTGCAGCCCCTAAACTAAGGAACCAACCAACCAACCAACCAAACCAACACTCTATTTAAATCATTGAGCATTCTTCATATTAACTAGCTCACCATATCTTTTCTTGGCACCGTGCTCGAACCTATGCTTCTTCTATAGCCTAAGTTACTTACGTTATTTCTTTTAGTCTTTGTTGTTGTTGATTTATTTAGGGGCTTTGCGACATCTAAGTGTGTGTGAAATTTGTCTGATAACCTGTGTTGATGTGATGGCTGTATTAGTGTGTGTATTTGTAAATCAGATGAGGAATGGGAAGGAGGTGGCCGTGGCCTCAATTAAGGTACTATCCCGACATTCACTTGGAGTAGAACTGAGAAACCACGGAAAACCACTTCCAGTATGGGTGAGGTGCAAATCGAGCCCACCTCTTTTCAGTTTTGCCTAACGAGGCTGAGTGTACCCCGCTCAGCCCTCACCAGAATTAAATTTCTTGGCAGAGCCGGGAATCGAACCCAGGCCTCCGCGGTAACAGCCAAGAGTTCTAGCTACTACGCAACGAGGTGGACTCTTTTAGTCTCACAGCATTCTTCACTGATTTGGTGCATACAGAAAATCTGATCCTAGCAGTCTCATTGTACTGTATTACATTAATAATATTGTTAGGCTACTAAGCTTCTACACGCTATGGAGAACACTATTTGGTATAACGGTTGATAGCACAGGAATGGGAATATGGATTTAATATCATATTAATTTATATTAATGATAATTTTGTATATGTAAATAATAATAATAATAATAATAATAATAATATTAATATTAATAATAATAATAATAATAATGTCTAATAATAATATAGATATTAATGAATGCATAGCGTGACGTTGAAGAAACCAAAGAAAATGTACGTTTGAAGTAGGCTAATGTTAATGGAAGAGAAATCCTCAAAAACCAACGCTAGGGAATCACAGTTCATTACTGCACTGGTGGCTTGTTCCCTAGTTTAGGGGCTGTGACAACGCGGTCATGTAGCCCCGTGTACTTTGGGTGTGTGTAGAATCTGTCTGATAACCGGTGTTAATTGTGATGACTGTATTAGTGTGAGTATTTGTTTTAATTCAAGTAAGGACTGCAGACATTCAATGTTTCCTAGTAGTTCCTACTTTTGCCGCCAAACGCCACCGTCAACGACCAACTAGTTCAGAACTTAGTTACCAGATGCCACCGCAGTCGTCTCTTGATAACGAACATAGGAACCTAAGAACATTAGTCAAATGTTTAACCTATATATAATTTAGCTTCACACAGGTGTAATTAGTGGAAGGTTCCTTAACATGCCATAAATCTATAACATGGGACCGCCGGCTTTACTTCCCCTCCGAAGGAAGGCATACTGAGGGATTTTTAAAGTTCTTCGGCCGGGTTTGAACCAGCGATCTTGGGCATAGAAGCTCAGCATGCTACCGACTACGCCACCGAAGCCACCCTGCATACTATCATTGGACAGCGTAATGCAGTGAAAATAAGATTTTAATGGACTATGGGTGATCACAATCTCAAATAAATTAAGTTTATGATGTCATTAAAAACAGTCATTGAATAACCAATAGATTGAAGTCACTAGCCTCTTTTCCTTAAATGTTATCACCAAATAACCCATGAAATCCACAGGATTTTACAATTCTTTAGTTAAGTTGGTAGCATTGTCCCGACGCAATTGAATGTGGCGAGAGGCCGCCAACAGCTTGCTCCCATCCCATCATGTGGCTCAGAATCGAGATACCGAATTGTATGATCTTAGTTTCTGATTGACCCTTGGTTGGTTGACGTCACATGCTTCTTGACCATTAGCCGCTGGTGAAAGGTGTGGAGAACAGTAGCTCCCTTGTGAATGCGATAAGTTTGAGTAATTTGCGGTGTTGGTGCTTTAATGGAGATTATGCTTCGCGTTATAATCTTTCATTTTACCGACAGCATTGGCTCAGCTGGCTAAAGCGCAGCGTTAGGTCATGGGGCCAAGCTCTCTGCTGACTCGGTAGACGCGTGGGTTCGAGCCCCACCGTCGGCCGTCCTTGAAATGGTTTTCCGTGGTTTCCCCATTTTCGACACCAGGCAAATGCTGGGACGGTACCTTCTGATAGGCCACGGCCGATTCCTTCCACATCCTTGCCCTGTTTCATTCATCCTCATCCATTCCATCTCTCATCCCGACGCGCAGGTCGCCCACGGGCGTCGAATAGAAAGACCTGCACTCGGCCTCTCAGGAGACCACACGACAAAAAAAAAAAGCTTTCATTTTTATTTTGACTGTGTCTTTGTTTCAATGAATTGTCAGTGGCGTAGTCACATGGGTGTTACTGGGGGGTTGGACCCCCACCTTTGTACATTTTACACAGAAAGAAGTCGATAAAGAATACTATTCCAAGGTAAAAGCTGAAAAAGTACAAATATTCATTTATGCCACTGTTGCAGAAAATGAGTGATAAGTTATCTTCAGTTCGCTACTGTTGACAGCCCTCCATGTTCTGATGCGTATTGAGGTCGTGGGTTAGATTCCCAGCTTGGCCAAGAAATTTAACATCCGCTTGAGATAACGAAGAAGAAATAGATTCGATTCTCGCTTCAGTCACCCTAGAAGTAGTTTTCCGTGGTGTTTCCAATTCTACTTCAGAGAATGCCGATATGGCACTTAGCTCAAGGCCACGGTCATATTCCTAAAGTACGACTACACACGCTTGTACAGTTACTACAATATCACAGGTTATCGGACAGCTTTCACGTATGCATCCAAGTACATGACATTGATGACAACGATGTCTCAAGCCTTTTTCACAACAACAGCAACAACAACAACAACAACAATAAAGAGCCCAAATTTGAATGTTGTAACATATTACATCAAACTTCAGTTAAGTCTACATGCTCAAGACATCTCTGGTAGTTGTCTCATGGTGGTTGAACACGCACACATGGTTAAGAAAACACTTTACATCACCATTCGTCTTCAATGATGTAGTCTAAAATGCATTAACTAGTAAATTTGTCGCAGAAGGGTCACAAGATAGACTGACGTTACTGAATTCTTCGTATGACAATAGTGGAGTGTACTACCGTAGAATAATAAGGTGAGACCAGTGTTTTTCAGTCAATGGGTCGCGATGGGTGTGTGGTTGGACGCGAATTGTCCGGATGGAGGCGAAGTGCACTTAATTAACAGTTGAACTCCATAAAATGTTTTCTGGTTTTGTAATGCTTTATTTTTCCTTTCATAAGGAAACTTAAAAGTTAACAATTGCCTTGAATTTTCAATTATGAATACAGAATTCTCTTGTACAGACATGCACCATGTGTTATGAGGATTTTCGTCATTCAGAGTTGGATGTGGTTGGTTCCTGCGACAACGCGGTCATGTAGCCCCGTGTACTTTGGGTGTGAGTAGAATTTGACTGATAACCAGTGTTAATTTTGATGGCTGTATTAGTTTGTGTTTTCTGTAATTCAGGTAAGGACTGCAGACGATCAATTTCAAGTAGTTCCTACTTTTTCTACCAAGTGCTACCGTCCACGGCACCTGGCTGCGAACTTGGCTACTAGATGCCACCGCAACCGGCACCTGGCGACGCACGTTGGACCTTAAGGAGCGTTAACCTACAGATTTAGCTTCACACAATGTAGTTATGGTGTTTGAAGCCATTTTCAGTGTTGCCTTACTAAACGAAATTTTGATGCTTTTCAGTCGGTCAACACGATTGTACCCAAATGAGATGGGTTATTCCCTAGCACTGAAAAATTACATGCGATTAATAAATACAATTGTAGTTAGTGGACGGTTCTTTTACATGTCATAAATCATTGACATGGAACCGCCGGCTTTACTTCCCCTCCGAAGGAAGGCATACTGAGGGATTTGTAACGCTCGTAAAAAATCCGACGACTTCGGTCGGATTTGAACCCACGATCTTGGGCATAGAAGCTCAGCATGCTACCGACTACGCCCAAAACTATTTAGAGTTGGATGTGGAGTTCATATCTGTTTGAAAAGGGTTTTCTCTTAGATTCAAGAGAAAAGTAAAGAAATGCCAAAACTGAAGCCAACATACTGCTCGGGTCCAAGGTCTATGAACTTGCGAGGTGAGGTGAAGTGGTAGGCGGAAGAGAAGGGCTTGTCAACAACCCATCGCGTTATCTGGAACTCCTGTCTATTCCATTAATATAGGGCCGTTGCTTAAACCAGTAGGCTATGGTGTTGAAATGAGACACTAATCAAACATTAATGTATTTGGTTCTATTAGCAGGTTACTGGGAACCACTGCGGTCCACATTGCTCTCAAGTTCACAGAGCTTGGACTCGAGCAGTACATCGGCTTATGAAATAAAGGCAGGCGAAGCCATCATATCAGTTCCTCAGACTATCTTTAATTACAGCCTGTAGAGTCATCGTAAAAACTTGTAATTAAAGTGTTAAAGTGTATGCAAGTCGGTGCCGTGCATTTGGTCGCCGTCCTCTAAAAGGTTGCTTATGTTTGGTTTGGGTACACTCAGCCTCGTGGTACAAAACTGGGAAGAGGTGGGCTTGATTCCCAACTCAGCCATCCTGGAAGTAGTTTTCCTTGGTTTCCTACTTCTATTCCTGGCAAATACCGGGATGGTTCATAGCTTGAGGCCACGGCCGCCCCCTTCCCGATCCTTACCTGAATTACAATTAAACATATCAATACAGATCTCACAGTAACACAGGTTATGAGACAAACAATACACACAAACAAGTATCCGAGGCTAAATGACCATGATATTGATGTCGTTGTTTTTGGGTCACGACATCTTGTCATAATACCCCCGTGCATTTGGGTGCGTGTATGGAATTTGTGTGATAACCTGTGTTATTGTCTTGGCTGTACTAGTGTGTGTATTTGTAAGTTGGGGATAGTATTGAGAAGGAGGCGGCCGTGGCCTTAAGTCAGGAACTATCCCAGCATTTGTCTGGAACAGAAGGGTGGAAGGCACGGAAAACCACTTCCGGGAGTCGAGCCTGGACCTTCGGGACGACAGCCAATAACGCTACGATATCCAAGCCCCTCAAATGAAATAACAATAACAACAACAACAAAGTTTGTAGTTTGACAGCGGATCATGAGTTTGTAGTAACAATCTAGCCGCAGATTGAGTGTAAGTACAGTTGCTGCGCTGATAGGCGTGACTTGACTCTAACACCTACCCCGTGTGTATTTCCCAGGGGTGTCCGCTTAGAAGCAGCTACAAACTCTGGCGAGCCAAGCATGTCCTCGGACACTCCCGGCACTAAAAGCCATACGCTAAAAGAAAAAAAACATAGGCTAACATAACATGGGGCATCTGCAGCTCCCAAAGTATTTTGCCTTCTGGTGTGTTTCTAGTGATTTAATAGAAAGTTTTGTTGGTGAATCTGTGCATGATTAGATTGCATGTTGTCAGTAATAAGAGGGCACTAAGTTAAGATAAACTGAATATCGTCATGGTACTACAAATAACTGTAAAAAATGTTGTGGGAAAACATGTTAAATCTCAACTGCAAATGACTGAGCATTTTAGGTATGAGTTCTTTTTGTATAAAGACATTATATAACTGTGTTACCACCGTAATCATGTTTTTTTAAATTATTATTGCAAATTATTATATCAGTAGGTTTATGCTCCAAAAACCAAATGGTGAATTTAGTCAGAATATAACATTATTCTCCTTTTTCTTAAGTAAACTAGTGGGGGGTTTCAAAGGATTGGGGCGTTCACAAATGTTCACCGAAGCTCATTTGTTGAAACGACTCACACGCCATTTATTGTAAAATGGATTTTCTCATTCGGAAAACTTCTACTCGTGCGCTACCTATTGTAAATACCTTTCCTGGAGTGTGCACAACAACTCACTAAAGTTTAATCGCAATCGTATGAATGTTAGACTATATGAACGCATAAGGGACTTGAAACGATTCACGCGCCGTCACTCATTCATTGAATCTACTCGTGCGCTACCTATTGTAAAATGGCTTTACTAAGCCAGAAATCTTCCCTGGAGTTACTCACCCAAGTTTCAACGCAATCGGTGATGGTATACGAACGCATAAGGGACTTAAAACGATTCGCCGTCGAGGGGATCTTTAAGGTGCCAGTAAATCTACTGACACGGCCTCCTCGCATTTGCGCACCCTCAAATGCCAGCTGGCTGCGCCAGGATTCGATCCTGCAACCTTGGTCACAGCAGGCGAGAACGTTACTGCTGAGCCACGCAGCCAGCCCAAGAAAGAAAGAAAAGGAGAATAAAAAGAAGTGTTTATATTGTAATTTCGTAACATCTAGGTCATTTGCTGATATAGGTAATTCAGATTTCTACCTTTGATATCTTCCTAGTCTCAACCTTATTTGCTGGCTTAGGCCGATACTAGTTGCATCTAGAGAATGAGCTGCTGGCGTACTGCTTGGGTCCCAGCTCCGTGCCCAAATGTTCACCGAATTTCATTTGTTGAAACGGCTCACACGCCATTTATTGAAAAATGAATTTCCTAATTCGGAAAACTTCTACTCGTGCGCTACCTATTGTAAATACCTTTCCTGGAGTGTGCACAACAATTCACTGATGTTTAATCGCATTCGGATGAATAGTATATGAACGCATAAACCTTCCCTGGAGTGCACACAACAACTCACCCAAATTTCATCGCAATCGGATGAATGGTATATGAACGCATAGGAGACACACAGACAGACAGACAAACTATCACGTAACATTGATTTATGTATATATATATAGATTAAAAATGAGCCTCTTGGAACATCTGTGGCACACGATAGAAGGAATCCATCACCATCCACTGCCGCACCATCTTGGACTTCATTGCAGGTGAAACGGTTTCTATTGCCCTCACTGTTGCGTGACAAACGTAATGGTTTCTTACTAGCTCTGTCTTGCACTTTGAAATATTTACTCTGACTAAGATATGTTGTTTTAATGGGCGCCAAGACCTCAACGCTATGTTGAAATCTAAATTTATATTTAAAAACACCTAGCTCTGGTAGATCACCTTCAAGAATCTTTTCACTCAGATCGTGGTATGATTTGATCATTAACCCAACAAACAATTGTATCAGGAGAAGGAATTGGTCTATATCTAATGCTACCTACTGAAAGCAAAGATTGCATGGTTAAAAGAAATGAATTTATTATATAAAACAAGTATTGCAAAATTAATAATAATAATAATAATAATAATAAGTTTGAATTTAAATTGGAGCGTTGAGATTTGAATATTACCGCTAGAAAATTACGTGAAAACGGAGTCGGATAAATTACTGATTTTACTCTTATTCCCAAGCTATGAAGTTACTGAAATACTGAATATAAAACAAAGAGACGAGAGATTACGTAGTTCTGAGTCATTCGCGCTTACCACTGGAAATTGCCGTAGCATTTCCCTCGTACTGGATGTTGTAGAGAGCTTCCCACAGCCTCCTGGTCGTCTTCATCTTCTTCGTTAGTTGATGAGATACTTGTAGATATGATAACTTATGGTCCGAATATCGGAACCAACAACACGTACAGCCACACTGGTTAAGTTTTACAAAGATAGTCGCCATGCCTCCACGGCGCGCAAACCATATATGCACTCGTCGCATCCCCTCTCCGGACCCCGTCTTCTCCTCGCCCGCTCTTCACTGATTCGCTGAGCCACCACGCGATACTTCCCCACCTCCGGGTCATTACACTCGGCACGGCGATGATGTCGATTACCGGTCCAGGTCATTTCGCCTTTTCTTGAAGCAGCAACCCAGCTTGCGTCATGCTTCTCGACAAGATTAAGCCTGTAGCTGAATTCCCAGTGAGTCATCTCTCTCATAATACCCTAACTGACAAAACTCCGTAAAATTCCGTAATCATATAATTTTCTTACGATAATGTTGTTCGTAATAATTTGCTTGATAGTGTTTTCTATAACATAGAAAACCTATCTGATTACTTATAATTTAAAAAAAAAGTGCTCCAAAAATACCTTAATAATAATAATAAGTTAATAATAGTAATAAATTAACATGAAAACTTCTCTTGGCTGAACTATTTGCCGCGTAAATAAATATAGAATGGCTTCCTACTGACTTATGCTAGTGGCGTAAAATCCCCTCGAAAAACACGTTACACAGGATGTGCGGGCTGCACTATTAAATGTAGGCCTATCTATGACTTCTAGCCTCCCAATGTATTTAGGCTTGCTCTTTTAGTGCAGCTGACGTCACTTCACCTTTCTTACTACCCGTGACGTTTAGTGCAGACAAAAGCATTTAAAGAATTCCACCATGACTTTGTATCGTGGAGTATGACGCAGGCATTAATCAGGTACTCTTACGCTGCATTCACAGGCAAAAACCGTGAAAGGCAAGGCAATTGCTCTTTGTATAATAATAATAATAATAATAATAATAATAATAATAATAATAATAATAATAATAATATTAACTACAGTATACCCCATAAACATAGCGAGAAGATTGACAAAAATGCTCCACCAGCTACGCAAATTGCGAGAGGTCTTACACCTAAATGTTTCACAGAAAACTTAGCTTTACTAAATCTTGCGAAATATAGGCCCACCCTCACTATTACACAAGATACTGCAATTCTGGACATATGGGGCATCGTAAGAACATAAAGAGTACAGATATTGATAGGGAATGTTTGAAGCATATTGAAGAAAAGAATCGCAAATGATGAGGTATTGTGCCCAATTCTAGGAATGGGTATTCCAAGATTCAGACACCTAGGTATCAAGGGAAAGGCTACAGCCGCTTTTGAAAGTTGAGATATTTGAATATCGCGCTCCTTTCCTTCCAGATTGAAATGGAAACTTTATGCAGCCAAGAAGATGTTAAGTGACGTGGCAAATAGTAGCAGAGGTCGAGACTATTTGGTGATTAAATACTTAGCCATGGAGTAGAGTCTTGATACTTGGATCAGATTACTGGCACGGCCAAATGAAAGAGGATGCACTTAGTCTCAAGTGAATCAGACCAGAGACACCGGAGATATGAGGATTTACAGATTTCAGCGTGATCCAGCGTGGAGCCGACCGTTTTGTATAAAAGCCGCTCGGCCCAAGCATATGCAGCTCACTTCAAACCAAGCTCTTGTAGGACAAGGTGCTGCTGCTACGTCGAGCCAAGGCACATGGTTGCCGAATCTACGCAGAAGATATCTTTGAATTGTGATAGTCACAAAAGTGCTACGATACGTGGGGAACGTAGTAAGTTTCCAGTAGAGGGAATCACTAAGGCGATTGTTATTTTTTACGGACATTGGTGAAACACTTTGTTTCTATATGGACATATGCTAGACTTTATCTAGATATTATTCTGTCACAGTCCAGTAACAATAATTCAATACTTGGATATTTTAATCCAACTTGTCAGTTTCACAAATTGTAACTAAATAACCACTCAGATCTTTCAGTATATTGAAGGCCAGTCTATCACGGTATTGTTCATTAGCCGACAAAGGGAAACTATATGTTGCTTCGCGCATGATAGATGGTGTGAAGCCATGCCCAGGGAACGATCTTCAGAACAGCCGTTGATTGTTTTAGACTATCAGTGTTTTCCTGTACTGAAAAGATTACCGTGAGTTATGTTACAACTGACGCTTTTGAGAAGAGATCATTTGGATCTGACCCCATTTAAGCAAACTGCTATGGATTTAATTGAAGTCAATATTAAAATGGATCAGCAGTTACTTCAAACTTCAAGAAATATTTCCACTACGTCGTGCTAGACAGATTGTGGGTATATAATGGCGGCCGATACAAGGATTAGACTTGCGTGTCCAATAGGGCATGTATCTGGATAAATCTGGTACAGACCAGGTTCACTACGCTTCGAGACCAACGAGAAATGTAAGCCACATTTGACTTTTATATTATGCCTAGCTAATTGGAACAAACTCATTTTCTGCAGATGACCAACACATTTATTTTTCTTCGTATTTAAATCTTGCATTGATTTACGCAAGACACATTAGGGTTATTCTGAGTGTTTTCAGCACTCAGAACAGTTTAGGATCGATGACCGAGCATACTGAGCATTTATTTGAATGTTCATTTTGTTTGAGAATCACGGTAATCAGCCGATATAACTGTAGAAGTTTTTTTTTTTTTTTTTTTTGAGGTATGGATATTTTGTCCATATTCGAAGAGTCGAACATGTGGTTTTTTCACATAAGGAAATAATAATTAAACATATTTAAGGAAATAATAACAATAATAATCCAATAATAATAATAATTTTCATAATTTTTCCAAATAATTATTGGATCTTACATTTTCTAATAATCACATTCGTTGAGAGAGAGCTTAAGGATTAGTTTAATCATTCCTAGTTTGGAACAGGTGATTTTCCGAAAGCTAGTGGATAGCGCAAGCCCGTATTCCACCAACATTATAGTTCTGGTTGAACAGTTAATATTTGCATTGAGCAAAGTATATTTTTCAGATAACACGGAAAGGCATGAAACAGGAAGCCAATGATATTTGTATCAATTAGGATTTTTTTTTGTGTGTTTATATAAAATCATGAAGTAGGCACACATTCGAAAGTGAAATAGAGAATATCACAAGTGTGGTAACTTCACGGTTTGAACTGAATGGTAAAATAAAATAAACTTGTAAATTTATAGATCTTCCAGTTTTGATAACAAGCAAAGGCTTGATTTATTGTATACATTTTGGGAAGAAAATTTATGTGTATGGAGTAGTTGAAATGCCATTCCCAGGTGCGCATGTTTAAGTCGCAGGAATGAGGAGGTTTTTTTTTTTTTGAGCATCAATCAAATAGCAGGTTCGATGGCTCAGGTTTATAGGAGGAGTATTGGAACCACACATTTCGTCGAATGAATGACCAAACCATCAGTAATTATTTCAAACTTGTTTACGTATTCCATTAATACTTTGGATTTGCTAGAACCTGGTTTTGTCATGATAAAATTTTATTCTTCTTCAGAGGAAGACCTTTGCCGTTGTTGTTGGGATATTGTGTTCTTACACAAATAATTGAATGGGCCACTGCCAATTAAAAAAATAATTCTGTATCCACGAATTACTTAAAGGATGTTTTCAATCCTATTGTCATGAACTAAATGAATTTATTATAAAGCTACAATTCTTATTTCCGCATTCTGTTCAAGAATTGCAAGTTGTGAAAGTTACTAAAATAGCAACAAATATAAATATTTTTCTTAATAATAATTCCAAGTGGAAAATCGGATAGTTGAATGGTTCAACAATTTTTTTGATCAAGCTGATGATTCAGAAATCATATTTCTTTGGAATTTGAAGTTCATAATCGAGTCACTTCTCGAAATGTTTAATTTTGGAAGAATAATAAATTTTGTTGTGCTTCGCACAGTTCTTCGATGCTATGCTCAAGGGTCAAATACTTTTCAGATGTTGTTATTAATATGTGTACATAATTAGTGTTGGGTCAAAAATAATATTTTTGACAATATTTTTGAAACTGGAAAAATAAGTGGAAGTTAAAAAATTCTATAAACAATTATAAACAGTGAGAATTTCTACGAGTGTTAATATCATGTTAGAAATTCAACCAGTGAACTACAATATTTCCAGTAAAGACAATTAAATTTGAACTGGATTTCATCGTAAATAATTGATATAATTTTGGAACACAGTCTACAGGACTGATAATCAGACTTGTGTCTCCAAAGACAATTGTTCAATGTGTTGGAAAATTTCTGTACATTGTGTAAATAGTAGTGTGTGCCGTCGCACTGGAATGATGTTACCTTGAGCATCATTTTGCAGTCAATTTTAAAATTTAGAATAAAATGAGATAATTTTACATGTTGTGTTATGCCCAGGTGAATCTCCTTCTATCCTTATTGTTGCATTGAGCCAAAAATCAGTAAAGCATTTTTTTATTTTGATGTCTTTTTTTTTTGCGATTAGCTTTAACCCATCTGGCGCCCCGGGATATTTTGACTCTCGTGCTGACCGATTCTTGGTAAAATGCATATGTGGTCGTACGGACTCCGGTCTAAACGGGCACAGTATAGCCTACTTTGCAAATGTATTGGCCGGGGCAATAATAAACAGTTATGGCGACCCGAGACACACCCTCGATGCAGGTGCGGGAGCTGATGTCCGTCTGGCATTCACACTGTTATCACTTATCAGCTGGCTATACTCACGGGATTCGGTGTTGATTTGTCGTCATCCAGGAATTCATGCCAATACACTTACTGATGTACATCTGAATTATATAGCTACCGAAAATAAAATAAATAAGATAAAGTAAAACGAAAAACGTAAACACCCAGTCTCCGAGTCAGGGAAATTAACCATACGAGAATAAAAGCCCCATGACCTGGGCGGGAATCGACCCGGGACCCTTCGGGCCAAAGCCTAGCATGCTAACGAATTAACCACGGAGTCGGACTGATATTCACTCATATACTAAATTTCTGACATTTCCAAAGCTTTCTTATGATACTAAAAATATATTGCTTTGAAAATATTATCTTACCCCCAAGACTTGCTTGTCCGGGCCATGGCCCGTGATGTAGATTATACAAATTGATATTATGCTTAATGTCTTGTGTTTCATGCACCAAAATGAGATGTTTCCCAGCTGTAAGTTGATGAAATAATAATAATCCCGAAAGGGGACGCAGAGCTGGGTCTATAGGTGGCACCGCAGTCTCTACAAAAGGACAATTATTTGGCGAGACTACTGTCTTCATGTAGGCTATACAAGACAGAGTCATTCCTACAAGGAATTACAGGGGATTCATCTTAAGAGAAACAGAAGTTGAGGATCGTAAATGTGGCAAGCATGGTGAAAGCTCGGGTCACATTATAGGTGGATGTCTAACCTTGGCAAACATAGACTACACTGAGCGCCACAATAATGTTGTTAAGATTGCACATGGAGATGGCTAAAACTAGAGAACTCCTGTACTTGACTCCTCGCTTCCGTATTATATAGCCTATGTTCCAGCCAAAAGAAAATGGAACCCATATATTATACTGGGACAGAGAAATCCGCACTGATTAAACCATCACAGCCAACCGACCTGATACTCTCCTCCTTGATCTGGAGAAGAAAAAAGCTGTGATAATCGATATATCCTTACCACTCAAACAACTTATGCCCAAAAGGTCAATAAATACACCGAATTGGCCATTGAAGTAAAACAAATGTGGAAGCTAAAGCAAGTGTACATCCGGCCTCTCATTCTGTCTGCAACTGGAATTGTACCCCCAAGACTGGTGGACCAACTACAGGCTCTCGGCATGGCGCGCAAGCTGGGACAGATCCAAATATCGGTGATCTTGGACACTTGCCATACACTACGACGATTCACGAAGAATTAACTCTGAATGTGCTTGACATTAGTCCGTATTTTCAGTCATTGTACCATTGTAAAGTGAGGAATTTATGAATATGTATAATAATACGCCTTTAGCATCATTAAGACTTGAATGTTCAGTTTGAAAATAAGCATCGCTACAATACTCCCGCAGGGAACCTATCATTAAAAAGTCATTTTGGTTGTTGTATAGGCGGTATACACTAACGATATGCAAATTAACAACTTCGCAGATGACATGGTCCTAATGACCGAATCATCCAGCCAACGAGAAATGACCCGTAATAAATTAATTAAAAGCAACGAAGAAAATAAAGGTTGAGTGTGAGGAAAACAAAACGTGCCAATGACTTAATGGCGAGTCTTCCGGGCAGATTAAGTTACCGTGATATACAGTCTCTCAAAAACATTACTGGACATACCAGTCGCGACCGGAGATGATTGTCCTGAGTGTTGCACTATTTTTACTATGGGGGGGAGTTAGGGTAAAAGACTGATATCAGAGAATGCGGTGCGCGGTAAAACTGATGTAGCACATTCACCTCGGGATTAAATGGATTAATTAAGGGTTGGCTACATGCATTTCTACAAGGAGTTACGGGGATGGGACAGACTAAATACACGTCCATTCTGTGCTATATTGAAGAGTTTAGCACTTCATTTCATAATTTACTGTGCTACTAAGATGATTCAAAACCAGCATAAATGTGACAGAAATAGTGAATAACAAATCAGATTCGAAATCTAGGGTGACGAGATTTTAAAAATAGAAGAAAATAAAAGACATTCAGGTGAAATGTTCACACTATTGGTATTGTACCCGTCAGGTGCTCCAGGATGCGGACTCTTTTCTCAGGGGGTGCTCTGTTCGCGTGGCTTTAATCTACACTCAACATCCTGGGATTATTTATCAAGGATCACGGGAAACTTACACTAAAATAATATGCCAGAGTTATCTTAAAACAACACAATTTATTCAAGAAACATCCTAATCAAGTTAAATCCCCCCTTTAACAAAACAATCAAACCCCTTACATTACTGAAAAAAAACACAAAAAAGTAAACACTGTCCCCCTCAAATGGCCGACACAAACGTCACATGATCATGTCCATGACCGTTCCAAAGGAACAAAAAAAACGCAATGATTTCAACACAAATGACTTCAAAGTGATGGCATAAATGATTAATTTATATATAGCGCACTCTCATTTGTAATTATGGCTTACAGGTGGGTTGGATAAGTCCCTTTTCAATCATTCCCATTCTCACATGAGGCCGGTGATGATTGGCGTATGGCGGTTCCCGGTTACAGGTCGAATGTGCATTAAAAAAACTACTGTAATGACACAAATTAAATAAATGACTAAGGCTAGGGTCCAAGCCCTTTCAAGCTTAAATGACAAATCATTAACATCAAACATAAGGATATAATCGTGGATCATCACCTACTCTAACAATGGTGGCATCTGCCCCATAATGACATAAATCTCATCTTAAATATTTACATAAATGCACTGAATTTTCGCTTCCTGAAGCGAATTGAAACAATCCCCAAAGAAAGTCGAAGAAAATCCCGACATAACAAATTAAAATGGCCGAGCATCTGTGGCTGATTACTGCGATACAACAAGCCATTCTGTTTCTCAACATAAACAAACCCTCAGGACCTGCAGTGGTTGATGACCTCACTCGAGCAATAGGCGTGGCCGACGAAAGATACTGGCCCCAGTGCGAACAGCCATCTTGTCTGTGACGTAGGCGATGTAGTGACCCTGGTTGAGTCGACTTGTGAATTCCTTGTGAATAGCAGTGTGAGAATAGTTAGTGTTTTATAAAGTGTAATGTCCAACTTTACATCCAACTTGTGTTGTGGTGCATCATGTAGCTGCAATAATCACGTAGCCTACAGGGTAAGTGTTAACACTTTATTTCTCATTAATGATACAGGTTAATCAAACGCACGTGTGGTGCAGGTTATGTACGAACTTCGTTAGCCTAATATTGTGGATGTTAAGGACTATTAGAATGCATGCTAAGTTAATTATCTGAGTTAAAGTTAGATATTTAATGAATGTGTCTCTTTACAGGAAATCAAAATGCCGAGATGCTGTAATGTGGCTGGCTGTAAGAACAATTACAGATCTCAGCATGAAAATGTTTCTACATTTTCTCTCCCAAAGGACGAAAAATTAGGAAATAATGGCCTAGAAAAATTCCCACTGACTTCTCTAAAGTGAGCAAGCCTATAATTTGTATAAAACATTTTCCTGATAGCTCTGTTATCAGGACAGAGCAAGTTGATGGGGAAATAAAGACATTTGCTAGGAGTTATCCGAAGTTGAAACCTGATGCAGTATCTTCAATATTTTCGAATTTGCCAGGATAGCTATCCACTCCTGGGCCTTCTTCTAGAAGACTGTGTGATGCAGAGGTAGAAAATCTCGGATAAAGCCATAGAAGCGAGCTTGGAAGACTTCAGCCACTACGAAGAAGAGAATTCTGTGCACAGTCTATCGGATATATCTGAACACTTCTCCTCCAACAGGAATAAATTTAAGCAGGAATGGACACATATCAAGACAGAAGACAAGTTGGTGAAGTGCTTGAAGAATTTGAGTGATGCAGTGCCCATAATTACAGGTTCTGTGTGTATTCTAAATAACCTCAGCATTGAGCTGGCTGTCAATGGGTTGCAGATTCCCAAACATTAAGTTCCACAAAACTTTCTTTGCATTACTGATAAAAATTCATTTGATGAACTAGCCTACTTCATTTCATTGAAAATTCTGAGTGCGATGAAAATGGAAGAAAGTTGTCAGCAGTGAATGCTCCTGTGAACATCCTACAGAGAAGTTTTTCGAGTGATGATTGCACACCATTATAGTCTTTAATAGAGCAAGTTAATTTTTTAGATGTTAGGCAAACAATCGTAGGTACAGTGGAGACACGTTACTCTTGGCAGCTTCCATATAATATGTTCACTTGTCATCAGTGTACAAAAAGTTACATCGGAGTGGTCATATTTATCTGCCTCATCCATCGAATCTTCAAAAGTTGCTTGGTAAGTTTGATTTGAGTACTTTTGACATTATTGGGAGTATTGAGTAGCCTATCTCAGTCTAAAGAAGAATAATTTCTTGAAAGATCATGAATGTTCATAAATTACTTTTACCGTAGTTCATTTTAATGGAAAAGTTGAACTGTACTCTTCTAAAGCCATGGCGAGACAAAGCCATTGGTCGCTACTTGGTTAGGCGACTATCTGGACCAAAATTATTGTTAGTAGTACAAGCAAGGAGGTCTGGGGTTAGGTTTGTGTTTGTACGCAAAGAATACTCTGTATTGCCGGTACCAATAATGAGCGCTGGCAGCTGTCAAAGCTAACACGTGAGGAAATGCTGCGTTGCCACTGAGGCAGATCATGACTCATAACATTCCAAGAAGCTTCCAGGAAGACACAAATACTGGGATCTGTGGTGTGTCAGCCATATTCGTGTGAAGGGTCAATTAAACATTGCGATGCACGCGAGTTTAGGGGAATTTTTAGTTGCCTAATCGCTCTAGCTGCTACTAACTTAATTATGGGTCTATTCCTTTCATAGCCCCCTCTTCGTCACTTGTGTCTGAATTGGATCTGGAATTGCTTTCCAGGGAAACGATGAACCAATCTACCCCATCATCGAGTATACATTCACGTTTCGTAGCCTCATCCAGTTCTCGTTGCACTATTAACACAAAACGCTTCCAGTTTTATGAAGTCACTTCCCTAATAGCCTAAACGGTAAGCTTCTCAACCTCACGGAGTGTGAAATTCTTATTATGCCGTGCTAGATAACCCTTCACTTGACCCCATATAATTTCTATAGGATTGAAGTGGCAATGATATGGGGCAGCGTGATGATCTCATGGCCATGCTTTCTCGCCAGTTCATCCACGTGGTAGCCTACATGGATTTAGGCTTGCGCTGCTGTATAAGGTTGAGAAGGATATTAATTCTGAATGAAAGTGGAACGCGGCTTATACACTTGTAGCAGACATGAATGTACTTTTACATTCCTTGTGTCCTTGTTTCATTTTTTGGGCAATATTACGTATTGAAATTAGGAACCCTAATTAAAACTTACTACTGAACCTCATATATGTGCTAAAGTACGTAAATATGTGTTTTTATTTTTTGCTATTTTAAAAACAGCTGCCATGCTTCGATAGCACTTGATCTCTTTTAACCGTCATCAAGGCTCACTCTAGCAGCACGCATCGAGGCACACATGTGAGATACAAAATCACTGTTGATAAAAAGAAGTGGGATGCAAAATCACTGTTGATAAAAAAAGAATCATCGGGACACGTTAGGCAGTAGCCATTGCGAAAACTCATTGATCTGGGTGCGTTAGGCTGTAACCATTGTCAAAAACCATTGGATTGGACAAAGTGAAGGTAAGAATGGTCAGGTGTAGGTGCAGCCTTGGCCGCGCGCTGCTAGCGGGGCATGGTTGACACAAAACCATTGATCTGGGCACGTTAGGCTGTAACCTTTGTCAAAACCACAGTTGTGCGGAAAAAAATAGACATACATATTACAGGAGAGCGATATACTGCATAGTTATTACTGAGCAGATAACAAAAAACACTCATTTCAGCCGTACAGAGATGCGAAATATTGCACACACTAGCATAATTAGAGTCGTGAACTGAGTGTTGCGAACAAATGATGCCCACTAGAGACTGAATTGGGAACTTTTTTGTTTCACATAGTACCGTAAGGGCGAGGTTGGCAGTACTGTTATGGTACTTTTTTTGATGATTGATTTGAACAATGCCGCTCACTGCTGTAATTTTCGCTATATTTGGAATGGCTGGGTGGGTCACAGACAGCGGAGGAGGAAACATCTATTAAAACATTGCTTCCTGATTTATTTCTCATCCTTTTATAGGGTATTTTGGCTAATTCATGTATTATATAGAGTGTTATCGCTCGTTCTATGTTTATTCAGCACTACCGAGAAGGATTCCTTTTGTCCGAGAGCTGTCGCATGGTAGGCTACATGATGGCGGTCGAGCCATTCCAACATTCGCGGCTTCGTACTTGAAGTTGTTGGAGCTTATTCTATCTGTACTATGTGGTACGAAGCATTGTCCATTACAATAACACTGTGTTCAGGGATGTTGGGTAACAATTGTTCCTGGAACCATTTTAAAAACTAGTTGTAGTCCATGTCTTCATGGAAATCACCAGTTCTTTTCGACCTAAAGAGCAAAAGTGTATTGTTAACAAAGCCGTGTGATTGCCCGGCATGTAGAATAATAAATCGACCCCCTCTGCCTGACGGCCCTTCCTTGTCCCCTGAACTGAGTTGTCACTCCAACCCTTAGACACTGTGTGACCAGCATTGACCCACATTTCACCTAACCACACAATATCCATAACATTTTTGCCCTATTAACTTAAGTTTTGAATTTTCCAGTAGCCTATTTTCACCCAATTTTCACCAAATTTTGTAGGTTCTTTAAAGTGAGCATAATTAAGGGAATTCTAAACTTTGGAGCTATTTGGTTCAGTCATTTAGAAATTATAACATTTTATGTAATAAATATGCAAATTTTGAAAATGTCCCAGGTACATCAAATTTAAAGTTATCAATCTAAAACTTGTATGGAATGATCATCAATGGTCTACAAATAAAAATTGGTATTACTTTTAAAATCAGTGCAAATGGTTTATTATTAAAATGTTTTTTTTTTAGAATGACCTGTTGTTCTGTTAAAATATGTCATTTTTTTCAAATTTGAACCTAAATATTTCTGAAAGTTATTAATATTTTTCTAAATGAATTCCACACATTATTAAGACCACAAAGTTGTATGTGAAAACCAAGTTTGAAGGTAATGGGATCAAAACGCAGGCAACTGGAACATTTAAAATGCTGAAAAATATGGTATTGAGAAAAAGCTAACTTTATTAAAAAATACAGTATTTTAGTGGAATTTCCTGCATCAAGACTTCCCTGAGTTTACAAATCACTTTTCCCACACTTCAGAGGTAACTTATTACTAAACCCATCTTTCTCCCTGATGTTGACACGAAGATTTACTGCCACATTCACCACACAGGTCTGTAAACAAATTTTGGAGGGCACCCATATATGAATGAGAATGTGCTTGTCATTAACACTAGGTCAAACAGTATTCTCCTCACTAAAATAGGCCTATTCCAGTTTTCTGACACTGGCAGAAGAAGTAGTTGCAGCTGTTGAACTTGCATTACTTAACTTCACATGTAATATCACCCCACTGTTTGTCAACATTCTAAATAGCACTATTCCATTTCTTTGTTTCACGGACTTTCGGTTTACGCCATCGACTAGATACAGAATACATCTAATAAACTGCACACAAATCTCTAAAATACCATTAACTTACACAAGTTCCACCACTCACAGTAAACCAATAAAAATATAATTCTTGCGAATAAACTTCACTAAAGCCACTGACCATCAAAATAAACAAAGACGCATGGTTCCACCAGGTATCCAAAATGGCCTATACTTTACTACAAACCAAAATACTTCTGTTCGATGTTAAATATGTGCATGTGTATAGTAATGATATTCTTTTAGTGAATGCCATACAGTTAAAAATTATATGGGATAAGAAAATAACATGTACGGTAAGAAAAGTAAGAATAATGCTCTAAGAAAAGTTTCACACTTGACAAACATTGCCTAGGCTACTCATAACTGATAAATTTACCAACAGATGGCACCATAAGCTTGTATTCAGATGATTGGCATGATAATATTGGCCAAGAGTATGAAATTACAACAAAATTGAGGGGTTTTTGGTTCTAGGAAGTAGGCGTTGCCCATTTCAAGACCTAAGCACGTGTTCTTTAAAAGCCCCCGTAAGGTATTTAAAAATGGCCGTACTTAAAAAACAAATGTATATTTAAGTGCCCCAAGTGATAGGTAACTTCTAGGACATGAAACCAGATTTTGGTTTTTTGTTTGTAATTTTTGGCCTACAACTCAGTAGGGTCTCCCCATTTCATGTAGGAACTGACACCTCAAAGCCACAATATCTGGCCTCTCCATGATCACCTTCCCCCCATTAATTTTCTTATATTTAAATCCCAGATCGTGCAACACTTTCAGTGAAGAAAGGCTTCCTTGAAATAATTGTGCCTCTCTGAGCAAAAACAAGAAGTTTGCGACATGTTGGAATTTCTTTCCTAAAATAATAGCTATAAATATGCCGTCTAACAGCATCTTGTTGAAAGCCATCTAAATTAGTGACCACCCCTTCTCTATGCCTCTTCTTCCCTGGAGTTGATAGTTTAGACGGGCCAGCATCATCAGACAGGAACTTCCCTTCCGTCACTCGGTATGCAGTGATTTCACTCACACCAAGAGTCTTGGCAGTTCTTTTCCGCACCTGAACAAATGGAATCAGAGGTTCCTCCCGTAAGCGCATATTTTCCTCTTCTTCCTCCATAAAATTCTTCACCGCACATACCATCTCCTTTACTTGGCTATGGAGAGTCACACTACGGCCTGAAGTTGTTCTGTCGCAGAGAATGGATCCTGGGCCTTCCGCGAGCATGTACCGATGCCATTTTTACACAACGAAAATAGACACGATGATGCAAATAAAAGAAATAAACTCAAAATCTGTATATACACACGCTTCCAACAAAAACAGAACGATAACGCTTACTGTAGCCTATGAAAGAATAAGCAAATGCACTTCAATATATACTCGGGATATTACTAATGGCAGTGACGAGTTAGTTCACAGTAGAACACTGCGTCAAACCATGTGCTCACTGCTGTGTCGGCATTCATTGCAACACTGCTCGCTGTTGCTATGGACACCGTTACCCCTCTTGTCTCCACTCCTCACCTCACCATTCAAGCGGATGGCAGCTTGCACCGTTCATCTTTTGTAAATCAGAGTATAACACATAGAATTTAACATGTATGCAGCGTTTAAACCCTAAGTGTTGTCCACGTTGTCATGGATGATGCCATTTTGTGTCTAGGGGAATTTTGTAAGTGTAAATTCCATTCCATGTCCACATTAAAGCTATTGACACAAGTTGGCAGGCTTGTTTTGTTGAGATAAATTAGAGATGAAAATAGTACAAGAGTTAATAGAAGACTCTATCGTTGCCAAGGCTGCAAGATACCAATGTAATTGATAGTGATTTTGTACTGCATAAGGAAACAGTAGCAAGGCAGCTGGAAGCAAGTTAGACATGTCCAGTCCTCAAATTGTGTTCATGCATCTTTGTAACGATGAATTTGTAACCCACTAAGCTCCAGTGAGATTGGGAAATGGTGTCAGAAAAATTTAAAATCCTGAAGAGATCATGAATCATCAGCAGGGTATAATGGCTGTAGGCCCTATGTGCAGTGCAGGATTTTTTGAGAATATTAATAGCTGGAGGATATTAGATCCTAATAATCGCCAGTAATATATCCAAGATCAGCAAGATATCACCTTTATAGTCTACTTGGTGAAACCTGCAAACTTCATTTTCTACATTCTAAGATTCTTCCAGACAATGTGTTAATGTGCTTGAGATGCTTATATTTATAACCAATGTCCTAAATAAAATAATGTCTGTAATACATTTTGTGTGTGCTTATTATAATTAAGTGTAAACATTACTGTGTCATTGGATGAAGATTACTTGCAATTTGCTAGTGTTCTTGAAGATACAAGTATAGTTTTGTACTCCAGGGCCCTACCAATCACCACATCCAGAATTCTCTGTTAAAGCTCTAGATTTACCCATTTCAAACCGATTTACCCAGTGTGTAGTACTGTTAACTGCTTATTTTCCATGTGGCCTGCAAGGATGCCCATGTTCTTTTTCAGGGGGAATGGATGTGGTGAGGAGTATACGATATTTTATGGGAAGAAGGGGTAGGGGGGGACTGGGTATGTTATAAAATTCTTCATCCCCAGACCACCAGGGTGAAACAAAAAATAAGAAAAAATAATTAAAAGTTGAGGAATGCTTTCATTTGAATAATTTGAAGGGTCTCGTTTGACGTTTGGTGGAGATCTTGGACATCTTATTGGGAGGGAGATACCATGTCCGTGTAGCCAGCATAGATCCAAATTACAATGTCAAGTATGGTCTTTCTTTAATTTTAATAAATGGAACAGTTCCACCTAAATAGAGTAGGGGTAAGTAAAGTGGCTTCTTGTCCAGGTGACCTGCTTTGCGAAGGATTATTTGAAACCTGATATAGGATTTATTCTTCAAAGCTTCGCACAAAGGCTGTTGACAGAATGATTTGAATCCCACTCCTTGCATCCTGGAAGTGTCTTCCCAACTCAACTGTAAATAAAAGCTAACTGAAAACGACTACCACATCCTTTTCTAATACAAGTACAGTACACACATAAGTGCATGGGGCTGATATCCACGACATTTCAATCCACTGAATTAACTCACAATGAATAAGTTTCCAAGGTCCTTCACTTGTAGTAATATACTTCGTTATAAAAATCTTGAGCCCATAAAACCATAAATTTGACCTAAGCCTAACTGGGAACGGGAGAGAACCGTTAAACATGTCCATCATGATAGTAGTTGCCACAAGAAGTAAACCTGGCACTGTAGGGGATTGGTGTCAGATAAAAGGCTCTCTGCTAAAGGAGGTAAGTATAATCTCAGCAATTCATATATGTATCTGAAGTAGTCCTATGCATTAAATTTTTGTTGTTGAAAATGATTGTCTTTTGGTAGGCCTACTCAAAAAAGCAAAATGCTAAAAACCACGAGTGTTGGCTCAAATTTCTTATATTCATTTTTATTATTTTGGGGCATGAATGACCCTTCCCTTGCAATAAATGAAGCACTGGATACTTTCTCCTAATGCAATGCTTGGTTGTTTCTTCTTCTTTTTTTTTTTTAATTCCAGCTGCTTTTAAAGTTAAACTTACATGTAAACTGGTATGGAAACAACTTATTGATGAACGAAGATAAGAGGATAATATGTACAGTTTTGTATATCTGCATAAACTGGAACATCCATTCAACGTTTGTATTACACTGCTTAATATTCTACTGCTCTAAGGTTTTGAGCTAGTGATAGGGGTGGATTTCTTCCACAGCTTTTAACTTTATTTTTGAGTATCCTTAAATTCACACTAACAAATTACTCGGCTATTGGTAGGCTTCTATAGATGAGAATACCTTGGTGCAATCAATGCGGCGAGGCGAGCGAGCGACACCACTCCTCTGACGTCACAGATCCGCGCCATGGCCTGTCTTTCTCGTCGGCCACGAGCAATAGGCTGGCAGTCCGCACAGTAGGGCAAAGCTTACCTGGGCTCCTACCCTCGACAACACATTTGGGAACCGAGCAGGATACGGGAGTCTCTCCGTTTGTAAAGAAGCCATTCAAGACACTCCTTCCAAAATCACAAGGAGCGGCATTACTTACCATAATTATTTCGTCTCAGAATCGCGGGTATTTAACCATCCGCTTATCACTTACCATCTCGAAGATTGCGGGCATGTACTTCCACTCACCAAATATCTCACCGAAGCACTGCGGAAACGCTCTTTCCGCTTGTCACTTACCATCTCGAAACTGCGGGCATGTACCTCCGCTTACCTTATATTTGCATCCTCAGCTCGGCCCAAAATTTAACTCTCAACCTTATCTCACTTACCAAGTGCGTCTGCAGTCCTTCTCATCAACCTCGCGTTATCTCTTACCTTGACAACGGTCATCATTCCCTCTCATTTTAACCTCAGGCTCAAATGGCGTTAATAGAAATTGCTTGTTACATCCTGAATGGTTCCCTCCAATCTTGACATACTAAGTTTATGGTCGTGCCAATGAACTTGAAAACCCATGAATCCCATGATCGTGCATTCCATACAAACCTAAAAAATATCCCTGAATCATACAAAACACAAATGATGATGACCACGCTAACAAAATGATAAAAACAACACAACTAAGCTCTAACAAATAAAATAAATACAAGCTGCACATCATTCTGACCCGTTGCTCCAGTAACCCCATACTAATTATAATGCCTTATAATTTGGGTGACCTATCCAACACCTGTTGTAAGCAACATCATTGCCATTGCATGCCCCCAAAACTGTGGTACTTAGCTACTCATGATGTATGTCTATCCCTTATTATTCCCGTTATTCCAACGGGGTCGGGGATGAGATGCGATGGAAGTCTTTGTGGCGATGGTTTTTACGGCCGGATGCCCTTCCTGAAGCCAACCTCATGAGAGGAGTTAATGAGAGATGAAATGAATGAAGGTGAATGAAACTGGGCTAGGATGTGGAAGGAAGCGGCCGTGACCTGTCAGATGGTACCGTCCCAGCATTTGCCTGGTGTTGAAAATGGGAAACCAGGGAAAACCATTTCAAGGACGGCCGACGGTGGGGCCCGAACCCACGCGTCTACCGAGTCAGCAGAGAGCTTGGCCCCATGACCTAATGCTGCTCCTTAGCCAGCGTAGCCACTACTGTCGGTACTTAGCAACTCATGATGATTCTGCTAATCCTTATATGCTGATGTTCTTCCCGCTGGCTCTTGAGGTCCATGGTTCTTGACGTGGGAGGGCAATCTTAACACTGTTCAGTTTTCATGAAAAGTATAGGGTCCACCATGAAATTTGTACGTAATTATGCACTGTTTTGTTTTAGCGGAGCGCCTCCTACAATCTATAGCCAGGCATGACCTATTCAATTCGGCCAATAGTCAATCTAGCTCCTACGCCACTGAATTTGCCTATAGCCCGGGGCTATCTACTAAAGTACGGACTTCACTCGCACTGGTTTGTCCCGAAAATTTGCATGTCGCTACTATTATGAGAATACATGTCACTGTCATTACTTATCAATTATTCACTTTCTCGCGCTGAATTCGCGGTACTGACCAACGTGAACTATTGCCTATCAAGCGATCAAAAATTGACTGACTTTATACGTATAAAATGTTGATATCTCGGTCTCGGACCGGCAAAGGCTCTCGCCGCTTGGCGATGGAAAATTCGACTGACTTTCCTGACACTGGGCAGGCTATTTAAAGGCCTGGCTCATAAATCACCAGGAGTGGGGGTTTTCTCAAAATTTAAATCTGGAGCAACACGCGTACGACGATGAAACTAGGTTCATTCGATTGCTCTCTTTTCCAATGTCCCACACGTGGTTTTATTTCGAAATCGGATCGTACGTTCGGCCGCTAATTAGCTCCGTAGTAATTTTCATTGTCCAAGATTTTCGCGGTATTTTGAAGCGTCCATCCGCCCACAATTCTGATTGGTTCGTTCAAATTTTCCTTCCTCCAGTCCTTTATGCCGAATTAATTCCAATACTGCTGTTTTGTGATTTTTGAAAATGAGATTCTTGAGGCTAAAATCGCCTTCTTTCCAATGCTGCAACTCATAATTTTGTATATTAATTATTTCTCTAATTTCTCTAAAATGGGAGGTGCTTATTTTTCAGTTTGGCGAGTGATCAGTTACCACCCCCACTTATGGTTGAGCGACCTCGATCCTTGGTTCAATCACATCTGCTATCCATGTGTTGCGGCTGTGAGCTTCGTTTCATTGTTCGCGCTTTTCGAAAGTTGTGGAATGTCACGCTCCGGACGCTCCCTTGAATTCCCTTGTTCATCTTCTGGCGCGCTTTCCTCCTTCTCAAATATGAGTATATTTGATAAACTAAACTTGGAACATTTATACTATATCATATGCATAAAGGTTACAGTATAATATTTCTGAGAAACCTATTCCCGACACCCAGACACTTCCTTATTGCGGGTATCCTTTCTTGCTATCCCTCCAAAGTTGGTGCATGAGTTAGTACCACAGAAATCAACCATTTTGACTATCAATGCGTAGAATGTTGTTAGTTAACAGCTGTGATGCTTCCCTTAAATGTTTTGAAACTGCGGGAATTTAACATGGATACCTTCAAACTAATTTTGCTATTGTGCTTTGAAGTGCTCAGCATCAGAGGATGGATGACAAGAGATGGAAATTATCATAACCAAAAAAGGTAAAGGTGCCTTTCTGGTAATCCAAAATGTATTTGCACGACATCCTTCCTTTCAAATGAAACTGTCATAATACAGAACACTATTAGTCTCCTGCCCTTTGCTTTTCATTCGTCCACAGTAGAGCTCCCTGCACTTGTCGGAAGGACACCTCTCGTCCATCGCACATTTACAAATGGTGGTTGTAGCGAAGTTCGAGAACGAATTGCACCCAATATACTCAATGTTTGGACATAATCCTGATCCCTCACAACTGCAGTCTATGCACTAATTCTACCTTGATCTGAAACCAGCTTAACAGTACAGTACTTTGAAGCAGAACAGATCATAGAGAACTTTGCGAGGTCAAGAAGAAACTTACAACGGTTTCCAACCCGCATGTGGAATATGGAAAGCACTTACCAACACCAAGTTGCAAGAAATTAAAGAAATGGGGTTGTAGTGACGGAAACGAGATATTTTATTGTAGAAATGTACAGAATCCGGAACAACTGTCGGTCGTCAGCAATCTAACAGAACTGTGTAACATGGGAATGTCTTAGCAAACAAGTCTATTCAAATTGCGCCTTACGTAAATTTGATTAAGTATGTTTTTAAATTTAATAACCAGTCGTTGCAATGTATGTAATTTTACACAAACTGTTGGACTTAAAATGTCAGATGAAGATGGATGACCGAAGGTAACACCATGAAAGGGGGGGGGGGGGGGGGGTCTTGAACGACCGTGGGACGAACTTAATATTGAAGACGTGTTTCACATTGCGTGTTTCTTAACACAAACTGAGTTGTAGAAGTACATGGAAATGAGAATGTGATACGAAGTTATAAGTATCATCCCAGCATTTGCCTTGAGTGGAACTTGGAAACCACGGAAAACCACTTCCGGGATGGCTGAGACGGGAATCGATCCCACCTCTTCTCAGTTTTGCCTCACGAGGCTGAGTGTACCCCGTTCCAGCCCTCAGACCAGAATTAAATTTCTTGGCAGAGCCGGGGATTGAACCTAGACCTTCGGAATGGTGCTATTTTTTTTTTAGCAAATATGACTCCTGATTTACTCTTTATGCTAGAATGTTTGTATGTGGCGAGTACAACATAGACCTGTAATGACCGATCCTTCATCGCTTGCTTTACTGTAGCCTATATTGGTGCAACATGTTTTGGACGGCACCACGACTCCCGCGCATACCTAAAGTCATGCAATTTCACCCGCCGTAGAGACAGCCGAAATACAACTGTGACTGTCACGTTAGAGATGATCGAGGAGTCCGCGTTCATGAGGTTTCCTTGTTAAGATTGTGCAGCATTCACCTAAATAAAAAGAAGGAAAAAAAAAGAAACATTAGGGTTGTGAAGAATTTTGTTTTGCAAGGTGGAAAATGACAAATGATACAGTCTTTTATTTAGAGCCTGAAAGAGAAGGTACAAATCATCTCATAAGATTCGTGAAGAAAATTAACATGATATTTCTTGTAATGAGTTAATTTACCAATCACAGATGGATGAAATACTAGACTAGTTATATTATCAAGTATGAGCACAGCCGCCAGCAATACATGTACACTCACATTTAATGAGGGAAGTAACCACAATACCTAACCTTTGATTGTGATGTAACACAACCACGACCGACAATAGGCCTGTATATAAGTTAACTAAAGACTAGGGCTAGGATTTTTAGGTAAATACATATTTTTTATGTAATTACATATTTTAAGCATTTTTTCTATAAAGACATAGATTCCTGCTTTTCACTTATTAGCACATAAAAAGACATAATATTTACATTTTAAAATCAGTATGCTAGATCTTTCAGTTTATTGCATCTTTGTTCTGTGTTACTTCAACGGGGAAGGACCTGTGAGCTATCTAATCTTCATGCAGAGCGTATGCCAGCTTGCAACTGTGTTATTCTTAACTTTTCGCCCCGTGCCACTCACTGTGGAAGCCGGGCATTTTCTTGTATATTGCCATATTGCACCACGTGCTAGACCTCCCCCTCCCCCCAGCTACCTGGAACAAGTGTCACTCACATGCAGTTCATTTCTGGCACTGTAAAGTGTAAGGCAGTTCTAAAAGCAAAGCAAAGTCAACTCCGTACAGGCCATGGAGGCCCTGGGAGTAATGGAAGGTAGAGGCTTCCACTGTTCGTGACATGGGAACTAGATGGGATGGAGTTATCAGCTCCATGCCCGACCGTCTTTGTTCACAGGAATTACCCTGGTACTCATTTCTGGTGTAGGCTGAGTGAACCCCAGGGACATTTGTGTTTCCGAAAGTGGTAGTTTTGTTTCTGTAAGGCAGTTCTACGATGCCTAAATTAAAAACAACCACAAATTATCGTCTGTTGCAGAATTTAAAGATAAGTTTACTTCTGATGGGAGCGTTCTGTCCTGCCAACCATGCGGGAAAGCAATCAAGACTGAACAGCGATCTCAAGTTACACAACACCTCAAGGGCAAGAAACATATTGCTGCAGTTTCGCGCCTTCAGAATAAGTGTTTCGGGATAATCGTCGGTCATTTGTGATGGACAACCTGCAGATTTATCTCGTTGTGTATTGTAATGCTTCAGCAGTCAGTCTTTTTTGTCACATACTTCATGTATTTTTAATACATAAAAAATAAATATTTTCCCGATTTTTAGCACCTAAAAATCCGAGCTCTACTAATGACCTCAGAAATTTGCATCAATTTCGAAAAAAAAATCGTGATATGCATATTGCATTTCGCGTTTTACCGCGAAATAGGGTATCGCGATAATTTCGTGTAAATTTGGAAGGGATTTTAGGTAAATAGAATAACGCTATAGCCTATATCGAATGAACGGTATTAGGCGTGCAAATTATGACAAAATAGTTTATTTCGCTAAAAAATATTGCAATTTTAGAAACTGTTACCATCCAATTCGCAAAGAAATTGAATTTTCTTTTCAAATAAACAATTTATCACTTTTATCGCGACTGCGAAAATCTGTGGTCTCTACATACACTATAACCTTTGATTCGTTTAATTCCATTCTGCCGCTGAATCTGCTAAATATAGACTACTCTGTCAAAATGTCATAATCTTCTAAATTTGCCTTGAGGTAGTCATGCAGTACTGTACTGTAGTTGGATAGTCTGGGGCTAGTCCTGTCTGTTGAATTTTCAACCCGGAGGCTGGCTGACCCCTCAAAATGCTCCGCCACAGGTTGTGAGTAAAACCCAAGGCAGCACTCTAATTAGATCGACTATACTAGTCAAGGCGAGGAGTGAGGTAGTTTGTCATTGCTTTCCTCACTGAGCCAGTGCAGTAAAAACAGACAGTGCCTGTACTACTCACCACTATGGATTTAGGCTATAACAGCCATAAGTGAGACTGAGACATCGGGAAGAGTCACAAGTTTAAGCCGACAGATAAATTAAATAAGTATTTCCTTGAAAACTAACAGCCTATTTTCATATCTACTGCGGGTACATTCCATCTCATAGCTCATTTAAATAGTCTAGCTTAAAATGTAGCACAACAATAACAAATAAATACTTTCAGACCTACCTGTGCAAAGCAATCAAAATAACATTTAACAAGAAGTTCCGTGACGAACTAAAGAGCCTACTTTTCATGCCAATGATTATTCTACAGTATATGAACCTATCTAGAATAATGACGAAATTAAGTTGCTAATATCGAAATTTCTAATTAGTTCGAAATACTGTATACCTGGCATAATGTAGCCTAATAGAGCACTACAGTTGGCAGCCCTGATGACTGAATATATTCTTAGTTCCATCTCTTAAGGTACAGAATACAAAAATTGGTTGAAGTCCAATGAATAGCATGGACGTTACATGCAGTTAAACATTGGATCTAACAGCGCGCGTAAAATCATGTTGGCAACAATGTCATGCATGTATTGGTCAGAAATAATCTGAAATAATATGATCTATTGTTGTGCCAATTTTGAATGAAATCCATTAGTTAGTATAGAAGTTACATGCATTTTAAAATTGGACCTATCAGCAGGCTTAGAATCATGTTGGCAGCACTGACGTATATTAGTTACTCCAAATTCATCTAGAATGCCAGGTACTATACGTGTGCAAAGTTTAGAGCTATTGGCTTGCATACTTTCTGATACTGTATATTGATATTAGGGTAACAAAAATAGGGACAGCACATATTAACAGTTGGCAGCCCTGGTTGCTCTTAAGAATACGCATAGTCATATCTGTTATGGTACACATAACACATACGAAATTTGGTTGAAATCCAAATGATAGTATGGAAGTTACATGTATTTAAAGTTGGACCTGTCAGCAGGCTTAGAATCATGTTGGTAGCACTGACGTATATAAGTTACTCCAAATTAATATAGAATGTCAGGTACTATACGTGTGCATAGTTTAAAGCTGCCGGCTTGTATATTTTCTGATATATTGGTATTTGGATAAAATAAATTAGGAGCATTTATTAACAGTTGGCAGCCCTGGTGGGTCTTAAGAATACGCTCAGTCATATCTGGTTATGTAGACATACAACATACGAAATTTGGTTGAATTCCAATTGATAGTGTAGAAGTTATATGCATTTAAAAATTGGACCTATCAGCAGGCTTATAATCATTTTGGCAACACTGCCATGTATGGCCTCCTGGAAATTAAACTGCAATATTATTATCTATACAGGTGCCAATTTTGAAATAGCTCCCATTCATACCATCCAAGATATCCAACATGGAGCTCAAATTTCAATTGCGATTTTTTAGCAGTTGGTAGCACTGACATCATTTTCAAATATGGCCGTGAGATATTCGGGTATAGATCTTTACTCCTACCAAATTTTGTTTCGATTGCTTCAGCCGTTTAGGAGTTGATAAGGGGGGGGGGGCACACACACACAGACAGACAGACAGACAGACAGACAGACAGACAGACAGAAGGACTGCCAGACAGACAGAAGGACAGACAGACAGACAGACACACATTTGCCCGATCTCATAAGTCTACTTTTTCCTCATTTTTGCAAAACGTGAAAAGTATTCTAAAAATATACTGGTATATTTAGTTCCTCCTACTAGTGTATTTTATCAACTTTTATTGCGATAGAATCAATAGACTCTCACATAGTCTATGGATGATAACACGAGCGCCATGTATAATTCAGAAAATTATAGAAAATTATAGACTATGCCAGATAGTTTCATTCTCAGTGGGGTCGGGTTAGAGGAATTTACATGCACTCCATCCACAATTTGAAAAAAAAAAGTAAGATATAAATGTATGTACCTATAGGATATGGTCATAGAAGTGGTCCACTAGGTCTATACCAAGTTTTACAGACATCGGATACTTCTGTAACGAGTTAAAGGAATTCATTAACATGCACACCTTCCATGAATTGTTAAATGTGAGCCATGGATTTATACACCAGTAGATAACGATTATAGAAGAGGTTCATTGTACAAAGTTTCACATCAATCGCTTGGGTAGACTACGAGAAATAGAAATACTGTATGTTTTTATAAGTCGTACAACCACTATCTTTAAGTTTGAAAACAATTGAACAATATTTTATGCCAATATGTTTAGCTCTTAATAAATATTCACTGTGGCAAATATCTTTGTACTCGGATGATTAGATCACCAGGAAAGTCAATTGAACTTGGCTGGGTGGTATGTTGTCGTATATCAGGGGTTTGAAAGTTACATATATGAACTTACTAAATAGTCCCATATAAGCTTTCAAAATTTCAGGTTGATTGCTGCAATCGTTTCGGAGATAAGTTATTGAGTACTGGTGAAATATTTCGCGCAAACGTCATGTTGGATTGGTAACCATAGGCCTAATGGAAATTTGAAAGACTCAGTTGAAGTATTCGAAAATGGAGTTAACTTACTGATACATTTCATAATCCAGTCGATCAAACGTAATTTTGGGGGACGAACACATACGAACAACAAGAAGTTCCGTGAAGAACTATACAGCCTACTTCTCATGCCAATGATTATTCTACTGTATATGAACCTATCTAGAATAATGACGAAATTACGTTGGTAATATCGAAATATCTAATTAGTTCAAAATATACCTGGTATAATGTAGCCTAATAGAGCACTACAGTTGGCAGCCCTGGTGACTGAATATATTCTTAGTTCCACCTCTTAAGGTACAGAATACAAAATTTGGTTGAAGTCCAATGGACGTTACATGCAGTTAGACACTGGATCTATCAGCACGCGTAAAAGCATGTTGCCAACAATACCATGCGTGTGCTGGTCAGAAATAATCTGAATTATTATGATATCTTGTTGTGCCAATTTTGGATGAAATCCATTTGTTAGTATAGAAGTTACATGTATTTTAAAATTGGACATATCACCAGGCATAGAATCATTTGGCAGCACCGCCTTGTATTAATTACTCCAAATTAATCTAGAATGTCAGGTGCTATACGTGTGCAAAGTATAGAGCTGTTGGCTTGCATACTTTCTGATATATTGATATTAGGGTAAAAAGAATATAGACAGCATTTATTAACAGTTGGCAGCCCTGATTGCTCTTAACAATACTTATAGTCATATCTGTTATGGTACACATTGCACATACGAAATTTGGTTGAAATCCAACTGATAGTATAGAAGTTACATGTATTTAAAAATTGGTACTATCAGCAGGCTTATAATCATGTTGGTAGAACTGACGTATATAAGTTACTCCAAATTAATCTAAAATGTCAGAATATCCGTGTGCATAGTTTAAAGCTGTTGGCTTGCATACTTTCTGATATATTGGTATTTGGATTTTAAAAAATAGAGAGAGCAATTATTAACAGTTGGCAGCCCTGGTGGCTCTTAAGAATATGCCCAGTCATATCTGTTTATGTACAGATATTACAAACAAAATTTGGTTGAAATCCAGTTGATAGTGTAGAAGTTATATGCATTTAAACATTGGACCTATCAGAAGGCTTAAAATTATTTTGGTAACACTGTCATGGTTGGCCTCCTGGAAATAAAACTGAAATGGTATTATCAACATGTGTGCCAATTTTGGAATAGCTCCCATGCATACCTTGCAAGATATCCAACATGGAGCTCAAATTTCTAGTGCGTTTTTTCAGCAGTTGGTAGCACTGACATCATTTTCAAATATGGACGTGAGATATTCCGGTGCACATCTTTACTCATACTAAATTTGGTTTTGATTGCTGCAGCCGTTTAGGAGTTGATAGGGGGGGGGGGACGACACACACACAGCCAGACAGACAGACAGAAGGACAGACAGACAGACAGACAGACCGACAGACTGACTGACAGACAGACAGACAGACAGACAGACAGACACACATTTTCCCGGATCGATCTCATAAGACTACTTTTTCCAAATTTTTGCAAAATGTGAAAAGTAGGCTAAAAATCGATCTTATGAGACTACATTTTATATGATGGAAATAAGGTTAAAAATAATCACTCGTCAAAATATGGCAACAGGATGCACTTGTTGGGGTCTTTGCATGTTTCCTAAGGAGGAAAGTCTGCGCCTGAAAGAAAAACGCACGATGAGTCTGCAGATGTTGATGAACCTGTTAACTGCACGAAACTTGAGCACTAGGAGAAGATGGCAGTGACGCCGCTACTCGCAAAACCGGAAGTGTCGGAAATATGATCGGAGGTATATTATATGAAAAATCGCTTTGCTCGCATACCGCCCAACACGCTGATATGGCACATGTACGGAATGGCGTGTGCCTGCCTTCGTTTGTATCTCCTCTTTCTTTTACTCCTTGGACTACTTTTAATTTGAGCTCTGAGGCAAATTCGGAAAACTTCGATTTATTCAAAATCCACTTAAACAATATCCAGTATATTATTATTACTATTATTATTATTATTATTATTATTATTATTCAGAAATCTCCTTTATAAGTTGAGATTCATCGTTAATGGATTTGTTTCACCGTTTGTTTATTTTCCGTGATTTCTTGTGAATATGTCATCTTAATGCACTTTTCTTTGACAGTCTCAACATCAAAAGTAGCACCTTGAGTTGCATGATGTGTTGTGACGAATCCAACTGACGTCCGTCACGCCGTAGCCAGGTAGCCTATAGTTGCTACTCTCGACAAACTTTGATGAGGCCCGACGAGAGGGAGGGGCAAATGGGGCTGCAGCCCTGGGGCCCGGTCTTGCTGAGTGGCTCGCAAAAGTAGAAAACCCCAGAGTAGACACATTTACCCAATTTTACGTGTTTGCCAACAAATTTGACATTTTATTATATTCAATGTATCTAAATCAATTGAATATGTTACAAAATACTATAATGAGAACATGTAAATAACCATTATCTTCATATCTTCGCGGCCAGAGAAATAATAAAAGTTTCCACTGTTTATAGGGAGGAAAGTTTCTAAATAACATTTCAACTCGATCTAATGGCCAGTAAGCTACATTTATGAACCTTCGAAAAATCAAATTTTAGTAGGTACATAAAATTGTGAAAGGCGTTAAACTTGTTCTTGTGATAAGAGAGAGTAACATCTTCGGTCAGATACAACAGAAACGACATTGCAAATTTACAATGAACAAAATTAGTACCAGTACGTTCCAAAAAAAAGTAAATTAAAATATTGATTTTTTTAGTAGGACTTAAAAATAAAGAAGCAAATTTGACATTTACATGATATCACGGGGACGAAACAATATGGAGGGGGCCCGTAAGTCCTAGCCCTAGAGCCCTTGCTCGCTCTCCACGGTCCTGATTTTGATTGGAACTTTCTTTAATACAACAATTGGGATACTGAATTTTTCATCACATGTATGCACCCAGTGATTCATCAAATTATAAACTCCATATTATGCTAATGGAATTTATTTAAATGACACCCTATTAGCTGTCCTCCAATTCAGTATGATGGTTGGTTGGTTCCTTAATTTAGGGGCTGCGACAACGTGGTCATGTAGCCCCGTGTACTTTGGGTGTGTGTAGAATCTGTCTGATAACCGGTGTTAATTGTGATGACTGTATTAGTGTGTGTTATTTGTTTTCAATTCAAGTAAGGACTGCAGACTTTTAATTTCAAGTAGTTCCTACTTTTGCCGCCAAACGCCACCGTCAACGACTAATAGTTCATAACTTAGCAACCAGACGCCACCGCAGTCGGCTCTTGACAACGAACGTAGTAAACTAAGAGCGTTGTTTACATTCTTAACCTATACAATTTAGCTTCACACAGGTGTAACTAGTGGAAGGTTCTTTAACATGCCATAAATCTAAGACATGGGACCGCCGTCTTTACTTCCCCTCCGAAGGAAGGCATACTGAGGGATTTTTAACGCTCTTAAAAAATCCGACGACTTCGGCCGGATTTGATCATTCTGCCATTCTTTTAAACTTTTGGTTATATCCCATCGCACTTATTGTTGACATTAAGCAGATGTCTCAGATATGTTTTGATTAATTCTAAACAACATAGCTTTCAATGAATTCTTTGGCACGGTGAGTCCACCAAACCCATCAAACCAATTAAAATGTTTTGTCTAAAATCTGTAACTTATGGCCTGAAGCCTTCCTGGCAATTCGCTCTTTGAAGCAATTAACAAACCAAGATGGTCCTTTGTTCCATCCCAAGGCCTCTGAAGCCTTTATGTTGATGAATTTCTGCACTCATTTGAAAACATCTCTGATGCTCTTCAAGTTTCTTAAGACTTGAAAGCCTTGCTTAAGAGAGGTGGTTTTCCACTCCACAAATGGAATTTCTACTCAGAGGAATTTTTGTCTTGATTTTCGAATACCAAACCTTTTGTTACCTAAGTTGAGCTTTCTCAAAATGAGGGTACTACCAATGCTTTAGGAGTACATTAGTGTCCTCAAACAGATATTCTCTTCTATCAAGTACATTTTCCAGACAATCATCCTCAAACCAAAAGACAGATTCTCTCCGAAATAGCGTAACATATTTCATGCTCTCCAATTTCTAGCTCCAGTTATAATGACCACCAAAATCTTTTTGCAATAACTTTGGTCTTTGAAATCCGACTGGGATGATACTGTCCCCCCGCATTTCTTCATAGGTGGCTGTCATACCTTTCTGTGATAAGCATCCCTTGGGTCTTAATCCCCGCCACTTCTTGTGGGAATTTTGAACTGCACGTTTTTGCTGACAGTTGTCAAAAAGCATACGAGTGTTGCACTTATGGTGTAAGACGTAGCTCCACTCTTCCACCTTCCTTTTCTAATTTAATTTGCGTTAAATCTAAGGTTGCTCCATTCAAGGTTATTTCTTTAACCCGTCTTGAACTATGTGCTGCCTCGCTTGGATTTGAGTTGGCTGATAAGCTTCGTCATAATTTGAGGATTCGGTTCCTTCGAACATACTTTGGAGGGTTTCTACCATTGTGCTAGCATCGATTTCTAAACCTTCCTCTAACCGGCAAGTAGGTTCGTTTCAACCCGTGTTGCAAAAATCCCAAATATTTCTAATGCAGACCAATGGTATTATGTGTCCGGAAAATAATCCAGGAGACGTCATTTCCCGTGGATGTAGTCCTCAACAATTAAATTAAATTAAATATGTACTGGTATGCTCCTGTCTGGCATCTTGAGGTTACTTGAAATTGGCATATCTTCAGACCACCTGTCCCGACAGACATACCTGATGCTCGGAAGACCACTGCTTTTGCTCATGTAATAGTAATTACACCTTCGATATTGCAGCGTTACTCACAAGTTAATTTCGTTGGAAATATCTTGTCATTGCTCAATCCCTTCTTTCCCACCCTTTTCTGACAAACTCTGAACTCCGTCTAGCCATTACTAAAGTTATTATTTGTAACTCTTCAGTCGGTCAACACGAATCTGCCCAACGACTGGGCGGGGTACAATGTACAGTATATAACTTAATATGTAAATTAAGAATACAAGCCCACAACACGCACATATTCATCTGAGGAAAGTGCACGACGATCAGTCCGTCTTGAGAGGTACTGGGAGGAACGCAAAGCCCGAACAATCCCTTCAAAGAAGATCTGAACGATGGACTGACTACAGTGATCCTATGCAGTCATAAAAGAAAAAGAAGAAGAAGAAAACACTCCTGGAAAAAATACATGTATTAGGTATAACTAATGCATAACTAATAACTAATGCATAACTAATACAGGTATTTCTTTCCAGGAGTGTTATTTACTTATTATTCACATAGTATTTAACATACGTTGTATTGCAACGATTGTGTTGACCGACTGAAAAGCTGCAAAAGACATTTGTATAGACAACACTGAAAAGAATGGCTTCAAATCTCCACATATACATTGTAGGCTACTCCGCCCAGTCTTTGGGGGAATTCGTGTTGACCTACTGAAGAGTTACAACTGACAGTTTGTATAGACAACACTGAAAGAATGGCTTCACAACAAGAAGTTGTCGTGTTTAGATGACATTATCTTGTAGTCCACGCATGATGCCCTACCCACACTAGAGGCTCGTCATGGCCCGTATATCGACCCACGTACCACAGGCAAGATTCCAGAAATAGTACTCACAGCTATTTTAACAGAGTGACTCATTAACGTGTGGGCGCTCGCAAACCACGCCGCGACGAGCCCATCCGCATCGATATCATTACGCCCAAGTTTTCAATTTGGATTTGTGTTTCACCCGAAGCATTCATTTATCCCCAACATAGTTTCTATAAATTGATCTTGGACTAATCATATAATTTATCTATGAAGAATTGATCAGTGCTGAAAGATTTCCACACACTTTGGGGATTTTGTTTTGTTTAGCCACCCCTGTGTAAAGAGATGGCAATGTACAATAGGTGAAGTGCGCGGGTATTTGTTGATAGTTCGGTTATTGACAGATTTTGTTAAGGCACTCCTATTTGAACAGTCTGTCGATATTCTGTATAACGATTCATCGTCGATACTGGTACAAGGGAATCATATCATCGACCTTTATATCAAGCAACGATATCTTCATACTTTTTGGGGGCGTGTCAATTGATCATCCTTTGGTGAGGAGCTTTCCAAAAACTGTTTTGAATTTTGATTTATTTCGCGTTCAACGGATATGTTGCTAAGTAAACCAGTTTTTTTTAATGAGATCGCCAATGAAGCTCAGAAAGTTAATAAATCTTTAGAATAACTTCTTTCTTCCTTTTAGGATTTTAGGCAGATCAGATAGGACACATCTTCTTCATCTCTATACCAATTTCCTAGCAAATAGTCGCAGTAGTGTTTGAGATATTTTGATTTTGGTGAGGAAATACTTGATGTAAGAAAACGTAGATGGAGAAGTTACCTTTAAAGCTGTCATCATGAAAACATGATTGATTTACTTAAAATCGATACAATCTTGAGGATGAATTTCAATGGTCATATTTAATTAAATACTGAAGGGTTTACAGCTGAGAAACCACCCAAAACGTCGTTATCTCAAAACATTAAAATCTACTTTTTTTATAACATGTATAAATAAACTTGGTGGTTCATCCTCTAGACTAAAAGCTCTGATTTATGAAAAATATCCCATTTTTGCTATACCTTTAGGAATATCGAGAAATAGCCTATGGAAACAACGGTTTGAAAAGTCAATAAAACATCTCATCATACAATATTCATTTTTCGTGCTCTACAAAAAGCAATTACATACGGGCCATAATTGAAGAAAATCCCTTGACTAGTCAGAAACACATTGACTACACACTACAGTATGTTTTTGAAATGTGTGTTCACTAGTGTGTGACACCTCCTTAAGTTGGTTGCAATGTTTCGTACACCGTTCACCACGCAGGGTAGGATTGTCAATGTTTAATAGGTCATGACGAATGTTCAAATCCGATAGTTACAGCACATTGATTTTGATTCACTTTTTAATGAATTATTTCAGTTGTAGGCTATAGATATTCGAACATGACCGAAGACCCGTTCTGGCTAGTCCTTCCTTCAATTGATGGAACACTTGAAGTACACATACGAATATGTGCCTAGAACTGGAAGCACTGTCTGTTACAGGCCTAGCCAAGTCCTCAATTACTATCATAATCGACCAGTTGAACGAGACATCGTTTATGACCGATTGTAATAGTTTCGTTAGCGAGTGAGTTTTAAAATTCTTCTCTTGAGGATGGGATATTCTGAGATGTGGCGCATTCTTGAGGCCCCCGGAAATATAGGCTAATTCCCGTGAGAACATTTCCAACGCAATGCTTCATCCCACTTTTGCTTCAATATGTCATTAATACCGCAAAAGAAGTTGGTTACCCCTGAAAAAAGGTGGTGTTTACGTATTAAGTGAAAAATATGAGTTGACTTTTCATCTCTTTCTACCTGTGCAGTTTTCACACCAATCGTTGTGCCTGTAGATTCTATGCACATCACACAAGAGAGGACAGTTTATAAATGAAATGAAGGATATATTCGACCTTTTCAAATAAGCTATTCCATTGTCTTCCGCCTGGTAAACTGCTCACATTTCTCATAAAAATTGTTGGAACCCTGACTTGGCTAGTTGTGACGCAACCATAGGAAGGACACTGCACATTATTGTGCTGCCTAGCTCAGGGTTCGGCAACTCCATTCTCCGTAGAACAACACGAAGTGGGACCAGCATGGCGAGATTCCAAACAACTTACGCCGCATAGCAATCACAGCCCACAGGGAGGGGAGAGGACTTAAAGATTCTAACTTCAATGTAAACAAGATGTTTGGTAACGAACAAATCACCTACTTTTTCTAATTCTCTGTAAGAAATTTTTGACATCGGTAGGCCTATGCAATTAAAATCAGTGGAATTTGTATGGTGATTATTTACAGGCAATATCCTGAGAAACATATGTGCATAATGGTAAAGAAGAAACGAGGGAAGCTCTACTACGGCACACAACCCCCTCCTATGCATATAAGTTACTGGAAGAAGGAAGTGCAACCCTGGATACTATCGTAAGTAAATTTTCTAAGATAATTATGGGGCTTCCTAGTTGTATGCTACAGCGAACAGTGGGACAAGAATGATGTGTGAGGGTGTAAGTATGCTACAGCGAACAGTGGGACAAGAATGATGTGTGAGGGTGTAAGTATGCTACAGCGAACAGTGGGACAAGAATGATGTGTGAGGGTGTAAGTATGCTACAGCGAACAGTGGGACAAGAATGATGTGTGAGGGTGTAAGTATGCTACAGCGAACAGTGGGACAAGAATGATGTGTGAGGGTGTAAGTATGCTACAGCGAACAGTGGGACAAGAATGATGTGTGAGGGTGTAAGTATGCTACAGCGAACAGTGGGACAAGAATGATGTGTGAGGGTGTAAGTATGCTACAGCGAACAGTGGGACAAGAATGATGTGTGAGGGTGTAAGTATGCTACAGCGAACAGTGGGACAAGAATGATATGTGAGGGTGTAAGTATGCTACAGCGAACAGTGGGACAAGAATGCTGTGTGAGGGTGTAAGTATGCTACAGCGAACAGTGGGACAAGAATGATGTGTGAGGGTGTAAGTATGCTACAGCGAACAGTGGGACAAGAATGATGTGTGAGGGTGTAAGTATGCTACAGCGAACAGTGGGACAAGAATGATGTGTGAGGGTGTAAGTATGCTACAGCGAACAGTGGGACAAGAATGATGTGTGAGGGTGTAAGTATGCTACAGCGAACTGTGGGACAAGAATGATGTGTGAGGGTGTAAGTATGCTACAGCGAACAGTGGGACAAGAATGATGGGTGAGCGTGTAAGTATGCTACAGCGAACAGTGGGACAAGAATGATGTGTGAGGGTGTAAGTATGCTACACCGAACAGTGGGACAAGAATGATGTGTGAGCGTGTAAGTATGCTACAGCGAACAGTGGGACAAGAATGATGTGTGAGGGTGTAAGTATGCTACAGCGAACAGTAGGACAAGAATGATGTGTGAGGGTGTAAGTATGCTACAGCGAACAGTGGGACAAGAATGATGCGTGAGGGTGTAAGTATGCTACAGCGAACAGTGGGACAAGAATGATGTGTGAGGGTGTAAGTATGCTACAGCGAACAGTGGGACAAGAATGATGTGTGAGGGTGTAAGTATGCTACAGCGAACAGTGGGACAAGAATGATGTGTGAGGGTGTAAGTATGCTACAGCGAACAGTGGGACAAGAATGATGTGTGAGGGTGTAAGTATGCTACAGCGAACAGTGGGACAAGAATGATGTGTGAGGGTGTAAGTATGCTACAGCGAACAGTGGGACAAGAATGATGTGTGAGGGTGTAAGTATGCTACAGCGAACAGTGGGACAAGAATGATGTGTGAGGGTGTAAGTATGCTACAGCGAACAGTGGGACAAGAATGATGTGTGAGGGTGTAAGTATGCTACAGCGAACAGTGGGACAAGAATGATGTGTGAGGGTGTAAGTATGCTACAGCGAACAGTGGGACAAGAATGATGTGTGAGGGTGTAAGTATGCTACAGCGAACAGTGGGACAAGAATGATGTGTGAGGGTGTAAGTATGCTACAGCGAACAGTGGGACAAGAATGATGTGTGAGGGTGTAAGTATGCTACAGCGAACAGTGGGACAAGAATGATGTGTGAGGGTGTAAGTATGCTACAGCGAACAGTGGGACAAGAATGATGTGTGAGGGTGTAAGTATGTTACAGCGAACAGTGGGACAAGAATGATGTGTGAGGGTGTAAGTATGCTACAGCGAACAGTGGGACAAGAATGATGTGTGAGGGTGTAAGTATGCTACAGCGAACAGTGGGACAAGAATGATGTGTGAGGGTGTAAGTATGCTACAGCGAACAGTGGGACAAGAATGATGTGTGAGGGTGTAAGTATGCTACAGCGAAGAGTGGGACAAGAATGATGTGTGAAGGTGTAAGTATGCTACAGCGAACAGTGGGACAAGAATGATGTGTGAGGGTGTAAGTATGCTACAGCGAACAGTGGGACAAGAATGATGTGTGAGGGTGTAAGTATGCTACAGCGAACAGTGGGACAAGAATGATGTGTGAGGGTGTAAGTATGCTACAGCGAACAGTGGGACAAGAATGATGTGTGAGGGTGTAAGTATGCTACAGCGAACTGTGGGACAAGAATGATGTGTGAGGGTGTAAGTATGCTACAGCGAACAGTGGGACAAGAATGATGTGAGAGGGTGTAAGTATGCTACAGCGAACAGTGGGACAAGAATGATGTGTGAGGGTGTAAGTATGCTACAGCGAACAGTGGGACAAGAATGATGTGTGAGCGTGTAAGTATGCTACAGCGAACAGTGGGACAAGAATGATGTGTGAGGGTGTAAGTATGCTACAGCGAACAGTGGGACAAGAATGATGTGTGAGGGTATAAGTATGCTACAGCGAACAGAGGGACAATAATGATGTGTGAGGGTGTAAGTATGCTACAGCGAACAGTGGGACAAGAATGATGTGTGAGGGTGTAAGTATGCTACAGCGAACAGTGGGACAAGAATGATGTGTGAGGGTGTAAGTATGCTACAGCGAACAGTGGGACAAGAATGATGTGTGAGGGTGTAAGTATGCTACAGCGAACAGTGGGACAAGAATGATGTGTGAGGGTGTGAGTATGCTACAGCGAACAGTGGGACAAGAATGATGTGTGAGGGTGTAAGTATGCTACAGCGAACAGTGGGACAAGAATGATGTGTGAGGGTGTAAGTATGCTACAGCGAACAGTGGGACAAGAATGATGTGTGAGGGTGTGAGTATGCTACAGCGAACAGTGGGACAAGAATGATGTGTGAGGGTGTGAGTATGCTACAGCGAACAGTGGGACAAGAATGATGTGTGAGGGTGTAAGTATGCTACAGCGAACAGTGGGACAAGAATGTTGTGTGAGGGTGTAAGTATGCTACAGCGAACAGTGGGACAAGAATGATGTGTGAGTGTGTAAGTATGCTACAGCGAACAGTGGGACAAGAATGATGTGTGAGGGTGTAAGTATGCTACAGCGAACAGTGGGACAAGAATGATGTGTGAGGGTGTGAGTATGCTACAGCGAACAGTGGGACAAGAATGATGTGTGAGGGTGTAAGTATGCTACAGCGAACAGTGGGACAAGAATGATGTGTGAGGGTGTAAGTATGCTACAGCGAACAGTGGGACAAGAATGATGTGTGAGGGTGTAAGTATGCTACAGCGAACAATGGGACAAGAATGATGTGTGAGGGTGTAAGTATGCTACAGCGAACAGTGGGACAAGAATGATGTGTGAGGGTGTAAGTATGCTACAGCGAACAGTGGGACAAGAATGATGTGTGAGGGTGTGAGTATGCTACAGCGAACAGTGGGACAAGAATGATGTGTGAGGGTGTAAGTATGCTACAGCGAACAGTGGGACAAGAATGATGTGTGAGGGTGTAAATATGCTACAGCGAACATTGGGACAAGAATGATGTGTGAGGGTGTAAGTATGCTACAGCGAACAGTGGGACAAGAATGATGTGTGAGGGTGTAAGTATGCTACAGCGAACAGTGGGACAAGAATGATGTGTGAGGGTGTAAGTATGCTACAGCGAACAGTGGGACAAGAATGATGTGTGAGGGTGCAAGTATGCTACAGCGAACAGTGGGGCAAGAATGATGTGTGAGGGTGTAAGTATGCTACAGCGAACAGTGGGACAAGAATGATGTGTGAGGGTGTAAGTATGCTACAGCGAACAGTGGGACAAGAATGATGTGTGAGGGTGTAAGTATGCTACAGCGAACAGTGGGACAAGAATGATGTGTGAGGGTGTAAGTATGCTACAGCGAACAGTGGGACAAGAAAGATGTGTGAGGGTGTAAGTATGCTACAGCGAACAGTAGGACAAGAATGATGTGTGAGGGTGTAAGTATGCTACAGCGAACAGTGGGACAAGAATGATGTGTGAGGGTGTAAGTATGCTACAGCGAACAGTGGGACAAGAATGATGTGTGAGGGTGTAAGTATACTACAGCGAACAGTGGGACAAGAATGATGTGTGAGGGTGTAAGTATGCTACAGCGAACAGTGGGACAAGAATGATGTGTGAGGGTGTGAGTATGCTACAGCGAACAGTGGGACAAGAATGATGTGTGAGTGTGTAAGTATGCTACAGCGAACAGTGGGACAAGATTGATGTGTGAGGGTGTAAGTATGCTACAGCGAACAGTGGGACAAGAATGATGTGTGAAGGTGTAAGTATGCTACAGCGAACAGTGGGACAAGAATGATGTGTGAGGGTGTAAGTATGCTACAGCGAACAGTGGGACAAGAATGATGTGTGAGGGTGTAAGTATGCTACAGCGAACAGTGGGACAAGAATGATGTGTGAGGGTGTGAGTATGCTACAGCGAACAGTGGGACAAGAATGATGTGTGAGGGTGTAAGTATGCTACAGCGAACAGTGGGACAAGAATGATGTGTGAGGGTGTAAGTATGCTACAGCGAACAGTGGGACAAGAATGATGTGTGAGGGTGTAAGTATGCTACAGCGAACAGTGGGACAAGAATGATGTGTGAGGGTGTGAGTATTCTACAGCGAACAGTGGGACAAGAACGATGTGTGAGGGTGTGAGTATGCTTCAGCGAACAGTGGGACAAGAATGATGTGTGAGGGTGTAAGTATGCTACAGCGAACAGTGGGACAAGAATGATGTGTGAGGGTGTGAGTATGCTACAGCGAACAGTGGGACAAGAATGATGTGTGAGGGTGTAAGTATGCTACAGCGAACAGTGGGACAAGAATGATGTGTGAGGGTGTAAGTATGCTACAGCGAACAGTGGGACAAGAATGATGTGTGAGGGTGTAAGTATGCTACAGCGAACAGTGGGACAAGAATGATGTGTGAGGGTGTAAGTATGCTACAGCGAACAGTGGGACAAGAATGATGTGTGAGGGTGTGAGTATGCTACAGCGAACAGTGGGACAAGAATGATGTGTGAGGGTGTACGTATGCTACAGCGAACAGTGGGACAAGAATGATGTGTGAGGGTGTAAGTATGCTACAGCGAACAGTGGGACAAGAATGATGTGTGAGGGTGTAAGTATGCTACAGCGAACAGTGGGACAAGAATGATGTGTGAGGGTGTAAGTATGCTACAGCGAACAGTGGGACAAGAATGATGTGTGAGGGTGTAAGTTTGCTACAGCGAACAGTGGGACAAGAATGATGTGTGAGGGTGTAAGTATGCTACAGCGAACAGGGGGACAAGAATGATGTGTGAGGGTGTAAGTATGCTACAGCGAACAGTGGGACAAGAATGATGTGTGAGGGTGTAAGTATGCTACAGCGAACAGTGGGACAAGAATGATGTGTGAGGGTGTAAGTATGCTACAGCGAACAGTGGGACAAGAATGATGTGTGAGGGTGTAAGTATGCTACAGCGAACAGTGGGACAAGAATGATGTGTGAGGGTGTGAGTATGCTACAGCGAACAGTGGGACAAGAATGATGTGTGAGGGTGTGAGTATGCTACAGCGAACAGTGGGACAAGAATGATGTGTGAGGGTGTAAGTATGCTACAGCGAACAGTGGGACAAGAATGATGTGTGAGGGTGTACGTATGCTACAGCGAACAGTGGGACAGGAATGATGTGTGAGGGTGTAAGTATGCTACAGCGAACAGTGGGACAAGGATGATGTGTGAGGGTGTAAGTATGCTACAGCGAACAGTGGGACAAGAATGATGTGTGAGCGTGTAAGTATGCTACAGCGAACAGTGGGACAAGAATGATGTGTGAGGGTGTACGTATGCTACAGCGAACAGTGGGACAAGAATGATGTGTGAGGGTGTAAGTATGCTACAGCGAACAGTGGGACAAGAATGATGTGTGAGGGTGTAAGTATGCTACAGCGAACAGTGGGACAAGAATGATGTGTGAGGGTGTAAGTATGCTACAGCGAACAGTGGGACAAGAATGATGTGTGAGGGTGTGAGTATGCTACAGCGAACAGTGGGACAAGAATGATGTGTGAGTGTGTAAGTATGCTACAGCGAACAGTGGGACAAGAATGATGTGTGAGGGTGTAAGTATGCTACAGCGAACAGTGGGACAAGAATGATGTGTGAAGGTGTAAGTATGCTACAGCGAACAGTGGGACAAGAATGATGTGTGAGGGTGTAAGTATGCTACAGCGAACAGTGGGACAAGAATGATGTGTGAGGGTGTAAGTATGCTACAGCGAACAGTGGGACAAGAATGATGTGTGAGGGTGTGAGTATGCTACAGCGAACAGTGGGACAAGAATGATGTGTGAGGGTGTAAGTATGCTACAGCGAACAGTGGGACAAGAATGATGTGTGAGGGTGTAAGTATGCTACAGCGAACAGTGGGACAAGAATGATGTGTGAGGGTGTACGTATGCTACAGCGAACAGTGGGACAGGAATGATGTGTGAGGGTGTAAGTATGCTACAGCGAACAGTGGGACAAGGATGATGTGTGAGGGTGTAAGTATGCTACAGCGAACAGTGGGACAAGAATGATGTGTGAGCGTGTAAGTATGCTACAGCGAACAGTGGGACAAGAATGATGTGTGAGTGTGTAAGTATGCTACAGCGAACAGTGGGACAAGAATGATGTGTGAGGGTGTAAGTATGCTACAGCGAACAGTGGGACAAGAATGATGTGTGAGGGTGTAAGTATGCTACAGCGAACAGTGGGACAAGAATGATGTGTGAGGGTGTAAGTATGCTACAGCGAACAGTGGGACAAGAATGATGTGTGAGGGTGTAAGTATGCTACAGCGAACAGTGGGACAAGAATGATGTGTGAGGGTGTAAGTATGCTACAGCGAACAGTGGGACAAGAATGATGTGTTAGGGTGTAAGTATGCTACAGCGAACTGTGGGTCAAGAATGATGTGTGAGGGTGTAAGTATGCTACAGCGAACAGTGGGACAAGAATGATGTGTGAGGGTGTAAGTATGCTACAGCGAACAGTGGGACAAGAATGATGTGTGAGGGTGTAAGTATGCTACAGCGAACAGTGGGACAAGAATGATGTGTGAGGGTGTAAGTATGCTACAGCGAACAGTGGGTCAAGAATGATGTGTTAGGGTGTAAGTATGCTACAGCGAACAGAGGGACAAGGATGATGTGTGAGCGTGTAAGTATGCTACAGCGAACAGTGGGACAAGAATGATGTGTGAGGGTGTAAGTATGCTACAGCGAACAGTGGGACAAGAATGATGTGTGAGGGTGTAAGTATGCTACAGCGAACAGTGGGACAAGAATGATGTGTGAGGGTGTAAGTATGCTACAGCGAACAGTGGGACAAGAATGATGTGTGAGGGTGTAAGTATGCTACAGCGAACAGTGGGTCAAGAATGATGTGTGAGGGTGTAAGTATGCTACAGCGAACAGTGGGACAAGAATGATGTGTGAGGGTGAAGGTATGCTACAGCGAACAGTGGGACAAGAATGGTGTGTGAGGGTGTAAGTATGCTACATCGAACAGTGGGACAAGAATAATGTGTGAGGGTGTAAGTATGCTACAGCGAACAGTGGGACAAGAATGATGTGTGAGGGTGTAAGTATGCTACAGCGAACAGTGGGACAAGAATGGTGTGTGAGGGTGTAAGTATGCTACAGCGAACAGTGGGACAAGAAAGATGTGTGAGGGTGTAAGTTTGCTACAGCGAACAGTGGGACAAGAATGATGTGTGAGGGTGTAAGTATGCTACAGCGAACAGTGGGACAAGAATGATGTGAGAGGGTGTAAGTATGCCACAGCGAACAGTGGGACAAGAATGATGTGTGAGGGTGTAAGTATGCTACAGCGAACAGTGGGACAAGAATGATGTGTGAGGGTGTAAGTATGCTACAGCGAACAGTGGGACAAGAATGATGTGTGAGGGTGTAAGTATGCTACAGCGAACAGTGGGACAAGAATGATGTGTGAGGGTGTAAGTATGCTACAGCGAACAGTGGGACAAGAATGATGTGTGAGGGTGTAAGTATGCTACAGCGAACAGTGGGACAAGAATGATGTGTGAGCGTGTAAGTATGCTACAGCTAACAGTGGGACAAGAGTGATGTGTGAGGGTGTAAGTATGCTACAGCGAACAGTGGGACAAGAATGACGTGTGAGCGTGTAAGTATGCTACAGCGAACAGTGGGACAAGAATGATGTGTGAGGGTGTAAGTATGCTACAGCGAACAGTGGGACAAGAATGATGTGTGAGGGTGTAAGTATGCTACAGCGAACAGTGGGACAAGAATGATGTGTGAGGGTGTAAGTATGCTACAGCGAACAGTGGGAAAAGAATGATGTGTGAGGGTGTAAGTATGCTACAGCGAACAGTGTGACAAGAATGATGTGTGAGCGTGTAAGTATGCTACAGCGAACAGTGGGACAAGAATGATGTGTAAAGGGTGTAAGTATGCTACAGCGAACAGTGGGACAAGAATGATGTGTGAGCGTGTAAGTATGCTACAGCGAACAGTGGGACAAGAATGATGTGTGAGGGTGTAAGTATGCTACAGCGAACAGTGGGACAAGAATGATGTGTGAGGGTGTATGTATGCTACAGCGAACAGTGGGACAAGAATGATGTGTGAGGGTGTAAGTATGCTACAGCAAACAGTGGGACAAGAATGATGTGTGAGGGTGTAAGTATGCTACAGCGAACAGTGGGACAAGAATGATGTGTGAGGGTGTAAGTATGCTACAGCGAACAGTGGGACAAGAATGATGTGTGAGGGTGTAAGTATGCTACAGCAAACAGTGGGACAAGAAAGATGTGTGAGGGTGTAAGTATGCTACAGCGAACAGTGGGACAAGAATGATGTGTGAGGGTGTAAGTATGCTACAGCGAACAGTGGGACAAGAATGATGTGTGAGGGTGTAAGTATGCTACAGCGAACAGTGGGACAAGAATGATGTGTGAGGGTGTAAGTATGCTACAGCGAACAGTGGGACAAGAATGATGTGTGAGGGTGTAAGTATGCTACAGCGAACAGTGGGACAAGAATGATGTGTGAGGGTGTAAGTATGCTACAGCGAACAGTGGGACAAGAATGATGTGTGAGGGTGTAAGTATGCTACAGCGAACAGTGGGACAAGAATGATGTGTGAGGGTGTAAGTATGCTACAGCGTACAGTGGGACAAGAATGATGTGTGAGGGTGTAAGTATGCTACAGCGAACAGTGGGAAAAGAATGATGTGTGAGCGTGTAAGTATGCTACAGCGAACAGTGGGACAAGAATGATGTGTGAGGGTGTAAGTATGCTACAGCGAACAGTGGGACAAGAATGATGTGTGAGGGTATAAGTATGCTACAGCGAACAGAGGGACAAGAATGATGTGTGAGGGTGTAAGTATGCTACAGCGAACAGTGGGACAAGAATGACGTGTGAGGGTGTAAGTATGCTACAGCGAACAGTGGGACAAGAATGATGTGTGAGGGTGTAAGTATGCTACAGCGAACAGTGGGACAAGAATGATGTGTGAGGGTGTAAGTATGCTACAGCGAACAGTGGGACAAGAATGATGTGTGAGGGTGTGAGTATGCTACAGCGAACAGTGGGACAAGAATGAAGTGTGAGGGTGTAAGTATGCTACAGCGAACAGTGGGACAAGAATGGTGTGTGAGGGTGTAAGTATGCTACAGCGAACAGTGGGACAAGAATGATGTGTGAGGGTGTAAGTATGCTACAGCGAACAGTGGGACAAGAATGATGTGTGAGGGTGTAAGTATGCTACAGCGAACAGTGGGACAAGAATGATGTGTGAGGGTGTAAGTATGCTACAGCGAACAGTGGGACAAGAATGATGTGTGAGGGTGTAAGTATGCTACAGCGAACAGTAGGACAAGAATGATGTGTGAGGGTGTAAGTATGCTACAGCGAACAATGGGACAGGAATGATGAGTGAGGGTGTAAGTATGCTACAGCGAACAGTGGGACAAGAATGATGTGTGAGGGTGTAAGTATGCTACAGCGAACAGTGGGACAAGAATAATGTGTGAGGGTGTAAGTATGCTACAGCGAACAGTGGGACAAGAATGATGTGTGAGGGTGTGAGTATGCTACAGCGAACAGTGGGACAAGAATGATGTGTGAGGGTGTAAGTATGTTACAGCGAACAGTGGGACAAGAATGATGTGTGAGGGTGTAAGTATGCTACAGCGAACAGTGGGACAAGAATGATGTGTGAGGGTGTAAGTATGCTACAGCGAACAGTGGGACAAGAATGATGTGTGAGGGTGTAAGTATGCTACAGCGAACAGTGGGACAAGAATGATGTGTGAGGGTGTAAGTATGCTACAGCGAAGAGTGGGACAAGAATGATGTGTGAAGGTGTAAGTATGCTACAGCGAACAGTGGGACAAGAATGATGTGTGAGGGTGTAAGTATGCTACAGCGAACAGTGGGACAAGAATGATGTGTGAGGGTGTAAGTATGCTACAGCGAACAGTGGGACAAGAATGATGTGTGAGGGTGTAAGTATGCTACAGCGAACAGTGGGACAAGAATGATGTGTGAGGGTGTAAGTATGCTACAGCGAACTGTGGGACAAGAATGATGTGTGAGGGTGTAAGTATGCTACAGCGAACAGTGGGACAAGAATGATGTGAGAGGGTGTAAGTATGCTACAGCGAACAGTGGGACAAGAATGATGTGTGAGGGTGTAAGTATGCTACAGCGAACAGTGGGACAAGAATGATGTGTGAGCGTGTAAGTATGCTACAGCGAACAGTGGGACAAGAATGATGTGTGAGGGTGTAAGTATGCTACAGCGAACAGTGGGACAAGAATGATGTGTGAGGGTATAAGTATGCTACAGCGAACAGAGGGACAATAATGATGTGTGAGGGTGTAAGTATGCTACAGCGAACAGTGGGACAAGAATGATGTGTGAGGGTGTAAGTATGCTACAGCGAACAGTGGGACAAGAATGATGTGTGAGGGTGTAAGTATGCTACAGCGAACAGTGGGACAAGAATGATGTGTGAGGGTGTAAGTATGCTACAGCGAACAGTGGGACAAGAATGATGTGTGAGGGTGTGAGTATGCTACAGCGAACAGTGGGACAAGAATGATGTGTGAGGGTGTAAGTATGCTACAGCGAACAGTGGGACAAGAATGATGTGTGAGGGTGTAAGTATGCTACAGCGAACAGTGGGACAAGAATGATGTGTGAGGGTGTGAGTATGCTACAGCGAACAGTGGGACAAGAATGATGTGTGAGGGTGTGAGTATGCTACAGCGAACAGTGGGACAAGAATGATGTGTGAGGGTGTAAGTATGCTACAGCGAACAGTGGGACAAGAATGTTGTGTGAGGGTGTAAGTATGCTACAGCGAACAGTGGGACAAGAATGATGTGTGAGTGTGTAAGTATGCTACAGCGAACAGTGGGACAAGAATGATGTGTGAGGGTGTAAGTATGCTACAGCGAACAGTGGGACAAGAATGATGTGTGAGGGTGTGAGTATGCTACAGCGAACAGTGGGACAAGAATGATGTGTGAGGGTGTAAGTATGCTACAGCGAACAGTGGGACAAGAATGATGTGTGAGGGTGTAAGTATGCTACAGCGAACAGTGGGACAAGAATGATGTGTGAGGGTGTAAGTATGCTACAGCGAACAATGGGACAAGAATGATGTGTGAGGGTGTAAGTATGCTACAGCGAACAGTGGGACAAGAATGATGTGTGAGGGTGTAAGTATGCTACAGCGAACAGTGGGACAAGAATGATGTGTGAGGGTGTGAGTATGCTACAGCGAACAGTGGGACAAGAATGATGTGTGAGGGTGTAAGTATGCTACAGCGAACAGTGGGACAAGAATGATGTGTGAGGGTGTAAATATGCTACAGCGAACATTGGGACAAGAATGATGTGTGAGGGTGTAAGTATGCTACAGCGAACAGTGGGACAAGAATGATGTGTGAGGGTGTAAGTATGCTACAGCGAACAGTGGGACAAGAATGATGTGTGAGGGTGTAAGTATGCTACAGCGAACAGTGGGACAAGAATGATGTGTGAGGGTGCAAGTATGCTACAGCGAACAGTGGGGCAAGAATGATGTGTGAGGGTGTAAGTATGCTACAGCGAACAGTGGGACAAGAATGATGTGTGAGGGTGTAAGTATGCTACAGCGAACAGTGGGACAAGAATGATGTGTGAGGGTGTAAGTATGCTACAGCGAACAGTGGGACAAGAATGATGTGTGAGGGTGTAAGTATGCTACAGCGAACAGTGGGACAAGAAAGATGTGTGAGGGTGTAAGTATGCTACAGCGAACAGTAGGACAAGAATGATGTGTGAGGGTGTAAGTATGCTACAGCGAACAGTGGGACAAGAATGATGTGTGAGGGTGTAAGTATGCTACAGCGAACAGTGGGACAAGAATGATGTGTGAGGGTGTAAGTATACTACAGCGAACAGTGGGACAAGAATGATGTGTGAGGGTGTAAGTATGCTACAGCGAACAGTGGGACAAGAATGATGTGTGAGGGTGTGAGTATGCTACAGCGAACAGTGGGACAAGAATGATGTGTGAGTGTGTAAGTATGCTACAGCGAACAGTGGGACAAGATTGATGTGTGAGGGTGTAAGTATGCTACAGCGAACAGTGGGACAAGAATGATGTGTGAAGGTGTAAGTATGCTACAGCGAACAGTGGGACAAGAATGATGTGTGAGGGTGTAAGTATGCTACAGCGAACAGTGGGACAAGAATGATGTGTGAGGGTGTAAGTATGCTACAGCGAACAGTGGGACAAGAATGATGTGTGAGGGTGTGAGTATGCTACAGCGAACAGTGGGACAAGAATGATGTGTGAGGGTGTAAGTATGCTACAGCGAACAGTGGGACAAGAATGATGTGTGAGGGTGTAAGTATGCTACAGCGAACAGTGGGACAAGAATGATGTGTGAGGGTGTAAGTATGCTACAGCGAACAGTGGGACAAGAATGATGTGTGAGGGTGTGAGTATTCTACAGCGAACAGTGGGACAAGAACGATGTGTGAGGGTGTGAGTATGCTTCAGCGAACAGTGGGACAAGAATGATGTGTGAGGGTGTAAGTATGCTACAGCGAACAGTGGGACAAGAATGATGTGTGAGGGTGTGAGTATGCTACAGCGAACAGTGGGACAAGAATGATGTGTGAGGGTGTAAGTATGCTACAGCGAACAGTGGGACAAGAATGATGTGTGAGGGTGTAAGTATGCTACAGCGAACAGTGGGACAAGAATGATGTGTGAGGGTGTAAGTATGCTACAGCGAACAGTGGGACAAGAATGATGTGTGAGGGTGTAAGTATGCTACAGCGAACAGTGGGACAAGAATGATGTGTGAGGGTGTGAGTATGCTACAGCGAACAGTGGGACAAGAATGATGTGTGAGGGTGTACGTATGCTACAGCGAACAGTGGGACAAGAATGATGTGTGAGGGTGTAAGTATGCTACAGCGAACAGTGGGACAAGAATGATGTGTGAGGGTGTAAGTATGCTACAGCGAACAGTGGGACAAGAATGATGTGTGAGGGTGTAAGTATGCTACAGCGAACAGTGGGACAAGAATGATGTGTGAGGGTGTAAGTTTGCTACAGCGAACAGTGGGACAAGAATGATGTGTGAGGGTGTAAGTATGCTACAGCGAACAGGGGGACAAGAATGATGTGTGAGGGTGTAAGTATGCTACAGCGAACAGTGGGACAAGAATGATGTGTGAGGGTGTAAGTATGCTACAGCGAACAGTGGGACAAGAATGATGTGTGAGGGTGTAAGTATGCTACAGCGAACAGTGGGACAAGAATGATGTGTGAGGGTGTAAGTATGCTACAGCGAACAGTGGGACAAGAATGATGTGTGAGGGTGTGAGTATGCTACAGCGAACAGTGGGACAAGAATGATGTGTGAGGGTGTGAGTATGCTACAGCGAACAGTGGGACAAGAATGATGTGTGAGGGTGTAAGTATGCTACAGCGAACAGTGGGACAAGAATGATGTGTGAGGGTGTACGTATGCTACAGCGAACAGTGGGACAGGAATGATGTGTGAGGGTGTAAGTATGCTACAGCGAACAGTGGGACAAGGATGATGTGTGAGGGTGTAAGTATGCTACAGCGAACAGTGGGACAAGAATGATGTGTGAGCGTGTAAGTATGCTACAGCGAACAGTGGGACAAGAATGATGTGTGAGGGTGTACGTATGCTACAGCGAACAGTGGGACAAGAATGATGTGTGAGGGTGTAAGTATGCTACAGCGAACAGTGGGACAAGAATGATGTGTGAGGGTGTAAGTATGCTACAGCGAACAGTGGGACAAGAATGATGTGTGAGGGTGTAAGTATGCTACAGCGAACAGTGGGACAAGAATGATGTGTGAGGGTGTGAGTATGCTACAGCGAACAGTGGGACAAGAATGATGTGTGAGTGTGTAAGTATGCTACAGCGAACAGTGGGACAAGAATGATGTGTGAGGGTGTAAGTATGCTACAGCGAACAGTGGGACAAGAATGATGTGTGAAGGTGTAAGTATGCTACAGCGAACAGTGGGACAAGAATGATGTGTGAGGGTGTAAGTATGCTACAGCGAACAGTGGGACAAGAATGATGTGTGAGGGTGTAAGTATGCTACAGCGAACAGTGGGACAAGAATGATGTGTGAGGGTGTGAGTATGCTACAGCGAACAGTGGGACAAGAATGATGTGTGAGGGTGTAAGTATGCTACAGCGAACAGTGGGACAAGAATGATGTGTGAGGGTGTAAGTATGCTACAGCGAACAGTGGGACAAGAATGATGTGTGAGGGTGTACGTATGCTACAGCGAACAGTGGGACAGGAATGATGTGTGAGGGTGTAAGTATGCTACAGCGAACAGTGGGACAAGGATGATGTGTGAGGGTGTAAGTATGCTACAGCGAACAGTGGGACAAGAATGATGTGTGAGCGTGTAAGTATGCTACAGCGAACAGTGGGACAAGAATGATGTGTGAGTGTGTAAGTATGCTACAGCGAACAGTGGGACAAGAATGATGTGTGAGGGTGTAAGTATGCTACAGCGAACAGTGGGACAAGAATGATGTGTGAGGGTGTAAGTATGCTACAGCGAACAGTGGGACAAGAATGATGTGTGAGGGTGTAAGTATGCTACAGCGAACAGTGGGACAAGAATGATGTGTGAGGGTGTAAGTATGCTACAGCGAACAGTGGGACAAGAATGATGTGTGAGGGTGTAAGTATGCTACAGCGAACAGTGGGACAAGAATGATGTGTTAGGGTGTAAGTATGCTACAGCGAACTGTGGGTCAAGAATGATGTGTGAGGGTGTAAGTATGCTACAGCGAACAGTGGGACAAGAATGATGTGTGAGGGTGTAAGTATGCTACAGCGAACAGTGGGACAAGAATGATGTGTGAGGGTGTAAGTATGCTACAGCGAACAGTGGGACAAGAATGATGTGTGAGGGTGTAAGTATGCTACAGCGAACAGTGGGTCAAGAATGATGTGTTAGGGTGTAAGTATGCTACAGCGAACAGAGGGACAAGGATGATGTGTGAGCGTGTAAGTATGCTACAGCGAACAGTGGGACAAGAATGATGTGTGAGGGTGTAAGTATGCTACAGCGAACAGTGGGACAAGAATGATGTGTGAGGGTGTAAGTATGCTACAGCGAACAGTGGGACAAGAATGATGTGTGAGGGTGTAAGTATGCTACAGCGAACAGTGGGACAAGAATGATGTGTGAGGGTGTAAGTATGCTACAGCGAACAGTGGGTCAAGAATGATGTGTGAGGGTGTAAGTATGCTACAGCGAACAGTGGGACAAGAATGATGTGTGAGGGTGAAGGTATGCTACAGCGAACAGTGGGACAAGAATGGTGTGTGAGGGTGTAAGTATGCTACATCGAACAGTGGGACAAGAATAATGTGTGAGGGTGTAAGTATGCTACAGCGAACAGTGGGACAAGAATGATGTGTGAGGGTGTAAGTATGCTACAGCGAACAGTGGGACAAGAATGGTGTGTGAGGGTGTAAGTATGCTACAGCGAACAGTGGGACAAGAAAGATGTGTGAGGGTGTAAGTTTGCTACAGCGAACAGTGGGACAAGAATGATGTGTGAGGGTGTAAGTATGCTACAGCGAACAGTGGGACAAGAATGATGTGAGAGGGTGTAAGTATGCCACAGCGAACAGTGGGACAAGAATGATGTGTGAGGGTGTAAGTATGCTACAGCGAACAGTGGGACAAGAATGATGTGTGAGGGTGTAAGTATGCTACAGCGAACAGTGGGACAAGAATGATGTGTGAGGGTGTAAGTATGCTACAGCGAACAGTGGGACAAGAATGATGTGTGAGGGTGTAAGTATGCTACAGCGAACAGTGGGACAAGAATGATGTGTGAGGGTGTAAGTATGCTACAGCGAACAGTGGGACAAGAATGATGTGTGAGCGTGTAAGTATGCTACAGCTAACAGTGGGACAAGAGTGATGTGTGAGGGTGTAAGTATGCTACAGCGAACAGTGGGACAAGAATGACGTGTGAGCGTGTAAGTATGCTACAGCGAACAGTGGGACAAGAATGATGTGTGAGGGTGTAAGTATGCTACAGCGAACAGTGGGACAAGAATGATGTGTGAGGGTGTAAGTATGCTACAGCGAACAGTGGGACAAGAATGATGTGTGAGGGTGTAAGTATGCTACAGCGAACAGTGGGAAAAGAATGATGTGTGAGGGTGTAAGTATGCTACAGCGAACAGTGTGACAAGAATGATGTGTGAGCGTGTAAGTATGCTACAGCGAACAGTGGGACAAGAATGATGTGTAAAGGGTGTAAGTATGCTACAGCGAACAGTGGGACAAGAATGATGTGTGAGCGTGTAAGTATGCTACAGCGAACAGTGGGACAAGAATGATGTGTGAGGGTGTAAGTATGCTACAGCGAACAGTGGGACAAGAATGATGTGTGAGGGTGTATGTATGCTACAGCGAACAGTGGGACAAGAATGATGTGTGAGGGTGTAAGTATGCTACAGCAAACAGTGGGACAAGAATGATGTGTGAGGGTGTAAGTATGCTACAGCGAACAGTGGGACAAGAATGATGTGTGAGGGTGTAAGTATGCTACAGCGAACAGTGGGACAAGAATGATGTGTGAGGGTGTAAGTATGCTACAGCAAACAGTGGGACAAGAAAGATGTGTGAGGGTGTAAGTATGCTACAGCGAACAGTGGGACAAGAATGATGTGTGAGGGTGTAAGTATGCTACAGCGAACAGTGGGACAAGAATGATGTGTGAGGGTGTAAGTATGCTACAGCGAACAGTGGGACAAGAATGATGTGTGAGGGTGTAAGTATGCTACAGCGAACAGTGGGACAAGAATGATGTGTGAGGGTGTAAGTATGCTACAGCGAACAGTGGGACAAGAATGATGTGTGAGGGTGTAAGTATGCTACAGCGAACAGTGGGACAAGAATGATGTGTGAGGGTGTAAGTATGCTACAGCGAACAGTGGGACAAGAATGATGTGTGAGGGTGTAAGTATGCTACAGCGTACAGTGGGACAAGAATGATGTGTGAGGGTGTAAGTATGCTACAGCGAACAGTGGGAAAAGAATGATGTGTGAGCGTGTAAGTATGCTACAGCGAACAGTGGGACAAGAATGATGTGTGAGGGTGTAAGTATGCTACAGCGAACAGTGGGACAAGAATGATGTGTGAGGGTATAAGTATGCTACAGCGAACAGAGGGACAAGAATGATGTGTGAGGGTGTAAGTATGCTACAGCGAACAGTGGGACAAGAATGACGTGTGAGGGTGTAAGTATGCTACAGCGAACAGTGGGACAAGAATGATGTGTGAGGGTGTAAGTATGCTACAGCGAACAGTGGGACAAGAATGATGTGTGAGGGTGTAAGTATGCTACAGCGAACAGTGGGACAAGAATGATGTGTGAGGGTGTGAGTATGCTACAGCGAACAGTGGGACAAGAATGAAGTGTGAGGGTGTAAGTATGCTACAGCGAACAGTGGGACAAGAATGGTGTGTGAGGGTGTAAGTATGCTACAGCGAACAGTGGGACAAGAATGATGTGTGAGGGTGTAAGTATGCTACAGCGAACAGTGGGACAAGAATGATGTGTGAGGGTGTAAGTATGCTACAGCGAACAGTGGGACAAGAATGATGTGTGAGGGTGTAAGTATGCTACAGCGAACAGTGGGACAAGAATGATGTGTGAGGGTGTAAGTATGCTACAGCGAACAGTAGGACAAGAATGATGTGTGAGGGTGTAAGTATGCTACAGCGAACAATGGGACAGGAATGATGAGTGAGGGTGTAAGTATGCTACAGCGAACAGTGGGACAAGAATGATGTGTGAGGGTGTAAGTATGCTACAGCGAACAGTGGGACAAGAATAATGTGTGAGGGTGTAAGTATGCTACAGCGAACAGTGGGACAAGAATGATGTGTGAGGGTGTGAGTATGCTACAGCGAACAGTGGGACAAGAATGATGTGTGAGTGTGTAAGTATGCTACAGCGAACAGTGGGACAAGAATGATGTGTGAGGGTGTAAGTATGCTACAGCGAACAGTGGGACAAGAATGATGTGTGAAGGTGTAAGTATGCTACAGCGAACAGTGGGACAAGAATGATGTGTGAGGGTGTAAGTATGCTACAGCGAACAGTGGGACAAGAATGATGTGTGAGGGTGTAAGTATGCTACAGCGAACAGTGGGACAAGAATGATGTGTGAGGGTGTAAGTATGCTACAGCGAACAGTGGGACAAGAATGATGTGTGAGGGTGTAAGTATGCTACAGCGAACAGTGGGACAAGAATGATGTGTGAGGGTGTAAGTATGCTACAGCGAACAGTGGGACAAGAATGATGTGTGAGGGTGTAAGTATGCTACAGCGAACAGTGGGACAAGAATGATGTGTGAGGGTGTGAGTATTCTACAGCGAACAGTGGGACAAGAACGATGTGTGAGGGTGTGAGTATGCTTCAGCGAACAGTGGAACAAGAATGATGTGTGAGGGTGTAAGTATGCTACAGCGAACAGTGGGACAAGAATAATGTGTGAGGGTGTAAGTATGCTACAGCGAACAGTGGGACAAGAATGATGTGTGAGGTTGTAAGTATGCTACAGCGAACAGTGGGACAAGAATGATGTGTGAGGGTGTCAGTATGCTACAGCGAACAGTGGGACAAGAATGATGTGTGAGGGTGTGAGTATGCTACAGCGAACAGTGGGACAAGAATGATGTGTGAGGGTGTATGTATGCTACAGCGAACAGTGGGACAAGAATGATGTGTGAGGTTGTAAGTATGCTACAGCGAACAGTGGGACAAGAATGATGTGTGAGGGTGTAAGTATGCTACAGCGAACAGTGGGACAAGAATGATGTGTGAGGGTGTAAGTATGCTACAGCGAACAGTGGGACAAGAATGATGTGTGAGGGTGTAAGTATGCTACAGCGAACAGTGGGACAAGAATGATGTGTGAGGGTGTGAGTATGCTACAGCGAACAGTGGGACAAGAATGATGTGTGAGGGTGTAAGTATGCTACAGCGAACAGTGGGACAAGAATGATGTGTGAGGGTGTAAGTATGCTACAGCGAACAGTGGGACAAGAATGATGTGTGAGGGTGTAAGTATGCTACAGCGAACAGTGGGACAAGAATGATGTGTGAGTGTGTAAGTATGCTACAGCGAACAGTGGGAAAGAATGATGTGTGAGGGTGTAAGTATGCTACAGCGAACAGTGGGAAAGAATGATGTGTGAGGGTGTAAGTATGCTACAGCGAACAGTGGGACAAGAATGATGTGTGAGGGTGTAAGTATGCTACAGCGAACAGTGGGACAAGAATGATGTGTGAGCTGTAAGTATGCTACAGCGAACAGTGGGACAAGAATGATGTGTGAGCGTGTAAGTATGCTACAGCGAACAGTGGGACAAGAATGATGTGTGAGGTTGTAAGTATGCTACAGCGAACAGTGGGACAAGAATGATGTGTGAGGGTGTAAGTATGCTACAGCGAACAGTGGGACAAGAATGATGTGTGAGGGTGTAAGTATGCTACAGCGAACAGTGGGACAAGAATGATGTGTGAGGGTGTAAGTATGCTACAGCGAACAGTGGGACAAGAATGATGTGTGAGGGTGTGAGTATGCTACAGCGAACAGTGGGACAAGAATGATGTGTGAGGGTGTAAGTATGCTACAGCGAACAGTGGGACAAGAATGATGTGTGAGGGTGTAAGTATGCTACAGCGAACAGTGGGACAAGAATGATGTGTGAGGGTGTAAGTATGCTACAGCGAACAGTGGGACAAGAATGATGTGTGAGTGTGTAAGTATGCTACAGCGAACAGTGGGAAAGAATGATGTGTGAGGGTGTAAGTATGCTACAGCGAACAGTGGGAAAGAATGATGTGTGAGGGTGTAAGTATGCTACAGCGAACAGTGGGACAAGAATGATGTGTGAGGGTGTAAGTATGCTACAGCGAACAGTGGGACAAGAATGATGTGTGAGGTGTAAGTATGCTACAGCGAACAGTGGGACAAGAATGATGTGTGAGCGTGTAAGTATGCTACAGCGAACAGTGGGACAAGAATGATGTGTGAGGGTGTAAGTATGCTACAGCGAACAGTGGGACAAGAATGATGTGTGAGGTTGTAAGTATGCTACAGCGAACTGTGGGACAAGAATGATGTGTGAGGGTGTAAGTATGCTACAGCGAACAGTGGGACAAGAATGAGGTGTGAGGGTGTAAGTATGCAACAGCGAACAGTGGGACAAGAATGATGTGTGAGGGTGTAAGTATGCTACAGCGAACAGTGGGACAAGAATGATGTGTGAGGGTGTATGTATGCTACAGCGAACAGTGGGACAAAAATGATGTGTGAGGGTGTAAGTATGCTACAGCGAACAGTGGGACAAGAATGATGTGTGAGCGTGTAAGTATGCTACAGCGAACAGTGGGACAAGAATGATGTGTGAGGGTGTAAGTATGCTACAGCGAACAGTGGGACAAGAATGATGTGTGAGCGTGTAAGTATGCTACAGCGAACAGTGGGACAAGAATGATGTGTGAGGGTGTAAGTATGCTACAGCGAACAGTGGGACAAGAATGATGTGTGAGGGTGTAAGTATGCTACAGCGAACAGTGGGACAAGAATGATGTGTGAGGGTGTAAGTATGCTACAGCGAACAGTGGGACAAGAATGATGTGTGAGGGTGTATGTATGCTACAGCGAACAGTGGGACAAGAATGATGTGTGAGCGTGTAAGTATGCTACAGCGAACAGTGGGACAAGAATGATGTGTGAGGGTGTAAGTATGCTACAGCGAAGAGTGGGACAAGAATGATGTGTGAGCGTGTAAGTATGCTACAGCGAACAGTGGGACAAGAATGATGTGTGAGGGTGTAAGTATGCTACAGCGAACAGTGGGACAAGAATGATGTGTGAATGTGTAAGTATGCTACAGCGAACAGTGGGACAAGAATGATGTGTGAGGGTGTAAGTATGCTACAGCGAACAGTGGGACAAGAATGATGTGTGAGGGTGTAAGTATGCTACAGCGAACAGTGGGACAAGAATGATGTGTGAGGGTGTAAGTATGCTACAGCGAACAGTGGGACAAGAATGATGTGTGAGGGTGTAAGTATGCTACAGCGAACAGTGGGACAAGAATGATGTGTGAGGGTGTAAGTATGCTACAGCGAACAGTGGGACAAGAATGATGTGTGAGCGTGTAAGTATGCTACAGCGAACAGTGGGACAAGAATGATGTGTGAGTGTGTAAGTATGCTACAGCGAACAGTGGGTCAAGAATGATGTGTTAGGGTGTAAGTATGCTACAGCGAACAGTGGGACAAGGATGATGTGTGAGCGTGTAAGTATGCTACAGCGAACAGTGTGACAAGAATGATGTGTGAGGGTGTAAGTATGCTACAGCGAACAGTGGGTCAAGAATGATGTGTGAGGGTGTAAGTATGCTACAGCGAACAGTGGGACAAGAATGATGTGTGAGGGTGTAAGTATGCTACAGCGAACAGTGGGACAAGAATGATGTGTGAGGGTGTAAGTATGCTACAGCGAACAGTGGGACAAGAATGATGTGTGAGGGTGTAAGTATGCTACAGCGAACAGTGGGACAAGAATGATGTGTGAGGGTGTAAGTATGCTACAGCGAACAGTGGGACAAGAATGATGTGTGAGTGTGTAAGTATGCTACAGCGAACAGTGGGACAAGAATGATGTGTGAGCGTGTAAGTATGCGAAAATATATTGTAAAAAGAATCATAAATACAATACTCGTTACGTCTGAAAGAAGGCGGAGGGGATGAAATTCTAAAGGTACCGTAGCCTGCTTAGGCTACACCAAATGAAGCATCAGGAAAAAGGGAACAGGGTGGACTGGGTATGAATTATACTGGAAAGACTAGGAATTGGATACTTATGGGACGGGAACTTACGAAGGGAGGAGGATAGGGAATGCAAAAAAAAAAGTCTGCATCAGGGTAAAGGACATAAGAGTTGCAGGTGCTCAGAGAAGAGTGTGGCAACAGGAGAACCTTAACCGAGTTCTGTGAAATAAAGACATTTATGAGTATAAAGCCTGAATGTCCAACGAGAAGAGAAGTGAGAGGGATCATTTGGTGGTTAATGGGGCTGTTTAAGAACATAGCCTTTTTTGTGGGAAGGTTATGGGTACAGCATAGGCCTACCTGATCGGAGAATACAATGAAACAAAAATAATAAGAGCAATGTTTGTTGTTGATGATGATAATCGTTCTTTTAAGGGGCCAAACATCTAGGTTATCGGCCCCTAATGGTTTGGGTGAGAGTGAAAGATGAGAATGAAAACTATAACTAATGCTAACTACAGACTTACATACTAGAAGAAGAAATCGTAAACAAATAAAGGACAATAAGAAAAGAAATGCACTCAACCCTCGAAGAACGAGGATTGAGGGACTTGGAAGGAAGGAGAGCCATCAAAGGCAGATAGGAAATGGGGAAAGAGGAGAGGACCCACCCTACGTCGGAGGAAAAAGGGGACAAAACGGGCCCAGCTCAGGAATCACTTGGGGTCGCCAACTCCCAAACTCACCAGCCGTGAGCCCTTGAGGGTGTAGCACTATCCAGGGTGCACATGAAGTGGTGGGGCTACATATACCCTGCCTCCTTGAAGACCTTGTGTAGAAGGCAGGATATAACATGAAAAGGAAAAGAAGGCTGACCCCTCGAAGAATGAAGGTATCAGGAAAGATGAGACACGGGCCAATTAAGGCGGGAAAGAGAAAGACTCCCTAGGCCTCTGATACCCTAATACCGTCGGGGTCGGAAGAGAACAAGAGTTGACCAAGAGAGGTCGACAGGAAAGAAGATGGAGAGGAGCCCGACACAAGTAAGTGGAAGCCATGCCGGCCAGACTCAGCTGGAGTCCCGTGGTCGCCAACCCACGTCCCACTAGATGTGAGCCCCTGGGGGGGGGGGGGGCAATGTTTCTAGATAAAGGAGATATAGACAGATTAGAAAATGAAACTGAATATCACACATTAATAAAATAACTAAATTAGGGAATGGAGGACGCCAGCTGAATTAGCGAAACTTTTTGCTGTTATCACGGGAATATGGGATAGGAAAGCGACAGATGAGAATCATAACAAAGATGCATGTGAAACAAGTAGGTTGGTTGGTTGGTTCCTTAGTTTAGGGGCTGCGACAACGCGGTCATGTAGCCCCGTGTACTTTGGGTGAGTGTAGAATCTGTCTGATAACCGGTGTTAATTGTGATGACTGTATTAGTGTGTGTATCTGTTTTTTTAATTCAAGTAGGGACAGCAACTTTGAATTTTCAAATAGTTCCTACTTTTGCCGCCAAACGCCACCGTCAACGACTACTAGGCCTAGTTCAGAACTAGCTACTAGACGCCACCGCAGTCGGCTCTTGGCAACGAACGTAGCAACCAAAGAGCGTTGTTTACATTCTTAACCTATCCAATTTAGTTTCACACAGGTGTAATTAGTGGAAAGATCTTTAACATGCCATAAATCTATGACATGGGACCGCCGGCTTTACTTCCCCTCCGAAGGAAGGCATACTGAGGGATTTTAACGCTCTTAAAAAATCCGACGGCTTCGGCCGGGTTTGAACCCGCTATCTTGGGCATAGAAGCTCAGCATGCTACCGACTACGCCACTGAAACAAGTAGGCTATAACGGTTTCATAAATTATTATAAAACTTAGTTAAAGTCTAGGACAGCCTCTCTGTATCAATTTGAATAACATTAAGGTAGTACATAATTATAGCCATTATTAGTGTTTTCGATGAAGCCTCCGTGGCTTAGGCGGCAGCACGCCGGCCTCTCACCGCTGGGTCCGTGGTTCAAATCCCGGTCACTCCATGTGAGATCTGTGCTGGACAAAACGGAGGCAGACAGGTTATTCTCCGGGTACTCCGGTTTTCCCTGCCAAAATTTCATTCCAGCAACACTCTCCACTATCATTTCATTTCATCTGTCATTCATATAATCATTGCCCCAGAGGAGTGCGTCAGGCCTCGGCAGCCAGCACAGTTCATATCCTCGCCGCTAGATGGGGGCTTCATTCATTCCATTCCTGACCCGGTCGGAGACTGGAAGCAGGCTGTGGATTTTCATTTATTAGTGTTTTCGATAATTGTTTATACCATTAAATACCATTTAAATTATTTGTAGGTTCTATGATTTATTTTTAATGTTGTGATTTATTAGTATGAGGCAAAAATATTAAACATATTGGAAAATGCTTAATTGTTTTCCACAGTGAATTGTTAGCCTACTTTTCACATTTTGCAAAAATGAGGAAAAAGTAGACTTATGAGATCGATCCGGGAAAATGTGTGTCTGTCTGTCTGTCTGGCTGGCTGGCTGTGTGTGTGTCCTCCCCCCCCCCCCCCCCCCCCCCCATATCAACTCCTAAACGGCTGCAAAAATCGAAACCAAATTTAGTATGAGTAAAGATGTATACCGGAATATCTCACGTCCATATTTGAAAATGATGTCAGTGCTACCAACTGCTGAAAAAACGCACTAGAAATTTGAGCTCCATGTTGGATATCTTGGAAGGTATGCATGGGAGCTATTCCAAAATTGGCACACATGTAGATAACACTATTTCAGTTTTATTTCCAGGAGGCCATACATGACAGTGTTGCCAAAATAATTTTAAGCCTTCCGATAGGTCCAATTTTAAATGCCTATAACTTCTACACTTTCAATCGGATTTCAACCGAATTTTGTATGTAATATGTGTACATAAACAGATATGACTGAGCGTATTCTTAAGAGCCACCAGGGCTGCCAACTGTTAATACTTTTTCTCTCTATTCTTTTATCCAAATACCAATATATCACAAAGTATGCAAGCCGACTGCTTTAAACTATGCACACATATAGTACCTGACATTTTAGATTAATTTTGGAGTAACTTATATACTTCAGTTCTACCAACATGATTCTAAGCCTGCTGATAGGGCCAATTTTTAAATACATGTAACTTCTATACTATCAGTTGGATTTCAACCAAATTTCGTATGTGCTATGTGTAACATAACAGATATGATTATAAGTATTCTTAAGAGCAATCAGGGCTGCCAACTGTTAATAAATGCTGTCTATATTTTTTTACCTAATATAAATATAGCAGGAAGTATGCAATCCAACAGCCCTATACTTTGCACACGTATAGCACCTGCCATTCTAGATTAATTTGGAGTAATTCATATAAGCCATTGCTGCCAACATGATTCTATGCCTGCTGATAGGTCCAATTTTAAAATACATACTAACAAATGGATTTCGTCCAAAATTTGCACAACAAGATACCATAATATTTCAGATTAGACTATTTCTGATCAGCACACGCATGATATTGTTGCCAACATGATTTTACGCGTGCTGATAGATCCAATGTCTAACTGCATGTAAAGTCCATTTTTTTTAATTCTGTACCTTAAAGATGGAACTAAGAATATATTCAGTCACCAGGGCTGCCAACTGTGATGCTCTATTAGGCTAAATTATACCAAGTATATTTTGAACTAATTAGACATTTCGATATTACCAACTTAATTTCGTCATTTTTCTAGATAGGTTCATATACTGTAGAATAATCATTGGCATGAAAATTAGGCTGTATAGTTCTTCACGGAACTTCTTGTTTAATGTTGTGATTTATTGGTATGAGGCAATAATATTAAACATATTGGAAAATGCTTAACTGTGGAATTAAGCATTTTCCAATATGTTTAATATTTTTGCCTCATACCAATAAATCACAACATAAACAAATTCACAGAACCTACAAATTATTTAAATGGCATTAAATGTTATAAACGATTATCGAAAACACTAATAATGGCTACGTATTAACTTCAATCTATTCTTACTGAGCAGGAGTTTTGTATTAGGCTATTAGGGAGTCACATAAAAAAGGTATATGCATATACTGTACAATGATACCCAGTGGTGTCCTATACTTAATTCTTATTGCAGGATTCTAAAATTTCAATTATTTTTTAGACTTTGACAACTGAAATCTCTTATACACTAGGCCAAACTCCAAACAAAATTTCCTAAAATAATTCAGGAGTTGTGTAGCCTATTTACTTTTTAATAGACTATCCCACTGTGACCTATACCACTAAATTAGGGCGGCAATGACAGTTGACCATTTAAAATCCAGTGATTTACACAAAACTGCGCTTTTGGAGCAGCAAACCTCTTATTTGTTGCAAATGTTCTTCATTGACACTCAATTGGATCATGTGTGTTGTTAACTTTATTATTTTATAAATACAAGATGGCATTATGTTATATTCCGTGAGATATTGTGCAAGCGAGGCCTCTTACAATACATTCCTCCTTTACTAATTTCCGTCCCAAATTACTCAGTTACATCCTGATTGATTGATTTTAAAGTTTTGAGAGTAGGCTACGCTAGGCAGTATAAATTCGATAGACTTGTGCGTTCAGCAGAGGGTAGCTGTTGCACGATATTACCTTCTCGCCAGGTTCATAAAGTGAATGTTCATTAGATAGTGAATTATTAATGTTAATGTTCCATACCAGTGTATTCAAGATGGCGATTGTTCGTAATAGTATGTAACCTACTAACGTGTGTATTTGTAATTAGGGTCAGGATTCGGGAGGAGCCAAGAATTTAGAAACCATTCACCTGAAGTAGAAACAGAACACCTCTTCTAGGCTGGGTGAGTCTCAATTAGGTCTCAACCCTGTTCCAACCTTCAGAGAAGAATTTTCTTGGCAGAATTAGGAATTGAACCCGGACCTCAGGAGTGACAAGAAAGGTCAGTGACAATATTTCTCGAGTTGAGGAATGGTCCACTTAACGTTATGTTAACACATTGAAGTGGCAGTAATCTATCTTATCTAGTGGTGTAGGCGCAAGTGGGGCGTGTTCGCAACCTTCCTCAAGGTGAAGATGGTTCGCGCTGCGCGTGTATTAGCGTGACGGCAATTTCCATCGCAAGCCACGTGCCTGCGCTCACAATCAGCACTTCACTTCACATCCTGCATCGGCACAACTCACTCACTTCCTTCACGTCACTAACTCCAGAGCAAAGAGGTGCTAGAAGGAAGTCGCTATAGTCTGCGTCTTCATGAATAGGTTACCTTACTAATAATGTAACGTTTACTATTCGTCCTCCATCACTACAAACATGGTGATTTCTTACTGTTGCTTGGGTTGAATCACTGTTGCCATTCATGCTACAAAGTCGTTTGTTTGCAGACTAATTAGAGACACTGAAAATGGCACTATTGTAATGTAACCTGAATGTTGGCAGTATGATCTGTCGTCTGAGTTGGCCAATCTTCACATCGTTAGCAGCATAACAGCGCAATAACATAACCTACAAATCAGCGCCCTGACTACACTTTCATTCATTTGATGATGATAATTGTTATTTATGAGTTATTATTATTTATTTATCGTATGGCTTTTAGTGCCGGGAGTGTCCGAGGACATGTTCGACTCGCCTGAGTCTGTAGCTGCTTCCAGCGGACACCCTAAAGGGTGAGCTACAAGTTCCGTTCAATTTCAAGTACGGTAGTTCCAACTTTCGCCACCAGATATCAATGATACCTAGTGGTGAACGTTGGAACTTTGATAGAGCGTTCTGACGAAATCTAACCTAACAATTTTGCTTTACACAAGTTTAGTCTGTGAAAGGATCTTTTACATGCCATAAATCTATGACATGGGACCGCCGGCTTTACTTCCCCTCCGAAAGAAGGCATACTGAAGGATTTTTAACGCTCTTAAAAATCCGACGACTTCGGCCGGGTTTGAACCCGCTATCTTGGGCATAGCAGTTCAGCATGATACCGACTACGCCACCAAAGCCGCTATTATGAGAGTTTAGTGCTTTTCAGTCGGTCAACACGAATGTACCCAAAAGAGATGGGTTATGCCCTAATCCTGAAATAAATTACATGAGATTAATAAAACACTAGGACCAGTTTCGATCGTCAAGCGATCATCATCAGATCCAATACACTTAGGCTATAAAATCTATGTTTGAAATACAGGTGAAAATATTTACAATATGTACAATTATTTAGTTGCAGTATTGGTACTGCAACTGTCAGTGTATGCTAAATGCAGTATATATGTTAGGTGAAATGCTAAATGGTGATGGCTATCCGGAGATTGTACTTTAGAGAGATTATATGGTTGTAAACTATGGTTAAACTATAAAATTTTAGGCTAACTACTTATCTGATTGTCTTCCGTACTACAGCTATTCGCAGTTTCCGTGTTCACTTGAACTCGCTGTGCGGTCGACTGCGGTGGTTATCTTAACGACTGGTTTTTCCCTGCCTTCCCCCCCTGTCCCTACGTGCTGTGGGGAGTGATCGCGATGTGTTTATGTGAGGTGTTGCCAACCTAGATAAGATGTATGTTATTGAATGAGGTGGATCTACAACTATTAAAGACCGTGGATTAGTCCTCGCCACGCGTGGAGCATAACCCATTCGAACTAAGCGTTGACGGTCTTATGAGGACGTCCCGGCACCTTTAATACTGCCTCTAATATGGGCCTTGGTTTATTGCAGAAGAAAAGTACATCGTACACCTGATCCAGATAACATTTACCTATTAAAAACCCCTTAATTTCCCCCCCTTTTTTATCTAGCTTGGCTGTGTCGCTAAATTGTGTTTTGTTTCCGACAGGGTGTGTTTTTTAGTAGCGTGAAGAGGGGTGAGCTCTCCATGAACGTGTGTTCATTTAGATTGTTGGGATTGTTTCGTTTGGCTAGGTGTATCTCGATTGCTTCCTTTATGTCAAGAGCTCTGCCTTTCGATTCGTGATGGATTATTTTAAGGTCCGACTCTATGTTGGTAAAGCTATGCCCTGCGTCACACATATGTTCGCACACGGCTGAATGTGTTCCGTATCTTATCGCATTCCTATGTTCATTATAACGTGTGTCTACTCGCCTTCCACTCTGCCCGATGTAATTAGCTTGACAATCGGTGTCTTGGCACGTTATAGAATATACCCCTGACCTTGAATACGGGTCACGTTTATTTAGATTACTATTTAGGAGGTGCCTAGCGGTTGTGTTTTTCGTCGTGAAAGCTATCTTTATGCCTTGCTTTTTGAATAGGTTAGTGATTTTATATGTATTCGCATTCACATAGTTGAAACTCGCAAATTTTTTCTCATTACTGTCCGGTTTGGGAATCGTTTTATCTTTATTTTTATGTTTGGCTATAATTTGATTTATTTTGCTTGGCGAGAAGTTGTTTTCCTTTGCTATTTGCATAATAGTTCTTATTTCCTTATTATAGTTGTCTTTTGACATGGGTATGTTTAAAGCCCTGTGCACCATTGAATTGAAACCCGCTAGTTTGTGCGTACTGGGGTGATTAGACTGATTGTCGATTGCATGCGAGGTTTGTGTTGCTTTCCGGAATATGGAATATGAAAGGTCGTTGTCTTTACGTTCAATAGTTATATCGAGATAATTTATTTTCCGGTCTATTTCGGATTCCTTAGTGAATTTGATAGAATGGTGAAGGCTATTAATGGATTGGAGAATTGTTTCTTCGCTTGTTAGTTCAGTATCGTAGATGCAAATTACATCATCTACGTATCTTTTCCATATTACTATTCCCTTTGTTGAAGTCTTTTCTAAGAACGCATTTTCTAGTGCATTGATGAAGATGTCAGCGATTAACCCACTTAGTGGCGATCCCATTGCTAGGCCTTCTCTCTGTGTGTATATTTTATTGTCGAATTGAAACACGTTTTGGGTGAGAACGACCCTCAGTAATCTCACAATCTCTTCAATTTCTTTTACCGAATTGTTGGATTTTAAGTTGTTTTCGATAGTGTTGATTGCTTCAATAATCGGAATATTGGTGTACATGTTAGTTACGTCGAAGGATACTAGCCTGAAGCTAGGTTTCATTTGTAGGGTGTTCAATGCTGTTACTAGTTCTGTTGTGTTCTTTACCGAGTTGTTTTTGTCGTTGGAAAGACGGCTTTTTAAGATTTTTAGTAACTCTTTGCTGATTTTGTAATTAGGGGCATTCCTACAATTGACTATTGGTCTCATTGGGCATTCCTTTTTGTGTATTTTTGGTTGTCCCCTCAATGACGGTATTTTCGGGTTCATGTTTATTAGTTTTGATTTTTCAGCTTTGGTCAGTATGTATTCTGTTTCTTTTAGCGCACTTTTTATTTGTTTTTGGAATTTGTTGGTGGGGTCTTTTGTTAATTCCTTGATTTCGTTGTTGTTTAGGAATTCGACTGTTTTTTCAATGTATTCTGTTTTGTTCAAAATTACTGTAGTGTTTCCCTTATCTGCTTTTGTGATGATTAAGTCATGTTCTTTTATTTTTTGTTTCAACGACTTTATTTCTTTGATTTGTTTGTTGTTTTGAATGTTATTGCTATCGCCCTCTCGTTTGAGGATTTTTTTGGCTTCGTTGGTGGCGAGATTTTTGGTTAATTCCCTGTCTTCTGCTGGGAGCTTGTGACTGGCTATCTCAATATCTGTGATTAACTGTTTTATATTGTGGTTCGTGTGTGCGTCTGTGCAGTTGTATTTCAAACCTTTGTCTAACATATTCATTTCACCTTGAGAAAAGGTTACGTTCGTTCTGTTGTTTACTCTGCTGTGGAAATTGAATTCATTGTTATTCGTGTGTTGTTCGTTAGATTGATGGTTCTGTGTTTCTCCTAGTTTTCTTAATTTATTTTCTAGCGTTTCATGCTTCCTCGTTGCTCTGATTTTGATGGTGTCATGTAGGTGTTCGGTGAAGCTGTCCCATTGGGCTGCGTGCCAGAAATTACTTAGTTGCAATTGAATGTCGTATAATTGTTGGTTAATTTTTTGCTTTCTTATGTATGCAAATCTTAATTCGTTTTTTATCCAAAGCGCTTTGGCTTGTTTAGTTGAAATGATCGAGGCTGGTGTGTTCGGTACGGTTTTAATTGGTACGTATTTAGGGGTGAGGTTTAGTTCTATACATTTTTTGTTGAACCAAATTGACTTGTCTAAATTCATGAGTTTAAGCCTGAGTGATTTGAATTTCTTGGCTTCACGATTTGCCTGACTAGCCGTGAACATTGTGGTGTTTGAAGCCATATTTTCAGTGTTGCCTTAGTAAACAAGAGTTTAGTGCTTTTCAGTCGGTCAACACGAATGTACCCAAAAGAGATGGGTTATGCCCTAATCCTGAAATAAATTACATGAGATTAATAAAACACTAGGACCAGAACGAACGTAACCTTTTCTCAAGGTGAAATGAATATGTTAGACAAAGGTTTGAAATACAACTGCACAGACGCACACACGAACCACAATATAAAACAGTTAATCACAGATATTGAGATAGCCAGTCACAAGCTCCCAGCAGAAGACAGGGAATTAACCAAAAATCTCGCCACCAACGAAGCCAAAAAAATCCTCAAACGAGAGGGCGATAGCAATAACATTCAAAACAACAAACAAATCAAAGAAATAAAGTCGTTGAAACAAAAAATAAAAGAACATGACTTAATCATCACAAAAGCAGATAAGGGAAACACTACAGTAATTTTGAACAAAACAGAATACATTGAAAAAACAGTCGAATTCCTAAACAACAACGAAATCAAGGAATTAACAAAAGACCCCACCAACAAATTCCAAAAACAAATAAAAAGTGCGCTAAAAGAAACAGAATACATACTGACCAAAGTTGAAAAATCAAAACTAATAAACATGAACCCGAAAATACCGTCATTGAGGGGACAACCAAAAATACACAAAAAGGAATGCCCAATGAGACCAATAGTCAATTGTAGGAATGCCCCTAATTACAAAATCAGCAAAGAGTTACTAAAAATCTTAAAAAGCCGTCTTTCCAACGACAAAAACAACTCGGTAAAGAACACAACAGAACTAGTAACAGCATTGAACACCCTACAAATGAAACCTAGCTTCAGGCTAGTATCCTTCGACGTAACTAACATGTACACCAATATTCCGATTATTGAAGCAATCAACACTATCGAAAACAACTTAAAATCCAACAATTCGGTAAAAGAAATTGAAGAGATTGTGAGATTACTGAGGGTCGTTCTCACCCAAAACGTGTTTCAATTCGACAATAAAATATACACACAGAGAGAAGGCCTAGCAATGGGATCGCCACTAAGTGGGTTAATCGCTGACATCTTCATCAATGCACTAGAAAATGCGTTCTTAGAAAAGACTTCAACAAAGGGAATAGTAATATGGAAAAGATACGTAGATGATGTAATTTGCATCTACGATACTGAACTAACAAGCGAAGAAACAATTCTCCAATCCATTAATAGCCTTCACCATTCTATCAAATTCACTAAGGAATCCGAAATAGACCGGAAAATAAATTATCTCGATATAACTATTGAACGTAAAGACAACGACCTTTCATATTCCATATTCCGGAAAGCAACACAAACCTCGCATGCAATCGACAATCAGTCTAATCACCCCAGTACGCACAAACTAGCGGGTTTCAATTCAATGGTGCACAGGGCTTTAAACATACCCATGTCAAAAGACAACTATAATAAGGAAATAAGAACTATTATGCAAATAGCAAAGGAAAACAACTTCTCGCCAAGCAAAATAAATCAAATTATAGCCAAACATAAAAATAAAGATAAAACGATTCCCAAACCGGACAGTAATGAGAAAAAATTTGCGAGTTTCAACTATGTGAATGCGAATACATATAAAATCACTAACCTATTCAAAAAGCAAGGCATAAAGATAGCTTTCACGACGAAAAACACAACCGCTAGGCACCTCCTAAATAGTAATCTAAATAAACGTGACCCGTATTCAAGGTCAGGGGTATATTCTATAACGTGCCAAGACACCGATTGTCAAGCTAATTACATCGGGCAGAGTGGAAGGCGAGTAGACACACGTTATAATGAACATAGGAATGCGATAAGATACGGAACACATTCAGCCGTGTGCGAACATATGTGTGACGCAGGGCATAGCTTTACCAACATAGAGTCGGACCTTAAAATAATCCATCACGAATCGAAAGGCAGAGCTCTTGACATAAAGGAAGCAATCGAGATACACCTAGCCAAACGAAACAATCCCAACAATCTAAATGAACACACGTTCATGGAGAGCTCACCCCTCTTCACGCTACTAAAAAACACACCCTGTCGGAAACAAAACACAATTTAGCGACACAGCCAAGCTAGATAAAAAAGGGGGGGAAATTAAGGGGTTTTTAATAGGTAAATGTTATCTGGATCAGGTGTACGATGTACTTTTCTTCTGCAATAAACCAAGGCCCATATTAGAGGCAGTATTAAAGGTGCCGGGACGTCCTCATAAGACCGTCAACGCTTAGTTCGAATGGGTTATGCTCCACGCGTGGCGAGGACTAATCCACGGTCTTTAATAGTTGTAGATCCACCTCATTCAATAACATACATCTTATCTAGGTTGGCAACACCTCACATAAACACATCGCGATCACTCCCCACAGCACGTAGGGACAGGGGGGGGAAGGCAGGGAAAAACCAGTCGTTAAGATAACCACCGCAGTCGACCGCACAGCGAGTTCAAGTGAACACGGAAACTGCGAATAGCTGTAGTACGGAAGACAATCAGATAAGTAGTTAGCCTAAAATTTTATAGTTTAACCATAGTTTACAACCATATAATCTCTCTAAAGTACAATCTCCGGATAGCCATCACCATTTAGCATTTCACCTAACATATATACTGCATTTAGCATACACTGACAGTTGCAGTACCAATACTGCAACTAAATAATTGTACATATTGTAAATATTTTCACCTGTATTTCAAACATAGATTTTATAGCCTAAGTGTATTGGATCTGATGATGATCGCTTGACGATCGAAACTGGTCCTAGTGTTTTATTAATCTCATGTAATTTATTTCAGGATTAGGGCATAACCCATCTCTTTTGGGTACATTCGTGTTGACCGACTGAAAAGCACTAAACTCTTGTTTACTAAGGCAACACTGAAAATATGGCTTCAAACACCACAATGCCGCTATTATGAGTTAAAAATAATAAACAATATTTTCAGTGAATAACTTAACTTAACGTTGGACTTCACGGGCAAGTGATTAAAACTCACTAAAACTTCTAGAATTTGCCGTGTCTTTTGTGGGGGTTTGCCTACTGTAGGTGCATCAAGTGAGACTCATCAGTGGGCTCTTGGTTACCGTTCCCGAACCACCGAAAGGAAACCTCAATAGGGAGGAGAAAAGCTGTAGGAGCTCTTAGCTCTCGCAGTGAAGAACTGCAAACGCGCTTCATGTAAGGGGACGTAGTGGCGTTCCAGACACGGTCACCAAGAGCCCGCTGATGAGCCACACTTGCTGCACCTAGACAAACCCCCACAAAAGACATGGCAAAAAAATTAGAAGATTCGCTGAGTTTTAACATATTTACTCTTAAATTTGTGAGAGACCTCGTGCGCCTCGCTGGATTTTGGCTGCTGGCGCCCCTAGCGGATGCTTGTGCAACACGTAGGATGACTGACTGACGCAGTGCCTTTGAGTCTATGCAAGCAAGCAATTATATTTACCGTTCCAAT